>JAQSUU010000493.1:6625000-7875000 GCA_038087645.1 Saccharum hybrid cultivar R570 | reverse complement strand
GGCTGACAGCGTTGATGCTTCAGAGCTATTGGGGTGGGATTTTTCACAAGGAGTTGCATATGCTACACCTCCTGATTTCACTGCTAATCACCAGTCAAATGACACTAGCTGTGGCAGCTTTGGGATGGACGAATATGAGCCCCAGACTTATTTCTCGTTCACCGAGCTACTTGAAGCTGATGATACGCAGCTTGACAATGCCTTTGGGATGTCTGCTGGTATGCAAGGTGATAGCAATGGCACAGGAAGCTTTGTTCAACAAGGAGTTGGTTTTGATGAATTGTCTTTCATGGTAGAAGATGGAGCTTCAAATATGAACTTCCCAACAAATGACACCACCCCTGATGAGGTAGCATGCAACAAGTGCATGAATACTCAGCCACCACCTGACCTCAAATGTGCTGTTTGTGACCTGCACATACACAGGCAGTGCTCACCGTGGGACCAAGGTGAAGAGCCTGTTGACAGCAGCAATTGGAGTTGTGGTGGCTGCCGGGAGTGGCGATGATTAACTTTTGAACTTCATTGCATCTGTTAATAGTGGCAGCTGCTAGCTGTTATCACAAGGTAAACATACTGACATTCCATACCAGATTTCTGTTAACTACAATTTGTGGCTATAGTTCCTGAGCAAGCTTTCTTTTTAGGTGGAAGGTACATCGCGAAGTGCGACATGAATCTGTATGAAAAATTTCCACCGCTAGCTGTTATGCAGCGCTACTGATTGTTCAGATGCTGGGGTTGGTTATTTGACCAAAGTTTAACCATCATACAGTTAGAGTAGCAATGACTTCTGCGAGTTTTACACTGTACATACTAAAGGATGGGTCGACGAAGACCTTTTGTCATTCTTTAGACTGCTTATTTTTTAGGGGAGTTTTAGAGCTAGGAGGATGCTGCTATCAACATGGTGTATGGTTCTGAAAACCATATTCACATGTAACTGTTTTACCTTGGATTATCTTGCCGTCTTTCAGATAGAAGTATCTCTTGGCCGGAGGCAATTTCTATGCATATGCAGCTTTGCTCGATATATTGCCCTTGCCGCTTGGCGCATACGGTATACTGGCGCGAGCGAGTTTTTAAAATGCAGCGCTTGAGAAATTTGTATTGTAAAGATGATCGGCAATGTTCGTCTGCTGCCAGGCCAGGGGTTGTAGTTTGAATTGAAAACGCTTCAGCTGCAGCCACTTTACGTTGCATCAAACTGGGCCGATGTGGGTCTTCCGTTATAATACGTTGAAAGTCTTTTTTACCTATCTGAACTATGGTTTGAGTCCGTCGCAAAAAAAAAAACCCTATGGTTTGAGTCCAGGATTCCTCTCTAAATTGCAAAACCAGTCATTTCACACTCCTAATAAAATCGTGCGAGTTACCTCTCTGACCCTTCCAAAGGTGGTTTTCTGGTAATGTGATGCTGATGTGTTGGTGGTGGCTACATGGCTGCGAGAAAAAAGAATGAAGAAAAAATATGAAAAATTATGGGCCCTCCAAATCACTTACACTGTCTCCTTCCTCCTGGAAACCGAGTTTCGGCCGTACTCAGACCATAGTTAAAAAAAGTTTTTTTTCCTTTTGATATTTATGTGTTTTCCACGTTTCTTGTAGAATCAACACGGGCTTATACCTAGTCCAAAACAGTCCGATCTGTCATTTCCTCAGCCTTTTCTGGCCACGCCCGCTTCATCACGGACCGAGCGCTGTATTTCCAAAAAGAAGCGGTCCAGCTCTTCTCTTCTTCACTTGCTGCGCCGGCGCTCAGCAGTTTCCATCGCTCTCCTCCTCCCAAGCGCACCACCACATGTGCTCCCTCCACGGTTTCCACGCCTCCGTGCAGGCCCTGGCGAGGGTGGAGCCGCACGAGTTCTCTAAGCCCAGCGGGCTGCGGCTGCCTGGCAGCTGGGAGCCCACGGTCCAAGAGGCGTGGGCGCGGCTAGAGCGGCTGCGCAAGGTCTATGTGCGCGACCGTGGGGCAGCTTCGGCGGCAGTACGCCTACGGGGTGCAGTTGATGGCCCGAGCGACTGCGGAAGGCCGAGGCGCGTGCCGAGGCCGCGCGTGTCGCCAACGAGGAGCGCAAGGTTGCCAAAGCCGCCGCCACGGAGATAAGTGCGTTCGAGGACTCCCAACGGCGTCCGGCCCTTGCATGTTTCCCTTTCACTTTGCCTTCCCTGTCGCGCTCATTGTTCTCCAGGCATCTATTGCATCTTTCACTTTCAGCCTCTGGACAGTCACCAGTAAAGAATAGACTTTCGACTCAACATATTAGCCTGGGCCAGCCTCGAACCCGAGGCTAATGTGGATCTAAGTTTCCTGGGCTGCAGAACCAACCCGGACTAAAGGGTCTACATTAGTCTTGGTTGGTATTGCCAACCCGGACTAAAGAGCCTTGACCTTTAGTCCCGGTTGGTAACACCAACCCGGACTAAAGATACACCTTTTAGTCCCGATTGGTGTTACCAACCTAGACTAAAGAGCCCTTTAATCTCGGTTGGTGTTACCAACCCGGACTAAAGGTCATCCAATGGGTTAGTTCAAAAGGAAAGCATTCTATTCTATGTCAAATGTGTTGTGTAGGTGGGGTGGAAAGGTACGCGTGAAGCAATGCAAGAGGTCTTGGGTTCGAATCCCATGAGACACATGGGTGGGAGGCATTTTTTTTTTGCCTTCGAGGACCTTTAGTCTCGGTTCAAGTCAACCGAGACTAAAGGGATGGGCCTTTAGTTCCGGTTAGGAAACCGTGACTAAAGCCCTTTCTCAACCAGGATTAAAGCCACGTTCTATACCCGTGAGTAGGCTCCATTCATTTTTTCTATCTCCTCTCTCCTCCCATAGGGCTAGCGGAAGCGAAGCCAATATACTTCTTTCACAGTCCTCTGCTTTCATTGGCTTTGTGAGAGGAGATTGGCTTCCCATCCTCCCACTGTTTCTATGAGAGAAGGAGAGAAGAGAGAGAAAAAGAGCTATGAACAGTGCATAAACAGTGAATACTTTAGAAAAGCTAGAGCCGGTGCGAGCTGTAACAAACGTGGCCGTCTATGACAAAATATGTTTATAAGCGAGACGAGATAACAAGCAGATAAAAGAAAGAGCTGGGAAGCTGGAGAGCTGGCGGCAAAAGGAGAAGCTCAATGAGCAAAAGAAGGTGGAGCGCAAGGAGCTCCTACGCAAGAATAGCAGCATGTGGTTTGCAGTTTGCTAGAGATAAAATTGAAAATCAAATACTTGAAGCTATAAAAAATACCACTCCTCTATAAGGCTAATTCTACGAGGTGTGTTGTACTTTTTTTGTTGCTGTGTTGTTGCAATCTTTTCTCACCCCTCTAATCTTTTGGAATAAAAAAACTATATAACCTATTCAAATGAATAACTGTCTTAAGGAGGAAATCCAATTCCTCAAATTAATAGCTGAGCTCTCTAAGGTGAAATTTGACATGACTAGCACCCACAAAGGTGAACCCTTTCGTTCGAGTGCTCTTCTATTATTTAGTTTTGGGTCACTTCGTTATTGAAGAAATAAGAAGAATGTAATGAGAATGTAAATACCTAAGTCCCCTTTTATGTAGGGAAGTGGTGGGAAACAAGTACTATACTATATTTAATAAGTAAGATGTCTCTAAAGTCTGACCTCTTTGGACAAACATGAACCAGACAAAATAAGTAATATAGTTTTCTAAAATGATACACATACATTGCACTTCCTTCTGTTATTTAGTATTGTAACTTTTTTCTTACAAAGTTATGCTTAGAATTACATTGAACATCTTCTTTCATTATACCAAATGTTAAATTATAGTTCACAAGCATGATTTGGAAACTAATAAAGTCCATCTAGCTTTCTATGAAAATAATACTCCTCTCCAACACAATTGTAGAAATAAAGATAAGTATATTTTGAGGAATTAAATAGGAGCAATACTATTTGTATTTTATGTGTGCCACATAATACATTCCGTTATGGATCTGTTGCATGTTACCCAACTGTTTGATACAAACACAAACTAATAATTAGCATTGTAGCACGTATGTAACGTACACAAGACTAACCTCTAGTATTGGAGCAAATAGAAACATAGTTTTTGTAAACAAATGTGCAAAAATTTATGCTACACTATGCAAACATTATTTTTCTTCCGGTTATTTACTGATTTATCTCCTTTGGAAATTCAGTTTTGAAATGTTGTAACCGAATAGAGTGGCAAAGAAGATGGGGAAGGCCGCCAAAACTACAGCTGCTAGGGGTAGCAATTCACGTCGGAAAGCAAAGTAGTCTCTAAGAAATGTTGTGATAGATTTGGTCTCCCCGAATGCTTCAATCTTCTTGTGGTCCTCATACCCAAACTGGGTGGTGAAGAGTACATTGAGTGTCCATGACATTGGGGACATGTAGTACAACCATAGCCACCATTTTGGTATTTGCTGCAATAAATGAACCAGCAAGCTAGTATAAATTAACCAACATCAATACAAACTTAGTAGTGTATGTACGTAAATACTTTCCTTCAGTCTATTCTTCATCTAACATTAGTTTTCTTTCTAAGCTAATGCATACATGTAGCTTTACTAAATCCTTGACTGAAGGTGACATGAAACCAATAAATTATGTGCAAAGAAAATAAAAAATTTGCCACTATTGGCCTCAGAGCAAACCCAATGATACAAAGGATGACAAATTTGCAAACGTCGACAAATGGAATAGAACAAACTATGCCAGTAAATGGGTGGAAGGACTTACTGGAGCAGGCACAATGTAGCCAGACATGAGATCTTGTATGTTGTAGAACAGAGATGTTAATATGGACGCCACTTGGACGTTTGGGGTGAGTGACACCATCATCATTCCAAGATAGATGAAGTAGAGCAGTGTACAAAACATGGTATACAATAACCAGAAGAACTTTGTTGCTTCCCATGCGTAGCCTATCATTGGGTAAGCTATCAACACGAACAACACTGTTTGCACAAGCACATAAGGAATCTCCATAGCGACCTACTTGGGGAAAATATAAAATGAAGTTAAAAGTCTTCAAATATCAATAAATGTTAACTCCATTTATAAACATTATTGCCCCAAGCTCCAAAACTAGATAATTTATAAGCCTCCTTATGTAAGTGGTTTGTATCGAGTCCATTTACCTGTGCAAAGGAGTAAGCCCAAGGAGAGTACATTCCTGCAAACCTTTCTCTGTACATGACAGATCGCTCAATGGAGATGAATGGCATCACCGATTGGTAGTTGTTGATGCCAACAAATATAGTGGTGGCAAACATGCATCCCATTATATTGAACAGACCTTGTTGGTCATTTCTACACACACAAAAGTATTAACAAATCATAAGTTAAGAAAATATAATTAAGAGATATGGGGTGTCATATTGCTCAAAGTGATGGTTTACATACATGCGGTTTATGTTTCCTTGCTGCCAGTATAATGCTCCGAAGGTAATGCTAGTGACTGTTATGAACACAATCCTCACCAAGTTGTAGGAAGGGGTTCTCCAATATGATAAATATTGCTTCCAAATGCAAGCTTTGAACTGCTCCCAAAACTTTTGTGGATACCGTGTTGGGAAATGGAGGTTGCTTGTACCCAAAGGTGGTATGCTCAAGCGTCTTATGAGTTCATCTTTATCCCTTCGATCCCCAATAGCTTATTATTAGTACAAATCCTATGCAAAATTTAATTCCTAACGAATAAGAGAGGACTCATGCAAAAATAGTTCCTTCCTAATAAAATTGCCTTTTGTGATCCATGAATTTTATTTTGTCAAGTATTGTGGATGCACAATGCCTCTAAACTTGTTTTGCATATTGTATTTTGTAATGATGATATTAAAGTGTTTGTTATTGACACATGCATGGTTTTTAATTAACTAATTGTGATGATTTTTCAAAGCTTACTTGTACATTGACGAGTCCCTGTAAACTTGTGCAAAATCGACTCCTAGTTGAGCTTCCAAAGATGTTGATGTAACTTCCAGCATCCATGTTGATGGGTTGTAGTTGTCCTTGATCTTGGGTACCCTAGGTATTGCCTAGAAATACATAGAGGGAATACTTCCACAAGTATGTTAGCCTATGGAACACATTCTACTCAACGATAAATATAGGCCATTGCCATCTTCAACTAAAACTGAATGTAGGTTTACAATGAGTAGATTATACTGGTGATTCTTGAACTCGGCACAATGCCACTAGATCAATCAGGACAAGTGAGAGAGTAGTTGTTGACTAGATAGTTTTGGACCCTAGGTGAACCACTTAAAAAACTTAGGGGGTTTGAAACCACAATCCAAAGTTTAGGGATGTAGCTAGTTTGTGTACTTTATTCTTTATGTACGTCTTTCATGAATATAGAAAGTCTATTCCATGTGTTATGTACAATGGAAATCATGAGGACTGCAGAAGTAAAAAAACACATGTCAATGTATTTGAAAATATTCAAAATAAATGGAGACCATTTTGAAGCCTATTTTGCATGTGATGTAAGATGACTTACATTAATTTAATTAAGTCATAATATTTCCATCAAAGAAAAATTAAGTCATAATATAAACTATATATGTATACACACAAATTGAGCTTTTTTTTAAGTTACCTGGAAATATTGGAGGAGCATACACGAACGGTGACCAAGCGGCCCAGCATAGATCAACTGTCCACCCCTTTTCATCAGCATCAGCTAAATATGAATTTTACAGGCTAATTAGCAATACATGATAGGATTTAAAAATAAACCATATGAATAAGTTAGATTAAATAATGATTTAGTAAGTTTTGTATTGAATGTAGTTTTTGGTTCTTTAGGTAGATAATTAATATTTGGATAAATTTTAGTTTCTAGGGACTGTATTGTCGGGGTTCCATCTGAGCTTGCATGAATTTGTTCTTGGAAGGCAAAACTTTGGAAGGTATTCTTCCTATTATTTTGTATTTACCTCTCTTTTTATTCTTGACAAAGGGTACATAAATGGTATTACCTCATCAAATGCCTCAAATATTTCGATACTTGGTTGGTGAATAGTGCACACAACTGTTCGACCTGTGTTTGCCACGTTCTTCACTGCACGCATGACAATAGCAGCTGCCCTTGCATCCAAACCTGATGTTGGCTCATCCATGAATATGATTGAAGGATTGGATACAAGCTCAACTGCAATTGTGAGACGCTTCCGTTGCTCTGTAGATAATCCATTTATCCCTGGTATTCCAACCAAAGCATCTCTTATTTTGTCCAACTCAATTGTTTCAAGAACTTGATCGACAAATTCCTGCAAGAGAAAATGATAGTAGTTACCTTGAAGTTCTTTGTAATTTTTCTTGTACCTAAGGTACAATTATTATGAAATACAAGATCCTTTTATCTATGACATATCATCAATTATAACTCACATCTCGTGTTTTGGAGTTGACTTCTATTGGAAGGCGCAACCAGGCTGAATATGCAACCGACTCTCCCACTGTGATTTGTGGGGAGTGAATATCAGTTTGTTCACAGTAACCTGATATCCTAGCAAAAGTTTGCTGAACTTTTGGATAACCTCCTACTCTTATATCTCCTTCAATGACACCACCAGTTTTCCTCCCAGCAAGAACATCAAGCAAGGTTGTTTTCCCTGCCCCAGTAACCCCCATGAGTGCTGATAAGACTCCTGGTTGGAAGGCTCCTATGATGTTGTGGAGTAGTTGAAGTTTTCTCTCCATGTGACCATGCTCCCTCATTTCCTGTGACAATAGACATTTTTTTATTGGTCAACAAATGTTCCTAATTCCTTTTTTGCTAGTAAGTTTCATTTTTTCTCTTTGTTTACTTCACTGAGAAGCACAAGTGTCTACCATGCCCATGTGATGGTCTATCAAGCATGACTTTATTTGACTAGAGTAACTATATCTTGACTTTTTAGAGTATGGTAATTACCACAGGTGTGTCCACATAGTAGTTCACATCCTGAAATGATATCGCAAGGGGCACGAAAGGCAATACCACCCTTCCTGCAAAATTTATTATTGAAAGTGAGTTCTATTTCACTAACAATCTGAACTGTATTTGGTTCCACACTGTAGAATTAAGACTAACCAATCCTAGGTGTAGAAGAATTTTCTTCTGGCTCATGTATCCCATCTTTAGTGCCCATAGACGTACTTTGGTCTCTTCTATTAAATTTGGTAAGCTTATCATGAGAAATAATAGCTTTAGAAGTTCCTGGAGCTGAGAATGAGATATATGGGAGGTTAGAGAAATTTATATTCTGTATGTTTGAAGCATTCATCATATGCTTTCATAAACTTTACAATTCAATCATATTTGAGAATTATAAGTTGTCAAAGAATTCAAATAAAATTTCAACAATAATGCACTTACATTTTTTAATAGTCAACCCTATAGCAAAACCTATATTGAATAACAAAATAAACCCAATCAATGCTCCAATTGAAATCCAGTAGAAGTAGCTAGAGAAGTTCAACCCTCTGTCCATTAATATCCTCCTTCCAAGTGACACACCAGATACTGTGAACTATCAACAATGAAAAAAGTTAGTACTATCTCAGTGATGAAAAATTGCATATTAAATATCTTTTGTTATATATTTTGCATTATGTCTACAAGAATAAATTGAAAGGGGGAAATAAGTTTGATTTACAACTTTACAAATATGACCTGAAAATTAGAATTGGGATAGGCAATGATCTTTATTATTGCTTCTAATTCTATAAACCAATACTAGGATATCCTTGTTTGTATACCTCACTTATTACATGGTTTCAAGCTAGTTGATCCTCAATCACACACCTTTGCCTGAACCCTAGCCATTGCCGCCATCTCCATGGCCGGCAACCCCCCTAACACTGTGTCTTCGCACTCCCCTACTGTGGAAGTGTAGATTGATTTGAGATAGGCAAGGATCTCTATGATTGGTTATAATTCTATAAGCCAACCTGGATATCTTTCCTATATAAACATGTACCATGTACTCCCGTAATAAATCTACTAATTCCGCATGTATACCTTGCTTACAAGTTCTACTAACAAGGTAGTAAACTGAATTAAAAAACTACAGATATTGCATAAGAAAATACGTCAAGCTTCTAAAGATCAAGGGAGATGATTTTATTATGGACTGCACAATTATCAATACATATATTTATGTCAAAGTTTACCTTTAGCCATCTTGGTGCTAAGAACTCAGTTTCAGTTAACCCTATCTCAGCGTACGATAATGGAGAGAGCCAAAATCCCCATTTTAGCCAATTAGGCATGGATGCTGTAGAAGTTTGACACAAAAATGTGTTAGCAATTTGTGTTTAAATAATCGAAGGCCAATATCTTGCTTGAATTATGAATTCATGAAAGCATAGGAATGTCTTACGATGAGGAATGATGAAACCCCCAAATAGAAGGACGAGTAGAAGTAACATTGTACCACCCACTATACTGGCTACCATTGTTTGGCAGTAAGAGGCGACACATCTAAACATTGATAACGCTCCAGTGTGTATTAGGAAGAGGACAAGAAGGTGACGTAAGAACCTGCGCATACAAATGGTGTGTGTTAGAACATATAAAGCTATAAATGAATCTATTCTGTTTTAGCAATAGCAGTAACTGAATCTTATAAACCTAGAGCTAGATAAGGCCTAAGGGGAATATATATATATATATATATATATATATATATATATATATATATATATATATATATAATTGACCTCAACTTATGAGGTCACTAAAAAATTAGTTAAAGAATCTACCCACACATCTTTTGGCTAGACTACTAGGGAAAATGCGCATATACATGAGATGCGTGGTTTACCACTTTATTAGAAAAGCCTATGCACATAAAACGCGTGGACACACACAAGCATTATTACCAAAGTTGACAATAGAAATGTGATGCGATGAAATTAGTCATAACAAAATTGTACTTCCTACTTGGATGCCTCAGGAGCATAGCCAATGAGGAAGTAAGATATTGATGTCCAAGCTATTGACACAACTAAAGAGACAGGAACCTTTAGGATAAAAGCTGGTACTGCATAAGCCCATGCAGGATAGAAGTAGTAGTCTCTTTGTTTGTAGAAGACTGAAAGTCTATTAACTGCCATGGCAATCTCAGGGAATCCATTCACCATTAGCATGAGGAGTGCATAGAAGAGTGAACCCATGTAATAGTTAGCACCAACTCTATCAATACCCATATATGTGCGTAAAAATACCGTCCCAGTAATAGTAGCAATTACTGCAAGCTGCAGTAATAGTGCACTGTTAATTGCTAGTGGTCACACTAAGACAAATGTAAAATTGTTATCTTAGTTCATGTCGACTATAAGACATACTTTTCACGTAACAACGTAGTTAAGTTCGTTCATATAAGCACGAGATAATGTAAATTCTTAAATGTCAAATTGTGCAGGAAGTGCATATGATATTAAGATTGTGTACAGGTTCTCAATGTGCTATTTTTTTTTGCAATGGGGGCTCAATGTAAGTTTATCTATGTTCCAACATCCAGCATTCCACTTTTCTGAGTACGCAGAACAAGCTAGGTACTATAAATTTGGTTAAATCCATATACTAAGTCTGTGTGCATGTATGTGACCGCCTACATCTATCGTGTTTTTTAAAATGAAGTTTTGCTTCAATTAATATCCATGATCCTTGAATAGAGATCCCTTTATTGTTGGGAGGGTTGATGATATACAGTAGTAATTCACTTTGAAGCAAAAGATGATTAAAAAAAATATAGGACTTGATGTCCTGGTTCCTGTGCAAAGGCTTGATTTCAACATCCACTGTAGCAAAATAATTTATAAATATATTTGTTTCTTCATACATAGACATATTACATAATGTTACTTATAAGTTTTTATGTCTCTATAGAGGGTTTATCTTGCTTAAGTGGTAGAATCTCTCCACTTGCATGGTGGATCATGTTCTAATCACTTTTTTGTTGTGTGCGTGAGAGAGAGAGTGTGTGTGTGCGCCCATGTGTGTGCATGTGCGTGTGCCCATGTGTGCATGTGTATGTGTGTGTGTGCGCGCGTGTGCATGTGTGCGCGTGCGTGTGCACATGTGCATGGACAAAAAAGCTCGTTGAGCTAGCTCGATGACTCATTTCAAAAGTGCTCAGATTAAAGTCATTTTTCTTTTAAAATAACATTGACTTGATTTTAAATGAATTTCGATTTTGGCTCGACTCGTTAAGCTAGGTTTGAAGTTAGGTCTCAAACCAAAGTTTTGAAAGTCATGATTAGGATGCGCCTAGGCGCGACTAGTCGCTAGGCTATGGCCTGGTGCCTAGACTAGGGGGGTAGTCGGCCCTCTAGGCGGGCTGAATGCCTAGGCGACGACTTGCTCCGATTCGGCGGCGCCCAGGTGCCCTAGGCGTCGCGGAGGCGAGCTAGGCAGGCGACGCGGGCAAAGTGCCGTGGGCAAGTGCGCGTGAAATTTGGGCTCTGCGGGTGAGCGAGCGCGCGTGCAGAGCTTCAGGTGTGGGAATGTTAGCCTCGTGTTGGAGAAGGATAAGGGGGAGAAGGGGGAAAGAAAGTCGTGCGCCTGCTTGTACTCGCCTCGACCTCCGCCGAGAAGCAGGTCCCGCCCGCTGCGCTCCTCGCCTGGAAGCAGATTCCGCCGGCGAAACTCCTCCCCGCATGGCAAGTCCCACCGGCGACGCTGCTTCCCGCCTGGAACTTCCTCCTTGACGAGCTCGTGCTCCTCCCCGCCAGTCTCTTTGTTGCCAGAAGCTCCTCCCCGCCGGTGACGTCCTCCCGCTGCCTAGTCCCCTCCCCGCCGGTCTCCTCCCTCAGCCGAAGCCCCAAGGTCCAAGGTCTGTATGTCCTCCCCTACTCCTCTCCTCTGTTTCCTATTCCTTTCCCTGCTTCTATTCTCTGTTCCCTTCCCTTGCTCCTCTCCTCTGTTTCATTTCAAGTGTTCTGAAATCTGAAATTCTTGACTGATTCCATGTGTATATCATTGTATCTATGATGAATCTGTGAAATTGTTGACTGCATGTATATATCTATGAAATTGTTGACTGATTGCATGTATATATCATTATATCTATGAATTTGTTGACTAATTGCATGTATATACTTGTAATGTGTTGACTGATTACTTTGATTGCATGTATATCAGAATTTGTTTGTAATTTGCTGCAGGAGTAGGAACATCACTTTTGTATCAAACTACAACTAAGGACTAAAGACCTAAGGTATGTCTATCTAAAATATTCATGATTTCTGCTATATATGTATATATTATACTAAATTGGCAAAACGCCTAGAAAAATGCCTAGCATCGCCTAGGCTAGCCTAGGCTGGACTAGTCGCTAGGCTAAGGGTCATCGCCTAGATTTCGCCTAGCGCCTAGCAAAACTTTGTCTCAAACAATTCAGGAGACTATGATAAATAAGATTATGTCAATTTTGAAGAAAACTCAAAAGAAGTGTTATTGGCTCGTTATCCACCCCTACCAGCGCGCGCGCGTGTGTCTGCGTGCGCGCGCGTACACGTGTGTCTGTGTGTGCATGTGCGTGTGTGTGCGAGTGTGTGTGTGGGAGAGAGAAGCCTAGAAATTTCCTTTCCTAGATACATCCTATACTTTTTTTGTCTATAGCCAAATTGAACTACAAATAATATGTGTAAATTTCATATGTCCATCAATATTTAGCTACATGTGTTCATGTGGAACTACAAAATTAGGTGATTAGTCTTTATATTCTTCAAAAATTCTAAATTTGTATGTTCAACAATTTGTATTTATAAATAATATTTTTTTTACAAAAGACCATTTCTATGTGACTTACCTGCATAGCTTTTGATACGTAGAGGAATGCATTCCGTTTCATGAGGAGAAGCTCTCTTGAGAAACATGCTTTGAGGAGTTCCCACTTGGATAGCGAGTAGATACTATAGGACAAGGCATTTTTACCATTTGATTTGTTATAAGGCTTTGAAATCTCCCCAGCAAGGTTCTGACCAATTTGAGACACTCTGAACTTGTCACAGAACTGGTCAACAGTAACAAAATTGTATGTTTCTCCGTTGTGGCTCCAATATTGTTGTTGGTCCTTTTTTGATAAGACCTATATATAAGTACGGAAGAATAAGAATTTTTAGCTTCTGATGAAGTTAATCAGTTACCCTAATATATAGTTTAGTATATACTTGATTATTGCTTCATATGTGCAGTTGTTAATCATTTTTCATGACCATGTCACAAACTATTGATATTACTCCTTTGTGTGTTACACAAATAGTTAAATTTGGGACATGTGTCTAGATAAATAGTTATTAATAACACTATGTCAACCTAAATGTCTAGTTTAGCTATTATGCATATTGCAGAAAATGATATGCAGTAGACAAAGTCTGAGATTCAAGGTTGGCCTTGTGCATTAGTGCATAAACAAGTTGATTTTGTTGGGGTTTAGAAAAGCTATAGAGATTCATATTGTTTCCTTAGCGAAGATTATCAGTATATGGCCAATCCTCTAAAACAAATGATAGAGCACAAAATTTTGGTGGTTGTGATCAGAGGTCAAAACCCAATTGTCCTTTGTAGGAAGTACAAATGAAGATGCATAGTACCTTCCATATACTGCTCGTTTTGTTCTAGTGGGAGACATATTTTTGTTAAATGCATTATGACATGCCTCAACAAGTGTTAAGAACAAGTAATGATATAAGAAATGTAATAGAAACTAAAAATTCTGTTGTTGCTTGTTTTACATAACCAATTTTGTATTTACCTCTTGGAGAAAGTCAGCAAAGCCTTTCCTATCAGGGCACTTGAACCCACATGATTCAAAGAAACTCATAATGCGACTCTTAGATCCATGGTATACAATTTTCCCTTCAGCCATCAAGATAATATCATCAAAAAGCTCATACGTCTCTGGTGCTGGTTGAAGAAGTGCAACTAGTATGGTAGACTCTGAGATATGAGCCAACTGTCGGAGGCAAGAAACAATTTGAAATGTTGTGGAGCTATCCAATCCAGTTGATATTTCATCCATGAGGAGGGCTTTTGAGGGTCCTACTATCATTTCTCCTGTAAGACAAAATCTTCAGCAAGGGAACAAGCATCCACAATTGAATCAACTAAATTTAGCTACCTATCTAGACAAACTGAGCTTAGGATTACATAAAAATAGATATTGTTGGAATGTGATCTCGGTACAACCAACATGTTAACTTGGTACACAGGTAATTAGTCCACAAAAAGAGTGTATACTTATTAGTTAAGTTTGTGCCATGACTAGCGGCAACCCTAAGTTCTTTTTGGATTGGCCCTAGTCCCACAGTGCTATAAATAAGAGGGAACTTGCCACAAACCTAATAATATTAAACCCAGAACTGATCTATTAGACACTGGATGGATGGTCTCGGTAGCACCGTCTCTACATGCAGAAGGCCAGTGCTTCTCAACATCACCAACAAAGGGCATCAAATCCCTAAGCTGTGAACAGAACTGTTATGATACACCTACATCAACTCCTACATCGATTCCAAAGGCACCAATGGTATCTATGTGCTTTGGTTAGTACCCTAAAGAACAATTAATTAATAAGTTAGTGATCATGATTAAGCTAAATTTAAGATCCTGATCATGTTCAATTACATGTCTATGTTAAGGTCAAACAACAGATACACATACGTCTTTCCTTCTTAGGTCCCCTTTAGAACACGGGATTTTTTCCTTGAATCCTACATTTTTCCTATGAAATTGAATTGATTCTTGTGAAATTGAATCGAGAAGGCCCCTAAAATTGTTTTTTTTTAACGAAAGGCCCCTAAAATTGTTATGTCATGTTTGCAATGCATATGGTTGGATCCCTTGAACTCAAAAAAAGAATGACATGGAGTATATCATTCCATCAGAATTATAGACTTGTAGTCGATGACTTGTAGCATTTTAATTCAATCTCTACAGAATTATAGTTGGGATGATAATTTTTATTTTAACAAAAAACAAATATTTTAAAAAGAACACGTCACAAACTGAATATTTAGGAACTAGCCATTTTAGTCATGCCAGTGACCATGGCGTGACTTGTCATTATAGTCACGCTATATGCACTGGCATGACTAACTAGCCATGCTGGTGTGTCCAGAGAAAATACTTTACACGTGAGAGCTGAGTCGCGCCTAGGCATTTGGCGTGACTAACAACTGAGTCAAGCCAAAGTGAATGACATGACACAGTTCAGTCACCCCACCCCAGCACTCATTGGTGTGACCACATTTCCATCCATTAGCTTTCGTAGCTCTTGTACGTGTTTTGATTTTTTTTATTTTTTTGTCAATCTAAAACAAAGTATTTATATATCTTTAAGTTTTGTTTTCAAAATTTTTAAATTAGGTGTTACAAAAATAAGCATAGCCCACTTTATTTGTATCTTGCATCGTACCACTTTTAGTTTTGAAATTAAAATCTTCTCGTAATGTTATATTTGAGTCTTAGGTTAAGCCATTTAGCCTCAAAATGGACTCGAAAAATCCAGAAAAAAAATCTAAATTTATGGTTCGGAAAGTAGTTTTTTTGTAATCGAATTTATCAACATATGTGTTTAGATGAAATCCAAAGTTTCTTAACAAAGTACATGTTCAAAATTATGTTCTAATTTGAAACAAAATTTAAAAGCATTTGAAACATATCTAAATAGACTTGTACTGATACATGTGGACCGACGATTTCACTTTCTGTTTA
Source organism: Saccharum hybrid cultivar R570 (assembly GCA_038087645.1). Taxonomy (NCBI): domain Eukaryota; kingdom Viridiplantae; phylum Streptophyta; class Magnoliopsida; order Poales; family Poaceae; genus Saccharum; species Saccharum hybrid cultivar. Next base: position 7,859,292 of record JAQSUU010000493.1, on the reverse strand, counting down.
AATATCTTTTTTTCTTTCCTTGATACCTAAGGCACTGTGGGTTCTCTGTTGTGGCCACTCAGCCCTGGGACGGAGCTCGGGGACCTTATGCCGGGCCAGAGCCCGGCGACACAGGAGACGTGTTTGCGGTCTGTTTTGTTTAAGGGTCACGATAATGATCCTTCTGCATGTTCACCTATGGAAATCTTGTTACGACTTCTCCTTCCTCACCATAATTAGAAAACAAGACCTTTTCTGTCTACTGAGATTGTCGCAGGGCAAGTGGAATCATTTGTGGCTTTTGGTCTTCATAGGACAAGGTCACCGTGTGGAAAAAATGCCCCAACTCGATCCTACTTGATCTATATCAGAGAGGTTGGTGCATGTCACGGCGTTGCAAATCTACGGGGCTTAAGGGATGGACATTAGTAAGCTGTTGTGTACTATAGGCGGTGCAGAGCTGTAGGGCTGGGCTAAAAGCTTGAAGCTTGCGAGCTGACTCGGCATGCTCGTAGCTCGGCTTGGCTCGACTCTGACGAAACATTTAATAAGCCAAGAATTAGTTTTTTGCTCAAAACTGAGAGAAAATCATTGAGTAACATCATAGGTCAGGCACGAAGTTGAGCTCTACAGCTAGGACTGGATCACGAGTCAGCTTGGTTTGGCTCGGCTTGGCTTGGTTCTCGTTGCCTCGTTATCCAAACAAGCTAGCTCGGCTCGGCTTGGCTTGTTAATTAAATGAGAAAAAAAAGTTGTCTTGGCTCGGCTCGTTAGGCTCGTGAGCCAGACACTAAAATATTCTATATAGATATATACAATCACAATCAATTAACAACCGCTTAACAACTTAACCGATGACTGAGCAGGGTGGGTGCTCGTGCAGCCGCGTGCTAGCGCCGCTGTCTCGTTGAAGCTTGGTTAGGATCCCAGGATTAATGTCAGGGAATATAGTTGCTGCAAGATGGAAGGAGCATTGTCACACATTACAGTCAGGATGTCGCTTTGGCTGCACCAGCGAAGACATGATGGTGGCGGCAAGGAAACCCTAGAGGTCGATTCCTTTCTCTATTGGAGGTGGCGGCGGATGAAGAGGCCGAGCAAGCGGGTCTGCGAGGTATGATGCGAGCATTATTGAGATAGGTGTGTGTGACTTAGATTCAACGGGGGGCTATTGCGTTGAGCTATGGCTACTGGGTTCTATTGGCAATTGAATTGTTCCTACATTATTGCAAATTTGGTCTCTAAACTTGACAGTATCACGAGCTGGCTCGAGCTAACAACTTAGTTTTTAAAACGAGTAAAAAAAATGATGCTTGGCTTATTAAAAGTTTCACTGGATACAGTCGAGCCGAGCCGAGCCGAGTTATGAGCAAGCCCAAGTAGCTTGCGAGCTCCGAGCTTTTGGTCCAGCCCTACAGCTCAACACCGCCCACAGCACACAGTGGCTTACCAATGGCCATCGCTTAAGCCCCGTAGCTTTACAACGCGGTGACATGCACCAACCTTTCTGATATAGATCAAGGAGTTAGGGCATGCCTATAAGATGATCATGTCCTATAAAAGATCAAAGCCACAGACGATTTCAGTTGCCTTATAACTAAGACGTATTTAAGTGGTGATAACTCAGTAGACAACAAAAAGTCTTGTTTTCTAATTATGGTGTTTGGATATTTATACGGCAGGTGAAATCATCGGCGACCACATGTATCACGTATCAGTACCAAGTCTAGTCAAGTTCGTTTCAAATGCTTTTAAATTTTGTTTCGAATTAAAACTTAATGTTGAGCATGTGCTCTGTTAAGAAACTTTGGATTTCATCTAAACACGTATGCTGTTAAATTCAGTTACAAAAAACTACTTTCTGATACATAAATTTAGATAATTTTGTTTGGATCGTTGGAGCCATTTTGAGGCTAAACAGCTTTAATCTAAGACTCAAATATATCATTACGAAGAAAGGATTGGTGCCAAATACAAATAAAATGGGTCATGTTTATTTTGTAACACCTACTTAAAATTTAGAAAAAAAATTTAGAGATACATAAATTCTTTGTTTTGGATTGACAAAAGAAAAAGTAAAAAAATTAGATCATTTTAAGGGCTATAATGTCGTCACGCCAGTGGTGCTGTCATGACTGAACTCTGTGTCATGTCATTCACAGTGGCGTGACTAGCTGTTCAGTCATATGCCAAAAATGCCTTCGTGCGATTCAGCTTCGTTCCACGTTAGTTGCTCCTGTAAAGTGTTCTCTTGATGCACCACCGTGGCTAGTTAGTCACATCAATGCATATGGTGTGACTATAGCAACGAGTCGTGTTATGGCATTTGGCGCGATTAAAGAGGCTAGTTCCCCAAAATTTAGTTTGTGACATGTTTTTTTAAATATTAGTTTTTTTGCTAAAATAAAAATTATTCTTAGGATGATGACATCTCCCTCAAATAATTCTGTGGAATCACCTGTGGTAAGTCTCCTCTTCTCACCGCCTGAAATTCCCCTTCTCATTGCATCTCCCACCATTATGTCAGCACATACGTCAAGTCCCATAATCTGCAATTGAGGATGAGCTTATTCTTATATATACCGTTATACGGTGGGCCAAGAGCATGCATGTTTCCTCTGGCAACAGTTACTATACGTCTGTAGTAGTACCTTCATAATGTAGTCTGTTTGCATGCTCCTTTCTAAACCTTCCACAGATATCGCCTATGAAATTAAACAAGATGTAATAATGCCCGTTAGGATTGAAGTACAATCTGTGCAGATGCATGCATGATTTGCTTGTTAGAGTTAGACAATGAAAAAGGAGAGGACTGTACTCATAAGTAATAAACTATATAAAAAATGATGTGGACACTTGGAAAAACATGCATGATAAACTAGTGTTTTAATTACCTTCATATAAGTGTCCACATCAGGGTCAGGGGTAATCCCGGCCTCCTTCTCCCTTCTAATCACCTCCTTCATGATCTCTGAGAAAATAAGATAGTACAATGGTAGCGAGAGTGAGTGGTGATCACCAGTTAATTTGATCTGGAGACATTACCTGCTCTGTTGCCAACGCCCTGGAATCTTGCAGAGAAGTCGATGGTCTCTCTGACAGTCATCTCAGGGACATGAAGGTCGTATTGATCGATGTAAGCCGCCGTCTTCTCCGGAACGAAGCCATTCAGCTCCACGCCATTGTACTCTACCTCTCCTGTCACCTTGAGACCGGTGGCGCTCAGCTTCCCTGCGAGCGCCTTGAGGAGGGTGGTCTTGCCGCAGCCAGGGGGTCCTAGCAGAAGCGTCAGCCTGGAAGGCTTGACCACGCCGCTGACGCCGTGGAGGATGCGCACCCTGGCTTGCTGACGGTCGTTGAGGCCCAGCACGGTGCTCACCACCTGATCGATGGAACAATGGATGCATGTAACGGATGCAGGAGAGGTAGGGTGAGTTCGTGGTGCACAGTTAGGGTGATCGTCACCGTCTCCGGCGAGGGGCGCCGGCGGTGTCTACAACAGAGAGGAAGAGAGCTAGGCGGCGATCGTAAGAACGTACCGAGAGGCTGGAGACAACGGTGTTCCAGATGGTGGGGAGCGGCTTCCCGTGCACGACCTGGCACTCGGCCTCGACGCGGACGTCGCGCCAGCGGACCTCCACCGTGGGCGGGCGGACGCCGACCCGGTCCATCCTCTGGCGCTGCTTGCGGAGCAGCCGGAGGTTGTCCCGGTGGATGTTGGCAACGAGGGTGTCCACCACCATGCGCCGCTCCGCCGCGCTCAGCGTGCGCACGTCCACCGCCTGCCATGGCGCAGGAGGAGCCTGCAGCTGGTCCTGGTCCTTGTCCGCCGCTGCATGGAGCTGCTGCAGCGAGGTGTGGAGCCTGTCCAGGGTGGGCAGCCTCTCGACGGCCGCCCATCTCAGCTCAACCTCGTCGTCCTTCTCCTGCTCGTGCCGCTGGCTGAGGGAGAAGGAGAGGGAGCGGGACAGGCTCTCCCTGAAGCTTGCCGCTGCAGCCCGCCACGACGACGACGACGACGACGGTAACAGTAGCTGCTGCTGCTGCTGCTGCACTACCGATCCCTTGTCACGATCATCCAGCTGCTGCTGGCGCTCCTCGCCATCGCCGGCGCCTTGATGATCCATCACAATGCGCTGCGCACGCGCCCCCCTGCTTCCTGCTACTCCTTGCGTCGTCCTGCACTTGCTGTTGTCTTGGCTGGAGAGAGAGAGAGGAGAGGAAGAAGGGAAGAACCCTAGCACTTGTTCCCCAATCTCAACAAATGAGCTAAAGGGGTAAGTGGGAGATGGGAAAGGGAAGGGGGCAGACCCAGCCTTAAGCCTCCACCCGCTGCACTCCTCTCCCTCGTGATGGAAACGGATAGGATTCGCATGGAATTGGATCTGGATATCACATTTTACTATATTTTTATTTGGATACGAATACGGATATGAATATTTTCAAATACAAATACAAAACGGATGTCTCAGATTCGGATACAAAATGGATATTTTACTCGATTCAACTCGAAGTGTATATTGTTAAATTCAATGTATATGAATAAAATGTTACTACTAGTCCATCATTAATTGAAGTTAACTAAATGAAAGTATACTTCTAATAATCTCCAATATCGAAGTAAACTAAATTATAATGGATAATATTTAACAAAATAATAGGTCAACGGAGGAAATTTAAATAAAAATTGTAGAAAACAAATAGCCATTTTGCTTTATCAATATTTTTAGAATTACAGAATTACTACACAAGTAGAGGTTAAATTATTTGTGTATATAACATAGACAAGGATAGCTCATAAAAATAATATAGTTATTAATAAATATTTAATAATTAGAAATATCAATTATTAAGCAATATTATATTTATATAAATATCTATCATAAAATATAATTTATATAAAGTAATTTATATCAACAAATAAATAAAGTAAAGTATTAAAATAATGTAAAACAAAAATAATAGGTTTAAACTAAATTAGAAAAATACTAAAATTAATCTTTATGTATCCTTAATAATTTTAAATTAATACTAAAAGTTATTTATAAATATACTATTAAATGGTTCTAATGCATCATTAGTAACAATAAAATTAAATAACTGGTTACTCATTATGAAGAGAACTTTTAATTAGGTTCATGATACCTTGTTGTTTTTGCGGATACGGATCTGGAATCGGATAGAGAAAAACACTGAAAAAACGAATTCGGATATATCCATTTAGTTACCGCATTAGAAACGGATACGGATATCCATATTGCAAGTTTTAGTGGATACGGATATCAGATAATGTGGATATCCATTTCCATTTTCCATCCTTACCTCTCCCAGCTGCACACCTCACACCCGCACGGCCTGCTTCCAATGCGACGAGGTTGCCGCCAGCGGCAATGGTCGGCTGGCGGCGCTCGGCTCCGGTGACGGACTGAGGGAGAGCAGGAGGGAGAGGCCGGGTGGCTGAGGGAGTCAGGGAGAGCGGGGAGGGATGTTGGGAGGGAGAGAGAAGGCCAGGGAGCGGCCAATGGCGTCCTGGAGTGGCAAAATCGGCCGACGGCGTCGATGGAGGTCGGTGGCGGTGGCGGGGTCTGGCTAAGTCTAGATGGGAGAGAGAGACCGAAAGAGGGAGGGGAAGAGGAGCCCACAGCGTGGGCCTGTGTTGGGCCTTGCCGCGCCATGATGGGTGGCGCGACAGAGCCACACTGTGATCCGCGCGCGCGGTAGCGCCTTCCACGTCAGCTGCCAGCGGGCCTGGTCACTACCACCGTGGCGGTCTTGTCGCGCCACCATGCATGGTGGCTTGATTTCGCCGCGCTACGGCAGTAGGTGCGGTCAAAAGTGTTAATTTTAAAAAAAAATTAAACAGTGCAAAATTTGGAAAGAGTTAAAAATAGTGTTAAAAATAAAAAAATCTGTCAGCTCTCCCTGACGCGTGGACCCAATCAGCCAGCCAATGGGAGAAAGACATCCCCAGAGCAACGGTCGGAAGGAAACGGTACATCCGGCTGCATCCTCCTTTGGTGCAGACCTGCTGTCGATGCTAGCCACGTGGATTGCCGCAGGATCGGATGCTTGCCTGGTCTGCACCTCCGCACGCACGCTACGCTCGGCTCCGGTCTGCATCGGATGGCTCTGATTCTTGGGCAGTTCACGTGCCTCCCTCAAGTCAACGGCGCCAGACCGGTCACGCGCTCCCAGGCGTGGACGCGACTCCCCTCGCCGAGCGGTTAGCGGTTACACGCACCGACGCCACCTCCTCTCTGCGGGCGTGGCCACACTCGGGGGAATTAAATCGGATGGGCCATGGGTGCACGCCCCTCCACTCGATGCTCGACGCGTGGCAGAGGAAGGGTAGACTTCCGAGATTTTTTGCATGCTGAGTGCTGACCGTGTGGGAGGGAGAGCCAGCGCGTTGGGCCCCGCTCTGCATGCATGCAGCAGCTTTGACTACACGGAGATGCACAGCGCCCGCTGCCGCTCACGTTTTTCCGCCACGTGTCGAGCATTGAGTCGACGGGCGCACCGGCTTCGGGGTGCACCCATCGCCCACCCAATTTAGGCTCGAGTGGATAAAAGTGGAGTCAACTAAATTTTATTCTATTTCACTCTAACGTACGTGGAGTGAAGTGGATATATATACATCTAAACAAGACTTTAGGGTGTGTTTGGTTTGAAAAATAAGGTGATCTACCATCTTTTCACTCCTCACTTTTTATATTTGGTTCGTGGAATGGAATGAATTGATCTATCATCATCGCAGGGGGTGTTTAGTTAGGAGGTGAAAAGTTTTTGTGTGTCACATCGGATGTTTTATGGGGTGTCAGAAGTGGTTTTTGATACTAATTAAAAAATTAATTACATCACTCATCTGGAAACCACGAGACAAATTTATTAAGCCTAATTAAGCCGTCATTAGCATATGTGTGTTACTGTAGCACTTAAGGCTAATGACGGCTTAATTAGGCTTAATAGATTCGTCTCGTGGTTTCCAACCAAACTGTGCAATTAAATTTTTGTTGTCTACATTTAGCACTCCATGCATATGTCTAAATATTTGATGTGATGGGATGAAAAATTTTTAGGTGAAAATTAAACACCTTCTTATTCCTTATAAGCTAGTAACTAGTATATGCATAAAGAATAGATTGATTTCACCTGAATTCGTAGGATGAACTCATCCTATACCACCTTATGAAACATGGGCCGACTAAAAAAAAACCAAACACACTATTAATTCCATCTCGGAACGGCAGGCAGCGACGGGCGAATCGGCCAGGAATCATCGGGTCCCAACATTCGCACCACCGAACAGCGCGCGCGGGAAATCGGCAGGAGCGGGAAATCATCGGAAGCACGCCGACGCGAGCGGCCCATTTGCCAGCGTGGCCCAGGATGAAAGGTCACGCGCGTTTAGGTAGGAAGTTACGTGTTTTTCTCTACGTTTCCTCTCTTATTATATTTCTTTTCCTTTTTTTTCTTTTTCATTTTCCTTTCATATGTTTTTGTTTCTCTTTTTATTTATCTTATTTTTATTTCTTATTTCTTTTCTAATCAGTTTTGGTTTTCTTATATTTTTTTTATTTTTTACTTTCATTTTTCTTTTTATTTTCTTTTTTTCTTGTTCTTTTCTTTCTTTTTTCTTACTCTTTTTCTTTTTCTTTTCATGCATAATTTATTTTTATTTTTTATGTGAATTATTATTATTATTCTTTTCATTTTTATATTTTTATCTTTCTTTTATTTGTTTTTTGCTTTCACTATAATTAATTACTTTGTTTATTTTACCTTATTCTTATGTTTTATTCTTTTTGTTTTTATTTATTTTTCCTTTTTTTCCCTTTTGTCTTTATGTTTTCTATAGCATTTTTTATTTTTTTTATTTTATCCTTATTAATTTCTTTATGTTTACTTTTTTTTTCATTAGATGTTCTGTCATTTATTTTTGTAATGTTCACGTAGTATATAATGATTCTCTATGATATATTTTGTGATATTCACGTATTATACATGTAGTGTTATATGATGTATTTTGTAATCTTTACATAGTATACATGTGATGTTCTGTTACATTTTTGTGATGTATTTTTTGTGATGTTTACGTAGTATGTGATGTTCACATGGTATACATTAGATGTTCTATGATATATTTTGTGACGTTCATGTAGTACACATGTGATGTTCACATGGTATACATAAAATATTCTATGATATATTTTGTGATATTCACGTAGTATAAATAAGATATTCTCTGCGAGCGCCTTGAGGAGTGTGGTCTTGCCGCAGCCAGGGGGTCCCAGGAGGAGCGTCAGCCTGGACGGCTTGACGACGCCGCTGACGCCGTGGAGGATGCGCACCCTGGCTTGCTGGCGGTCGTTGATCGAGGCCCAGCATGGTGCTCACCACCTGATCGATGGAACAATGGATGCATGTAACGGATGCAGGAGAGCGAGCTACCAACGCAGAGAGTGTTGATAATCCTAGATTGGCTCAGCTCATAGTTATCGGCTTAGATCAGAATAAGGAGAGCTCAATCCTTGCCAGTTTGAGCGCGTCAGTTTGTTAGAGCCAGACGCATGCTGGGTTCATGCGGTGGCTATCCCGGGCCTTTCACTTAAATTTCCGAAATATGCTTTTTTCGTTAGGGTCTGAAAAAAATTTTATATTGGTAAAAAATTTTCTCTTAAATTTATCTTTCGGTTGCAAAGCTACACCAAACCACTCTAAAATGACCCTTTATATCCTCTAAACTCACCAAAGCCCTATTTTTTTCTCAAATTAATTAAATTTCCTCACTCACAGGTTCAGGATACCGAGCATATGCAGCTCGTCCACCGTTAGCCCGCCGTATTACCGTTGATCTACTTTTGTGATATATCGGGTTATGTTTTGTCTGTGTTATATAAATTTATGATGCACAATGGATTGGAGAGTTTTTTCTAGTGAAATGATGTCTATTTTTTAAAATTAATTTGAATTTATTTAAATTTGACCCGATATTTCTGAAATTCCCGAAATTTCGCATTTACCGCTCGGGTCGAATTTTTTATACCATTATTGTAAGCCCTTCGGCACTTTAGGTTTCTCGGCAGTGGCGAGTGCAGCATCGTTGCACCAATCGTGCCCAATCTCTTGTATAAATTCAATAGAGTCAGAAAACGTAGCAAGTTGTTCGCGGCACCAAATCCACTTGTCTTTGTGTGTGTGTTTGTGAGTTCGTGGTGCGCAGTTAGGGTGATCGTCACCATCTCCGGCGAGGGGCGCCGGCGGTGTCGACAACAGAGAGGAAGAGAGCTAGGCGGCGATCGTAAGAACGTACTGAGAGGCTGGAGACAACGGTGTTCCAGATGGTGGGGAGCGGCTTCCCGTGCACGACCTGGCACTCGGCCTCGACGCGGACGTCGCGCCAGCGGACCTCCACCGTGGGTGGGCGGACGCGGACGCGGTCCATCCTCTGGCGCTGCTTGCGGAGCAGCCGGAGGTTGTCCCGGTGGATGTTGGCAACGAGGGTGTCCACCACCATGCGCCGCTCCGCCGCGCCCAGCGTGCGCACGTCCACCGCCTGCCATGGCGCAGGAGGAGCCTGCAGCTGGTCCTGGTCTTTGTCCGCTGCTACATGGAGCTGCTGCAGCGAGGTGTGGAGCCTGTCTAGGGTGGGCAGCCTCTCGACGGCCGCCCATCTCAGCTCGACCTCGTCGTCCTTCTCCTGCTCGTGCCGCTGGCTGAGGGAGAAGGAGAGGGAGCGGGACAGGCTCTCCCTGAAGCTGGCCGCTGCAGCCCGCCACGACGACGACGACGACGACGGTAACAGTAGCTGCTGCTGCTGCTGCACTACCGATCCCTTGTCACGATCATCCAGCTGCTGCTGGCGCTCCTCGCCATCGCCGGCGCCTTGATGATCCATCACAATGCGCTGCGCACGCGCCCCACTCCTGCTTCCTACTACTCCTTGCGTCGTCCTGCACTTGCCTCCTATATATACAAAAATGACAGGGCTGGCATGTTGACTTGGGCTTGGGCATAGATGCGCCTGCAGGATGTGTTGACTCCTTTTTGTTTGTACATGGCAATGGCATCGCTGTACAGGTGCACGCCTGGATGCTTTTTCCTCCTGGAGTGTTGGAGCTCGAAAGTCAACTGCCCTACGTGGAGATGGAATGTTGATGTACGACGCTACCGCTGCAGGACGCAGACAGCTTACCGAATTCACAGATTTTTTAAGTCACAAAAAAGAATTCACAGATTTTTTTTGAACAATCCTAGGTGAAAACTGAGTGTTTCACCGGTACCAAACACTCAAATTTTGTGGCTGCCGGACCTCCATCGTGCGTGCTGCTGCCGTCGCCCCCGAGGCCCGCTGTTGTCGCGCCATGCCGGACCTCCGTCACGGCACCCTAGGTTGGCCCTCCGCCGCCCGCCCCAGGCCGACCCTCCGCTGCGGTCCCCTAGGTTGGCACTCCGCCACCGCCCCCGAGACTGCGGCTCCCTCCACTGCCCCCAAGGCTCGCCACCACCAGCCCGCTGCCCCAAGCCATGGCTCCCTCCTCCCGTGGTCGCTCGGTTTTTGTTTCTGCTCTAGCTGTGGAATTTATGAAGAGTTTGATGATATTTGTGTACAGTTTGACACATATTTCTATGATATCTGCAATCTATAGAAATAATTTATAAATTTTTTTGAAGAAGTTTGCATATATTTGTCTGAGATCTGCAACAAGTCGTGTTATCCTCAAATGACATCACTCTATTCAATAAATTACACTGGAAAAATCAGTGTAAATAGTAATAAGACAGTGTAAATAAAGTTAAAAGAGTGTAAATACGTGGAAAAAAAATCAGGTGGCAAGAGTTTCTAAAACACTCAGTTGTTGGCTAGATAGATCTTATTTTTTGTATTTTAGTTTTTTTTTCAAAAATATTCACATTTAGACCGTACGTCTTAATTTCATTTTTTATCTAAGGAGTTGGTGGTGTGACCCACAGCGCCAAGGCCCATTTTGGTTTGGCTGCTTGCACGTTGTCGATGTGACAGGAGGCTCAACACCATGGATCTTGATGCTAAAGTATGAACATACTGGCCCACGCGGCCTTCTCCTTCCTTTCTCTGTTTCTCTCTTTTCTTGGTCTCTCTCTTTCACCTTTTGTTATCCTGAGCCCGCCTGCCTCATAGCCGCTGCCTTGCCGTCCTCCTGCCTTGCCACCCGCCTCGGTGCCACCCACCCACCGCCGTCTTTTTAGAAATTATAATGTGTCTCTGAGAAGACTATGTTGCAGCGTAGATGCCCTGCAGGATGTGTTGACTCCTTTTTGTCTGTACATGCCGACATGGCCATGGCATCGCTGTACAGGTGCAGGCGGCCTGGATGCTGTTGGCTGCTGGAGTATTGGAGCTCGAAAGTCAACTGCCCTACGTGGAGATGGAATGTTGATGTACGGCCCTACCGGTGCAGGACGCAGACAGCTTACCGAATTCACAGATTTTTTTTTTTTGAGAAATCCTAGGTGAAAACCGAGTGTTTCACCGGTACCAAACACTCAAATTTTGTGGCCGCCGGACCTCCATCGTGCGTGCTGCTGCCGTCGCCCCCGAGGCCCGCTGTTGTCGCGCCATGCCGGACCTCCGTTGTGGCACCCCAGGTTGGCCCTCCGCCGCCGGCCCCAGGCCGACCCTCCGCTGCGGCCCCTAGGTTGGCACTCTGCCGCCGCCCCCGAGACCGCGGCTCCCTCCACTGCCCCCAAGGCCCGCCACCACCAGGCCCACTGCCCCAAGCCACGGCTCCCTCCTCCCGTGGTCGCTCGGTCTTTGTCTCTGCTCTAGCTGTGGAATTTATGAAGAGTTTGATGATATTTGTGTACAGTTCGGCACATATTTCTCTGATATCTGTAATCTATAGAAATAATTTATAAATTTTTTGAAGAAATTTGCATATATTTGTCTGAGATATGCAACAAGTCGTGTTATCCTCAAATCACATCACTCTATTCAATAAATTATACTGAAAAAATCAGTGTAAATAGTAATAAGACAGTGTAAATAAAGTTAAAAGAGTGTAAATACATGGAAAAAATCAGGTGGCAAGAGTATCTAAAACACTCAGTTGTTGGCTAGATAGATCTTATTTTTTGTATTTTAGTTTTTTTTCAAAAATATTCACATTTAGACCGTGCGTCTTAATTCCATTTTTTTATCTAGGGAGTTGGTGGTGTGACCCACGGCGCCAAGGTCCATTTTGGTGTGGCAAATGGGCCTTGGCGCCATGCATCAAGGATGAGACAGATCGACTGCTGGTGAAGGACGAGGAGATCAAGGACAGATGGAGAGAGTACTTCGACAAGCTGTTTAATGGGGAGAATGAGGGTCCTACCCTTGAGTTGGATGACTCATTTGACGATACCAACAGACGTTTTGGGAGGAGAATTCAGGAGGCAGAGATCGGAGAGGCTTTGAAGAGGATGAAGGGAGGTAAAGCGATGGGCCCTGATGGTATCCCCATTGAGGTGTGGAGATACCTAGGCGCCAGAATGATAGTATGGTTAACTGAGCTTTTTAACCTTATTTTTCGGTCTAACAAGATGCCTGAAGAATGGAGAAGTATATTAGTACCTATCTTCAAGAACAAGGGAGATGTTTAAAGTTGTACTAACTACCATGGGATTAAGTTGATGAGCCATACGATGAAGCTCTGGGAGAGGATTATCGAGCATCGCCTAAGGAGAGTGACACATGTGACCCAAAATTAGTTTGGGTTCGTGCCTGGTAGATCGACCATGGAGGCGATTTTCTTATTACGACAATTGATGGAGAGATATAGGGAGCAGAAGAAGGACTTGCACATGGTCTTTATTGACCTCGAGAAGGCATATGACAAAGTACCGAGAAATGTCATGTGGTGGGCCTTGGAAAAGCACAAAGTCCCAACTAAGTACGTTACCTTCATCAAGGATATATACAGGGATGTAGTGACGTTTGTCCGAACATGTGATGGCGACACCAGTGACTTTCCAATTAAAATAGGACTGCATCAGGGATCAGCTTTGAGCCCTTATTTATTTGTTTTGGTGATGGATGAGGTCACAAGGGACATACAAGGTGATATCCCTTGGTGTATGCTCTTTGCTGATGATGTGGTACTAGTTGACGATAGTAGGGCAGGGGTTAATAGGAAGTTAGAACTATGGAGGCACACGTTAGAGTCGAAAGGGTTCAGACTTAGTAGGACTAAGACCAAGTACATGAGGTGCGATTTCAGCGCGACCAGGCATGAGGAGGGAGACATTAGCCTCGATGGGCAAGTGGTGGCCAAGAAGGATACTTTTCGGTATTTAGGGTCGATGCTACAAAAGGATGGAGACATTGATGAAGATGTTAGGCATAGAATTTCAGCCGGCTGGTTGAAATGGCGTCAAGCTTCTGGCGTCCTCTGTGACAAAAGGGTGCCTCAGAAGCTGAAAGGTAAGTTCTATAGGACGGCGATTCGTCCGGCGATGTTATACGGTGCTGAGTGTTGACCTAAAAAAGGCGACATGTCCAGCAATTGAGTGTAGCAGAGATGCGTATGTTGCGTTGGTGTTGTGGGCACATAAGGAGGAATAGAGTCCGGAACGACGATATTCGGGATAGGGTTGGGGTGACACCAATTGAGGAGAAATTGATTCAACATCGGTCGAGATGGTTTGGACATGTCCAACGGAGGCCTCCTGAGGCGCTGGTGCGTAGTGGAGTTCTAAAGAGGGCTGATAATGTAAAGAGCGGTAGACGTTGACCTAAACTAACTTGGGACGAGTCCGTTAAGAGAGATCTTAAGAAGTGGAATATCTTCAATGATTTAGCTATGGACAGGAGCGCTTGGAGATTGGCAATCAACGTGCCTGAACCGTGACCTCTTTTTGTCTTGTGCCCTTAATGTCCCTTTATGTGTCTCCCTGTTTCTTGTCTCTTTTGGGTTTCATCTCTAGCCTACCCCAACTTGCTTGGGACAAAAGACTATGTTGTTGCTGCTGCTGCTTGCACGTTGTCGTCGTGACAGGAGGCTCAGCACCATGGATCTTGATGCTAATGTATGGACATACTGGCCCACGCGGCCTTCTACTTCCTTTCTCTTTTTCTCTCCTTTCTTGGTCTCTCTCTTTCACCTTTTGTTATCCTAAGCCCGCCTGCCTCGTAGCCGCTGCCTTGCCGTCCTCCTGCCTTGCCACCCGCCTCGGTGCCACCCACCCACTGCCGTCTTTTTAGAAATTATAATGTATCTCTGAGAAGACTACGTTGTACTCCCTTCGTACAAGAAAGAATGCAATTCTAGCACAGTGTTATGGTTTTGTATCTTAAGTTCGATCAATTATAGATAAAAAAGTATCAATATTTATGATATCAAATAAATATCATTAGATTAATTACGAAATGTATTTTTATAATAAATTATTTTAGAGCCGTAAATGTGAATAGTATTTGCTAGAAATTTAGTCAAACGTGAACTACTTTTGTTGGCACGCAACACGGAGTTGCATTCTTTTTTGAGCGGAGGTAGTAGCATAGATGCATCTGCAGGATGTGTTGACTCTTTTTGTCTGTACATGCCGACACGGCAATGGCATCGCTGTACAGGTGCAGGCGCCCTGGATGCTGTTGGCTGCTGGAGTATTGGAGCTCGAAAGTCAACTGCCCTACGTGGAGATGGAATGTTGACGTACGGCACTACCGGTGCAGGACGCAGACAGCTTACCGAATTCACAGATTTTTTTTTTTGAGAAATCCTAGGTGACAACCGATGTTTCACCGGTACCCAACACTCGATTTTTTGGCCGCCGGATCTCCATCGTGCGTGCTGCTGCCATCGCCCCTGAGGCCCGCTGTTGTCGCGCCATGCCGGACCTCCGTCGCGGCTCCCCAGGTCGGCCCTCTGCCGCCAGCCCCCGAGGCCTGCCGCCCCCGGGGTCCGCCGCCGGGCGGTCTTAGGGTCCGAGCGACCGGACCCTAACCCCGCACCGATGACTTCCCGACCTTCCGCGCTCGATAATTTCCTGCCTGCCCGCGCTCACCGGCAGAAACAATTACGTGGCTGCGAACGTGCGCGTTGTCACGCTTAGGCCACCACTTCTTCTCTTGCAGCCCACCTAGTGAGCTGGCCCATCCCACAAGCTCAGCGTATTGCCTCACTTGTAGTCCCATGTGGTGCTTGAATCATGAAGCTAATAATTATATTGCAATTAGTATTACTTAGCTTCTGTGGAGAATAAATAGCAGTAGTACAATGTAATTATACAGATCACTGGAGTTGATGTTGATCGTTGCCATTGCGGAGGATAATAGGTGGAGGGTCTTTTTTTTGTTGTTGTATAGCAAAACTTTAGGTTTTGAATTTTTGAGCAATTTTTTGTATTCAAAACTTTTTGGCGTAAAGACGGTGTCCAAATTATTTTAACTCTAAAAAGCATAGGTAAATTTTTTTATGAAAAAATTTGTACTAAGACATGTCATATTATGGATGCACTACATAGATCTACTTGTGTGGATTTCAGATTAACTTGTTTTTCTATTTTATGATTTTTCTGTGATTTACTACGCATTTTTTAAAGTTTCAGACGATATAATTTTACCCCTAAAAAGCATAGGTAAAAATTTGTAGGGAAAAATTCTCACTAAAACATGGCATATTATGGATGCACTGCATAGATGTACTCGTGAGGATTTCAGATCAACTTGATTTTCTAATTTATGATTTTTCTGTGATTTACTATGCAATTTTAAAGTTTTAGCTAATTTATTTTTTAAAAAAGAGATATAATCAAAGGCGGACTGTAGGTTTATTTGAGAAAAATCTGAGGAGGTTTTCACAAAAATTATTGAGAGGGTCTAAGCAGCGTGGGTTGATTTTCGATAAAGGAAAGGACTTTTTTTTTGCAAAAAACCAGGAGCCCATTCGATCTTGACCGCAGGTTGATTTCGAAAAAAATATGAGGTGGTTTTCGCAAATTATTCTGACAGGGCTTGTGGAGCACGGGTTGATTTTCGAAAAACAAAGGTTTTTTTTTTGCAAAAAACCATGGTCCGCCCCGTCCGCGCGCCCGATCTAATGACCGTGAAAAGCGGACGACGGAGCCACGTTGGTCGGCCAGCTTTTGGAGACAGGATTCATATGGAAAAGATGTGCACCGAAAATTCTCGTGATGGACATGCATATTATTTCGGTGGGACAATGATCATTGTCGGCCCAGGCGTAACACACGTACTGCCGTAGCGGCGTACATACTTGTGTATACGTACAGGTGTGTAAACCAGCTCAAGAGAAATGTACGTGTGCAGAGACTTGCTAGCTTTCATGAAAGAAGCTAATATTTGATTTAAAAAAAATGAAAGAAGATAATAAAACTAGCATGTGGTTCTCAGCTCTAAGTGTATCATAGCTCACCTAGCGAGCTGGGCCACCTTGTAACCTGAGTTGCTTTCAGCTCCACCAGTATATCACGTGAGTTTATAGAAAGGGAAAAAATTATAAAATAGGAAAAATAATAGTGTGTAGAAGACGTTTTTTTGACAAGTGGTGTGTAGAAGACGTTGAACAGGAGAGTAGGAGACCAAACAGATTAAAACAATCATTCCTCACCACTACACAACATACATGAATTATCTCAGTTATGAAATATTTTTACTATTATAAACACCATCATAGAATATTAAAAAATACATCATATTTCTTGCAACGAATTAAAAAAATTATAAATGATAAACCAAACATCTAAATTAAATTCCGATTATACCATCGTGTTTCTTGCAATAAATCCTTCAAAACAAGATCCTACGTGGATATATTTAGATAAAAATTTTATTAACGAACATTTATCTTACGAAGATATAGAATATTTTCTTTTATTGAGCAAAGACAATGTTCTAAGTTTAGACCGTCTTTAGAAAAATGTTCTCAGTTTAGAAGAACAATATTCTAGTTTTAGATTCATGAAATTGATATTATAATATAGATAAAAATAAATAAATAAATGTATAACATAAATAAAAAATAATAAAATCTAGAGCAAGGCCTAAGGAAAAAATAAAGACACGTAATAGAGAAAAATTTAAAAGAACATTACATGTATACTTTTCAAACATCATAAAATATATTATAGATCACATGTATACTAAGTGAACATGACTAATTACACTATAGAACATCACAAAATACATTATAGAACATTGCATATATTACGTGAATATCACTAAATGTATCATAAAACATCACATATATACTAAGTGAACATCACAAAAAACATCATAAAACATCACATGTGTACTAAGTGAACATCACTAAATACATTATAGAACATCGCATATATATCATGTGAACATCGCATATATATCATGTGAACATTAATAAATACATCATAGAACACCAAGTGCATATTAAGTGAATATCACTAAATACACCACAGAAATCACTAAATACATTATAAAACATCGCATATATATCACGTAAACATCACTAAATAAATCATAGAACATCACATGTATACTCTATGAACATGAAAAAACACAATAGAACATCACATGTATACTACGAGAAACATGTATGTTACACGAACATCGCAAAATACATCATAGAACATTACATATATATACCACGTGAACATAAAAAAGACATCACAGAACATCACATGTATACTATATGAACATAAAAAACATAAAATATCACATGTATACTACATAAACATCATAAAAAACAACAAAAAACATCATAAAAAATAATAAGAAAAGAAAATAAAATAAAAAAGAAATAAAAGAAAGATAAAAAAATATAAAACTAAAAGTAATAATAAACACATAAAACATAAAAATAAGATAAAAAAGAATGATGCACGAAAAGAAAAAAGAAAAGAAAAAAAAGAGGAGAAAAGAAAAAAGAAAAAGGAAAAAAGAAAGATAAAAAATGGAAAACATGAATCAAAGAAAAACCTACTTATAGAAAACTAAAAAGAAAAGAAAAAAAGGAAGAATAAATAGGGCAAGGAAATAAAACAGTAAAAAGAAAACAAAAGAAAAAAGAAAGGAAAAGGAAAATCAATTGGAAAAGAATAAGAAAAAACAAGAAAAGAAAAGAAAAGAAAAGAAAAATAAAAAATGAAAAATATCCAGCAGAGAAAAAAGAAAAGAAAACAGAAAAATGAAAACTAAAAAGATCCGGCGGAGATGTGGACACGTAACTCTTTTGGACCTCCCTCTAGTGGTGTATTGTTATTGGGCCAAAAGAAATAATAAAAAACCCATAAAAGAATAGGAGGGAGCGGCTTGGCGGGAAGGCTGTTCGGCGAACGTCTTCCGTCCACCCATTTGGACACGAAGAACTCCTTCTGCCACCCCAGGCCGCGGCTCCCTCAGCCGCCCCTAGGCCCGCTGCCCCAGGCCCCGGCTCCCTCCTCAATCCTCCCCTGCTCGCCTGGTCTCTGTCTTTGCTTTGGTTGCGGAATTTGCGAAGAATTTGATGATATTTGTGTATAATTTGGCATAAATTTATCTGATAACTGCGATCCATAGAAATAATTTGTAAATTTTTTAAAGAGGTTTGCATATATTTGTCTGAGATTTGCAACAAGTTATGTTATCCCCAAATTAAATCACTCTATTCAATAAATTACACTGAAGAAATCGGTGTAAATATAGTAATAAAATAGTGCAAATATAATTAAAAAACAATGTAAATGCATGGGAAAAAAATCAGGTGCCAGGAGTTTCCAAAACACTCCGTTGTTGGCTAGACAGATCTAGTTTTTTTTTTTCCGAAAATATTCACATTTAGACCGTGCATCTTAATTTCGTTTTTTGACCCAGGGAGTCAGCGTCGTGACCCACGGTTTCAAGGCCTGTTTAGGCGTGGCTGCTTGCATGTTATCGACGTGACAGGAGGCGTGGATCTTGACGCTAAGGTATGGACATACTGGCCCATGCAGCTTTCTCCTTCCTCTCTCTGTTTCTCTCCTTTCTTGGTCTCTCTTTCTCCTTTCATTATCCTGAGCCCGCCTGCATCCTAGCCGCCGCCTTGCCGTCCTCCTGCCTCGCTGCCCGCCTCGGTGCCACCCACCCACCGCCGCCTTTTTAGAAATTAGAATGTGCCTCTGAGAAGGCTATGTTGTAGCATTTATTTCGTAGAATGCACTATTTGCTCCAATAACTAAAAAGTCTACGTTGTACCAACTACATTGAATGGTCCAAGCTCTGAAAAAGGCTGGTTTATAAATTATTACAAGACTCTAACATCCAAAAAATCATATATAGGGACATTTATTGCTCCACTGAATTCCTGAAAAGCTAAAAGATTCTCATTTTATCCTCTCCATGGACTATGCCCTTGCCTCCGTAAAGGCCTCCTACGTCTTCCATACCACATCTATATAGACTTTTAAACGTGGTGAGTTAGCTACAGTACCACGTTAGGGACAGTAACGGACGCACTTCCCTCACATGTACTCGCAGCCATTACTGTTCCGCCCAGACCCGTTACTGTTCACTTTCATTTTCATTTTCTTTTTTTTCTCCTCTCCCCGTGCTGGGTTCTGCATCATGTTTTCCCCCTTCCCGCACGAAGCACGGGGTACCCATCTAGTCTTCTCGTAGAGCCATCATACTTTTACTGCACAACAATGGCTTACTGGAGGTCTGACCCATTGGGAGTGCCCGAGTGGCATGAGTGGCCAAAGTGCCATTGCAGCTGGAAGACAATGTTTTGCATCTGGACATATCAAGTGCCTCGAGCCAACTTCAGCAGTACGTACTTCAAGTGTCTAGACCTGGATGACGACTTCATGGTAATGACGACAACTAAATCATATGTTTGTCGTTCTCGTTTTTTTAAGTTGATCCATGACATGTACCACTCTAAACACAACCTTGCAAGTTCCTAGAATGGGTGGGGATCGGGTTGCGCCTACATGACCACTAGGATGGCCAAGTGACGGGGAAACCAAAAGCCAATACTTTATCAAGATGGATCAAGCTCACGAAGTGGAATGAAAGATGCGGCTTGAGCAAGAGCGGCATGTGAGGGTGGATTAAGTCCGTTTGAAGGGCAAGGAGGATGAGCTACAAAGGAGGCGGAGCAGTTAGGTATGCGTGAAGAAGCCATCAAGCGTCAGAAGGAAGAGCTTAAAACTCATGAGGCAGCTCTCAAGTCCAAGAGTGACAGGAAGAAGGATGCAACAGAACCATGCATGTTCAGGGCACGAGAGAAAGGGGAAATACCCATGACACACCCAGTAGACAAAATGTAATAGACCGAGCAAGTTATATTCCCTAAGGCATGTTGTTAGGACTAGTGGTGGAGTTCTGAACCTTAGAAGTACAGAGTTCCACACATACTATTGCAAGTCGTGCTTTGTTCAATTTCCTTAAGGCATGTTAGGATTATTGTTCAGACTATTTAGCATTATGTACTTAGAGTTCCACACATGCCATGTATTGTTCCATGTAATGTCCATGTAACGCTGGGTTAATCATCCGTGTCTGTTGCTTCAAATGGTTTAAAGACCGGGCAAGTTATGGTGCGTACAATAATTGGTTCATATTTTTGTTATTTTTTTGAGGTTATTTTTGTTAGTTTATACAATATCAGTACCAACTCAAGAGATCACATGATACAATACATCATAAATATAACGTATTGCAACGTAGTACGGATAGTCCTTACTACCAGCAAACAGAAAGGAAGAGGGGAGGGAGCAAATAAAGGGTTGCCTCGGCCAAAAAATTGGCGCGGAGCTTAGGGTTTAAAGCTTGGTGCCATGACACGTGGCGCCGAGCTCAGTGCTATGGACCATGGCGCCGAGCTTGGAGCCGTGACCTATGGCGCCGAGCCGCCACCACGTCGACGACACGCAAGCAACCATGCCTACACAGGCCTCAAGCCTTGGCGCCATGGCCCACAACGCCGGCCACGACGCTGACCCCTAGCTGGGTCCAAAAACGAAATTTAGACACTTAGGAGTCCAAATATATATATATATATATATATATATATATATATATATATATATATATATATATATATATATATATATGTGGTGATGTGCTACTCTGAATTTAGATGAGGTCATACCATGAAAATTATTAATGGTTGTTAAAGTTACATTTTGGTATGAGTTGTGGACTTCACTGATGGATTTTTGTTGGATTATTTTCTGCTTTAATGATCTTATTACTAAGGAAGCTCTAATCCTACTACATGCTAACGATCGCAGGCTCTTTGAAACAGAGGAGGCCTGCAACAAGATGAACACGTTGGCTAGCCTCATAGAGGATGATGTTTTTGAGATCCTCCGCCGCCTCCCCGCCCGCTCCTTGTTCTGCTGCAAATGTGTCTTCTGCTCCTAGAACTGCCTCATCTCGGACTCCAGCAACCATAAGAATCTACCCCAGACTGTGGCCGTCTTCTTCTTCGACAATGAGAGCGGCAATCGACACTTCACCAGTGTCCCTGGTGTATGCCCCTCCTTAGAATTCTTGCCCTTCAACCATGACAATGTAGCTGTCTCAGATTGCTGATACGGCCTCATCCTATGCTAGTGCCTTGGGGCTGATGGATACCGCTATGTCATCTGCAATCTAATGACCCAGAAGTTTAATATATTGTAGCCTAACACCCTTGATGTTGGCCATTCTGTTGGTGAGGCTCGCTTTGGGTTCGATTCGATAGCCTCCTCGTACTTCCATGTGATTGAATATGTGGATGATGATGGTTTGTGTGCAGGTGTGGAGATCTACTCATCTGAAACTACAGCATGGATGTATAAGGAATCTGAATAGGGCAAGGATACTGATGTGACATTTTCAAGATCACCAAGTGTGTTTCTTAACGGTTGTCTATACATTATGGGGGACTCTAGGGGTACTCTAAGATACTTATTGTGGATATGGAGAAAAACACATGGAAGAAATTTGATAGGCCTAGTGGTCTTTAACACTCCATGCATCAAACTCAGAGTCACTTGTGTGTATGTACTATTGCTGGTCCCAATGATTCCAAGCTTTCAATCTGGATCCTTGAAGACTATGGTACTAATAATTGGACATTGAAGCATACGGTCAGCATGCTAATCCTATTTGGAAGGATTAATATTAAATTTGGTTTCATGGATTGTGCTGAGGACTACACAGTGATTACAGTTCACCCAGAATGGAATTTGATTTTCTTTGCTGGGGAGGATGGAACAATCATCGCATATGAAATGGACCACATAAAAGTTCATGTCATCCCTACCCTTGTCTTTTGGTATGGTAGACATAGCGTTAAAAAAGAGTTCATCTGCAAACTTTACTATCTTCCTTATGTTTTCTTGTTCTTGGATTCATTAGCAGAGTAGTAAATAAAGTTGCATTTGATGTATCTCTCTGTCATGCATTTTAAATGGACCAATGTTGTTTGCTTGTCTGTGGACATGTTAATTTTCTTAATGATGGATGTTGTCATTATTTTAGTTAAACTAGTGTGCCATCTTTGTTTTGTTTGCAAATTGAATTATTTATTTGGTGCGCACATGCATTACGGTGGTGTTACAGCTCCCATCGTCATTTCATCCATTAATTCAGCTGTAGTAGAATACTTATATTGATTTCTAATATCATGGATACATGGGGTATGCTGATGATGGCACTCTCATATACCTTTTCTTTTGCAAAGATAAAGTTTATCTTGATTAAATTATATGAGATTGTTTATAAATAAAATATGAGTAGTTTCAATCCAGCTTTTGAATTAAATTGTATTTTGAGTAATCTGGTCTTAGTAACTTTTCACATGGTTTTCCTTAAGTAAATAAATCAAGCATATAGGCCGTTTCTTTTACATAATATAAAAGTCTTGGTAGTCATTTCTTTTCAACTGTAGCGCTATTTTTGGCGTTTCTTGTGTTCTCGTGATCGTACCAATGAGCCCTCTCTTAGCACGCTATTTATAAAGTTTTTTCTATGATTGGTGCAATGTTCTTAGTGGTCCTTTCTTTGTCTGTTTGTATGTTTCCTGTGCTTGGTGTTTGCTACGAGTAGAAGAGAACCGTACGTAAGTGCCGGAGGCCACAAGCTGCAGAAAAGAAGATCGATGGTTTTATGAGGAGGTTACCATTAGTTGTGCAGCAAGTGAAAGGCACGTATACCATGTGACCATCCTTCTTACCTATTCACCTTTAATCACTTAATTCATACTGCATGTGTCTACCTTGACTACCACTAAGAATTTTCTAGCTTTGTACCTACTGTTGACACTAGCTAACACCACTTGAATACTAGGTTGTCATCCCTAGCATGGTGCTAGAGCGTACTAAGGTATTTATAAACATAAAGGCTCTCTAGAAAATAATCTATTCTATCCGCAAGCGCACAGATAAAATACCTCATTGTAGCATTTCACCAGGATAAGTATTCCAGGTATCGTTATTTATAATTTTGCTTAAGAGAACGGCGAAAGCGAAAACATGGGTAAAATCTATCAAGGCTTAGACTAGAGATAAACTTGCAAGAACATGATTACTACTGAGAAACTCGTCACACAGTCACTTGCTTTGGCAGGGGGTAAGCCATAATAATAAAGATAATGAAATATAAGCTCATGGGTAAATAACACAGCGATTAGAAATAGACTACTCCACATAAATGTAAGGTGACGTCGGACTAGCAAGAGAATGGATTCTAAGTATCTACTATTTACTAAGTCATAATCTACTCTAAGCATCTACAAGATCATATATAGCACAAAAGACTCTTCATTCATGTATAAGGAACATTGCTAAAGTAAATCAGAACATAGCAAGACTTACTCCGCAATACAAATTCTGCCTGTCCTATCAACGGAGGGTGGACTATATAAGAATCAATGAAGCTGTCACCATCGCGAACTACCACACGACCCGGCCAATAGGATACATTTGCAGGTAAATAACATCTAAGCACCACGCCTACATGTGATCTACCACTTAACTCCCACGTGAAAAGAGCTAAGCGCTTTGCAAACTCATGCATGAACTCATCATCAATCATAACTATATCACTTATAGAACTAGAGCAAACTAGGAACATAATAAATAAAGACATAATGCAATTAGAATAAAGTCGTAGAGAAAGATATGAAATAATACCAATCTTTATTGACGAAGATCCGAAATCCAGAGCGCTAGGCCCTACTTCTCTAATTCTATCTAATCAATCCTATAAAACTTGAAAGAATTGGGAGTAGCTAAATCTAATTCTCTGCGGGAGAGAGAGTTTCTAAACCCTAAACTTGATGGCTTCCTCTGATAATGATTTCTCCTCCTCCCCTGGGGTGGAGAGGCCCTGCTTATATAGCCCCCTCAAATGATCGTGGGCCGTCGGATCAAACCGACATTAATCGCATGGTTTTCCTTGATCCCTTAGGTCGGTGGAGCATAATCCACGAAGTTGATGCTGATTGGTCACGGGAGTAGGGCGGCCGCCCCAAACCCTAGGGCGGGCGCCCTGGGCTGGGCCCCGTTCGGCCTCCCGTTCGTTCACGTGTCTTCTGGAGTCTTCTAGATGATAGAAAATTAGCGCATATGTTAATATCTCTATGTAAACCCGACGTGTGGGCCTTCTCTCCGTATTTTCTGATAACCCCCTGCAGAAATAGACAAACACCAAAACTCGTGGAATTCTGTCAGATAAAACCCTAATTCTAGATGTCTAGTGCATATTGATCCTTTTCCATGTTTAGTTGACAATTAAATTTGATACCTAAGGATCGTCAACAAACTCCCCCAAGCAAACCCTTTGCTCGTCCCTGAGCAAACAACTAAAACTCAGATGGATCAGGAGTTGCTTTGATGTTTTCTTTCCTGACAGGCACACATGCTTTCATATAAAATTCTCCCAGATTAGAGTGAAGTGTCTTGGGGATTAGCACCTGTACTTAAGCCTTTGGTAATTGAAAGACAAAATAATTAAGCCAAGCACTATTCCTCCTGTCTATACCTCACCTTTGTTCTGGAGTTTTGCATAAGTTTTCAAAATAAAGCTCAGAGTTCCTAGACATGATTCACTTCAACAGCCCATACATATGTTTAATCGAACTGCGGATCCAAAGGAACTCAACATACAATTAAATCAAGATGTGCATGTGTGGTGGAGTAAATAATAGTGATGGTGATGATAAAACTTATTGCTCACTGTTCCTCATATTGCTATCTCTCCTCCTCTCTTGATCTTTTATTGGGAGAGAACATGGGCTATCTCTTTTTCTTCTTTTTTTTCAGGTGGGTAGTAAATACCCCTAATTCTACTGTCGGACACTTGTCTATTTTTTTCCGCTCAGGTGAGTATCTTTGTACCCCTAATTCTACTGTCGGACACTTATCCATTTTTACCTCTCGTCTCACTCTTTTTCTTTTCTTTTTCGAGGTTCCAGGCACTTGCCCCTTTTTATTTCCTCGCATATTTTTGCATAGCCCATGTCTCTTTCTGCATTTGATCTTTTAGGAGAGAGAGAATAACAATACTTTGGGACAGTGAGTGATAACAATATTTTTAACAGATTTTTAATGATTGTGTAATAGATGTGTGCAAGTGAGTATCTTGATTTAACCACATGAAAAGCTCCTAAGGATCTACACAGCTCAATGAAACTCGAAAGATACAGCAATTATAGCAAGTATGGCTGTGGTAAGAATGTTATGCTAGGAACTCATCATGTGATTTGCAGGTTTTTTTTTCAAAATAAATTTTTAGAACTTAGTGTTGTAAGAACAAGATAAACAACAGCTCAAACTTTATATCATGTCTTATCTTTTACCTAGACTTTAGTTTTAGGCTCATGTTCCCACAGATAGTAAATTTCAGATTTTAGCAAGTCTTAGGAGAACTCTAATATAAAAGCTAGGCACTTGAAGGTAAGTAAACAGAGCAACTGTTCATCATTTCTATCATACATATTTTTGGATTTTCTTCATTTATGTCTAGAAATTGAACTAAACAGGAAAATAAAGCACACTTATCTACACACTCTTTTTATTTGGTTTTCATTTTTTTAGGAATGCAGTAAATTAAAAATATTTATTGGGTTTTCTAAGTTTTTTTTCTTTTTTTTAAGATATAAATATCTAAAACAGAAAAAGAAAAACTGAAAAGTAAATAGGAAAAACAATTAAAACTCACTCGGTAACTGGGGAGGAACTCTCCCAAGCTGGTTGTTATTGTGGCTCTCTTCACTCAATGTTGAAGTAGCGCAGCATGGTCGTGACGTTGTTGTTCAAGGTTGTGGTGTCTTCCCTTATTGCTTGCACTCTAGTGGCTTGCTCCTGGTTCCATTTTTGTTGCTCCTCCAGGAGTCTTCCGTGCTTTGCTTGCGTAGTGCGGATGTCGAGGAGAGTGTTGTCGGTGCGGGTGTAGAAGACGGCAGTCTCTTGGTAGTAGTCCCCCGAGAAGGCGTAGGAGGCGTCGGAGTATCTTCCTGTATCAAACTGGGGCTGGGGCCTAGACCCTGAAGCTCCATATGGGTCAGTGGAGTACCTTCTTGTAAAAGGCGGGTTCTCCCACTGGTGATATTGTCCCTCCGGCCATGTCTCTTGTGGTGGTTCTTCTGGCTGGACGTGTCGCGCCCATGGGTCCTGAAGAACTCTGGGGTTGTAATCATTATAGTGCAGATGTGCTGCCTCTTCTGGCCCGGGATCAGCTCCTTGCCATATATGTTCCTGATGGGTGGCCATCCTTGCGGATGTCGCACGCTGTGGAGCTCTCCGGTTCACCGGTGCTGCAGTCTCAATCAAATAATTTCGAACAGAATATATGCCAAGGTCCGGGTTAGGTAACCGAACCTTGGTGTTGTTGTCATACAGCATGTACATTATCCCCGCTTTCCTTTTTAACATCCGTGCGTATCTAAAAGTGTCGTAGCCGTGATAAAATCTAGGTTCCTCAATAAATTCTAACGATGAATTTTCTAACAACTTAAGGCTAACGGCTAAACGAGTTATGAGTGAAGTACACCCGACAGGTTCCTGAAGAGTAGGTGTGCCAAGCCAATGGGCAACTAAAAGAGTAACAGGTGAAACTTGGATTTTGTTTATGGCGGCATAAATGAGTTGTAGATCTCCCACACGCACCTTTCTCAAGTCATCACGAAAGAAAAGATTGTACCCGAGCCATTTGTGGAACATCCGGAGTGTAGGATGCTCCATGTCGCTGGTTCGGGGTTGGTAAAAGAGTTCATCCCTGGAGATTTCTCTCCAAA
Source organism: Saccharum hybrid cultivar R570 (assembly GCA_038087645.1). Lineage (NCBI taxonomy): Eukaryota > Viridiplantae > Streptophyta > Magnoliopsida > Poales > Poaceae > Saccharum > Saccharum hybrid cultivar. The sequence goes on along the minus strand of JAQSUU010000493.1, from coordinate 7,832,110 downwards.
ACTGATGTTTCTCAAAATTGGGCAAGCCGGAGTCAAGGTCCAGAATGCTCCGTGGAGGAAAACCGAGGTGATTACTCAACTCTCTCCAGGACAGCATAATGTCCTGCTTGAACATCCGAAAAGAAATTCCCCCTCACAATATTGTAACGTGCAAAGAAATTCAATAGTAAGGAGACGGGAACCATGCTCAGTGATATTCCAAAAGTCCGTCCATCCCATCATGTGAAAAATTAAGTCAAATTCAGCAGCCATACCTATCTCTTGGAGTAAGGCGAAATCGATGGTGGGAGTGTGAATGAATGTCTTGTTTTTCAACTGCTGGAGAATCTCCTTCTCCCTGCGATTCCTGAGCCCAAGGTCTCCTGTCTTGAGTAGGACCTTGTTTGGTGCACCCGACGAAGACGATGGAGCTTGCGGAGGTGCCGGATCGACACTCATCTCCGACTGGCGTGAGGAGAGTCGAGACGAACTCCTCGTACCACTCCTGAGAGACTTGGCCGCGCTCTTTAGTTTCTTAAACATCCTGCAGAATAATAGGGACAAACAGAAACTCGTGAAAATATGTGAGAAAAATATGTTAGTGGTTAGCTGTCCGAGAAGTCAGTCGTCCAGGGGTTAGTCGTCCGAGAGAATTATAAATTTTAGCAGCACTTCCCCCTAAACAACTTTTAATTCCGCTTGGGACAGTGGGAACACTAATTACTAGGCGATCTCACTCTCTATCTCAAAAATTTTCCAAACTCTCTTCCACTCTTTCTTTCCCTTTCCACTCTCCTTCTTACTCTCCCACTAGATCACTTCTTCTGAAAGTCGAGAGCTCAAGCTTGCATATGTTTTCTGGAATGTGTGTGGGATGAGAATGAGGTAGAGAGGTGGCCTTTTATAGTTGGAGCTAGGGGCAGGGCGGGCGCCCTGGCCAACAGGGCGGGCGCCCCACTTGAGTGCCCTCTGTGGCTGAAACTTTCCCACTCCCTCACATGCTTCACTCCTACGCCAAATAATGCTGCATAGGTGGTGGTTGGTCGGTGGAAGTTGTTTGGTTGAGTGGAGATGAGTTGGTGGGTGAAATTATGTGATATGATGTATGTAAGGTGTAGTGTATGACATATGGGACCAAAGGATGTGGGTCATGCTTCTAGAAGATTGCTATAAATAAATATAATGCAGGAAAAATTATGAGAATTGAAACTAAAAAAATGATCATGGAAAAATATTTTTGTGCCTCCACAATAATTAATAATTATGGGTTTTTACACACCACAAATATTATTTATATGGGACTTTTGATTTTTATAATAATGCTATGGATGAGTATGACTAATGCAAGAATTAATTATGCAAAAAATTAAATGATGTGGATAAATACCGAATTACCTCCCGGCGAGGGTTTGGGAATTTTAGGTCCCCCAAGCTGGACCTCCAAATCTTTTTAAACTTCTAAATTGCCTTCCTCTGGAGATGGTGTCTCCAGTGGTTTCTCTTCGTGAACCTCCTCCACTGTAGAGTCTCTCTCTGGTCTGGGCTTGAATGTGAAGTGTTCTTCTTGTCCGTTTATGCTGAACTTGATTTCTCCCTTACTGACATCAATGTGGGCATTGGCGGTGCTCAGAAATGGCCTTCCAAGGATGATGGACACTTTTGAGTTGGGGTTCATGTCCAGTACCACGAAGTCTACTGGCACAAGGAAATCTCTTATTCTGACTGGAATATTTTCTGCGATGCCCATCGGGTGTCGAACTGATTGATCTGCTAGTTGTAGGCACATTGATGTTGGTTCTAGGGTTGTGTGTTCAAGCTTCTTGTAGACTGATGCTAGCATCACACTGACACTTGCTCCGAGATCACAAAGTGCATTGTTAAAGTGCTGGTCTCCGATTGAGCAATCAATGGTAGGACATCCTGGATCTTTCTTCTTCCTTAGTGGTTGGTTGAGGATGGCCGCACTACATTCTTCTGTCAGCTTGATTACCTCAGTGGTGGGCAGTGGCCTCTTTTTGTTAAGAATATCTCTAATGTACTTCGCATATGTGGGTACCTGTATGGCATCAAGTAGAGGTATGTTGACATATAACTTTTGAATGACCTCTACAAACTTACCAAACTGCTCATCCGACTGTAGTCCTCTGTTTCTTCTGGGAAATGGCAAATAGTTGGTGTCGTGAAAATCTTTCCTCATTTCTCCAGTTCTTGATGGTTGTAGCAGATCTTCTGCTTCAACTGGTCTCTCTTCTTCTATCATTGCTGGTTGCACTGGAGCTGGTGTTTTTTGCTTCTCTCTTGGGTGTGGGGGATCTCTGGTAGATCTCCCTCCTCTAGTAGTTATGTTCTTTACCTGCACTGGAACCAGCTTTGGTTTTCTGCTATCTTATCCAAAAGTGTCTCTGCTTTTCCAATTGTAAACTCCAAGAATGATCCTTCAGCAGATGCATCTAGGCACTCACGAGACTTTTGGGTTAATCCATGATAAAAGGTCTGCATAAGTAACCATTTGGCCATTCCATGGTGAGGACAATCTGATATGTATCCTTGAAAACGCTCCCATGCTTCTGGAATGGTTTCTGTCTTCTGCTGTTGGAAACTGACAATATTTCCTCTTAAGGCAGCTGTTTTGCCTATAGGGAAAAACTTTGATAGAAAGGCATCTGATAGGTTCGTCCAATTTTTGATGTTTGCTTGATTGGTGTAGAACCACTTCCTCGCCTTCCCTTCTAGTGAAAATGGAAAGAGGCGAAGTAGTATGACATCTTTGTCAACTCCGTTGATGCTAATTGTGCTTCCAATCTCCAAGAAGTTCTGCAAATGTGCACTAGCATCTTCGTGTGCCTTCCCACTGAATTGTGTAGCTTGCACCAAGTTGATGAGGTTTGACTTGAGCTCGAACTCAGGTACTCCTTCTTCTACTTCAAATCTTGGACCAGTAAGAATGTTCTCAAGACTTGGGGCAGAAAATTCCTGTAAGGTCTTCTGTGCCATCACTTCAACAATTGGTAGCTAGCTTCTTCTTCCTTGATTGCTTTGGTTCTGATGATGAAGAATTTAATTCACCAAAGTCAATCCTGATATACCCTGTAAAAAATATAAACATAGCAAAACAACAGGGTGAACCTGCCAAAGCAGAGGTGCCTTGCTATGATTTCTCATTTATATAGTAGCTGTTATGCAATTATTTCTCAATAGTCTAATCTAAAATTTTATTTGAATAACCTTGACCGACTTCCTGACTTTCCTTACCGTTCCCCGGCAACGGCGCCAGAAATGCTTGTTGACACTAGCTAACACCACTTGAATACTAGGTTGTCATCCCTAGCATGGTGCTAGAGCGTACTAAGGTATTTATAAACATAAAGGCTCTCTAGAAAATAATCTATTCTATCCGCAAGCGCACAGATAAAATACCTCATTATAGCATTTCACCAGGATAAGTATTCCAGGTATCGTTATTTATAATTTTGCTTAAGAGAACGGCGAAAGCGAAAACAGGGGTAAAATCTATCAAGGCTTAGACTAGAGATAAACTTGCAAGAACATGATTACTACTGAGAAACTCGTCACACAGTCACTTGCTTTGGCAGGGGGTAAGCCATAATAATAAAGATAATGAAATATAAGCTCATGGGTAAATAACACAGCGATTAGAAATAGACTACTCCACATAAATGTAAGGTGACGTCGGACTAGCAAGAGAATGGATTCTAAGTATCTACTATTTACTAAGTCATAATCTACTCTAAGCATCTACAAGATCATATATAGCACAAAAGACTCTTCATTCATGTATAAGGAACATTGCTAAAGTAAATCAGAACATAGCAAGACTTACTCCGCAATACAAATTCTGCCTGTCCTATCAACGGAGGGTGGACTATATAAGAATCAATGAAGCTGTCACCATCACGAACTACCACACGACCCGGCCAATAGGATACATTTGTAGGTAAATAACATCTAAGCACCACGCCTACATGTGATCTACCACTTAACTCCCACGTGAAAAGAGCTAAGCGCTTTGCAAACTCATGCATGAACTCATCATCAATCATAACTATATCACTTATAGAACTAGAGCAAACTAGGAACATAATAAATAAAGACATAATGCAATTAGAATAAAGTCATAGAGAAAGATATGAAATAATACCAATCTTTATTGACGAAGATCCGAAATCCAGAGCGCTAGGCCCTACTTCTCAAATTCTATCTAATCAATCCTATAAAACTTGAAAGAATTGGGAGTAGCTAAATCTAATTCTCTGCGGGAGAGAGAGTTTCTAAACCCTAAACTTGATGGCTTCCTCTGATAATGATTTCTCCTCCTCCCCTGGGGTGGAGAGGCCCTGCTTATATAGCCCCCTCAAATGATCGTGGGCCGTCGGATCAAACCGACATTAATCGCACGGTTTTCCTTGATCCCTTAGGTCGGTGGAGCATAATCCGCGAAGTTGACGCTGATTGGTCACGGGAGTAGGGCGGCCGCCCCAAACCCTAGGGCGGGCGCCCTGGGCTGGGCCCCGTTCGGCCTCCCGTTCGTTTACGTGTCTTCTGGAGTCCTCTAGATGATAGAAAATTAGCGCACATGTTAATATCTCTATGTAAACCCGACGTGTGGGCCTTCTCTCCGTATTTTCTGATAACCCCCTGCAGAAATAGACAAACACCAAAACTCGTGGAATTCTGTCAGATAAAACCCTAATTCTAGATGTCTAGTGCATATTGATCCTTTTCCATGTTTAGTTGACAATTAAATTTGATACTTAAGGATCGTCAACACCTATACCTTGTCACCTATGGGATTATGCATTAGGTAGTATTTCTGCTAGTGCTTAATTAAATGACCATGATCTGTAAATAAACATTAAAATATATTTTTAGCAACATGGACAGAAGGGTGCTGGAGTATTTGGCTACTTTCTAAATGCTCTAGTTTCTCTCCCTATGGACCTATCTGTAAGTGACAACCCGGGACTTATAGTACAATCATGAGTGCTATTTGGCTCTGGCTTTGGTCATAGTATGAAGAGGTTGGCCGCCTCGGGTGAAAGGTTAAATCACGGCTCATGGTAAAAGTGTACAACCTCTGTAGAGTGTAAAACTGGTATATCAGCCATACTCACGGACACGAGCAACCTTATGATCCTTGTGGAATAGAAGAACATCTGTGATTAAATTTTTTATGCTATACATTATTCTTGTTTACATGATCATGTGGTCATATGGGCTTGTGCTAAACTTGTTGCTACTCAATTGCTAAAAGTATGACTCACTAAAAGCTAATCGCAGTAAACGAGTGCCAGCCTTTTGAGCCTCATGAAACCCATGTTATATTTGTTGAGTACGACATGTACTTACGCTTGCTTTATATTCAAATTTTGAAAAAAAATCTCAGATGGGTAACAAAGGATGGAGCTTGGTTAAAGTTTTTGAGGAGTGCTAGGCATATGTACCCTCAGTCAACCATCCTTGTGGTGTTTAGAGGCTTCACTTGAAGATTAGAATGTTAAGTTTTCGCTACTCTAATAAATCTTGTCTCTATGTAATATTACTGCTGTTATATAATAAAGCATTATCTCTTGATACTACTGTAATTTGTCGTCTTATGCGTGAGACTGATCTCTAGGCACACATAGGATTCTGCATCTGATTTTTCCCATAAAATCGGGTGTGACATACTACCACTATTCACTATTTACACACAAGCACAACTAGAGGGCTACAACTACATAGCAATGCAAGTTAAGCTAAGCTACTAGGCTACACAAGCTAACTAGCACAAGAGAGCTATTAATTAACTACACAAGTTTACTAGTTACACAAGAGCAACCACGCTAGCACAACTAAAGAACAAGTAATACAAGCTAGTGTAAGGAGATTGCAAACCAACGGGAAGAAGATGACACAAAGATTGTTATCCTAAGGTCCGGTGGTTTGCCAACCACTTAATCCCTGTTGAGGCAAGCCTAAGGTTGCCGCTGATTGTTGGCATTCCTTAACAATCAATTTGACCCACCAATTAAGGCATAAAAGAGGAGAAATTAGCAACCATATGCACATATGCATTTACTATTGACCCAATTCCACATGTATTTGGAGATTATTGTTTTGGAGGACTTAAACTCAAATACATGGGAAAATACACCAAAGGCACATTCCGACAAGGCGTAATGCTGAATTACGCAAAGGAATAATAGAAAGGCCCATCTACCTAGATAATTTGGGCGTGAAACCACCCATGCGAAGGCGATGCGAGGAGAGCCGGTCAGGGTGCGACCACACCCTTGGTGCGGGTGCACCACCCCTAGCTCCTCTCGACCACTCCTTTGGAAGGCGGTGCCTGGACAACATGCAGAGGCGATGGCATGCGTGGTTCCCACCGGATATGCTCTCCAAACCACCATAGAACCTAAATAAATAGAGGGGGAGAGCTCCCTCTTCAATACACACCATTTGAGCAACACCTCACTCTCTCTTGTACTTTTACCTTTTAGTAGTTATTTAGAGCAAGGCAAAGCTACCTTAGAGGGCTTGACTCCTTGGAAGAAGAGATTCTTGGTATGAATAGAAATATGAGTTCTTCCAAAGTCTTGTCCTCATCTTAATTATAATTACAGTCATACTTATGAACTAGAGTATAGTATTTTTGTTATGATCTTGACATATGAACTAGTATATAGTCTCTATGTCATGAGATTAGCATACATGACTTATGCTTAATCATTCATATAACTCATATAGAGCTAAGTTGAGATGGCGGTTCATCGTGCCTTTGGGTGTGCCCAAATCTTTTACTTCTCAATCCATAGGGTCGGAGTCTAGGGGGATTTGGGTAGTTTCTGTCTACACGAGCGTGGTGCTTGGGTATGGAGAGACAGGTGAATGCATTGTCCTTTTCTACGGTTGAGGGGTAGGCAGCAGTTGGTGACAGCCCTGTCTATCCCTTGTATTCCCCACGTTCGTTTAGGGTGTAGGAGTCTATCACATGAGGTTGCTAGCAGACCAGTACTCGGTGGCCTCCCAACCTGCATCACACTTAGCACTAAAACTAATTATGTGACTTGTACGATCATCAACTAATCTTTGCATGACTATATTAGAACATGCCATGCTCTATTTAGGATTATTCTTTTATTCTCTATTTTCCTTTTATCTTTGAGGAATGCCCAAGTGTGTGTCCACTATCTTGATTATACCATCTTTACCCCTGTATTAAACATTGGTTCACTTTGCAAGTATATTATTGAGTTCATATCCATACTAGACTCTTAATCAATTAATGCCTTCCTTTGGTAAAATATAAATAATGATACCTTGAATACTTTCAGGTGAAATGCTACAATGATAAATCCATGCGCTTGCGGATAAATATCTAAAATTGTTAAGGAACTATCAAGGCTTTACTTAGTGACATTGCTAAATATTAGTAATGTTGCTAAGGATTGCCAACGCACATTTCTGGCGCCTTTGCTGAGGATGGATTCTATCTCCATACTTGGTGATTGTGTTAAGAAATGTCAACAATCATTTCTAGCGCCGTTTCCAGGGAAGGCATATTGATTAAAGAATCTAGTAGGACATGTTCATGAAAATATGCATGTACAGTAGCCATTGTTTATGTAGGCTAACTTTGCTTGTTTTCTCCAATATTGTGGATGAAAACAAGATAGTGTATGCCTAGTTTTGACCTGCCGGATAGTTTCATCGATGATCCGGAGTCACTCCTTAGTTAGAAATGGTCTCGCGCCGCTTCTTCTTCCACTACGGTCTCGCGCCGCTTCTTCTTCCACTACTCCACCGACAGCCGAACCAGTCACCCCCGCACCATCCGCTACTTCCATCATGGCCAAGTCACTTTGCGACTACTTTGTCCCCAGTGTTGCCAACATACCCGTTGGGCCCACTGTCAACACGAGTGTGGAAAACTTCGAGCTCCAAACTGGCCTCACACGATGGTGTAGACAAGCCAATTCTGTGGTTTGCCAAGTGAGGACGCGAACACACATCTCCACTTCCTCGAGCTGTGTGACACCATTGTCATCAAGGACGTCAAACCCGCAAGCATCAGTCTCCGCTTGTTTCCATTCTCTATTGCGGAGAAGGAAAAACAATGGTTCTACAAGGACGGAGAAGTTGTCGGCACGTGGGACAAATGTTCCACGGTGTTTCTCGCTAAATTCTGCCCCATGGGCAAAACCGATGCCCTGAGGGGGAGAATTTCCAACTTCTAGCAAAACACCATGAAAACTATTCTTGGGGCATGGGAGAGGCTGCAGGACTACATCCAAGCATGCCCGCACCACGGGATTGAATATTGGTTAGTGCTCCAAAATTTTTATGATGGGCTAACACCTATGTCAAAGGGGCACATCGACGCTACTGCTGGAGGTGCTTTCCTATCCCTCACCGTTGATGAAGCTATGGCTCTCACCAATAAAATGGTGTCTAATCAAAGCTGGGGGAAGAAATAAAAACATAAAAGGCATGCATACCGTGAAGGAGACGGACATGCTTACCGCAAAAATAGACCTTCTGATGAAAAGATTGGAGGAACGGGCCCAAGAGAAAGAAGTAATGAAGGACATCGTCCAGGCCATGGACTAACACATGACATGTGAAGTCTGTGGTAACAACGGGGAATGTTTGCCCCAAAACCCGTGAAGAAGTTGCCTTCATCAACAACGGGTTTCGCCAACAAGGAGGGAACAACGGGTGGAATAACCAATCCCGCCTGCAAGGCAATTCGAACTTTAATTCAATTATAATTCGAATTAACCTTCTCTAAAAGACTTGGAATGAGGCCAAGCTAAAATTAATAAAAATATCACTAAAAAGTTGATGTACAATGATAAAATGCTGGAAAGCATCAACTCTAAAATAGAAAGTTTATCCTCCTCAGTGAAAAATCAATTAAGTTTTAACAAAATGATAGAAACTCAAATTACTCAAATAGCTACCGCTATTCCTGTTGACAACACAGGGAAAGTCCTGGGGCAACCTGAGAATTCCTCCAAGTTTGTTAATGTAGCTACAGATCAATGAAGGAGGAAAAGTCTTGCCCGATGGACTAAAAATGTCAAACTCTTACCGCAGATAAATCGGTAGTTATCTTTAAATTTAACAATACTCAAAATAAATTTCCAAAATTAAAAATTAAAAAATTACTTCAAAATAAAACTTTTAGAAAAATTAAATAAAAATCATTTTCTGAATGGGAGTAATTTATTATTACTATTTATCATTTTTAAAATAATTATAAAAATTAAAAATTTAATAAAATCTTGTTGGAAAATCATTTCTGAACAGACCGTTCGGAGTTTGATAAAGCCCCCAACGGTCACAGGTTTGAAATGGTCGTTGGCCACTACCCGCCAAAGGGGAGCAATAGCGAGCCCACTAGGGATGTGGGTGCACTAGTGGTGCAGCTGCACCGCGCCTTATGCCACGCGCGCTCTGCCGCCTCCAACGGCTCCTGTCCGTTGAGTTGGCGCCCCCTTGGTCAGTTTTGCGCGGCTATAAAGCCGAGGGGGCTGGGTGAAGCCCCTCACGCCTCTCACTCTCTCTCATTTTCAATCTCCCACTCAATCACTTGCTCTCAAATTTCTTTCAAGCATTTTTCATCAAAGTTCTAGTGCAAGAAAGCTCTGCCAAAATCTCAGGCTAGTCCTTGGGTTCATCTTTCATATTTTGTGCTAAGCTTAACTCGTGCCCAAGTTTTCGCTTGTTGTTTCCGCCATGGGCAGGTTCGGAAAGAAGGATCCCATTCGGCTAGATGGGCTGGCTGAAAGCGGCTGGGGCTAGATGGTTTTGGCTGGGCTGATCAGCCTAGCCGTTCAGCAGAGGCCCAGCCGCTACCCAGCCAAAAGCCAAACCTATAAGGTACGCCGCCACCCACCTGTTGCCGCTCCCTCCCTCATCCATTCGTTCTCGCCTTGCGCGCGGCTAGGGTTAGCAGTGGTTCCACCTCCCCTGCCCGCGGCCGCGGTCCTGAGTGCCGCCCACGCCGTGCCCCGCCTTGTGCGCCCCTCCCCCCTCCCCCCTCCCCCCGGTCTCCTACCAGCGTCCGCGGCGACTGTGACCTTGACGTCCCTCCCGGAACCCATTGCCATCGACGCCGTACGTAGGAAAACAAGGTACATCTGACTCCCATGCTGCCGTTGTTCCTCGCACCCGGATGTCCCCCTTCCCCCTTAGCCCCCCTTCTTCTTCCAGTTTCAGTCCGCACTGCCGCCGACGTCGCCGGAATCGCTGCCCTCCTCCACTGCTCGGACAGTTACCTCATCGGATCTGAGTCCCAACAACACAGCTCCTTCTCTATCATCGCCGGATCCGCATCCTAGCCTCACAGATCCATCTCCAACCTCGCTGCATCCGCCTCCCAATGCTGCCCACACTAACAGCTTCGTCTACTTCATCGTGGTCTCCACCTGAAGCCAGGCGGTACAACCTCCGGTCAAAACGCCGGCGCCGTTGTGCAAAGGCAAGTTCCCATTTCCTATTATAACTCTAGGGTTCAATTAGCTGTTAAACCGTATGCTTGTGTTCCGTTTCAATTTGATCCACGTACACAATACATACGAATAACACACATTAGTACAGATGAAACCGTGGGATGCCCAGAGCATCGCTCAATTGGTTGACGTAGTGGCCCAACAGAAACAACAATGCTACTGGGGCGACAGAGGCCCTACGTCTCTAGGCTGGGTCAACATCCTTCGCTACTTCATTGACAACAACACTTGTGGCTTCAACAAGAAACAGATCTAGAGGAAGTGGGCTGATCTGAAAAGGCAGTCTTTCAAGTGGCGTGACGGTTTGCAACAAACTGGGCTAGGCCGTGACCCTGACACCAGAGAGATTGATGTTGACCCCCTCTGGGCCGCGGCTGTTGATGGGGTACTAACTTCCATCTTCTACTCCCCTTCCTACACTACGCAGGTTCCCACTAACTGACTACTAACACGTCGAACGTTGCCGCATCTGCAGGATAGTGCTGGTGCGAAGTACAAGAGGCCGCCATGTTGTGAGCAACTTTACCATATTTTGGGTCGCACACCACGTGATTGGGGCCAGTTGGTGTCCACTGATGGCCATGGTTCTGGCAACGGCAGCAGTGATGATAGCCCTCGTACTCCTAGAGTTTTGGCGGACGCACCCACGCCGCCACGTAGTATTGGCCAGTCCTCCAAAAGATCCAGCAAGGAGCAATCCGTTTGCAGCCCCCGCAAGAAGAGTAGCAAGACTACCTCCCTTGATGACTGCATTCAAGACCTAGACACCCTCGTTTAGGACTACAAGCGTCGCAAGTCAAGTCATGACCTTGAAAATGAGGAGATGACCAAAGTCCACAAAATTCTGAGGGAAGATGAGTTCAGTGAGAGTGACCTGCACTTCGCCCAAGCCATAAATCTTTGCACAGACAAGATGCACCATAGTTCTTTCCTTAATTTCCAAAGCAAAGAAGGCCGGATGAACTATGTGAAGTACTCCTTGGACATGATGCATCTACAGTCCAAGTGATTCGAAGGAGAGCCAGCCCTGGGGATCTATGATTTGTTTTAGTTATCCTTGATCAGCATGTTGCGGGTTTTCCCCCTAAGTTGTCATTGTTTGTTAAGTACTTTGTGCTATAATAATGAACTCCCAGAATATTGATTGCGGCGTTGCTTGTGTGTAGTAAAATATGGACGATGAACCTTTTGTAATCCATTTTGTATGGTGCCTTGTGATATTGTTTGGTACATGGTTCTGAACTTCATGAATTATTCATACTCTGACTGAGTTGCATGACTGTTGTGTCCTTGTGCAAGTATCTAGCAACTGTGAAAGCTGCACACAGTGGGGGGGGAGATGGACAGCAACGACGAGTCGGGTGTCAGCAGCCATTCCAGTAACTCTCCTCGACTTAAGAAATTGGAGAAGACTTTGTTGCTGCTGCGCAAGTGTAAACAACTTCTTGCCCCGCCGCAACCTGTGGTAAACCCTCCTCCTCCCATCCCCATCCTGACTGGGGCTCAGTAGCTGCACATTATGCTTGCTGACGGAACAAGGTGTCATGAGATGTTGCGTATGTCTCGTGATGCCTTCTTGGAGTTGCATGATCGTTTACTTCCTTTTGGGTTGGAATCTACTAGAGAGTGCACACCTAGGGAAGCTTTAGCTGTGTACATCGTCACTTGTGCACATAGAACTGGTGTTAGACAAGTCAAAGATAGGTTTGAAAGGTCTTTAGGAACAGTCAGTTGCAAGACAACCAATGTAGCACAAGTTATGTTTAGGTGGGCACAGACTATTATAATTCCTTTGGATAGGAATTATGAACAAGTTCACAGTGAACTGGCCAAATATGCACCATGGTTTGATGGTTGCATAGGTGCTATAGATGGCACCCACATTCCTGTGGAAGTCAGTCGAGCATCGAGAGTTGACTTCATTGGTAGGGATGGAGAACCTTCCATGAATGTGCTTGCCATAGTGAACATGCATGGCTGCTGGTGTTATGTGGGCTCCGGGAAGGCGGGTGCATGTCATGACGTGGCTGTGCTAGAAGATTGTCAGGCGGATCGAAGGTTTCCTCATCCACCCCTAGGTTGGTGTTATTTGTTTGTTTTGCAAACTTATGACGGAACAGGGCAATCCGTTGGCCTTTGTAGCATTTGTTTTGGTACTAATACTGCAATTGACTGAATTGTTGTAGGACGCTATTACTTGGTGGACTCTGGATACAAGGAGTAGGCAGGATACATGACTCCTTTCCGGAATTGTAGGTACCATAAGAATGATTTCAAGGGAGTGAACTTGAACACATTAGAGCGTTGTGACAAATTTAACTACATTCACTCCAAGCTGCGCAATATCATTGAATGGAGGTTTGGTATTCTCAAAGGGTGGTGGCATATTCTCAATAAGATACCGTTTTACAAGAGGGTGAAGCAAAATTGGGTGCTCATATCTTGCTTTGCAATGGACAATTACTTGTGGGTGCGTGAGCATGGACCAGGTTTAATGTATGAGCCGTCGGATTGGGTGCGGATGAATGTTGGAGGTGCTATCGAGTCGGTGAGGGAGTTGGTATCATGGTCTGTTTGGGGGTACCATGAAGTTTAATAGGTGATGTACTGCTGGTTCCTTTGTAATTTATTTGAGGATTAATGGCTTGGAGTGTCTTGTTTGGTGCTGTAGTGTCTTGTTTTGGATACTGCTTTCGATGCATTTGCTTACTAATCAATGGAATTTTTGTTTTCCTTGTTATATCCCTTTGCATTGTCTGATATTTACTGATCTCTAAACATTCTGATATTTACTGATCTCCCTTGTTATATCCCTTTGAATTTTTGATCTCCGCTAGTCTGCTGTCTGATATTTACTGATCTCTGAACATTCTGGCATTCCACAACACCCCAAAATGAAAAAAAACTTTACATATTTGTTGTAAGCAAGATGCAAATTTTACCGTGTCTTTTTGTGCCTGTTGATTGGCTGTCATGCTAGTTGTTATTTGGCACCGATGCTATTCATGATCTACAATCCTCCAAGTTTACCTTTTAGGTCAATATAATTCACTGTTAAGATTTTAACTCTTTCTGCTACATTAGCTGGACAGACTTCTATACCGCACATTTTCGCTCCTTGATCTAAACTTCTCAAGTTTCTTGCAAGAGTGCTAACTTCTGATTGAGCTTGCCGTTGTGGAACTTCTTACAGTGAGTTGAGGAAATGGCAAGAGTCAGGAGTATGATCTGCAGAAAGATTTACTAGCTGGTTTGCACCACGCCTTTGCATCACTCATTCTGCATTAAATATATATATCCACGCAAAGACCTGAGCACCTTTCATTTCTGATTTGGCAGCTCCATGTAGCAGCTTGTGGGCTGAAGCAATCAACAATGTGGGTGACAATTGGAGCATGTTTGATGAGCAAACAGCAATTAATCATTGTACAGACTTTGAATTCCAGTTCTGTGATATAGGAGGTAAAGTCTTACTCTCACCGTTATGAAATCTACAGTCATCAATATCGGTTGCATTTTCTGACTAGTAAAAATGCAGTGCAGAAATCATTGTCATGGACTTTGAAGAAGGGAAAGAAACTTTACAGGCAAAACGCAGACGCATGCTGCAGTTCTGTCCAGAAAATGCTGAGGTACTTGCTTTGGATTGCATATATCAAAGTATCCTTACAGATGAAATGAACTATGCGTAGTGTTGTTGTGTCGGAAATTGAGTCAGTTTGTAGTGGTATGATGTTCTGCCTTCATTGGTATAATGCCTTTCTATGTCTGTACTGGATGACATGTTCTATGACTGAAGATGGGCTTTCGGAAAGTCTTCAAGAGATGGATTTTTCAGGTATACCTTCCATCGTTACTGCTAGAGTTTTGGTGTTTAGGATGGGTGTGTTCTTTTCCATTACTAATTGTAGTGGTAATTCAGGTACCTACTATTTGCTAACCTCAGATGGGATTGATGAACTGCCAGAACAATGGCTAGTTGATTGCTCACAAGATATCGAACCTTGTTTACCTGCAGAGGAAATGTATGTATTTCATTCCAATATTCATAACCACTTGGATTTATGAGTTGTTGAGTTCACTGTCATTGAAGATGAAGTATTACTACTTATGGTATCTAAACCTTCTTAGTAGGAATAGCCCTGCTGCTGCCACGGAAAAAGCTGTCGATAACTCTAGTTGGTACAAACCTCTCATGAGATTTCATTGTTGCCGTTTATAGCAGATTCTAAGTTGCTGATAGATGAACACTATGCTTATTTTTCAGTGCATTCGAATTCTTCGCGTCGTCAACAGCCCATCAGAGTCCACAACAATCCTGCACAAGCTAGACCTACACCGCTAAAAGGTGTGCCCAACTCTTGTCCATGTTTGATTAAAGAATCATGGTTTTTTATTCTCCCTTTGACAAACAGTATATATTGATTATGTAATGTATCCTGTCATTTGAACTGAAAAACACGCGTTCATCTGTTCCACAGCTGGCAAAAACATTATAGGATCAAAGAAGGTGAGAACAGCTTTGGCCTTCCCGTTCGAGGTTATCAAGCCATGCAGCTTCAGTGGCAACATCACCTTGAACGACATAAACAAGAAGATCCACACTCCGCCGCCGGACAAGATCAGGCACAAGAGTGATGATGAGCCCAACTCACTCCAAGCCTCGGCTATGATGGTGAAACATGTTTTCCACAAGACCAAGATGCACACCGAGGGGGGAAAGGGGACCATCACGATCGTCAGAACTAGAGGCTAAGCTAACCATTTGGGACGCAAGCACAGTGGCTATGCTAATAATTGTTTCGCCTTTGCATTTGTGGCTCTCTGGGTGCGTCCCCAGTTGGTCTTGTGGCCGGAGAGATGCTGTTTGGGCGCAGAAACGCCACTCGCTTGATGGACATGGACATCGATGGATCGGCTCGTAGTAGTCCCATAGTAGTGTAAGTGGCAGTCGCAAGTTGTTGGCGTCTTTTTTTAATGCATTATCATTGAATTTGAATTGGCTGGGGGAATGGCTGGGAGCTCGCTGGCTGCTGCCTCCAGCTGGCTGGCTGGCTAGTTCAACACCAGCTTCAGCCCAGCCATATTCTCCCAGCCGAACACGCTCAAGGTTGTCGGCGCCCTCAGGAATCGTGGGGTTGAGTGTGGCAGAACCGCCTAATCTAATGCCCTCCCAAGAGTACTTGTCTTTCATTAGACACTAAATATCCAAGAGAGAGCACTAAACTCTACGATTCCATCAAGCACACCCGAGGGAGAACTAAAAAAATCCATATTTTACCTCAGGATCATAAATGAGAGATAAAGATTACAACATCTTTGCCATTTCTTACATCACTTTTAGTACAACATTAGAGTAATTCATTATTTGATTATAATAGCGGAATATAAAATGTCATCAGTTTCAGCGGAATGAAAATCATTTAATGCCAAGTTAAACATTATCATGAAGAACATTTATATACATGAAATAATAACAGGCTATAAGTTTTTTCTTTGAAAAATATTTTAGGTGGGAGTTTAAATAAACTTTATGTCCGCACGTAAGGAAATCATCGCTGAGCCCACCGGGAGGTTTCGACACACAAGTGTCAGCTCCAAAAACCTGTCACCTGCAACAGGGTAGAACAAACCCTGAGTACTCAATTGTACTACGCAAGACTTACCCATCAGAAGGAAAGAAAAGGCTCCAAGGATATGCAAGGCTATCCGGCTTATGAGTTATTGCAACCGCAGGAAGCATTACTAAATATACATCCTTATATTTAATTTTTATTAGCAGTCCTCATTGGTTCATTAACCAACCATTCTATATAAGCACATATGCTACTTTCCAGCAAGAGTTGAACAATCAGATTCCTTTCTTCATCTTTCATATTCCAGTTCTTACTATGGTGTCAGATCGTAGTCAAGCCGTACCGTCACGCAGAAACGACGTTTCACGAATCAATGTGTCCAGTTGGGTACCCAAAAAACACACGCCTCGCTTGTACCCTAAGCACAAACAAGACCAATCCGTTCCACTCCAGTCAAGGGGTTCAGGTGTCCATCCAAACTGGGACTCCAAGCCCCCAACACTGCAGGCCCGACCTCAGTGCGGTGCTTAGACCTCCACCTATTTCCCACCCCTAACAGTCAGTCCGAAAAGAGCCGGAACCCATGACAAGAGAGTAACAATTCTTTCCGCTCCCATAAGTAAGTATGTGCTCGGGATAAGAAGTCTGTGACTTGACCAGGATCCAGTGCAACGGACGGTCCTCAATTGACGCAGGTGGGACAAATGCAACCTGAGCCTCGCTCAGTTGCCATCCAGGTCCAAATCCAATCCAAATAAAGTGTCGCCTGGTCTCCAATTATTATCCAGGTATATTTATATTCCATGTGAGAATAACATGATAATAGTAATAATAATATATTTCCTATCTCTCGCGAGTGACAGGTAATCACTCGACTTCTACCGGGACCTATAGCATAGCAAGCTACACGATCCTGTCATACTAGTAAGACTCATAGGATAAGGATATATATGCAAGTGGGTTTCATTCAACTCCTGTAAACTTAATGCACAAGCATAAATAAAGTACAGAATATTATGGGTTATACACCAGGACTTACCTAGGTAAGATATGACCAAAGTTAGCATTCCATCGGTGTGACACGATCATCATAGCACCATCATTCCTGTTGCTCCAGATGACCCCACGATCCATCATCGTTCCTATTATGATATATATGGATGCGATGTAGAAACGTAAATAATCAACAGCAATCGTGACTGTTAAAACACGATTACGCCTCTCAAGCTAACGAGCAAGATCTAATGGCTAACGGACTAGGCTACGCACCCACGTTGTCAGATAAGACATTATTTTCCCACAAGTACTTTAATTATACAGACCAAGGTATTGGCTTGTTCATTTTATTGATTTAATATTTATTCAAACTAGGGCTCATTAGTTATCTTAGCAAACTAATTATTCTGGAGCTACAAAAATTACAGTGAACACCCAATAATATGGTTAGCTTACTATAAAATTTTCAGAGTTAACACCATTACCTCACACAAATTCCTACAAATTCACATTTAATAATATTAAGCATCTCAGAATAATTAGGGCAAGCCTAAAATATTATAAAACTATGTGAAACAATTACGCATTTAGATAGATCATGATTTTAGAAATCTAACAAAATTAGTTTCACTATATTAAGATCCCTAAATAATTTTATATCTAAATAACAAAATCAGCTCAGAAGTTTTTTTAGAAAACCTTTACTAATTCGCTGGAAAAAAGAAAAGGGCACCGCGGCCCACTCGGCCCAACACGGACGCGGCCTCCACGTGCGCACACGAAGAGCGGCCCACCTGAAAACCATTGTGCGCGCAACCGGCCAGCCTAGCAGCGGCCCAAAGCGGGGAGCCCACACGCGTCAACACTTTTGCGAACAAGCCCCCAAACTTTGACCAAAATACAAATAAAGCCAATCCCTATTTCTCCCTCTCTCAATCCTATTCACTTATCCCCTCGTGTTTTCCCAATTCCCGCACACACGCCCCTGAGGCGGGACGCACAGCGATGCGGCGGGCAGGGGCACTGGCTGGCTACGCTGGCCAACTAGGGCTCGCACCGGCCTAGATAGCGGGCCGACCTTCACCTACAGGCCTAGCGCCTATGCTGGGCGGCGGTACGAGAGCGGCGGAGCTCACGGAAGCAATGGCCATGGTGAGCGGCCGCTCGCGACGGTGATGTGGTCGTTCCGGCAACCCAAGGACATCGCACCGCTCGCTAGCCGGTACGAGGGCATCCAGTGCTTACCGCGAAGTTGGCTGCCGTGACGGTTGGAGGGGAGAGTGGCGGAAGAGGGCTGGCCGCGTGCGTGCAGCGAGCTCGGCGATGAGCCACGCGGACACGGCCGAGTCAGCGAGGATGGTGAGGTGGTAGCGGTTCAGGGAAGGGGCGTAGGATGGCAAGGGGATTGAGGCGAGTCACGTGGTGCGGCCAATTTGGCTTAAGGTGGTTTGATGGGAGCTACCCTCGGTGGTGGGCGGCTCGGTCTTAAAGGGATGGTGGTGGGGCAAAGCTCCAAAATTGGAGCTCGGCCGGGCACCAAACAAAACGGGGTGAGGACGGTTGGCAATGCACTCACTGACGAAGATGTGGACGTGAAGACTTGAGTTAAGTTGGTCTCTCCTTGCTGTAAGCAATGGTGTGGCTCCGTCGGCCATGGCGACAGAGAAGAAAAAAAGGGGGGCAGGTCTGACTCGACTTGCCCGGTCTTGACGTGGCATGGCAGAGCGACAGTGTGGTCAGGGAGACATGCGAGCAGCAGGTCAATGTGGTCAGGGGCAAACGTGGGCATGCGTCTCGGCCGGGCATGACATGTGCAGCCACAGTGCCATGAATGGCGTGACGACGGCGGCACAAGGCAACAGCGGCATCGACCGGGCCAGCAGCGCCGCAGCGGTGCAGGACACGGACACGATGCTAGAAGGCAGTGGCAGCAGCGTGGCTGCGAGCGGCCAAGCGCATGGCTAGGCCGAGGACGAGTCCGACCGTCCCACACGCGGCAGAGCATGCGCACACAGTGACCGCGCACACTCCCGGCCGAACGACTGACAATGTGCTAAGCACGGAATTTAAAGCATGTACCAACACTTACTCGTCTCGATTGAGGTTAAACCAACTCCTCTGCCCTCAAGATGGCCCTAACAGCTTCCAAACAAATAGCACGACAAAAGGACGACCAGAGAGGGAGATGGAGTGATGCCAAAATGGGTTCGTCACACTAGACGCCGGTTCAAGAACCAAGTGCCTAATGTGCTTGGTCACGTGTTCAGGCCAAGCTTGGGCAAATTTTTGGGGAAGCAACATGACCTCTACGAACTACAATCTACACCACACTCAAGTACCTACTTAGAGGCAAATAATAGGACAAAAGCATGAAGCTAGTGTTTAATTATATTTTCCTGAAATTAATTGCCACGATGGTATTGTCATAAGGTTTTCGGATGCGCTCATTTTAGTTCTAAAAACCCAATTTAAATTCCGAATTCAATTCTGGAACTAACAAAAATATTATTGAACAACATTTATTTCCTGAAACAAAAGCTGCATTTCCATCTACTAAACTTACACTTCGGATCTTATTTAAGTACCATACATAAGTTGTATTTTATTTCTATTTATAAAAATTGTTTTTCATGCCAAATCAAATAAAACAAGTCACCCGCTATTTATTTGCTAAAGTTGCTATTAGACATTTTCAAGCACTTAAGAAAAATTGATTTGCAACACTTATTTTGATTTTTCCCAGCCCCGAAGGGGAAATCATATTCGGTTCGTTTATCATTTCATGCGCATTTAAAATTTAATAACAGAGAAACTCGTCTCGGTAAATCCTCTTAGGCCTTAACTTTGGTGCTAAGCAAGCTAGTAACACTAGGGGTGTTACATCGAGCTCAAGTTGCTCCCGTGGTAGCTCAAGCACGCACTTCACCGAACCCGAAGAGAGCCCGATGCATGAAGACGAAGAAACCACGCCGATGGAAGTGCAAGAGCAGCCGATGGAGGAGGATGATGATGCACCCCACCTTGACTTGGAAGGAGACCGGGAGATGCAAGCATACAACCTCGTCAAGAATCACAAGTTCGTCCACACACCGGCGTATGACCCTGCACTTCTCCAAACAATAGGTATGGATGCCGAATTCACCACTATTTGGAAAGCCGTTGATGGGAAGAAATTGATCCCGTTTGGGAAGAAGGTTCTCGCCTCCTAACCATCCAATTTTTATGCTCATTAAAAGAAGTTGAGAATGGAATTACTTTCTGCTTGTTTGAACAAGAGTATTTCTGCACTTGGAGAGATCTTGCTTCTCATATAGGCTTCCAAAGAAAATGCTCAATTGACTTAGATCATGCTCTCAGAGGTTTTAATCGTCATGAATTTTGGAGAGGAATTTCTGGTCAAAATGTGGTTGGAAAATTTCAACCTCGTAACATGAATATTCAAAATCCCACTTTGAGGCTCATGCATCGTTGGAATGCCATGACTTTGTTCTCTAGGCAAGATATAAGATTTGTTCACCATGCCAAATTGCAAGTGCTCTATGCCATGATTAAAAAGACTAAAATTGTTCCTGACAAAGAAATATTGAAGCATTGGTCAGATTTGTTCATAGCTTCTACATCCATATCATGCACATCTCTTGTTACTCGTATTGCCACTGGTGTTAGTGCAATGGATGGTCAAGATGTAGTTTATATTCCAACTCCACGTATTATTATTAATGAGGATTACTTGTTGCAAGGACATCACTTAAAATATAATGAAGCTAGAAAGCTTGTATTTTTCTTCCTTGGGTATACGAACGAGATCCCGTTACCTAACCCGAATCTTCGTTTGTATAAGTCTCAGGAGCTAACCTTTGCTCTCGAACCCCGAGAGGAAGCATGCAGGAGTTCTATGTCTGGTAGGACTACACAGAGTAGAGCTAGGAACGAAGCAGGCAATTCACAGCAGCTGTAGCCATCACCTTTTCTAGTTGTGCCTCAGGCGTACCATGCGGAGTGGTTCCCAGCTGAGCAGGCATCGGGATTTACACCCGGGTACCATTCAGCTTGGGATCACACCTCGCAACCACACGAGGCTAGAGGGTCGAGATGGCAGGCGGCTGATGATACAGCATGGACGAGACAGGCTCACTCCTCTAACTCTGAGGGACTACCACCACCTATCCACCCCACCCATGACAGTCTGTTTCAGACCGTCATGGGTTGGATAGCATCAACACTCGACTCAGAGGGTTGGAGATCTGCACAGGTGAGATCCAAAACATGCTTAACACTCACGTGCAGGATATGACCTAGTGGCAGCTACAGCAGCAGCAACAGATGGCGCAGGTGAACGCGCGGCTAAAGCAACAGCACGACGAGCAGATGGACTATTGGCAGTTCATGGGCATCGAGCTAGCTTGGGGAAGGACCCCGCAGAGGTACCTTGTATCTTTTTAATTTTTGCATTTATTTTCTGCATTTATGTATTTATTAGCATTAAAAAAACTAAAAAATAAAAATACCAAAAAATAAAATATGATAAAAACAACAAAAATATGTATTCCACTCCTCATATGTGTTTAAGAATGTTTAGTTTCTCCTATAGTATTCCCTAAGATTTAAGTTTGTTGGCTAAAATGTCTCATCCTAAAACTTGAAACTTGTGGGTTGCAAAAGCATGATATGATAAATAGAATATGCTATGACTTTGTTCTATGGGAAACTTGACATCCAGAGTTTTTAATTTTAAAATGGTAAACTCAAAATTCCTCAATGATTATGAATTCCTACCACGGCCATATGATAATATTCAAATTCAAAACTTTAGTCATATGCTACTTATATTCACATTGAGTTTTGTCAAATTGTTTGTGACCCTTGCTGAGATTCTCGTTATGCACCCATGATCAAGATTCACGAACACCCACAAATAATATGCTGACTCTTACACTGAGAGTTATGCAAAAACATGTTTGCTATCCACCTAAATAAATACTCCATTCGTTTATCACACACCATTTGAGCAACACCTCACTCTCTCTTGTACTTTTACCTTTTAGTAGTTATCTAGAGAAAGCAAAGCTACCTTGGAGGGCTTGACTCCTTGGAAGAAGAGATTCTTGGTATGAATAGAAATATGAGTTCTTCCAAAGTCTTGTCCTCATCTTAATTATAATTATAGACATACTTATGAACTAGAGTACAGTCTTTATGTTATGATCTTGACATATGAACTAGTATATAGTCTCTATGTCATGAGACTAGCATACATGACTTTATGCTTAATCATTCATATAACTCATATAATTGGAATTAAAGCTAAGTTGAGGCGGCGGTTCATCGTGCCTTTAGGTGTGCCCAAGTCTTTTATTTGTCGATCCGTAGGGTCAGTGTCCTAGGGGGATATGGGTAGTTTCTGTGTACACGGGCATGGTGCTCGGGTATGGAGAGACCCTGTCCATCCCTTGTATTCTGTCATGTTCCTTTAGGGTGTAG
Organism: Saccharum hybrid cultivar R570; assembly: GCA_038087645.1. Lineage (NCBI taxonomy): Eukaryota > Viridiplantae > Streptophyta > Magnoliopsida > Poales > Poaceae > Saccharum > Saccharum hybrid cultivar. Next base: position 7,809,558 of record JAQSUU010000493.1, on the reverse strand, counting down.
GAGTCTAAATTGTCACATGAGATTGCTGGCAGACCAGTACTCGGTGGCCTCTTGACCTGCTTCACACTTAGCACTAAAACTAATTATGTGACTTGTACGATCATCAACTAATCTTTGCATGACTATATTAGAACATGCCATGCTCTACTTAGGATTATTCTTTTTATTCTTTATTTTCCTTTTATCTTTGAGGAATGCCCAAGTGTGTGTCCACTATCTTGATGATACCATCTTTACCCCTGTATTAAACATTGGTTCACTTTGCAAGTATATTATTGAGTTCATATCCATACTAGACTCTTAATCAATTAATGCCTTCCTTTGGTAAAATATAAATAATGATACCTTGAATACTTTTGGGTGAAATGCTACAATGATAGATCCATGCGCTTACAGATAAATATCTAAAATTGTTAAGAAACTATCAAGGCTTTACTTAGTGACATTGCTAAATATTAGTAATGTTGCTAAGGATTGCCAACGCACATTTCTGGCGCCTTTGCTAAGGATGGACTCTATCTCCATACTTGGTGATTGCATTAAGAAATGTCAACACCGATACTCTTACTAGTGGCAAGTGCGCAAGCTTGCTCTCACACCTTGAGATGTGCTCCCAACTTGATCTCTAGCACTTTTATCTAGTTTAACCACTAGATGCTCTTCACACCTCACTTCTACTAGAGTTGCTCTTCGTGATCTCCCGTGGGGCAAGCACAACACCCTCATAATGCGGATGCTTCCTGAGCACCACACAATCTTTGTTTCCTAAATACTTGCCTTCGGACAGGGCATCCTGACGGGATGTCTTACTACCCTTCGAGTGTGATCTCAGGGTAGCGCTTTGGCATGACCTCCCTAGTGCCTGTTTAGAAAATACGTATCATGATATCAATATTGGGGTGTGATACGACAAAACTAGAAATCAAATTGTTTGTGGCTGATCTCTCCATCTACTTACTTCTATTGGACCCCATCCGCAATCATCCCCCGGGTATAATGGCCAATTCTTTGAAATAAGAATACATTCCCTATGCTATGATGGAGCCCTCAAGCTTCCAAGCTGTGTATGAGGTGGCAACCTTGAAGAGCAACAAGCCCTCAAGCTTGGTAACTAGCCCCTAGTGCACTAGATGCTCTCTCTCTCTGAAGCACAAGAACTAGGTCACTTCAATCTCACATTGAATCACAATCTCAACTATGCAAGTGAGTGGAGTAGTTAGTTTTGGCTCTCATATGTGTGGGAGGGTTCACAAAGACCACACCACCCTCAAACACCCGACCACACAATCTATTTATAAGCCCACAAGCAAAACTAGTCGTTGCCCAAAAGTTGCAGCTTCTGCACATGCATCGGACATGTCCAGTGTGCACCGGACAATAAACCGTACATAGGTTGAACCTTTGTTATCTATATATGATGCATTCTCATTGTGTATGCTCTGCCAGAAGTAATTAGAAATCATACATATTTAAAAGGAGTACATATGTTGGAATTTTTCTCTTTTCTAAAGTATGCAAATTCTTTGATGCAAGAAGAAGGAAGACAGGTCTAAGCAGGGATCAGGAAGAGGTTAGCTGCGAGTGGGCGGAGTGGCATGTGTGTGGGGTAGAGTCACGTGTGGGCAGTGTGCATGGGGTTGCACGAGCGAGCACATGAGGCGCGAAAGATCGTGCAAAAGTGAGTGGGATGCAGGATAGCGTGAGCAGACACATGGGGCGAGCGGTAGGAAAAAGTCGCATGCAGGGAGGGGGAGGCTGTGATCATGGTTGCATGATGGGCAAGGCGGCATGTAGGATCGCATGGAGGCGGGCAATCAGGAGAGGGATCCGGATCAGAGGGAGAGAAGATCGCTCGCAGGGGCGTCACAAGATGGGGTGGCCACACGGCCAAGGAGGAGATGGCGCAAGATAGAAATTAGGGTAGAGGAAGGAGCCAGAAGAGGACCCGATCTCTTGATACCATGTAGAGAATTAGAGAATAGCTCACCCTCAATATAGGGCTGACTTTCATATATTGTCAGAGTACAACTTGGAGTACATGTCACATGATATACATGTGTTAGACTATGCATATCTCTAATATATGCACCAACATTTACTATTACACATAGTATAAAATGCTACATAGTGGTATGACGTTTCTATTTAATCGGACGTTTATCCCATTTAAAAAGTTGTTTTGCCTGTTTAAGTGGTTGTTTGTCCGAATAATGGCTAAACAGCAAGTGGCCGACTGTCTATCTTTTAGCATTTAGTATAACATTTACTTCATCCAGGAATGTAATAGTATTATGGGAACCAGGAAGATGATCATCAAAAAGACGCCTAAAACTACTTTATAGCATGCAGCGAGCATAATGAGCAATAAGAACAACTTGAGGATTTCAGATGTGTTTATTAGGTAGATTGGGTTGCACGTTTGGTTTATGTAATCTATTGTGCCTTAGGAGATTTTGATGAATCCTTCTATTCTTTGACTAAGCTTGTGCTCATAGGAAGCATTGAATTGGTTCTATCCAACATGCTAGCATTTTATAAATGCCATGACGAAGTTGCTGCTTTCATTTTCTTGTTATGGATTATGATCCACTAGTACTCATTTGATAGCTCCCATTACCTTGGGTAGTATTTTACAATGAATCATCCATCATGTTAGTTTTCCTTCTAAATAGAGGGTCAAGGTTTTGATCATCTCAAATAGCTAACTTGTTGTTATCTATTGTCGAGCTTCGCCAAGAGGTCTAGTTTGAAGACTATATTCCACTAAGAGAACCTACCTCGGTTTTATTGCTTGAAGCAATCCTAGAACGAGGCCGATGCCTGGGCCAAGACAAACATGGTTCACCAACAAGCCAAAGCTAAAGTGCTTGGTCTTAAGGCATGGAATCCTGTACCTCAAAGCTGAGCTCTCAAGGTCAAAATTTGATATAACTAGCACCCTCAGAGATGAACTTTCTGTCTAAGAAATAGGAGTAATGGAATGAAAATGTGAATACCTAAGCCCCCTTTTACCCAGAGAAGTGGTGGGAAACAAGTTACAAGTGCCACACTCTATAAGTAAGATTTATCCAAAATTGTACCTCTTTGGACGAACAGGAACCAAACTAAATAAGTAGTATAGTTTTCTAAATTGATGTACATATAGTGCACTTCAATTTGTTGTTTAGTATTGTAACTTAACATTTTGTCCTACTAAATGATGCTTAAAAACTACATTGAACACATTCGTCCATTATACCAAACGTTAACTATTATAGTTCACAAGCATTACTTGGAAACTAGTAAAGTCCATTCAGCTTTGTATGAAAAATAATAGTCCTGTCCAGCACAACAGCAGAAACAAACATATGTATATTTTGAGCAACTAAATAAGAGCAATACAGTTTGTATTTTAGGTGTTCCACATAATACATTCCATTCTGGATGCTTTGCATGTTACTCAACTACTTGTTCCAAACACAAGCTAATCATTAGCACTACAGCACATATCTAATGTGCACAAGACTGACCTTTATGATACACTATGCAAATAGATTTTGCTTTTGATTATTTACTGATTTATCTCCTTTGGAAGTTTAATTTTGAAATGCTATAACCAAATAGAGTGGCAAAGAATACGGGGAAGGCCACCAGAACTATAGCTGTTAGGGGTAGCAATTCACGTCGGAAACCAAAATAGTCTCTAAGAAATGCTGCAACAGATTTGGTCTCCCCGAGTACCCCAGATATCTTCTTGTGGTCCTCATACCCAAACTGGGTGGTGACGAATAAATTGAGTGTCCATGACATGGGAGACATGTAGTACAACCATAGCCACCATTTTGGTATTCGCTGCAATAAATGCACCAAAAAGCTAGTATAAATTACCCAGCATCAATGCAACCTTAGTAGTATCTATATGCATAATAAAATACTTTCCTTCAGTCTGTTATTCATCTAAGATTAGTTTTGTTTCTTCACTAATGCATATATGTAGCTTTACTAAATCCTTGACTAAAGCTAACATGAAACCAAGAAGTGGAAAATTTGCCACTCCTTTAATTCACTAGCATATTTCCCTTGGAAACAAGCTCAATGATACATTGAATGAAAAATCACAAACATCGACAAACGAAATAGAGCAAACTATGCCATTAAGTGAATGGAAGGACTTACTGGACCAGGCACAATGTAGCCAGACATGAGGTTTTGCATGATGTAGAATAGAGATGTTAATATGGATGCCACTTGGATGTTTGGGGTGAGTGCCACTGTCATCATTCCAAAATATAGGAAGTAGAGCAGTGTACAGAACATGGTATATAATAACCAGAAGAACTTTGATGCTTCCCATGCATACCCTATCATTGGGTAAGCTATCAATGTGAACAACACTATTTGCATGAGAACATAAGGAATCTCCATAATGACCTACTTGGGAAAAACATAAAATAAAGTTAAAGTCTTCAAAAATTAATTAATAATAACTCCATATCGAAACATTATTGCTACGAGCTCCAGAACTAACTAATTTACAAGCCTCCTTATGTAAGTAGTTTGCACCAAGTCTATATTTACCTGTGCAAAGGAATAAGCCCAAGGAGAGTACATTCCTGCAAACCTTTCTCTATACACGACAGATCGCTCAATGGAGACGAATGGCATCACCAATTGACAGTTGTTGATGCCAGCAAATAGAGCGGTGCCAAACATGCACCCCAATATATTGAATAGACCTTGCTCGTCATTTCTACCCCCAAAAAGTTTAATTAACAATAAATAAATTAAGAAAAATATAACTAAGAGATATGTGGTGTCATATTGGTCAAAATGATGGTTTACATACATGTGATTTATGTTGCCTTGCTGCCAGTATAATGCCCCGAAGGCAACAGAGGCGAAAGTTATGAACACAATCCGCACCAAGTTGTAGGAAGGGGTTCTCCAATATGATAAACATTGCTTCCAAATGCAAGCTTTGAACTGCTCCCAAAAATTTTGTGGATACCGTGTCGGGAAATGGAGGTCGCTTGTACGCACAGGTGGTATGCTCAAGCGTCTTACGATTTCTTCTTTATCCCTTCAATCCCAAAAGCTTATTATTAGCATAGATGTTATGCAAAATTTAATTCATAACAAATAAGAGAGAATTCATGGAAAAATAGTTCCTTCCTAACAAATTGCTTTTATGATCTATGAAATTTATTTTCATAAGTATTGTGGATACACAATGCCTCTAAACTTGTTTTACATTTTGTATTTTGTAATGATTGTATTAAAATGTTTGTTAGTGTCATACGCATGGTTTATAACTAATTTTGATGATTTTTCAAAGCTTACTTGTACATTGATGAGTCCCTGTAAACTTGTGCAAAATCGACTCCTAGTTGAGCTTCCAAAGATGTTGTGGTAACTTCTAGCATCCATGTTGATGGGTTGTAGTTGTTCTTTATCTTGGGTACCCCAGGTATTGCCTAGAAAGAAATAGAGGGAATACTTTCACAAGTAAGTTAGCCTATGGAACACACTCTACTCGAGGATAAAATATAGGTCATTGTTATCTTCACTAAAACTAAATGCATTTTCACAATGAGTAAATTATACTGGTGATTCTTGAACTTGGCGCATGCAATGCCACTAGATCAATCATGAAAAGTGAGAGAGAGTAGTTGTTGATCGAGTAGAAGGTTTTGGACCTCGGGTCAACCACTTAAAAAGCTTAGGGGGTTTATTTGAAACCACAAATTTCAAAGTTTAGGGATGTAGCTAGTTTGTGTACTTTACTCTTTCATGAAATATAGCAAGTCTATTCCATGTGTTATGTACAATCGAAATCATGGGCACTCTAGAAGTCAAAAACACATCATGTTATAATTATTGAAAATATTCAAAACAAATGGAAACCATTGTGAAGTCTATTTTGCTTGCAGTGTAAGACGACTTACATTGATTTAAGTCACAATATAAACTATATGTGTATACACAAAAATTGAACTTTCTTTTAGTTACCTGGAAATATTGGATGAGCATACACGAATGGTGTCCAAGTGGCCCAGCATAGATCAATTCTCCACCCCTCTTCATCAGCATCAGCTATGTATGAATTTTACATAATAATTAGCAATATATGATATTATTTACAAGAAACCATATCAATAAATTAGATGAAAGAACAATTTTTCTTTGGAAATAATAGGGTTAATTGTACTCTCAACATCTCAAACAATTAGACAATCAAAAGGTTGAAGAAGGTTTTGTATTGAATGTAGTTTTTTGTCCTTTAGGTAGATGATTAATATATGGATAAATTTTAGTTTCTAGTGACTGAATTGTTTGGCATTACATCTGAGTTTGCATGAATTTTTAGCTAGGTCCTCTAGTGCTTCATACTACTTTGGTACGGTATAACTTGTACTTTATCTTGTTCTTGGAAAACAGAACTTTAGAAGGTATTCTTCCTACTATTTTATAGTTACCTCCTTTTTATCATCGAAAAATTAGAGGATGCACAAATGGTATTATTACCTCATCAAATGCCTCAAATATTTCGATGCTTGGTTGGTGAATAGTGCACACAACTGTTCGACCTGTGTCTACAACATTCTTCACTGCACGCATGACAATAGCCGCTGCCCTTGCATCCAAGCCTGATGTTGGCTCATCCATGAACATGATTGAAGGGTTGGATACAAGCTCAACTGCAATTGTGAGACGCTTCCGTTGCTCTATAGATAATCCATTTATCCCAGGTATTCCAACCAAAGCATCTCTTATTTTGTCCAACTCAACTGTTTCAAGAACTTGATTGACAAATTCCTGCAAGGGGAAAGAATAGCAGTTACCTTGTAGTTATTTGTAATTTTCATGTACCTAAGGTACAACTATGAAGTAAAAGAACCATTTATTTATGCCATATCATCAATTATAACTCACATCTCGTGTTTTGGAGTCAATTTCTATTGGAAGACGCAACCAGGCTGAATATGCAACAGACTCACCCACTGTGATTTGTGAGGAGTGAATATCAATTTGTTCACAGTACCCTGATATCCTAGCAAAAGTCTTTTGAACTTTAGGATAGCCTCCTACTCTTATATCTCCTTCAATAACACCACCAGTTTTCCTCCCAGCAAGAACATCAAGCAAGGTTGTTTTCCCTGCCCCAGTGACCCCCATGAGTGCTGAAAGGACTCCTGGCTGGAAGGCTCCTGTGACGTTGTGGAGTAGTTGAAGTTTGCTCTCCATGTAGCCTTGCTCCCTCATTTCCTACAACAATAAACATTTTTTATTGGTCAATAAATGTTCCTAATTACTTTCTGCTAGTAATTTTTTTCCTTTGTTTACTTCACTAGGAAGCACACGTGCCTGCCATGCCCATGTGATGGTCCATCAAGCATGGCTTTCTTTCACTAGCAACTATCTTGACTTTTAGAGTACGATAATTACCGCAGGTGTGTCGACATAGTAGTTCACATCCAGAAATGATATTGTAAGGGGCACAAAAGGTAATACCACCCTTCCTGCAATGTATTCAATTATCGAAAGTGAGTTCCATTTCACTAACACTCTGAACTATATTTGGTTCCACACTATAGAATTGAGGCTAACCAGTCCTGCTAGGAGTAGAAGAATTTTCTTGTGGCTTATCTATCCCATCTTTAGTGTCCATAAACGTACACTGGTCTCTTCTATTAAATTTGGTAATCTTATCATGAGAAATAATAGCCCTAGAAGTTCCTGGAGCTAAGAATGAGGTACATGGGAGGTTAGAACAATTGTGCATTGTATGTTTGAACTATTCAGCATATGCTTTCATCAACTTTAAAATTCAAATCAAAATACATTTGAGAATTATAAGTAGTCCAAATTTTGAATTCAAAGAAAATTTAAATAATAGTGCACTTACACTTTTTAATAGTCAAGCCAGCACCAAAACCTATATTAAATAAAAAAACAAACCCAATCAATGCTCCAATTGAAATCCAATAGAAGTAGCTAGAGAAGTTCAACCCTTTGTCCATTAATATCCTCCTTCCAAGTGTCACACCAGATACTGTGAACTGTCAACATAGGAAAAAAGTTTAATACTATCTCAGTGATGGAAAATTGCATATTACATTTTTTGTTATATATTTTGCATTGTGACAACATGAATCCATTAAAAGGTGAAATAAGTTAGATTTACAACTTTACAAACATGACCTAAAAAATTAGGCCTTTAGTTCTTCGACATACACAACTTGTGTTGTCATGGACCTAAAGTTTGGCGCACATCCGTAGACTGAATTGAGATAGGCAATGATCTCTATAATTGGTTCTGATTCTATAAGCTAACCCTAGGATATCCTTGCCTATATAAACAAATTATGTGTATACCTTACTCCATGGTTTTAGGCTAGTTTATCCTCAATCACACACCTTCGCCTAAACCTTAGCCATTGCCACCATCTCCATGGCCGCCAACCCTCCTTCCACCATGTCTCCAATCTCCCCTAGTGCCATTGCAGTTGCTCTCAATAATAATAATAATAATGTGATTGAAGAGGCAACACTTGAGCAAGAATGCATGGCTATAGAGGAAACTCACCAATATGATCTGATTGTGATGCCTAGGAGGAGTGCTTGAAAGCTATGTGCAACGCTGCTCTTGCTTGCACTAAAGCTGCTAGACAGCGGCAAACGCACTACCTAGGAACACAAATTGTTGATGCCCGCATGTGTGCCACCCTTGAGAACGTGGCTTGTGAGCTCATTGGCACAATTGGTCTACCCTATGATGACAAAGAAGCCAAGTCATTATGTTCCCATCAGGACACTGTGCTACTTCACAAAGCAACGACAATTGTCAATTATCATGCTCTAGCTATTATTACCCTAAACGTGTGTTCAGGACCCTTGTTCTTCATATCTTCAATCTAGCAACTAGAAACTACACCATGTGGTGTGGCCACTTCTTCATCATGCTCAGGAAATTCTCCCTCTAGAGCCACATTCTCAATGACCATCCCTACTTGACCGTCCTGGATCGAGTCTGCATGGATGCATGGATTGCATTAACTAGTAGTGGATCTATGCCACTATCTCTAGGGACTTCTTCAAGATAGTGATGGGCATAACCACACCATACACATGTTTTCTAGCTTGCCCTTGGGTTAGATATATGGGCCAGGGGACCCACACCACCCGTATATGTGACCATCGCCAAGCTGTCGGCCCAGTAGTCACCAAGAAGGAGGCCCGCAAGGGTTGACGCGGTCAACCAACGTGGACATCAAGGCAAGCCAAGGCAGGCGTATATGGACGATAGCTAGGATCAATCTATTGCACATTCCATGTAAGAAACTAGAAATCCAATATATTAGCCCGATCGCCCTCTCTGTAACCCTACCCCCTCTGCCTATATAAAGGAGGGTAGGGACCTCGGGCTCGGGATCTTCTCCCATCATTCCAATCTACTTCGTAGCTAGTAGCAACAGCCCCTGTAATTGAGCATACAAACACAAGAGCAGTCGCACCACTAGAGTAGGGTTTAGCGCGCCACTGTGCCCCAAACTAGTATAAATCCTTGTGTCTCGTGTGCTACCATCTAAATCCATCTACGCGATTTTATTGCTAGGCATTGCCGGAGCTAACTAATTCGACACCTTGAACATTAATTCATTGGTAATCATGTCTCTCTCCCTGTCCATCAATCTATAAACCATGGACCGAGTCCATTTAGATGTGTCCTAGTCCTCGGCCATCCCTTGCTCATATCCCTTCACCCCATGCAACTAGTCCACGTCACTACATCTGTAGCAAGCGTTTCTGGTTAGTGCTCCTGAACATTGCACACCACCCCTCCAGTGTTCCACAACCCCATAGCTAGTGTCTCTTCATGAGACCAACATTCCATTGCATCCAACTTCAACATCATGGCACTGACGCTGGCCTAGCAAAAAAAAGTGTTACTTTGATTAAAATGCCACCTCCCACATGGCCTTTGACGTTTGTATCCTTCCATGCTCTTCTTTTCTATGGTAGTCTCATTTTTCTTCATCTAATGTTGCCAACAATGGGTCGTCTTTGCTTCCTGTCACTTCTACTACCAACCTACTTGTTTTGTTCTTTCCTATAAATAATGTTGTTCCCTAAGGATTAAGAATCTTATAATTGTTTGCCAATTTACCACTAATAGCAATCATTCTACTAAATTTATTGAGCCCATTGGTTGCTCAATGAAAGATCTTCAAATGCAAAAACTAGTCGTTAGGTGCAATATCAACAAACGATTATACCCCTAGTATTCATTAGCCTTTGTGTCTTCACTGTGCGCCCACCCCACTAACACATCCAACTCGCTCGGGCACCGTCTTCTTACTCATCCAAGCCATGAGGAGCTATATATATACTTGGGTGGCTTCTATTGGCTATTTGAAGGTTGTTGGAGACAAGAGAAGCTATAGATACACTCCAACCCCATATGGGAGCTTTGTGTTAATATCCAAAGCTTATAATATTGCTTAGAGCTTGATTAGCGAGTCCTTAGGCTTTATCTTGAGACGACCTAGAGTAAGTTGGGCTTTGTGCCCTTGTAATCTTGGTGCGCTGGGACACTTGAAGTCTTTGTAACTCTATAGTGATGTTGACCCTTTGAGTTTGGTACACAAGCCCACCTCGAGCTATGTTGTGTTTCTTGATGGCATGCAACCTTATCTCTTGGTGATCCAAATATCAAGGTAATATGTCTTGCTCTAGTGTCGAGGTAGAATATCATGCTTTGGCCACTCCAATCACCAAATCTACTTGGCTACACATCAGCTACCCCTTGATCTCTGCTCTCCTCTTTGTTGAGCTAAGTTGGTATACTATGACAACATCAGCATTGTCTACATGTCGTCCAACCCCATTCAATGTTAGCACAACAAGAATATGGAGTTCGATCTTCATTTTGTTCATGAGAGAGTTGCACTTTGTTTGCTTGTTCATGTATTCCATGCATTCCTACTTTATCGTAACACCCTGATATTTTTACTAAACGGATGCCTTCTCCACATCACCCTGATATCTTCACTAAAGCCATGGACTTAGAGTCGAGCATACATCACTTGTGTTGTCGTGGACCTAGCTAGAGTCCCATGCATACCTTTGGGAAGTGTAGACTTAATTGAGATAGGCAAGGATCTTTGTGGTTGGTTCTAATTCTATAAGCCAGCCCTAGGATATCCTTGCATACATAAACATGCACCATGTACTCTGATAATCAATCTACTAATTCCATGTGTATACCTCGCTTGCAAGTTTGCTAACAAGGTAGTAAACTGAAGTAAAAAACACAAATATTGTATAAGAAAATATGGGGCATGCTTCCAAGGAACAAGGGGAATGATTTTGTTATGGAGTGCACAATTGGTGGTACAAATTTTTTATGTCAAAGTTTACCTTTATCCATCTTGGTGCTAAGAACTCATTTTCAGTTAAACCTATCTCAGCGTACGATAATGGTGAAAGCCAAAATCCCCATTTTAGCCAATTAGGCATGGATGCTGTAGCAATTTGACACAAAAATGTGTTAGCAGTTTGTGTTCAATAGTTGTAGGCCAATATCTTGCTTGAAGTACAAATTCATGAAAACATGGGAATGTCTTACGATGAGGAATGAGGAAACCCCCAAATAGAAGGATGAGTAGAAGTGCCACTGTACCACCCACTACACTAGTCACCATTGTTTGGCAGTAAGAGGCGACACATCTAAACATCGACAATGCTCCAGTGTGGATTAGGAAGAGGATAAGAAGGTGACGTAAGAATCTACGGACACAAATGGAGTGTGTCAGAACATACAGATCTATAAATGAATCTCTTAATTTTTTTAGCAAACTTAGTAACTGAATCTTAGAAACCTAGAGCTAGATAAGGCCTAAGGAACTTATATATAATTGACCTCAACAGGGGTCACCGAAAAGTTAGTTAAAGAATCTACCCACATGCTTCTTTTGGCTAGACTAGGGGAAATGTGCATATATATGTACACACATGAGATGCATGATAGTCACAGAAAAACATGAGATGCATGATTTACCTCTTTATTAGAGAAGCTTATGCAGATAAAATGTTGACACACTAGCATTATTACCAAAGTTGATAACAGAAAAATTATGTGATTAAATTAGTCATAACAAAATTGTAATTCCTACCTGGATGCCTCGGGAGTATAGCCAATGAGGAAGTAAGATAGTGATGTCCAAGCTATTGACTCAACTAAAGAGATTGGAACCTTTAGGATGAAAGCCGGTGCTGCATAAGCCCATGCAGGATAGAAGTAGTAGTCTCTGTGTTTGTAGAAGACTGGAAGTCTGCTAACTACCATAGAAAGCTCAGGGAATCCACTCACCATCAGCAGGATCAGTGCAAAGAATAGTGAACCCATGTAATAGTTAGCAAGAACTCTATCAACACCGATATGCGTGTGCAAAAATACCGTCCCAGTAATAGCAGCAAGTAGTGCAATCTGCAGTAATAATGAACTATTAATTGCTAGTGGGTGCACTAAGAAAATGTAAAATCATACCTTAGTTCATGTCAACTGTAAGACATACTTTACACCATAACAGTGTAGTTAAGTAGTTCATATAAGCACATGTAATGAAAATTCTTAACTATCAAATTGAGTAGGAAGTGCGTCTAGTTTGTGTGTGTGTGTGTGTGTGTGTGTGTGTGTGTGTGTGTGTGTGTGTGTGTGTGTGTGTGTGTGTGTGTGTGTGTGTACATCCCATACATTTCTCCCTATAGCCAAAGCTACAAATAATATGTGTAATTTTCATATGATCATCAATATTTAGTTCCATGTGAATCATGTGGAACTACAAAATTAGGTGATTAGTCTTTATATTTGTTTAATAATACTAAATTTGTATGTTCAACAATTTGTATTTATCGACAATGTTTTCTACAAAATATCATTTCTATGTGGCTTACCTGAACAATTTTTGTTATGTAGATGAAGGCATTTCGTTTCATGAGGAGAAGCTCCCTTGCGAAACATGCTTTGAGGAGTTCCCACTTGGATAACGAGTAGCTACTACAGGACAAGGCACTTTTATGCCCTTTTGATTTGTCATAAGGCTTTGAAATCTCCCCAGCAAGGTTCTGGCCAATTTGAGACACTTTGAACTTGTCACAGAACTGGTCAATGGTAACAAAATTGTATGATTCTCCACCGCGGCTCCAATATTGTTGTTGATCTTTTTCCGATAAGACCTATATATAAGTATGGAAGAATAAGAATTCCTAGTTTCTAACGAAGTTAATCAGTTACCCTAATATATAGTTTAATTTATACTTGATTATTGCTTCATATGTACATTTTTTACAGTTTTTCATGACAGTTCACAAACTATAGATATTACTCCTTTGTACGTTACACAAACAGTGAAACTTGAGACATATCCCCACATAAATTGTAGTTATTAAGAACACTATGTCAACCTAAATGTCTAGTTTAGCTATTCTGCATATTGCAAAAAATGAAAGTAGATAAAGTTTGGCATGCAAGGTTGGCCTTTTGCATTACTGTGTAAACAGGATGATTCTGTTAGAGTTTGCAAAAGTTATAGATATTCGGATTGTTTCCTCAATGAAGACTATCAGTATATGGCCAATCTTGTAAACCAAATGGCAGAGGATGGGATTCTGGTGTTGAAGGTCAATGGGCAAGACACAACTCTCCCTTATAGGATGTAGAGAGAGACAAAGATACATATTCCATATACTCTCGTTTGTTCTAGTGGGAGACATATTTTTTTGTTAAATGCATTATGCCATGCCCCCAACAAGTGTTATGAACAAGCAATGCTATAGGAAATGTAATAGAAACGGCTAATTATGATGCTACTTGTTTTTACATAACCAATTTTTTTATATTTACCTCTTGGAGAAAGTCAGCAAAGCCTTTCCTATCAGGGCACTTGAATCCACATGATTCAAAGAAACTCATAATGCAACTCTTAGATCCATGGTATACAATTTTTCCTTCAGCCATCAAGATAATATCATCAAAAAGCTCATACGTCTCTGGTGCTGGTTGAAGAAGTGAGACTAGTATGGTAGACTCTGAGATATGAGCCAACTGTTGGAGGCAAGAAATAATTTGAAATGTTGTGGAGCTATCCAACCCAGTTGATATTTCATCCATGAAGAGTGCTTTTGAGGGTCCTACTATCATTTCTCCTGTAAGACAGAATCTTTAGTAATGGAACAAGCATCCTCAATTGAGTCAACTAAATTTAGTTACTGACGTTGTCGGAGCATCTCCAACAGATTACTTATCCTCCATCCCCTAAAACTGAATATAGGTGCTCTCTCATTATTAGTAATGTAGTTTTTTCTTCCCCACATATCCAACAGACTACCAAAACCCAGTACCCTATATCTGCCCTGACATCTAAGACCCACGTGTCATTTGTGTCTACTTCCAAAATCATCGTTTCCTCTCCCTTCCTTGCTCCCGAGGCCCGACGCCATTCCACTGCCCTCTAGTGTCTATCATCTCTCTTGGTTCCCCGGCTCTAGTGGCGCCGAGAATGCCAGGCACGACAACGACTGCACCGGTTGCTTTGTCTCATGCCTGTGTTGCGAAGCAAGCTGCTCCTGCTCCTCGTGGTTGTCATCACACGCTTCGAGCTCCCCCATATAACTGGATCCGCCAGCTTCGAACTCCCCTATGACTAGATATGCAAGGGAGCAGGTTGGTCGCCGGCATGGGGAAGCGGGTTTGTCGCTGAGCCCCGAGCGTGGGGAAGCAGGTTGGTTGCTGGTGTCGCGCTCCGTCATGCATGGATCCACCACCCGCCCCGTGATTGAGTCTGTAGGCAACATTGGCTACCGCCAGTGCATGATTTATGTTTGTGGCGCTTGATTGATGGGCAATGGTGAATGACTCATGTGTAGTTGTCCTCCATGGCAAAACAATGGCACCGGCTTGGCAAGAACAACAATCGATGGTTGTGGTTTTTGGTAGTTACTTAAGTGTTTTTGATATTGGGGAGAGGATAAGTAATCTAGTAGTTTTTTTAGTATTGGGATGAGATAAGTAATCTATTGGAAATGCTCTCAGGATTATATAATAATATAGATAATGTTGAAATGTGATTTTGGCAAACCGACATGTTAACTTGGTACACAAGTAATAAGTCCACCAAAACAGTGTCTACTCTATTAGTTAAGTACTGCCATACTAGCAGCAACCCTAAGTCCTTTTTGGAATCCGCCCTAGTCCCACAATGAATAAGAGGGAACTTGCCACAAACGTGATAAGCACATACATCAAACCTAGAACCGATATATTAGATACTGGAGGGTCTCAAAAGCACGATATCCATGTCCAGAAGGCTGGTGCTTCTCAGCATCATATGTTATTCGCCAAAAAGGGCATCAAAGTCCCCTGCCCCCCACGCGTGCGTTAGTTAAATCCTACGTTTTTCATGTGAAATTGAACTAATTCTTATAAAATTTAGATATACAATTCCTATGAACCTCCTAAGTTTCTAGAGGACGCTTAAAACTTCTATGTCCTGTTTGCAATGCATATGGGGGATTTCTGGAACTCAAGAAGAAGAAATTCAATCCCTACATAATTGTAGTTGGGACGCCCTCAAATAATTTGAGTTGTGGAATCACCTGTGGTAAGTCTCTTCTTCTCACCGCCTGAAATACCTCTTCTCATTGCATCTCCCACCATTATGTCACCACATATGTCAAGTCCCATAATCTGTCAATTGAGGAAGAGCTTATTCTTATATATACAGTGGGCCACGAACACCAAGAGCATGCATGTTTCCTCAGGCGACAATTGTACTGTACGTCTATATTATGTACCTTCATAATGTAGTCTGTTTGCATGCTCCTTTCTAAACCTTCCACAGATATCGCCTATGAAATTAAGATACAATAATGCCCGTTAGAATTGGAGTAGAATCTGTGCACATGCATGCATAATTTGCTTGTCATAGTTAGACAATGAAAAAGGAGAGGACTGTACTGATAAGTAAACTATATAAAAAATGATGTGGACACTTGGAAAAACATGCATGATAATTGATAAACTACTAGTGGTGGTTTACCTTCATGTAAGTGTCGACGTCAGGGTCTGGGGTAATGCCGGCCTCCTTCTCCCTTCTAATCACCTCCTTCATGATCTCTGAGAAAATAAGATGCAATGGTAGTGAGAGTGAGTGGTGCTCACCAGTTAATAATTTGATCTGGAGACATTACCTGCTCTGTTGCCAACGCCCTGGAATCTTGCAGAGAAGTCGATGGTCTCTCTGACAGTCATCTCAGGGACATGAAGGTCGTATTGGTCGACGTAAGCCGCCGTCTTCTCCGGAACGAAGCCACTCAGCTCCACGCCATTGTACTCTATCTCTCCTGTCACCTTGAGACCGGTGGCGTTGAGCTTCCCTGCGAGCGCCTTGAGGAGTGTGGTCTTGCCGCAGCCAGGGGGTCCCAGGAGGAGCGTCAGCCTGGACGGCTTGACGACGCCGCTGACGCCGTGGAGGATGCGCACCCTGGCCTCTTGCTGGCGGTTGAGGCCCAGCATGGTGCTCACCACCTGATGGAATCAATGGACGACGTAATGGACGCCGCAGAAGAGAGAGAAAGGAGAGAGCTGGGCCGGCCGGGCGCCGATGGAAAGAACACGTACAGAGAGGTTGGAGACGACGGCGTTCCAGATGGTGGGGAGCGGCTTCCCGTGCACTACCTGGCACTCGGCCTCGACTTGGACGTCGCGCCAGCGCACCTCCACCGTGGGCGGGCGGACGCCGACGCGGTCCATCCTCTGGCGCTGCTTGCGGAGCAGCCGGAGGTTGTCCCGGTGGATGTTGGCGATGAGGGTGTCCACCACCATGCGCCGCTCCGACGCCCCCAGCTTGCGCACGTCCACGACCTGCCGCTGGTCCGCCGCATGGAGCTGCAGCGAGGTGTGGAGCCTGTCCATGGTGGGCAGCCTCTCGAGAGCCGCCCATCTCAGCTCGACCTCGTCGTCCTTCTCCTGCTCATTGAGGGAGAAGGAGAGGGAGCGGGACAGGCTCTCCCTGTAGCTGGCCGCCGCAGCCCGCCACGACGACGGCGGCAGTAACGGTACCTGCTGCTGCTGCACTACTGATTCCTTGTCAATCTCCAGCGGCTCTTGGTTTCCAACCTCTTCCGGTGGCGACAACAGCACATGGTCTTGCTCATCGTCACGATCATCCAGCTGCTGCTGGCGCTCCTCGCCATCGCCGGCGTCTTGATGATCCATCACAATCCGCATGCGTGCGCCGCCCTCCCTCCTACTACTTACTCGTTGTCGTCGTCCTGCACTTGCTGTTGTCTTATCTCCCACTTATAGTATGTAGGAGTAGCAGCCATGTTGAGTTGGGCATACAGATACAGCCGCAGGCATGTTGACTTTTGCATACAGATACAGCTGCAGGATGGGTTGACTCCTATTTGTCTGTACATGGCAATGGCATCGATGTACAGGTGCAGGCCTGAGGCCTGGATGCCGTAGGGGCTCCAAACTCTAACTGCCCTACATGGCAATGGCATACTGCTGACTTGCGGTACAGGTGCAGGACACAGACAGCTTACCGAATTCAGTCATCCACGTACATTGTATAGTTTGGAGCTGCCTACCGCGGATGTGATTGTTTCACCGGCTGTTGAGGAGGCAACGAAACATTTGCAGGAAATTTCAACATGGAACAAGAAGAACACACGAATTGCGAACCATCTGATGTAAACCGTTCTCTGCCTTTTTGTTTAGGATTCCTGTACAGGTGCAGGACACAGACAGCTTACGGAATTCAATCATCCACATGCAGTATATAATTTGTTGGAGCTGTCTACCTCGGATGTGGTTGTTTCAGCGGCTGCCGTTCCCAACAACCGGCTGTTGATGAATGAAGATGCAGGAAATTTCAACAAGGAACAAGAAGAACACATGAATTGCGAACCATCTGATGTAAACCGTTCTCTGCCTTTTTGTTTGCTATATAAGTGGCCCCGGTTGACAATGCAGGCGGCTTGGATTTGCTGAAACAGCTGATACATTTGACTTTGGCTAGCAGCCTAGCACTAATATACCGCCAAATCAGTTGGAAGTAGGTGCTGATAGTGCGTTAATTCGGCAAGCTGAAATGTTCCGGATTCTCAGCTAGTCACTTCTAAACGGTGAAAGCAGGAAACTTTTCAGCGTAGAAACGTTTCTAGTTTCTTGCTTTGAAACATGAGTCGGACAAAGGCTGGTTTCGCCAAATTCATCACCTGGCGGTTTAGAAGTGATTAATTATACCAGCCAAACGATTTCACAAAGTGATTCCGATTCATCACAAAAACGTTTTAAGGGAGAATCCGGATTCAAAACATTTCTACAAGAATTTGGAGCTCTACCAAACGCACTTTTACATGCATGCAGGTGGGGTTCCGCAATGCCAAATTAGTGGGCGGCGTCCAAGCCCATCTTTGAATGCATGAGTTGATATATAATTTTGGATCTTTTTGGTTACAAGATATATATCCAAATGGACGACCCGGCCAGCATGGCATGGGCCCATTAAGGCACAGCCCGATTAGAGTCGGGCTGGCACGACCCTATTTGCTCAATGTGTCATGTCATGTCTGCCTATGGTTGTGGCTTTAGCCCAGGACCAGGTCTACACTGGCTTAGTTGTGTCAGGATGGGCTGAGGGCTCATTGGTCCCACCGCGCCCTAGCCCCTACCAATGCGCCATTATCGCCCGTGCTAGTGGAGAAGGGGGAGGGGAGGGGAGCCGATATTGGAGCAGAGCATGGAGGAGAGCTTCCGTTGAAGAAGGAAGGCACAGTGGAAGGGAAGGAAACAAGAATGGGGGTGTTTGAGAGGGAACACGGTGTGGCGTGTGAGCGGATGTCTATTGGGTGAGATGGAAATTGGAGATAGCTGGTTAGGGTTTTGGTGTGTTCACATATATATGAGAGGTGGAGGCGGCTGTGATGAACCTTGGTGAGCCTCCTACTAATTATTTGGAGTCTAACTAGAGTGACGTGTCAAGGTAGTGACCCAGGCACGGCCTGTACATCGGGCCGAACTAGCATGGGCACAACTGCCATTAGGTTGTGCAGAGCTTAGGCTAGGCCAAAATGCGAGGTCATGGGCCAGGCCAAAACGCGAGGCATAGACCTCGGACTTTTGACAGTCTATATGCATCGCGTGATAGGACGATCTTATGGCGACAATCTATGCAGGCATGGCATGCAAAAGTGGGACTCTGGTCGTGCCAACCCGATTGGAATGGCAACTGAGTCCTATCGGAACAAAGAGGTTGTTTGGTTATTCTAACTTATTTAGAGCATCTCCAGGAGTTTAATAAAACAACTCCCAATTTCAATATTTTAGAAAAAAAAGAAAAAAGTGTCCTCTAATAGTAGTTTGGTAAAAAGAGCTCCTTAAAAATAAAAAGCTACCAAATATCCTTTCAAACTTGTAAGTTTCCGCAGTCGAGAAGAACTCCATATCCGCTCCCCATCCGTCGTTTTTCTTGGGAGAACAGAGTAAATTGGACGCATGCGTAAATTAAGAAAAGAAAGGATTTCAAATGAGAAAGCAGTAAGAGATAAAAAAACTATTAAAAAAAGATTTGGTTAGTTAAAAATAGTTCGAGGTTCCCAATGCAAAATTGTTTAGAAAGCTATTATATGAGACTGTTAAATGACAAAATTTAAGATTGCTATTTCTTCTGTTAACTTGTTAGATCTGTTAATTTTGCAAGTAAATTATACCAAACTCTTAGAGATGCTCTTTGTGATTTGAAATGTGAAATATGTTTCTAAAAATTCCAAAATAACGCATGGACTACTTTAAAACTAGATATTTCTAAATATATGTCACTTAGACTTGTGCATATCACTAAAATTAACATTTATGCTACGTAAGTTAGTAATTGAAATTCAAATAAATTAGCTACGAGCAGACATATTTCTAGTTTATGTACAGAAAGAAACAACTAGAGCAATTCAGGAGTAAAACAATCTAGCACATCACTATCTCGCTGAGGGCATCTCCGACAATATAGGCTAGCTTGTCTACGTACAATAAAAGGCTTTGGTTGGATCCATGGCAAAACTTTAGTCCTATACACTCTTTTTTTTGCCATGGGGATCCAAACAGGAGGACAAAAAATGGGCAAATGGGCAAAACATTTGCTCTTTCCATTTGCTCCACTGGAGGCCCTAAACTGGGCTAAAAGTGCGACACTCTTTCTCTCTCCTCTCCTTTTCACCTTTTAGCATCTTTTAGCCCCTAGATCCAAACACCCCACTTAAGCTAATGTCACACCCGGTTTTCTAAAGAACAAAACCAGGCTAATCATATGTGTGCCCAAGAAGTCCACACATATGCCAGAATGAAAAAGTATCAGAAATAATGTTATTATATAACGTATAAATAGCTATATTAACACTTACATCAGAGTATCGTGGAACGGTGACTAAACTTCAGGCTCCATTCTTCTCAGGGACGGCTGACTGGTGGCTCCATATGCCAAGCACTTCTGAAAGACTTCTAAAAACTACACTACACATTCATCCTTCTTCTAAGTAGCACCTTACTACACACTGGAGTGTGGTGGAAATAGCAAGAGTGAGTCCATGTCGATCTCAACAAGTATAACACAGGGTTCATGAGGCTCAAAAGGCTAGACACTGGTTTGTCTCAACTTAGCTTTTAATTGTCACAATTTTATTACATAAGTAGTATCAAGATTGCATTAATCCCACAATAAACATATGATCAATGTAAATATGAATAATGAATAGCAAAACACATATTAAACCAATAAATGATCATCTATTCTCTGAAGGTCCAAGGCCGCTCGTATCCGTGAGCACGGCTAGTATACCAGTTTATTAAACTCTGCACAGAGGTGTACACTTTCACTGTGAGTCGTGATTACCCATATGCCCGGGGCGGCCAATCCCCAAAACACTCCTAAGGTGAGCAGGCAGGGTTCACTATGAAGCCTTTCAAAGGTTCGTCTAACAAGTTAGGACCGCTAGGTTTTAAAAGTCAGTCTGTGTGATACAACCAGTCCCAGGGATCCACAGTCTGCTTTTCCCCATTTGCGCCACAAGGGTAACCTCTAACAAGCTAGAAAAGGTCCTCATACTGAGCTAAAGCCAGAGCCATATAGCCCTCACAGTTGTACTGTAAATCCCGGATGTTCGTCCACAGATGAGTCCTTATGGAGAGAAACTAGAGCACCAAAAATAACCCCATGCTCTAGCCCTCTTTAAACAGTAATCAAAAAGTCATCTTTTAGTGTTGTTGCATATTCCATTAATCATATTACAAGATCATAGCTTATGTTCAGTGCTAGCAAAAGCTACCCAATGCAAAGTCCCATAGATGACAAGGAAACAAGATATCAATAGCTAAGTTATAATCTCTATGGTTGTCAAGGAGGACACATGCATATGTATGATAATTTCAGTGAATAGGAGAACAAGAATGGTCCCATGTTATACTTGCCTTTTCCCAAGGTTAGCTGCTTAGAATCTCCAGTTGCTATCTTCTGGACTCAAGTCCTTTTGCTTCGACTGTCGGTCCTCAGCTCCTTATCTTCAGCACTCGCGAATCACACTTCTACTCGCAGCAACCAAGCACAGCAAACAGACAACAAACACACTTAAGAACAAACATCATACAAAGAAGACACTTTAAAAGGAAGCGTGCTAAACGTCACGGCTTATTGCTACGGTTACGAGAACGCATGAACAACTAAGGACGGAGCTATCATTACCGAGGACAAGTCTATCGAGACGATTGCAACATAACTGAGAAGACCGAATATAAACTTGATTCATTTTAGTTATCAAAATAAAGTGTTATATATTTCAGGGAAATATACTAAAGTGGAACTAACCAAATTATGTTAAATTACAAAAGCTAACGTTATACCTTAGCCATATTCTATTTATAAATATATCATAGTATTTAAGTCATTTAAACATTTATACTTTAGAAAGGTAGAACATGTGACAAGATAAGTGTAAGCACTTACGATTCATGTTTAAACTAAGAAGTCATAATTGAAAAAGTCGTTTAAGTTGATATCGATCATATTAACATCTATTTAAAAGATACCGGAGTTATAAACCTAAGTTATTTTTAATAAATTAATAGTCATTAGATAAACATTAATCAACTCATTTTATGTGTAACTAAATAAATTATAATAAACAAAGAAATACTTAAGTTGTTATTTACCAAGCTAACATTTTATTATTTATAAAAGATCAGAGATAAACCTAAATTACTTTTAATTACAAGAGACATTGAATAAATACTAATCAAATTGCACTTAACCCAACTTTATATAAATCATGTTTAAACTAGGCAATTACAATTAATAAATATGTATTTAAGTTGACAAGTAGTAATTATAAAAAGATCGATAATGTCCTATGTTGCTTTTATTTAGAACCAAGTTTGCATAGTCATTAATCAAAGTAATAGGATTAATCTAATCAACATGTGACATAGTAAATGGCATTGTTCACATGTAGCTAACATAGGCATGGTCGCAAAGCAAAAAGACAGAACTACAACCCTAGGTTGATTTTTAATTAAAAGATATTAAATTAATATTAATCAAATTATATTTATATTATATAAAAGAAACAACTACATGCTTGATTATTTTGATTAAGTGAAACTATGTGAAGCATTATTAATTCAGATTACAGAAATCTCATGTTAACTTAAAGGCCGAGTTAAATCTAGTCATACTTTAGTTACAAATATTTCAATGTCTTTTATATACGGATTATTCTTTGACTTGCAAAAATAAAGTAAATTGTGAACATCTAATGGTGTACACGTGCGGCGTGTGTTTACCCTAAGTACAGCTAAAGACATATTTAAGTTAACAATTAATCAAACTAACATGTTATGTATAATCGCTAGGATATAAACCTAGCTACATTGCTTCTAATCATAATACTAATTGCATGTTAATTAAATTAATATTTAATTCATATATCACTAGCATGTAACACGTCAACTGTAGTTTGCTAGCACGATAGATAGATGTGGAAGACAAAACACGAACGTGCAGGGGCTCACCACCAACAGAAAGCGGACGACAGCCATGGCAGGCTCAGCACGAGGGGACGGCAACATGGCTCATTGGGAATTCAGGGTTGTTCTCGGTAAAGCTTTTCACGTCTAGTTCTCCGTGGAAGCAAATGGCGCACCCGACAATTGATGCTCAGCATATCTAGCAGCAGGGGTCAAACGTCGGTGGTCTGCAGCAGGAGCCGAGCGGCCACACGGAGGCACAAGCCGAACCACGGAGCCACGGTGACGCAAGGACGAGATCGAGCACCACATGCACGGAGAGCTATGGCCTTGTCGCCTGCAGGGCACGGCAAGATGTACAGAAGTTGTAGATACATGATGAGCGACAGGCAACATTGCTGGTGCTGTTAGAGTCACAAGAAAGAAGGAAAAGATATTTTGAGATATTTACCAAAAAGAGCTGTTTCTTCCTCGGACATCCTGCACACATACATGCCCTGCTTGATCGAGATGAGATGGCGCCAGCTGCAGGGAAGGTCAGTGCTCTGGCTTGCGCGGCCACTGACGGCACACGCTAAGCACGTACCGCCGGAGCAGTAACGCTCTCACATAGAGGCAACGTGACGACGCTCGGGCAGTCTGCGGCGGCAGCGACACAATAAGAAGGAAGAAAATTCTAATTTACTACACGAGAGATTTCCCAAACTAGGGGCTCCTCCACGGTAGTTTTGGTGTGCTTTGCCCATGGGGTAGGTACATATATATATAGGGAGGAAAACTCTCCACCTCCATGTCAACTAGCGATATTGTGCTAATTGACGTTGCACCCTTCGTCTTTACTAATAGGCCTAATTAATTATTAAAGCCTATTAGTAAATAAATGAATGGGCATTTAGGATTATTGCACACAGGCTTTGGTGGAAAATGAGATATTTATTATTTTCGGAATTAATTAATTTCGTGGATAAAATAATTCTAGAAAAGTCCAGAATTATTATTTAAGCCGTGAAAAATACTCCGAAAGCTCCGAAAATTCGAGGGAATTTTCTAGAGACATTATGGAACATGAGGAACCCAAATAAAGTATTTGGAGCTCATGATAATATAATTTGGAGCATCTAAAAAATAGATTATTTTCCTAAAAAAATAGGAAAAGGTTCCCGACAAAGCCCGAATAATTCCCGGGAATATTTCAGAGATACCTCGATGGATGATGAAATGAAATGAGTGATTTCGAGTGTAAGAAAAGGATTTTGGGGAAACTCAGAATGAAAAGATTAGGAACGAGAAAACACAAATTTGATTGTAGAAAAAGACAGAGACAAGACGGATAACTAATAAAAGACATACTAAACACGCTTTAAAACTTTTCACAATCACAACACATAGTCATGCAACAAGCAAACATTACATTAGGCAAGAGACCACTAAATTAATTTGGAAAAGTTTGAAATACCACAAATTTCTATACTAAATTTGCTAAAACTTAAATTAGTCTTGTCAAGTCTTAAACAAATATTTAAACAATTTGTTTTATTTAGTGTTTTCTATTCACAACCCAAAATCAGAAATTTTGGGGTGTGACAATTTAATTTGTAACGCCCCAGAGTCCAAACGGCTCAGATCCACTCTGCACACTGAATGAACCACACCTACTACCATCCCACTTACGCTTTCGTCCTCGCTTCGCGTAAAAGGATTAACCCGGGGATGGTGGAGATGGACTCTAGAAGCCTTATATGTTAGTCTATCCCACTCTAAACAACCAAGGTGGGACTAAACTCTCCACAATATCTCATAACATTCACATAGATCACTATGGGCCAAATTTCAAATTGGGCCGGGTGTGACATACACCCCCCCTCAAAAAACCCGACGTCCTCGTCGGGCCCAACATACCCACAATCAGGCAAACGATAATCAGGAACGTTCCCTCTTAGCATATGCGCCCGTGCGCCCAGTGCCGGCACATGTGCCACGCCGTGCACTCCGCAGAGCCTACACGCGCAATGAACCCCATGTTCAGCCCCTGGCCCGCACGCGCCCGTGGCTACGAAGGTCGGCTCTGATACCATTCTGTAACGTCCCAGAGTCCAAACGGCTCAGATCCACTCTGCACGCTCAATGAACCACACCTACTACCATCCCACTTACGCTTTCGTCCTCGCTTCGCGTAAAAGGATTAACCCGGGGATGGTGGAGATGGGCTCTAGAAGCCTTATATGTTGGTCTATCCCACTCTAAACAATCAAGGTAGGACTAAACTCTCCACAATATCTCATAACATTCACATAGGCCACTATAGGCCAAATTTCAAATTGGGTCGGGTATGACAGCTAAACTTTAGCACCTTTAGCATAAGGGCTAAACTTTAGCCCATGACAAATAAATCCAAACACCACCTAATATAAGCTGGCTCTAAGCTGGCAAATGTAGAGAAGCAACAACAAAGCATACTTGTCTGAGAAAGGGGCATATTAACATGCTAGAACTGCCTACTGGCTCTGTAATAGTCTCTTTGTTTTTTTACTGTTCAGCGAGTGAAAAGCTGGTTCAGCTAGCTCTAAGGTCAGTCCCAACCAATAAGTTTTTACAACTAGTTTCTATAGAAGAAACTTCACCTATAGAAACTAAAGCTCTGTTCTATCGGCAATGCTCTCCTCAGGGCGTCCGTCCGCCGGGACGCTCACGTTCATGAGACACGACGCAAGCCCAAACGATCCCCTTCAATCTGCTCGTCCAACTCTCCAGACACCGCAGTTTCTAAAAAAACCACCGCAGCGGAGCTCAGCCAACGCACAACTCACAGCGCTCCACCCTCGCAGTGCTCCACCTGCATAGCTCGCAGCGACCGGCCGGGGGGAGGCCAACCGCGGACTTCTTGTGTTCCGGCTACCCAACTCGCCACGGCTGGAGGTGGAGCTTGCCTGCGTGCAACTCACAGTAGGCTGAGCGGAGTCCGCCCGCGCACATCTCACGCTCCGCTTGCTCAGTTCATCGTGGCCGGGGTGGATCTCGCCCACACGCAGCTCACGATGGTCAGGATGGAACTCACCCACGCACAGCTTGCAGCGGAGCTTACCCCCACGCATAGCTGCGCTCCACCCACAGTGTGGAGACCCGTCGCGGCCTTCTCCACCGGACCTGTCACGGCCTTCTCCACCGGAGCGGTGATCTCCGCACCACCGGCAAGCTCTACACCGGTGAACTCCACACGTCGACGAGCTTCCATTCTCTCAAGCAGCAAGGAGATGTTGAGTTCAGATGTTGAGATGAACTGCATGGTGCCAGCGTCTGTTTCAAATGTTTTATAGGTATGTTGTAAGTGTTTTTATATCAATGTTAAAAAAGTAGATCGGTATGTTGCGCATGTTGCAATGGTGTTTCAAGTGTATGTTCTACATGTTTCATCTGTTTTCAGACATATGTTGCAAGTGTTTTATCTGGATGTTGCATATACATGCATGTTGCAAGCGTATGTTTCAAGTATTTCAGCTGTTCCATACTATGTTGCAAGTGTTTCATCTGGATATTGCATATATTTTGCAATGGCTAACATGTGTTTTACTGGTGTTTCAGGGCGTATATTGCAAGTATTTCAATTGTTTCTGACGTATCTTGCAAATATTTCAATTAAATGTTGCAAAAATAGATCTTGTGTTACACATGTTACAGTGGGACTCATCTGCTGCAGCCACCTACTACAGCTGCTGGGCCCGCGTGCATGCACGTGGAAGCGGAGGGGGCATGAGCGACAGGCGTGGGAAACGGAGCGCGTGTAGATTGAGATGCAACCCCGCGTGGGCACACAGGTGCAGGAAACGCAGTGGCACGGGCCCCCACGTGAAGCAGGCGCGGACGTGCTAGCAGGCGCAACAGCATGCATACATGCGGCCGTGGCACAGGTGTCCAGACACGAGCATCCATCCAGACGTTCGGGCACTAGCCTGACTGCTATGCTATAGTTTCGCCATATGGGCTCACCTCAAACCGTAGCCAATCGTTTCCTTCCATGTTTGATTATCTCTCTCTTTGCTCAATCCTTCTCATAGTGCCATGGCCTTACCATCTCTCCACTCAAACTCTTTCTCTCACATAGAGCGACCAAGCGCTGCATCGCGGTGCTCACCGAGATGTAGCTCGATCGGGGAGGCAGGAGGCACGCGCTGCGGTGCTTGTCGAGATCTGGCTCGATTGATCAAGTGGGACAACACAGGGCGCACGACGAGGCGAGCGGCACTTTCCGGGATGCGACTTATTCGAGCATGGTGGGGGCATGGTGAGTCGGGCAGCGCTCGCCGAGATGCAGCTCCCTCGAGCACAGTGGCTCGAGCACGCTCGAACATGGCGCGGGCAGGGAGACGGGAAGCGGGCTACACGGATAGGCGAGCTACGCTCGCTCGTCGAGACGCAGCGGGCAGCGCGGCGCTCGTGAGGACGTTGTCGGCGACGCGACCGGGCGGCGATGCGGACCAAGTCGGAGAAGAAACTGGTTGTTCCTCTCCAACACGGAATCAGTCAGTTCTTGGCTTCTTGGATGCAACATCAGCCTTGTTTCACCAAAGAGATAATCTCGGAAATCTCGGACAGAGATACGTCGTATATCGAAGTTTTTAGTTGAAATCCTTTTTATTTAACTTGGGTGCCACATCGCCAAAATGTTGACACAGACACATAGTGATCTAATAAAGGCATAGGACGCATTTATTAGCTTTTCAATTGGGACCAGCCTTAGTGAGGGCTTGTTCGGAACGCAGGAATTTCACAAGAATCGGTTTATTTTCACAGGAAAAACGCAGGAATAAGGAAAAATTCCCATGTTTCAAACAGGGCTTTAATGGTATTGTTTCTAAGATTGCTATATCATATAGAATAAAACATAGATGAAACAGTCACTCTCAATGAAAAGTTTTATTCTATGGTTTTATAGATATTTAATTTCATAACTCATCGAAAGTTGGTAATTGTGTCGTGAGTTTTATCCCCATAAAACTCATTTCTTTTCTCTCTTCTTAAAAACGTTGCCACATCATCAAAATTACCTATGGGATAGTTTATTAATAAGCATAAATAAAACTCTAATGAAAATTTCACCGCGGATCATCTAAGTGAGCCCATTGAAATCGTCCTATAGAGAAAATAGAACATGCAAGGGGGTGGCCCCTAGTCCGAGACTTTTCCTCCGCTTAGTGAGACATTTAGATTAGGTTGGTGAGCTTTCCTGTCCGCCTAGTCAAACGGTGAAGATTCGCGAGTTCAGCCAGCTAACCTCACTTTTTTTTAGACCAAAGGTCTAACGACCCAGCTTGTATTGAAAGCTTAAAACAAAGTTTTGCTGGGGTGGTTAACAGCTTACAAGTCAGCACATAAACTCAACTCAAACGCAAACCTATCATCCATACAAAAGCTCCTACACCCCCTTTCTTACAAGACACTTCTAAGAACACGATAAGATCCAAGCCGAGGCAAAAGAAAAAGGTCCTCTAGAGAGACATCCACTAGGCGCAGGTCACCATTGAGCTAGTCCTTCATCTTATCCACCCACGATTCCTTCATGTTCCCGTCCTTCTTCGCCAACTTGATCCATTGTTTCATCAAGACAAGTGATTTGTAAGCCACTTGTCTGGGAGTTTTGATCACAATGTTAGAGAAAACTAAATCATTTCTAGTTTCCACATAGACCACCCAACAGCCGCCATCATCCACCACAACACACCATTATTCTCACCCCCTTGACTAGCTAAGAAGTTTTCCTAAAAAATGAGAATGGAAGTAGGAGAGGAAACCCAACCCAGGTGATCCTTGACCCAGCACCGCACCACATTATCACTCTAATAATAGGACACTGAAAGAGAAGGTGATCAACAGATTCCTCCTTTCCACAGAACTTAGACCCATCCCAGTTTCTTCTCCTTAGTTGTTGAGCTGTTTGAATCCTATCATGCCAAGCCACCCAAAGAAAGATTTGAACTTTTAGAGGTATTTTAGCATCCCAGATCTCCACAATCCTAAGATCAATGACTCCTCCAAACGTTATAAGTCTATACATACTCTTTTGTAGTGTACTTCCCTGAGGATTCTAGTTTCCAAGTTACGGTATCCTCTTCCTCTGTTAGTGTAATTCCCTCCGGCTTTAAAATCTCAACTCGCTCCACTCAACCATTTCTTGGTCCCCAAAGTTCCTTCTATAACTCAAATTTCAACTACAACTTCCAGCTCTCTCTATCATGATCATGGCAGATTCTGAAAAGCCTTGAAAAGGAAATCTTCAAGGGACATTCCTCTAACCAAACATCCTTCCAAAATCTTTTCTGCTTACCACTCCCCACTATGTGCCCTTTGTTTCCTTGTTGATTACATAAATATGTAAAATAATTGTGGTAGTCATATTGTGATTTTGATATAATATCGTAAACTTGTGGTGCTCAAGTCAATGTTTTGAATTTCAATCGATTCTCGTTGATTTTTAGTCCTATCGGTCACCTCTGTTAAATATACATATCAGTAATTTTGGTTCCATTTTGCTCAGTTTTTAAAAAATAGCTAAAGTTTCAATAAAAATAAAATTTTGGCTGAAATTCTATCGAATTTTGTGATTTTGTCATGCCGATCCTTTTTTATATTTAGACCTCTTTTGATAAAATGAAACGGTTCCTCAAGTGAAGCTCCTAAAAACCCACCCTCACAGAGGTAGGAAGCTAGATTGAGCTGAAAATATTAGATTCTCCTAGCTCCTTCTCTCAGATATATTGTTAAAAGTTATTTTAACGAAGGCTTTGAGTATACAAAATAGGACCTTATGTTTGGATCGATAGGCTGAAACCTGGCTCTAGCCAAATCCGATCAAAGCATCATAAACAAAAGATGACCATAGTCATCAGCAACAATAATCTCTACACCTAAAAAGTACCGGAGATTATCGTCTGCGCTCCCCGCTCGTAACCTCACCCATGATACGGCCAAATACGGAGTGCTTTCGTCCCAAAAAAATCCCGTGGCGCGCCTGCCTGTGGCCCTCTCCGTTAAAACTCCGAGTCTGCTAGGATTCTGATACGCTCCTGTGCGTGCCGTCGTGTCCCAGTCAAAACAAGTGAGTCACGCCCGTTCAGGCCTACAGGGCCACGCCTGCCGCGAGGTCACTCCTGGTCGACCATGCCTGCCGTTAGACCCGATCGAGAGTACGTACGTGAGTTATTATCTGGCATATTTGGGATAATAGGAATGATGTTAGAAATGGAGAAAAATATTGCTCATCCAATTCAGATAGTTGAAAAAATAAAAGCATATATTCAAGTGGTATTGCATTGTGATGATATTCCTGATTTTTCCAACAGGTGTGAGCCTAATGCTTCTACCAAACGATGGGTTCCACCGCCGGAAGATTGGGTTAAGGCAAATGTTGATGCTGCTGCTTTTAAGGAATCAGAAAGAATAGGAGTTGGATGTGTGATACGGGAACACAATGGAAATTTCTTGGCTACAACAAACAAAGTGATTTGCAGAGTCTCTGAACCAGAAATGGCTGAAGCTTTGACTGTCCGATGGGTTTAAAGTTCATCTGTGATCAACACTTCAAGAAAGTAGTAATAGCTTCGGACTGCTTAAACTTGGTACGAAAGCTCATGCAAAAAAGTCAGGATAGGTCTCATATAGGAGCAACCATCCAAGACATCAGGATCATGAAAAACAACTTTGATGATATTTCTTTTGTCTTTGTTAGTCAAAATTGTAACAAGGTAATTCATGTATTAGCTAAGTCGGCTAACCAGCGGCTGGTTTGATGTCTAAATGAAGCCCCGGAGTCCATTCGGGCTTTACTTTGTAATGATCTTGTAAGGTAATGGAAGTGCTGTCTGTTAAAAAAAAAGGAGTACGTACGTGAGTTTGTGATGTATTCAGCAAGGACCTGATGGCAAGATAGGAAAAAGTGGAGGGTTTCAGGTGAAAAATGCAAAGAAAATAAACAGAAAATAAATAGTAAAAGTGGATCTCAAGATTTACATAGACTCTAGGGTTCCCAATACAAAGTGTTTTGTTAACTCCTTGTCTTTTCCAAACAATGCACAAATTGATTGAAACTTATAAAATCTATATAAAATAAAAAATCTTATAAAATCTATATAAAATAAGAAATCAAATCCAAAAATTATAATCCAAATTTTTTCAAGTTCCTTTCAACCAAAGAGTGTAACCGTGTCATTACTCATGAAATATAAATCCTGAAAAGCCCAAGGGCATGTACAACCAACTGACAGTCTGCTCCAAAGTCAGTCTAAAAACCTTGAAAATTGTAAAGTTAAAAGTTAGGAATATAAATCCGAATGTGCGGACCGAAAGAGGCTTGATGTCAGGGCCATACCCGATCTAGAACAAAAGAATCGGCATACACATGAATTATTTCAAATACAATCAAAAAGCCTAAATGCATTTGGAAATAGTTTAGGTTCCTAATGCAAAATCGTTTAATAATTTTTATTATTTTTTTGAAAATGATCAAATCCTTTGCAGTAGACATGAAAAAAAAAGCATGACCCTGTGCATCGTATGGGCACATATCTAGTAATAAAAGCCTCACTCATATAAACGGAAATGATAGGATGCGGGCATCCGTCTCATCCGGACGTCTCGCGTCTGGGCCTACGGACCAACTGGCCCAATAAATCTCGCGTCTGTCCCCTTCCGTTGCTCCTGCCGCACCCTCGCGCTGCTTAGGCTTCTCCTCCTCCGCTCGCGCCCCCTCCCGTTGGTCCTGTCTCTCGCCCCGCGCTTCTCCTGCTCTTCCGCCGCCCGTCCCGCTGCTCCTGCCACTGCTCGACGTGCCTACCCCGCTGCTCTTGCCGCTGCTCCTGCTCCTGCTCTACGCGCCCATCTCGCTGCTCCGCCGCCCACGCCCGCTGCGCCTACTCCGCCACCCACCTGGCCCGATGACGCCGACAGACGCCGTCAGCGCAAGGAGAAGCACGTCAGTCTTTGGTGTGGAAGCCTCCGGCCTCGTCTGCTACTACGGCTGTGGCGCCCCAATGCAGATGGCGGAGGAGGGCGCACCAGGATATGATGCATGTTGCAAGCTCACATGTCAAATGTTTCAGATGATTTATAGATATGTTGTAAGCGTTTCATATGGATGTTACAATAGTAGATCGAGATGTTGCGTATGTTGCAATGGTTGTACACATATGTTGCAAGAGTCTGTCTCTGATGTTTCATTTGTTTTTCAGCCTTATGTTGCAAGTGTGTTTATTTGGAAGTTGCATATATTTTCACATATATGTTGCAAGTGTTTTATCTGGATGTTGTGTATGTTTGCAATGGTTTTTAAGTGTTTTTCAAGTATTTTTGCAGTGTTTTTCAGACGCATGTTTCTAGTGTTTCATCTGTTTTTTATGTTACAAGTGTTGCATCCGAATGTTTCAGAAGTAGATCGGAGTGTTGCACATGTGATATGCGTGGGAAGCTGGAAGGGACGCGAGCGGTCACCGCAGGCCCCCGCGTGGCCATGAGACGCAGGCACGAGCGAGCAACGTCCGGCCGGCGCGGACCCATGTGTGGATGCGGACGTGGGCGTCCGTCAGGACGTTCCCGTGCTAGCAGCGCGGATATATAAAACATCATAGCATAAGACCACACCTATCATTAGATGCTTCAGTGGATTGATTTGCGTTCAACTTCATCTTCCCACTCTTGCTCAAGGAATCTAACAGTCCGATCCCTTCTTCTCTGTAACTCGTGCCACATCATAATCCTCTTTGCCATGTAAGATTCAGATTCAGAATCAAGTTCTCTGGTAACTCGCCGGCGAACTGGTTGAGTCCCAGCTTGTAGGACAGATGAACGATGTTCACCTGGTGCACATGGAAGACACAGCGCTTGAACTCGCCGAAGCGGCGAGCCATCTCCTCTGACTCCATGTCCTTCTCCTCCGCCTCTCGAACACCTCCTTCTCTACATGCACGATGGCCTCCTTCTCAGCTTCTTCTTTTTCTATAGACTGACAAAGAAAATGGAAACTGTTCTGAGACTACGCACACCGAATTCAGATTGGATGAAGATGGGATGGGATGAGATGAGATGAGATGAGATGAAGACATGCAGATGAGATGAGATTGAACACACCGGATTCGCTCCATATCACCATATGCCCGCGGCCGGAATCGGAGGCCCGGGAACCTGCAGCCGGCGTTACGTGCGGCGTACATACCGGAGTGCTCGTGCTCCCAAAGTCAGAACGCGCTGGTCTGGGCCTCCGGAGCCCCGTTTTCTACTTCACCTTCGACCTGGGCTTGTCTAGCGGACTCTCACAGTATGCAGCCCAACAGACCCAACAGCAATCCAACCATTCGTTCGTACACACAAGCATCCAACTCGTCATCTACCGCTATGCCTCGCAAAAACAGAAGCCAACCATGGCCACGTCGAGGCTGTCCAGCAGCCGTTCACAGGGAGGTTGCCGATAGAAAAAAAAAAGAATCGAAGGAGTTTAAATTTTAGTTTAATACAAAAAAAGAGTTAAATTTGGTCATTTGGGGCCTCGCTGTGCAAAAGCGAGAAAACCCGGCACATGCCAGTGTTTGCCGAGGCCACGCGGCGGTTAGGGAAAAAAAACGTCCCAGGCCGATGTCAGCTGTCCAAGTCAAAACATCTCAAATTTCATCCAAACTCCTTTGATCTCTTAAAAAAAACCTTGTAGATTGTGACTTTAGAAGGTTTCTTACGAGGATAAAATCAGCCCTCTCTACATATATATTAGAGACAACGGTCAATTGAGGTTAACCGCAAACAATTTAAAAAAAATCATCCACTACCTTCTTCTCCTACCTTGAGCTTTTTGCAACCAATGTTGTCCAACGCTCTCTCGACAAGGTTCATTGATGCTCTAGATGCACTTGTCGAGCCTATGGTAGCCTCAACATCACCCCCCTGATGAGTTTTCCCGGGAGGTATTCACAAGCTTTTTGGGCGAAGAACAGGTACGTACTATCTACATCATGCACATCTTTGGCCGCTCTCGTTGTGTTCGACCCCCTCCGCTACGTGCTAGGCCATGTGCGGCCTCGGACATGCTAGCCTCTAATTTACTAATGTCTAATCCGGATATGCATCAATAGAGGTCTAGTGGCTGCTAGACCTTGGCATACTAACGTATCCGCCCCTTGAACTGGTGGTAGGTCGATTGAAGCATATAGTCGTTTGCAATGCCTATTATGAAAACAATCATTTCACTTGCGTATTTCTTTGCCATGTGAGCCATAGAGTTGGCGGTAGAAAGAGATCAGAGGAGTGAAATTCGAGTTTGAAAATTAATTGCAACAAATAGGGAGCAAAAATAAGACAAATTGGGCAAATCCTGGAAAACCCACTCCTGGCCAGTTTTAAGCCTGCCCGTAATGCCCTGCACAAATCAGATCCAAACTCCTTTGGTCTCATGGGAAACTATTAGATTGTGACTTTGGAAGGTTTTGTATCAGAGGATCACAACTAATTGGGGTTAACCACACACGATCGACAAACAATCAATATACTACTCTTTTCTCCTGCCCTTTAGCTCTTTGTAACCCATGTTGTTTAGCACATCTCTCGACGAGGTCCGTCGACGCTCTAGGTGGTCTTGTTGACCCTAAGGTAATCTTGACATATTCCTTCATGACGGGTCTTTCTGGAAGGTATTCATGAGTTTTTTTGACGAAAAATGAGTGTCTACATTGCACATACGACTCGTTGGCTGGCCTCAATGTTTTGACCCTCTCTGTCACATGATAGGCTATGTGTAGCATCGTACATGCTAGTCTTTTTCGATGTGTAATCCAAATGGGCATCAACCTATAAAATCTTTGTGTTGTGATGTTCTTGTGATTAGCTGACTGATCGATGATCAAGACATACGGTGCTGGTGGATAGTCGCCATTGGATCCGGCGACTAGTGCCCCAGTAGGGTGAGGCTGCCTGCGCTTTGGCACGGGCGACGTACGTGATGAGGAATGATCGAGAGCATGACGGTGGAACAATCGCCGGAGCTGGCGAGCTGCTAGTCCAGGCAGCCTCGCAGTTAGTGCTATATATATGGTTTTGGCATAAATAATGTCGCTAACTCGATCGTGATGCTCAAGGCCATAGGATACATTTGGGCCGCCGATTTGGAAGAGGTGGATGCAGAGGTAACTAGCTAGTGACACCTGCAGTTGCCACAATAATTAATTAATGTTCCTAGTTCTTGGTCGATATGCGCGTTTTCTAACTCTGGGCCAAGTCACATGTGATCTGAAACCAAAAAAGGAAGAGGTAAAAAGAAAGTGTGTCCAAGTGATTGTATCTGTATTTCCTTTTGAGAATACAGAATTACGGAGTATATTAACATCTAGTATGACGTGTGAAGAAGAGGTGTATGAGTGGAATACGCTCTCTTTGGAATCTAAAACATCAGATACTAGAAGAATGTTCTGATCAGATCTCGTGGTGGTGGAATTGAAATCTGAGAGCAGTGATCGTCCCTGAGAGTGACAGGTAAGCCTTGTTTAGATTCCAGAATTCACCCCAAATTCCACTATGCAAAAAGAAGATTTCTCATCACATCAAAATATCGGCACATATATGGAGTACTAAATGTAGATGAAATCAAAAACTAATTCCACAGTTTTGTTGTACTTTGTGAGATGAACATTTTGAGCCTAATTAATCAAAATTTGGACAATTATTACCACTAAAAAACAAAAAGTGCTACAGTGCTCGGGGGTGGCACTGTGCAAATTCGGCCACCCCGAGTTGGGATCTAAACAAGGCTGTAGCTTAGATTTAGATCCTAGTTGATGGTTGACAGTTAGCTTGGATCCTAGTTATACAGTTAGCTTGTATCTAGTTACATCATACAGCAATGCAATGCTCTTTGGGTAGTAAACCTACTTGGACCACGTACTATATTCGATTTCATCTAGAAGAGCGAACAGAGCAATCCGTCCGGTCAAGTAGAACGGAAAAGACCATGGCACGTACAGTACGTTGGAATTTTTTTGGGGAGAAAAAGTGGCCGACCTGGACCGCTGGACGAATATGCAAAGTAGTTGCATACCCATGGAGAGAAAATGCTTTCTCATTTGGCGGGTGGTAAACAATGTTCTGGAAGGGAGAACAAGCTTTAACAATGGGAAAGCGACAGGGACTCTCTCCCTCTCTCACACGAAGCGCCAGGCATTTGTGGACCTGTGGTTGTGGTAGAAACACTGCGAAGAGAGGAAGGGCTTTGATCATTGTCCGATCAAAATTATGGGATGCTAAAAATTTTAGTCATTAATTGGTTCATCGTCAAAAAAATTTTAGTCATTAATTAGTTCGTTGTCAAAGAAGCAGCCAGCAGGAGCAGCATTCGCCGTGCCCACTGGCAAGCAGGAAGTCAGGCTCACGGTTTTGCGACGCCGACGCCGTTCCGTGGGCATTGACCGCGGTCCGTATGTAAAACCGGCGGCATGTCCGCCGTCCAGAAAGTCCAAACCAAGGCAGCGTTTGGTTCCAAGAAATTTTGCAAAAGAACAGCCGTCACATCGAATCTTTAGACGCATGTATAAAGTATTAAATATAGATAAAAAATAAAACTAATTACACAGTTTAGACGAAATGGACGAGACGAATCTTTTAAGCCTAATTAGACCATGATTGGACACTAATTACCAAATAACAACGAAAATGCTACAGTTGCATTTTGCCAAAAATTTTGGCAACTAAACAACCCCAAACGTCCAAGCCGCTGCGCGGGGCGGGCGCGTGTTGCTATCCACCGTTTCGTTTTCGTTGGTAGAATATTTATTTCTGTTTGTTTATTTGCACCCATTGGTTTGGATTTGGAAACCACCACCACCTATAATTGCACGAGATTTGCCGTGAGACCACTTCTGACGCGTGCGCGGATCGTGATTAAGAGCAGCACCCTCGCCATCCGCATCTCCATCTCGCTCTCGCATCCACCGCCCGAGCTTGCTTTCCTCTTTGATTTTTTTTCTTGGAGAGGAGGAAGAAGAAGAGAGGGCACAACAAAAGGAGCCGCGCCGCTGCTCGCTCCTCCTCGCTCGCTCCCTCTCCCGATCTGATTCGAAGCGCGACCTCGACGACCGCAGGGCACGATGCATTCCACGAACCTCCTTCTGGAGGAGCCCATCCGGATGGCCTCCATCCTGGAGCCATCCAAGACCGTAAGCCCCCCTCCCTATCTTCCTCGCCGTCTTCGCTTTCTTCAGATTTCTTCAATTCGCTACTCTCGGATTCTGGTCTGATTCCGCCCTGTGGATGGATCCCGTCGCAGAGCTTCTTCCCGGCGATGACCAAGATCGTCGGCACGCTCGGCCCCAAGTCGCGCTCCGTCGACACCATCTCCTCCTGCCTCAAGGCCGGCATGTCCGGTAATTTCTCGCTCTCTGTGTCTCCCTGTCTCGCTCTCTCTGCCTCCCTGGCTAGCTCAGATTACACCACAATTTCTTTTCTTTTCTTTTCTTTTCTTTCCTTTTTTGAGCATACAATTTCTTTTCTTTTGTTGTACATATGAATAAACCTGTGTAATTCCGATGTGCTGGCAGTCGCTCGCTTCGATTTTTCGTGGGGAGACGCCGCCTACCACCAGGAGACGCTCGAGAACCTCAAGCTCGCCATCAAGTCCACCAAGAAGCTCTGCGCTGTAAGTGACCCCGCCTCTTGTTTTTCTCTCCATCCTGCCATTGATTCTCGTCGCATATATATAACTGCAAATAAACGCACCTAATGCTTGGTATTGTTACGCGCCAGCCATTGTTCGGCACGACCTGACGACTGGATCACACTTTTGCTTGCTTGCTTGCTTTCAGGTTATGCTTGACACGGTTGGACCCGAGCTGCAGGTGGTCAACAAGAGTGAGACCCCCATCTCCCTTGAGGAGAGCGGGACTGTCGTCCTCACGCCGCATCAGGGCCAAGACGCCTCCTCCACCTTGCTGCCCATCAACTTCGCTGGACTCGCCAAGGTTAGTACACGCGCAAGCTGCGCTGTTTCATTCAGATCTATTCTGTATTTAGTTAATTATAACTTCTAGTTCTATGCAAAAAGCTGCAACTGCTAGCAGAACAATCTATGGCTAGCTTCTATAGCAGATCAACTTCTAGTCTCTTGTTTCCACATGACAGCACATCACTGAAAAAAAAAACATTTTTTTTGTCTTTGCAGGCTGTGACACCAGGTGCAACAATATTTGTGGGCCAATACTTGTTCACTGGTAGTGAGACTACTTCAGTTTGGTTGGAGGTAAAAGCCCTTGGCATCCTGTACTTACAGCTACACATTTGTTATGTCTTCCAGTAGTCTGCGTTTTCAGGTAACAATTACCCCATCTGCCTGTATAGGTTTCTGAAGTTAAAGGAGATGACGTGGTTTGCATAATCAAGAACACAGCTACCTTGGCTGGGTCACTCTTCACACTGCATTGTTCCCAGATTCATATTGACTTGCCCACGATGTCTGATGAGGATAAGGATGTAAGTAACTACTCTCGAAAATTTGATTTATGTATCCTTGTGTAACTGTTGCTTTGAGTTTGATATATCCCCTTCCTTTCAGAATTTCACCTTTAACAACATGGAAATTCTGGGTCCAAACTATGTTTGCTGTAAAGTTCCAGCCCTGTACTTAGCCCATCCTAAGACTTACTTGCATGAACTGATTTTCAGGTTATCAAAAAATGGGGTGTTCCAAATAAGATTGACTTCCTCTCTTTGTCTTACACAAGACATGCAGAAGATGTGCGGCAGGTAGGCGACTAATGACATTATAGATGCATTTTGAGTTATTTTGTTTGTCCTCTATAATTCATTTGCTTCTAAGCAATACACATTTCTTTAATGAAAAGGTTGTGTAGCTATATTTGAATACAGTATCTCCACTTTGTTTGAGAAGAATGGTGTTAACAGTGCTAGTGTTTTTTTTCCCTGCAACACAGGCACGTGAGTTCCTCTCGAAATTGGGTGATCTTAGCCAAACTCAGATTTTTGCCAAAATTGAGAATGTTGAGGTATTTTCAAGATCTTTTTTTCATTATTAGTTATGTATCTCTTGTCTTACATCTACCCACTTATTGCTTTGCAGGGCTTGAACCATTTTGATGAAATACTGGCAGAAGCAGATGGTATCATTCTGTCAAGAGGAAACCTAGGAATTGACCTTCCACCTGAGAAGGTTAGCTTTCTCAACTAACATTTCATCAGTTCAGAAGACCTCAGTTTAGACGTACGCTAGTACCCAAAACCTAAGCTGTTAAAGGAAATACAGACAGTATACATCAACTTTTAGTGACATAACCTTAAAACATTTTATTTCATAATAAAATAATACCTTTCTCTTGTTTTAACATGCGACAATTGTCATTTTTTTTACACCGGTTCATTTAGCCTTTGATCTTTACCTCTCTGGGTTTTCCGTATTGTAGGTCTTTTTGTTTCAAAAGTCCGCACTTCACAAGTGCAACATGGCTGGAAAGCCTGCTGTTGTTACTCGTGTCGTGGACAGCATGACTGACAACCTCAGGCCTACTCGTGCGGAGGCAACTGATGTGGCAAATGCAGTTCTCGACGGTAAGTTCTTGACAATTTTAGTGGATTTCCAAAAATCTTTGGTGGACTCTGGCTTTTGTAGCCTGACATACTGGTCCATGGTGCACTTAGAAAGGACAGTCCAATCATGATGCACAATTGATTTTACTTCAGGGAGTGACACCATTCTCCTTGGTGCTGAGACTCTCCGTGGTTTATATCCAGTTGAGACTATTTCAACAGTGGGCAGAATTTGTGCTGAGGTAAAATTTCTATTGAGTTGTATGTTTTCTTGATGAAGGATTGCATTTCAACAATAATCTTTACTTCTATGTGTACTTTTTTTTTTGCTTTGCACCTGGCTTGTCATTAATCAATTTAGTATACAATGTTTGTCAATTGTTTTACAGGCCGAGAAGGTATTCAACCAAGATTTATACTACAAGCGAACTATGAAATATGTGGGAGAACCTATGACCCACTTGGAGTCT
Organism: Saccharum hybrid cultivar R570; assembly: GCA_038087645.1. NCBI lineage: Eukaryota > Viridiplantae > Streptophyta > Magnoliopsida > Poales > Poaceae > Saccharum > Saccharum hybrid cultivar. The sequence continues at coordinate 7,769,478 of JAQSUU010000493.1, read as the reverse complement.
ATTGCTTCCTCAGCAGTAAGATCTATATGCTTCTCATATTTCAACCTTTGTCTAATGTTTGCATGAGAAACATTTTTCTGTCTATCAATGTCGTATCACAATCATGAATTGTCATGACACTGATTTTTTTGTCTAAATTACCATAAACTACTTTTCCAGGTGCGAGCTGCTATCAAAGTTAAGGCATCAGTCATCATTTGCTTCACCTCTTCTGGACGGGCTGCAAGGTATATACAAATGAATATTGCTTGTACAGGGCTGTAGTTTAAGTTTAGTGAAAATTAGTCAATATTGCTTGTACAGGGCTGTAGTTTAAGTTTAGTGAAAATTAGTCTCATCTATATCTAAATGATTTGCAGGCTCATTGCCAAGTACAGGCCCAGCATGCCTGTTCTTTCTGTTGTCATTCCTCGTCTAAAGACAAACCAACTGAGGTGGAGTTTCACAGGTGCTTTTGAGGTGCGTGAACAACTTTTTCCTTTTGTGTTTGTGATCTTCACATCAATGTTCTATATTTATGCAATGTGGGGCTCTCATATTGTTATTAGCGCGCTGATCATTTATTTGTGAAATATTGCCTGTGCAAAGTTTAGCTATTGACATTAAACATGTAACCATTCAACTTCGCTTTCTGTTTGTTACTACGTGACTCATTTGTTATATGATTTCTTGCAGGCAAGACAATCACTCATAGTTAGAGGCCTCTTCCCTATGCTTGCTGATCCACGGCATCCCGTAAGTTAAACATCTCCTTTGTTATAGGGATTTAAGTATATACTATAATTGCAATACATGCTTCTGATTTCCTATGTGTAGCCCATATATGGGATTAGCATCATTGTATTCTTCAAAATGTAGCTTTGTTTCAACTCTTCTATGGTAATAAGATGTCTTATGACAGTGTGACGATTTTTAGTAAGTAGTATGAAGCTAGGGTTCATACATATATATCTACCTTTATTGACATAACAATATCAGTTCTTGCTTCCATTGGGCTTTGCACCAAGTTCCAAGGCAAGAACACTAGAATGCTGTTCACTAGTTCAGTTTCAAACAGTTTGCGTGGTATGATAAGTATGGTTAATGAAGACATTCCAAAATTCTTGGCTGGTTTATCGAACCTATATAATAATAGCTTATAAGACAAGGCCAGGGTAAAACAATGAGGCCCTCAATTGGACTTCGCTGAACTTAATTTTTTTTTTCATTTATTTCAAATTGGGTGGGGCAAACATATTGATACCTGACTGAACTAACGAATGAGGAATGACTGTCTGGTGACTTGGTATTAATCAATCTCCATTGTGTCTTTCAGGCTGAATCTACCAGTGCTACAAATGAGTCTGTGCTGAAGGTTGCTCTTGACCATGGCAAAGCCTCGGGTGTGATCAAGTCCCATGACCGTGTCGTTGTTTGCCAGAAAGTGGGTGATTCCTCTGTTGTGAAGATCATTGAGCTGGATGATTAGACAATCAGCCTGTGCTTGTCTACTAGGGCATGTTTTGCCTATTTTTGACTAGGGCCGAAACCTATTGGCTATGTATAATCCTGTAGCTTTTGAAAAATGAGCAGTTTTTTCCTATGGTGCCATCATAGGATTTGCTTTTACAGTTCCAATTGTGATGTAGTTCGAAATTTGCTCGACTAAACTGCGGTGTAACAGTTAAATGGGCAGATGGAATAATGCAAGCATACTGTTCCCTCGTTAGGTTGTCATTTCAATTGCTGATCTGGCCTATTTTTTTTGGCTAATCCTATCTCTTGCTGCTTGTTATTTCTGTTTCTGACCAACCTGCCATCCTATGCTTCGTGGATCCACATCCAGGGATCATATTTTTCTAGCGGTTCCACTCATGGCTCCTGTTCTTATGACAACTAACCATCGTCAAAGTTCGTCTGAGCAACTTTATCGATATCCACAATGCATAGCTGATGAATACCAACTGATTCAGCAAAACACAATTCACATGAAAGCTGGTAACTCATAGCAAAAGAGTTTCCACGTTCTGTACTCCAATTTTCAGTACTAACAAAAATGCACCATGTGTCCATGTCACATGTTTTTAGTACAACATTATACAAGTCGTTCAGTTCCAAACTGAACATTCTTTTTTTGGCTTGCTATACTAGTGCCATTATCCGTCCCTTTGAACAATGGTGTAACATAAGACATCTTGTTCAAGCTAATAAATAGATCCGGTGACCATTGTCAAAACGTTGGACTGAGCAACTCATTGACTAGATACACATAACACAAGCACAATGCATAACTGACGAATACCAGCTGATCCAACAAAACACAGCAAAGCCGATAACACTAACCTAGCAAAAGAGTGACGGTATCCAAGTTCCGTATTCCGATTCTCAGCTTCGATAATCTACACATTTGCACCATATCAGATGGTTTTTAGTACAACATTATACCAGACGTTCAACTCCAAACTTGACATTCCCTTTTGACTTGCTATACTAGCACCATTATCCGGCACTATGAAAAGAATGGTTACAACTTGTACAAAAGAATGACCAGCAAAGGAACAGTCACCTTGGATCTCTATCTTCCAAAAACAGCCCTCTAATCAGCACAGTGCTTCATGCTTCCTCGGTTTACGTAAAAAGACAACTTGATGAACAGGTTTTACACAAAATGCATTTGATGCTTCCATCAGAGTAGGTCACAGCATGTTATTCAGCATGATTGGCTAGTGTTGCTGCATTGTTCATTGAAGAAGCAGGGTTGCTTGGCAGCAGAGGAGGATCAGGAGATACCCGATTTGCCCACAGATTTGCGACTTTAACAAAATAGTGACCACCATTCCACATGACCACGTTCAATCCTACATTAAAGACAATAGTAATTAGTTGATATATATCTAGGAAGAATATCAGAGCTGAAAATTTCTGTTTGAAAAGAGCAACAGTAGCATGAGTTTGGGAGTTTTACCTGGAAGAAGACTACTTGGCAAGAGAGTTAGTCTACATCGCATCTCATTGTTGGGAATAATTTTTTGTAGATTGGGCACTTCAAGTTTTGTAATATTCTCAATCGATTCCATGAGAGCTTTAGCAAAAGATGCATCTATGTGTTTGCTGTCAATGACCATCTTAAGAGCCATTTCCAAACCACTAGTCCAAGCATCAGTGCAGCTGTCCAAACAAGACAACATTTTACTCAACATTCCAGGGTCTGCAAGAACCCAGGGCTTGAAACACTGCAAGGATAAATGTAAAATCTGTGCAACTCTATATATCTCCCCAAGAGCAATAAAGTAGTGACCACCTGTAAAATCAACATAGATGGCAGTTTATAGTTGACTTCTATCTGTGAAGATAAATGATCCCAAATGAATGATAAAGCTATTCTGATCGTGCAAAATATTTGTACCTTCAGAAACTACTCTGTCGCAAACATTTGCATGATAAAATTCTTGCCAAAGTGCCACACCATGCTGCAATTCTTGGGCACAGGACAGAAGCATACTGTACCATGCAGCGACATAATCACCCTGTTCCTCTTTGGATGCTAGTTTCAGTACATGTAGGGTGGAAACACTGAGCTTGTAAAGTTCAACTGCAACATCCGTGTCCTCCGATGCCTGAAATTTGGTATCAGACAGGTCAATATATTATTTTTTTTCTTATTCAAAATCACATCAATCATGTGAGCAAGAAACAGAAGGTATATTGCAAGATTGGTTGCACATAATGCAGATTAGATTATAAACAACAGGAAATCATTCAAGAAAATTTTCTTGAGTAAGTTTACCAGAAGGGATGAATTATGATAATATTAAGATAAAATAATGATGCCAAACTGAGCAGAGGAAAAAAAAGTGGTTCAGCAAAAAAACAAAAAAAGAGTGTATTGATCTTGAGTTGAAACTATAAATTAAGGAAGAAGTCCATTCAAGACTCAGAAATTTCCAAGGACAATTTCGTATATGATTTTTGGATTGTCAACAGTAGGGAGAGTTCCTATACAAAATACTGATAATGATCAGAAGCTTGCGTAACATAGATGATGTTAGTATGATCATACATACCCGTTCTATCTTTTCTGCTAAACAATATTCTTGTTCAAAATCCTTCAGATGTTCCTCTTTGATACAATTAAGGAGTTCTGTGATATATACATCCTTCCAAGGCTGTTCCTCTGTGAAAAAGCCTTTGGGCAGCGAAGAATCTTTTAGTTTGTCGTATATTTCCTGGAGGTTGATGGAAAATGGATTAATAACAATGATTACCGGTTCTCGAGTTGATGCACACGAACATAAGAATACACACAAAAAAAGGTTATGGTCAAGGCAATCCTTCAATATATTCACAAGAAAAATCTCATTTGTAGACACAAATGATCAGGAACACACCTGAATATCCCTTCCGACTGCAGTTGCTTTGTTGTTTTCATCAGAGAATGTAGATTCCTTCTGTGCTTCCTGAATGCATATCCTTAGTTACAAAATTATGAAGCAATAAAATACACAAATAATGTCCTTTTATAAATGCAATGTAATCACTGACCCTAAGATCCTTCACATGCCGGGATATTGCTGTCAAGGACTCTTCTCTCAATCTATGGTAGAATTCAATCAAAATGCAAGCACTTGTTGACCTACTGGAATGGTTGTCATCTGTTTCAAATGAAGAGTTCTGATCACTGATCATTAGTGTACATCAAAAGAATATGAAATAAGTCGTGTCAGTGGAAAACTTAGATACAATGAATGCTCACCATTTCGTTATTAGAAAACAGATCAGATGAACTCTGGATACTTTCTGCAGAGCTTTGAGCAATGTGAAGAGCATCAGCCCGTTCGCTTTCTTTGTACAGGTTGAGTATGGCTGAATTATTAGCTGGCGAATAAGTGGAGGCCTTCATAAATTCTCCAGTGGACTCGTGAGTGCCGAGAACATCGGTTGTTTGATGAACATGGTTCAATTTGTCATCGACACTGGTAAACGATGACCAGTCTTCCTGGTCAGTGCTCAATGACTTTGTTATATCCTGAAAGATATGAAAACATTGCTCAGATAGCCTTTGCCATGTGTACAAATGGGCAAAACAAAGACCTTGCAAAGTAGTTCTACTTCAACAATTTAATATAATTTCCGTTTATTGGAGGCATCCTAATGTTGCAACAAGTCTAGCTCAGGGATTTTCTAAAGTAGGACAGGTTTGGCTGCTCAGCCTAATGTTTGCAAGCATGTAAGGAATCAACAATCCTTCAAGCTCCTACCCAGGAACCAGATTGTTCATCTCAGCCCAGTAGCCCACCCTTCATTTTACACCACCCTTATTCAAGTTTGCATTATGTAAGTGTCACATTTTATCACCATCAATACATCGTGCTGGCCACCCCAAACAGTCATGGGAGCTTGAAATAATTATATCATACTGGATTTGGATAGAGTCGATGCCACTCCTCCCAAGCCCAAACATCTCAATCTCACGACAATTTGGCAACGGCACTAAAATTAAGGACGAAGGGGATCAGGAAATGCGTCACAGTGCGGCAGGCTCACCTCAATCTTACCAATTCCATCCACATGCCCTGGTCCGCCTCCATCCTGATCGGCGGGTTCCGCCGTCGCCGCCGTGAATTCCCAATCATCGTCTCCGAACCCTTGGTCATCGTCCGCCTCCACTCGCGGGACCGGGACCGCGTCGGCAGCGGGGGGCGGCTGAGATCCGTAGAGGCCAGCGATGAGGTCCTTCAGATCCGCGGGCCCGGACCCGTCGGAGGGGAAGGACGGGGCGCGCTGGGGCGCCGTGGCCGTCGGCGGCGGCTCAGCCGGCCCTTCCTCCTCCTGGGCGTCGTCGTCGTCGGCGCCGAACAGGGAGAGGGGCAGCGGGCCCCGCGGCTTCTCCCAGGACGAGGAGGAGGAGGACGGAGCGGCGGCGGTCGGCGCGGAGGCGCCCGCGTCGTTGGATCCGAGCCCGCTCGCCACGAAGTCGCCCCAGTCGTCGTCGAAGGCAGCGAAGGCGGCGACGGGCGGCTGCGGCGCGGCGGGCGCGGGCGCGGAGGCGAAGGTGAAGTCGCCGAAGTCGAGGTCCTCGTCGAGGAACGGCGCGGGTGGCGGCGGGAACGCGATGGCGTCCATTGCGCAGCGCAGGGGAGCCGCGGTGGCGCGCGCGTGCCTGCGTTGGTTGATGGGCTGGGGCTGGAAAGGGAGGAGGGGAATAATGCAGAGCACCGAGCACGGGCACGCAAGCAATACTAGAGCCGTCACAGACCACCGTCCACTCAGATGTCTTTGACACCGAGGGGTGTTTGGACGCAAAAACTTTTGGAATTTGGCCACTGCAGTTGGTTTGTATTTGGTAATTAGTATCTAATTATAGACTAATTTAGCTTAAAAGATTTGTCTCATGATTTATGACCAAATTGTATAACTAGTTATTTTTTATCTATATTTAATGCTCTACATATGTGTTTAAAGATTTGATGTAATGGGACGAAAAGTAAAAATTTGGAATTTTAAAGGCATCGAAACAAGGCCCAAGAATACGCTTTGTTTGCGAGTGTCAACTATGTTGGGAAGGACTGCATACTACCTCTGTCCATAAAAAGAATATAATTATAGAAATCTGGTCGGTCAAATTAACTCAAATTTGATTAAGCTTATAGTAAATAGTATAGTATTAGCATTTATGTCTTCGAATAAATTTATTATAAAAATAATGTATCATGTAACTAATGTAATGGTACTTATTTTGTCCCATTAGTTCTAGTACTTTTTCAAATAATTTTAGTCAAAGTTTAAACTGTTTTATTCCTCAAAATATGAGAATTGCATTTTTTTAGAAGGAGGGAGTAATTAAGCGAAGAAATTTATAGGATAACAGTTCCGGGCCTTATGCGTCAATAATTTCTGGGCCAAAATTTGTCACAAGTTCCAAACGTTGCCTACAAAGTTTCTAGTACTAATAGATTGTATTAATTGTGCTTACCTTTGAACAATGTGGTCATATAACGGACAGCCGAAGTATAGTTTGCATCCTTTCCTTGACTGAATGTGAACCATACAAAGTTTTGTTGAAACTTGCGTAGTGAATAAGGACAATTTCAACATAGAAAATATGACACGGTTTCTATGCTTTGTCAAGTCATGATTTCAAATTTGATTAGGTTTGTAGAAATTGACAACAATAGATTCAACGATCTATCTAATGATACTAATCATGCACTATAAATATTAATATATTTATATATATTTGATCAAAGTTGAAAGCGTTTCCCCAAACACACACAAAAAAAAGTTGAAAGCGTTTGACTACTCAAGAAACGAGAACGCCGTTTATTTTGGGATGGAGAGAATAGACAATGTATATAAAAATATACTTATAGTGAATAATTTCTTTAAATATTTTTTTGTTTAATCACATATATTTCGTTTTTTATTATCTAAGTATTGCATCTCTTTATATTTTTGGTATTCGTGAAAATATAATTTTTTTAAAAAAACATTTCGTCATCTCTTCCTTAATTCCAACATTATCATTCTAATTCTTAGGTTAGTATATTGTCCAAGAAACTGGGTAGAAACTAGAAAAGCATACATTGCCACTAGGCTCCGGGATAACTTTGGTCGAATATGTTTTGATGAATTTGATTTCACCAGGCAACCTGAGGAATCACAGCCAGACGCCCAGACCACACCATCTCGAGGGAGGGAGGGGGGGGGGGGGGGGATGAAGAAAATGCAGCCAGCCCCGCGTCCAGCGGCACCCGACCCCCGTCGCCCCGCCGGCACGGCGGCGCCAGCCGCCAACCAACTCACCAATACGCCGCCGCCATCCACCATTCCGTTCCGACCCTCACCCACTCCACGGCGCAGTGCACGCTGCTTTTCCCCGTCCCCACCGGTCGAGTCCCCTCGCCGATCCGGAGGCGGATGCAGGCGGCGCGGCCGTCGGCTCATCCATCTCGTCGCCGGGCCAGACGGCCAGTAGCCGCACCGGCACCCCGTGAACATGTCCCGCCGCGCGAGCGCGGCCCGGGACCGGTGCTCCGAGCTGGAGCACCTCATCGCCGGCCGCGCCCGCTCGGGAAGCCTCGGCCTCGACGACGCACTCAAGCTGTTCGACGAGCTGCTGCCACACGCCAGGCCCGCCTCGGTGTTCGCCTTCAACCACCTCCTCAACGTGGTTTCTCGCGCCCGGGGCTCCTCCTCCACCTCGGAGCTCGTCGTCTCCCGCTTCAACCGGATGACCCGCACCTGTGGCGGCAACAAGGTGCGTCCGGATCTTTGCACGTACAGCATCATCATCGGCTGCTTCTGCCGCCTGGGCCGCCTGGAGCTTGGTTTCGCTGCATTTAGCCTCGTCCTTAAGACGGGCTGGAGGGTGAATGGCGTAGTCATCAGCCAATTGCTCAAAGGGCTCTGTGACATGAAGAGGGTGGATGAGGCCATGGACGTGTTGCTCCGACGGATGCCTGAGTTCGGCTGTACGCCCAATGAATTTTCCTACGCCATACTTCTCAAGGGCTTCTGTAATGAAGGGAGAGTTGAGGAGGCACTGGAGCTGCTCCACATGATGGCTGACGGTGGAGATACAAGCTGCCCACCAGGTGCGGTGTCGTTCAGCACCGTCATCAACGGTTTCTGTAGAGAGGGTCAAGTGGACAAGGCTTACAGCCTATTTCTTCAAATGTCGGATCTGGGAATTTCGCCTGATGTTGTGACATACACGACGATAATCGATGGTCTGTGCAAAGCTCAAGCAGTTGACAGGGCTGAGGGTGTCCTTCAGCAGATGATCTGTAAAGGTGTTAAGCCAAATACTCAGACATATAATTGTCTAATCCATGGATATTGCTCTATGGGGCAGAGGAAAGAAGCAGTTCGAGTGCTCAAAGAAATGTCTGCACATGGTCATCAGCCAAATGTTGTTACTTACAGTTTACTGCTTGACTATCTTTGCAAAAATGGAGAATGCACAGAAGCTAGAAAGATTTTTGATTCTATGATTAGGAAGGGCATAAGACCCAATATAATTACCTATGGCATTCTGCTTCGTGGGTATGCTGCCAAAGGAGCTCTTGCTGATACGCAGAACCTCCTAGACTTGATGATTGGAAATGGTATTTCACCTGACCATCACATTTTCAACATAGTGTTCTGTGCATATGCTAAAGGTGGTATGATAGATGAGGCAATGCGTATTTTTAATGGAATGAGTCAGCAAGGACTGAGTCCTGGTGCATTCGACTATGGAGCATTAATAGACTCACTGTGCAAGGTCGGCAGAGTGGACGATGCTATGCTTACATTCAATCAGATGGTAAATGAAGGAGTGACTCCAAACATCGTTGTTCTTAACTCCCTAACTTATGGACTGTGCAGCGTTGACAAATGGGAGGAGGCTGAGAAATTACTCTCTGAAATGTTGGATCAAGGAATTCGTCCTGACATAGTATTCTTCAGCACAATAATGTGTAACCTATGTAAAGGACGGATCATGGAAGCCCAAAGTGTTATTGACTTGATGGTACATGTAGGTGTGAAGCCTGATGTTATCTCATATAATATATTAATAGATGGCTACTGCTTAGCTGGTATGATGGATAAAGCCATGAAGTTACTTGATGTTATGGTCTCTGCTGGCTTAAAACCTGATGTTTTTTCCTATAATACTTTGCTCATGGCTATTGTGGAGCTGGCAGGATAGATGATGCATTTAGACTTTTCCGAGAAATGTTGAGGAACAATGTAAGGCCTGGAGCTGTCACTTATAACGTGATACTGCATGGCTTATTTCAGTCCAGGAGATTTTTTGAGGCAAAGGAACTCTATCTCAAAATGATCAAAAGTGGAACACAGTGGAACATTTGCACATGTAACGTAATTCTAAATGGGCTTTGCAAAAATAATTGTGTTGATGACGCATTCAGAATGTTTCAAAGCCTGTGTTCTAAGGATTTTCAACTTGACATTATTACTTTCAATATTATGATCAATTCTTTGCTCAAAGGTGGCAGAAAGGAAGATGCAATGGATTTGTTTGCTGCTATCTCTGCCCATGGTTTAGCTCCAAATATCGTGACATATCACATAATTATGGAGCATCTTGTAAAAGAAGGGTTGCTAGAAGAGTTCGACAATCTGTTTTCAGCAATGGAAAATAGTGGTTGTGCTCCAAACTCACGCTTGCTAAATGCTCTAGTTAGGAGACTGTTGCGTAGAGGTGACATAAGCAGGGCTGGGGCTTACCTTTCCGAAATTGATGAGAAGAATTTGTCACTTGAGGCTTCCACTACGTCCTTGCTAATATCACTTTTTTCAGGAGAGGAATATCAGCACCATGTGAGGTCCCTGCCTAAAAAGTACCATTTTCTTGAGAAAGTAAAGAAATGAGCATTATTTCAGATGAATTCAATTATCTTCTGTGCCAATACATCTTTTGGTGACATGTAATTTGGCCGGAGTGCTTTGTCAGTTTCATGCTCTAGTTTATTAGTCAGCTTCCTGGTCCTATGAAATCCTCTAGAGAAATGTTATCTTGTTTTTTCAGTTTCGAATTGAGCCCCAGGTAAAGCTATCTTGTTTTCAGTCTTAGTTATGTTATAGCAGAAAATAATTTGCGAATTAATGGCTACCACATAAGGTATGCATTTTCTTGCATAATCATGCCCAGGTGTAAAATCAAATCATCTAAATGTCCTGATCCGTCAGTTGGTTAGCAGCATTTGCTGTGTGTAATCCATGCATCTGGTTCAAGAGATCAGCAGCAAACTCCAAAGTGGATGCATTACTGATTGTTTGGTATGTAATGATGATACTGGAGTACCAAATTTAATACTCATTTATCTTCTACAATGCTAATTACTTAGATGTTTTGAAAGTATTTGATATTATATTCTTACAGTGGGCTGAGCTCCAGTGGTGTCAATAGACTGACAGCACGAAGCGATCCTGTAACCTGTATCAATGTGATTGTGACCATCAATCTGGTGCTCTATGTAATTGCACGTTGCAAACTATGAATTTTGCAACCAATTATTCATTATGGCTCTTAGCCTGCTTAGTTCTGTTTTCTGTATTGCTTTTCTCCATATAGTTACCAATCCTGCTACCGAGTTTCAGCTAAAGATGACAACTTCAATTGATAGTTCATTGACGGACTGAAATGTAAGTCATCAGGCACGCACAAAATGAAACCACGAGCATGGAAGTCGAGCCATTGAGCAACAATTGTACAGCTTAGAAATTCTTGAATCACATGCACATGCACCTCGTAACTGCAGTGAGCTTCAGTTAAAACCACCCCCACTTTAACAGCTACATATTTACATCATTTGCTATAGCAACCCTAGCTAGGTACACTGCCAATGCCAATTCCAATAACCTCTCCATGAGCCATACAAGTTGCCTTCACCACACAAAGCTATACTACCACTGACCTCTAGCTCAGCTATTCACTAACTTCACCATATGCAAACACGACGCAGCAGGGCGGTACGCAGCTTCCTGCAAACAACACCCATGATCCAAAAATGTGTTTCGCCACTCTGGCATCATAACCTAATCGGTATGTGAAACAGCAGCTGTCATCACCAGGATGACTATGAAGCTTGTTTTGTCATGATGATCCAATGCTGAAGACATCTCCCTCTTCAGTGTTCAGTGTCCTAGTGCCAGCAAAGGAAGTATTCTGTCCCATCTTCTTATGCCTCCTCATGACAAGGGCGTAGAGAAGTTCATTCCAGGTATCTGGGACTCCAGGAAGGCACCAGTGGCTGCAATCCTGTTTGTAGCGGGGCACAGGTCCTGAAGGGCTCAGGTATACTGAGAGGTGACCATCTTTTCTCTGAGCTGTCATTCTCGTCACATTAAGCAGGTCTAAACCAACCAACTTGGATCCGATATTGCTCCCTAGAAAATCATCCACAGGTTGAAGCAAGTCAGCCCATTCATCCAGGGACTTCACTGGCGTCACATCTGGAAGAGTTTCTAAGTGACAACTCCCACCAGTCTTCCAGTCACCACCTCTGCAGACCATATACAGATTGCTCTGGTTAAAGAGGCGATTTAACATATCACTAAAAGTATATCTTACTCATGTACATCCATGGATTTTTCAATAGAGCGAAGAAAAAGAAAAAAGGCATGCGCTGTTAGGCCTCAATCACTTTTTGCAATAAGATTATTTAAGTTTAGAATATATATAAATGATCTCAAACATTGCCAAATAATTATAAAAGAAACAGATGAGAGGAGTGATCACTTGTAAGTGTAAGTAGCTGATTACACAGACCTGAAATGCACAGGAGCATATGTACGGTAGATGACATGGGTCTTGCTTGTGTTAACTTCTTTGTGAAGCCAATCGGACAATGTCTGTATCGACCTTCTGTAAGCATCTGCAACAGTTATGCCCATTTTGACCTCATCTCCTACTTGAAAGTAGGCACCCCTGATTTAAAAAAAAAACAGCAAGTCAGCAAACCTAGCTTCAAATGTGGTGATCAGAATTGTAACACCATCCCAGCATGCCATATTCTTAGTAATTTCAGGATATAATCTTCTCCAAGAGTATATGCATGAATATACGTCATCGCCAGATGATGTGGATAACTAGACGCTGAATCTTTTAGGAAACAAAAGTTGAAATGTGAATCTCTTAAACACGGTGATCACATTTCAACTAATCAAAACAATATTACAAAAAATATTCAAAACATATAGCTACTTCTGACATGAGAATTAGCTGAATGCAAAATCAGTGTGATACAAAGTTATGCTTACCCCCTGATTGTTTTCTCGTTGTTCCACCAATGCCCAGTGTTGAAGATCAATACATCAGCATCCTTCCACTTACCCCGGTCAGACATCCAATCCATTGCATCCACTCGAAGAGTGTACCTAACAATCTCAGGGGCTCCTGCTGGTGGACGGCCTTGAAGGACTATAAAAGGGGATCTGTAGTACTCCACAGTGCAATTGTAGTCTCTAAAGTTGAAAATCAAGAAACCCATGTGCTTTGTGATGGGACTCCCATTAACTTCATAGATAGAGCTCTTGTTATGAACGGCACTAGAGAGTATACAAAGTAGAGACTCCCATTGGTTCCTTCCAATTGAATCACCAACAAAAACTACTCTTTTGTTTCGTAGCTTCTCCAGCATGCTTTTGGCATCAAATCTAACAAATCAAAGAAAGAATATGACCAAGTCAGAGAAAAGGAATATCGATTATGCTAGAGTGGTAATACAGATCTTCCGGATTGTTCTTCAGTTATAAACCACAAGCACAAGAGAATCAGAGATTGAGATGATTCACAAGGCCACAAAACTATGAACCTGCTTGTGCTAGAAAGAAATTGATGATAGGCAGCTATTCTTCTGAAAATGCTGTAAATTGCCCACCGAGATTACTGTAGTTCCACTTTAAATTCTTTATCACAATCAGTAGGTATAATTTTTCAGTTTCAGAACATCCTAAACATGCAAAACAATCCAACAAAATGTCACAATCAGCAGTACAAACTGAAGGCATGCTCATGCCCAATTAAGGGTGGCAGATGCAAAAAAGTGGCGAGTTAGCTATTCCTGGAGACAGATGAGTCAACATCTCTAGCACTGTTGGTAGCACCATGCAACAAACACCATCAATTCTTATTGTTAGCGTGTGACTATAGTGCGGTTGTAAAGGTGGCATTAGATTTTGGGTTCATTTCAGAACTAAGGTACATAAGCAACAAACCGTTGTGCCAACAAAGGCAACTGAACATAATCACCACCCACTAATATGATTTATAGTGAACAATGATGGTTCAAGAAATATAGCATGAAGAGACCACCCTCCAACCACAGGTTGCAAGATGGAAACAGCATGACAGGCTGCATAACTAAACAACACTTTCCCTCAAAAAAGAAAACTAAACAATACTAGCAAATATTTCTTCCCACATTCCTAGGACTAACCATATTTGTTGACCGAGTGGCAGGCAACGGGCATCGGGTTTCCAATCTTGCTACGTACTAGTCCCAAGGTGAGGTGGTGGTCTAGAGCGTCCTATATCTCATTAAAGTATGTCAATGTCTAGGTTTTTTTTTTCTTAGACCTTGAAAGAGAGTGTCCTTGTCTAGAACCTTTTTCTTAGACGTTGAAACAGGGTTAAAAAAACCGGCCGGTTTACCGCGGTTTACCGCGGTAACCGCCCAAACCGGGCCGGTCCGGTTCCGGTCCGGCCCGGTTAGGGTTTCCCCAAATTCAAATTTAAAATTTGAAAAAAAAAATGCTGAAAAAATTCCTAAAAATAGTCCATGATTTATAGAAGCCAATGGTGTAAAAATTTTTCAAATTTGAGTTCGTTTAGTATTTATTTATACGAATAGAAGTTTGAAAAAAAGAAAAAAAAAAACAGTGCCGGCCCGTTAAGGCCCATGAGGCCCATTAGGCCGTCACGGGCACAAAACCAGCCGGCAGTGAGCGGGGGGGGGGTCCAAACGCGCCGACACCTCATTTCCCCACCCCCAACGCGACTCTCCGGGCGAACCCTAGGCGACCGGCCGCCGCCGCCGGGTTACCGCGCCGATCCGTCGGTTTACCGACCGGTTTGGTCGGCTTACCGAGGCCGTTGAGCGCGGTCGGTAAACCGCTCGGTTAGCTCGGTTAGCCGCTCGGTTAGCTCGGTTTACCGACCGGTTCGGCGGCTAACCGCGCAGGTAAGTTTGTTTTTCTTTTTTTTTTTATTTAGTGTAGTTTTAGGATTTAGGTAGAATTTGTTTTAGGATTTAGGATAGTTTGTTGGTTAGGTTTTAGGTAGGATTTATTTTAGGATGTTTTTTTAGGATTTAGGATTAGAGGTAGGATTTGTGGTAGGATTTAGGATTGGTTAGGTTTTAGGTAGGATTTATTTTAGGATGTTTTTTTAGGATTTAGGATTAGAGGTAGGATTTGTGGTAGGATTTAGGATTTTAGGTATACATTGTGTGACTTTGTGTATATATTGTAACTTTGTGTATGTGAGGTATAGATTTGAGGTATATTTTAGGTATATATTATGGAGGATTTGTGGTAGGATTTAGGAAACATTTTATTTAGGTGTGACTTTGTGTTGTCCGTTTATGCAGGTAGAGTAGACAATGTCAGGCAGAAACAGAGACGTTGTATGGGAGCATGGTGACAATCTTGCTCCTGGATGGAGATGCAAATATTGTCATGTGACGAGAGCAGGCGGTGGTTGCACTAGATTTAAACAGCATTTGGCTGGGTACGGGGCGGACACCTTGCATTGCTCCCGTGTGCCACCAGATGTGCGTGCGTACTTTCGGCGAGATCTTGACAGAGCTAAGAAGACGACTGCTGACCGGGCTCGACAAAGGTTGGCAGAAGAAAAAGCTGCAGCTGAGGGAAACCATCCCCTCGGTGATGATGAATATGAGGCTCAGATGCGGGAAGCACTCAACCAGTCAAGAGCAGAATATGAGTACGAGCAGAGGGTGCAACATAGAGGAGGTAATTACCACCGTGGAGGGGGTAGTGCTGGTGGTGGTGGTTCGCAAGGTGGGAATCCTATTGACAGGTTGTTTAGAAGAGCGGGATCACGGAGGGAGACTCCAGTGGAGGTGGAGGACTATCATGTGGCAGCGGGTGGGAGGAGAGGAATGCAGCAACAAAGGATTGATACAGGCTCTTGGACGCAGAAGGGGAAAAATGCAAAGGAAGCTATTGGTAAAGCTTGGGGAAAGTTTTTCCATTATGTAGGAATCCCCGGAAGAAATGCCGATAATCCATACTTTGTCAGTGCGGTGCGAGAGACACAGAAGTGGGGTAAGTACCTATACGTGGAGACCTATGGCCTTATGTATGTTTTCATATTCTCATTGTTTGCTTATGGATTCAGGTGAAGGCATCGCGTCACCCACTGGAAGAGATATTGATGGCAAGTACCTAGAACAGAATGAGAAAGACTTGAAGGATAGATATGCGAAGTTTCAGAAGGAGTGGCCCAACTTTGGTGTCACGTTGATGTGTGATTCATGGACTGGCCCCACAAAAATGAGTGTCATAAACTTTCTAATTTATTGTAATGGGGTCACATGGTTTCACAAATCCATTGATGCATCTGGAAAAAGTCAAGATGCGAACTATTTGTACAGGGTACGTCCTAAACATAGTTGTCATGTGTTTCTTTTTTATATATATATATGTGTGTATATATAATATGTTATGCGTTTTTCAGGAGATTCGGAAAGTGGTGGAGGAGATTGGTGCCGAGCATATTGTACATGTGGTCACCGACAATGGCGCCAACTACAAGAAAGCTTGCACCTCACTGAAAGAGGAGTATGGACACATTGTTTGGACACCTTGTCTGGCACACACCATCAATTTGATGTTGAAGGATATTGGCAACAGGACCGATCATGCAGGTATGTTGCAAGTATGCAAGCGAATTTCAACTTGGTTGCACAACCATTCTCAGTTGAATCATATGATGAAGCAAGCAATTGGTGGTGAGTTGGTCAAGTGGAATGGCACTAGATTTGGGACCAACTACATGTTTTTAGAGAGCTTTCATCGAAAACGTGAACAATTCATGCAGTGGATGGCATCTACTGAGTTTTTACAGAGCAAGTGGGCACGCACTGAAGAAGGTCGCTATGCTCATGTAAGATTGTCAAATATTCAGTGGTGGGAGGGATTGGAATACATCATAAATACAGTTCAACCAATTTACAAGTTCCTTCGGTTCGCTGATCAAGACAAGCGACCCAACATGTGCGAGGTGGTGTACGAGTACCAGTCATGCAAACAGGAGTTAGAGTCGTACTTTGGAAGGAATACGCAAACATGGAATGAGTATAGAGAGATTATGGATGCAAGGATTCGTGACGTATACATAGGGACGTATGTGGGTTCAGGTATGATAATGACTTATGTTGATTTAGCAAGATGTATATATTGAATATTTCCCGTATGCTTATTTGAATCATATGTTGCAGCTGCTGTTCTAAATCCAAAGGTTACATATAGTATGGATCCAACTCCAACAATGTTCGGAGGCCTGAAGGAGACATTTCAGAAAATGACGGATGTGGAGTGCGCCGTGCAGGCATTGCAGGAGGCAGAGATTTTCCGACAGAAGCGTGGTGAGTTTGGTTCAGAACTGGCAATGAAAATGGCGATGGATCCAAGGACAACCCCATGTAAGAGATACTCTAAATCTGCACCAAATTCGTATATTGGAACATATACCTAACATAATGTGTTGCACTTGCAGCGGCCTGGTGGATGATATTTGATAGAGAAACTCCAAATTTACAGCGCCTTGCTTTGCGGCTTGTTTCACAATGCATCTCCTCCAGTGGATGCGAGCGGAACTGGAGTACTTTTGCGTTGCTGCATACTAAGGTTCGCAATCGGTTGTCGCACAAGAAACTAAACAGGCTTGTTTATGTCAATTACAATCTTCGGCTGCGACTAGCGGATGTGAACCCACGAAGGTATGATGAAGAAGATTTTATCGACCGGTTCGCCGAAGTCTCATTCTATGACCGGAGCAATCCGGTTAGGGAATGGATGGGGTACGGTCGATCTAATCTGCCACCTGTTCTTGATGAGGATTCTGACGAAATGGACGTCCCTCTGCCATCACACCTTGTTAGGTACATATATTTATATATATACAAATGTGTGTGTATGTCTCACCTGTATTATGTGATTCATTTGTTTGTGTTGGCAGTGACCAAATAGACCCCGATGATCTACGTCAGGCTACGGGGCATGATTGCATCAGTGATTGGGCCCGAAGAAATGTGGGTGCAACTCACCTCGGGAAGAGAAGATGCAGATGGTGCCTCCGAAGGGTCACGACAAGCGTCACCGAGGAAAAGGAAAAGCTGTGACCAGCGACACAGAGACTGAGGATGAGCAATACCAGTCCCAGGATAGTGGTGACGATGACAGTGGTGACGATGACAGTGGTGACGATGACAGTGCCAATGACGGTGCTAGTGGGAGTGATGGTGGCGGCGCTGGTGGGACAGACGGTGGTGGTGGTGGGAGTGGGGATGCTACTATTGGTGCTGGTGGTAGTAGTTATGTAGGTCTTCATTTCACAGGTATCCATTGCACCTACATACACACAATTGTTTCTGTCTATGCCTACTAATTATGGTTGATTGCAGGCGAGACCCAATTCACACATGCTACTCAAGACCGTGACCATGGACAATCGACATCGCAGAGGAGAGCATATGCACCGACGGACTACGACACTCCACAATACTCTTCTTCCTCCTACAGCGATACCTCAGAGCCTACTTATAGGTATCCCATTCCTGACATGACCATGCAGACTCAGACTAGATGGGTCTATGAATGGGAAGACCCCAGTTTTTATAATATGTTAGTTCAAGAATGGGAGACAACAGCAGCATGGACAGGACAAACTTGGCAAGATTACAAAGCTGACCTGCTTAGACACCAAGGTATCTCTCTTATGTCCACCGCCGAATATGAAATGTCGTGCCAACAAGGGGTCTTCCCATACATCCTACGTAGTTGACCATGCGAGCGGAAACTATATCTTTGTTTGTGTAAGCGACTATATATTGTATTTGTATGCTACTATATATTGTTGTTTTAGTGACTATATATTTAAGCGAATATGTATT
The DNA here is from genome assembly GCA_038087645.1 of Saccharum hybrid cultivar R570. NCBI lineage: Eukaryota > Viridiplantae > Streptophyta > Magnoliopsida > Poales > Poaceae > Saccharum > Saccharum hybrid cultivar. The sequence goes on along the minus strand of JAQSUU010000493.1, from coordinate 7,750,849 downwards.
TGTACGCGACTATATATTGTTGCTTTACTGACTTATGTTATTTTTTACCACATTGTGTGGTCTTTTTATATTAATTTGTGCAAAGGAAGTACCAAAATTTCTTTTTTATTCATCACAAAAAAAAAACAAAATCCGGTTTGGAGCGGTAAACCGGCCAAACCGGCCGGTTACCGCTCCAAACCGGCCGGTTTACCGACCGGAAACCGAACCGAAGAACTTTTGAATTCAAATTTGAATTCGGCCGGTTACCGACCGGTTTACCGGTAAACCGACCGGTAAACCGCTACCGCCGGCCGGCGGTTACCGGAAACCGGTCGGTAAAAAAAACCCTGCGTTGAAAGACTGGAGTAGCAGTGTCAAATTTAGAGTGGTTCAAGATTGAACAAACACTGCACGGAAGTTGAAAGTTTGAAGTAGCAGCGCCAAATTTAGACTGGTTCACGATTCAATCAACAACAACAGCAAAAAAAAATGCACGGAGATAGCAGTATGCCCACGCACGCTTCTTCCGCTCTGACAAGCTTAGCAAACCAATCTCCAGATTCTGGAGATGGCGGACATGGAACGCGCCTGAAGCAAGGAAGAAGATAGCAGCAGATCGAAGCAACGAAACCGAACCTGGGGAGATGGCAGCGCGACGGCTGCCAGCGCCACTTGGTGTAGGACGCGTCGGGGCGGCCGTTCTCGGCGCAGCGGAAGCCGACGTCGAGGAACGGGCAGTCCCTGGAGTCGTAGAGCGGGTATCCGCCGCCGCCGGCCCAGACCCACTCCCCGTCGAACAGGTCGCACTCCTCCTCCTCGTCGCCACCACTCCCCGCCGATGCAGTAGCTGGCGCGGAGACGGGCCGCTTGTCCACATCCACCGCCGCATCCGCCTCCGCCGCCGCCGCTGCCGCGATGGAGACCCCGCCGGCCCAGAGCCTCCCGTGAGCGGCCACCAGCGGGGCGGCCGAGCAGCGGAGAGAGGCGGCGCAGAGGAGCAGCAGCAGCAGCGCGGCGGCCGCCGTGGCCAGCCCCGCCACCGCCAGCTCAGCCTTCTCCAGCCGCCCCTTGGCCGCCCGCCGCAGCAGGCGCTTCACGGGCGAGCCCAGCAGCATTGCCGCCGCCTGCGTGCCTGCCTGCCTCCGGGGATGAAGCGTCGGGTAACTGAAATCCCGCGGCAGGAGGGGGGACAGGCACGGCTTCTCCGCCCTGGACGGGCCCCTGCCTGGAGCGTCGGCAACTGGCGTGCCGTGCCCAGTGGGTGGTCCGAGGAGAGCGGTGCGGGTCCGGGACCGGGACGGGCGGTGCGTTGCGGCCTGCGGTGCGGGGAAGTAGAGAGGAGAGGGTGGCGGCGGGCGGAGGCGGAGGTGGAGCCGTGGAGGTGGGGGCGCCGCCCGGATTTATGAGACGGCGATTGGAAGAGGGGCGAGCGAATCGGTTGCTGCTTTGCTTCCTTCGTTATGTAAAAAAATAATAATATAATAATGGTTTTTCAATCTGTGATTGGAAATCCAGGTGTTAATTATACTTGATCATTTGGTAGTAATAATGGCTGCGCTGTCATTTTCCCTTACTGCAGTTAATGATCACGGTTATGGTTAGTGAGCTGCACTTTTCTTTTCTTTTTTTCTTTTTTTTTCCTTTTCTTGTTACATTGTACAGTAGTGCTGCAGTAGGGCGCGTAAAGAACGGGGAAGGAAGCAGTGAGACTTGGGCAGTTGGACCTTCTTCGTTGGGCAGATGTTTTTTTTTAAAAAAAAAGATATAGCAGCTAGTACTCCCTTCATAAAGAAAAGACTATTTTTCAAGAAATCAATCAATTTCAAACCTAACTAAATCTATAAAAAATCTCCTATTGCATTAACATTTATGGTAGCAAATATATTTTTATAATAATCTATCCGGAGAAAATTTGACTTAGTTGATAGAGTATGTTCCTGTTTGAATTGGTTTTGTTTATTGGTGGAGTAGTTTTTTTCTTCGACTCCACAAACAGCTCTGCTATAGAGCAGAAACTATATTGATAAAATATTAGATAAAATACATAAAAATGGTGAATGTTCATAATATCTTTATCATTTTCTTTCTTTTTTCTCTTCTTTTTATCGTTCATTTATTTACATCTTCTCTCTCTATTATCATCTTCCTCGCCGCCCCTGGGCCCACCTTCTCTCGTTGCCCACTTCCTCCTCCACCCCTCCTCGCACTGGCCATGCCGGCACCAATGCAAGTGTTCACGGGGCAAATCCGACCATGACCATGTTAGGCCCACCGGAGCGAGAGCTTGAAAAGCTGATACTTTTGGGTCCTGCTCTATCTTCACACATCTCTCGGCAGGTTTATTTCTCGCAACTTCACCAGCAAAGCGGAGCTGGTAAGGAACCGTTTGGTTCGTGCGTAGAGCTGCACAAAACGCCCAATCTTATCTAGCGTGTCATGTTAAATATTACAGTGGTTTTTGAACGTGTAACCAGGTATTCAAAACATAATTAAAGCATATACGTATTTTGTATTGGAATTTATTTGACCAATAGTTAATCTAGTCACATGAAAACTTGAAAAGTTCCTTTTAGTGGCTGGTTGATTATAAAACGTACATGTACTAGGATAACTAACGATTCAAATCTTAATTATCAGGACGGTGCTGTTGCTAGTGGCGAGTAATAGTTGCATTGCATTCCTTTTGGTCGTTGTGATTTGTCGTTGGTGACTTGTGTTACCGCACCAAGTTTGGAATGACGGCATCGATTTGTTTGTTAGTTAGTTAGTTAGTTAGTTAGTTATAGGAGTTCTTTGCTTTAGGGAGGCAAGCAACGAATGATGTGTGTCAACAAACTGTCAAGATTGCACCGTAACAAGCAAACGGCAGGGGAAGGCCAGCAAGGAAGGAAGGAATGATGATAAGTACGGCGGTGGTGGTTTGTGCTTAGGAGAGCAGTAGTACGCAAGCCAAGCAAGCAAGACAACGACCCTTTTTCCTTTTCAGCAGCGGGGGTGTGGCCGTGTGGGTGGGCAATGAGGGTCTGTGTATTTTAGAATCTATTTGACAAATAATTAATCTTTTTTTCTGAGACGAGACAAATGTTTAATCTAGTCACATGAAAAGTTCCTTTTAGTGGCTGGTTGATTATAAAACGTACTAGGATAACTAACGATTCAAAACGGAAACTAATTAACAGGGCGGTGCTGTTGCTAGTCTCGAGTATATATTTGCATTGCATTTCTTTGGTTGGCTGGTGTAACTTGTCGTTGGTTGCTTGTGACACCGCGCCAAGTTTGGAATGACGGCGTCGATTTGTTAGTTAGTTAGTTATTAGTTAGCTACATGAGTTTTTTTTTTTTTGCTTTGGGAGGCAAGGAACGAATGACGTGTGCCAAGTTTGAAACGGTACGGAAGGCAATCAAGGAAGGAATGATGATAAGTAGGGCGGTGGTGGTTTTGTGCTTAGGAGGAGGAGTAGTAGTAGTACGCAAACCAAGCAAGCAAGCCACCGAGCGAGCGTTCGGTCGGGCGGCGTATATGATGGCTGATGATACGAAACGGGACCGATACCGTACGTGCAACAACGATGGAATAAGATATGTATCACCTTACAGTAACTTGTAACTTAACTGTGAAATATAAGGAATTTTCACGAAACTCACCCGTCAGCACGTACGTACTGCGGCACAACCGCACAATAATGGCCCTTTTCTTTTTTTTTTTTCTAGCTTCATTCACCGTCGGTGGTCGTGACGTCGCGAGTATTCTCGCTGCTGGTGGGCCCGATCGCTAAGGCCAATTTTAGTTGGTATACTACTCGTCTTGTGGATCGTCGATTATGGAGCGTCCGTCGGCGCTAACAACTCCACAAGACACAACATGTTACCTTCGTTCGGTCACATGTTGTGCAACACTGTTGGCGTCGGTCCAGACTCCAGAGTTCGTCGTAATAAGCTGCTGCTGCCACACAGCCAAACTTGATACACCAATAATCTATTGTATGGGAGTCATGGGACATGCATATAGTTCAACGTTTCGGATACAGACTAGTAGACGTTTCTCGTAACGTGTTAAACCAGTCTATTTGAAAATAATATATCAGTATATTTGAAATATTCATATTTCGAAATACACCCTTTGTTAAAAAATATATAGTTCTAAAATACCCGTTTATTCTAAATTATAAGATGTTTTGTATCTAGAAAAGTTAAAACATCTTTATAATTTAGAACGGGGGAGTATTATCTAAGGCACTTTTGAAACGTAGGAATTTTATAGAGCCGGAATCAAATAGACATTTCACATAAATCAGTTCATTTTCGTAGAAGAAAACATATGGAATAAGATTCTTTTCTGCGTTCCAATTGATACCTTGATCAAACTATTAAAAAACAATTGAAGACTAGTATTTAGTCAAGCCATCTAAAATTTGACTAAATATATAGGCAAAGTTATTATTAGCGCTTTTCATACTAAAGAAGTATATTATTAGATTTATCGTGAAATATATTTTTTGTAATATACTTATTTGGAGTCTTAGATGTTGATACTATTTTTCGTGAAATCGGTCAAACTTAAATCAATTTGACTCTAACCAAACCTACAATTGTATTATATATGGGGTGGAAGTAGTATGCGAAGACAAACTGAACGTAGCTTACCTAGGTATGTTCCTTTGTGGCTGTCTTCAAGTTCTCAATTTGATATGAGAGCACGTATTATTGGAATTTTGTTTTGTTGCGTTTTTCTTAACTCTAAACAGCACGTGGGTCGTTCAAACGAAATCAAGAGCAGACGAAACTACCCCACGGCATGAGAGCAAATTAAAATGCATCAGTGGTACGGTGGCGATTCGAGTGGGGAGAGAGAGCCAAGGGGCAATATTGTTGGCAGTTGGCACCCTAGGTCCGAGTCCGCTGGCTCGGCCAAACTTTACGTCATATCTCATCCAATGTTTACAAATATGTACGGAGTGTTAAATATAAATTAAAAAAATAACTAATTACACATATTACGACTACTTTACAAGATAAATCTTTTAAGCCTAATTAGTCTATGATTTAATAATAAATTGCCACAGTAACACATGTGCTAATGACGGACTAATTAGGCTTAATAAATTCGTCTCGTAGTTTACTAACGAATTCTGTAATTTGTTTTTTTATTAGTATCTGAACACCCCATACGACATCCCCATGTGACACCCAATGTGACCACCTAAAACTTTACGCACTGAGGGGGTGTTTAGTTCCTCAAAAAAAATTCAACCGTCACATCGGATATTTGGACACATATATAGAGTATTAAATGTAGACGAAAAAAATAACTAATTACACAAATTGCGATAAATTTGCGAGACGAATTTTTTAAGCCTAATTAATCCATGATTTGACAATGTCGTGCTACAGTAAACATGTGCTAGTGATGGATTAATTAGGCTTAATAAATTCGTCTCGTGATTTTCAGGTGAGTTATGTAATCAGTTTTTTTATTAATATCTGAACACTCTTTCTGATATGCTATAAAACATTTAATGTGACACCCTAAAATTTTTTAACCCACGAACTAATCGCCCCCTGAACTAAACAAGGCAATCGCTGCTTCTGCTAGCGAGTGCTGCATGCAACTGCACTGCCATAGGATACGACAGACGACGATACGCCATTAGCTGCGCCTTTAGTAGCCATGGTAATCGTGTCGTGGTTAGTGGTGAGTTGGTGGTGACGATAGTCGTGGTTAGTGAGTTGGCTTTGCCTTTTGCGCAAGCAGCATTGCACTTACAGTTCTATTGGACATTTCTTTCCCTTTTTCTTTTCATCAGTGGGTGTGGGTGGGCTATGAATGCCAACTAGTCTGCTCTCTTCTCTTCGAAAAAGAGACAAAAAGAAGAAAGGAAACGGGAAAAGAATAGGTACTCTAGTCTTCATTATGGTTTATTAGTTAGTGCTGGAGGGTACATATATGGCTCTGTTCATCTGGCTTATAATCCGTCTTATTCGGCTTGTTTCTTCAATTGGAACAATATTTTTCTCTCACAAAAAATCAGCCAACAGTGTTTTTCAGCCGGCTTATAATTCCAGCCGAACGGGGCCATAGTAATCCTAATCGGTTGGTAATCCACTACTCTGATCTCCCTCGATCCTCCTGCCGTCGATTCTGGCTGCTTCACCTGCCGGATCTTCATTTTCATTCCTAACAAAGGCACTTTTTGCTGGTGGCCGCATGCATGCATTGCATGCTTCATTATATTGTGGTTTGCGGCCAGCGCGCGCGCGCGCGTGTGCCTTGTCTTGTGATCGACCCCGTACGTCAAATAAGTTCGGAATAATGGCGTCGATTAGCAAGCAAATGGCAGGAGGCAAAGAATGATGTGTTCCATTGGAGATGATGACTGATGAGGAGAGGTTAGTTATGGAACGCAAGTTGCTGCTTCCGAGTTCCGACCTCGCACGCAAGGACAGGCAAGGCAAGCAGAAAAAAAAGGTTTTTTTTTATCTCTCTCCATAAGTTCACGGTACAAACAAAATTATTTCGTGCAATGATGTCTGAATCCAGGAAGAGCTCCGTCAAATAGTTACTTGCTGAGAAGTGATTCTATGCTAATTAATTTTGTAAAGTGATTAATTATCTAAAATGAACTAGAGGGTTGGGAAGTGAAAAAATCAACTTCTCCTTATTTACTCTATGCATAGAGTCACTATATACATAGAGTTTATATCCTAGAGAATCAAAGAGACACATCATTCAATCAAAGAATCACTTCTCATAGAGAATTGACTTTTACAAAGAATTTGGAGTAGAAGGAGCTCTGTCCAATGGGCTCTAATATAGCTTGGGGACTCTCTATTACCCCCTTCCTTACAAATCCTTATATATCTTGAACTCTTTTGCATATACTAGTACAAAGAAACCATCATTTAGGGAAAGGGAGAGGGAGAGACATACATGAGATAAAATTAGAGGAGTAGAAGAAGTAGGAGTAGAAGAAAGGAGGTTGGGAGCTGAAAAAATTAGTTTATTATCTGATTTACTCTATGCACAGAGTCATCGTATGCATAGAGTTTATCTAGAGAATCAGATAGAAACATTATTCAAACAAAGAATCAATTCTAATAGAGAATCGACTCTCACAAAGAATATAGAGCAGGAGGAGCTCTAACATGCTCTAATGTAGCTTGTGGACTCTCTATTTCCCCCTTCATTGCAAATCCCTATATGCCTTGAACTCTTATGCATATGCTAGATAATGAAACCATTTAGCTTGGCGTTGCCTCACAAAAAGATGTTAACTTTACATCTTATTATGTACAAGGGTTAATTAGATTGGTGTGTGAAAATGGTCACTATACTTGTTTCTATTGCACAATAATAGTTAGATGACAAAAAACAAACTTCATGTTAATTGTTCAAACAAACAACAGTGCCATGACAACTATTAATGGTAGGATGTTCAACATGTGAGATGGCTGCAATAGTTACTAGAATTAAAAGGTGTCATGACCCAATGGTTGTTCCAACTTAAACCTTCCAAAACACCCCTTGAAGCTCGAAACCCTAGGCAACACCTCCCTTGGACCCTAACATGAACTCCTGCTACATACCGCAATGCGCTTGGATCACAAGTCTCCGTTGATCTTGGCACAAGATGATAACCTCTTTTGTCCCTTCTTCGGAAATGGATGATCTTGTCGGCCTAATGGAATCTCTTGGATCTTCGCTCTCGATGGAAAAGGACACCAAATTCATCTCTTAAACGTCATAACCTTCCCTGGTTAAACAAAGTCAACTCAGGTCAACCATGGTCAACCTGATAGTTGACTTAATCCAAATCTCAAATTAACATCAGGAATGTGATCTCTGAGCCTCAAATGGTTCCTACAATCCTTATGAGCTGTATTAAGACCCCAATTTCCATTTCTCCATCTTAAAAACAAAGTTCCCAAAATTCATGTTCTCATCGTCCGATGATTTGACGGACTGTTCGCTAAATCACTTATTCAGCAGAATCAGTTAGAATGAGTTGTCCTCTTCTTCTCCCTCTTGGTCCCACCTGTTAGCCCGAAGTGGAGCCTTCAAGGTGATTGATTTAGATCATCCCTCCTCCCATTTCCTCACTCTCATCCCTCTCCCCCTCTCTCTACAAGGAGGAGAAACCAACAACTAGAGAGAAAAGGGGGGGGGGGGGCAAGAGAAAGAAATGCGTCGGCGCAACTTCGAGGGGCGTAGGATGACACGCTCCTCTACGCGGCATGAGGGGTGCGGTCAGTGGTGGGCTCCTCTGTGCCTCTACGATGGCAACGAGGTTGCGGGACCATGGCTGGCGGCACATATGCGAGCGACAAAAGTGATGTGCTTCTTCTCTGTTCTTCGTGTTGTGTCTGTTCGGTTCGAACCAAAAACCAAACTGAAAAACCCGACACTGAACTTGTTGGTTCCTTGTGCCGTGACAAACCGATCGGCCAGAGGATTTCGGAGACCGAGTTTCTAAAAACCGAAGAAACCGAACTGCGCACGTGCATATGTCGACATAAAACTGTAAACAAAACTCGGACACGACCAGGGCAGAGCATTGTGGCCCAAACCGAACGGGCGCAGCAGCCTCAGGACGTTTTACACTCTGCCCAAAAGGCCCCAAGCTAGTTTCAAAAAACTGGGCCCAGGTTGCAATCAAACCTGCTGCTCTTGGGCCAGACGGACCGTTCCAGTTTCCGCGTCAAACTAACGGGCCCCACAAACCATGTTGCGCTTGTACCTGCGCGGGACCCACCACCGCCGCCGGGGTCGGCAGCCGTCCACTCCGCTCGTGGGCTGCGTTCGGCCTATTCGCGTCGGCGTCCGTGCCGCTCCCACGCGCTGTCGGGTTGGCTGGCACTGGCTGCCATCTTCCTCCTCCCTCTCCCCAGATTCCCTCGCCGCCGCACTCGCCGCCGCACTTGACTCCCCCACGCGCGCGGCATTCCGCATCGGCGCATGGCATGACCATCCCCACGGGCACCTGCGCCATCTCCTCCGCGCTGGCGCACCCGCCGGCGCTGCTCGACTACGCCGCGATCCACTCGTGCCTGCTCCGCGGCGACGCCCGGCTCTCCCTCCCGCTCCTCGCGCTGCTGCTCCTCCTCCACTTCCGCCTCCTCGCCGCCGCGGCCTCGGCGCGCTTCACCCCGGCGGTGTCCCGCCTCGCGGCGCGCCTGCGGCTCTCGCCGTCCATGGCCGCCGTCACGCTGCTGGCGCTCGGCAACGGCGCGCCCGACGCGTTCGCCTCCGCCGCGGCGCTCGGGGGCCCCCGCGGGATGCCCAGGGCCGGGCTCGCCGCCATCCTCTCCGCGGGAGCCTTCGTCTCCGCCTTCGTCGTCGGCGCCGTCGCGCTCATCGCCGCGCCCTTCGCCGTCCCGCCGGCCTCCTTCGCGCGCGACGTCTTCTTCTACCTCGTCGCTGCGTCGGGGCTGTTCTACGTCTACCTCAGCGCCGAGATCTTCCTCTGGCAGGCCGTGGGGCTCGTGCTCTTCTACGCCTTCTTCGTGGGGTTAGTGTTCTACATGGATTTGGGCAGCGCGGAGGGGAAGGCGGTCAGCGCCGCCGCCGCGGCCGCTGAGCTGGAGATGGTGAGTGGCAGTGGCCGTGTGGCCGTGGACTTGCCGATCACAGTGGAGGATCGCAGGCAACAACACCACCCTGCTTTGTGTGCGTTGCTCTGGAAGGTATGCATCCAACATCTTGCAGTTAGTTTGTGTGCTTGCTTGCTTGAGTGAGTCATTGTTAATGTCCAAAGTGCTAGTACTTGACGAAGACATCAATCCTAGTCTGTTTGGTGCTGTCTGCAGATTCAACAGCCTCACCTGAAAAAATGCTGAAAGTTATGATTTCTTTATCTGCAACTTTCATCTTTTCGTTGACTTTGGCCCCCTTTCCCTGGAGTACGTTTGACTTTGGGTTTTAACATTACTGACTGAATTCAAATGTGAAACAGTCGATCAAGCAGATAGCTCTTACCAGCAAATGTTTAGGAAAAAAAAATCAGAAGCATGTAACAGTTTCTTCTTTATAATTTGTGGATTATTAGCCCCAATATCACTAAATACACAGAAATGTTTTCCTTTGCCATGCTGGTCAGAAAAGCAATCGTTGATTGTTTAGTCATAAGTCCACAACCAACTTAATAAGGCTGCTGAACTAACTGATAGTGATTCAACTCTCCTAGGGTCCAATACATGTTCTTACAACCCTAGTAAGCCAAGCACCCACCTGGTCAATCAAGCTTATGGGTGAGCGATCATTGCCATGCCAGTATCAACTATAACACGAACAAGTGAATGCCCAAACATCCTTGCTGATATTTTGGATATCTGCTACCTCATAGTGGTTGATGAACAGACGAGCGATTTGTCCAACTCTCGCATGCCAGATTAGATGTTCGGTTTTAGTATGTTTTAGAGTTAGGTTGTCTATTGTCTGCTCCTCCCTTCATTTTTCTCCTCTAGAAAAAACTAGGTATTTGGTGCTTAGACAGAGCAACTACAAATAAGGTGAAACTTTTGTGGAGGGAAAGTGACTAGTGATTGTCATGCGCTTGGACCAGAGACGGGTCGGCCAGGGCTAACCCTAGGGCAAGAGAGAGGACAGAGGTGTGTTTGCCTGCGTGAACAGTAAGGGGAACAAGGGGGCAAGAAGGCAGAGGGGTATTACCCTAATTCTGCTCAACCTTTCATTCATAAGCTCTATATTTATATAGAGGCATAAGACTTGACCCCTAAGACTCCTAATAGATTGGTACTTTGTAGATGGAAGAATCCAATCCAATCTAATTACAACTCAAATGTATTAAGCCTAACTCTATGACACAGGGCCCAACTGGCCCTACCTTATTAGTTCAACCAGCCACCTTGGATTTCCTCCTCTTGCAGTAATATATTTTGCTGACCATTACATCTCTCCTTGCCCGGTGAAGCAATTCATCCTTGAGCTGCAGTAATAGGTATATACTTCCTTAATGAGTTTGGCATCCTTTCGTTGTTGGTGCTATCCAGTAGGAAAGAGGATGTGTTTGAGGAATTATTTTTCATTACTTGGCTAACCCTAGAAGGGTAGCTATATAGTTTCCATACATGGACCACATGGGCCTTAGCCTCATGGGCCTAAACATATACTCCAATACCCCCCCGCAGTCTGAACTACCGACGCAGCGGAGTTCGAGGCTGAACAAGAAAGAACATACACAACCCCCCACAGACGCAACTAGCCACCGGTGATGTTGAGGCTGGAGCGAAACTCGGCGAAGGTCGAGGACGGGAGGCCTTTGGTGAAGATGTCCGCGAACTGGGAGGTCGTCGGAACATGAAGGACCCGCACCTCGCCCATGGCCACCCGATCACGGACAAAGTGGAGGTCGATCTCCACATGCTTCGTCCGCTGATGCTGGATGGGGTTGGTGGAGAGGTAGACCGCACTGACGTTGTCGCAGTAGATCAGTGTGCTCCGGGAGGGCGGAGTGTGCAACTCCGCAAGCAGCTGTCTGAGCCAGGCGGCCTCCGCCACGCCATTGGCAACGGCGCGGTACTCCGCCTCGGCACTGGACCGGGAGACCACCGGCTGGCGCTTGGACGACCAGGACACCAGGTTGCCGCCCAGGAAGACGGCGTAGCCGGAGGTGGAGCGACGAGTATCCGGGCACCCGGCCCAGTCAGCGTCGGTGTAGACGGTGAGGTCGGTGGAGGAGTCCCGGTGGAGGAGGAGGCCGTAGTCGAGTGTGCCCCGGAGGTAGCGGAGGAGGCGCTTGAGAGCCGTGAGGTGAGGCTCCCGGGGGTCATGCATATGGAGGCAGACCTGCTGAACGGCATAGGTGATGTCCGGCCTGGTGAAGGTGAGGTACTGAAGGGCCCCGGCAAGACTCCTGTACGCAGTGGGATCGGCCACCGGTGGTCCCTCAGCCTCAGACAGCTTGCCCTGAGTGTCGACCGGAGTGGAGCAGGGGTTGCAGTCAGTCATCCCAGCCCACTCCAGGATGTCCCGAGTGTACTGTCGCTGGTGAAGGAGGAGCCCGGTAGGACGGTGCTCAACAGTGACACCGAGGAAGTGGTGGAGCTCACCCAGATCCTTCATCGCGAACTCCTGCTGGAGAGCGGTGATGATCCGGCGAAGAAGCAGTTCACTGGAGGCGGCGAGGACAATGTCATCAACATAGAGCAGTAAGTATGCAGTGTCGGCTCCATGGTGGTAGACGAACAGGGACGTATCAGACTTGGCCTCCATGAACCCCAGGGTCAGCAAGAAAGCGGCGAACCGGTGGTTCCACGCCCGAGGTGCCTGCTTGAGGCCGTAAAGGGACCTGTTGAGCCGGCAGACCATGTCGGGACGGGTGGTGTCGACGAACCCCGCCGGCTGACTGCAGTACACCGTCTCGGTGAGAAGGCCGTGGAGGAAGGCGTTCTTGACGTCCAGCTGGTGGACAGGCCAAGACCGGGCAAGCGCCAGCGATAGCACGGTACGGACGGTGGCCGGCTTGACCACCGGGCTGAAGGTCTCATCGTAGTCGACGCCAGGGCGCTGAGTGAAACCCCGGAGGACCCATTGAGCCTTGTAGCGCTCGAGGGAGCCGTCAACCCGGCGCTTGTGAGTCCAAATCCACTTGCCGGTGACGACATTGGCGCCCGGCGGCCGGGGCACCAACTCCCACGTCTGGTTGGCGAGTAGCGCGGCGTACTCCTCTTCCATCGCGCGGCGCCAGTGAGGGTCCAACAGGGCGTCACGGACGGAAGAGGGTACCGGAGAGACCACCGTGTCGCCGGTCGAAGCCTCGAAGACACGGGGCGGCAGTATGCCAGCCGCGTGTCGAGTCACCATCGGGTGAACATGCCGCGGGTGTCGGTGAAGCAGCGGCGGGTGGTAGACTGGCGGGGCAGCACGAGCCGGCGGGGACTGCGTCGGTGGTGTCGGTGTCCCCGGTGGAGAAGGAAGCAGCGGCGGCCGCGGCCTGCGCTGGTACACCCGTACCGGCGCGGCGAACCTCGACGGAGGTGCCGGGGCAGGTGCCGGGACGGGATCCGGCGTCGGCGACCGACACGACCCCCCGGGGCAGAAGCGGGGGACGAAGGCCCCGGGTCTGCACCAACCGGAGAGGACGGGGTCGCGCCCGAGGACGACGAGCCCGGGCCCGCTGAGGATCCTGGACTGGGGGCCGGCCCAGGGCGCGGCGAAGCGGTACCTGCAGGAGACCACGAAAAAGGTGGCTGGACCACCGGGTCAGTGGGAAACAGGGAGGGTGGGTCAGGTACCGGAGGGGTGGTAGTGCTGGAAAAGGGAAAAACGGACTCATCGAACACCACATGGCGAGAGATGAGAACCCGTCGGGAGGTAAGGTCAAAGCACCGGTACCCCTTGTGATCCGGAGAGTACCCGAGGAAGACACAGAGCGTGGAGCGAGGGTCCAGCTTGTGAGAAGAAGTGGCAGCGGTGTTGGGGTAACACGCACACCCAAACACGCGGAGGTGATCGTACCGAAGTGAGTTACCGAAGAGGGCATGGTGAGGAGTGGGAGCGGGACAGGCCGCAGAAGGAAGGCGGTTAGGAGGTAGGTGGCGGTGTGCAGGCCCTCAGCCCAGAAGCGAGCGGGGAGAGAGGCCTGAAACAGAAGGGTACGCACGGTGTCATTGGTGGTGCGAATCATCCGCTCAGCCTTGCCATTCTGCGAGGAAGTGTATGGACAAGACATGCGGAGCTGAACACCGTGAGAGAGGAAGAAATCTCGGGAGGTGGAGTTATCAAACTCGCGACCATTGTCACACTGGACGACCTTGATGGTGAGGCCAAACTGTGTAGACACCCAAGTGAAGAAGTGAAGGAGCGTGGAAAACGTATCGGACTTCGCACGAAGAGGAAAAGTCCACGAATAATGCGAAAAATCATCAACAACCACAAGGTAGTACTTATAACCAGAAATACTCATAATAGGAGATGTCCATAGGTCGCAATGTACAAGATCAAAAATATGGGCCGCATGGGAAGTAGAACTAGAAAAAGGAAGACGAACATGTCGGCCCAATTGGCACGCATGACACAGTTGCTCATCATGAGCTCGAGTACATGGAAGACCAGAGCTACGACTGAGCTGTATCAGGGCATCACGTCCAGGATGGCCGAGGCGCCGGTGCCAGGTAGTAGAGGAAGTAGAAGCGACGAAGGCAGCTGACAAAACGGGCGGCGAAGAAGACGAAGGAGCCGCCGGGAAGCGAAGGGTGTAAAGGGGCCCGGTGCTGTCACATCGGAGCAGTGGACGCCGGGAAGCCAAATCCTTTACAGTAAGACCAGAAGAGTCAAATTCCACAGAACAAGAATTGTCAGCTGTAAAACGTCGAATAGAAAGAAGATTATGAACCATAGAAGGAGCAACAAGAACATCAGGAAGACGAAAGGAGCCATGAGCACCGGCGGTACCCACAGATGAGACAGGAATACAAGAACCATTTGCGACCATAATGGACGAAGGAAGAGAGGAGGGAGAGTGAATCGACGAAAGTATACCGGGGTCAGGAGTAGTGTGGTAGGTGGCCCCCGAATCAGCGATCCACTCGGGTCCGACCGGAGGTGTCAGCCCCATGGTGCTGAACGAGCGAGCCAGGGCCGCCTGATCCCAGCCGGTGACCCCCGGTGGAGTCCCGGAGGGTGGAACCCACGGCGTAGGAGGGATGGCACCGGGTGGAAAAGCCGCAGGAGGAGCTCCAGTGAGCATGGCCACAGGTGGACGAGTGTCGGCTCCAGGAGCGTGGTAGGGCCACATGGAGATGCGACCGGACCACGGGTTCTGGAACGAAGGCCATGGTGCCCCCCCGTGTGGTCCAGCCGGTGCCGAAGCCTGGTGGTGACCGCCCCGGCCACCCCCGCGGCCCCCTCCACGGCGACGACGAGAGCCACGACCCCCCCACCTCCGCTCGGCCCGGAGGGAGGAGGGCCCAGGAGAGACGACGGTGGCGGAGCGGACGGCCGCGGTGGAGTAGGAGGACGCGGCGGACAAGGTAATAAATAGCGGCGGTAGCGGCCGCAATTGCACCCGCAATAGCGGTAGCGGTCCGTTGCCGCTACCGCTATGAGGTAGCGCTTTGAATTTTGCATCCTGGAACTTTGCGGCCGCAATTCTGAATAGCGGACCGATATTGCAGCCGCAATTGCACGTAGCAGGCCGCAGTAGCATGGAAGCAAATATCCTTAATTAGTCCAACCCACTATGACTAACACCCCAAATTCAAATACTCATGCATCGGCTGTGAAACTTAAAATTATTCATGATATATGTACTTAAAGCTATACGAGACTATCGGGTGCCGCTATTGGAACTTATCGTCCGCAATATCGCCCGCTATCCGCAATCCGCTACCTCGACGTCAATCCGCTACCGACCCGCTATACGCTATTTATTACCTTGGCGGCGGAGTAGCAGCCAGAGCCGCCGACGAAGCCCCTGGTGAAGCAGCGGACACCGGCTGGGGCCCTGAGTGAGCTCCTCCATGACAAGATCGTCACGGACCTCCAGGAAGGTGGGGAAAGGCCGCTGGCGGGTGATCCACGTCCGGAGGTGGGCGAAGCGGTCGCTGAGCCCCCGGAGGACGTTGAGGACCAAGATGCGATCCTCGACGGGCCACCCAAGGTCCCCCAGAGAGTCAGCCATGCCCTTCATCTGACGGCAGAACTCGCCGACGAAGAGGTCTCCCTGGACGAAGGTGCGGAAACTCGCATCGAGACGCAGAGCCCGGGCCTCGGCATTGCCCAGGAACTGGCCCTCAAGAGCGAGCCACGCCCGCCGCGCGTCAGGGGAGGTGCGGACGAGGTCATGGAGGTCCAGAGAAATCGTCCCCAGGATCCAGGAGAGGACGATGCTGTCGAGGCGGAACCACGACGGCGTCTGGACGGAGACCGAGGCCTCGACGAGGACGTGGTCGTCGAGGGCGTAGCGGCGAAGGGTGAGAAGCACCAGATCCCGCCACCGGACGTAGGAGGGCGACTCCGGCTCGAGGACGACCGGGACGAGAAGACGAATGTTCTGAACCCCCCCGCCTGGTAGTGCAGCTGAGCCACGAGCGGGTCGGCCGGGTCGTGCCAGAGAACGGCAGTGTGTGATACACGGCGCCCCGGCGAGGCAGAGTTGGCTCCGGCGTCCGGGCCCGCGGGAGAGGTGAGGAGCAGCTCGGCCTCGGCGATCTGACGGGCCAAGGCGTCGGCCGCGTCGCGCTCGCGCTCCCACACGAGGGCAGCCGCGCGCACCCGGGCCTGCCCTTCCGCCGCGGCGGCCCGGGCAGCGACGAGGGCCGCGGCGAGGACGGAGTCCGGCCCCGGAGCGATGCCGAGAGCGGCAGCGGTGACGGTGGATGGCGGTGGAAGGGTAGTGCCAGAGGGTGCAGCAAGGTGGTGCGGCTGGACCCCACCGTCAGGGAGTGAAGCCGAGGAGGAAGGGAGAGCCGACGACGAGGAAGGAAGAGCCGCAACCACAGCGCCCTCGGCAGTCTCGACATCCGCACCCGGGGCAGAGGAGAGGGCCACTGCCCCCAGGGCGCCAGCCGTGCCAGAGTGTGCAGCGGCGGCCCCCAGGGCGGCAGTGGCAGCCTGGGCGGACGGATCCAGGAAGGCTAGGGCGGGAGAAGGGGCTGGAGGTGGCGGGCGGGTGGGAAGGAGGGTGGTAGGGGCGCCAAGAAGGGCCCCCAGCAGCGGCGCCCCTGGAGACGGAACAGCACGGCCGTGCAGGCCGGCGGCGGCTGGAGCCACCACGGGCTGCGCGCCGGCGGGAGAAGCCGCTCCAGAGAGCACCTGCGCCCAGGAAGGAGGAGATCGGGTTGGGAAATAGGAGTAGAGGGTGGGAGGAGGTGGAGGGCGGCCATCCATGGTGGTAGGTGCCGGCGGCGGCGCCCCAGAGGCCGGCGGCGGCCCTGCCAGGCAGGGGCGGCGGGCAGGGAAGAGAGAAAAGGAAAGGACCTAACCCTAGGCTGTAGATGCCATGTTTGAGGAATTATTTTCCATTACTTGGCTAACCCTAGAAGGGTAGCTATATAGTTTCCATACATGGGCCACATGGGCCTTAGCCTCATGGGCCTAAACATATACTCCAACAGGATGGACAGTTTCATCACAACCTATCCAGAGTATTGGCCTCCCATGTCTCCAGAATTTCATTGTTAAGTTTGTGAAATCCCACATGATTGGCCCTAGGGAACTTAGCCAGTTTACTCCCAGTATGATATCATAATCTCCAAGTGGTATACTATAACAGTCAATAGTGAATTGCTCTGGCCCAATTGATATTTATAAGTTGTGGCATGATCTGACGTTGGATATTTGATGGCCTCCAAGTACTGCTACTTTAAGGCCATCTGGTGCTGGTATTGTCTGTAGCTGCAGATATCTTGCAGTATCTGCATTTATGTAGTTGTGTGTAGATCCAGAGCCCAATAATGCCAACAGGGAGTGCCCATTCACACAGATTTCCAGTTGCATAGTTGGCCTAGTTGCAACATGTAGTGAAACCTGGGTCTGTGTGTCTGATGAGGCAGTAACCGGGGTGTCAGGCTGATGGCGGCTTGCATACTTCCCTGTCAGAGAGATTGCTGTCTCCAAGTGTGATGGTTCTTCTATACTGGTGGGAGATAGGTTGTGTAGATTGTAGGGGAAGGAGGTAGGAGGACAAGGGACGGGCAGGCGACGGCGGCCTGTGGTCGCCTGCACACAAGGGGATGTTGGCGGCCTAGGGAAGGCGACGGCATGTTCGCCCTCCTCCTTGGCTGCAGCAGCGGCTTTAGCGGCGGCGGCGGCGTCATCTTTGGTGGACTTAGTGCTGCCTTGCTTGATGGAGACGAGGCGGGTGTCAACATTGTCCCAGCGGCATTGAAGCTCATCGAAGCTAGTGTTGGTGTTGATGACGAGCTTCTCGAGCAGTGCCTTCATGTTGGTGGCATTTGGAGCGGTGTTGTTGTTGCTGGCCATGGATACCTGTTCTCTAGATACTAGATGTGATGGGACTATGTTTGTGGGAGGTGGGCTGTGTAGATTGTAGGGGAAGGAGGTAGGAGGATGAGGGACAGGAAGGGGAAGGTGGCGTGAGGCCGGCTTACGGCAGGCGGCAGCACAGGGGGCAATGGCAGCACTGGAGATGGCAGGCGCAGGGGAGCAGGGATGCAGGAGAGCTTGAGGAATAATCCTCTATTTCTTGCTTGCCTGATATGAGTACACGTCCCCTATATTTATACTCCCAATGGCTTGTTCCCTAAGCAAACTAGAAGCAGAGTCCTTATAGATTTGGACTCTCCTTTTCCTAAACAAACTCTATCTTTCCTAATCTGAATTTATGCTTTCCCATCTTATTCAAAAATCTAATTGGACGTGGACTCCTCCTTGGGAGGGACTGGGGGAGCAGCCCGCCACCCCTACCCCCCCCCCCTCTCCTGTGCTCGGCCAGCCCTGGGCCTTCTCTGGGCCGCTGGGTCCACCACTGCCGGGCCTCTTTGGACCCATGGCACCAAGTCTGGTGGTTGGTGTAATAATTCCAGTTTGAGGCGCAGGAGATCTGTCAGTCCTGCTTTGTATAGCATAGCTTGTTACAGATTGGTTACCTGAGAGAGCTGTGTCTGTATACTCCTTAAGTGATTCATGCAGTTCAGTTTCTGATAATGTCCCAGCGAGTTCTTTCCTGTCAGAGGTCCGAACGTTTGTTGATGATAGAGACAAAATTGGGCCATGATTGGGTGCTCTCATCCTTTTCTAAGCACATAAACCATGTCAAGGCTCGACCTGTCAAGTGGAAGGATGCTAACAGCATCTTATCTTTTTCTGGCGTTATCTGAGATAGAAAAGGGTTCGTAGACTCCATCATATTCTGGAAACAATCATTTATAAGAATTCTGATTACCCTTGTGTTCATACCTTGGCTCCTGATTCTTTGGTGTGAAATCTGTTTTTTCCTTCCCATCCACCAGAGGCTGTTTCACTTTCCACCGGTTGCTGATCTATCAGAATTGGTCCCTCTGGTACTGTTGCTCCCCTTTTCGGGGTTGGAACATAGATCGGAGTAGTTTTGGTCCGCTCCCGCTGTGCTTGCTGCTCGAGTTTTGCTGCCTATGCCACTAGTGGTTGCATCTTTTATTTGATCTCTTTCATCCAACTAGCCCATGCTGTACAGATCCAAATCGGATTCCATTGTGATGGAAGAACGCTGGCTCCAAATACCATTTGTCACACTCTCAGATTGCAGAGGGTTCGGCCAGGGTTAACCCCTGCTGAGAGGGTGAAGAAAGTGGGGGCTAGGGCAAGAGAGGAGAGTGTGGTGTGGCAACAGGGGGAAAGAAGGCAGATGAGGATTACTTTAATTCTGCTTAACCTTTCATTCATATAAGCCCCTCTATGTTTATTGAGGCATAAGACTTGATCCCTAAGACTCCTGAAAGATTTTGTTGCTCCTCTCTGGCAGTTCACGAAGCTTTAGCAAAGGTAGAGAGTGAGTGGAATGGATCATGCATTATGCTATAATAATATATAATATATCACACTGCACACAGATACTCAGTTAGTTTGAGAACATTTTCCTTTCATTCTCTGTATTTTTCACAATACTGATTTAAGTATATCTACCTCTGGCAGGTAACAGAAGTTTGGGAGTGGCCCATTGCATTTGTTCTGAAGCTTACAATACCATCAACCCTTCCTTTTGAGTGGAGCAAAGTTTACATTAGTGCAAATATCTGTCTGTGTCCTCTCTTAGTCCTGTATTCTTTCAGTTCGTTCATTCCTCTAGATACCCGAATAGTGTTTCTTCTCCCTCAAATCCGTTTCCCTCTATGGTCTGTTGTGCTTTTTGCTAGCTTTTGTTTAGCTCTATCCCATTACCTTTTCGAGAAAGAAGCCCCAGAAACAGAAAACATCACAAGCACCCTCATCTCTTTTATTATGAGTGTCTTCTGGATCTCGACCATGGCTGGAGAGCTCCTGAACTGCCTTGCCGCAATTGGAGTTATCATGGATTTCCCGCCAGCTATACTCGGCATGACAGTGTTGGCATGGGGGAACTCTGTGGGAGACCTTGTTGCGGATGTGGCACTGGCCAAGGCTGGTCAACCTACAATCGCCATTGCTGGCTGCTTTGCTGGTCCGATGTTCAATATGCTGGTTGGATTGGGAACTGCCCTTGTAGTACAAACAGCAAGGGTGCATCCCAAAGCTTATGTACTTGAATTCCATGTCGGAATTGTCGTTGCATTTGTGTTTCTTCTTCTGAGCCTGATGGGCACCCTGTTGGTGGTCACCTGGGCTAGGTTTCGGGTACCCAGATTTTGGGGCTACTGCCTTATGGGTATATACATCTTGTTTACCATAGTCAGTATTGCTATCGCAAGTTCTTCAGGATGATATGTGATCTGATTTGTGAAGATAGTTGCTGCTAGATTGTGGTATATATTACTTAGCATTTGCAATTTGTCTGGTTGATGCATTCGATGAAAACTGTTCATGAGATATCATCTGCCTGGTCATGTTGTCTAATCTTAATGTACATATGAAATATTTCACTACAAAGTTTATTGAAGTGGTACGGTTGGTAGGATGTTACATGTTGCGCTGAAGCCGTTGTTTGTTGTGATTTTTATGCTCTTTTAGGTAAAAATTTCAGATGAGATACATAGAAATCGACCTTCTTGACTTGTGTCCTGGAGGTCTTGGGTCCGAATCAACCTTCTTGCCAAATAAGCAAAGAGAGGACATCTAAGGCAAGCCCCCAAAACATAAGAGAAGCTCCGATAGGTTGGGAGCTTAGCAGGCATGTTCCCGTAAGCGGAAGGTACTGAAACAACAGGGAACGGGAACATGGAGCTATATTTTGTAATGTAATTGTAGTACATATAAACACAAAGGTTTCTGGAATGAGAACTTTTTGTTCCCGAAGTGATGTTCCTGGAACAAGAAACATTATCATGTCCCACGTTTTCGGCTGCTAAGGTTGGTAGAAGAGATAAAAAAAAGTTGGATAACAAGAAGCTGAAGTGGAAATGATATTCTTGAGGAGCCCTTAAGTCTCGGTGGAAGAAGTAAAATCAATTCTATCTTTGAAACTTCCAAATTGAGCCGCATGTAACAATGGAATGCAGAAAATAAGCTTATGAATAAAATCAATCCAAACTCCTACTTATACAGTTCTACTAGCCCCTTTCCCCTCTTCCAGGGTGTACAAAGGTTTGGGCATATCGAGGAATAGGAGCTCCCACAACCGTGAATGGTCAAATCTCCAACCATTGAGTAGCAATATGGCTGAGGTTGGTAATTTAAAAGCAAATTTAGGGATTATTCTAAATTATGTTTCATAATGGAAGATGTTGTTTAGATGCAGATTTTGGGGGTTATTTATGTTTTTTGCATAACGATAGTAGTTGGTATTTTTTTATAAAATATATTAGAGCCAATTAGTATTATTCTCTATGATGATAAAAGTAATCTGGAATATATAACATAAAAGTCGTCCGAAATCTCCGGTGACCACCGGAGAGAACCCACAGGAGGATCCCAACGACTAGTTAATGGCTAAATTTAAATCTTGAAAATAGCCGTCAACACACCCTAAGCTCCGGTGCAGTTCATTCAGCATCACCGGACTTCTTTGATGCCCTTTGGGCAGCTCTGTAGAAGGTTTAGGGCAAAGGCCATAAGCTCCGGTCCCCTCAAAGCATACCACCGGAGAAATCCAGTGGTTCCAGACACCTTCCGCAGAAGGTTTTCGGCAACACCGTAAAACTCCAATGCTTCTCCCGCTGTTGTCGGACCTGGGCAGGTACATTCAGTGGCGGAGCCAGCAAAATGATAAGGGGGGCCAGCCATGCCAATAAATATGGATAACATGATCGTATTTTGATGTATATATATAATATTTATATTCATATAATCATATTTTTTTGCTATAACAACGCACAAAAGTGACTCTTTTAAAAAAGAGGATAAGAGAAAGTTCTTTTTTTTTCATTTGAAACTATCAATTCAACAGTCAAGTATTAATTTGGAAATAAAAACTATACTTTGCTTTGCTTGTGCGTCTAGCGTGCCGCATGTGGCTGCTCTTGAGCCTGCGTGTGTGCTGTCCGCTGATTTCAAGGAATCAAAGGCAAAAGCATTGAACGACGAACATCACACGCTGACAAGAAAATCATAACTTCCGCTCGGCTGCTCGGCTCCGCCACTGGTACATTGCTACACGTCAGCTGTCTCGTACGTCATCTCATGCAGCGCCACGTAGGATTTTTGCTGGTGCAGAGGTAAGAGAGGAGAGAGAGAATGAGGTTTGTTGTTTCGTGAAACAACCACCTCATGAGCTAAAATTTAGGACTATGAAATAACTATTCTACCATTGTATGAGTTGTTGCCATACAACTCACAACGTTACATTTATTCTATGCATAAATTAAAGAATTATGAGTTACTATGAGACAACTTAAAAACGACCATTGTGTATGTTGTCTATTATCATCTTAAAATTATGTGGCACTACATGAGATCACCCAAGACCAATGTACTTGCTCACCCTGTGTTAGGCAGGCAGCGACTGCAGCGTCCACCGGACGTATCCCGTGTTGCACCGGATGCCTCACCGGAAAAGAGGTCCAGAGAGGTTGCAGCGTGAAGAAGATGCAACCAGCTGTACTGGCGTATCTGGTGTGCACCGGATAAGGATTGCAAAGAGGGTTGCAATCAGCTTGGAGAATGCCATACGGCACCGGACATATCCAGTGTTGCACCGGACAAAAGCACCGGATATCAACAGTACTCCGATGGTCGACAATGGCTAGGCCAATGGCTGTAACGTGGCTAGATCGCATGCATGCACTGGACACATCCAGCGTGTACGTAGACTCGTAGAGGCTGCAGTATATATATATATATATATATATATATATATATATATATATATATATATATATATATATATATATATATATATATATATATATATATATATACTTTATAGCTAGCTACAAAATAAGTTATTTTATAGCCACCTCTATTTACAATAATTTTATATACTAATTTACGACAATGTCAGTATATATTTACGATAGTTGAATTACTATAACACATGGGGATATTTACCATAATGTTATAGTAAATCACATAGTAAGGAGTTACTATAATCTCGTAAATTAGCATAGCAATTATCGTAACTCAAAGTGGCTACAGAATAAGTTATTTTGTAGGGGTAATATATATATACATACTAGCAGGAGAGCCCACGCTTTGCGTGGGCAGTAATTTGGGTTACTGTTTCTTAACGGGCTTGTACTGTTCATAGGACCCGGCGCTGCAACGGTGCTAGGCACTGTTCTGGGAACAATAACATGTGAGAGTGACGAACCCGGCCAGGAGCCTCGACTTTAAGAGTTATGTATAGATACCGGCCATTTGAGGTGTGGAGGAGTGAGGAAACATATGCTACACCAATTTAGTGCTCTTCACATGCATAGTGCTTAGTGAATCACTTGGTGATTAGTGTAGGTGCTTTGCGAAGTGCTTAGGCTAGTTAGACTACCGCTTATTATGCACTTGCTTTAGGTTTAGGCCTAGTGTAAGATCCTAAATGGCTAGAGGGGGGTGAATACCCTATTTAAAAATCTACAAGCTTCACTAGACAAGTGAGTTAGTAAAACAAACGGCGTAGCAATTCTAGCACTAGCTCACTAAGCTATGCAAGCCACTTACACAAGTCTAGTTCAAGGCTAAACACTAACCACACCAACAACTAACTCTACTCCTAACAAAGAACAAAACTACACAAGCTAGAGACAATGAATAACAAGCTACACAACTAGCAAGGTAGATAAGTAAGCAAAGGAGTGAGCTTGGATTGTTATACCGACATTGATGAGTAGAGATATGTCCAATAAACCAATCAATCAATGCAATCACATACACAAGATGAAATCCTCGACAAAGAGATGACACAAGATTTTTTTACCGAGGTTCACTTGCTTCCTGGCAAGTTAGTCCTCGTTGTGACGATGCACCCACTTGATGAATCGCGAGCTAATTGACTATCAAGAGTCAAACCCTCAGTGGGTGCCGCACATCCACTCACAAGATGGAGATCCTCCAAGCCACGAGCTCCACTAGAGTAGCCAATTCGCGAACTCCCGCGGGGAAGGCTCAAGAACCCCTCACAATCACTTGGTGATGCTTGAAACAATCTCCAATCATGAGCTCAACACCACCGCTGCTCCAAGCCGTCTAGGATGTCGGGAAACACCCAAGAGTAACAAGAAATCCGCAGCCAACTCAAAGATCAAGTGCCACTAAATGCAAATCACTAAACAATGCACTTGAATCTCACTCAATCTCATTAGAGTATGCAACCAAGCAATGAGATGAGTGGAGTGGAAGTTCTCTAGCTCAAAGTATGTCTCAAGTATTCAATGAGTCAAG
Source organism: Saccharum hybrid cultivar R570 (assembly GCA_038087645.1). Lineage (NCBI taxonomy): Eukaryota > Viridiplantae > Streptophyta > Magnoliopsida > Poales > Poaceae > Saccharum > Saccharum hybrid cultivar. The sequence goes on along the minus strand of JAQSUU010000493.1, from coordinate 7,726,464 downwards.
AGAGAGGTCCCAAAACCGGCCAAACATGTATATATAAAGATACCACTTCGAATAGAGCCGTGGGGCAAAAATCGAGGGCACCGGACGCTCTGACGCACAGGCATCGGACGCACTCAGTAGCGTCCGGTGCACCAGATCTCGCCACGTTTCTCACGCGTTCAAAGTTCAACGGTTGTTTCAGCGAGCACCGGACGCGTCCGACGCCCAGCACTCAGCGTCCGACGCCAAGCATCCGATGCACTCTAGTAAGCAACCAGAGATGATTTTCGCTCACCAGATGCGTCCGACGGTGGGTCAACAGACGCCACTGCATTCGGTGCACACGAGGGTTCGAAGAAGCTGCTGATATCACGTAGCCACTGGACGCATGAACAGTACCACTTCAACATCCGGTGTAGCAACACCGGAGCGTCTAATGCTTGATTCCAGCGAGGAAGCAGCACGGCGTATTCACCGGACGGGCGGCCAGCGTCTGATGCTCTGAGAACCAGCGTTTGGTGCTCCCGAAGCCAGCGTCCGGTGCACTAAAAATAGTGAAGAACACTTCCTCAAACTCCACCTCCTTTGCAAATGTGCCAACACTAACAAGTGTTCACCACCTTGTGCATGTGTGTTAGCATTTTCACAATCATTTTCTCAAAGAAGTTAGCACCACATTAGATCCTAAATGCATATACTCAAGGATATGAACCTAGTAGCACTTGATTCATGAGATGACCATGATTGCCCCTCTTGATAGTCGACTATCAATTCTAAACCCGATCAATCACTTCTCTACTCATCTAGAGACCGGCAAAAGAAAATCCTACCATTATACCTTTGCCTTGATCATCTCATTCCATGTCCATCACCATTATCTCCAAGTTCATGCTCCTTCTCCTTCATCACTCGTGTTGCTATGCCTCAAATCACTTGGGCTTTCATCTAGTGTTTCATAAGGTTTACATACCTCTTACCACTAGGAGCTTGCTTGCACCATTATTGTACACCGGAGGGGCTTGTAGTCTTATGAGACCGCACCAACTGCGTTTGTGGTGCGGCCGCCACCATGTACTGGAGGGAACGAGGCCTACATCGGTTTGGCCGGAAGCTTGATAGTGAAGATGGTGTGGAGACATTCGGGAGAGGAATTCTAGAGACCGACTTGTGCGTGGAAAAGGCCCGGTGCTATCTATGGAGTTACCTGACCGGGAGCTTGGCCCCTGTGAGGAGCCCTTACAAGGACCAGAGGAAGCTTGCACGCTTCTCGATACCTCGATTAAAATACCAGAATTGTCGATGGGAGTTTGCATCTCTATCTTAATTAAGCTTCCGCGCTTTATATTGTGTATTTTACTTTCCTAGCTTAGTTGATAAGCTAGTTGATAGAATTGGAACCTAGGTTGCATAACTTTTTTTGCGGTAGAGATAGAAACACACCTAGCAAAACTATAGTTGCACATCTAGATAATTTATTTCTTTACATAGGTTTTGGTTAGGTTGAAATTAGAGGCTATACTTTAGAAATAGAGTTTTAAGTTGCTTAATTCACCCCTCTTAGGTGTCACGGTTCCTCAAGGAGCTTTAGAAAAATGTTTCTCAATCGCCATTTTATTCATGGTAGTCCAAAGCGTCCATGCAAAACCTGCAAATATGAACATAGCTAAACTAATAGGTAAAGGCCCCGTGCCCTGAAGCCAAGTAGCAGAGAACTCCATCAATGAAGAGGGACAAAAATTAAGATTGAAGACCTCTCTAATCACACCTCATACCCATTTGGCTAAATGACATTTGAACAAAATATGGTCCGCTGTTTCCAAGCACCCACATAGACAACAATTATCATGTCCTTTCCAGCCTCTTTTAACTAGACTTTAGGCCACCTGTAACTTGTTGTTGAACACTTGCCATAAGAAGAATTTAATTTTCGTGGAAACCTTGCATTTTTAAATCAACCCAGAACCCCTGCTGGGCACCCCCAGTTAAAAACCTGCTTAAGGATTTGGTGGAGAACCTTTTAATCTTATCCAAAGCCTAGCATGCAGAGTCCCTATCATTGGACAAGGACACCTACTGGACTTCTGTTATTAAGTCCTGCCATCTCTCTTCTCTCGTACTCCTGCAAAGAGAGAGCCCTCCTAAAATCTATTCCACAGTTTTATCCGATCCTCCCACCAAAAGTCACAACTCAACCATACAGACCTTAAATCATGAATAAATGGTAGCCTTTGATTTTTTTTAAACCATAAAACTATTAAATAATTAAAAATCAGGGAAAGGAAAGAAAATTAAAGATAAAGGTTACACGTGGGATCATCACATGCATCTTAGATATAATTCCAATATATTTTTTTACCCAATGTATTTTTTTACTACGTTTCCTAATCATGTTTGCTATTTTGTAACATAAAAACATATGAATATATAGTTTTCTATTTATTTCCCTAGGTGGTAATAAGTGATCAAGTCATCCTGATCTACCAAATTAGAATGGACAGTCCACTGTTATTCTGAAGTACCATAGCAAATTCTATTTATTTTTTCTACTCTCGAGTGTAGCTACATTGCATATGGATACATACTCATTTATCAGTTTGAGTATCCAAATCTTACTATATGAAAAAAACAAATGACTCGTATTTTTTTAGTACATTGTTATAATACTATCACAATAGTATATAAAATAAGTACAACCACATACTCTATGTATACTTGCATACTTGACATACATACTACTCCGGATCTAATGTGATCACATACTTCGTATACATATCCTTCGTCGGGTTATACACACCATAAATCTGGAGATATACACATGTCTATAACTACATCCTGGACTCCTTATTCTGTTCATCGCTGTATCTGTCTAAGAATATTTAAACTCTACCCATCAGCATTGGGTAATTTTTGCTTGCACAAATTGGAGCCAGTTCAGACTTCAACACAGGAACCCGCTCTTTACTTTAATTTGGAGCATCTGTTGGGACTTGCCAAAGCAATTTCCATTACGCAGAGCCTTCAGCCTTGGCATTTCTCCCTGTCCAATTCAAACTTCGATGTGCTGGACCGGTGCCCAGTGCGGCAAGGCAGGGCTGAAGTGGCGCGAGACAACGCGCGAGTCGAGCAGCTGGACGATGCCCGGGACGGTCACGCTTCGGGGGACCTTGTACTGGCCCAAGGACGCACCGCCATGGGAGACAGAGTAGTCGGCGAGGTCCTGGAAGGTGCCCGACCGGACGACCCGGATCTCCAGCGGCCCGATCGTGCCGTCCTTCACCCTAAGCACCCGGTACACGTAGCTCAGGGCCTCTTCCATCTCCAGGCAGCACCTGGGCAGCACGTCGTCGCCGTCCATGTCCATGGTATCGGTCTGGGGCCCCTTGGTGGCCAGCAGCTCCCAGTAGACGACGTAGTGCCCCGGCATGCTCTTGGCGCATGTCCGGCTGGTGTAGTCTAGGACGGCCGCGCCGTGCGGGTGGAGCAGCGCGGACGCGCGCTCCACCGCGCGCTGCAGGTCGCCCTCATCGGTCTTGTCGGCGTCGATGGACAGCAGCACGTTCTTCCTGCGCGCGAACCGGAACTGTGGCGCCGCGTTGTGGAACCCCGTCACGCAGAGGACATCGCCGACGCGGTAACGGCTCAGCCCGCTGTAGGTGGTGACCACCAGCTCATACTCACGCCCGGGCTCCACTCGGGCGAGCTCAACAAGCTCGCACGCCGTCGTTGTGTTGGCGGCGGCGTCCACGGGCAAGAACTCGAAGTATGCCATGTTGGGCATGATGGTGTAGGACACCTCCGACGGGTCACATATAGGGCGAAGGTTGAGGCCTATGGGGCACTCAGAGGACACGTACCTGGTGGAGGCGATCGGCAGGTCACCGCTGTAGTAATTCAGTGCCGGGACATACTGCGCCATGGAGCCAGTGACGATGGTGTCCAGGTACTTGGCGTTGGGCCAGATGCGCGTGACAATGCCGGACCAGTCACCCTTGGAGCACTCGGCGCGGATGGCCATGGCAAGCTTGGGGTCGTCTGGCGCCTGGAGGATGCCAGCCACCGCCTCGCGCACCGACGGGTCAGAGACGCAGGCGCCGAGTTCACCGGTCTCGACGTCTGCTGCGAGCTGCTCCCAGTGCTGCTGCAAGAAGAGAATGGCCCGGAGGAGGCCCGAGGCGAACACAGCGCCGACGCGCAGCACGTCATGGCGCTGGCATAGGCCGCACACCATCTGCGCGTACATGCTCTGGAACGTGTCCTCGCAGAGGATGACCGCCATCGGGCTTGTGTAGGTATGGCACGCATGGTTCTTGAAGTGGTCACTCTTGTAGTAGCTTGTCAGGACGGGCCGCGCCAGCAGGCCGCCTGCCGTCTTCATCTCCGGCCTGACGAAGAGGAAGTAGAGACCTTTCCCCTTGTCGATCCCAGGCACAAACCTGCTCGATCATGCAATGCACAATATTGTTTAGCTAGGCTTGAATAATCAGTAGTTCCATATATAGCATACGATGATAGATAGATAAGAGTACGTATGTATACTTAGTTACTTACTGATGACTCATCACTGGCATGATGAGGCTGTACAGTAGCTGACGGCGGTCAAGCTCATCCTTCACACTGGGAATGAGCTTGAGCTGGCCACCCGACGTGCCGGAGCTGGGGAAGAACTCGGAGATGGGGTGCGCGGAACCGGACAGGATGGGAGCCTTGTCTCCATCGGCGACGCGCATGATATACGGCTTCAGGTCCTCGTATGTCACCATGGGCACCTTTGCCCTGAACGTGGCCCGATCGGTGGCGCCGGCGAGGTCGCATTTCACGAGGTACTCGCTCTCGGCGTTGCGGCCAAGGATCTCGGCCAGCACACGCTCCTGGACGGCGTCCACATTAGTGGTCATCTCTTCGATGAACTCAAGTTTCACTAACACCTGCGTCGCTGGTGCCGACGAGGCTGGGCTCCGGGTCGACACGGCAGCTGTTGATGACGCCATTGGCTCAATCCAAACACGAATTGCCAACACTTAGCTAGCTACTAGCTGTTTCGAATACGTGCGAGTTTAGAGGGGCGATTGATGATTCGATCAAGCGTGTGGTTTGGGCTGGCCATCATGATGGTATTTATAGAGCGGATGTCATGGAAGATGATTTATTTCCAGTAGAGAGAGTAGCGATAACACCCTGGTCAAATAGTAGTTATCGCTTACTGGACCTTTGCTCTCATCACTAATTCACTGTCGTACGTTTTCACGTAGTAAACCCAAATTTGAATGTCTGTTTTCTATTCTCAAAAAAATAAAAAGGATGTCTGTTTTCTTAAAGATCCAATTTTTTTAAACTATCGATTGCCAACACTATTGTCGCTAATGTATGTAAGTATATTTGGTACACCTGGTGATATAGAGCATTTGTGGTTTCCTAAAAAAAAACATAGAGCGTGCTCCGCTTGTAAATACACCCTTCCCAGCCCAAGTTGTTGTGGCTCATCTGTGTGCGGCACGCACACTTAGCAAAAAAAAAAAAAAAACAAACAAAGAGCATTTGTGTGTAACTATGAATTTAATAGTGATATAATTAAGGGTTTTTTTATTCATACCATTATAATTTTCAAAGTTTAGAGAAATATCATTACTATTCGCTTATTTTGAAGCGTGCCATTATAATTTCTTCATTTCCCTCAATACGTATGGATACGACTTGCGCCTAGCTACAGGCGCATACGATGCCATGTATTCTAGTGTGGACTCAAATACCCTCGGCTCCAAGTAGATAAGGACCACTGTGGCCCCTCTCTCCGTACCACTAATGTGCGGGCCCCACATGTCATCTTCTTTCTTATCTTCCACGCCCCACACCTGGCCACTAATACCCATTAAAAACCTATAATTAATGGGTAATTCAAAAACTGAATGTTATTTTCGGAATGGTAGAGGTGGATAATAATAAATTAAACAGATTTAATCCTTCTCCGTCGCCTGATTTTTTGATTATCTATCAGTCACCTGGCTTCTTCCCTCCCCTTCCGTTGCTGCCAGCACACCCCACCGCCGTCCACCGCACGCGGCACGCATCGTTGCCGCACCGTCACCCCACGCACCATGCGCCGCCGCCGCCCGCCATACCGCCCCACGCACCACAGTCTGTCACCCTTTCGTGCGCTGCATCTTCTCCCTCCCGTTGCACATGTGAGCAGCGCCTCGCATCTGTCGAGAGGTCGGCCGCCGCCACTCGCCCGACAGCCTAGAGCTCGCCGGACACCCTTGCGCTGCCTGGAGCTTCGAGCTCGTCAGCCGTCCCAGTGCCGCCCAGAGCCACGAGATCGACGGCTGACCTAGATCCGGGGCTGTCACGTCGATGACGATGGCAAGCATCACCTGTAGGAAGAGGTACTCGCCATGAGGGAGCTGAGCAGGAGCTCTAGAACAGCGAGGTAAGCAAGGATGAGCACGAGGTTGAAGAAGATGCGAGAAGCAGTGGGAGCGTGAGGTTGAAGGTGACTGACGCTGTCACCTGTCAGATACCTGACGCCGAGATAGACCTAGATTAAATGGTTTTTTTATTTCCTATGATAATTAGAATCAACTGAATTAGAGTGGCCAGGTATTTTTTTTAATTATCATGCATGACAATTTCTAGAATCTATCCTTTTTGTCGAATGCATCTTCTGAGAATTAACATGTAGGCTTTCTTGAGGGCCTTGAGTTAGTAATAATATTAGGATACACGTGTTATTATCATTTGCATTGCACCTCTGCAACCTTTAGCTATATCAGCTCTTGTGTTGCTGCTTCCCTTTCCGTGAAATCATGAATAATATTTTGGTTTTCAACTTTCAATCTTATTAAATTAGTTGACACAATTGCTTTCAGTTTATTTCTGTATTAGGTTGAACTCTACTCACTGTATTTTTTATTCCAAAATGTCCTTTTTTTATTTTAATATCCTGGCGACAAGGCTAGCTAGGCTCCCTGTCGCCACGCCGTCTGTCTGACACAGTTGATGACGCCATTGGCTGAATTTAAGTACGAGATGCTAACACTTAGCTAGCTAGTATCTGTACCGAATACATGGGAAAATTAGATGGACAATTGATAATCAAAGCATTTTGGTTTGTGGACGGATGGTTTGGGCTGGCCATCATGGCGCGGTATTTATAGAGCTTCCATTTTGGAAAATGATTTCTACTTCCCCTACTAAAATACAATGGATTTCTAGTTGTCTTATTAGGTCAAAGCTTTATAAGTTTGACAAAATTTATGTAGAGTAAAGCATGAACATATATCAGATCAGCGAGGTGAATTATGAAAGAAGTTTCATAATATATCTAAGGAAGCTCATTTGATATCATAGATATTATTATCATTTCAATAAACCTGATCAAACTTAGAATGATTTAAATTAGAACGTGTGCTACTGCAAGGAATAAAATCTTATGTTTAATAAGTATTAAAGTATTGTGGATAAACCTAGCATATATGTTGTTTCATTTCCTAACATAATATCCATTTATATACTCTATAGTATCTATCTAGACATGAAAAAATTGATAGATTTACTCTGTATATGTTTTCATCATTTTCATTGTAGCTCTGTTAGGTTTTACTATGTATTTATTTGAAGCCTTATCATAAGTTACATCATCTCGTTTTGCATCATTTTTTGTGACATCTTGAATCTAAATTTAGTTTTCAACTTTTGATCTTATTAGTTGTTGCTAAGTATAAAATCTAGTATTTATATATCATATCTTTTACTCAAAATTCCCTATTATGTTTTATTGCAAATGGATTGTAGGTCGTCATATATAGACGGCAATTTTAGTTACTATTTTGATTTACCAATTTTAGCTACTACAATGCCATAAACAGTTATTTCATTCTACACCATGACGACACTTAAGATGTTAAATTTCTTCAGTCAAAGAACTATATGTGTAGTAGTATTGTTTTACAAAAAGGAAAGTGCCTACAATTAAACTGCGACTATTGATATGTCATAATATTTTGGTGAAAATGTACAAACTTATCTAATAAGTAACCATATATAATTTATTGTTAGAGTTTTAATACAATTTAAAATGCATTTTAATGTCATAGGTATGTGGTTTGTTAAGAGAATTTTTTTTCACGATCAATAAAGTACAAAAATATATTGGTCACCAATGTATGTATGGTGACATAGAGCATTTGTGCTTAAATTTGCATTTAACAAGATGGAATTAGATAAGTATGAAACATATATATTGTATTTTATTGGGAGTAATCTAATGTTTGTATATAACTTATATTGAAAATTTAGATTTAATGATATTTTGGTTTGTGTTGTACAACGACATATGTGGGTAATCTAGATGCAAATTGAACGGGTTACTTAATATTATCTTTCATAATGCTAAAGGTGGATAATTTGAAAGCAAATTTCAGGTCACTTTAAATTATTTTTCATAATGGCATAGATTGGCAATTTATATTATGTTCTAGGGGATATTTATGTTTCTTCTAAAAATGGCAAAAGCATGTAATATTTTAGAAAACACAATAGATTCAGTGACTATTATTCCCTACGATGATTACAGTTAATCATCTAGGAATATGTTTTTTTTTGTGTTGGGAAGAGCAAAGTGGTAAAATGTTTAATGAGAGTTTTAATGAGTGGCAACAAAGTTTTTATACATCATCCGGATAGACGATTAGATATCATAGATGTCTAGAGTTCGTCACACGCATTTTGTTTGACAACTTATACTCGTTGTTTGGAGTTCCGTTGGTTTTTTGGCCGAGTCCCACCCTCTATCTTTTTCTTCCCAAGCATGTATCCCTCCCTTACAAAACCTAAAACCTTTATGCTTGATGAGACTATGCCCTCTCCTTTCATACGAGAAAAATAGACAAGGAACAATATGGGTTAGGGGGGAATTTAGAGCTTCACCGTCGTCACTCTTTGCATTGTATCCTCTTTTAGGATCAATTAGTCATCTGCTTCTCCTTCCTTTTTTTTCCTCGGTCCCATGATTTTGCTCATATTCTTGATGGTGATGTTGTGCGTGGAATAGATCAAGTCATGGTGTAATGGTAGAGCTCGCCGCAAGGAAGAACGGGAAACATGAGGCCAATCATTGCAGGTCTTCATTATACTCGTTGTTCGGATAAGATCTTGATTTTCTCCACTGTTTTGATGGGAGATCTATGCTAGGGTTTAGGATAATCATTTGATTAGTTGGTAGGGTGTAACATCCCATATGTTAAAAAGCAGTTAAAACTTGATTAAATACTGATCATGCATTATCATTATGCATTAAGGCATAAGATGCATTTCATGTTGCATAAGCAATGTTTCATATACTAGGTCTCTGTTGCATAGTGATGTTTCATGTGTTGCTTGGTAGTGTTTCATATGTTGCAAATAGGGTGTTTCATGTTACATATACATGTTTCACATGTTTCAATAGTGATTTGATATGTTAGTTTTATTAGTATGCTTAATATGTTAACAATGCCATGTTGCTTATCACATGAAATAATGTTTTATTAGTGTTAAAGGATTAATCATGTTTTAGTTAAAAAGAATAATCAATTGAATTCAAAATCCTGATTTTCGGAAAACCTTGTTTTACCCCTTTTTGTGTAATTCAAAATCTAAGCAAATTTTGGGGGTGAGCCAAAAAGCAAAGTTGTAGACCAGGTTTTGTTGTACAACTTTGGTTTTTGGAGTTTTCAAAGTTTTAGTGTAAAAGTTGGAGTAATTTTCAAAAGATTCAAATCTCAAATTTGACCCCTTTTCATTTCCCTATTCCAATTTCAAAATGGAGTCAGAATTTGAAAATGGTTTAAAAAGCAAAGTTGTAGGTCTTACCTAGATGTAAAACTTTGGTGTTTTGAGTTCTCAAAGTTTCAATGTAAAATTTTGAATAAAATTGAAAAGATTCAAATCCCAAATTTGAATTTCAACCTCAATTTCAAAAAGTAGGCATAATTGGGTGATGGCCCAATTATGAAAGTTGTAGATCTTTAAAAGTTATACATTTTCTCTTTTTACAGATTTTCAAGTTGTATTAAAAAATTAGAAGTAATTTTGAATTTACAAAAACCCTACTTTTGTCCCCTTTTTAAATTCAAATCCAAATTTCAAAAATTATTCAAAATTCGAGTTTGGTCACAAAAGCAAAGTTGTAGAGTTCAGAATTTTGAACAACTTTTGTTTTTGGAGATTTTTGTGTTTCAATGCAAAATCAGAAGTAATTTTGAAATTTCAAAAGTGAGGTGGCATGATTGCTACAGTAACAGCCGTGACTCTTCTCCTCTCCCTCTCTGCTCACCGGCGTGCGCTGTCCGCCGTGCTCTCCTAGCGTTTCTCAGTGCTCGGCCACGTACTCAACCGAGTGGATGAGTTCACGAAGACGCTGTCTAGGCCACGACGTCGACCTCGCTCTCTTAAAAGCCGACACTGGCCAGCTTCTTTTCTTTTTCTCTCTCTGCCCAACGCCGGTGAACTCGACGCACCGGCGAAATTCACCACGCTCACTCCACCTCTGCTTGCTTCATCTTGCAGCTAGCTTCGCCCACCCCTCGCACGTCGTTTGAGGCCGCTCGCGCCGCCTCTCTTGGTCGGCATCGGCCGCGAGTGCAAATTCCATCGCGATGGTCCGCCATGGCCGCCATGTGCGCCTCCACCGTGACCAGCTCCATCCACCGCCTCTCTGCTTCAACCGAGCACTCCATCGTGTTCATGGTCAGTCACTGGTGCTCGCTGACCTTTTCCTTTAACCATTACCGCCATGGCGTGGCCCGCTCGTGGCCGCCGCTCCGCCGTGGCAGCCATGGTCGGCGTCGAGCGCTCCTCGATGCCCGAGTTTCTGGATGGATGCCCTGGGTTTGATCACGACACCACACCAGTCCTTTGGGTGCGGTCCGCCCCGCCGGAACCTCGCCGGTGGCAAGGATGGCCGGCCGGCCGCTGCCATGGCCTCTGTCCAGAGCAGGGCGCGGCGTGGCCTTGCTGGGCCGGCCCGGTCAGCTGGGCCAGGCAAGGGGGAAGGCAGGCCAGAAAAGAGAGAGAAGGGAGGGGCGCGCGGGTGGGCCGCGTAGTGCGGCTGGGCCGAGTGGGCCGAGCTTGTGAAATGTTTTCCGATTTTATTCTTTTCTAAAATATCAAATAGTGCCAAATTTTGTTTATTTCATTGTGAATTATTTAGAGCTCCAAAAATGATAAATTTTTTTGTGTAGCCTCCCTGTGTTGTGTACTATTTAGGAAAATTATGAAATGCTAATTTTGATTACTTTTTGAAGGTCAATTAATTAGCTCCATTAATTAATAAATGACTTTTCCATAATTTTTCTAGGCTTAATTAATTATCTAAAAATTGTGAAAATTGTTTTACCACTTAGTTATGATGTAAGCTTCCTAAAATAAAAACTTGAGCTTAATTGGACAAATTTGATTTTATTCTTAATTTATGCTTTATTAATTAATTAGTTAATTAATCAAGTAATTAGTGCTTAATGACTTAGGGTTTTGTTTGACTTTGGGATTGCTTGTTGACCTTGGGTCATTAACATGTAAAGACCCTTGGCATTTTAATTAATTATTTGAGTTTATGATTAACTTGTTAACTAGGATTTGTTAATGATAATTAATGTGTTTAACATAGATCATTATTGGTTAATGATTTCTTGTATATGTAATTAGTGATTTGTGATAGACTTACTTGCTTATTAGATGCAACCTCTTGGGTAAAAAGTAAAGTTAAGTAGTTTTCTTAACAATATCTTAATGTGATTGAAGTTGTTTAATAATTCTGTTGGATTGCAACTGTACGGCGAAGGAAAGTTGTACTCAAATAGAAAACTAATATTTATCCTTTCTAAATGTCTCTTGTATGCTATGTCTTGTTTATCATCATGCATCATGGCATGCATTCCATCATATTAAGTCCCGCATCATTTATATACGTGTAGTTTATACGAGTGTTTTGGATTATGTCGATCAAGCTTCAGAGAAGGTGATCCACCCGTGGTGTTGGTGTCAAACTTGACTTCTACTAAAACTAACTTCTCTACAACGAAGGCAAGCCCCAGTGCATTTAAACCCTTCCTTGAGTTTTACAAATCTTTATCACTGGTACTATGGTTTATTGGATTAAGTAACTAAGAATTGAGTGATAATCCAATTGCTGCATTATCATCCTTGATTATTGTGATATCACCCTTGGTACCTGTTTTATTGAAAAATGCGTAGTATACTTCGCTATGCTTAATGAGTTAGGCTTTTAAATGAAATGTTTTTATGGCCATGATGGCATATTTGAGGAATAATGAAATATAAGAATGAACTTGAAGATCGGGCGGGTGGTTTGGCCACTGCTAACTTGCATTGGGAAAGGAGTCTCAATGTAGTATTTCCGCCTTGTCAGTTAAGGACCGTTCATGTAGTTCTGTTTGTGTTTCGAGACTTTACAACTAGCCTCATGCCTTGGGTAAGCCCAAGATATTAGTGATTCCACTACGAGAACGTCTAACCTCGCACTGGGAGTGGAGAGATGGTGGGAGTAGCGTGTACCCTCGAGGCTAGAAATGGGCCGGGTTCGAGGAGTACTGTACTCTCGGGTGGCGATGAACACGTTCTGGTCTTAGGAGATCTAAATGAGGGTTGGCATATGCAAGATTTGGGTCTACATATGTCGTGAGGTTAGAGATCCCCAGCTGGGTATAATCGGTTCGAATCGTCGTTGCTCCTCGGTTATGGAGACTCGATCACATGTCCTGCATCATAGTTAAGAACTGGAATTGGAAGAAAGAATAAAGAAGGATCTTGATGAGAATTACTTTGATCTAGATTAGGATCCCCTAGAATTGGTTAATGAACCATCAATGATAAAAATAAAATGTTGAAAGTAAGGACTTACTGTAGTAAGCTTTTCTGCAAAATAATTTTGATTCTTGAATACTCATACCTTGATTCCTTAAAGCCAGCATATCCTTGGAGTCTTTTCTTTTCGTCGGGTAAGTCTTGCAAAGTACAATTGAGTACTCAGGGTTTGTTAACCCCGTTGTAGGTGTTGACTGGTGCTGCTAATCAGGTCATGTCTGTGGGCTCGACATGATTTGGTTGTTTCCCATAACTTAGGTGCTCTGCCTAAGTTATCTTCTGTAGTTCTACTCGACTTTCGCAATACAAGTTAAGTTTGTAAAAAGTTAACTTAAACATGATTTATAAATTCATTGTTGTTATTCTTCCGCACTCTGATGTAAAGTTTTGTAACAAAAGTTGTAATATTGTAGTTACTCCTTTGTTGATCCTGGTATGAGTTGTCAAACGTAGTTGAATCGGGGTCCTGCGAGGGCACTTGACAGATCTTCTTAGGTTATCTGGTGTACATGCATAGCCGTCAGAGGTCTTAGGGACAATGACAGGTGCATGTGGGCCATATAATTTAGGAGGTTCTGCTACATAGGGTTAGGGTTCTAATCTCGTAATTAAGTTCTACTATTTTCCAGATCATGCATGCTATTTGGGGTTGTTTTTATGTGGTTAAAAATCATAGAAAAATTATATTTTAGTAGTAGACTTCATCTTTCTTTCAACATAGAGATCATATTTTTAGCCCTTATGGTTTGGGAGATACGATCGTTGTTGGATGATGCATTTGTGTTGTCAGACTTCTAGATAGTATTAGATGCATTCAGTTTTATGATAGCTAAAGTTTAGAGTCTCATGGAATAATCTACGTAAAAGTTGTAAGAAAATCCATAAGTTTTCCAATGGTATACAGTAGGTGGCAGATGCTCAGCAGAACTTTCGTTATGCTTGTTTTAATGATATGCTTTTGTTCTGTTGTCTAAAAAGTTTAGTTTGTTTGCGGCCTTGTTTTGGATGTCATAAATTTTTTAAAATCCAAAATTCATAACACGAAAGTTGCATATAACGCTCTGTATATTCTGACAAAGTTTCATATTCTTAATACAAGTGATTTGTCTGTAGTAAAAATGTAAAGTAGGGTTTCTGTCGTCTATGTTGCGTGAATACTTCTGAGAGGTGCCATATCCGTATCCGATATGAATCGGATATGGATACACGTTGGATACGTATCCTAGCCACACTAAAAAAACTGGATACTATATGGTTAGGATACTCATATTCGATACAGTTATGCCAACTTAGATACTGCGTGTGAAATAGGGTTTCTGTTGTCTATGCTGCGTGGATACTTCTGAGAGGTGCCACATCCGTATCCGATACGTATCGGATATCAATACTCCTTGGATACACGTCGGATATGTATCCTAGCCACACTAAAAAATTTGGATACTTTATGGTTAGATACTCGTATTCGATACAGTTTTCCCAACTTAGATACTGCCGAAAACTAGATAACAGCCTACATAGGCCCAAATATTATGAAAAACAATTGGCTTTGCTATCCTCATATCATTACGTAGCCGCTGCAATCTAGGATCCCCTCTCACATCGCTCTTTTCTTCTCCACTTATTCCTCAGGTCAGGCGTAAGATTAGAATCCCCTTCGTCAATAGGAAATGGTGAAATTACCTAAAATTGGTTTTCATTTTTTTACTTTCTATCAATCAATGTGTTATATAAATTGCTTGGAACTGCTAAATTTTAAGTTACAACTTGCTAGATAACTACTTTTATAGCTTGTATTTCATATACATTAATTATTATATTAAAATATATTAGACGTATCCCCGTCTCAGTGTTTTTTTGAGGAATGTCATATCCGCGTGTCCGATACATATCATATCCGATATTTGTATCCGTATCGATGGACTAGTTTGCTAAGGGAACAATTTTCAACAATTGATGGATTAAAATAAATATTTGTCCTAATATATGGATGTCTACTTTGGTCTACACGGCGGTTTATGATAATTTTCCTTCTAATTTAATAGCAATAGAACTGCACAATTTAGAAAATAATAGTGAACTGTATAGTTATTAAATTATTGTCCACAATAGAATACGTTGGTGTTTAGACCTAGATTTGAGGGATATTTCAGGTTTTTTTACACGGCAGAGGTGGTAATTTGATACAAACTAAATAAGTTACTTTATATTATCTTTTAGAATGGAAGACGTGTGTTGTTTGAAAGAAAATTTAGGAATTATCTGTAATATCTTTTGTAATGGTAGTCGTGAGTAATTCAGATACAAAATTTGAGGTATTTAAGATTATCTTTCATAATGACAGACGTATGCAAATTTGGAGGTTACTTTGATGGATGAGGTGGGTATTTGCTAGAAATCACTCAAGACCGAATCATTATTATTGGTAATGACGATTATAATTTACCAAGCTAAAAGTTATTATTGAGGATGAAGATTATAATTTAGCAAATTAAAGGCATGGTGTTTCTGATTCAGTGAGGAACTTTAGAATTTATGTTTTTTCTAATAACGTGTATCATGAGAATTAATTTAGAGGCTTTGTTAAGTTGGATGCCCCTCTTACTAATAATATTAATAAGATACCATATATAATATAGTTGGCCATACTATATATCTAGAGGGGCACGTGGTTTGCTGGTGCCTGATAGGAGTCTTATCTATGAAGTGCAGGTTTGTTGGAGAAGCCAAAAAAAAAGGGGGCGATCTTATCTTCGGACTCAGGAAAAAATCTTGTCCTAGCCATTCGTGCGTGTTGCAACTCACAAGTATTTTGTGGCAGATAAAGTCATTCCACTAAATTTAGAGAACGTTAGTCCAACCCTGAGCAAACTTCATACTCCCTCCATCCTAAAATAAGTGTCATTCTCATTTCACAAGGAGTTAATTAAATGCTTTTAACTTTGACCAAATATAAACAAGAAAATATTTATATTTGTAGCACGTAACTAGTATCATTAGATAGATTGTTGAATCCATTTTCGTAATAAATTTATTTAAAGATAAAAATGTTGTCAATATTCTCTACAAATCTAATCAAACTTTAAAAAAAATTGATCCACACAGATACTATACGAACACTTTATTTTGGGACGGAGCGAGTATATACCAGCCCTCCTAGACTTGTGGTTGTGATAATTGGCCACGGAGGCTAGCTAACTTTCATGCTCCGTCAGGAATTTCAGGTAATAGTCCAAATCCATTAAAGCCTTGTAATGAAGTCTTAGCATGTTGCATGGTCGCACACTACACTGGTGAGTGGTGGACATCAACATCTATCGCTTCAATAATAAATCGAAGGCGACGAAGAGTGAATAGACACGTTTACAAGATACAAGAATTCAACAAAAATAAGCACACCATGCATGATAGCCATCCACCTGGATTGAAAGTGAACAAGTAGTTTCCAAAAAGCTATCGTTCTTTCGTTGGAGATCGAGATGAAGAATGGCTACGATTTCCAATGCAAGCAACCTAGCGGGAGCCTTGTAATAAATCGTTGGAAATGGATTGAAAGTGAACAAGTAGTTTCCAAGAAGCTGTCGTTCTTTCGTTGGAGATCGAGATGAAGAATGGCTACGATTTCCAATGCAAGCAACCTAGCGGGAGCCTTGTAATAAATCGTTGGAAATGGATTGAAAGTGAACAAGTAGTTTCCAAAAAGCTACCGTTCTTTCGTTGGAGATCGAGACGAAGAATGGCTACGATTTCCAATGCAGGCAACCTAGCGGGAGCCTTGTAATAAATCGTTGGAAATGGATTGAAAGTGAACAAGTAGTTTCCAAGAAGCTGTCGTTCTTTCGTTGGAGATCGAGATGAAGAATGGCTACAATTTCCAATGCAAGCAACCTAGCGGGAGCCTTGTAATAAATCGTTGGAAATGGATTGAAAGTGAACAAGTAGTTTCCAAGAAGCTGTCGTTCTTTCGTTGGAGATCGAGATGAAGAATGGCTACGATTTCCAATACAAGCAACCTAACGGGAGGTATTGAACTCATTGTTTGAAAAGAGTCACACACACACTCACACACACACACACACAGACACACACACACACACACACACACAAAACATGTTTGAAAAGAGAGAGACGCCAGGGGGGCTATGCATGCTGCCACTTTGTCCTAGGTTATGTGTGAAAACCAAAGATGCCACCTCTGGTCGTCGACATCACGAGAGGGATATATGTACTATGGATTATTGGAGACTGGAAAAGAATGGATAACTATATGAAGGAAACGACAAAAACATACAGTATGATTTTAGATCAGTTCGTTTATCCTATCGGCCATAGTCCTTTGTATTACGTCGACAGTCAAATTGGGCCAAGTCTAGCAAAACTGGCAAAACTAGTTTCTGTACTGTGTATGACCATTTTGTCCCTCCAATCCCAAGCAAATGAAACGAAATTCGTTCTTCTCTTTCAATGTCACTAGAGATAAGTACGTGTTTATTTCTGCAACAAACAAATAAAATAAAGATATGTACAACGACAGCAAGCACACAACAACATGTTGATGGCATGTTCAATACTCAAATAAAAAAAATCACAGCCACACATAATGATGTAACACCCTAAAATTTGCAATTTTGAAATATAGTTAAAATGATTTAATTCTGTATTTTTGTGCTCATGAAAACATAGGAAAATAAAATTTTCCATCAAACTAAAATTCATCATAAGGTGTAGCAACATTCTTTTGCATACATGCTGGTACATATGCTTTATTGTACTGTGTGGTTTTGACCAAAGTTCGAAATGAATTCAGATGCTTTTGAAAATGGCTTTAAAATAAAAGAAAAAGAAATTAAAAGAGAAACTCTCCCTCTGGCCCGGGCGGCCCAGTTCTTGCCCTCTTAGTCGGCCAGATGGCCTGCTCAGCCCCGCAGGCCCAGTTCCTCTTCTAGCCAGCAAGCGCAGCGGGCCAAGGCCCATCGCTCCCCCGTGGCCCAGCCGGTGCGCAGGCTCGAGTGCGCGCGCTCCCCTCTCTCCCTCGCTCGGTCTGGCTGACAAGTCGGCCCCGCGTCCCGTCTCCATGACGATGCGACCCCATGCGTCAGCGCCGTCCCCTACCTCCGGTCGTGCCCGAGCCGGACTCCGTCGATGGAAATCTTCCGCACCCAATCCCGATTTCTGGATTCTTCCATGTGAGGACCACGTCTGGGTGCCCTATAAAAGGGAGCAAGCCTCTGCAGCATCCCGTTTTCCCATCTGCGCGTCGTTCCTTGCCTTAGCCAGCTCGCGCCGCCGCTTCTGGATCTCGCCGAGCAGAGCACGCCCGCCGCTGCTGTTGACGCCGTCCGCCGCTTCACCGCCCTTCGAGACCCGCTGCCGAGCTCCACATAGAGGTGATGAAGCTGTCGACACCTTCGTGCCATCCTCTTTTGCTCCGTAACTCACAGTCTCACACGCAGTATCGCTGAATCCTCGCAGGAAGCCGCCGACCATCCGTCGAGCCCAGTGCCGCTGCCGAGCCCTCTCCGTTCACATTGAGC
Organism: Saccharum hybrid cultivar R570; assembly: GCA_038087645.1. Taxonomy (NCBI): domain Eukaryota; kingdom Viridiplantae; phylum Streptophyta; class Magnoliopsida; order Poales; family Poaceae; genus Saccharum; species Saccharum hybrid cultivar. The sequence goes on along the minus strand of JAQSUU010000493.1, from coordinate 7,708,096 downwards.
CCCTAGGTAAGCTCGTCGTGATCCAGTCTGCCTTATGTGCTTTCCCCTCTGAAAACGGAGCCCTAGAACGTGTCCTCGTGCGTGATGGTGCAGGATCTCAATCACAAGCTTGATTCAGTGGCTAACATAAGAGAAAAACCGAGATCAAAGGATGAACACGCGCAAGAACACGGAGTTGGACCCCAAACTGGCAACTGTCTACAGGGTGACAGTGCCCCTTTTCACTCTTGATAGTTTCGTGTACGACCCACGATATATCACACCAGCACACACATAGACAAGTTCTAAGTATAGGCTTTATATACCAGCCTTACAAACTCACACATACCATGCGAAATTTTAAAACACACACGATACAAGACGCCCAAGATGCAACTGCTGTTGACCCGCGACGTCGTGGGCGCGCTCACCGCGCGCACCGGTTCCTGCTGGGTTTGAATCTTGCCTTCCCGCGCGCCCTGCTGCCCAACCTTCACCAGCTGACTCAGCATCCACGTGCACAAGCCAGATTAACCCAACATTCTCCCCCTTAATCTTGATGTGCACTGACATCTCGCACTCCAATGAGATGCCTCATTACTTCAAACTTTCCTGCAGCCATAGGCTTTGTTAGGATGTCTGCCTTCTGATCATTTGTACTGATCCTTTTTACCACAATTTGACCCCTCTCTACACATTCCCTGATAAAATGATACTTAGTATCTATATGTTTGCTTCTTCCATGGAAAACTGGGTTTTTCATCAAGGCAATTGCAGAGGTGTTATCCACATACAGTGTAACAACTCCAGGCTTAGTTGAGGTGAGTTCTGACAGCAGGTTTCTAAGCCACAAAGCCTGCATTGCTGCCATAGTTGCAGCCATAAACTCTGCTTCACAGGAGGATAATGCTACTGTCTTTTGCTTCTGTGAACACCAGGTTATCAAACACTCATTGAGATAAAATGCCATTCCAGCTGTGCTTCTCCTTCCTACTAAATCAGCTGCTAAATCACTATCTGAAAAACCTTTCAGTACTTCTGGATCACTTCCATTGGTATACACCAGACCAAAATTGATACTTCCTTGAATGTACCTGATGATCTGCTTCACTGCTTTTTGATGCATAACAGTTGGCTTCTCCATATATCTGCTAGCCATCCCCACAGAGAAAGCAAGATCTGGTCTTGAGTGCAATAAGTATCTCAGACAGCCAATTACACTCCTGTATTCGGTTGCATCTATTCTCTGACCATTCTTGTCTTCATGCAACTTGGTTCCAGGATTCATAGGAATTTTCGTGGGATTGCAGTCTTCCATGCCAAACTTAGCCAGTACTTTCTTGGCATACCCTGCTTGTTTGAGAGTGATGAAATCTTCATGCTGCTCCACTTCTATGCCCAAGTAGTAGGACAGTAAACCAAGATCACTCATCTCAAATTCCCTTGTCATTTGTTTCTTGAATTTCTCAAATTCCTGTGTTTCACTCCCAGTGATCAACAGATCATCCACATATACCCCCAAAATGAGAGTAGCTTTACCAGCGCCTCTCTTGTACACTGCCTGTTCACTAGCACATTTCACAAACCCCAAACTCTTCAGACTTCTATCCAATCTGATGTTCCAAGCTCTGGGTGCTTGTTTGAGTCCATACAATGCTTTGGTTAATTTCAGAACATGCTGTTCTTTCCCTTTTACAGTGTACCCTTCAGGTTGAGCAACATAAACCTGTTCCTCCAACTCACCATTCAAAAAGGCTGTTTTTACATCAAGGTGATGGATTTTCCACCCTCTGTTTGCTGCCATAGCTATGATCAGTTTTACTGTATCAATCCTGGCAACAGGAGCAAAAACTTCCTCATAGTCTATTCCTTGTTTTTGCACATAGCCTTTTGCCACAAGTCTAGCCTTGTGCTTGACTACTTCTCCATCTGCATTTCTCTTGAGTTTAAAAACCCACTTGAGGCCTATTGCCTTTTGACCTGCAGGTAACTTTGCCAGTTCCCAGGTTTTATTTTTTTCAATAGACCTTATCTCACTGTTCATTGCCTCCACCCACTCTAGGCTTTCTGCTGCTTCATGGTAGGAAGTTGGTTCATCAGATTCAGTCAACAATGCTTCTATCTCCTCTGAATCTTCCAACTCAACTTGTTCAGTATTCTGATAGATCTCATTCAAACTCTTGAAATGCTGAGGTTCTTCATCAGATAAATCATCATAAACTGCATCAGATTGTGACTGACCCCCACCAGCATGTGACTCTGAATTATGTTGCACTGGATTGTCTGCATTTCCATCAGTGCCTGATTCAGTGTCCTGTAGCTCATCCGGCACATTGCCAATCCCTGTGTTATCTGTAGGCTGAGCTCCCCCTAGCTCCTGTTGTGGTAACGCTGATTCATCACCTAAAGTAGCTGTCTCCCAGCCATCCTGATGAATCCATCCTCCATCTTCTACCTGAAACTCCATCAGGTTCTCAGATGCATTCCCATTCCACTTCCATTCTACAGATTCTTCAAAGATCACATCTCTGCTGATGATAATCTTCTTCAGAACTGGATCATACAATCTGTGAGCTTTGCTTCCTTCTTCCACACCAAAGTAAACCATCTTGTGACTCCTGTCATCCAGTTTCTTTGGATGTGGTGTTATCTGCTTGACATGAGACAGACAACCAAACACCTTGAGATGACCTAGGTGAGGTTTTCTCCCATTCCATGCTTCATATGGAGTCTGCTCCCCCATAGGTTTAGATGGTAGCCTGTTCAGCAAATAGACAGCATGTCTGACAGCTTCTCCCCAGAATCTTCCTGGAACACTCATGCATTTCAGCATTGATCTAGACATGTCCATTACTGTTCTGTTTCTCCTTTCCACCACACCATTCTGTTGTGGTGTATATGGTGCTGTCAGCTGTCTTTTGATCCCTGCCTCTTCACATACACCTGCAAAGATGGCTGACAGGAATTCTCCTCCTCTGTCTGATCTAAGAACCTTGATCTTGTGGCCTGTTTGTTTTTCAGTTTCAGTCTTGAACCTGACAAAAGCATCACAGGCCTGATCTTTGCTCCTCAACATGAACACACTCATCCATCTACTGTAATCATCAACAATAAGCATGAAGTACTTGTTTCCAGCTGGTGTTGCTGGTGTGATGGGCCCACATAAATCTACATACACCAACTCCAAAGGTTTGTTTGCTCTGAAACTTGATGCATGAGGAAAGAGTCTCCTTGACTGCTTCCCTGCCAAACATCCATGACAAACCTGCTCTGGATGTGAAATCAAAGGCACACCTGCAGCCATACTCTTCTCCCCCAATAATTTCAATGCCCTAAAATTAACATGCCCCAACCTTGCATGCCACAGCCAGGCTGGTTCTTCCAAGCTTCCCATTAAGCAAACAGGTTCAGAGAGTTTCAGTTCAATCTTATACATTCTATTGACTGATCTTTGAATCTTCATTAAGAGTTTTCCTGACACTTTGTCTACAATTTCTAGCCAGTCATCATCTAGTGTCACTCTATAGCCAATCTCAGTAAGTTGACCCAAACTCACTAAGTTGCTCTTTAATTTGGGTATGTAGTACACATCATGCAGCTGCCATTGATCATTAGTGGTTCTACACTGAAAAAGCACTGAACCCTTCCCCATGATCTCTACTGCTGACCCGTCCCCAAATCTGACTTTCCCAACTACACCATGATCAATCTCCTTGAACTTACTCAAATCACCAGTCATATGATTGCTAGCACCGTTATCTAAGTACCAGAGATTACCAGTGCTGGCCCCACTGCCAGTGAGATGCAGTTCAGGGATCACGCGATGCTCATTCAGAGAAACCGCTTGCTGCTGTCTTGAATGTCGATGCAGAGTTGGCTTCTGCTCGAGCGACTTCGGCACCTCCGCTACCGCGAGCATGATCGCCGGCTCCACGTCCTCCACCTTCGCATGATGAGCTTCATCTCCCTTCTTCTCCTTTGGGCACCGATTCGCGTAGTGCCCATAATCTTTGCAATTGAAGCACTGAATATGCTCCTTGTTCTTCTTGGCGCCAGTGTCGCGCCCGGCTGCATCTCCACGCCCGCCACGACCACGACCTCTCCCGCGCCCTCGACCACGGCCACGCCCGCCGCCATCAGTCGATCTACCTCTCCCCGAGGAATCACCGCCGCCATTCTTCTTCTGCCTTGCCTCCCATTCAGAGAAGGTGAGCAACACCTGCCCGTCACTGGTGGTCTTGGCACCTAACTCCCAGCTCCCCGCTGGATCCGCTCCTCGAATGCCTTCAACCTCCCGATCGCCTCCTCGAACACCAAGGTCTTGAGGTCGTAAAACTGCTCAATGCCGGCTACCACGGCGATGAACCGCTCCGGCACCGTATCGAACAGCTTTTTGACCATGGCTGCATCGTCAAGAGTTCCACCCAAGTTGCTGTATCTCACCGACATGGATGTCAGTTTCGCAGCATACTCGTCGATGGGTTCGTCCGCCCTCATCCGCAGCGCGTCGAATTCCGCCTTTAGTGTCTGCAGGCGCGCATCACGGACTCGATCCGCGCCCACAAACCTCGCCTTCAGGCACTCCCAGATCTCCCTGCCCGTCTTCTTCTTCGCCACTTGCATCAAGAGGTCATCCGGCAAACACTGCAAGAGGTGAGCTTTCGCCTTCTTGTCTTTCGCCGTCTGCGCCGCCGTCATCGCCGATGTGGGCGAACCCTCCGGTGGCTCAACAACCTCCCACACCCCCTGATCTTCCATGATAGCTTGCACTCGGATGCTCCAACTGACATAGTTGGTCGCTGTGAGCGGAGGGTAAACCACCCTCCCCCCATCTGCGCCGCCGGTTCCCCCGCCGCCGCCGCCCCGAGGAGTATCACTCATCGTGGATGTGTGCTACGTGATTGATGGCTCTGATACCACGTGATGGTGCAGGATCTCAATCACAAGCTTGATTCAGTGGCTAACATAAGAGAAAAACCGAGATCAAAGGATGAACACGCGCAAGAACACGGAGTTGGACCCCAAACTGGCAACTGTCTACAGGGTGACAGTGCCCCTTTTCACTCTTGATAGTTTCGTGTACGACCCACGATATATCACACCAGCACACACATAGACAAGTTCTAAGTATAGGCTTTATATACCAGCCTTACAAACTCACACATACCATGCGAAATTTTAAAACACACATGATACAAGACGCCCAAGATGCAACTGCTGTTGACCCGCGACGTCGTGGGCGCGCTCACCGCGCGCACCGGTTCCTGCTGGGTTTGAATCTTGCCTTCCCGCGCGCCCTGCTGCCCAACCTTCACCAGCTGACTCAGCATCCACGTGCACAAGCCAGATTAACCTAACAGTGCTTCGCCGGCGAGAACCTCGCCGCCGGCCATGGAGCTCCTCCCCGCCTGCTACTGTTCTGGCCGATGGAAAACCCCCCAAGCTACCGTAGCTGGTCCACTGCTATAGTGTGGACGAGGTCCACAGAAACTGGTCCACAGCCGGTCTACCAACCCACTGTCCTCAGCTCTTTTGGAAATCAGCTTTATTTATTTTACATGCGAAAATAAGTTCTAATTATTTACAAAATTGCCATTAGACAATGGTGATGCATTATTTACAAAATAGGCTCTGAGACGGTGTGGAGGCTAAATGATGGTGGTGCTGGTGATGGTGATGCATTATGAAATGGTGGGTTCGATAATGGTGTGGTCTGAAATGGTGGGTTCGGAGATGTTGGGTTAGGTGTCGGGGTTGCTGCGTCCTGGGATGGTGGGTTCGATAATGGTGGCGAGCCTGGATGTGAGAACCCTCCTTCATCGTCCAGTCCGAAAGATGGCATCGATGGAATAGGATCATTCAACTTGATGTCCCGTTGAGGCCATAAGATGAACTCGTTGATAGCTTGCCCGTGTTTCTCGACACCCTCTAGAGTGGGGATGTATAGCAAGTCGTCCCTATGTCCTTCCACGACTGTCAACACTTCAACCCTGCGCGTAGTCATCGGGAATTGGATCATAGTGAAACTTGCGGCCAAGGATCACGAAACCTGTGGCAACTTGTATCGTACGGACATTGGTGTTACAACTGTCTGGCTTAAAAGAACCGCCAGTGAAAAATGCCATTTACATTAGCAGCTGGCGTTACCCTACCGCCAGTGTAAATTATACATTAACACTAATGGTTTTCATAGCTAAACTGCCAGTGTAGATATATTTACACTGTCGGTTTGTAGCAAGGGCCCACTGATTTTACACTACTGGTGCTAGCTCTACTGGTGCTAGCTCGTTACGAACCGCCAATGAAAAAAAAGCACCACCAGGAGAAATCACCGCTGTGCTAGTGCACTCATAAGAAAACTGAGGAAAAATAATAATTAGTGTATTTTGAGGAAAAAGTAATAATTAGCCTTATAACAGGTTCAACAGAGCGCTGAGAAGACTATGTTCTACTGACATGGCATTAAGTCTATTTTTTTTAGAAACAATTAGTCTATTTTGTGAGGCAGTCATTCCACGCGCTGGAACTCGACCATGAGCGCAAGCGGCCCAGCCGCGACTCCTTGGCCCACGGCGTCAGCTTCGTGGGCCTCTGCACTGCATGGCCTCGCTCCCTGCAGCTGATCCAAAATGCATGTGCATCAAATTGAGCGCAAACTCGTCAATTTTAAATAACCTAACGCCATCAGGAATCAACCTGGAAGCAGGCAAATAGAAACCTACTATCGATCGATCTAGGGCCCAGTTTAGTTCCCCAAGAATTTTGCAAAAATTTTCACATTCCCCGTCGCATCGAATCTTTGGACGCATGCATGAAGCATTAAATATAAATAAAAAATAAAACTAATTACACAGTTTAGACGAAATCCACGAGACGAATCTTTTAAGCCTAATTAGACTATGATTGGACACTAATTGCTAAATAACAACGAAAACGCTACCGTGTCCATTTTGCCAAAATTTTTGCATCTAAACGGGCCCTAGGTTTCTTAACCATAAGAGCCTTGGAAGAATCATGGACCTCGCCTAGATCGAGAAAGGTCTGGTTTTGGAACCTTGGCTGAAAACTATGGGCATGAACATACAACATTCCTGCACAGTTCCACTGAGATGCTCACATGGCATAGATATATACCTCGTCAAAGTAGGCATGCAACGCAAATACGCAATACAGGTCGTGAAGTCTCGTTCCAACTCCAAGTTGCATTATCTGATGATGAGTAAAGTAAATATGTGCAAATTTAAAAATGAGGGATGATGCATATGTCAAGATTCTTTTCTTTTCCTTTTGGTTTTTAATTATTCCGATACTGTAATCACTTTAGCTGTGCCACTTGCCAAGTTGTCCCATCTCCTTGTTTGTATATCATTTCTATCTAGGGAGGGCAGACAAGCAGAAGCAGACAAACTCGATCGCGTGCAAGAAAACTAGAAAAGTGCACTGCCCGTCACTGAAATGTTTCTTTCTTTCTTTCTTTCTTTTGAAATGCGTGGTGTATTTAAAAGTTTAAACCAGAGTAAGGCTCAGACAGGCAATAGTGTATACAAGTAAAAAAAAGATGCTGATTTACAGAATTGAATCTCAGCACTCGCTTTGTTTTCTTGTGGGAGAATCCGGTGATTTGATTTTTTTTTGAGCAAAATCCAGAATCCGGTGATTTGATGACTCCTGTGCTTTAGAAATTGATGGGTATTATGAGAAAGCCGTCTTTGAGTTCTCAAAAATTGCCCGGCGCTTGAACAACCCCATTTTTAACTTAGTCAATAGTGACACGTATCTATCAGTAACCATCCCTACACTAGCTAGTGATCAAAGTAAGTAAATTCAACTTTTTTTTTCAAAAAATAGTATGAGCCTTCTTTCCTTCAAGTCTTGTAATAAATACCCCTCCGTTCTAAACCATAAGTCGCTTTGACCATTTTTTTCATCCATTTTACTATGTATTTAGACATATTATTATATCTAGATGATAGCAAAATGGATATACCAAAAAGTCAAAGCGATTTATAATTTGGAACGTAGGGATTAGTTCATATAAACTCTTCACAAGGCTTTGACGCAATCCTATTAAACCAGCAGCCTAGGGGATGGCTCTTGGGGGCCCTAGGCTCCACCCCTATATGTAGGGAATTTGTAGATCAACTTTGTTGGGAAAAAGAATTACGGCAAGTATTCTCCCCTTTTGTCTTTTAATAATTAGTTTGTACAAATTATTGACAAGGCTTTGATACAATCTCATTGGGTCTGTTCGGCTGTGCTGGTAGTAGCCCGCCGGGGAGAATTTGTAAAACCAACTTTCTCTAAAATATTAATGCAAGCATTTTTTTACTTCAATTCTTATAATAATAATTTTTTACTTCAATTCTTATAATAATAAGTAGTTCGTGCAAACTATTCATAATTCCTTCAGACAATCCCAATGGACGTGTTCAGCTATGCTGGCTGGGGCTGCAGTAGCAGCCAAAATAATCTGCAAGGAACAAAGATAATGTGGTGAGTGTCATCTGATATGCAAATGCAGAGTTCAATCAATTAATTGAATTTAACTATTTAGGTAATCACGATTTTGATCCACCATAGATGGGAGCCAGCAATTAAAGGTGACAATGGCTTCATCACGCACATCGATTCATTTGAAGTGCACGTTCCGACTCCAACAAGTTGCATTATCTGATGAAAAAAAATATGTGCAAAATTTGTGTAGTATCATGCAAGTCTATAAATTTGTGTAGATGATGACACTTGCAGCAAAAAAAAAACCCTAAGCGGCATGCAGGAGTTTTTCAAGCATTTAGGTTTTTAGTTGTGCTATTCATAGCGTGGATACTATTTTATAATCTAGAGTGCTTATAACATGTTGATATACCCAGTTATCGTATAATATAATTCTTCTTTCGTCAAAAAATAAACTTCTCCTAAAATCACCTTGCCAAAGAACTTATCAAAACAACAAGTTAAAAGGAATAATTAATTGAGCTAGTCATCAGCTCGAGAAGGATCTCGTTTTGGAACCTTTGCTGAAAAGTGAAAACTACGGGATCATATAGCATCCCTGCACAGTAACTCATCCGTATCTGACAGCTTGAAGATGCTCACTTACTCCAAGATTTTCATAGGGCCTGTTCGGCAGGCTGTTTTTTGGCTTATAAGCCGACTGTGGCCGATTTGCTGTGAGAGAAAAACACTGTTCCACACTGATAGCTCAGCCGAACAGGGGACAGTTTACTCGCAATGCATTATATTCCAACTCCTAGTTATATATATTACTAGCATGTCGACCTGAGGGAACCAGATTCTTTCTTTTGTTTTTTATTTTTTTTTCATGTCTTTTGTTTCCCTTGAACGCAGCAATCACGTGATTGGGACTCGATTATATATGTGATAGGGTAATCACTTTAGTTGGGCCACTCGCCAACAAGGTGCATGTCCATTTCCCATTATTCGCATAAGTTTTTAATTAAGGGCATGTTTGATCTATTAGCACTAAAAATTAGTTAGCTAATAGCTAATAGCTGTTAATTTTTAGCAGGTGGTTGTTTGGTCCACCTGCTAATAGTTGGTTGGACAGTGGGTCGAATGTGTATATGAACTGTTAACACCTATTAGCAATTTCAAACCTGCTAATGGAACTAATAGTTAGGAGCCCTTTAGCTAATAATTAACAGGTTTTTTAACAGATCTATTTGAATCCACTAGTACTAATTTGAGCTGATAACTTTTAGGGCTAATGGATCCAAATAGACCATAAATCGATCAGACAATAAGTAGGGGGAGCAGATATGTGAACCCATGCAACAAAACTCAAAGTGCATATATTGCTAGGCCGTCTCAAGGAAATAATGATTGTGAGTCCCATACAATATAGTACCAAGCTCTTCAATCCACCATCACGTGGGCGGTTGTTCCAGAAGTATCAAGATGGACGAAGCAAATTGTGGTGCACTCACTCTGTCACAAAATTAAAACAAATCTAAATTTCGCTTTCTGAAAAGTCAAATAATCTAAAATTTAATAAAAATTATAAAAGAAAGTATCAACATTTATACCTTCAGATACATTTATTATAAAAATATATTTCATGGTTAATTAAATATTAGTATTTTCTTAAATATATTTGGTAAAACTTATGGTTGTTGACTTCTCATTAAGTGATATTTTGATTTTTTTAAGGCGGAAGGAGGACGTGGCAGCTAGCACCGGAGATTCGAATGTAAATTAAGTCCAACCACATAAACGAAAGAAAAAAATTTAACGAATCACCTTTATGAACCATATATAATGGTGGCAATGCTTCATCACGTTGATTCCTTTTGCAGTGGACGTAGACTTCCACAGACGCGATCAAGGAAGCCAAAGAAAACTCAGAATCAGAACCGCACTAAATTGCAGTGGCCAGATTCTCCGAGCCATGAAGAGAATTTGTAAATCCAAAGCTTTTGGAAGTTAGATGGTCATTTCGACCAATCCAACCATACACCTAACGATACTAGTTGTTCATCTCCACTTTCACCCACCCAATCAAACTTTTACCATAGTCTACAGTCATGCAGAAAAAATATATATATAAGAAACTATATAATTTTGTTTGTTGATAAGTGCATTCTGTCTGGTAGATAAAAGCCTCTTTACTATCTTCATCAATGTCTTTCATGTAGGCAGAATAGTCATTTTAGTTCCTGAACCATGGTTCAAGATTAGATACCGGAGAAACAAGCTGCTTTCCTCTTCTATTCCATTTTTTGTTTCTACATATCTTTCGAGAAGGGGGAGATCATTAGAGGCTCCTCTCGAGGACATACAAGAAGGATCCCTCTTTTCTTACTCGAATGGCTTGGCTGTTTCTAGGCATTCCACTAGCACTGTTTTAGGGAAGAAACTACTGCTGGCACGGGACAACCATACCTACTCAGAGTACTCTTTTCTTACCTTGTAACAACAATCTATTCCACCGGATGCACAAGCCTAAAAAGCCTATTCTATTTATTTTTTAAAATAGACCAATTTGACATAAACTGTTTTCGATGTTGAAAACATCTTCGAAGAAATGAAAAGGTATCCTACATCACCAGTATCCACATATCCTCCTATCAAATCCAATGCAACGGCTCCTACTCTGTATAGATTATAGACCTTTGCTTTTGATTATCGGTTAATTGAATTTCAAGATTGCATAGTGTTTGATGCCGAAATGGATCCGAGCCAACACACCGGTGGGCTTTGGACGCCCTAGAGGCCGCACACACGACCTGCAACGCGGCAAGAACGCAACGTAATCGACCAAACCGATCTAGAGACCGATAAGGCCGATGGAGCTCGTTCTTGGTTGGAAAAAGCTCCAGAACTACTCTCGGAAGGATCATCGGGAAGGAGCACGTGGAGGATCTCCTAGGACCGGCAAGGCCGCCTAGAATGCCGATGAATCTCGTGGAGAGACGTCACCGAACAACAGGGTAGAAGGTTAAAGATAGAGAATTAGGGCAAAGAGGTGATATGTTGTGTTCTTTGACGATTGGATAGATGGGATCTCAATCAGCCATGATCCTCTCATATATAGAGAGGGGGTGGTCTTATCCCAGTAGGAAACCTCTCCAAGGCTTATTTTCTAAGTTTCCCATGTTCAAAAACCTATCTAGAAACAAATCGGTTCGAGATCTGAAAGTTAGATTCGGAATAAACACCTACCGATACTATCGGTTAGGCTCCACCGGTAGTACCGGTCCCTATCGGTAGTACTGGTCAAGGACTGATAGTACCGGTAGTTCATTTTCACGCAAAACTGCGCCATCTACCGCCATCCACCGATAGTACCGGTAGTTCATATTTGCGCCAAATATTTTCGGACCGGTAGTACCAGTGCTCGGACCAGTAGTACTGGTAGTTTATACATTTTCTCGGAGGCATAACTCTCTCATCCGGACTCCAAATTGGACGTTCCATATATGTTTTTTTGACCATCTCGACGAGAGGAACGCAATGGTGAAGTCCGTTACATATTTTGACAACTTTACAAAATAGATATTTTTGGTTGTCAACATATGCCCCCTGTTTTCAGGTTTATGATGCATAAACAAGAAAATACTTGATCAAACAAACATAATTAAACCAAACAGCAACGATACCCATCTCATCGGCTGTATGGCGACTAAGGGCGATGTATACATCGGCCATTTTGTTCTAAGGACGACACATGTATCGGCCATTGTTTGGAGAGCACTTAGACTTCTTGCCAAAAACTTAGAAAATACTTTTTTAAGTATCTTCCGTTGAATGCTACTTTGAGACGTTCACCTTGTAATGTCTCTGGCAAATAAGAATTACCGCTCATGACTTTGATCACTTTATAAGGACCATCCCAATTTGGTGACCACTTGCCAAACTGATTGCTCTTCGATCCAATATGTAGTATGGTTTTTCACACTAATTCTCCTACTTGGAAAGATTTGCTCTTGACTTTTTTGTTGTATGCCCTGGCAACTCGAGCTTTGTCTTTCTCTATCTCCTTGAGAGTTTTTAATCCTACATCAGTTACCTCATCGATGTTTTCCATCATCAAATCATGATACACAATGGCTGATATATCATTTTGTTTAGCAAGCCTGTATGCATCCAAATTTACCTCGACAGGTAACACGACCTCTTGACCATATACTAGCTCAAAAGGAGTAACTTTTGTAGCACCATGCCTTGAAATGCGATGTGCCCATAGAGCTTCAGACAATACTTCATGCCACCTTCTTGGATTCTCCTCAATTTTCTTCTTGATAAGCTTGATCAAAGTCTTATTACTAGACTCAGCTTGGCCATTAACTTGAGCATAATATGGAGATGATTTGAGCAACTTGATCTTATATAATTCGGCAAAGTCTCTCACTTCCTTAGACATAAATGATGTCCCTTGATCTGTAGTTAATGTTTGGGGTATGCCGAACCTATGAATGATATGCTCAGTGATGAACTCAATAACCTCCTTATGTGTCATATTCTTCAAAAGAACAACTTTGGTCCACTTAGTGAAATAATCTGCAGCAACCAACACAAAGCAATGTCCCTTGGAAGATGGGGGATGAATTTGGCCAATGAAGTCTAGCCCTCAACCACAAAAAGGCCACGGTTTGATTATAGGATGAAGCATAACAGCAGGTACTAGCTGAATATTTCCAAACCTTTGGCACTTTTCACATCCTTTGTAGTAGCGAAAGCAATCGGTCATCATAGTAGGCCAATAGAAACTGGCTCTACGCAATAACCACTTCATCTTCGGGGCCAATTGATGCGTACCACAAATACCTTCATGGACTTCTCCCATAGCTATTCTTGCTTGATCAGTTCCTAAGCACTTCAGTAGTAAGTCTTCGGCAGTTCTTTGGTAAAGCTCATCATTATGCAACACATACTTGAAAGCACTTCGTTGAACACTTTTATCAACTTTGGCACTTGGATCTCATAGATATGCCAATAAGGGAGTCCTCCAATCATGTAAATCGGCCCCAACATCACTAAAAGTTTTGCTAGACCGATTTGAGAGTTTATCATGCACATTGGCCAGGCTAGCCATAGGGGAGTTGGCTAGGCCGACTGGTAAAGTCGGCCAAGCTGACTGGCTTGCCAGAGAATCGGGGTCGGCTAGACCGACTAGGGCAGTCGGCTTAGCCAATTCTTTCGCACTTACACAACAAAAATATAAATCTTCATGTATTAGCTGTTCTTGAATATGAAAATTACGCCCACCAACATCAAAGCCAGATGCTTGCTGAGCTAACATGTTGGACTTTTGATTTTCATGCCTCGTAACATGCTGAATTTGAAATTCGGCAAATGAACCAATGATGTCAAGGCAAGCATCAAGACAAGCTCGTAGTGATCCTTCCAAGCATTGAAATTCTCCAGCAACTTGCTGCACCACTAGTAAGGAATCACCATAGTCTTCAACATGCTTTACTCCCATGGAGCGCAACATAATCAATCCGAATAATAGAGCTTGATATTCGGTTTGATTATTAGTGCAATAGAAATCCAACTGGCTTGACATCTCAAATTCAGCATCACTAGGAGAAATAAGCACAATACCAACACCTTGGCCATCTTTGCAAGCCGATCCATCAAAATACAATTTCCAGGAAGTAAAAGTAAGGTAATTAATTTTATTATCCAATTCAATACCATGCTCAACAATAAAATCAGCAAGGACTTGTCCTTTAAAGCTCTCAATGGCTCATAGGTCAAGTCATATTCAATTAGTGCGTATGCCCATTTGTCTATCCTTCTATGAAGAATTGGTCGATATAACATGTGTTTTATTACATCGGCCTGGCAAGCAACAACACATATACTAGACAAAAGATAATGTCTCATCTTGGAACAAACATAGTACAGTGATAAATACAATTTTTCTATATGGGCATACCTTGTCTTGGAATGAAGAAGACGACGACTAAGATAAGCGATTACATATTCTTTACCTTTGTCTTCTTGAGTCAAAACAACCCCGATAATCTTCTCTTCGACAGCAATATATAATTCGAAAGGAACTCCTCTTCTTGGTGCATGAAGAACCGGTGGTTTTGATAAATATTCCTTTATCTTCTCAAATGTCTCTTGTTGTTCTGCCCCCAAGTGAATTCAAATTCATCCTTCAGTTTTAATATGGGGGTAAAAAGAATAATCTTCCCAGAAAAGTTAGCAATGAATCTCCTCAAGTAGTTCACTTTTTCCAAGAACTTTTGCAAGTCTTTCTTGCATGTAGGTGCCTGAACTCCCTTGATTTTTTCTATCCTCTTGGGATCAATCTCTATGCCTTTATCATGAATTATGAAGCCTAAAAACCTTCCAGCTGATACTCCAAAAGCACATTTGAGTGGGTTCATCTTCAATCCATAACGGCGCATCCTCTCAAAAAGCAAGACGCAAATCGGCCAAATGAGATTTATGGGCAGCCGATTTAATCACAATATCATCAATATAAACCTCCATAATCACCCCAAATAGATCATGGAAAATTAAATTCATAGCTCTTTGATAAGTAGCACCTGCATTTTTTAGCCCAAATGTCATCACAACCCACTCAAAGAGACCAACAAACCCACAACATATAAAGGTCGTCTTCGACATATCTTCTTCGGCCATGAAAATTTGATTATAACCAGCATTACCATTAAGAAAGCTAATAACCCGGTGTCTTGAAGCATCATTGATAAGCATATCGGCTATAGGCATAGGATATTCATCTTTCGGAGTAGCTCTATTCAGATCTCTAAAATCAATACAAACTCTGATCTTTCTAGAATCTTTCTTCTCAATAGGCATAATATTAGAGACCCACTCCGCATACCTGCATGGCTGAATGAACTCCGCTTGCAGGAGCCGATTAATCTCTTATTTAACCCGATCATAAATTGTAGAATTAAATCAGCGGGGGCGTTGGTTATATGGCTTGAATCCATCCTTGATGGGGAGTCGATGCTCAACAAGCTCTCAGCTCAGCCCAGGCATCTCTGTATAATTCCATGCAAAACAATCAACATATTCCTTGAGAAGCATGATTAGCTCAAATTTGTAACTGGCTTCCAAGTTTTGATTTATAAACATCGGCCGGGGCACAGAGCCATCCCCAATATCAACCTACTCTAAAGGTTTGGCTGACGTAAATCCTTGGCCCAACTTATCGAACTCATCAAAATCATCAATTGCTTCACAGACATCGGTCTTATTAGCTCGATATTGATCAACACGATGTTTCAACCATTCAATATTTGTATCCATTAATAAACAATTACATGATGATATTGAGCCGATTATCAATTGGTTTCAATGATACAAGAACAAACCCTTGCCTAGTAACACTAATAAATTCATAGCTAGAAAGATCTTTACCAGACAAGCAACCAAAAGCATCATGCCCCTCGAGCGCGGGAGCATCGACTGTAGCAACATCAGCCGATGAATCCGAATGCACGATCTCCATAGCATCTCCTACCCACTGAATTAAGAACTGGTGCAAGCTAGATGGCACACAACAATTGGCATGAATCCAATCGCGCCCAAGTATTAAGTTGTAGCTACCTTGCACATCTGCCACGAAGAACGCAGTAGCTAGGGTCTTGCTTCCAACAGTGAGCACCATGTTAGCAATTCCCCTGGCTGGGATGGGAGTGCCTCCTACACCAGTGATGGTCATATTGGTCTTGACCAGTTCATCATCAGTGCCACCAAGCTTCTTGTAAAGCGGATATGGCATCACATTCACAATTGCCCCACTATCCACCAACATGCCATGAACTGGAGCACCATTGATATGGCCCTTGATATGCAATGGCTTGAGATGGTTAACAGGATCTCTGGGCTTCTTGAATGTAGCATCTTCTATAGGGACGTTGAAAACCACTACAGCTAAATCATCCTCGACGATATAATAATCGGCGGACAAGACAACCACATTGACTTCCCTCTCCGGGGTAGGTTCATAGTCAACCATTTCTTCTTCCAGGACCTCAGAAACCTCCATGCCAACCATAGCAGCAATAGTATGAGTAAAGTCATCGGAGGACACCTCGGAGGCCATCGAAATAATAGGAGTCAGCTCAGCTGACCCTGGAGTCAGCCAGGTCGATTCTGGAGCCTCTGGCACAGTATCAGCAAGGGGAGTCAGCTTAGCTGACTCGCGAGTCGGCTTAACTGACTCTGGCACATCTAGGCCGGTAGGAACAGGGGTAGTCGGCTTAGCCGACTAGCTCAGCATAGGAGTCGGCTCAGCCGACTGGCCAGTAGCAGCAGCATCATTTTGACCTTTCGAAGAGCTTTCGACGTGCTTAGGGTTTAGGACCTCACCCCCCCATCTTGGCAAGCATCTTCCGCTTCTATTGCTTATGTCGGGCGCGCTGCAACTTGCGCTGTTGGGTTTTATTCAACCCACGAGAACACCACACAAGTTGGCGATACTTGGAATCAATTTTAGCGCACTCCTCATCTCCAACAACTTCTTTAGGAACTTCATCTTGCTTTTGCATTGGAGTTTCTTCAATTATAATCGGCCCATCATGGTTAATGACAGGAGCTTCCATAGAGCCGATTGTGATGACGGATTGAGGCCTAGCTCTTGGCGGAGGAATAACAGGAGCCTCAACCTTCTTAGGCACGTAAACCTGTCGCATTGGTGCCCTTTCTGAACCTTGTGAAGCTGGAGTCTTGAATGTAATCATCTGCCCTTGATTCACGCCACTAGAGCTCGATTGACCATTATTCAATCGGCTAAAAACAGAAGGTTTTTGAATTGGACCAGTAGGCTCTTTCCTTCTTTGCTGGCCGTGCATAGGTGCAGGCAAGGCATACAGCACCTAAACTCCATAAGGACCCCATTATGGTGTGACTGGAGGTGGAATCGGGGGTCCCCAACGAGATACACGAGGAGTAACTTTTTGAATTAGAGCTACTTGTTGCATCACCGCCAATTTCTTAACCTTGTCATCTTCTCGCTTAGGGGAGTAGATTCTCTTTTTTTAATAGCCGATTCTCAGAATTGGCCTTTTCTTGATTATACTTGGCCATGAGCCTATCAAAAGTACATGGTGGCCTCACAACAAGCTCCCCTTGGTTCTTCTTCTCATTTGTTGTCACACCCGGTTTTCTAAAGAACAAAACCAGGCTAATCATATGTGTGCCCAGGAAGTCCACACATATGTCAGAATGAAAAAGTACCAGAAACAATGTTATTATATAACGTATACATAGCTATATTAACACTTACATCAGAGTATCGTGGAACAGTGACTAAACTTTAGGCTCCATTCTTCTCAGGGACGGCTGACTGGTGGCTCCGTATGCCAACCTCTTCTGAAAGACTTCTGGAAACTCCACTACACCTTCATCCTTCTTCTAAGCAGCACCTCACTACACACTGAGGTGTGGAGAAATAGCAAGAGTGAGTCCATGTCGAACTCAACAAGTATAACACATGGTTCATGAGGCTCAAAAAGGCTAGACACTGTTTGACTGCGTTTAGCTTTTAATCATCATATAATTAGCAATTGAGTAGCATCAAGGTATTCCAATTCCCATTAATGAATCAATGATCAATTGTAATAAGAATAAGGAATAGCATTAACATGAGCATAATAGTAACAACATTAATTAAACATGATATAACAATGGTGATCAACTATTCTGTAAGAATCCCCAAGGCCGCTTGTATCCGTGAGCACGGCTAGTATACCAATTTTTAACTCTGCGCAGAGGTGTACACTTTCACTGTGAGTCATAACTTCCAAATGCATGGGTTCGCGACTCCCCAAAACACCGGAAATCATATAAAGCCATTCAAAAGTTCGTCTAACAAGTTAGGGCCATTAGATTCACTCGGCAGGCAGATGTAGAACCCCCCTTCCCAGTGGCACAACAACCGCAGCCTATACACACTAGGCCAGGGGCTCGCCCTACACCCAACGTGGCAAGCCTTTCTTACGCCATTTAAGGTAACCACTAACAAGCTAGAAAAGGTCTCTTGAACAACTAGAGCCAGAGCCATATAGCCCTCACAGCTGTACTGTATGTTCCGGTTATCACTTACAGGTAAGTCCTTATGGAGAGAAACCAGAGCAACAATATAACCCCTTACTCTAGCCCCCTTTTCAACATAATAAAATCATCTTAATGGTTGGTTGCTTAATCCATTAGTCAAATTACAAGATCATTGTTTATAATTAAGCACTAGCAATAGCTACCCAAATGCATAACCCATAGGTGACAAGGAAACAGATATCAATAGCTATGTTATAATATCTATGGTTGTCAAGGAAGACACATGCATATGTATGATAATTTCAGTGAATAGGACAACAAGGATGGTCCCATATTATACTTGCCTCTTTCCCAAGGTTAAGCTGCTCAGAATCTTCAGCTGCTATCTTCCGGTCTCCAACTTTTGCTTCGACTGTCGGTCCTCAGCTCCTAGTCTTCAGCGCTAACGAACCACGCTTCCTCTACTCGTAGCAACCAAGCAACACAAATAGACAAACAATACACACACCTAAGAACATGCATCAAACAAAAGAAACGCTTAAAAAGGGAACGCACTAAATGACACGGTACGTTGCTACAGTCACGAAAACGCAAGAATGACGGTGAACGGAACTACCGTCAAAGAGGACACGCGACTACCGAGGAGTTTGTAACAGAATGGAGAAGACAAACTATATGCTTGATTTATTTTAGTTAATAAAATAAAATGATTAGACATTTTCAGAGGATTATCCTAAAGTTGAATTAATCAAATTATAAAGACAAAGTTAAATCTTAGTTATATTTTATTTATGAATAATCAATAGTACTTAATATTTATAAATTATATAACCTGACACATGTACAAGCACTAACCGAACCATCTCATGTTTTATATTTAAACTAAACAAATTATAATCAAGAACCAGTAATATTAATTGAGTTAAAGCTAATCATATCTTATTTGTTAAAGTATTGTCACATAATTTATATATTAAACAAGTTAAACTTCATCTGTGCAGAGAAAATAATTAAACATGTGAGAACTTCTACTCGAACTAGATAGGACATGTGTTCAAGCTAATAAATTATAATTAAAAAAATACATTGATGACAGAAGTTAAATCATGTTAAACTTTGACTTAGCAAAATAAAATGACATGCGAGAACACCTATTTTTTTGAGTTTAATATATGCAACGTGGTTTAACTAATCAAGTTATAAGTAAAGAAAATATATTCATGTAGCAGTTAATCATATTTAACATCTATATATCAGATAGCAAAGTGTAACACATATATTGCTTATAGATTAGAAAACTAATTACATATAGATTAATCAAATTAATATTTAACTATATAATAAACAAATAAACACGTGAGATGATAAGCGTCGCTGCTAGGACATAGATCAGAGCGATATGAAACTAACGCAACAAAACAAGTTCATCACATATGCAATGTATTAAAACTAAGTAAGTATAATTAAAAGCATATTTAAGTTAACAATTAATCATATTAATTCTTTTGTGTAAAATGTCGAACAAATAAACCTATATTGATTTAAGTAATAAAACTAGTTGCAAGCATATATATTAATTAAATTAATATTTTACTATGTTCAGAAAATATGTGATATGAAAAACATCTGCACTGACATAAGGATCACACCGATACAATGAAGTCGATACGAATCTAATGTAACTTAAACTGAGCCAAACGGAAATATAACAAAGAAACTGTGTTGATCGATTGCTAAAGATAGGTGCTTTATCCGTACGGTATTTTCTGGATTTATTTTGCTGAAAGAAAACGGCCATAATGCGAGCATGACGTGATGATAATATCATCAAGCTAGCAATCGGAATTGGAGTAGGGCAGCACGCACGGTGCACTGGGATGCTCGACGAGAGTTTAACAAGGACAAAGAAGCGTCGACGATGGCTGCCTGCCGGAGCAAGTTCTGAGTCTGCACAGCAAGAGCAGCAAAAGAAAGGCGTAGTCTGCCGGCTCTGAGAAAAAAAGAGGAGATTATGGAGAACTCACCCCAGGACTTTGTGAGGACAGGGCCGACACGGAGGTGTCGCGGAACTTCGGCGGATCGGACGATAACTTCCTGCGAGCCATAGCGACGTCGTTTGAGCAACAAAGACCAAGAGGGAGAAAGAGAAGGCACCTACAGCTCGTCACCTTGGTGCAAAGTTCGGTGGCGGGTCTCGAACGACAGTAAGGCAGCAGCCGCCATGCACGTAGACTGCGGCGGAACGATGGCGATCTTCCGTGTAGGCCGCCGGTGTCCTGGTCGGATCGACGGAGAACAACAGGCGGTGCTTACAGCGTCGGCAGTCGCTCTGTCTCTCGACGAGATTCAAACGCGGCGGCGAAGCTAGGGTTGCAGGCTGCGCTTGCAAACTTAGAACGAGGGTGGCTGCGCTAGGTTTGGAAGGGCGGCGGGGCGCAGGGGCTCGAGATTTTATAGAGCAGCCCGACATGGAAACCACGCAAAATCCCGGAAGCGTCCGGGTTCGGTGGCGGAAACAGAGTCCTGCTCGGACACGAACGCAAGGTGCTGGCGTGTTAGCAGGAAAGGGAGCGGACCTGCGGGGAAGAGGAGAAGCGATCCAGGCTGCTTGTCCTGGCCTATCTTTATGAAGGAAAAGAAGACGTATATGACAAGGAAACGACATGATCAAGGAATAGTCAATGTATATGTCGCACCCGTGTTAAGGCTAGCCTATATATATATATGTATACTAGTATATAGAAAAAGCTTTATGGATCAGAGCATGCATGCAAAAGTAAGCACATGGATACATGGATAGGAACAGAGACGTTGTGGTCATTCTCTCGGCTCAGGAATGCCATCGGGATACTACTGCTGGATCATTCAGTTAAGGCTGGATTGAGCACATATATGACTGATAAACTTGGGTGAAATTAAAACAGGAACAAAGGCTAGCAAGGTATTGCCTCTCACCGGCGCTCGGTGCTGCTGTGATGTCTGACAGAGATGGATAAAAAGCCATTTGCCGAGGAACTCAATGATGCACTTGCCAATTGATAGAAGATAGAAGATACGATGGAGAGTATATGAGATGGATAAAGAATGATCAAAGATTATGAGATCAAAAGGATGTTAGTCAAACAATGATTAAAGAGTTTGACTATGAATTTAGAAATTATATTTAAATTGTTTATTTTTCTAATAAAAAGAGCAAAACCCATTTAAGCCTTTATCGAATTTTCTAAATTCATTTTTCAGCAAAGAAAATTTATGCGAAGGCATGAAATGCAAGCGAACAGGTTATGTTAAATTATAAAAAGTTTTATAAAATTATTTCTCTTTCACCCCCTAGATTAACAACAAACTAACTTAATCTTGGAAAAAAAATTTAGTAAAATATCAAATCGTATATTTTATTAAGTGTTTTCTATGCACATCCCAAAATGAAAATTTTAGGGTGTGACAATTCTACCTCACTTAACAGGAATCTCGTCCCGAGATTCGGAGAGACTAGGGAGAAAGATAAAGTTGATCTGCAAGTCTTCACTCTTCCTTTATCAACTCCTATCCAATGATGATGCCACAAGTTCAAAACCAACTTTGTAAATGTCTCCTTTAGACCCTTATGATCCTTGTAGATGGTTCCAACAGGTCATCCACCCTGAGAAAAGATACTTGCGCTTGATAGTGACTTTGCAACCATGTAGATAGGTGATGCTTCCAAGTGATGAAATAGAACGTATAAAACCTCCATCTTGTATCGTCTTTAGTTCGGCAAACCCCCTTAAGAAGAGATCAACTAGAGAACACCAAAGGATAACTTGCTTTTGTTTCTGAGTGATGACTATCGTCATGTCCTTCTATCATCTCAAAGAGACTCATGAGCATATGCAAGAACAAGTAACATGCACTTCCTCGCGAGCAGAAAAATGACAGTGCAGAAATACAGTTATAACTCGAGTTCTATGAATCCTATGATATTGTAGCTTATACCGTTGGAAAGCTTATAAAATTTACTACAATTTCCTTATAGAACACTTCTCCAGATTCTGCAGTTAAGGTAGTCAAAAACTGTGCACAACAGAAACTATTCCAGGTTACTGACAACACAGATGCATCGTCTTGTGATTTTCATAACTCCCAAACCATAATAGCTATCAGGGTGGTTCTTGCGGTCAGAGAAATATATTGAAGTCTACTGTTGTCCCGAATTTATCCATATTTTTGGGCATCAAAAAATAGAGATATAAGCTAAGGAAGACAGATTGTTCTAAAAAGACAGGATAAGGCAGAAACGAGATTCAGAGAGACTAGAGAGATAGATAACACTAATCTTCAAGTCTTCATGTTTCTTTGATTTGTGTTGATGAGATATAAGATATGGATCGAGGATAGCCAAAGGATGACAAGAAAGATAAGGTTTGATCTTCAGTTCTCTGTATCTCGTCGCTCGAGATATTCAGGAATTGTTGTTGTTAACAGTAGATGCTACCCCACTTAACAAAGATTTTGTTTCACCTGGCGATGTCATTGAAGGAAATACTTTCTCTAAGGCTTGATGCTATTGATAAGTCCTTCATGTGTTGATCCTCCATTAAGATGAGATAAAGAAAGTAGCATGACAAGCAAGGGTAGACAGAAACGGTGTAAGAGAAAATGGCAAGAATTAAGATCGATTGAAAGATAAGTAGGATAGAAGATGACACTACCCCACTTAACATAGATTGAGCTACTCCTCAAGACTTATACCTTCCGAGCCACCTTTGAAACACGAGAACAAGGCAACACACAAGCAATACATCAAGCAAAACAAGCACACATCACATCATCGGTACTACACGTGCTTCTTCAACAATGGTGGTCATCCTAAGGGAAGAGTATGGATGATGAAAGACCATTGAATCTTTGAACCAGGTGAGATTAGAAAATATTTAGTAAAATAACACAAATCAAAAACCAAGAAAATAAGTAGAAATAGCTCAAAGGAAGCTATACCAAGGAGGGGATACAACAGGACAAGGAAGAGGAAATAGTCAAAATCAATGAGTCAAGGGATGACAAATTAGTTTTATAGTAAAATGAGTTTTAGAATACGTCCAGTGCTACTTGGCATACGTCCTACAGTCAACACCGCTCTGATACCACTCTGTCACACCCGGTTTTCTAAAGAACAAAACCAAGCTAATCATATGTGTGCCCAGCAAGTCCACACATATGTCAGAATGAAAAAGTACCAGAAACAATGTTATTATATAACGTATACATAGCTATATTAACACTTACATCAGAGTATCGTGGAATAGTGACTAAACTTTAGGCTCCATTCTTCTCAGGGACGGCTGACTGGTGGCTCCGTATGCCAACCTCTTCTGAAAGACTTCTGGAAACTCCACTACACCTTCATCCTTCTTCTAAGCAGCACCTCACTACACACTGAGGTGTGGGGAAATAGCAAGAGTGAGTCCATGTCGAACTCAACAAGTATAACATAGGGTTCATGAGGCTCAAAAAGGCTAGACACTGTTTGACTGCGTTTAGCTTTTAATCATCATATAATTAGCAATTGAGTAGCATCAAGGTATTCCAATTCCCATTAATGAATCAATGATCAATTGTAATAAGAATAAGGAATAGCATTAACATGAGCATAATAGTAACAACATTAATTAAACATGATATAACAATGGTGATCAACTATTCTGTAAGAATCCCCAAGGCCGCTCGTATCCGTGAGCACGGCTAGTATACCAGTTTTTAACTCTGCGCAGAGGTGTACACTTTCACTGTGAGTCATAACTTCCAAATGCATGGGTTCGCGACTCCCCAAAACACCGGAAATCATATAAAGCCATTCAAAAGTTCGTCTAACAAGTTAGGGCCATTAGATTCACTCGGCAGGCAGATGTAGAACCCCCCTTCCCAGTGGCACAACAACCGCAGCCTATACACACTAGGCCAGGGGCTCGCCTACACCCAACGTGACAAGCCTTTCTTACGCCATTTAAGGTAACCACTAACAAGCTAGAAAAGGTCTCTTGAACAACTAGAGCCAGAGCCATATAGCCCTCACAGCTGTACTGTATGTCCCGGTTATCACTTACAGGTAAGTCCTTATGGAGAGAAACCAGAGCAACAATATAACCCCTTGCTCTAGCCCCCTTTTCAACATAATAAAATCATCTTAATGGTTGGTTGCTTAATCCATTAGTCAAATTACAAGATCATTGTTCATAATTAAGCACTAGCAATAGCTACCCAAATGCATAACCCATAGGTGACAAGGAAACAGATATCAATAGCTATGTTATAATATCTACGGTTGTCAAGGAAGACACATGCATATGTATGATAATTTCAGTGAATAGGACAACAAGGATGGTCCCATATTATACTTGCCTCTTTCCCAAGGTTAAGCTGCTCAGAATCTTCAGCTGCTATCTTTCGGTCTCCAACTTTTGCTTCGACTGTCGGTCCTCAGCTCCTAGTCTTCAGCGCTAACGAACCACGCTTCCTCTACTCGTAGCAACCAAGCAACACAAATAGACAAACAATACACACACCTAAGAACATGCATCAAACAAAAGAAACGCTTAAAAAGGGAACGCACTAAATGACACGGTACGTTGCTACAGTCACGAAAACGCAAGAATGACGGTGAACGGAACTACCGTCAAAGAGGACACGCGACTACCGAGGAGTTTGTAACAGAATGGAGAAGACAAACTATATGCTTGATTTATTTTAGTTAATAAAATAAAATGATTAGACATTTTCAGAGGATTATCCTAAAGTTGAATTAATCAAATTATAAAGACAAAGTTAAATCTTAGTTATATTTTATTTATGAATAATCAATAGTACTTAATATTTATAAATTATATAACCTGACACATGTACAAGCACTAACCGAACCATCTCATGTTTTATATTTAAACTAAACAAATTATATTCAAGAACCAGTAATATTAATTGAGTTAAAGCTAATCATATCTTATTTGTTAAAGTATTGTCACATAATTTATATATTAAACAAGTTAAACTTCATCTGTGCAGAGAAAATAATTAAACATGTGAGAACTTCTACTCGAACTAGATAGGACATGTGTTCAAGCTAATAAATTATAATTAAAAAAAATACATTGATGACAGAAGTTAAATCATGTTAAACTTTGACTTAGCAAAATAAAATGACATGCGAGAACACCTATTTTTTTGAGTTTAATATATGCAACGTGGTTTAACTAATCAAGTTATAAGTAAAGAAAATATATTCATGTAGCAGTTAATCATATTTAACATCTATATATCAGATAGCAAAGTGTAACACATATATTGCTTATAGATTAGAAAACTAATTACATATAGATTAATCAAATTAATATTTAACTATATAATAAACAAATAAACACGTGAGATGATAAGCGTCGCTGCTAGGACATAGATCAGAGCGATATGAAACTAACGCAACAAAACAAGTTCATCACATATGCAATGTATTAAAACTAAGCAAGTATAATTAAAAGCATATTTAAGTTAACAATTAATCATATTAATTCTTTTGTGTAAAATGTCGAACAAATAAACCTATATTGATTTAAGTAATAAAACTAGTTGCAAGCATATATATTAATTAAATTAATATTTTACTATGTTCAGAAAATATGTGATATGAAAAACATCTGCACTGACATAAGGATCACACCGATACAATGAAGTCGATACGAATGTAACGCAACGTAAACTGAGCCAAACGGAAATATAACAAAGAAACTGTGTTGATCGATTGCTAAAGATAGGTGCTTTATCCGTACGGTATTTTCTGGATTTGTTTTGCTGAAAGAAAACGGCCATAATGCGAGCATGACGTGATGATAATATCATCAAGCTAGCAATCGGAATTGGAGCAGGGCAGCACGCACGGTGCACTGGGATGCTCGGCGAGAGTTTAACAAGGACAAAGAAGCGTCGACGATGGCTGCCTGCCGGAGCAAGTTCTGAGTCCGCACAGCAAGAGCAGCAAAAGAAAGGCGTAGTCTGCCGGCTCTGAGAAAAAAAGAGGAGATTATGGAGAACTCACCCCAGGACTTTGTGAGGACAGGGCCGACACGGAGGTGTCGCGGAACTTCGGCGGATCGGACGATAACTTCCTGCGAGCCATAGCGACGTCGTTTGAGCAACAAAGACCAAGAGGGAGAAAGAGAAGGCACCTACAGCTCGTCACCTTGGTGCAAAGTTCGGTGGCGGGTCTCGAACGACAGTAAGGCAGCAGCCGCCATGCACGTAGACTGCGGCGGAACGATGGCGATCTTCCGTGTAGGCCGCCGGTGTCCTGGTCGGATCGACGGAGAACAACAGGCGGTGCTTACAGCGTCGGCAGTCGCTCTGTCTCTCGACGAGATTCAAACGCGGCGGCGAAGCTAGGGTTGCAGGCTGCGCTTGCAAACTTAGAACGAGGGTGGCTGCGCTAGGTTTGGAAGGGCGGCGGGGCGCAGGGGCTCGAGATTTTATAGAGCAGCCCGACATGGAAACCACGCAAAATCCCGGAAGCGTCCGGGTTCGGTGGCGGAAACAGAGTCCTGCTCGGACACGAACGCAAGGTGCTGGCGTGTTAGCAGGAAAGGGAGCGGACCTGCGGGGAAGAGGAGAAGCGATCCAGGCTGCTTGTCCTGGCCTATCTTTATGAAGGAAAAGAAGACGTATATGACAAGGAAACGACATGATCAAGGAATAGTCAATGTATATGTCGCACCCGTGTTAAGGCTAGCCTATATATATATGTATACTAGTATATAGAAAAAGCTTTATGGATCAGAGCATGCATGCAAAAGTAAGCACATGGATACATGGATAGGATCAGAGACGTTGTGGTCATTCTCTCGGCTCAGGAATGCCATCGGGATACTACTGCTGGATCATTCAGTTAAGGCTGGATTGAGCACATATATGACTGATAAACTTGGGTGAAATTAAAACAGGAACAAAGGCTAGCAAGGTATTGCCTCTCACCGGCGCTCGGTGCTGCTGTGATGTCTGACAGAGATGGATAAAAAGCCATTTGCCGAGGAACTCAATGATGCACTTGCCAATTGATAGAAGATAGAAGATACGATGGAGAGTATATGAGATGGATAAAGAATGATCAAAGATTATGAGATCAAAAGGATGTTAGTCAAACAATGATTAAAGAGTTTGACTATGAATTTAGAAATTATATTTAAATTGTTTATTTTTCTAATAAAAAGAGCAAAACCCATTTAAGCCTTTATCGAATTTTCTAAATTCATTTTTCAGCAAAGAAAATTTATGCGAAGGCATGAAATGCAAGCGAACAGGTTATGTTAAATTATAAAAAGTTTTGTAAAATTATTTCTCTTTCACCCCTAGATTAACAACAAACTAACTTAATCTTGGAAAAAAATTTAGTAAAATACCAAATCATATATTTTATTAAGTGTTTTCTATGCACATCCCAAAATGAAAATTTTAGGGTGTGACATTTGTCTTCCAAGTATCAATCTCCGGCCTGTGTGAAACAAATGTGCGCAAAACTTGAATGTCGGAGGGGCCGAAGCTGCTGGAACCAGGGGAGTCGGCTTAGCCGACTTGGCTGAGAGGAAGGCTGAGTCAACCAAGACGACACCCAGAGTTGGCTTAGCCGATTGGCCCTGGTGTTGAGTGGTGTCGGCCTGGCCGACTGCTCCAGTCGGCCTAGCCGGCCTCTGCTATGCCGCCACTGTTTCATACCACCACTACCTTCTCAAATACTACATTGATCCATCATTGATCTTTAATTTGTTCTTGCCTTCATCGTCATTCTCTAGCACCACCTTACGCCCCGAATTCGTTTCAACATTCGGTGCTACACGCGGTTCACCGATAAGCACATTCTTGCCTTGAGTTGTATCGGCTTGCTCGGGATGAATCAAAACAGCGGGTGGTCTTGCTTTAATTGCATCCATTGGAAAAGGGACCTTATCAACTTGCATGTCAGAAAGACTCAATCGTCCCTCATTAAGGGCCGATTGGACCTGCCGACGGAGAACATTGCAATCATTAGTGGCATGAGAAAAAGAATTATGATATTTGTAATAAACTCTTTTCTTTAACTCATCAATCGAAGGCAATGTGTAATTGATTCTAATGTAACCGAATTTTAACAATTCATCAAAGATTCGGTCGCATTTAGAGAAATCAAAAGTAAACTTCATCTCTTCACCCCGATTCTTATGAATCAGTTTGAGAGATGGACATATAATCATTTTATTCTTTGCTGGCCATTTAATTTCAGCGGGATAAATTTCTTTATTATCATCATCAGAACAATCGGAATGATCATCAACAACATGCACATTATGATGATTAGACTTATAAGTTTCACGAGATTCTTTAAGGCGCGATTCAGCCGAAACGGCCCTTTGCAATAGTTGATTAACATTCACAAACTCATAATGTTCAAGTTTATCCCTAATATTAAGATGTAAACCAGCGAAGCATAAGTCAGCTAAATCTCTTTCAGAAATCATTAAATGAAAGCATCGATTCTTAATTTCTCTAAATCGCTTAACAAAATCAAGAACAGACTCATCACGACCTTGATGAACCGATGCAAGATGAGACAATCTAGTTTCATGGACGCCGGTATAAAAATGACTATGAAACTTTTCCTCTAGTTCAGCCCATGAACCAATAGAGCAAGCTGGTAATGAAGTAAACCATGCAAAAGCTGTGCTAGTAAGGGACAATGGAAAATTGCGAGCTTTCATAAAATTATAAGCGCTAGCTTCACCCAATTGTGCAAGAAACATACTAATATGCTCCATGGTAGATTTACTATCATCACCACTAAATTTATTAAAATCAGGTACCTTCCACCCATCCGGTGCTTTCATAAAATCAAAGTGTGAAGGGTATGGCTTACGGTAAGTAGTCCTACTAGGCTTGATTTATACATCTAAACTCTCTTCAAGTGATTTAGATAATTCCTCCCTAAACAGATTCAAAGTGTCACTGAAATCGGTAGAGGGAGCAACAGGTGCAGTATGTGTATCATCAAGCATGGGGACTTGGCTTGGTGACTTTGGCGGGTTAGGGAGAATGTTTTGCCCCGCCGAAGCTTGACTTGTTGCTGGTCTTTGATTGGTTCGAGTGTTTCGAGCCGAATTTTGACCATAGACAATCACTTGATTAGATGGAGCACTTCCAGCTAAACCGGTCTTATCGATTTCAATTACCGAAGAGACCGATTTGCCTTTATTTGCTGCTGCATATAAACCTTGATTGTCATAAAAAAATTTAAAGGCATGCCAAATTTAGGGTTTTTAGAAGAAGAATCAACACCCGATGGATTGTCATCAGTTGTTTTTCCTTCTAACTTATCAAAACGGGCCATGATCATGTTTACAACAGTGAGAAGATTATTATCTACTACTTTCTTATGATCATCCATCATAGTAGCATAATTGGCAAGTGTAGGGTAAGGATCGACAATGTCATCGTACTTAGGTTGAGAAGATCTTCCCTCAGGTGCAGCGGGCGCAGAAGATGTAGAAGTGATCAACTCGTTGAAATCTGGCTCCCTGAATTGAGTGACCTTTTCCCGTCGATCTTTAGTGCAACTCTGAAGAAAAGCCTTCAGAACGGCGTTGAACTTGGCCTCCACTTGTTGCTTCAATTCTTCAGGAAGCTCATCGATGTTCATGGGTGTTGACGGTTCTTAAGTATCAATTATAGCCATCAAATAAATAAAGAAAAGGACCTATATGCAAGCAACACCTAGAATTAGGGTTTGATCTAACAGAATTCCACGAGTTTTACTGTTTATCTATTTCTGCAGGGGGTTATCAGGAAATACGGAAGAAAGGCCCACATGTCGGATTAATGACGGGATATTAACCGAACATGTAATTATCTTACATCTAGAAGATTCCAGAAGCCACGGGAACGAACGGGAGCCGTAACGGGCCAGGACACAGGGCGCCCGCCCTGTGCCCTAGGGCGCCCGCCCTGCCCCCGGGACCAATCAGGTCGAGTCTCGCGGATTATGCTCCACCGCCTTTGAGGATCAAGGAAAACCGTAGGATGAAGGTCGGTTTGATCCGATGGTCCAGATTCATCCAAAAGGGCTATATAAGCAAGGCCCCTGACCCCTGGTGGAGAAGACCCCAATTCATTATTCAGTTGCATATCTCTAGTTAGGGTTTAGAGAGAGAGGTTCCCTCTAGGGTTCCCACCTCTTAGGGCTTAGCATCCAATGTGAAAGTAGAATTAGTTCTACTAGATTGAGAGAGATAGAGTGGAGGTGTAGATCGGAGGAAGCCGGCCTGTCGGTGTCTACTCCGAGGTTGTACCTGCGGGAGCAAGTTCTTCTAAACCGAGGCTTGTTCTCAGGATTCTTCAGTATTTCGACTTCTAAATTCTAGTAAGTTCTTTGTTTTATTGTTCTTTGGTTTATGAGTTTACTTTGATCTCTTCGCGTAGAGTTTAGAGTAATCATCTCTAGCGTAAACGTGGTGTTTAAGCTAGGATACTCATAGATATCCCCTCGTCTAGCCGGACCGTGGTAGTAGCGAGGAACGTGACAATTCCGAGTTACCTTTGTATTCCATATCCCGTTAGCAGGATCGATAGGGTTTATAGGTGCGGGTTGAACATCCTTTGTAGTGTCTAGATTTCGTAAACCTCCCCAATAGAACAGTAGATCATCCTTACCAAGGTTAGAAGAAGAGTGCGGTTGTAGTCTTCTCTATACATCACTCACATCGAATCATAGTGGTTGTAGCCTAAAGGTTAGTAGTAATAGATTTGGTTAGTCAGATGCACTCTTTCTCCTAAAGGTAAAAATATAAATACGATACCCAAGATAACATCTCGGGTGAAGTGCTCACCGATATCCGTGCGCTTGCGGATCCTATTTCCTAATTGCGTTACCAAATATCAACAAGCATTTTTGGCGCCGTTGCCGGGGAGAAAGACGGTTTGCTGAGATAACCTTGAGTCTTACTACTAGCTTGTATTCATACTTTTTATTTTCTTATCTTTTTCATTCTTTCTTTTTCTTTTTACCAAAAATGGAAAACCAAGGTTCTATATCTATCTTTGATGCCGCAACACCTTCAGCAACTGACCTTTTACCATGGGAGTCATCACAGCCTATCCAAACATCCCAGTATAAGTTAAGTTCAAGGTTGATTGCGATGATTCAAAATTTATCTTTTTCGGGAAAGGAAGACGAAAACCCTTACCTTCATATTAGAGATTTTGAGCAGACATGCGATTGTCTTCGCATTGATGGCATCTCTGATAAGACTTTACGTTGGAAGCTTTTTCCTTTAAGAGGAGAAGCTAGACGATGGTATAGTCAGAAGGTAAGTCAACAGCAAGGTGAATGGGGAGTTTTAAGAGCCAACTTTTGTCTAGATTTTTATTCCCTTGACCGTACTGGTGACCTTAGACTCGAAGTCCTATCTTTTAAACAAAAAGATAATGAAACTTTGGGGAAATCCTGGAAACGTTTTTCTGATCTTTTAGAATCTGGTCCAAAAGTGTTGCTTGAAGACACTGTTCTTTTATTTCACTTTTTTCGAGGTCTTCAGAAAGATAATAAACAAATGCTGCATACTATGGCTAGAGGTTCTTTCTTTCGTATCCCTACTGATGAAGCTAAGGGGATCTTGAATAGAATCCTAGAAGCTGAGATGGATAATGCCCTCCATGATAAAACCTACGAAGCCGAAGTAGACACTCTGCCAAATTTTTCACCTACTTCAGCTATCCCAAGTTTTGAGCCACAAAAGGAAGAAATTCCACCACCTGATTTCATTCTGGATATAGAATCCGATCTTTTTGCCGATTTTGGAAACATTTCAAACTACCATTCTATAGACCGACCCCAAAACGGCCAATTTAGCATTTGTTTACCAAGTAAACGTCAATTGAGAGAGCTTATCTCGGTTATGAGTAGCGAATGGTTAGAGGAGTCAGAGCTTTCCTCTGAAGTAATCCGAGTGGACACACCCTCTATAACTATACGCTGTGCTTATAATTCTGATCAATTTAACGCTCTCTATAATCCTGTTGTGGGGATCAATATCATGTCTGAAGCTTTTGCACTTAAATTATTTGGAAAATTAATTTTAACCCCCACAACAAAGGTCGTAAAGGAATCTTCGGGACGATTAGTCCCCAGTCTTGGAATTATTAATGTCCTACCCTTTATGGTAGAAGGCTCCATGGTTCATTTGAACTTTTATATCTTTGATATATGGGGTTTCGACCTACTGATTGGACAACCTTTTAGAAGACTCCTTTATGAAGGTCAAACTGGAAAGCTCCACATTTCCTTGGGAAAGGATTTTAAACTTCCAATTACAATAACTCACTCCTTGAATAATAAGACCGAGCCATATCTTTTGCCTGATCCTATGGAGGAGGTAAAGGCTGCATCTCTAGAACTTTTAGATGATCCAGACTTAGAAGAGGAAGCTCCCTTCTTCACTGAAGAAGAGGCCGAACCTTCTGAACCTGAACCCTTAGATGAGTTTGCAGAAACACCTAGACCCCCCATAGAACTCAAAACTTTACCACCCGGTCTTACCTATGCTTTCCTAAACAATAATCCAGAGTTTCCTGTGATCGTTAGTAATAAACTCACTCAGGAGCAAACTCTGCGATTAATGACCATTCTTGAAAAACACCACTATGTTTTCGGCTACTCACTTCAAGATCTCACAGGAATCAGTCCTATGATTTGTACCCATCGTATTCCGATAGATCCTTCTGTTACACCCTCTCGAGAGCCTCAACGTAGACTTAACAACGCGATGAGAGAGGTAGTTAAAAAAGAAGTTATAAAGTTGCTGCATGCAGGGATTATATATCCTGTGCCGCATAGTGAGTGGGTAAGCCCTGTTCAAGTTGTGCCTAAAAAGGGAGGCATGACTGTTGTTACTAATGATAAGAATGAGCTAATTCCGCAACGCACCGTCATAGGGTGGCGGATGTGCATAGACTATAGAAAACTTAATAAAGCCACGAAAAAGGATCATTTTCCTTTGCCTTTTATAGATGAGATGCTTGAGCGGTTAGCAAAACACTCGTTTTTCTGTTTTCTAGATGGATATTCAGGGTATCACCAGATCCCTATCCATCCTGATGATCAAAGCAAAACCACTTTTACATGTCCATATGGAACGAATGCTGTTGACACCGTTTTTAGCACGTGTCAAAATGATCAGGAAAGGTTGATCAGCAAGGGAAAGATTGCCGTGTGAATTGATAGCCAAGGAGAATAAGTTTGTTTTTTAAGCGGTGACAGTGTATGAATTTAATTAGGAATGTTGCCGATGAGGTCAAGGGTGTTATTGCCGATGCCGATGGAAGAAGGTTTGGAGACTGTTGCCGATAAGATAAGGGAATGTACCGATGAAGGAAGGTGTGAAGACTGCAGCCGATGAAACAGGGAATGTACCGATGGAAGGAGATCAAAGGTTGCTGCCGATGGAAAAAGGGTTGTGCTGGTGGAAAGGAGGCCGATGAGAATACCATCGTGATTAAGGCGGATTATGGAATAAAATAGGAGTTGATTTCCTTGTTTACGATTAGTAGAGTCTGAGTTGTGTCAAAGTCATGTTCTTTTTCTTAGACTTGGGTTTAGTGTCCTAGTCGTATTCGATTATGTTTCTATAGGTCAGGGTATAAATATAGAGTGAAGGGCAATGTAATAGGAATCAATCAATACATCAAAAAATAGCTTTTACTCTTATTTACATCTACTTTTCGGCGACTTCGTCAATTTGCATATTTTTCCTTTTTTACGAGTTCTCATCGATTCAGCGAGTTGCATTGCTCTAAGTGCAATCTTTGTCGATCTTCGAGTTCCGCGTGAGTACCTCTTGGCCGTGGCTTCCGGGCGTATCGCTGTTGTCAGGACCAAAGTGCTCGTATCTTCATCCTTGTCGATTAACAGGTCAAATCGACTGGCACGCTTTGGATATCGATTTCGGGTATTAGCCCTTTGTGTTTGCAGATTCACTTTTGCATCAACACATCTTTTGGCACGCTCGGTGGGACAGATCTAGTCAAGATGCCTAATCATGAGATTGATGCTGGGAATATCATCGCAGTAACAGAAGAAGATCTTAAAGACGATCAGAAGCAGACTATGGAAAGGGCTATTGAAGAATATAGACAGCTTTACTTGAAGTCATTCAGCGTGAACAAAAGTGGACAAGTCATCCAGAAGCAGGACTTGCCGTTGCCTCGGCAGGTTACCTTTGATCCTAATCCTGGTAAACTTCAAGAGATGGTTAATTCTGCGGTGAATCATGCTTTAATTAATCACTCCAATGTGCTGTCCAATACTGTTCATAATGCTGTGATTCGAACTTTCAAAGAAGGGCAAGCGTCACATCATTACGTCGGGCCTGCTTATCATCAACCAGAAGCAGCATCTGCTGTTGCTCCATCGGCTCCTCCAGCCGTTGCGGGTATAGAGATTTCTTCTCCTCCAGTATCAGCAGGATTATCTAATGCACAGTCTACTCCGGTTCGTCCAGATTCAGCATTATCAGGACGAGTTCAGCTTGGTAAAGATTTATCAGCATCAGCTTTATCAGGTTCTATACCACAGAGTAATCAAACTCCTGCTAATTGGTGGGGATATGGTATGCCTCCGGAGCCATCTACTGTCAATCACGGATTATCTCAAGTGTTTGACGCAGCAGGAAAAACTCCTATCCCATCGGCTGGTTTGCCGATAGCCCAAGCGCCTCAATATATTACAACTACTGCACAACCAAGTCTGGGAGGTTTTCAGGCGTCTCTGGGTCAAACATCTGGTTCAAGTCCATCGGCAAATTTGTTACCGATGCAGCAGAAGGCTCCTATAATCAGTCAACCTGGAGTACAGGTTATGCCTCAAGTTGGATGTAATTATCCAGCAATGCCAACAAGCTACCAGCCATCGGCAAACTTTGTGCCGATGAATACTAATAATTGGTCAGGGCAGTTTCCTACTCAACATACAGTTCAGCCAAATCAGCAAGCCACAGGAGTTCATCAAGGTCACATGCATGCTGGTTTTCAGAATCAAGCATCGGCAGCTCAGCCGATGAATCCTTTTCAGCAGATTAATGGACCACAGTTAGTAGCAAATATGCCAATTGCTGGAGATCGTGGGCAACAAAGGTATGCAGAAGGATATCAACAGATACCTCCAGCAGAGATTCAACCATATCGTCAGCAAGATGTCGATGTTTTTTGGGCCGATAAGATAGCAGAAATTATGAGAGATCAATTTGGGATCAAGCCCAAGGTTAATACTTATTCTTATCGGACTCCGTATCCTCCAGCATATGATTTAATTCCTCTCCCAAATCGTTACAAAGTGCCAGATTTCACTAAATTCTCTGGGCAAGACGATACATCAACCATGGAGCATGTTAATCGTTTTATTATTCAATGTGGAGAGGCAGCTTGTAGAGATGAATTGAGAGTTCGTCTTTTCTCATCATCTCTATCCGGATCAGCATTTACGTGGTTTATTTCACTACCGCCAAATTCTATTATCAGTTGGGCTGATCTGGAAAAGCAATTTCATAAGTACTTCTTTGCTGGAATTCATGAAAAGAAGCTTACCGATTTAGTAAAGATGAAACAGCGCAATGATGAATCGGTAGAAGGTTTTGTGCAAAGGCTACGAGATGTAAAGAATAAATGTTACAGTCTGGTATTGGATGATCGGCAGCTTGCCGATTTAGCCTTTCAGGGATTATTACCACACCTTAAGGACAGATATGCTTCTCAGGAGTTCGAAAGCCTAAGTCATTTAGTACAAAGGATTTCTGATCAAGACACTAGGGTTTTTGAACCTAAGAGAAATTGGAACAAGAAAGTTTCATTTGTTGAAGAAGCAGAAGATTCTGATTCAGATAATGAACCAGTTATCGGTTTGGCAGAGTGGGTTAAGAATAAGAAGCCGATATCTTGTCCCTTTGGTCACAAAGAGCCAGAAAAGTTTACTTTTGATGTCACCAAAGCCGATAAAATATTCGATCTTTTGCTTCAGGAGGGCCAGATTAAATTATCACCCAATCATGTGATCCCATCGGCAGAAGAGTTGAAGCATATGCTGTATTACAAGTGGCACAATGCAACTTCACACAGTACCAATGAGTGCAAGGTGTTTAGACAACAATTACAGTTAGCTATTGAGTCTGGCAGGATAAAATTTGGCAATTCCAAGATTCAAAAACCAATGAAAATTGATCAACATCCTTTTCCAGCAAATGTGTTGGATGCTGAAGGAAAAATTAAGGTGTTAACATCGGAAGCTGCTGAAAAGAATGCATCAGTAGATCCTCAACATCGGACAACTACCGATGATGCAAAAGGCAAGGGGCTATTGACAGAGAGTGGCGGTTCTGGGAGGCTTCCTCGATCTGGCATCGTGATTACCCATCAAAGACAACACGAAGGATGGCGTCAGCGAAGGGACCGGTATAGACGACAATAAGAGGAAAGGCGTCAAGAAGAGTGGAATCGGCATAAGGATCATTGGAATTGTCCATTTTTTATTCATTGTTGGGAAGAAGGTATTAAGTTACCTACTGTTGAAAATTGTCCAGAATGCAATGGCTATTATGGAGTTAATTATCCTGCAAGAAGGTTTCAATCTGGTAATCAAGGTTTGCTCATTAATGAGCCGATCAGAAGGAGAGCATCAGTACATGATCGGCTGGGGGGCAGGCTTAGTGTGCACGAAAGGCTTGGTAAACGCGTTGCATATTTTCCAAGGAACCAAGAGGAACTCGAAGAGATGGCAAATGTAAGAGTCCCTGATGAAGAAATATTTTACAGGGACCCTAATATACGTCGTGTGGAGACAACTAGAACTTATCAGCCAGTTTGGAAAACTAAGCTTCCTCAATGGTGTCCAGAAGGTTTGACAAAGACACAGAAGAGAAAAATGCAGCGGTATCGTCAAAAAGATTTATATCAAGAAGAAAGTCCCTCCAATGAGAAATCTGGTAACCAGCAATGGCAGATAAGGCACAAGGATAAAGGTCCATCGGCAGACGTCAATATGATGTTTATGTTGCCGATGGAATTTTTGGCTTTGTCTGATAGTGAAGAAGAGGTTGTTTCCTCTGATCAGATAGCTCAATTAATGTTAGATCCAATGATGGCTGTTTTTGAAAAGCCCGCTGATGATGAGAGACAACACCTCAAGGCTTTGTTTGTAAAAGGCAGAGTTGATGGGCAGCCTGTATCTAAGATACTTATTGATGGAGGAGCTGCGATAAATATTATGCCTTATGTGATGTATCGGAAGCTTGGTAAGGGGGATCAAGACTTAACTAAGACCGATATGATGCTAAAAGATTTTGAAGGCCATGTGTCACCAGCTAAAGGGGCAGTATGTGTTGAGTTGACCATCGGCAGTAAAACTTTGCCGACAACTTTCTTTGTTATTAATGGCAAGGGTGCATATAATTTACTTTTGGGAAGGGATTGGATTCATGCTAATTGTTGTGTTCCTTCTACAATGCATCAATGTCTGGTACAATGGATCGGAGATAAGATTGAAGTTGTTCCTGGTGACTCTTCTTATATCATTGCATCGGCAGAATCAGATACTTATGAACGAACCAGGTGCATATCGGGAGAAGCCTGGGAAAAAGAGTTCCTCAAGATTGCTGATTATGAAATTCTACCGATCCAAGCAGTCGGTTCTAAAGAAGAGCTTTAATGGATAGATTTGCCGATGATGGAAAATTAGGTCAAGGATTTACATCGGCAGATGATTTAATAGAAGTAGATATTGGTGAAGGCGATAGGCCAATGCCCACTTTTATTAGCTCTAAATTAGAGTCCAAGTGTAAACAGCAACTAGTTGATTTGTTAAAGGAATATAAAGATTGTTTTGCTTGGGATTATACTGAAATGCCTGGATTAGACCGATCTATAGTTGAAC
The DNA here is from genome assembly GCA_038087645.1 of Saccharum hybrid cultivar R570. Taxonomy (NCBI): domain Eukaryota; kingdom Viridiplantae; phylum Streptophyta; class Magnoliopsida; order Poales; family Poaceae; genus Saccharum; species Saccharum hybrid cultivar. The sequence continues at coordinate 7,669,653 of JAQSUU010000493.1, read as the reverse complement.
ATCGGTTGCCGATTAAATCTGGATTTCGGCCACATCAGTAGCCGGCTCGCCGATGCAATCCTAATATACTCCCTGATATTAAGGCCGAAATAACCAAGTTAATTGAGGCAAAGTTTATTCGGCAGTGTCGATATGCAGAGTGGATTTCTAATGTGGTTCCTGTATATAAGAAAAATGGAAAACTCCGTGTTTGTATTGATTTCAGGAATCTTAATAAGGCCACACCGATGGATGGTTATCCAATGCCGATTGCTGATTTGTTGATTGATGCTGCAGCAGGGCATCAGATTATTAGTTTCATGGATGGAAATGCGGGTTATAACCAAATATTCATGGCTGAAGAAGATATTTCCAAAACTGCTTTTAGATGTCGAGGTCATGTGGGATTATTTGAGTGGATAGTTATGACATTTGGTTTGAAAAATGCCGGTGCTACTTATCAGAGAGCTATGAACTTCATTTTCCATGAATATATCGGCACATTGGTGGAAATCTACATTGATGATATAGTGATTAAGTCTGGAGACATCACGAAGCATCTAACCGATCTGCGAAAGATATTGGAGTGCACAAGAAAACATGGATTATAGATGAATCCCAATAAATGTGCATTTGGTGTATCGGCAGGATTCTTAGGTTTTATGGTGCATCAGAGGGGCATTGAAATTAGTAGAAAATCTATTGAGGCAATCAACAAGGTTGTTGCTCCTGCCGATAAGACTGAATTGCAATCCTTGATCGGTAAGATTAATTTCATCAGAAGGTTTATATCTAATCTGTCAGGCAAAATCAAGGCTTTCAGTCCGTTATTGAAATTGAAAGCCGATCAGGAGTTTAAATGGGGGTATGAACAGCAGTTGGCTTTAGATCAGATTAAGAGTTATTTAACAAATCCTCCAGTGTTAGTTCCACCCCAGCATGGAAAACCTTTCAGATTATATTTATCAACTGAAGATACTGTTATCGGTTCAGCTCTTATTCAAGAATTTGAAGGAAAGGAGCGTGTTATCTATTATTTGAGCAGACGATTAATAGATGCTGAAACCAGGTATTCGGCTATTGAGAAATTATGCTTATGTTTATATTTCTCCTGTAGTAAGTTAAGGCATTATTTACTATCGGCTGAATGTACTGTCGTATGCAAAGATGATGTGGTCAAATATATGCTATCTATGCCGATATTAAATGGTAGGATTGGTAAATGGATTTTAGCGTTATCAGAATTTGACCTACGTTATGAATCGGCTAAGGCAGTTAAAGGACAAGTTATGGCCGATTTTGTTACTCAACATTGCAACACGGTAGATTCTTTGGAAGTTGCTCCATGGACACTATTCTTTGATGGGTCCACTTGTGGTGAAGGGGCAGGCATCGGCATCGTGTTGATTTCTCCTCAGGGGAAGAAGTATGAATTCTCATTGCCGATCGTCGCTACATCGACAAACAATCAAGCTGAATACCAAGCACTGATAAAAGGGTTAGAATTGCTTAAAGAAATACAGGCTGATGCTGTTGAGGTCTTTGGTGATTCTATGCTAGTTATAAATCAGTTGATTGGGATTTATGAATGTCGAAGTGAAATCCTAATTTCGTATCATGAAAAATGTTTGGAATTGTTAAAAGGGTTTAGGAGTTTTCATCTGGAGCATATTTCCCGAATGCATAATGAAGAGGCTAACCGATTGGCTCAGCATGCTTCAGGATATCAACCTGTTCAAGAAGCATTGACATTGGTGGCTGATGCCGATGACTGGAGAAGGGAAATCATTGATTATTTAAAGAATCCATCTAAAAAGGTTGAAAGACGTGTAAGATTCCAAGCGACAAAGTATGTACTCCTCGATGATGAATTATATTATCGTACCATAGATGGAGTTTTACTCAGGTGTGTTAATATAGAGGAATCAAAAAGCCTGATGAGTGAAATTCATGAAGGAGTATGTGGGGCTCATCAGTCAGCATTCAAGATGAAGTGGATGATCAGAAGAAATGGATATTATTGGCCAGCTATTCTTGAGGATTGTTTTAAATATTTTAAAGGATGTCAGGAATGTCAAAAGTTTGGTAATATTCAAAGAGCACCCGCATCGGCTATGAATCCTATAATTAAACCATGGCCGTTTAGGGGTTGGGCTATTGATCTCATCGGTCAAATTTATCCACCATCGAGTAAAGGGCATAAATTTATTCTGGTTGCTACCGATTATTTTACAAAGTGGGTTGAAGCAATTCCTTTGAAAAAGGTGACATCGGCTAACATGGTTGATTTTGTGAAGGAGCATATTGTTTACCGATTTGGTATCCCTCAAACCATCACTACCGATCAGGGCACTATGTTTACATCAGGTGAATTTGATGAGTTTGCTTTGAGTATGGGAATTAAAGTTTTGAATTCTTCACCATATTATGCCCAAGCAAATGGCCAAGCTGAAGCATCTAATAAGGGGATTATCAAACTTATTAAGCGCAAGATCAGAGAATATCCTAAAAAGTGGCATACCATATTAAATGAAGCTTTGTGGTCATATCGGATGGCATGTCATGGTGCAACCAAGGTGTCGCCTTATCAATTGGTGTATGGACACGATGCAGTATTACCTTGGGAGATTAAGATTGGATCTAGGCGGATGCGTTTTCAGGATCAACTGACAGCCGATGATTATGATATCCTTATGAAAGATGAGTTGGAAGACGTAGCAGGTCATCGGTTAAAAGCTTTGGTTAACATCGAGGAAAACAAGAAGAGAGTGGCTAGGTGGTATGACAAGAAAGTGAAGGTAAAGGAATTTACCGATGGTGAATTAGTCTGGAAATTGATTTTACCGATTGGGACTAAAAATTCTGAGTTTGGCAAATGGTCCCCTAATTGGGAAGGTCCATATCGGATAAATCAGTCTGTTCCTGGTAATGCGTATATTCTTGAAACTCTCGAAGGAGTGGTATTTCCCAGAGCGTTAAATGGAAAATATTTAAAGAAATATTACCCTAGTATTTGGATAGATGCATAAAAGTATAGTTGCCGATAACAATCCTATCGGCTGGAGTTAAAACAAAGTATCAATTATGCCGAATTTAACAAAGCCTGGATGGCTGATATCGCACGCAGGCGAATTTCATCGGCTTCTTTTAGCTCCTTGGCATCTTCATCGGCATTTCCTTCCACAGGTTTGATTTTCTTTTTCAAGGCCAAGGCCTTGCGAGCTTGAGCATCCCATTCCTGTTGAAGGGCTTTAATGGTGTCGGGAAGCTGGTCTTCTTCTTGTTTGGCCTGAGTCAGAGCTGTCTCAACCTTTTCCAGTTCAGCTAGCAAGGCTGCTTTCTTTGCCGATAGATCTGAGATTTTCTGTCTAATATCGGCACTGGAGGCTTGCAAATTGTTGATGTTCTTATGCTTCTCATCGGCAGTTTGCTTTAGCTGTAGCATTTCTTCTTTAAGTTGAGATTGGGTTGCTCTGTCAGCAATACGATGCACGGCCCTTTGATATTGAAGCTGTCTGCTCTCCAGATGGACTGCTGGAAAGATGATTTCTTCAACATTGGAGGGGACTTGGCCGCGGATTGCCTTGAAGATAGACTTCGCAGGATCCGAGTCGATTACCAATTGGGCAGTTTCTTGCTGTAGCAGGTTTAGGAGGGTTTCCAGCTTGCCATATGTGTCTGATGATATTGTTCCCAACGCCAGGGAGGAGCTCGCTTCTTCTCCGTCGTCATCAGAAACATCGATAGCAAAAGAAAATAAGCTATCGGGAGAGTCTTGTTCCTATGGGATAAAGAGAATTAGAAATCCTGTTTATAATATTTTGAAGATATAATAAACCAGGTAATTGATTGGTTTACCTGCTTCAAGGCAATTTCTTGAGCTTGGCTTGAAGGAGCGGCTTGTAAAGGGTCCTGTGAAGGATCGGCAGAAGATGCCGATGGAATGTCTTCTATGACCACATCGGTAGTCGGCCCTTGAGGTACAATCGCCGATGATGTATCTTGGGCAGGAGCAGTTTGTTTAGAGGGCTGATCGACGGGTGTTGGAGCAGACGCAGGGGCTGGTGTAGGTTTTTGTCGTTTCTGTTGAGCCTCAGCATCGGTCAAAGCTTTACGTTTTTGTTGTGCTTCAATAACAATTGGCTGGGGGGCATCAACATCTGTTGGTTGAGGAGCTTGTATGATCGGTGTGCTTACCGATGTATCCATTTGTTGCTGCAAAAACAGGTATAAGATTGGATGTTTAATGGAGAAAAATAAAATAATGAAAGAATACCTCTGAAGGAGGAGTGGAAGTTGTGGTGCTCGGTAAAGTTGCCGATGATGATCCAGCTGCAGCTTATACACCCTGATAGTTGTATGTTAATATAAAGTGTATCGGCAGGGAAGATAGTAAACAAGATTGTTACCTTAAAAGCCTTGATCAGGCTTGAAGCAGCAGCCTTTGGAGAAGCCCTGGATGTTCCCAATCTTGGTCTAGAAGCGCCAATTTTGGTGCGAGCTCTTTGGAAGGTCAAGGCTTCCAGGGTGGGGGCGTTGTAACCGATTGCTGAAATCGGAGAGGCTGGATAGAGATTGAAGGGTTTTCTGCTTTTGCTTATCGGTGGAACTGGATCGTCAGCCTGTTTCAAGGAAGGTTAGTTACCGATACACATAATAAAAGAAAAGGGAAGGGACAAAAGTTGAAAGGAACTTACTGCATTATCAGGAATAGCATAATCGGGGTCAATCTGGTGCCGATATGTGTGAACAGACGTTGAAAATAGCTGTTCTTTCCACTCCTGCCACCATTGCTTATATGATTCTGTTATGAAAGAAGCTGGTGACCAGGCGGAGAGATCGACATTTGAAATATCGGCATCAGGAGCAAGTTTTACTATCCTGCTCCATTCAGTTCCGGAGGTGATGATTTCCCTGGGTTTAATCACATCAGCATAGCACAGTTTGATGGGCAGTTGCCCAAAGGCCAGCTGGCGAGATACTGCCGATGGATTGTAAAATTCATAAGTAATGTGGGAGGCTTTCCCACTGCCAAATGTGTTGACTGGAATCGCTCTGGGGGTGATGATGGCCATCATGAGATCATTATCTTGGTTCAAATCACTATCGGCAAAATTGAAGAGGAGAGGAAACTTGTTATCCTCATCAATATAAGGCACCCAAGCCCTGAGATCACGAGGGAGGCCATGGTAGAAAGTATGGAAAAATCTGCCGATTTGATCCTCATTGGCTTCTGTTCCGGGAAGGACGATGATTGCTTCACCGAAGTTAAGGGGGGGCATGTTGCCGATTCATCATCCCTAAGGACGTATTCTTCGGGAATCTCTCGTGGGAATTCCTGAGCAAAGAGATCCCATTGTAAACGCTTGTGCATGTGAGCGTTTAACCACATATTAATAAACCACCATGGGCCTCCCAGATTGCCGATGGGTTCGCCAAGTATAAGCTTTTGGGATACTTGGTGGAGGAGATGGTAGGTTGAACTCAGAAGATATCGGCCAAGTGGAAATCTGACACCGTTGGCCAAGAGTTCTGCTGCTGGGAGGAAAGCATTGGTTGGTCCTACCGATCGTCCGCAGAAAATAAACTTTTCTAGCCACATGTTCAGGAATGTGGCATGCTCCCTCTGATTGACAGTACCAGTCTTCTGGTATTCCTGGATATATCCTGTCCAGCCGCCGATGTTGCGTGTGGTTATTCTGTATTCAGCTTTTCTGCCGAAAATATGGCCTTCATCGACAGTTGAAATATCTAGACCCGTGAGCATGTACACATCGGCAAGAGTAGGGGCACATGGGCCATGACCGAACATGAAGGTGTTGGTAGTGTCAGACCAAAACTGAGCAGCAGCTATCATCATGGATTCATTTTTCTGCATATCGGCAATGGACAACCTGATACATTGATCTATTTTCCGCTCTGCCCAGAACACTTGCATTGATCTGTTGACCCTCAGAAACCAGTTTTTCCACCCTTTGGTGGGTTTGGGCCAAGAACGGAACGTGTCTTTCCATAGATTCAAAGAGAAATTCTGAGATTTGAAGGGAATGTGATTGGCTTCTGCATTAATCAAATCAGTTGGATCTGGATTGCCCATCGGACCTAAGCAATGAAGGGGAGATTGATGGGTTGGAATCACCAATGTGTTGCGGAGTTCCTAGGTTTGAAGGACCAAGAAAATGAAAGAGAAAGAAAATGTCGATTGTAAGAATTCGCAGGGGACCGAAAAGATTAAAGTAAAAGTAATGAGAAGAAGAACAAACCGCAGGGACGTCGAAGTTAACAGCCATTGCTTCAGGAGGATGAGGGCACGAGCTGGGAACTTGAAGATGATGATGATTCTGATGAGTTGAAGACGCGCGGTCGTTGGTTAGGGTTGCCGCCGGGATGAGAATGCCAAAAGGTGGAGTTTGAAGGTAGAAGATGAACAGCCCGGAGGAATCTATTTATAGGTTATTTGGAGTAGGGGTATTCTTGACTTATCTCTATGCCGTATGCGGATGGATCGAGGTGGTTCGGCTGGATATGGTAACTGTTCGCACGACAATCAAGGGATGGTACAGAAGATTTGATGGTAAGTAATCATAACTTAAAGGATATCTTGATACAAGATTTTTTAGTTCTAAAATGATGCGTTGCGGTGAGATATTGTTGATGGTTTGTTATTTTGGTATCTCAACAGTAGTTAAGGCAAAGAAGGTTGGAAAAAATGCAATATATATTGAGATACATGGATTGGATCTAGATTTGATTGAATTTGGTAACAAATCATGTTATGCTTGGAGAATGGGTCAAAGAAATAGATAATAACAAGCATCAGTTGGAGTAAATTTCGGAGCATCAGTATCTTATACTCTGAAATTGGGGGGCATGTGTTGACACCGTTTTTAGCACGTGTCAAAATGATCAGGAAAGGTTGATCAGCAAGGGAAAGATTACCGTGTGAATTGATAGCCAAGGAGAATAAGTTTGTTTTTTAAGCGGTGACAGTGTATGAATTTAATTAGAATGTTGCCGATGAGGTCAAGGGTGTTATTGCCGATGCCGATGGAAGAAGGTTTGGAGACTGTTGCCGATAAGATAAGGGAATGTACCGATGAAGGAAGGTGTGAAGACTGCAGCCGATGAAACAGGGAATGTACCGATGGAAGGAGATCGAAGGTTGCTGCCGATGGAAAAAGGGTTGTGCTGGTGGAAAGGAGGCCGATGAGAATACCATCGTGATTAAGGCGGATTATGGAATAAAATAGGAGTTGATTTCCTTGTTTACGATTAGTAGAGTCTGAGTTGTGTCAAAGTCATGTTCTTTTTCTTAGACTTGGGTTTAGTGTCCTAGTCGTATTCGATTATGTTTCTATAGGTCAGGGTATAAATATAGAGTGAAGGGCAATGTAATAGGAATCAATCAATACATCAAAAAACAGCTTTTACTCTTATTTACATCTACTTTTCGGCGACTTCGTCAATTTGCATATTTTTCCTTTTTTACGAGTTCTCATCGATTCGGCGAGTTGCATTGCTCTAAGTGCAATCTTTGTCGATCTTCGAGTTCCGCGTGAGTACCTCTTGGCCGTGGCTTCCGGGCGTATCGCTGTTGTCAGGACCAAAGTGCTCGTATCTTCATCCTTGTCGATTAACAGGTCAAATCGACTGGCACGCTTTGGATATCGATTTCGGGTATTAGCCCTTTGTGTTTGCAGATTCACTTTTGCATCAACAAATGCTTATCGTAGAATGTCTTTTGGGTTATGTAATGCACCAGCTTCTTTTCAAAGATGTATGATGTCTATATTTTCTGATATGATTGAAGAGATTATGGAAGTTTTCATGGATGATTTCTCAGTTTATGGAAAAACTTTTGATAGTTGTCTTGAGAACTTAGATAAGGTTTTGCAAAGATGTGAAGAAAAGCACTTAATCCTTAATTGGGAAAAATGTCATTTTATGGTTAGAGAAGGAATAGTGCTAGGACACCTAGTGTCTGAAAGAGGTATTGAGGTAGATAGAGCTAAAATTGAAGTAATTGAACAACTACCTCCACCTGTGAATATAAAAGGAATTCGAAGTTTTCTTGGCCATGCTGGTTTTTATCGTAGATTTATAAAAGACTTTTCATTTATTGCGAGACCACTTACTCTTTTGCTAGCCAAGGATGCTCCTTTCGAATTTGATGATGCATGTCTAAATTCTTTCAATTTATTAAAGCAAGCACTCATCTCTGCACCAATCATTCAACCCCCTGATTGGTCGTTGCCTTTTAAAATTATGTGTGATGCTAGTGATTATGCTGTGGGGGCAGTTTTGGGACAAACTAAAGATAAAAAGCATCATGCAATTGCTTATGCAAGTAAAACTTTGACAGGAGCTCAACTTAATTATGCAACCACTGAAAAAGAGCTTCTGGCTGTTGTTTTTGCCATTGATAAATTTAGATCTTATTTAGTTGGAGCTAAGATAATTGTTTACACTGATCATGCTGCACTAAAATATTTGCTCACTAAGAAAGATGCTAAACCTCGCTTAATCAGATGGATTTTATTACTCCAAGAATTTGACTTAGAAATAAAAGATAAAAAGGGAGTAGAAAATTCTGTTGCTGATCACTTGTCTAGAATGTACTTTAAGAATTCACAGGACCCCCCCATTAATGACTCACTCCGGGACGACATGCTTTACGGGATTAACAGATCTGACCCCTGGTATGCAGATATTGTTAATTTTATGGTTTCAGGTTATGTACCACCCGGAGCAAACAAGAAGAAGCTTATTCAGGAAAGTCGTTCACATATATGGGATGAGCCATATCTCTTCCGAGTATGCGCTGATGGCCTACTTAGAAGATGTGTGACCACTGAGGAAGGATTGAAGATCATCGACAGATGTCACCCATCACCATACGGAGGACACTATGGAGCATTCCGTACACATTCAAAGATCTGGCAATGTGGATTCTATTGGCCTACAATGTATGAAGACACAAGGCAATATATCAGAAGATGTGGGCCATGTCAAAGGCAAGGAAACATAAATACAAGGGATGCCATGCCACTCACCAACAACCTTCAGATTGAACTCTTTGATGTCTGGGGAATAGACTACATGGGTCCATTTCCCCCATCTAAGAAGTGTGAGTTCATCTTGGTGGCGGTTGATTACGTCTCCAAGTGGGTAGAGGCACTACCTTGCAAGCATGCCGACAATATCAGTTCGAAGAGGATGTTTGAGGAAATTATATTTCCAAGATTTGGAGTCCCCAGGATAGTGATAAGTGATGGAGGATCACACTTCATTGACAAGCGCTTCGAGCACTATCTATCAAGACATGGAATCCGTCACAACGTCGCTACTCCCTATCATCCTCAGACAAGTGGCCAAGCAGAGACTTCTAACAAGCAAATCAAGAACATTCTTCAGAAGACGGTGAACGAGATGGGAACGGCATGGAAGGACAAGTTACCCGATGCACTCTGGGCTTACCGGACAGCATACAAGACCCCAATTGGAATGTCTCCATACCAATTGGTATACGGAAAGACCTGTCACCTACCTGTTGAACTTGAGTTCAAGGCACACTGGGCCATAAAAAGATGGAATATGGACCTAGATATCGCCGGAAAACATAGAAGAATGCAATTATCGGAGTTAGAAGAATGGCGGGAGAAAGCATATCACAATTCAAAGATCTACAAAGAAAGAGTCAAGAGATGGCATGACAAGAGGATCAAGAAGAAGGAGTTCTCACCCGGAGATAAGGTATTACTTTTTAATTCCAGGGTGAAGCTTTTCGGGCATGGAAAACTCCAGAGCAAATGGGAAGGACCATTCAAGGTAATTCATTCATCATCCCACGGAGCTATCACACTTCAAAATGATGAAGGTACGTTATTCAAGGTAAATGGTCAACGTCTTAAATTATTTTTAGAGCCCAATAAAGAATTAGAAGAATTAGACGTGATCAATTTTTACCTTCCAATTAAAAATTAAAGCCCGACGCTTTTAATTTGACGTTTTTGGGCCAAGTATATATTTTTCGGGATAAAAACACGGTGAGAAACACGCTCGAGAAAGCAAGCTTGTAGAGGAACCGGACACAGGGCGGGCGCCCTGAGGATGAGGGCGGGTGCCCTGCCCCTGTCTCCCCTCGGCCCCAGACTTCTCCCACGCGATAACCTCGCCCGTTGCTATCTGGAAAATTCCGTCCTCGGTTTGTTTCGCAAACATGACGGCGGGAAGAGTCCCGACCATGCACGAGAGCAGTTTTTACCCCCTATATAAACAGACCCCCAACGTCAGCTTTTAGCACCAATTCATTCAAGCCTTCTCTCCTTCCTCAAATTAGATCTTGCTTAGTTCCTAGCTGCTCCAATGGCCGAGAAGTTCCACGTCGATTGGGAAGTCATCCCCTACGACCTCAACAAGAAGCCCAAGGAGGATCTCGACGCCTACGCTCTCGTCCCAGCCAACACAGAGCGACAGCTAGAAGCCATGCCACCACGTCAATGCAGCTCTGCCCAATCCTACTTTGCTCGCCCAGTTCTTACCGCACCTACGCAGCCCCTATTGCTCGAAGGCTCGCCATCATCGTCGAAGGGGAAGGAGATCATCAAGGTACCAGCCGGAACAAAGATCCTGCCGCCAAAACCCAATGAGCGGATCATCGGAGTGAAGACCAACCGGAGCGGCGAGATCTCTAGTGTCCGCTATACCACGGAGGAGAGACCTTACTTCGAGGGTGTTAGGGCAGCTAAGGTCCGCTTCGTTCCTCCGAAGGAAGCACCCAAGCATGCTCTTAATGCTTTCGAGACACCTCCCAAGCGCCGCAGGACCATTGGAGATATGGATGAGGAGCTACGGGTGATCAAGAACAACATTATAGAAATTCAGAACTCCAATATCTCTATGGATCGGAGGACCTTCAACCATAACACTACGATCCTAAAGCTACGGGATGACCTTGCCGACGCCAACAAGAGGATCGATGAGTTAGAGCATAGTCTTAGGAGGCGTGAGCGTCGCTGAGCTATCTAGATTAGATCTTGGGGCTATATATGTCTTAGTTATTATTAGATTAGATTCGCTTATAATCAGTTTAGATCTATTATATTCGGTTGTAATAAATGCCTCAAGATTGATAAAGATTATTATTAGTATGTCTTGTGTGTCTCTACTTTACTTTTGTGCAAGAAAGCAGAAAACAAGTATGGGGGAGATTCCCTGACATGTCACACACACTTCGATCGCACCACTCCATGAACCAGGTACACACTCTGCACACTTTTATTACACACTTACACACTCACCTTAGTTTGTGCAGAATTTTATCTCTCTAAACATGATAAATTAAAAGGATAAAAATGCTTATAATCATGATCAATCTCACTCTGTGATATTTCCTGGAAACCTGCAATTATTAAAATTATTTCAAAACCCTGTGTTGCTAAAAGTCATTGTGGAATAAGAGATGGTAAGGGTATGAGTACCTTATTCTTAGTATCTTTATTGCTTGGAGAATTTGTTTTAAAAATCTCAAAATTATAGCTACCATCCTCAAGTTTTATATGCCTGCTAAACATGAAAATATTAATTAAAGCTATCTGCTTTGTATTGAGTTTGTTCAAAACAAGTTAGACCCTTGTTGAGAGATTTATCATACTCCTAAGATCAAGACATTTTTATTCAGAAAGATTCACTCTTCCGAAGTTTTATTGCGTTAGAGGCATGGGCTATGCAAAATTATGAATATATCGAGGAAATAAAAAGGAGCAAGTGCTCGATAACCTTGTGGAAAAAATGGACAAGTGTCCGGCAGTAGAATTAGGGGTACCTCGGTATCCACCCAAAATGAAAAAAAAATGAGATATGATAAAAATATGATGGAAAGAAAATGATAGCCCATGGTCCCTCTAATAAGCAATATGCCAGTAAGAGTGACAAGTTTTTAATTTTTAAAATCTTTGATCTAAGAGTATGGCATTCTTCTCCTCGGATCCGGTTTTGACCATACAATAAATGCAAGGTATGTATGCTTAAAGAATTATTTTTGCAAAATCAAAACAGCCTCAGAGAGAAATATAAAAGATAATGAGTGACTCTGAGAGCACCTATGAGGATAAAGGTATGCTAAGTTTTTCTTTTCAAAAATATGTAAAAACTCCAAGTGATAGGGATTAAGAAGAAGAAAGGCTCTTTACTCTGACCATATATTTCCCTGACTATAAGTGCACAGTGGATTTTTACAACACCCTGCAGGTATGAAAGAATGTTTCAACCCCAGATGTTTTATTAACCAACCTTTTCTCGAGGACGAGTAAAAGCCTAAGTATGGGGGTGTTTGTTGACGGTTCTTAAGTATCAATTATAACCATCAAATAAATAAAGAAAAGGACCTATATGCAAGCAACACCTAGAATTAGGGTTTGATCTAACAGAATTCCACGAGTTTTGCTGTTTATCTATTTCTGCAGGGGGTTATCAGGAAATACGGAAGAAAGGCCCACATGTCGGATTAATGACGGGATATTAACCGAACACGTAATTATCTTACATCTAGAAGATTCCAGAAGCCACGGGAACGAACGGGAGCCGTAACGGGCCAGGACACAGGGCGCCCGCCCTGTGTAAGGTCCAAATAGGCTAGAGGGGGGGTGAATAGCCTAATTAAAACTTCTACAAGAATTACTTAACCACAAGTTAGTACGAAAGGTGGCGAAGCACGAAGCACTAGCTCTAACTAATTAAGCAAGCCACCTACACAAGTCTAGTACAAGGCTATTCACTAAACACAACAACAACAAGCTAGTAACAAGAAGTAATATGAGAGAAGAGCTTCGAGTGAATATACCGACGTGTAGAGATGAGAAGTACCAATCAATCAATCACACAAGAGAAATCCTCGGGAAGAGAATGACACAAGAATTTATCCCGAGGTTCACTTGCTTCCCGGCAAGCTACTCCTCGTTGTGGCGATGCACCCACTTGTCGGTTCACGAGCTAATCAACTATCAAGAGTTGAGCCCTCGGCGGGCGCCGCACAACCGCACACAAGATGGGGATCCTCCAAGCCACGAGCTCCACTAGAGTATCCAATTCGCGAACTCCCGCGGGGAAGGATCAAGAACCCCTTACAACACTTGGTGAAGGCTCCAACAATCTCCAATTGCGAGCTCAATCACCTCCGCTGCTCCAAGCCGTCTACCGTGTCGGGAAACACGGAAGAGTAACAAGAAATCCGCAGCAACTCGAAGATCAAGTGCCTCTAGAATGCAACTCTCAAGCAATGCACTTGAATCTCACTCAATCTCACTCAAGATGTGCAATCAATCAAAGAGATGAGTGGAGGGGTTGTTCTCTAGCTCAAAGGATGTCTCTAGGTCTCAAAATGTGCAAGAGTTACCCTCAAACCCCGGCCACCATCTATTTATAACGAAGGGGTACGCAGCTAGCCGTTACGGACGACGCAGCGAAATTCGTGTTGACCGGACGCTCCGGTCAGGGTGACCGGACGCGTCCGGTCACTACACGACAAACGTGAATAGTGCGTGTCAGAACTAGCCGTTGAGCTAACCGAACGCGCTCCTTCGATCGACCGGACGCGACAGTGCCAGCGTCCGGTCGCGTTCCAGTAAGCACCCGACGCGACCGGACGCTCCGGTCCCGTGAGGCACCGGACGCGCCGGTCGCGCGCTTTTTCTTTTTCGCCCAGTTGAACTGACCGGACGCGCTGGTCAGACCAGACCCGCGTCCGGTCACAAACCCTAGCAGCACCGAGCCGCGCTGAACTGACCGGACGCGTCCGGTCATACCGAGACCGCGTCCGGTGCAGCGTCCGGTGCAGCGCAGTGACCTCCGTTCGCCTCTCCAAAAAGCGCAATAGAAAATAGGCGTTTCACTTCTCCAAAAAGCGCCGAATCCCGCCTCGCAAGCTCGGTGGGAGGGAGAGAGGAACCCAAACCCCTCTTTACCGCTTAAACTCCACCGCCTTTGCAAATGTGCTAACACCACCAAGTGTACACCACCATGTGCATGTGTGTTAGCATTTGACAAACATTTTCCAAGGCGTTATGTTAGCTCTTTACTAGATCCTAAATGCATATGCTCAAGACATTGATCTAGTGGCACTTGATTCCCGAGCTAACCGTGATTGCCCCTCTTGATAGTCGGCTATGTATCCTAAATCCGGTCAATCACTTCTCTACTCATCTTAGACCGGCAAAAGGAAAACCCTATGGTTATACCTTTGCCTTGCGCTCTTAGATCCTTCTCCTCCACTTGATCATCATGTCCATCATTTTATGTGCATTCCATCATGATCAACATTATATGTCCATGCACCATCTCTTTGTGATCTTGTGGCCACCACTCCTTGCCACGTACACCTTCATCACATGTGTTGCTTATGCCTAACTCAAAACACTTAACACATGGCATTAGCAACTTGGTGTCATTAATTACCAAAACCAAACTTGGGCTTTCAATCTCCCCCTTTTTGGTAATTGATGACAACCATCACAAAGATATGAAATGAAATCAATTTTCAATTTCAATAGTATTAGCTCCCCCTACATATGTGCTTCCATGAGTTTGGTTCAATTGTGCACATATGTATGGATTTGAATTTTGGGAGAGTTACTACTATCAAATTGATGCTAAGATATATAGAATGGACCTTTGAAGCGTGATACCAATCGGAGTTGCCTTTATATACCATCCTTAGCATCAATGTAGCTAGACACCACTTGTAATTCATCACTTGTAAAGATCACAAACACTAAAGTACCCCGTGAGATCAACATTAAAAGCAAAGGGTGTCTAGATACCACTAGTAAAGCTACTTTTAACAATTTATCATTCAAGTTCTATTTCTAGCAATCACCACACAAGCATGAATATGAATTTATGCTTTGCAATGCAACAATTCATCATGTTAATGCACATACAAATGCAACAAACAATTCATGAGCTTGCTCCCCCTACTTGTGTGCTCAATTTTAATTGATCCCTTTCCAAAATATATCTTTCTCCCCCTTTACTTAACTTTGTGACTTTTCTCTCTCCCCCTTAAAATATCTCTTATGCTTTCTCTCCCCCTTAGTAACTTTCTCTCCCCCTTAGCAACTTAACTTTTTATCTTTGTGACTTTTCTCTCCTCCTTTGTCAACAATCACCAAAAAGGTGCCAATTTTAGTGAGAGTTAGGTCAATCAATATGAGGGAGTCCAAATTATGGTTCAATCTAGATCACTTGCCTAGAATATGTAATTCGGTTTGATCCAAGGACAAGCTTCTTCACACCTCATAAAGTATAAGGGTTATCTTGACCATGTTGAATTACACATCATGAGCTCATTTTCTAGATTCAACACTAGGTTTGCAAGCCCACAAACATGTCATATGCTACCACTAGATCAATCAAACATAGAAGCAATAGTGGTACCATATATACATTAAACTCATTTGATTTTCATGAATGAGCTTATTTGTCATGCAAACATGTCCTTAGCAAAGTATGGATGATATACCAAACAACTTTACCTTGCTATGTCGGAGGAGAGGCATGTCATATAAGAATGTGGGGTTGCACTCATTTCAAGTTGGAGAAGTCAAGTATGTTCAATTCATTCTTCAACTTGTAAAATCTCTTCTCATCAAGTGGCTTTGTGAATATGTCGGCTAGTTGATCTTCGGTGCCAATGCTTTCAATGCTAATATCACCCTTTTGTTGATGGTCTCTTATGAAATGATGCCTAATATCAATGTGCTTGGTTCTTGAATGTTGAACCGGATTTTGTGTCATCTTGATTGCACTTTCATTGTCACAAAACAAAGGCACATTCTTGAATTTGATTCCAAAGTCATTCAAGGTGGCTTTCATCCAAAGCAATTGTGCACAACAACTACCGGCACTAATGTATTCGGCCTCGGCGGTAGATAGTGCAACACTATTTTGTTTCTTTGATGACCATGAAACAAGAGACCTTCCAAGCAATTGACAAGTGCCACTTGTGCTCATTCTATCAATCTTGCATCCACCATAGTCGGAGTCCGAATATCCAATCAACTCAAAATTAGACCCCTTTGGAAACCATAATCCAACATCATGAGTCCCCTTAAGATATCTCAATATTCTCTTGGTTGCTTTCAAGTGACTTTCTCTAGGTGATGCTTGATATCTTGCACACTTGCATACACTAAACATCACATCCGGCCTAGAAGCGGTGACATAGAGCAAACTTCCAATCATAGACCGATATTGCTTTTGATCTACCATGTTGCCACTAGCATCAATGCCCAATTGATCATTTGTGCCCATTGGTGTACTCATTGGCTTAGCATCTTGCAATCCAAACTTCTTGATCATGTCCTTGATGTACTTGCCTTGACTTACAAAAGTGTCATTCTTCATTTGCTTGATTTGAAGTCCAAGAAAGTAACTAAGCTCTCCAATCATAGACATCTCAAACTCTTTTGCCATCATATTTCCAAACTCTTCACAAAAATCTTGGTTAGTTGATCCAAAGATAATGTCATCCACATAGATTTGCAACACAAACAAATCACTTCCAATTTTCTTGGTGAAGAGAGTGGTGTCAACCTTTCCCATCTTAAACCCCTTAGAGAGAAGAAAGTCCCTCAACCTCTCATACCATGCTCTAGGTGCTTGCTTCAAACCATACAATGCCTTCTTGAGCTTGTAAACATGGTCGGGCTTCTTGTCATCTTCAAAACCGGGAGGTTGCTCAACATAAACTTCTTCATTGATGTAGCCATTGAGAAATGCACTTTTGACATCCATTTGATAGAGCTTGATGTTGTGTGCACAAGCATATGCTAATAAGATTCTAATAGCCTCCAATCTTGCAACCGGTGCATATGTCTCTCCAAAGTCAAGACCTTCAACTTGAGTGTATCCTTGTGCTACTAATCTTGCTTTGTTTCTCACAACTATGCCATCTTGATCTTGCTTGTTTCTAAAGACCCACTTAGTACCAATCACATTGTAGTTCTTTGGCCTCTCAACAAGTTCCCAAACTTGATTTCTAGTGAAGTTGTTTAGCTCTTCATGCATGGCATTTACCCAATCGGAATCCTTCAATGCATCTTCTATTTTCTTAGGTTCTTCAAGTGACACAAATGAGTAGTGCTCACAAAAGGATGCTAATCTTGATCTAGTTTGAACACCACTTTGAATTCCACCAATGATTTAGTCCAATGGATGATCTCTTGCAATACTAGTAGGTTGGAGTATTGGGAGTTGATTGCTTTCACTTGTTTGACCTTGAACTTGAGCTTCATCATGAGAACCACTAGAGCTTGCTTGATTTGTATCAAATTGCACACTTTGGTTGATCACATGAATATCATCATCATCATCAACTTGCCTCGGCCTTATGTCACCAATGTCCATGTTCTTCATTGCATTTGACAATTGATCTCCTCTCACATCATCAAGGTTTTGAGCTTCATTTTGAGATCCTTGGGTTTCATCAAACTCAACATCATGAACTTCTTCCAAGGTGCCATTTGTGAGATTCCAAACTCTATATGCTTTGCTTGTGGTAGAATAACCAAGTAAGAACCCTTCATCACATTTCTTGTCAAACTTGCTCAATCTAGTGCCTTTCTTGAGAATATAGCATTTGCAACCAAACACTCTAAAGTATGCAATGTTGGGCTTTCTTCCATTCAATAGCTCATATGGTGTCTTCCCAAGCTTCCCATGGCAATAGAGACGGTTGCTACAATAGCAAGCCGTGTTGATAGCTTCACTCCAAAATGAATGACTCACATTGTATTCACTAAGCATTGATCTAGCCATGTCAATCAAAGTTCTATTCTTTCTTTCAACTACACCATTGGATTGAGGAGTGTAAGTTGGAGAGAATTGATGTCCAATACCAAGATCATCACACAAAGCTTCAATTCTTGTGTTCTTGAACTCACTACCATTGTCACTTCTAATCTTCTTGATGGTAGTCTCAAACTCATTTTGCACTCTCTTGACAAAAGATTTGAATAGATCATGTACATCACTCTTATCATAGAGAAAGAACACCCAAGTGTATCTAGTGTAGTCATCAACAATCACAAAACCATACTTGTTGCCACTAATACTAGTATATGTTGTTGGCCCAAACAAGTCCATGTGCAATAGCTCAAATGCCTTTGATGTACTCATTTCACTCTTATTAGGATGTGTATTTCCAACTTGTTTGCCGGCTTGACAAGCACTACAAGGTTTATCCTTCTCAAAGGTGACATCCTTCAAGCCTCTAACTAAGTCATGCCTTAAAAGTTTGTTCAATTGTTTCATTCCAACATGACCAAGCCTTCTATGCCACAACCATCCCATACTAGATTTACTAAGCAAGCATGATGTCAATTGTGTCTCACTATCATTGAAGTCAACCAAGTATAAGCTACCATGTCTAAATCCTTTGAATATCAAATTTGACCCATCAACACTTATGACTTCAACATCATCACTACCAAATATGCACTTGAAGCCAAGATCACAAAGTTGTGCCACCGACAAAAGATTGAAATCCAAGCTCTCAACTAGCAACACATTAGATATGCTCATGTCATTTGAGATAGCAATTTTACCAAGCCCCTTGACTTTGCCTTTCTTGTTGTTGCCAAAAGTGATAGCATCAAAACCACCATTTTGACTTGTATCAATTGATTTGAACATACAAGAATCCCCGGTCATATGTTGAGTGCACCCACTATCAAGCACCCAATGCCTTCCTCCGGCTTTGTAATTGACCTACAAGATAAGATCAATTCCTTTTAGGTACCCAAACTTGTTTGGGTCCTCCAAGGTTAGTGACCAAGCTCTTTGGTACCCAAATGGCTTTCTTCTTTGAGCCCATCCATGGTGTACCAATGAACTTAGCATGAACACCATTTGTACCCTTGGTAAGTATATAGAAAGAATCAAACTTAATTGAGGATACATTAGCATTGGATTTCTTGTTCATGCAATGTTGCTCTATGTGACCAACTTGCTTGCAACTTTTGCAATAGCTACCATTGTTCTTCACAAAATGAGTCTTGTGAGGAGCAAAAGCGGCCTTGCCTTTCTTGGGGTTATAGCCCAATCCCTCTTTGTAGAGAGAAGCTCTTTGGCTACCCAAGCACATAAGCAAGCGGTCCTCACCACCATAAGCTTTAGCTAAGGTGTGATTGAGCTCTTTTACCTCCTTCTTGAGATTTTCATTCTCAACTATAAGTGTGGAGTCACAAGTGAAACCAACACTACTAGATGAGGATGATGTAGATGCGCTACATGAAGGGTTAGTGGTAGCAACAACAATAGGCTTATGAAAAGATTCGTCAATTATATCACATGATATGCCTATGTTGCAAGTTTTAGCTTTCTCAACATTAGTTGGCATGTTTTCACATTTTTCAACTAGAGAGGAATGAGCTTCTTCAAGCTTAGTGTGAGACTTTTGAAGCTTCTTATGGTCTACATTTAGACTCTCATAAGATGCTCTAAGCTCATCAAGTTCTTGCATAAGATTTTTCTTTTCCTTAAGCAAGCCCTTGCATTCCTTTCTAGATTCTTTATAATATTGAGTGCAATCTTCTAGCATAGTGATTAGTTCATCTTTAGTGAATTCTTCTTCATCACTATCACTATCACTAGCATTATCATGATCATTCTCATCATCGGATGATACCTTAGCGGCCTTAGCCATGAAGCATGATGGAGTGTCGAAGAGGGAGACCTTCTCTTGGATAGCAATGCTAGCATGTCCCTTCTTCTTGCTCTTGTAGTCATCCTCATCATCACTTGAGGAATCATCACTATCCCATGTAGCAACATGAGAATCATTCTTCTTCTTATGAGAGCTCTCTTTCTTTTCTTGCTTCTTCTTTTGCTTCTTTCTCTCCTTCTTGATAGCATCTTCATCATCACTATCATAAGGACACTTTGCAATGAGATGGTCCTTGCTATGGCATCTAAAGCATCTCATGGTATGTTCATTCTTCTTGGATAAGTTCTTCCTACTTCTTGCACGAAAGCCTTTCTTCTTCATGAACTTGCCAAATTGCTTGACAAAGAGAGCCATCTTCTCATCAATGTCATCACTACCACAAGAGCTTGAGTCTTCTTCACTTGATGATTCAATCTTGGATTTACCCTTGGATGTGGTGGCTTTGAATGCCACACTCTTCTTCTTCTCATCATCCTTCTTCTCACTTTCCTTCTTCTTCTTTTTGACCAACTCCTCTTTCTCATCATCTTCTCTATATGAATCATCGGTCATCACTTCTTGGAACACTTGTTGAGGAGTTGAATTCTTCAATGTAGTCCTCACTAGCACGGTGATCAATGTATCAAATCTCTTGGGCAAGCTTCTCAAGAACTTCATAGAGAATTGGTTGTCCTTGACTTCCTCACCAAGTGCCTTGAGCTCATTGACAATGACTTGCAACCGATGAAACATTTCCGGTACACTCTCATCTTCTTGCATCTTGAAGCTTGAAAATTTTTCTTGTAAGATGTATGCTTTAGCGGTCTTTGTGCCTTCGGTGCCCTCAAATGTTTCTTCTAGCTTGGCCCAAGCATCATGAGCGATCTCAATGTTCTTCACTTGCTCAAAGGTCTTGTCATCTAGTGCCTCATGAAGAGCACTAATGGCAATGTCATTGCATTGGAGCTTCTTCTCTTCCACCGGTGTAGGTGCTTCCGGATTAGCAACCTCAAATTTTGTTTCGGTGACCTTCCACACTTCTCTATTGATTGACTTGAGGTGTGCGGTCATCTTAACCTTCCAATATGCATAATTTGTGCCATCAAAGTGAGGTGCCTTCTTGGTGTTGTTGATGTGCAAGCTTAATTGAGCCATTTCTTTTTCACCGTAGGTTGTTAAGCCTCAAATAAACGGTGCCTCGGCTCCGATACCACTTGTAAGGTCCAAATAGGCTAGAGGGGGTGAATAGCCTAATTAAAACTTCTACAAGAATTACTTAACCACAAGTTAGTACGAAAGGTGGCGAAGCACGAAGCACTAGCTCTAACTAATTAAGCAAGCCACCTACACAAGTCTAGTACAAGGCTATTCACTAAACACAACAACAACAACAAGCTAGTAACAAGAAGTAATACGAGAGAAGAGCTTCGAGTGAATATACCGACGTGTAGAGATGAGAAGTACCAATCAATCAATCACACAAGAGAAATCCTCGGGAAGAGAATGACACAAGAATTTATCCCGAGGTTCACTTGCTTCCCGGCAAGCTACTCCTCGTTGTGGCGATGCACCCACTTGTCGGTTCACGAGCTAATCAACTATCAAGAGTTGAGCCCTCGGCGGGCGCCGCACAACCGCACACAAGATGGGGATCCTCCAAGCCACGAGCTCCACTAGAGTATCCAATTCGCGAACTCCCGCGGGGAAGGATCAAGAACCCCTTACAACACTTGGTGAAGGCTCCAACAATCTCCAATTGCGAGCTCAATCACCTCCGCTGCTCCAAGCCGTCTACCGTGTCGGGAAACACGGAAGAGTAACAAGAAATCCGCAGCAACTCGAAGATCAAGTGCCTCTAGAATGCAACTCTCAAGCAATGCACTTGAATCTCACTCAATCTCACTCAAGATGTGCAATCAATCAAAGAGATGAGTGGAGGGGTTGTTCTCTAGCTCAAAGGATGTCTCTAGGTCTCAAAATGTGCAAGAGTTACCCTCAAACCCCGGCCACCATCTATTTATAACGAAGGGGTACGCAGCTAGCCGTTACGGACGACGCAGCGAAATTCGTGTTGACCGGACGCTCCGGTCAGGGTGACCGGACACGTCCGGTCACTACACGACAAACGTGAATAGTGCGTGTCAGAACTAGCCGTTGAGCTGACCGGACGCGCTCCTTCGATCGACCGGACGCGACAGTGCCAGCGTCCGGTCGCGTTCCAGTAAGCACCCGACGCGACCGGACGCGCCAGCCGCGTCCGATCGCGCTTCGCTGCGCTCGGCCTCTCTAGACACTTGACCGGACGCTCCGGTCCCGTGAGGCACCGGACGCGCCGGTCGCGCGCTTTTTTTTTTCGCCCAGTTGAACTGACCGGACGCGCTGGTCAGACCAGACCCGCGTCCGGTCACAAACCCTAGCAGCACCGAGCCGCGCTGAACTGACCGGACGCGTCCGGTCATACCGAGACCGCGTCCGGTGCAGCGTCCGGTGCAGCGCAGTGACCTCCGTTCGCCTCTCCAAAAAGCGCAATAGAAAATAGGCGTTTCACTTCTCCAAAAAGCGCCGAATCCCGCCTCGCAAGCTCGGCGGGAGGGAGAGAGGAACCCAAACCCCTCTTTACCGCTTAAACTCCACCGCCTTTGCAAATGTGCTAACACCACCAAGTGTACACCACCATGTGCATGTGTGTTAGCATTTCACAAACATTTTCCAAGGTGTTATGTTAGCTCTTTACTAGATCCTAAATGCATATGCTCAAGACATTGATCTAGTGGCACTTGATTCCCGAGCTAACCGTGATTGCCCCTCTTGATAGTCGGCTATGTATCCTAAATCCGGTCAATCACTTCTCTACTCATCTTAGACCGGCAAAAGGAAAACCCTATGGTTATACCTTTGCCTTGCGCTCTTAGATCCTTCTCCTCCACTTGATCATCATGTCCATCATTTTATGTGCATTCCATCATGATCAACATTATATGTCCATGCACCATCTCTTTGTGATCTTGTGGCCACCACTCCTTGCCACGTACACCTTCATCACATGTGTTGCTTATGCCTAACTCAAAACACTTAACACATGGCATTAGCAACTTGGTGTCATTAATTACCAAAACCAAACTTGGGCTTTCACCCTGCCCCCGGGACCAATCAGGTCGAGTCTCGCGGATTATGCTCCACCGCCTTTGAGGATCAAGGAAAACCGTAGGATGAAGGTCGGTTTGATCCGACGGTCCAGATTCATCCAAAAGGGCTATATAAGCAAGGCCCCTGACCCTTGGTGGAGAAGACCCCAATTCATTATTCAGTTGCATATCTCTAGTTAGGGTTTAGAGAGAGAGGTTCCCTCTAGGGTTCCCACCTCTTAGGGCTTAGCATCCAATGTGAAAGTAGAATTAGTTCTACTAGATTGAGAGAGATAGAGTGGAGGTGTAGATCGGAGGAAGCCGGCCTGTCGGTGTCTACTCCGAGGTTGTACCTGCGGGAGCAAGTTCTTCTAAACCGAGGCTTGTTCTCAGGATTCTTCAGTATTTCGACTTCTAAATTCTAGTAAGTTCTTTGTTTTATTGTTCTTTGGTTTATGAGTTTACTTTGATCTCTTCGCGTAGAGTTTAGAGTAATCATCTCTAGCGTAAACGTGGTGTTTAAGCTAGGATACTCATAGATATCCCCTCGTCTAGCCGGACCGTGGTAGTAGCGAGGAACGTGACAATTCCGAGTTACCTTTGTATTCCATATCCCGTTAGCAGGATCGATAGGGTTTATAGGTGCGGGTTGAACATCCTTTGTGGTGTCTAGATTCCGTAAACCTCCCCAATAGAACAGTAGATCATCCTTACCAAGGTTAGAAGAAGAGTGCGGTTGTAGTCTTCTCTATACATCACTCACATCGAATCATAGTGGTTGTAGCCTAAAGGTTAGTAGTAATAGATTTGGTTAGTCAGATGCACTCTTTCTCCTAAAGGTAAAAATATAAATACGATACCCAGGATAACATCTCGGGTGAAGTGCTCACCGATATCCGTGCGCTTGCGGATCCTATTTCCTAATTGCGTTACCAAATATCAACAATGGGATGGTTAATGTTGCCCCCATGAGGGACTTGGGTCCTATCCCCAGCATCTTCAACATTACTTCCATGTTGTTGGAAGAAAATTTAATCTTTCGTCTAGCCTTCCCCAGCGGAGTCGCCAAAAAGTATGTTGACGTCGAAATGGATCCGAGCCAACACATCGGTGGGTGGATGCCCTAGAGGCCACACACACGACCTGCAACACGGCAAGAACGCAACGTAATTGACCAAACCGATCTAGACACCGATAAGGCCGATGTGGAGCTCGTTCTTGGCTGGAAAAAGCTCCAGAACTACTCCCAGAAGGATCCATCGGGGAGGAGCATGTGGAGGATCTCCTAGGACCGGCAAGGCCGCCTAGAATGCCGATGAATCTCGTGGAGAGATGTCACCGAACAGCAGGGTAGAAGGTTGAAGTGAGAATTAGGGCAAAGAGGTGATATGTTGTGTTTTTTGACGATTGGATAGATGGGATCTCAATCGGCCATGATCCTCTCATATATAGAGAGGGGGTGATCTTATCCTAGTAGGAAACCTCTCCAAGACTTATTTTCTAAGTTTCCCACGTCCAAAAACCGATCTAGAAACAAATCGGTTCGAGATCTGAAAGTCAGATTCGGAATAAACACCTACCGGTACTACCGGTTAGGCTCCACTGGTAGTACTGGTCCATACCAGTAGTACCGGTAGTTCATATCTGCACCAAATCTTTTCGGACCGGTAGTACCGGTGATCTCAGACCGGTAGTACCGGTAGTTCATACATTTTCTCGGAGGCATAATTCTCTCATCCGGACTCCAAATTGGACGTTCCATATATATTTTTTAACCATCTCGACGAGGAGAATGCAATGGTGAAGTCCGTTACACATTTTGACAACTTCACAAAATGGACATTTTTAGTTGTCAACGCATAGCAACCTACCGAGGAACTACTAATCTTTAGACCAAAACACCCTTGACTTATTTCTACTCTACCTACTAGCTTACCCAAAGACTTTTCTCACACATAAACCATGACATGACCTATTCTCAAATGCCTACTTTCTCTTATCTTAAGTCTACAAAAAGTGGGAGAGGCAGGATTTGAACCTACGTAGAAAACCTTCAATAGATTTATAGTCTGTCGCTTTTGACCGCTCGGCCACTCTCCCCTTCCCTGGGATACACCCTCCTCAAACAAAGGGTTCTTGAATAAGAAGGATGGCGGCCTTTGTTCTTAAGTTAAGAAGAGCAGATGGAACTATTAGATTTGCTAGCGTTCCAAGAGAACAAATAAGGTCATTTAGTAAGTTCATAACAATTTCTGTAAAGCAAGGGGCAAAGCTTCTACGACAGCTTCCCCCTCATTGCCATCGTCGGCCTTCCCTAGCTCCCCTCCTTCGTCGCTTCTGGCAAAGCATCTTTCGACGGAGGAAAGGAGGCAACTAGTCGCTTCTGGCGAAGCTACGAGTTCATGAGCAAGTGAATGAACGAGCTGCGAGTGAAGTGCAAAAGTCATAAGTAAGGCTTGGCATGTTCCTAAAAGGAGTGACCATCTTTTCTTTCCCTTCTACTGACACTAAGCGAGCAGCAAGCATAGGCAATAGTTTCCATAGGGGTAGGGCACAAGCAAGCGTTTTCAGGCTCCGCTAGCTAGCGCACTCTTCTGCTATCAATGAAACCGAAAGAAAAAACTATGCCCTTTCGTATAGATCGAGACGCAGTACTTTTTCTTGACTTCTTCCATACTAGGAAGAATGGAAGGAAATCCTTCGATAACACTTCTTCTTCCTTATTTGAAGAAATGATATCCGACGCCCGCTCTTTCATTTCAAAAAAGTTCTTCTTCTTAAGAAGCAAATAGCATTTCCTATTGATTTGTCCCCTAGACTAGACCTATGTAGATTCGGAATTATCCGTCGCTACGCTGTTCCCCAGTACTAGTAAAATCAAAATAGCGAAATTCTTGGGTCATCTCAATGGGTTCAAAAACCACACGTTTCTCTAGATCATCATAGCGTACTTCCACATATCCACTCAGAGGAAAGTCTTTTCATAATGGACGACCCTCGAAACCATAATCAGTTGATATACGGCGTAAATCTGGATGATTGATGAAAGAAACACCAGACATATCCCATACTTCTCGCTCCCACCGGCCGCCTGATGGAAATGGACTGACTACCGGAGATATTCGTGTTACTTCGTTCGCACTTGTTTATACACAAATGCGTGAGTTATACCGAGTACTTAGTAAATTATGGACAACTTCAAATCTTTGTTTTCGAGAGGGATGATCCACTCCGCAAATATCGATTGAAACTTGAACCCATGTATAGGTATGCCATTTTAGAAAGCACAACAATGGAAATGGGTAGTCAGTATTGGTATAAGATCTATTCCCATGTTCTGATCTTTTCATTTTATGTACCCATTTCTTGGGTAAAATCTCCCAACTATATTTGAAAATGGATTGGTTATCCATAAATGAAAATAAAGAAAGCTTGATTTTTTTGTTCCGCTTCTTGCTCTAAGCAGAAAGACTTGTCAAAAATCGCCGGTTGGGTTGGTCTAACCAAGAAAGGCATGGGAGTGGAGAGGCAGAAGTGAAAGACTGGCTACCAATAAAGATCCCTCACTGCACACTTTCTATAGTTCTATATCCAGGCTCGGCTGCATGCTCTAGTGTTGAATCAGGTATAGAACCCAGGATGCTTGGTTACAATTCCGAATCCGCTAAACCATTTTTGTTTTGTTTTTTTCTCGACTTGCTTTGCTTTATCCATGGGTAATGAGTTTCGATGTATTGGGCGTTTCTGTTTAGAAATAGAAGCTTTTTCGTGCTTGCTTGCGAGCATTGGAATGGCCTGAATGGAATGAATATTAAGATAAATAAAAGATTCCAAGAAAATTGAGAAAGTTATTCATTCTTATATTAATTTTCTATACTTGACCGAACATCTTCCAATTCCGTTATTTCAACTACACCAAATGATCTTTCCAATTGGTCAAGACTCTCCTGTTTATGGCCCCTTCTATTCTATATGGTACCTGTTGTTGTTTCATTGAATTTGCTTCAGGATTGCGATTCGACTTTGATCATTATGGATTGGTACCAAGAAGATCAAGTCCTAGGCAAGCAGACCTAAACCTATTTTTCACAGCCGGTACGGTAACAATGAAAATGGCTCCTTCTTTAGTGAGATTATATGAGCAAATGCCTGAACCAAAATATGTCATTGCTATGAGAGCTTATAGTATTACAGGGGGAATGTTCAGTACAGATTCCTATAATATTGTTCGGGGAGTCGATAAGTGAATTCCTGTGGATGTCTCCAGGCTGTCCACCTAAACCGGAGGTGGTTATAGATGCCCTCACAAAACTTCGTAAGATATCATGAGAAATAGTTGAGGATCGAACTCTATCTCAAAAGAGAAATCGACAGTTTCATCCCTGAACTTTAAAAATGGTTGTTTCAGTCCTCAAAATTTACTTTTAGCCTTAGTGTCATCCTAGGACTATCAAAGTGACTGTTGTAGTCCTAAAATTTTGTACTATGGGCTCAATTTCATCCATGAACTATCAAATGCATTTCATTCTAATTCTTGAATTTTCATAGTTGAGAGATAAAATTGAGCCAAAATACATATTTTAACGACTAAAATGGTAACTTAATAGTTCTTGGATGAAACTAAATTGAAAAGTAAAGTTTGAGGGCTGAAATGGTCATTTGAAAGTTCAAGGATGAAATTGAGCCTCAGACGATAGTTGAGTGACCAAATTACTATTTTCTCTTTCAAGTAGAAAAGTAGTGCTATACTCCATCTGTCTTAAAATATGGTATATAAAAGGCATTAAAAATTATATAATTTTGCATTAAATAAGCATACAAATTTGGTATATATTATATTATTGTTACCATTATTAATCGAGCAATCCCCAGTTGATCACGTTGATGATTGTTCTATATATATGCGCATGATTTTTTTTCTTGACAATATAAAAAGTTTGTGCGTCTTTATATTAAGGTATAGAAAACGTTCGTTACAACACGTCTTACTGCGCCCTAGGGGTCAATAAAGTTTTACATATACGCAGGATTTAAACTGATTATGAAATAAAGCAATGCATGGTGCACACTTCTTTTGTACTCTTCTCTTATTCTGTTTTAAAATCTCTAGATGCACTTCATTTATGAACAAATGAAGTATCTTATACGACCATGGGTTGATGAAAAAGATTCAAATGAAGAACAAATTCGTGGTGACAGCGTCCTAGAAGGTGCCAAGTCCAATCGAACCACTTAAATGATGGGGCCCAGCAATTGAATAAGGCAGTTCTTGATCACCCTGCTGATTCTTTTGCAGTGCACCTAGACCACTAATTAAGCTTCAAGAACACGATCAGGGGAAGCTAAAACAAAATTCTGAAAGGCCACATGGGCTAGATTCCCTCTGTCAGTCCACGAGCCACAAAAAAAAAATCGGAAATCTGTGGGTCATTGTCGTCTTATCCAATATCCAATCCTGTGGGCGCCCATTGGTTTCTGAGCAGGAAAAATCTTTCCACCAGTTTCTTCCCTTGTTCAGTACTACGTACGGTGAGACTTGAGGGTATGTTCACTTTCCATATAAACCTAAAATATTTTCTCTTCCACTCATCACATTGAATTTTTATACGCATGCATGAAACATTAAATATAGGTAAAAAAGATAACTAATTGTATAGTTTATCTGTAAATGTCGAGACGAATTTTTTGAGCCTAGTTAGTTCATGGTTGGACAAATTTTGTCAAATAACAACGAAATGTGCTACAGTAACTTTTCACACACTTTTCATCAACTGAACACACCCTGAGAGATAAAATTCTGCAAGACGATATTATGATTTCAAATACCTTTACAGAACTTTTTTTATAATCTTTCTTAAATAATTAAATACATGATGCCAAATTTAATTTTTGGGTGAATTGACATTTCTTTTAGAGTTGTAGCCTTGTGTAGGTCAGTACATAAAAAACATCACTTTCAGTAACTATTTGAGTAAGCTGATCCGCACCCCCATTTCACCTAGACAAAGACAGCAACGTTAGGGTAAATATAATTAGCAGTGTCCCCTGTGTTTTGCCTGGGTTATTTAATTGAAACAGGCAGTATCAAATGAAATAACCGGACGGTGCTCAAAAGAAAAGTACAAATAAAAAAAACTATATATATATTCTCCTCTCTTTGTCTCCACGTCATCGCGTCAATTTCTTGCCACAAATATCGAGCCACTTGTCCACACGATTCCTTTGCTCGTTGTCACCGCAGGAATATCTTCAAGTTTTCTTTTTTTCCTCACCAATTAGCGTGGAGACTGATGTACCATGGCACTCCATATTCTAGCATGCATATTGCAGGGTTTTGTTAATTTTGTTCATATGTGAATGTGACTAATCAGCGTGTATCACGGCATACATAGGTTTATCTATTCTTAAAATAACGCCAATCACTACCAAACAAATTGATGAGAACTTTAGGTCAAAAGTAACAGAGTAGTATTTCTATTGTGCTTACGGACTACATACATAGATATATATGAATAATATGGTCTGAGACTGAGCGATAGCGATACACTGAATAATTGGAGATAAACCCTTTGGAACTATATGTTCAATTTGGTGTGAATACTTGGTAAAAAAAATAGCTAGTAGTATACATACAATTTTTTTTACTCGAAAAAAAAAGACTTTGCAAATTTTTTCCCAAGAGAGATATATATGCACATAAGTGGGGCAATTCTTTTATTCAAAAAAATGGGGCAATTCTGATGAGTACTGTATGTATACACTGCAGGAAGGACAGGAGGCGAGGGCCCTTGTAGTGCTGAGTGTGGAGTAGTAGTACGTGTGCCATCCATGTGTTTGGCAACATGAAATGTTCTGAGCAGAGCAGAGCTCGATCGATCTGCTCTGTTCATTTCAGGCAGGCTGTTCTCTAAATTCATTCACTGCGTTTCCTCTCGCATGACACGTCCATCATGAACGTAACAATCACCACCAAATTAACCTCCAAATTGATCTGATCTACTACTACAGATTCTACATATCGGCTGGGAATTTTATCGGCTGCTGAGAATCATTGGGACAGACTTGTTGGACGATGGAAATCATGAATTGTAGCTAACAATTACCACGTTCCGACTCGTACGAGGCTTCTCGACGGGACGCCTCGACTATAGGGAAATCTCTGACTCGTACGACCCTGGGTCGAGCCGGTCGACCCGCCTCACTCACCAACTCTCAGACAAAAGTCAAAGCATTTAATGCAACCGCCAACCACTTCCTACCCCCATGGCTACAGCGCCGCCCGCATGGAAGCAGTACCATTGTCAAATCCCACTTTTTACTGTCCATTCCGGGATGGGTGGTGAAAACCTGTCACTACACACGCCATGCCGAGCACTGTTCCGCCACTGATCCCCCACGAGGCAAAATACGACGAGTGTCGTACCCCGAAATTCCCAGAGCTCGGCCTTATCCACTCTCCGTCGACCCACCTCGACCCAGCCTCGACCAACCGCCGGTCAACAAAGGAGCAAGGCCCGCACGCTACAAGACCCGGGGTCTTTTCACCGTCCTATCCTTTACGTCACCATGGTGTCCAGAGATGGCCGGCCATTCCCGGAGCACGTCGCTACAACGGCTTCCACAACGCTCGACAAAACTTCACTTCTAAGACATCCTCCGGCGTCTCTACCTCCTCTTGACCCTATAAAAGAGAAGGCAGGGGACTCTACGAAGGGAGACGGACAAGGCAAAACAAGTCATCACCCCACTATAGAAGATCAACATCTCAAGCAATCTCCTTTATACTCTTTCTTTCTCTCTGAGACCTGGGATCAGCTCCCTCTCTCACAGCTTGTAACTCTACGCAAGCACTTAGGTGCAAGGAAATACAATACACTGTATATACTTCGAATATGTGAAGATCATCATATTCCTAATATAGTAAAATAAGCTATAATATGAGATTTTTGTAACCTTTCTTAAATAGTCAAATACATGATGCGAAATTTATTCCGTCGGTGAAGTGACATTTCTTGTAGGAGTTGTAGCCTTGTAGGTCAGTACATAAAAAAAACATCGGCTGTGTTTAGTTTTAAATTTTGTTGTGCCAAAATACACTGTAGCATTTCGTTTATATTTGGTAATAATTGTCTAACCATTGACTAATTAGGCTCAAAACATTCGTCTCGCATAGTACAACCAAACTATACAATTAGTTTTTTATTTTATCCACATTTAGTACTTCATACATGTATCACAAGTTTGATGTGACGGGGAATCTTTTTTTACATAGTGCACTTTTCAAGTGATTTAAACACAGCCATCACTTTCAGTAATTATTGGAGTATAAGCTGAACCACCCTGGCCGTTCACCTAGACAAAGACAGCCTCAACCAAATCAGCTAGTCAATCAGCAGTATTTTTCTCTCAAAAAACTAGCCAGCAGTACTTTCAGCCAGCCAGATCAGTCCAAGCGAGCAAGCTGAGCAACGGTAGGGTAAATATAATTATTAGCACTGTGTCCTGTGTTTTTTTGCCTGGATTATTTGAAACAGGGTAGTATCAAATGAAATAACCGGACAGTGCTCAGCAGAAAAGGTACAAAGTAAAAAAAATATATATTCTCCTCTCTCTCTACCACGTCATCGTGTCAATTTCTTGCCACAAATGACGAGCCACTTGTCCACGATTCCTTGGTCCTTGGTCACCACCGCGGGAATATGTTCAAGTTTTCTTTTTTCCTCACCAATTAGCGAGGAGACTGATGTAACATGGCACTCCATCTAGTATCTAGTATATTGCAGGGTCTGTTTTGTTCATATGTGAATACTGACTAATCAGCATGTATCACGGCATACAAACGTCAATCACTACCAAACGAATTGACGAGAACTCTAGGTCAAAAATAACGGAGTATTTCTATTGTGCTTACAGACTACGGGTGTGTTTAGTTCCTCATGAATGCAAAATGTAAAATACCAACTACTTTGGAATAATAAAATGTAAAATGCCAAAATTTTCATGGGTGTGTTTAGTTCCATCCAAAATGCCAAATTTTTCATAGAGTGGGTGAGAGATTTTTGGCTTTTTGGATTTTTTTGGGTCTCTTGAGGCCAAAATCCAAAATGGAGAATGGATACATTTTTGCCAAAAATTTTGCATGGTGTTTAGTTCCATTTTGCAAAATGGTGGACCAAAACCCAAAATTTTTTGAGAAAAATGGGGAACTAAACACACCCTACGTATATATGTATGAAAAATGGTCTGAGACTGAAAGCAATAGCGATAAACTGAATAACTAGAGATAAACTCTTTGGAACTGCATGGTCGTTCTATAGTTTGGAGTTGGTCTACATGGTCGTAACTTACATTTTTTTTGGCACAAATGTAAAAATGTAAAAGTTCAGCCCGGTGTTCATGGGCGAATGGTGTGGGTGTGTGTTTGTATACTGTTTATGGCTATTTTGGCCTAACTCTCATTTTCTTAATACAATGATATGCAGTCCTCTGCATATTCGAGAAAAAAAACCCTTTGGAACTGTATGTTCAATTTGGTGCGAATACTTGGTAAAAAAAAAAGAATAGTTAGTACTATATGTGCGAACTGTTTTGGATTCCTCGTGGTTGAATACGTCTGGATCCGTGTTCTAGACTTTGCGTGAGTATACATTTGCCCCCGCCGTAAACATTTGCCCCCCCCCCCCCCCCCCCCCCCCCCTCTCAGATTTCGTAAAGCAAATTTTATCGAAAGCGGCTTCTTGTGATTCTCCTTACCTTATCCAACTTCTCACCTCCTACTTCTCGTCTAAAGCCAGGCAACCAAATCTATTTCTCCTTCCCGAAACTTCTCAGAATATCTCGGCTCCTCCTCTCATCTCTCTCCCCGACGCGGACGCGCGACACAGACATGGCGACGACGGTGGGCGCGGCGGCTGCAATCCTGAGCACCGTGACCTTCTATCCGATCCGCTAGGGAATTTTGCTTAATTAGCTCGTTGTTGGTCCTACCAAAAACAAGCTGGCGATCCAGGAGGTGGATCTTGATCCGATCCCTTTGAGCTAGAGGCTGTGACGAAGAGGATTTTGGTAGCCAGTGGTTACGTGCAGCCAACGGGCCGGGGATGGAGACACGGCACGACACGTCCGTTTCACGTCGCACGCTTATAAGTGGAGGTCGTTTTTTCATGGCACATTGGCACACCATTATTGCATTATTTTTATCTTAGCATATTATATATATGGCGATACGTGAGCGAGGGGAGATTGGAAAGGAGTGTGCCGTGTTGGTGCGTGTCTAGTGGAGTGGAGCAACCTGGAGTGCAGCGTCAGTCAGTCACTGTCGCTGCTGAAAAGAGTGGCGGATCGATTCCGTCCACCATGGAACGGAACCCGTGAATCGATCGGCGCGTGTGGTGTGGGATTCCCCCGTCGCGTGTTTTCTGTTGGATGTCCCACAGGAGTAGGGACATGACACGACTGGTATATTTAACAGTAGCAAAAAGCAAAGCCAGACCCATATTTGGACCGTGTTTAGATGTCCAATAAGAGGCAAAAATTTTTACATAGTAACTGTCACATCGAATATTTGAACGTATGCATGGAGTATTAAATATATAGGTAAAAAATAACTAATTGCACAGTTTGTCTGTAAATGTCGAGACGAATCTTTTGAGCCTGGTTAGTCTATTGTTAGACAAATTTTGCCAAATAACAACGAAAAGTGCTATAAGAATTTTTCCCAAAAAATTTTCACGACTAAAGCGGCTACTAGATAATATCCTCTCCCTGCGTACGTCTCCCACTCCCTGG
Organism: Saccharum hybrid cultivar R570; assembly: GCA_038087645.1. Lineage (NCBI taxonomy): Eukaryota > Viridiplantae > Streptophyta > Magnoliopsida > Poales > Poaceae > Saccharum > Saccharum hybrid cultivar. Next base: position 7,636,059 of record JAQSUU010000493.1, on the reverse strand, counting down.
CGTTTTGGAGAGAGTAGCGGCGGCAATGCACGGCCACGGTGTGCTCTCGCCGGGGTCGTGGCCGTCGTCGTCGTGGGCTCGAGCACGCGTGGCAGCGGCTGCGCTTGGACCCACCGGCCCCCGCGCGCGCGCGCATCACCAGCCTCGTCGTCCTCGATCGGCTCACGTACGTCGCGCGTACTGTGTCACCCACCATGGATGCTTGGACCCACGCTCCAGAGCCACAGACCCTTGTCCCTGCCTTCCTGCGTCGTCTTCTCCATCGCGCCGTCCGTTGCCCTGCTCCCACGCACGCATGGTCCCCGTCGCAAACGCAGCATTGCTCGCGCTGATGATGGATGGATGATGCCGCATGGGCCATGATGGTCCGTCCCCAGACACACCGTCAGCACAAACCTGTCTGTCTTCTTTCTTTCTCCAGAAGAAGAGAGAAAACAAAACTTGGCCAAAATTGTGAGCTTTCCGTGTCAAATACGTACGTGCACGAGATCAAGGACAGGGGTTAGACGGTAAGACACGGTTGATCCTATTACCTGCAAGCACCGGCACTGCCACGTCACGTTCGTCCTCACGAGACCCTCACCTTCGTCCCTGCCGCTGCTGGTTTCCACAGTGACACCACGGTGCCAAAAGCGATCCGGACCGGGCCGGGCCGGATACATATAACAGAAAGATTAGCATCGCTGGATGCCAGCTGGGGTCCACGTCACGTCGTTAGCCGCACCGCACCGGCCGAATTTTTTACTATTTAGCTTTTTTTAAAAAAAATTACATTTGATCCCCTGGATGGCATAAACTCATCTTTGGACCCTGGGGGTCGGCGCCAGAACTCATGGCTCCGAGGTAACACATCTCGGCGCCACAAATCTTGGCTCTGAGGTGCCTGACCGCGCACAGCAGGATATCCGAGGTGGCGCTGATGTGGCCGGTACCTCGGAGCCACAGGTCTTGGCGTCGAGCTCGGAGCCAAGATCTGTGGCGCCGAGCTCGGAGCCACGTATCCTGGCGCCGAGGTACCGATCAAGGAATGGCCCCTAATCTGGTATGCACGTGGATGCATCTTTATTTACTGTTCTTTAATTTGCCTGCATGCCGCAAAAGAATACCAGTACCTCTCGTAAAAAAAGTAACTATACGATTTGTCTAATCCAATCTAAGTCAAACTAATTTAAAACGATTTGTCTAATCTACCTCTCAGACACACTCATGCATGATGAGCACGTACAACTAGCCATCAAGAATTAGGGTATATATATATAAAGTGGTTAGTATAATTCATTTATATAAACGTATTACAAGCTTTTGCCAGAGTTTTTTATCAAATAAAATGTCCAAACTTTTAGCAAACGATGGATAAAAAAGACCATACCCGCCTGCGTCGTTCGCCTCGTTGGTGTTGAACGGCGCATGGTGTCATCGCAGTCGCACTTGCATGGTTGGGGTAGCTGGGATCGCTTCGAATTTCTTCGGCAGCATCATCGTGCTACGCCGTGGAACTTGATCACGTGGAGTTGTTGAAGTGAAAGAAAGCCTCGTCGGCCATCAGTTGGTGTAGCCTCGTCAGCCCATCAGTTGGTGTAGCGTAGCTGGACTGTCAACTTCACCTGCTAGACATAAGATAGAATTATACAAATTTGATTCAGGGATCGAACGACAGCCAAGCTCCTATGGTTTGCTTGTAGTTTCATACAGTACATATATGCGCATGTATCTTATTAGCAGTAATTCAAGCGCACGCATATACACGTATATAGATACATGTACACATGCAGCTTGGCAGTAGTTAAGCAGACAAAGGCATATGCTCATGTGCCACTGCCGAGTGCCGACCCATCTCCATGTTTGCTTCACGTCAAGCATGCAGTAGCCCACGTATGTCTAGCTATGGGCGGATGTAAGTTCATGGCAAAGGGTGCGGCCGCACCCACGAAAAATCAGAAAAACGGTGATTATGTTCAATTTTCCACCATACACGCATCTATACAGTAAACATCTATGCACCCACCAGTTTGGATATTTTATTTGATCGAAAACTCTGGCAAAAAACTTGTAATACATTTATATAAATGAATTATACTAACCATTATATATATATGCCCTAATTCTTGATGGCTAGCTGTACGTGCTCATCATGCATGGATGGGTCCGAGAGGTAGATTAGACAAATCGTTTTAAATTAGTTTGACTTAGATTAGATTAGACAAATCGTATAATTATTTTTTTTTGTTGACGGGAGGTACTAGTATTCTTTTGCGGCCAACAGGTAAATCAAAGAATAGTAAATAAAGATGCATCCACGTGCATGCCGGATTAGGGGTCATTCCTTGATTGGTACCTCGGCGCCAGGATACGTGGCTCCGAGCTCGGCGCCAAGATCTGTGGCTCCGAGCTCGGCCCCAAGATCTGTGGCTCCGAGGTACCGGCCACGTCAGTGCCACCTCGGATGCCCTGCTGTGCGCAGTCAGACACCTCGGAGTCAAGATCTGTGGCGCCGAGATGTGTTATCTCGGAGCCATTAGTTCTGGCGCCGACCTCAGGGTCCAAAGATGAGTTTACGTCGTCTAGGGGGCCAAATGTAATTTTTTTTAAAAAAAGGCTAAACAGTAAAAAAAAATTCGCCGCACCGCACCCGCCTTCACCCCCTTCCCTCCCCTATATAAACCGCCCCTTCCCCTCCGTCGCTCCATTCATTCACTCACTGAAGAGTGTAGAAACAGCATCAGTTTCTTTCTTATGATACCTTGATCCGTCAGCAGCAGCTTCTGCTTGCGGGGAGATTAGGAGTAGGATTACTAGGAAGGAGGTGTGAGTGATCGAGCGAGGATGTTGGCGGTGTTCAGCGGCGGGGTGGTGGAGGTGCCGGCGGAGCTGGTGGCGGCGGGCAGCCGGACGCCGTCGCCCAAGACCAGGGCGTCCGAGCTCGTCGGCCGCTTCCTGGGGGCCTCCGAGCCGGCGGTGTCGGTGCAGCTCGGCGACCTCGGCCACCTCGCCTACTCCCACACCAACCAGGCCCTCCTCCGCCCAAGGTATACGCATACATACTACTTGACGATTGTAGAACCGTCGAGTCCGTCCATTCCATACCTGCTCTGCGTACATCCTCCACCATGGACGACGACGTTCCATGGCTGGAGGATCCTAGTATGCTAGTATCTCTCTTTTATTTATTTATTTATTTATTAGATTGTTATTAGGATGCTTGATCCGTCGAGTCAAAAGCTAACAGTGCCCTTTTGCCACTGGATTCATGGATGGATTTCCTACTTTCTGAGATGCTTATTTCCATAGATCAGCCGGTAGTTCTCATATAAATACTGTATATTTATTTGTATCTACTCTATGTATGTGCATCTGTAAGAAACAGAGTCAGTTGCTCTGTTTCGGTTCTTCATCAGTTACTAACCGCATCACCCAGTCAGTCACACGTTACGATCCACAAGTCTCTCTGTCTCTCTCACGAGTCACACCTACACATACAAAGGAGGAGAGGGAGAAGCAGAGGGACAGAGACAGATGATTTCTGTTAGACAGTCATTAATCAGGCTGCAAAGTTCAGACTATTTTGCAAATTAGTTTACTGACCAGATATTAGTAGTAGTATGATGGATCTATGGCTCACAAGTCACACCCACTTGTGGCAATTATTGGACAGCAGACAGATCTTTCTCTTCCTTATCGGATGACATGTTGCTGTTCTGAAACTAAAGTGAGCAATAATGGACACTGTTGTTTCCTCGTCCATTCCTGTAGGGCAGGACCATGCCACCAACCCGACTTGGCTTATCGTTTTCGTACCTGATAACTGTTAGCCCCAAAAATTAGCTAGGAACAGGGGACCACTCCACACTTAGTTTTGCTTACCACTGGGATTTTCAGGCCACAAAAAGGGATATTCATTTTTACATAATACATACATATGTTAATGGTCCAGAAATTCAGAAAACCAAATAAATATACACCAATAAATACACTAGAAGAAGATGAACAGAAGCACAAGACACTAGTATAGTATCAACGACACATACGGCGTCTAGACATCTCTGGACATCGATACAGACGTCTGAGTTGACGTGGGCATTTCGAAATATTATCATATATATTTGTTTATTTTATCTTATATAGGATGAAAAAAAAGGAGGCCTTGTTTTTCCAAAAAGAAAGTCATCATCTTCCCCTATGCAGGGGCAGGGTGCAATTTGCACGTCCACATCCTGCCGCCACCACCTTACATAGACAAGATAACAAGGTGTGACTTGCCAACAAACAAACCGTGGAGATGAGCCTATATTCTCCGCCTCCATTAGGCGGCTGCTGAATTAGAAAGCGACAGGCCTATGCAATCTACTGGTTAATTGAAAGAACACAATAAAATTTAACTACTAGATTCATCTGAGCAGTGGCAGTATTTAGCAACCCTGATTTCGTCACCCTTTTTTTTTTGGTCCACATCCACATGGTTGGCATCATAGTACAGGGAACACACGCACAGGTCACTTGGTATCGTAGTGAGGGCAATCCAGCTTGCTGCCCACAGATCTGAAGAAAAGTTCGGTAGTCTATCCCGCAGACCTGCACACGCACAAGATGGGCCAGGGGCCCCGGAATGGGGCTATGATTTGTGGGCCCGCTTGCTCTGTGTGCTCTGGTGTCTTATCCTACCAGTACTGGGCTGATTCACTGAAGAAGTAGCATCCAAGGAATGAGGAATCCCACTCCTTTACTCCATTCAGTTTTGACTTTCTTTTCTTTCAGTGCTTTCTTACCCCTTTTCGTACATGTTCAGGCTCGTATCAGTGCTTTCTCTTTTGTTAACAACAAGCTTAAGTATTCTAGCTCTCGGTGTTAGGCTACCCGCACTCATGATCCTCTATTTTTATCCTCTATACATCCTGGTCATCAAGATTCTCTTCTCTATACTCATTTCTTCCGCACTCATCCATCCTCTATATCATCCTCTATCCACTGTGGGGCTCACTTATCACTTTATCTAAATATATCCATGTGAGATCTAGTTTTGAAGTATTTATTAAAACGAATTCAATGGTGTAATCGGAATTTAATTTGGTTTTTTGGTTTATGAGTTATAACATTTTTTAGTTAGTAGCAGCAGTGGGGCCCGTGCATGCTCTCTCCCTCCTATCTCACGCCAAACAGCAGCAGCAGTGGGGCCGCGCATGGGACGGGTAGCGGACGAGCGCTATCCCGCTCGGCTATCCCGCTCAGAATAGCGGACGTCCTGGCCAACCTGAACTATAGCGCAGCAAATACAGGAAGCGCTGCGAGGCTTTCTTACGCTACGTTGTCCTCCAGGAACGCATGTCGTGTGCGAGTGCAGGCAGTCTTAGGTGCATCTCATCTCTGCATCAAGTCAATTGTCCCACCTAATTGATCTGAATTCTGAAGACTTCAGTCATTCAAGAAACAGGTGAAATTAAAAGTGACTGTTCTATGCACCGGAAACACTCACCAACGCTGTTCAGCATGCCGTTTTCCACATTTTTTTTTTGCTACGCCTGATGATGCTTGCACCTCGCAGCAGTTGCTCAGTCACAAGTCACAGCTCACACAACTGACAAAACAAAATTTTGTGTTTTTGCTAATCGATCGTTCAGGTCGTTCGCAGCGAAGGACGAGGTGTTCTGCCTGTTCGAGGGGGTGCTGGACAACCTGGGGCGGCTGAGCCAGCAGCACGGGCTGTCCACCAAGGGCGCCAACGAGGTGCTCCTCGTCATCGAGGCCTACAAGACGCTCCGTGACCGGGCGCCCTACCCAGCCAGCTTCATGCTCGCCCAGCTCACCGGCAGCTACGCCTTCGTGCTCTTCGACAAGTCCACCAACTCCCTGCTCGTCGCATCTGTAAGCTTACTATCTCTTAAGCAATGGATGTGCAGTATCGCAGTATATATGGTGATTCAGTCTCTTTAATTACCTTGTATTGCTGTGCTGGGATCATTTGTTCTGTCAGGATCCCGAGGGCAAGGTGCCGCTCTTCTGGGGGATCACTGCTGATGGCTGCGTCGCCTTCTCTGATGACATTGACATGCTCAAAGGATCATGTGGCAAGTCGCTCGCGCCTTTCCCACAAGGTAATTAACGCACGCCATCTCATGAAGCAACTGTCAGATCATGTCTTGGCTTGTGTGTTGCTAAGCACCAAATCTCTGAAAATGTTGCTTGCCAACAAACAACTGCTGAAGGCAGTCTGGAGATTAAAAGATTCTGTACAGCATTCACAGAGCCCTCAAACTCATTTTGTCATTTTTCGTTAATATCATATATGCTGCATTATTGTAGGTTGCTTCTACTCTAACGCCCTTGGAGGCCTCAAGTGCTACGAGAACCCCAAGCACAAGGTCACTGCTGTCCCTGCAGATGAGGAAGAAATCTGTGGTGCAACTTTCAAGGTAAAAAAAGAAATGGCTTGTATTCTTGGACAAGATCAACTCCAGTTTTATGCATGTAGTTACGTCAGAGATGCATCAATCATGCAGTGTCTAGCACAGTACTAGTAATAAATAAACAAAAAAAAGGAGCACTCACAACAAGGAACATTGGCGTACTCTGCACAGTTTTGTTCCTAGTGAGGCCTGGTTTAGATGCCCAAATTGGTAAGCTGCACTGTGCTGCACTGTAGCATTTTTGTTTTTATTTGGTAATAATTGTCTAAATATTGATTAATTAGACTCAAACGTTCGTCTCGCAAAGTACAACAAAACTGTGCAATTAGTTTTTTATTTTATCTACATTTAGTACTCCATGCATGTGCCGGTATTTTGATGTGACGGGGAATCTTCTTTTTGCATAGTGAAATTTGAGGTGAATTTGGGTAACTAAACATGGCCTGAGTAGGAATCATAATTGCAGAAGAACTGAGTATGACGATGCTAACTGACTTAACGACTAAACTAACTGTTTCCATTCACAGTTTATATATATATAGGCTACGTTGAGTTCGCGAAATGAAAAAATTTTAGGTGTCACATCGGATGTGTCGGAGGATATCGGGAGGGGTTTTCGGATATTAATAAAAAAACAAATTACAGAACCCGTCAGGAAACTGCGAGACGAATCTAATGATACTAATTAATCTGTCATTAGCATATATTGGTTACTGTAGCACTTAAGGCTTTTAATGGACTAATTAGGCTTCAAAGATTCGTCTCGCGATTTCCCACCAAACTGTGCAATTAGTTTTTTTTCGTCTATATTTAGTACTCCATGCATGTGTCCAAACATTCGATGTGATTGGTGGAGTCAAAATTTTTTGGGCTAAACTAGGCCATATTTGCACAATTTGTATATGATGCAATGCTATCTATGCGCTGTTGACTGATCCACAAGAATTTGTAATTTGTAATTGCAGGTGGAAGGGTCTACAGTCCTGACAGCGCTGCATTATTAGGAGATTTCCGTGTGGAGGCGTGGATGTGGCGCAATGCAATGCAATGCAGAACTTTGTACATGCATGGTGGTGGTGTAACATAGTGGCGAGTCATGTCCATGCAACTGAATCTATCTGTGTCATCTTTCATATCATAAAAGAGAAGTACTGGAGGCACTTAAGGGGTGATGATGGTTGTGTGTGTACCTGTATCCCTAGCTGTTCAACTTACATGGAACTTGGTGGTTGAGACATGGTGCTAGTATAATCGATCGGTTGCGTGGAATGTGAAGTTTGTAATCTGTACCAAATAACAAAGCTTTGTTTCTCCAGTCGTCGTTGTTGTCCGTGTGTTGACAGCTGATGAATGTAGACATAATATAGTTGCTTGATGCTGCAATAAGTCAGAAGAAAGACTTGTACTCTTAGTATATACATACATATACATCATCAACTCTAGTTTGATTTTGCATCGAGCCCAACCACAAAAAGGAAAGTCCAACAGGCTCGCAGCAGCACTTGATGGGCTCGTACATGCCCAGCCCGATATCTGTGGTCTTCTGGGCCAATGTCTATTGCCTCACGTCAATACGGACCGGGCCGTTTTGTTCAATTCTCCGTTGGGCTAGGTGCAAGCCAGCTCTGTTCCCCACCTCTGCAACTGCAACCCGCCAATCCCCGGTCTCCATGCTCCCAGATGGCCGCCGAACAAACGCGACCCCGCCGGCGATCCGCATCCCTGAGAGCTCACAGGCTGCGTCGCCTCCGCCGCTCCGTGGCCACCGGAGCTTGGCTGCGCTGAGCCTACACTACACTACACCCCAGCGGATGGATCGGAATACTGAGGGGGAGGGAATCGGATTCCCACGCGCTGAATCCGTTTTGGGGGTTGATTTCGACAGAAGCCGGGCCAAACCACAGGCAAGCACAGCTGACAATCTGGAAGCTTGCAGGGGTTTCTACGGGCAGGATGAAAGGCTTGACAGCGTGTTTCAGTTCTTATCGAAAAATCAGTTTTTCTGCATAGGCAGTGTTTGTATTACTGCCAAGAGACTTCCACGACTGTCGACTGATTGCTTTTAGGGCCCGTTTCGGAATAGAATTCATTCTAATAATTATAATTTAGACATAGATTAATTAAGTTAATATACTCCCTCCGTATCGAATGTAGAAGCCATTTAGGACATCGACACGGTCTCCAAAACACAACTTTGAGCTCTTGTTTTTATAAAAAATATTTATGAAAAAGTGATATATGTATACTTTTATGAAAGTATTTTTCAAGACAAATCTATTCATATAATTTTTACATTTGTAAACTCAACAACTTAAAAGTTATTGATGATTTATATTCCCAATGTTTGACCTAAACCTTGTCCAAAACGACTTCTAAATCCGATACGGAGAGAGTAGTTGTATATGGAATATATTTATATATTTATTGTTAGGCATACAAGGGATATACTTATATGTTTCATTTCTATTGTAGGGAAGTGAGTTGAAGAATGTGCTATAAGTTGGAGAGTAAAATTATAGCATAGTGATCTATATAATCTATTTCCATCTCCCACCTATAAATTTGAGATAGGCTATGTGATCTTGGGAAAGTTATAGAATATCAAATTTCAAGCCAAATAACCTAATTCATTGAGTAGATTTCAATTCCTCAAAAATTAAGGATCCAAACTGCAACCCGCCAATGCCCGGTCTCCATGCTCCCAGATGGCCGCCGAACAAACGCGACCCCGCCGGCGATCCGCATCCCTGAGAGCTCACAGGCTGCGTCGCCTCCGCCGCTCCGTGGCCACCGGAGCGCGTTGGGGAAGTCCTAAAGCACCCCTCAGTACAAGACGCCGCGGTGGCACAGCAGCTGCCCGCCGGTTCCGCCGAGCGGTCGCCTCTCGCCTGTCAAGTGTCAACGCCTGATAGGAGCTTCAGCGACGGTTCCCCTCGAGCAGGGTTGCAGCGCTTTCTTTGGTTCAAACCTGGTGTACGGTGGTACCGAATCGGCTTAACACTGTCGAGCTTTGCCGGGGGCCGGTCCTGCACCGGTCCTTGTTTCTTTTGTTCACTTTGCAAGTTATCGGCCGGCCGACCAGCCGCACCGAGCTCAAATATATATGTATATATACTACTTAGCTTTTTCTCCTCGTGCTTAAATCTTGCAAAGCTTTTGTGGGCTAACAATTTTCCAACGCTTTCCGCCCCCCACAGTGTTGATTAGTCCTGTCATTAGTCTAGCTAGATTTGCTCCTATTGCTGATTTGGTAATTGCTGGAGAATGTTTTCGTTACCATTCTTTCAGAGATTTGTTAGCTTACTGTGTTGTTTCTCCTATACCTGTCGATCTTATTTACGCCCCTTCCACAATTCACACTAGCAAAAATGCAGTAGCATGATTCTATCGATTGTTAATGTCAGAGATCTGCCGAAGTGGACAAGTGAGTACTAGCTACCAAGTGTATTGTACTAGTACACTTGGTAGCTAGTCCTGTCATAAGTCTAGCTAGATCGCCTTTGTTCCTATTACTAATTTCGTAATTGCTGGAGAGTGTCTGGGTTACCATTTCTTTTCCTTCCAAAAAAACAATGAAGAAGATACCTATCTCTCTTAGGGCCTATTTCGATCCTATGAATTGAAATTAATATCTAGAAAGTGCTTCCTATTTTATTATTATATTAGACCAGTTGGTCAAGCCTCTGGGTGGCGTCCCCCGTGACTAGAGTTCGAATCCTTGGTCAGGCGAATTTCTGGTTGACGGTGTGGAAAAAAAACCCCTCGCTTGTTCCGTGTTCCCAAAGCACATTTAAAATGGACCGGCCCTCTCACCGGGTAACGGCCCCTGTGTGCGGACGGGGCATGGGTTCGGGGTTTGTGTGGATGGGGTATGGGGTTCGGAGGTTTTCTCGGGCTGGGTGAGAAATCCTCTATCTTAAGTTAAAATAGCTTGGAGGTGTCTACCCCCTGCAGCCCAGTTTTTTTTCTAATTCCTCTCAATTCTCGGCAACCAAACACAGGACCTCACGGATTTGTTATCTTACGGTGTCGTTTCTCCTATATCTCTGTTCCTCTTATTTCGCCTCTTCCACAATTCAAAGTAGCAAAAATACAGTAACATGATTCATCAATTGTTATTGTTAGATCCCCTGAAGTGGAAAAGTGAGTGCTAACTACCTAGTGTACTGCACTACATGGACATTTACTACGAAAAATGGCATGACCTACAGAAGGCATTATTAGATGTTGAAAGCAGGGATCCAGTCGTCCTACCTTTCTTGTTTTTGGAGGCCATTACACAAAATTTCTCTGATGAACAACGAATCGGCAGGGGTGGGTTTGGAGCGGTTTACAAGGTATAGTGCGCACTTAAGCTGGCAACTTCATTCACCACTTTTACATGCTGATAATTCTGTTATCAACTGCAGGGACAGCTTCCAAATGGGATGGTCGTTGCTGTCAAGAAACTTCATAACAGGATTGACATTCTCGAGGAGAACTTCCAAAGTGAGGTTGCTTGTCTCATAGAGGCCAAGCACAAAAACATAGTACGCTGTCTAGGGTACTGTTATGAGATGCGACACATACTGCAACCGTACGCAGGGAGATTTGTCTTGGCAGACGACAGGCAAATGTTGTTTTGCTTTGAATACCTAAGTAAAGGGAACCTTTCCACCCATCTTACAGGTAACATTAACTTGTCAGTTTACATTTGATAAAGGGAAGATTTGATCTGTATATTCCGATACAGAGAAGAAGCACTCAGTTTCTCTCTCTTTTCACTCTGCCATTTTTGTGTATTGTCATGATTTTTTTGGTACAGGGCACTGTTCTGTTTTTCCATCCTCTCTTGATAATATGGAATAGTAGTGCACCAGCAAAAAAGTATCTAAGACCAAAGTGCACTTACTATTGTGGAACAATAGAAAAAACCTCAAATGATTGTAAATAGTAATTTGGCAGCATCTCAATGTCAAGATAATATGTTGGCAAGCTCATAGTAATTTGCAAATAAAGTGGTCGTTCGTTTGCTGCAAATTGCCACACCCACATTTTGGCCATGCCAAATTTCAGCAAAGAAAAAGGTTCTGATAGTGTATTGAATCTGCATGTCATAATTAACCAAGTTGGATGTCTCTACTGTTGAACTGCTCGTCTGGTGACATAATAAGGGTTAATTGTTGTATTGCATACTCTTCACAGAGCCATCTACTGGACTTACGTGGAAGGTCCGCTATCAAATCATTAGGGGGATTTGTGAGGGCCTAGGCTATCTTCACCAGAAGCGTATTATTCACATGGATCTCAAACCTCAGAATATACTACTGGATGATAGCATGGTGCCTAAAATTGTGGATTTTGGTCTATCAAGGCGCTTAAGTGAAAACCAAAGCAGGATTATTACTGAACACATAGTTGGCACGTGGTAGGCTACTCAGTTCTCACGTCCATTTGTTTTGTTAGACACCAATCAGCTCTATTGCATACCCGTTCATTCATTTATCACTCACTGCATCAATTTTTCACGCAGGGGATATATGGCACCAGAATTTTTAAGAAGCCAAACAATCACATTTAAGACAGACATATATAGTCTAGGTGTTATAATCATAGAGATTCTGATGGGATATAAGGAATACTCCAATGTTGACAAGGTGATAATCATTTAGATTACATTTCAAGATAATGGTCAAATTTTTTTTGAACAGTTTGTTAGGTGCTATTCATCACTGCTAGCGGTTTCCAAACGTACATCAAGTATATGTGATTTATACATCTGCATATTTTGGTTCCCTATTTAAAAGGCTGCTACCCACATATATGACTCTTAATAACGCACTCTTTTGACTGTGAAATAATTCATAGGTGCTTCGAAGTTGGATGAACACGTGTGTGAAATCAGAGTGCCATCCACAACTACTAGAACAAGTAAAAGTATGTGCTGATATAGGGATAAATTTCATGGACGATAACCCAGGGAACAGGCCTGCTATAGAGGATATTATCCATATACTTGATGAAACAGATCTTTCAATCTCCTCCAGGGACTCACGAGAGTTACGAGTTGTTGCAAATCCCATTGCTCCACCAGAAAAGCGATATAGTCCTCCAACAAAGACAAGTAGCCCGACTTCTGTCACACCATTCTCTCTTGCCTTTCTTCAGAAATATATAAATAGATTCAGAGAGGAGAATGTGATAAGAGAGAGTAGATTAGGAAGGGTTTACCTAGCAGAGCTTCCTGATGGCAAGGTACGAACTAAGTATTACCTGTCTTGATGAAAGAGCAGTCATTATGCTCAGCATTCAGTTCAAGTATTACCTGTCTTGATGAAATAGCAGTCATTTGAAGATTGACAATGCTAATGGAGGAATACCAGTAGATGACTTCCTAGAACAGGTTGCATGTGTCTCAGATATCAAGCATCCTAACATTCTTGAGTTAGTCAGATACTGTGCTGAATATGGGCAGAGGTTACTCGTGTACAATCACTTCAGTAGAACGACACTAGACGATGCACTTCATGATGGAGAGGATACTGAAAGTGCACTGTCATGGAATGCCCGCCTCCAGGTGGCTCTTGGTTCAGGAAATGCCTTAGAGTAAGTGAAATAATTATTCTATTATCGGTATAATAATCCACATATGGTGTTCTTTAAAGCAGTTGAGCTTTCTGCCAATTTATTTTCAAATTACTTTTTGTCCTTTTCCCTGCAGGTATCTCCATGATAGCTTCAAACCTCCAGTTGTGCACCAATATTTTGATCCGGCTAATGTGCTCCTTGATAAAAAGTTCTCAGTGTGTGTTGCTGAATGTGGATTGGCAGAATTGATGCCATCAAGTTCAGTCACTCATGTAAGCTATAATATTGATGTAGATGTTTCATGTTTTAGAACACCTGAAAATGGGGATAATGCAATCATGGTTCTATTTACATCTTTTCGTCATGTCCAGTCTGTTTGAAATGCTCACATTACTATGGCTGAAATATCTCAAAATTAGAATATCATCTTGAATTCTTGATCCATAGGTGTTAATGGTTAACATTGTTATCAGGCGTAGCATTTACTTGTTCACTGTAGGATAATTTGTGTTGACAAGGCAGGGATTTCCCATGTTGTAAATTGTAATCAACTTAGCTACTGCAATTGCCTATTGCCGCATTTCTATCTTCTCAATGTTTTTCGACAAGGACATTTTAATCCTTTAGCTATTCTGTTGTTCATAGCAAGCTAATATGATTTACTGATGGTGGGTGCAAAGGCCCTGTGGAACCTCCAGCGCTAGGTCTATGTCACCGGAATCAGGAACGATAAACAGTGGATAGGTTCGGATAGGTTCAGTGGGTTTGAACTCGGTCGCCGGCAACTCGCTCGGCGGCGCCGCCGCCGCAGCCTCTGGCTGGGTTCTTACAAAATGTTCAACGCCGCTGTACTCCTCTTGCCTGTTCCCTTTTTACAAGGCAGAAGCTGCCTTCCCGTTACATGGGCTTGTAGAAGATCGTCACACCCAGTCTGGGCCAAAATACCTCTTGTTGGGCCTGCGTACTCTCTGGGCTTCGCGCTGGGCTCCTTCCCGCTCTTCTTGATCAGTACCTTCGGCTTCAGCTTCAGGATCACCCTCATTGGCTTCAGTCGCCGGTGTCAGAGTCTGATCAATGACACCCTCCCCTCCTTTAGACACGACTTGACCCCAAGCCGGAGCCCTGGGAAACTCTTGCTGAAGAGCGTCTTCATCCTCCCAAGTGGACAGCTGAACAGGGAGGTGAGACCAGCGCACCAACACTTGTGAGGCAGTGTGGGTAGGGTACTGGTGCAGCCGGCGATCCAAAACCTGTAGTGGTATCTGAAGGTTTGAATCAGGATCAGGCAATTCATGTCTACCTGATGACGACGAGAAACAGCTCACTTCAGTAGAGAGACATGGAAGACAGGATGAATAGCACTGGATGATGGTAAAGCCAATCGATAAGCAGCACTTCCAATCTTCTCAGTGATTTCATAAGGTCCAAAATAGCGAAATGATAGCTTGTTTGAGGATCTGTTTGCTACAGATGTTTGAACATAGGGCTGGAGTTTCACATAGACTAAATCACCAACTTCAAACTCCCTGAATGATCTTTTCTTATTAGCATAGTGTTTCATCTTGGTTTGAGCTCTCAACAGGTGCTGATGAACCAACTGCTGAATAAGATCCTTATCCTTCAACCATTTTTGCAAATCTTCATTCTGGCAAGCATCATCAACACCAATGCCCATTTGGATTGGGTCATGTCCATAAAGCACCTTAAAAGGGGTCTGGCCCAGAGAGGAATGATGAGATGTATTATACCAAAACTCTGCAAATGGAAGCCATAGTGACCATTTGGTTGGGCATGAGTGAACAAAGCACCTCAAGTAAGTTTCCAAACATTGGTTAACCCTTTCGATTTGACCATCAGTTTGGGGATGGTATGCACTACTCATAAGTAAATCCACTTTGAGCAATTTGAAGAGTTTCTTCCAAACTTGGCTGGTAAACACCTTATCCCTATCAGATATCAAAGCCTTGGGCAGACCATGCAACTTATAGATCTGAGTAATATAAATCAATGCAACTTGGAATGTAGTGAAAGGATGAGACAAGGGTAGGAAATGTGCATACTTAGAGAACTTGTCAACCACCACAAGTATACTGTTATATTTATTGGACTTGGGCAATCCTTCAATAAAGTCAAGTGAAACAGTCTGCCATGCTCCATTAGGTACAGGCAAGGGTGCCAATAACCCTGGGTAGGTAGTTCTTTCATATTTAGCTTGTTGACAAATAGAGCACTGAGAGACAAAGTCTTGAACTGACTGTCTTAACTGTGGCCAAGCAAATAGTTGTGTTGACTCTGTGATAAGTAGCTTCAATCCCTGAGTGACCTCCTATAGAACTAGAGTGCAATACTTGCAAAATTTTGTTCTGGATATCAGAGGAAGATCCCACCCAAATCCTAGACTCGTAATAAATGATGCCATCTTTTAGATTATAATGACCTGAAGGGGACTGAAGAGCTAGCTCCTGAAGTAATTGACAAGCCCTTGGGTCTGACTGATATGCAGTCTGGAGATCTAAAAGCCAAACAGGTTGAACCACAGAAACAACAGCCAAATCATGAATTGCAGCATGGCTAGTCCTGGATAAGGCATCAGCAACCTTATTCTCATGACCCTTTTTGTACACTATTTTGTAGTTAAGACATAACAGCTTGGTGAGAGCCTTATGTTGCCAAGGTGTTTGCAACCTTTGATCATCAAGATGTATGAGACTCTTTTGATCAGTCTTTATGGTAAATTCAGACTGAAGTAAATAAGATCTCCAATAGTCAATAGCCAGCAATATTGCCATACACTCCTTCTCATAAGTTGAGAGGCCCTGAGCCTTTGGTCCTAAGGCTTTGCTCACATATGCAATTGGGTGGCCTTCTTGTTGAAGTACAACTCCAATACCCTTGTCAGAAGCATCTGTTTCCACTGTAAAGGGCTTTGAAAAGTTGGGAAGGGCCAATACTGGGCTAGTAATCAGAGCTTGTTTTAGAGCATCAAAAGCTTCTTGATGACTAGTAGTCCAGATGTACTGTTCCCCTTTTTTTAGCAGATTAGTCAAAGGTTTGGACAGCAACCCAAAATGCCTTACAAACTTTCTATAGTAACCAGCCATTCCAAGAAAACTCTGAAGGTCCTTCACAGATGTGGGCTGGGGCCAATCAGTTATGATCTGAACCTTTGTTGGGTCAGTTGCTACTCCAGCAGAGCTAATCACATAACCCAGGTAGTGGAGCTTCTGCTTAGCAAAGGAGCATTTAGTAAGTTTGACATAAAGTTGATGCTGCTGTAAGGCTTGAAACATGTCACAGAACCTCCAAATTATGATGGCCCACATGTACCCGTCATCGTCATAATGACCTCTGACAGCCATACTTATGTTCCTCATAACTTAAAAGGTCTGCTTTCCTCCGAACAGGATCCAATCACAGGAGTATTGCAATATTACAACAGTTTATTCAAAATATTCAACAGAGTAAAGTAGCGAAAGTCTTACAATAACTTAGGGTTACAAACCAGTTTTCAAACTTCAAACCTTATGTAACATTATTACAAACCAGTAGTAGAGAAGTATCGGTAGTAACTTTATTACATCACACAAGCGAGATGCCTTGCCCAAAGGCCACACAGTCTACTCGTCGTCGCTTTCTTCAGCCACAACGGTCATGCAACAAGGCTCGAAGCAGACTTGTTCATGAACCGCACCTGCAACGAGGGGTTCAACAAACCCTGAGTACGAGAGTACTCAACAAGACTTACCCGACTAAGAAACCGACTCCAAGGGCATGCTAGCTTTAGGGAATCAAGGTACGGGTATTCCAGAATCAAAATTTTCTTTTGCAGAAAAGCTTACTAAAGTAAATCCTTACCTTTAATATTTTACTTTTACCATTGATGGTTCATTAACCAATTCTAGATGATCCTAATCTAGATCAAAGTAATTATCATCAAAACCTTTCTCATTCTTTCTTTCAATTCTAGTTCTTAACTACGCTGCAAGTCAGGTGATCAAGTCTCCATAACCGAGGAGCAACGACGATTCAAACCGATTATACCCAGCTGGGGATCTCTAACATCACGACATATGTAGAACCAAATCTTGCATATATCAACCCTCATTTAGATCTCCCAAAACCAGAACGTGTCCATCGCCACCCGAGAGTACAGTACTCCTCGAACCCGGCCCGATTCTAGCCCCGAGGGTACACGCTACTCCCGCTATCTCTCCACTCCCAGTGCGAGGTTAGACGTTCTCGTAATGGAATCACTAACATTTTGGGCTTACCCAAGGCATGAGGCTAGTTGCAAAGTCTCGAAACACAGGCTGGCTTACAACGGACGGTCCTTAACTGACAAGGCGGAAACACTACATTGAGACTCCTTTCTCAATGCATGTTAGCAGTGGCCAAACCACCCGCCCGATCTTTCAAGTTCATTCTCATCTTTCAATATTCATTAAGTATGCCGTCATGGCTATGTAAACATTTCATTTAAAAGCTTAACTTCTAAGCATAGCGAAGCATACTACGCATTTTCAGTAAAACAGGTATCAAGGTTGATATCGCAATAATCAAGGATGATAATGCATCAATTGGGTTATCACTCAACTCCTAATTACTTAATGCAGTAAACCATAGTATAAATAATAAAACTTTTGTAAAACTCAAGGTAGGGTTTAAATGCACTGGGGCTTGCCTTGCTCTGACGAGACGACTGACTCGGACTCAAAGACTCCGACTTCTGGTCCGGAACCCACCGACGATAGCTCTTCTCCGGAGGCTTGCTCGGCGACTTCGACTTCTTCGAAAGCGGAAACTACACGAGTACATAACATGCTTCAACATGATGCTCAATGATAAACATGATGCTTGATGATGATATGCCACGATTTATGACTTGAGTACAACTTTCCTTCGCGGTACAGTCGTAAAACAGTAAACCTACTAACTAGTAGCGATAACTCCAACGATACCAGCTTTTTACACTAAGTAAGTTACTAACGAGCTCAAACATAAAATTAAGGTGCCAAAGATCACCCAAGATTAGTGACCTAAGGACATCACTCAATCAAAAGGGCACACAACACTTAAAGTTATCAAATTAACATTTATTTACTATTTAATTAATTAGGGCATAATTAATAGTTGATCATACTTTATCTAAACAAGCTTAAACTTTTTCTATGGATTAAGAATGACCTAAAACAGTGTCACAATAAATTTCATAATTTTTGGATTAATAATTTAATTATTAAAATTCATGGAAGTTACATTTAATATTTATTGGAACTAATTAAATCTACTGCACAAAGTAAGCAAATTTGACATTTAACATTTTTCCTAGGTAGTTTACACATTGAAAAGCTTACACAAAAATTTTCATGAATTTTGGAACTCTACACAATTTTTAATGAAATAAACAAATAGCAGCACTATTCATAATTTTGAAAAAGAAAAACAAAAACCGAACCGGGCCGATTCCCTTCTCTCCCTTCGGTCCACCCCAGCCGAGCGGCCCGCTCGCGCGCCCGCTCCGCGCGCGCGTGCTCTCTCTTTCTCTCGCTGACAGGCCGGTCCCGCTTGTCATCACCTTCCTCTCGTTCTCCCGCTCACTCCCGCGCGCTCACTCACCCCCGCGTGGTGGCCGACCGGTGACCGGAGCTTCGGTCGACCAATTGACCCTACCATCACCATCTACACCTTCCCACGACTCCGTTTTGCTAAGTTGCACCATGGTTCGAGCTCTAGCGACCCGCGAGCGACGGCGATGGCGGCACGGTGGACACGGGAGCAGCACGCCGGCGCACACAAAGCGGTAGAGGCTAAATTGAGGGGACGGGAAGCATCAGTGGCATACCACGAACACGAAACCATGCTCGGTTGAAGCGGGGAAGCACGGGAAGTGGCTGGCCACGTGAGGGCGACGGTGGCGGTCGGTCGCCGGAGGTGAGCACGGGAAGCGGTGGCTGCGGCGATCCAGGCGGAGTTAAGCTCGCTCGGGTGGTTCACGAGGTGCGCGAGGATGAGGCGGCGCTATTGGTGCGGTTTGCGTGGCCGGAGACGGCTTGGCAGCGGCAGCGGCGAGCGGTGGAGCTGCGGTGGTGGCGGTGGGGAAGACGGGGAAGAAAAAGAAAAACACGGTGACCTCGACATATATATAGACAACGGTCGCGACTACAGCGCTGGAAGACGCTCGTCATCGCGCTGGCGATCCTGGGCGCTCGCGAAGGGTCTGGGCGGCCACAGCGGCTCACCGGCGCCCATACCGCGCGGTGGCCGGCCGCCATTGGTGCGCCACTGTAGCTGCCCCCCCAAATTTTGAATTTTCAAACTGTTTTCTCAAATTACTCTCAAATTCATGTGGAAACTTGAAAAACTTCCAATATATGAAATCTTCAGAATTTTAAGCTCTACAAGTTTTGTATTGAACACTTTTTCAAATTCTAACTGGATTTTGACATTTGAGTTTAAATTCAAAAGGGGACACATTTTGGGGATTTGGTAATTTAGAAATTACTTTGGATTTCATATTGAAACTTCAAAATCTCCAAACACCAAAGTTGTACATCTAAACAAGATCTACAACTTTGCTGTTCAAAACATTTTCAAATTCTGCCTCCATTTTGAAATCTTAGTTTGGGGACAAAAATGAGTTAAATCTGAAATTTGCTTATTTTCAAAATTGCTCCACATTTTACACTAAAACTTTGAAAACTCAAAACACCAAAGTTGTAGCCCTTGAAAAGTTCTACAAACTTGGTTTTACACTTTTTCCCAAATTTTGATTAGATTTTGAATTATTTCAAAAGGGGTAAAACAGGGTTTTGAAATTTAGGGTTTTCAGAGGAATTTGCAATTGGAATTTGTTGCTACTTTAATTAGTGATTACTTAATGATCAAACCATCATCCAAGGGCATCATTTGGACCAACATGACATGGTTGACCAAATGCCACTCTTGGTTGACCAATTTAGCTTTTGAAATTCTTTTACATTTTCCCCGAATTTGAATTTAAAGTCGAATCGGAAAACTCGTGACAAGTTTCTGGATTTCAATTCAAACTCAAACTCGGAGCTTCATTTTATGTGTTGCACTTGAGCTCATACCCTACATTTGACACTAGTGTGTAACACAGTCACACACCTCAAATTACGCAGGGCATGTGTAAGGTCCAAATGGCTAGAGGGGGGGTGAATAGCCTATTTAAAAATCTGCAAGCTTCACTAAACAACCACGTTAGTATAAAAGATGGCTAAGCTAATTATAGCACTAGCTCAACTACACTATGCAAGCCACCTATACAATACTAGTGAAGCAAGGCTATGATCTCTAATACACACCAACAAGACTAAGTCACTAAGCTACTTACTCCTATGTGATAAAGGCTACACTGAGCAAACTACACAAGGACTAGTACAAGAAAGTAAAGATCAAGTGACTTGATTCTTATACCAATGATGTAGAGAAGAAATGCACTCGAAGAATCAATCACAATAAAAACCACAAGAGAAATCCTCGGCAAAGAGATGACACAATATTTTTTACCGAGGTTCACTTGCTTCCCGGCAAGCTACTCCTCGTTGTAGCAATGCACCCACTTGTCGGTTCGCGAGCTAATCGACTATCAAGAGTCGAGCCCTCGGCGGGCGCCGCACAACCGCACACAAGATGGGGATCCTCCAAGCCACGAGCTCCACTAGAGTATCCAATTTGTGAGCTCCCGCGGGGAAGGATCAAGAACCCCTTACAACACTTGGTGAGGGCTCCAACAATCTCCAATTGCGAGCTCAATCACCTCCGCTGCTCCAAGCCGTATACCGTGTCGGGAAACACGGAAGAGTAACAAGAAATCCGCAGCAACTCAAAGATCAAGTGCCTCTAGAATGCAACTCTCAAGCAATGCACTTGAATCTCACTCAATCTCACTCAAGATGTGCAACCAAGCAAAGAGATGAGTGGAGGGGTTGTTCTCTAGCTCAAAGGATGTCTCTATATCTCAAAATGTGCAAGAGTTGCCCTCAAACCCCGGACATCTTCTATTTATAACGAAGGGGTACGCAGCTAGCCGTTACCGGACGACACAGTTCAAATCGCGCTGACCGGACGCTCCGGTCAGGGTGACCGGACGCGTCCGGTCACTACAAGACAACTGTGAACAGTGCGTGTCAGAAGTAACCGTTGCCCTGACCGGACGCGCTTCGGCATTTGACCGGTCACGTTCTAGTAAGCTCCCGTTGAGACCGGACGCGTCCGATCACACGTGACCGGACGCGCCGCGCGTCCGATCGTCACTCCACTGCTTACTGCCCTTCTGGACGCATGACCGGACGCTCCGGTTCCGTGAGGGACCGGACGCGCCGGTCGCGCGCTCTCCTTCCGAGCACAGGTGAACTGACCGGACGCGCTGGTTAGGCCAGACCAGCGTCCGGTCACAAACCCTAGTGCCCGCGCCGCGTTGAACTGACCGGACGCGTCCGGTCAAACGTGACCACGTCCGGTGCGGCGTCCGGTCACCACAGTGACCGCCGTTCGCCTCCGTTTCTTTTTCGACTTCCGGCGCAATGGAAAATAGGCATTTCATTTCCTCGAAAACGCCTTATGAGAAGGAGTGCGAACCCCAAACCCCTTACTACCGCTCAAACACCACCGCCTTCGCAAATGTGCTAACACCACCAAGTGTACACCATCAAAGTGCATGTGTGTTAGCATTTCACAAACATTTTCAAGGCGTTATGTTAGCTCTCAACTAGATCCTAATGCATATGCTCAAGACATTGATCTAGTGGCACTTGATTCCCGAGCTAACCGTGATTGCCCCTCTTGATAGTCGGCTATGTATCCTAAACCCGGTCAATCACTTCTCTACTCATCTTAGACCGGCAAAAGGAAAACCCTATGGTTATACCTTTGCCTTGCGCTCTTAGATCCTTCTCTTCCACTTGATCATCATGTCCATCATATTATGTGCATCTTTACCATGATCAACATTCATGTCCATGCACCATTTCTTTATGATCTTGTGGTCACCACTCCTTGCCACGTACACCTTCATCACAGGTGTTGCTTATGCCTAACTCAAAACACTTAACACATGGCATTAGCAACTTGGTGTCATTAATTACCGAAACCAAACTTGGGCTTTCAGCATGGACTAAGTATTTGCGGTGGCATTCGAAATTAGGGTTTTCGGTTCGGATCACACCACTGAAAAGCACATTCAATCTAGATAAGTAAACTCGTTTTATTTAATGCATAACAAGGTTGACCTAATCATGGATGCTTTGCGATGCATTATGATGACATGGCAGATTAATTAGCAACTATAACACCCGGGGTGTTACAGCCCTTCCCCCTTAAAGAAATCTCGTCCCGAGATTTAAAGCCTTGAGTTAAGTAATGGAAAAGGAAACGTGTCAAGCAAACACGTCCAAGACTTGTCTACAAAACAGGTAGGGGGTTTTCTACACTACAAAGATTTTTAAAAGAATAGATTACAATTTAAAGAAGAAATTGCAACCTAGATAGAAGCAAAGAACTTGGGGAAATTCTCCAGTAGGTAATCTTCCGATTCCCATGTAGCTTCCTCTTCTAAATGTTGATTCCATTGTATCCTGTACCACTTAACTGTTCTACTTCGGGTAACACGATCCTTTTGATCCAAAACTCGGACATGATGTTCAGAATATGTCAAATCCAGTTTAAGTTTAACCCCATCAACATCAACAACTTGATCAGGTACTAGCAGACACTTCTTCATCTGTGATACATGGAATACATTGTGCACGGCTGACAGTTGTTCAGGCAACTTTAACTTATATGCCACCTTTCCACATCTTTCAACAATTTGAAATGGGCCAATATAACGCGGTGCGAGTTTGCCTTTGACTCCAAATCGGTTAACTCCCTTCATGGGTGATACTTTCAAATAAACATAATCTCCTACTTTGAATACCAAGGGTCTACGCCTTTTATCAGCATAACTCTTTTGTCGGGACTGAGCAACTTTTAGATTATTCTAGATCTGCTTAACTTTTGTTTCCGTTTCTTTTACAATATCGACACCGAAAAACCATCTTTCTCCCGGTTCTGACCAGTTCAGAGGAGTTCTGCATCTACGGCCATACAATGCTTCAAACGGTGCCATTTTGATACTCTCTTGATAACTATTATTGTAGGAGAATTCTGCTAAAGGTAACCACTTGTCCCAAGTATCTGAATAATTAAGTGCACACGACCTCAACATATCTTCTAGAATTTGATTGACCCTTTCAGTCTGACCACTTGTTTGTGGATAATAAGCGGTACTGTGCAAAAGTTTTGTACCCAGGGACTCATGTAAGTGTCTCCAAAAATTGTTAACAAACTGCGTACCTCTATCAGATACAATGGTCTTTGGTACCCCATGAAGACTCAGGATTCGTGCAATATATACTTTAGCATAAGTTATAGCAGTATAGTCCACCCTGACCGGAATAAAATGAGCTGATTTTGTCAGTCGGTCCACAATGACCCAAATTGAATCAAAGCCTCTTGAGGTCTTAGGTAACCCAGTAATGAAATCCATACTGATATCTTCCCATTTTCAGGATGGAATGGGCAAAGGTTGTAACATTCCTGCTGACCTCAAATATATAGCCTTCACTTTACAACAAGTGTCACATCTGGCAACATACCTAGCGATCTCAATTTTCATTTTTGTCCACCAGAATCTCTGTTTCAAATCTTGATACATCTTATTACTCCCTGGGTGAAGAGAAAACCTTGTACTATGTGCTTCCTCAAGAATGAGCTGACGTAACTCTGGAACCTTTGGGACCACTAGCCGGTTCTTAAACCACAACACATCTTCATCATCAATACTGAAATCTGTCTATTGACCGATTCTAACTTTTTCTTTGATGTGAGCTATACCGGAATTCTTTCTCTGAGCAGATACAATCTGATCTTTGATTGTTGATTCCACTGTGATATTGGTTAACTAACCTTGTTGAACTATTTCAATATTCAACTTTTCCAATTCGTAACACAAACTGTAATCCATTGGCTTTACAGTCATACAATTGCAATGATTCTTTCTACTGAGTGCATCAGCAACAACATTTGCTTTTCCAGGGTGATAGTGCACTTCTAAATCATAGTCCTTTATTAACTCAAGCCACCTTCTTTGCCTCATATTTAATTCTGACTGAGTAAAGATATACTTCAAGCTCTTGTGATCTGTATACATGTGGCAAGTATTACCCAACAAGTAATGACGCCAGATTTTCAATGCATGAACCACAGCTGCTAATTCAAGATCATGTGTCGGATAATGCTCTTCATGATGCTTCAACTGTCTCGAGGCATAAGCAATGACTCTGCCTTCTTGCTTCAATACACAACCAAAGCCAATACCCGAGGCATCACAGTAAACATCAAATGGCTTTTCTATATCTGGCTGTGCTAAGACTGGAGCAGTTGTCAATGACTTCTTTAGAATTCTAAAAGCTTTCTCACATTCTGGAGACCATATAAACTTAGTTTGATTCTTCAACAACTCTGTGATTGGCTTGGCTACCTTTGAAAAGTCAGGTATGAATCGACGGTAATAACCCGCCATTCCCAGAAAACTTCGGACTTCATGAACTGAGATTGGTGGTTTCCAATTCAGAATATCTTTCACCTTACCAGGATCTACTGCTACTCCTTCGGCTGACAACACATGTCCTAAGAATTGCACTTCTCTTAACCAAAACTCACATTTACTAAACTTGGCATACAGTTGATGATCTCTCAGACGAGTCAGGACTACTCTGAGCTGTTCAACATGCTCTTCTTCACTTTTGGAGTATACCAGAATATCATCAATAAACACAACCACAAACTTGTCAAGTTCCGGCATGAAAACTGAGTTCATCAGATACATGAAATGTGCCGGTGCATTGGTAAGACCAAAAGACATAACTAGATACTCATACAATCCATATCTGGTGGTGAATGCAGTCTTTGGGATATCTTCAGGTCGAATCTTGATTTGATGGTACCCTGATCGAAGATCGATCTTTGAAAATACCTTTGCCCCCGCAGCCTGATCAAAGAGTAGATCAATGCGAGGCAACGGGTATTTGTTCTTAATGGTTACTTCATTCAACGGTCTATAGTCAACACACATCCTTAAGGTCTGATCCTTTTTCTTGACAAAAAGAGCCGGACATCCCCATAGTGAGGAACTGGGTCTGATAAAACCTTTGTCACATAACTCTTGCAATTGATCCTTGAGTTCAGCCAATTCATTGGGTGGCATTCTGTAAGCTCTCCTAGATATTGGGGCAGTACCAGGTTTTAACTCAATCACAAACTCTACATCTCTATCCGGTGGTAGACCTGGTAGATCATCTGGAAACACATCTGAAAATTCACAGACTACCGGTATATCACAAATCTCCTGTACTAAAGTTGCACATATCCTTTCAACTGTTCTCTTGGGAATAGGAAGTTGGATAAGAAGATGAGATTTATTATCTGGCAAGTTCAACCTTATAGTTCTGTGCAGTGCATCTATAATGGCTCCTCGTTGGTACATCCAATTCATACCCAGGATTACATCTATATCCTGTTTCTGTAATATTATCATTGAGGTAGGGAATATATGCCCACCTAACTCTATAGGTATGTCACGTACCATCTTCTTAGTACACAGTCATCCCCTGGGCGACTGAATAAAGAAATCTTCTTGCGTTCCCAAAATTGGAATGTCATGCTTTGTAACAAAGGTGCGATTTATGAATGTATGCGATGCACCTGAATCAAATAACAGTACTGCTGGATGATTAGCAACAGGGAACATACCCATCATAACAGATTCTCCCTCTGGAATTGCACTTGCTTGAGTGTAGAATACACATCCGGTCTTCTTCTTCTCACTCTTACCCTTCTGAACATTCAGATTGTTATTCTTGCTCTGAGGTTGTTGTTGCTGTGGTACGGGAGCTCTAGGATAGTTGGGATTGTACTGCCTTGGATACGGGCAGTCCTTGGAAAAGTGGCCTGGCTTTCCACAATTGTAGCAGGGAAAGTTATGGGTTACGGGAGTCTAGTTTCGAATACCAGGGGCATTCGGCTGCTGTGGATATTGCGGGGTTGCGGTAGGATGGAAAAACGTCTGCGGCCGAGCTTGGTATTGCGGTGGACGATAAGTTGGGCGGAAATGGTTCTGAGGGTGGTAAATAAACTTCTGGCGCTTCTTAATGCCACCAGACGGGCTAGAAAACACTTGCTTCTTTTTCTTCAATTCTTTGTGAAGGCGGGACTTCTCTTCTGACGCAATAGCCACATTGACTATCTCATGGTACGTGGCATTATAGCATGTAACTAATGCTTCCTAGATTCTGGTACTCAAACCTCTCATGAAACAACTCTTCTTCTTCGCATCGGTGTTCACATACTCAGCTGCATACTGGGACAGATGATTGAATTTGCCCACATACTGTAGAACTGTCTGGTTCCCCTGTTTCAGCGAGAGAAACTCTTCTAACTTCATGGCCATGACACCATCAGGAATGTAGTGTGCTCTGAAAGCATCATGAAACTCTTGCCAAGTAACACAGTGGCCAGCAGGCCGTGCAGCGACCAGATTCGCCCACCACGCCCCTGCGGCACCCCTGAGTTGCTGTGCGACCAACACGGGTTTCTGATACTCCGTGCACTGAAGAAGTTCAAACTTTTACTCCATGGTGCGGAGCCAGTCATCCGCCTCTAGCGGCTCATCTGCCTTTGAGAACACTGGTGGACGGGTATCGGTAAAATCCACATACGTGGTTTCTCCTCCATTATTACGGCCTCGACGACCCTGATTTCCATTCTGATTCTAAGCCAACAAGGTAGTGGCATTAACCAGTGCGGCAATAGCTTCTGCCAAAGTAGGTGGGAATGGTGGGGGATTCGGAGCATTGTCCCCATCCTGGGAAGTTCCAGTACCGTCCATCTGTTGTACACAAACCATGTTTATTTACATCGCTTTATTGAATTAAAAAGCAGTTAGTACAATACTAGTACACACATCAAACTTATCTTACATTATTTCATTACAAACTTGCTCGTAAGCAAGAAACTACCCACTAAGGTTCTTAGAAAAATAGGAAAGGCTACTATATTACATAACCATCCATCTCAACCTTTCACTCCTCATCATCATCACTGATCACGATCACTCCATCCTCATCCTCTGGAGCACTTGCACCAGTGACATGACTCGCATCATCCCCACTTTCCATCATGGGTTCATTTTCTTTCGGATCCTCTTCCTCATTGTCCTCTCCACCAGGAACAACCACGGCACCGACATCATCTTCTACTGCCTGAGGCTGATGATTGGGATTCATCAGATCATGTAGCCTATGGACTTCCTCATGCAGAATTGTATTGTACTGCTCCAGGTGTGTCACATAAAGCTCCAACTCTCGAACACGAGCCCTGGCTTCTGTCTCCTTTTCCAGAGACTCATTCTGGAACTGCTTCCAAAAACGCATGTTGCGCTTCAGTCGCTCTACCTCTGACGTAAGCCTTGCAACCTCTGATTCCGAATCCGGGTTCGGATTGCGGCTACTGCTTGCTCCATCACCTCTGGTTGCCAACTGATGACGTGACACTCCTTGCGGACCCGTTTTCTTGCGAGGAGTCGTCTTCACACGTGCCATCCTAAAGCAAGATAGAATTAGATCGATAAGAACAGATGGGAGGAATCTGAAGGTTAGCATGAATAGGATTGAACCTTACTTAACCCAAACCACTTTAAAAGGGAAGGTAACTTAAGCAGGTTAATCAAACATGATGCATGCATCGTACTTACGATCTAACATAAAAGATTAAGTAACACATGCAATATTTATAACATAGGGCACTATAGCATGATACTTCACTACGAAGCTTTCAAATATGAGCTAAGGAAACTATAGAATGGATTAAGATAAGCAAAAGCAATTTGGACCAAAATATCAATATTAAGTTTGTTTGACCCAAATCATTTTAAAGTTTTGCAAAGTAATACTACAATAACTCGAGTGATTATGCTCTGGTACCAGCTGTCACAGAACCTCCTAATTATGATGGCCCACATGTACCCGTCATCGTCATAATGACCTCTGACAGCCGTACTTATGTTCCTCATAACTTAAAAGGCCTGCTTTCCTCCGAACAGGATCCAATCACAGGAGTATTGCAATATTACAACAGTTTATTCAAAATATTCAACAGAGTAAAGTAGCGGAAGTCTTACAATAACTTAGGGTTACAAACCAGTTTTCAAACTTCAAACCTTATGTAACATTATTACAAACCAGTAGTAGAGAAGTATCGGTAGTAACTTTATTACATCACACAAGCGAGATGCCTTGCCCAAAGGCCACACAGTCTACTCGTCGTCACTTTCTTCAGCCACAACGGTCATGCAACAAGGCTCGAAGCAGACTTGTTCATGAACCGCACCTGCAACAAGGGGTTCAACAAACCCTGAGTACGAGAGTACTCAACAAGACTTACCTGACTAAGAAACCGACTCCAAGGGCATGCTAGCTTTAGGGAATCAAGGTACAGGTATTCCAGAATCAAAATTTTCTTTTGCAGAAAAGCTTACTAAAGTAAATCCTTACCTTTAATATTTTACTTTTACCATTGATGGTTCATTAACCAATTCTAGATGATCCTAATCTAGATCAAAGTAATTATCATCAAAACCTTTCTCATTCTTTCTTTCAATTCTAGTTCTTAACTACACTGCAAGTCAGGTGATCAAGTCTCCATAACCGAGGAGCAACGACGATTCGAATCGATTATACCCAGCTGGGGATCTCTAACATCACAACATATGTAGAACCGAATCTTGCATATATCAACCCTCATTTAGATCTCCCAAAACCAGAACGTGTCCATCGCCACCCGAGAGTACAGTACTCCTCGAACCTGGCCCGATTCTAGCCCCGAGGGTACACGCTACTCCCGCCATCTCTCCACTCCCAGTGCGAGGTTAGACGTTCTCGTAATGGAATCACTAACATTTTGGGCTTACCCAAGGCATGAGGCTAGTTGCAAAGTCTCAAAACACAGGCCGACATACAACGGACGGTCCTTAACTGACAAGGCAGAAACACTACATTGAGACTCCTTTCCCAATGCATGTTAGCAGTGGCCAAACCACCCGCCCGATCTTTCAAGTTCATTCTCATCTTTCAATATTCATTAAGTATGCCGTCATGGCTATGTAAACATTTCATTTAAAAGCTTAACTTCTAAGCATAGCGAAGCATACTACGCATTTTCAGTAAAACAGGTATCAAGGTTGATATCACAATAATCAAGGATGATAATGCATCAATTGGGTTATCACTTAACTCCTAATTACTTAATGCAGTAAACCATAGTATAAATAATAAAACTTTCATAAAACTCAAGGTAGGGTTTAAATGCACCGGGGCTTGCCTCGCTCTGACGAGACGACTGACTCGGACTCAAAGACTCCGACTTCTGGTCCGGAACCCACCGACGATAGCTCTTCTCCGGAGGCTTGCTCGGCGACTTCGACTTCTTTGAAAGCAGAAACTACACGAGTACATAACATGCTTCAACATGATGCTCAATGATAAACATGATGCTTGATGATGATATGCCACGATTTACGACTTGAGTACAACTTTCCTTCGCGGTACAATCGTAAAACAGTAAACCTACTAACTAGTAGCGATAACTCCAACGATACCAGCTTTTAACACTAAGTAAGTTACTAACGAGCTCAAACATGAAATTAAGGTGCCAAAGATCACCCAAGATTAGTGACCTAAGGACATCACTCAATCAAAAGGGCACACAACACTTAAAGTTATCAAATTAACATTTATTTACTATTTAATTAATTAGGGCATAATTAATAGTTGATCATACTTTATCTAAACAAGCTTAAACTTTTTCTATGGATTAAGAATGACCTAAAACAGTGTCACAATAAATTTCATAATTTTTGGATTAATAATTTAATTATTAAAATTCATGGAAGTTGCATTTAATCTTTATTGGAACTAATTAAATCTACTGCACAAAGTAAGCAAATTTGACATTTAACATTTTTCCTAGGTAGTTTACACATTGAAAATCTTACACAAAAATTTTCATGAATTTTGGAACTCTACACAATTTTTAATGAAATAAACAAATAGCAGCACTATTCATAATTTTGAAAAAGAAAAACAAAAACCGAACCGGGCCGATTCCCTTCTCTCCCTTTGTTCCAGCCCAGTCGAGCGGCCCGCTCGCGCGCCTGCTCCGCGCGCGCGTGCTCTCTCTTTCTCTCGCTGACAGGCCGGTCCCGCTTGTCATCACCTTCCTCTCGTTCTCCCGCTCACTCCCGCGCACTCACCCCCGCGCGGTGGCCGGCCGGTGACCGGAGCTTCGGTCGACCAATTGACCCTACCATCACCATCTACACCTTCCCACGACTCCGTTTTGCTAAGTTGCACCATGGTTCGAGCTCTAGCGACCCGCGAGCGACGGCGATGGCGGCACGGTGGACACGGGAGCAGCACGCCGGCGCACACAAAGCGGTAGAGGCTAAATTGAGGGGACGGGAAGCATCAGTGGCATACCACGAACACGAAACCGTGCTCGGTTGAAGTGGGGAAGCACGGGAAGTGGCTGGCCACGTGAGGGCGACGGTGGCAGTCGGTCGCCGGAGGTGAGCACAGGAAGCGGTGGCTGCGGCGATCCAGGCGGAGTTAAGCTCGCTCGGGTGGTTCACGAGGTGCGCGAGGATGAGGCGGCGCTATTGGTGCGGTTTGCGTGGCCGGAGATGGCTTGGCAGCGGCAGTGGCGAGCGGCGGAGCTGCGGTGGCGGCGGTGGCGAAGATGGGGAAGAAAAAGAAAAACACGGTGACCTCGACATATATATAGACAACGGTCGCGACTACAGCGCTGGAAGACGCTCGTCATCGCGCTGGCGATCCTGGGCGCTCGCGAAGGGTCTGGGCGGCCACGGCGGCTCGCTGGCGCCCATACCGCGCGGTGGCCGGCCGCCATTGGTGCGCACTGTAGCTGCCCCCCCAAATTTTGAATTTTTAAACTGTTTTCTCAAATTACTCTCAAATTCATGTGGAAACTTGAAAAACTTCCAATATATGAAATCTTTAGAATTTCAAGCTCTACAAGTTTTGTATTGAACACTTTTTCAAATTCTAACTAGATTTCGAAATTTGAGTTTAAATTTAAAAGGGGACACATTTTGGGGATTTGGTAATTTAGAAATTACTTTGGATTTCATATTGAAACTTCAAAATCTCCAAAGACCAAAGTTGTACATCTAAACAAGATCTACAACTTTTCTGTTCAAAACATTTTCAAATTCTGCCTCCATTTTGAAATCTTAGTTTGGGGACAAAAATAAGTTAAATCTGAAATTTGCTTATTTTCAAAATTGCTCCACATTTTACACTAAAACTTTGAAAACTCAAAACACCAAAGTTGTAGCCCTTGAAAAGTTCTACAAACTTGGTTTTACACTTTTCCCCAAATTTTGCTTAGATTTTGAATTATTTCAAAAGGGGTAAAACATGGTTTTGAAATTTAGGGTTTTCGGAGGAATTTGCAGTAGGAATTTGTTGCTACTTTAATTAGTGATTACTTAATGATCAAACCATCATCCAAGGGCATCATTTGGACCAACATGACATGGTTGACCAAATGCCACTCTTGGTTGACCAATTTAGCTTTTGAAATTCTTTTACATTTTCCCCGAATTTGAATTTAAAGTCGAATCGGAAAACACGTGACAAGTTTTTGGATTCCAATTCAAACTCAAACTCGGAGCTTCATTTTATGTGTTTTACTTGAGCTCATACCCTACATTTGACACTAGTGTGTAACACAGTCACACACCTCAAATTACGCAGGGCATGGACTAAGTATTTGCGGTGGCATTCGAAATTAGGGTTTTCGGTTCGGATCACTGTTGACGGTCCTTAAGTACCAAATATAGTTATTAAATAAATAAAGAAAAGGATCCAAATGCAACCAACACCTAGACTTAGGGTTTTATCTGACAGAATTCCACGAGTTTTGGTGTTTGTTTGTTTCTGCAGGGGGTTATCAGAAAATACGGAGGAAAGGCCCACACGTCGGGTTTACATAGAGATAATAACGTGTTCACCGATTTTCTATCATCTAGAAGACTCCAGAAGCCACGAGATCGAACGGGAGGCCGAACGGGCCCGGAGGCAGGGCGCCCGCCCTGGCCTGAGAGCCAATCAGGCTCCGTCTCGCGGATTATGCTCCACCGACCTAAGGGATCAAGGAAAACCGTGCGATTAATGTCGGTTTGATCCGACGGCCCACGTTCACTTGAGGGGGCTATATAAGCAGGACCCCTGGCCCCTGGAGGAGGCACTCCCTCATTCTCATTCTTCAAACCCTAATCTCAGGAGGAGAGTCTCTGATCAAGCCCTAGAGCCACCACATCAACTAGATCTCTAGTATAGCATAGCTACATAGGATTAGAACTAGAAGGAGTCAATCTTCGATTGGTTTCCGGATCTGTCAAGAGGATTCCTGGTAATTCCTTTACTGTTCTTCATTGTTTATCTTTGTTCTTCAATATTATGAATACAACTTTGTTCTATTTCAATATATTGATTATGACTATGCTCTACTTGTTTATGTTTGCGATTATATTGTTCTTAGTTTATCGTAGTTATACGCTTGGCTTAGTTAGATTGGAATTATATACATGTTTAGGATCGTATAGCGTTTATCCATCGGATCCATGGGTAAATGATAAATATTGTGTAGGCGTGGTGCTTAGACCATATTTATCTGCGATTGCACCTTATATGCCGGATCGTGGGGTGGTCCGCGATGGTGACAGCTTTGTTGGTTCTTATATAGTCCCCCTCCCGTGTGTAAGGCAGGCAGAGCAACATTATTACGGGGGAGTGATTGCTATGTTTCTCATCTTCCTTGATAATATCACTATGCATGGGCGTAGTCCTTTCTCGCAATGATTGCCAAGTGTACTTGCACTAACTATGATATGCTAGACTTTATAGTTAAGAATAACTTAGGAAATATCCTTGTAGTTCGTCCTAATACCATGCTAATGACTTGCTAGAATATCTGTTGAGGTGCTTATCATTATTATATGTGGCTAGCTGATCAGAATAATTATCTTTGTCACCATTCATACTTTATCTATATTTTATGTGACACTTACCCCTGTATGCAAGAGATAGATGAATGCTCTCACTTATACATGCAATGATTGATATTCATTCCTATATTCCATTCCATAATCAACATTGATGTTAGTAATCCCTTCCCAGTGGTAAAAATATAAATAACGATACCTGGAATACTTCCCGATTAAAATGCTACATCGGTATTAATCTGTGCGCTTGCAGATCTTATTTATTATTTATTTAGAAGAGCAGTTGCATATTTCAATACCGCGTCTCTCATGTCATGCTGGGGATGACAACTTGGCTTAAGTGGCATGAGGGATAGGTTCGGCATTTTTGGCGCCGTTATCAGAATTAGAAAACTAAGTCTACTTTTGGTAATAACGTTAAGAATGCCCAACAAGCATTTTTGGCGCCGTTGCCGGAGAAGGTTGATTTACTAACAAGGAATGAATACGGAATTTGAGTCATCATTCGCATCATTAAGTGATTGAGATCATCAATTCTCCCATACAGATTTACCCCTGTATTTTTCCATTCTTATTGTTTTGCAGGGTGATGTATGAATAAAGGACATCTTCCAGAAAATTTTGTTGACAACCCCGAAGCATTAATCAGAGGGGCAAGAGCCAAGCTCAAGAAGTCAACACTTCGACGCAACACTTCATCCAATCCAGAAGACCGCCGAAGTTTCATCCGGAATTTGTCAATAGAGTTCGCAGCCATGGCGAACAAGACGATCCGCGAGTTCTCAGCTCCCACTACGGACAACATCCGCACTGGACCTGCCGCGGCCATCGACAAGAACTTTGAGCTCAAGCCAAGGCTCATCAACATGGTACAAGCCAACCAGTTTTGTGGGAAGTCGCACGAAGATGCAAGTGCTCATCTCCAACACTTCCTGGAGATTTGCAGCACATTCACTTTATTAGATGTTCCCAGAGACGCCATACTACTTCGCCTTTTCCCATTCTCACTATTGGGGAGAGCGAAGCAGTGGTTCTACGCGACGAAGGATAAGAACACTACGTGGGCACTCTGCTCTACGAACTTTCTGGCTAAGTTCTTTCCCATGGGCAAGACCAATGCTCTCCGTGGGAAGATTACAAGTTTTCAGCAACAACATGATGAATCCATTCCAGAAGCATGGGAGCGCTTTCAAGATTACATCCTAGAATGTCCCCATCATGGAATGGAGAGCTGACTACTTATGCAGACTTTCTATCATGGGCTCATCACTAGTGCTCGTGAGACCATGGATGCTGCAGCTGGAGGCGCATTTCTATCACTCACCATACCACGCAAGCTACAGCCCTTGTGGAGAAGATGGCGTCCAACCAAGGTTGGAACGAAGAGAGGACTCAAACACGCAAGAAGGGTGGAGGTATGCACCAGCTCAAGGAGGTAGACATGCTGTCTGCAAAGTTAGACCTACTCATGAAAAAGCTCGATGACAAAGCTGAAGACAAAAGAGAAGTCATAAACGTCTACGACTCTCACATGACTTGTGAGGAATGTGGAGACACTGGACACTCAGGCAATCACTGCCCTGAGATACTTGAGGATGCAAGGTACATCAACAACAACAACAACTACAACCGTCCTCAACAAAATCAAGGTTGGAATCAACAGAGGCCTAACTACTCAGGTAACTACTCAGGTAATTATCAAGGTAATAACTCTTACAACAACAATAATAATTTTCTACCCCTGAGAGAGTTAGTGTCTAATCAAGGAAAGCTAATGGATAACTTGTCTAAGAAATTGGCATCCAATGATAAAATACTAGAAAACATAAATAATAGAATGGATAATTTCTCTACTGCCATCAAAAACCAAATTAGCTTTAATAAAATGATTGAATCTCAGTTAAATCAAATAGCTGCTGCTGTTCCTGCTACTAACCCCGGTATACCATCACAACCGGAAGGATTAGAATCTGCAAATCTTGTAGACATGTTTGATGCAGGTAACTATTAGAGTAATCCCGCTGTCGGAGTACATAATGACCTTCTGCCAGTCAAGAGAGGCGATCCAGGACGCCCCGTCATCCCGATCTCCATCGGCATGGTGGACTTCCCAGAAGCACTCTGCACCTTTGGCTCCAGCGTCAACATTATGCCCAGGGTACTCTATGAAAAATTCTTTACATATCCTTTATCAGAAACAACTATGTGTTTGCAGCTTGCAGATCGGACACTAAGCTTTCCTAAAGGAATATTAAAGAACATGTGTGTCCGAGTTGGTACCTCGTATGCTCCAGCTGATTTCGTGGTGATAGAGACCGGGTCCGATGAGAGGTCACCAGTTATTCTGGGAAGGCCATTCCTGAACACCTCGGGAGCTGTCATCTACACCAGCGCTGCGAAGATCAACTTCAACATCAAGGGGAGGAAGGAGACGTTTTCCTTCAAGAACAAGATTACACAAATCCCAGAGCAACCCCAACATGAACCAAGGAAGAGGACCAACAGGAGGAACAAGCAGAACAAGAACAACCAAGGATGGACCGAATCAGCTAAGATGGTCACTGCAGTTCAAGGAGGTCAAGACCGACGACCCAAGTCGCCGTTCCTAATCAAGAAGGACGACCCAGGTATGCCAAGCATTGAGTGCTCAATCAATGGATACTCCTTTCAGAAGGTGCTCTGCGACACTGGATCAGGCGTCAACATAATGGCCACAGTCACCTATCAGCTCTTGTACGAAACCATGCCCTTAAAACCAACATACACTCAGCTCCAGATGGCAGATCAGACATCCCAAAAGGTCGAAGGTATAGTAACCGATGTCCTTGTTAAAATTAACGATCATTTTGTCCATACAGACTTTCAGGTCATTGACATGGGAGACGACGAGTACGATCCACCTATCATCCTAGGAAGACCGTTCCTAGGCACCGTCAAAGCAATCATCTACATTGGAACCGGAGAAGTCCATATGCATTTCCCCTCTAAGAAGGTACGCCGCTACTTTAATGACCCTAACTATATAGTTGAAGATTCTAAGCAGGTCAGGACAAGAAGAAGGCGACGTAACCGTAACCAAAGGAGGCAAACCATCAAGGACGTATGGGCAGACTATGAAGGAGAGGTCATAAGGCCCGAGGATACACAACAGGAGACCGAAGCACCAAGTCGGGTATGGAAAGCGAAGACAGTTACACAAGAAGAGGAGGCGCTGCCGGAACCACCGTCTACGCCACCCAAATCCCAGGACAACTAAGAAGAAAAGAAGTCCTGTTCGGAGGACTTAAAAACACCGAACGCCGTGCCAAGAGGTAAACTTGGTAGTTATCATTTTCCCTTTAATTATTGCTCAGTTAATCATGTTCATTCTGTCTAAAAAAATGTGTTGAAAACAGTAAGCCCCATGTGAGTATGCGAGTGGCATAAAACCCATAAGTACATTCACTGTGGTGGCATAAAAAAAATAAATAATATATATTTTTTATGTTCTATAAAAATGAAAATAAAAATAGAGAGTGACATTTATCAAGGAAGCTCAAACATGATAAAGGCTAGATATTTATGCTAACGCTTAATCAAGTTCCACGAAGCTTTGTTGTCTATTTGAGCTCCACAGAATTCAGAAAGACTAGCAGATGGAGGACATCCTAATCGTTGTCAGGGTGCTGCCGACATTCAAATACACCTCTGCACCTGCTAGCTACATCAGAAGAAATTACGTCAAGATCCAGCTTGGGGGAGAGCACCCCCATTTATCCCGATAAGTATTTTTATCTACATTTATACCTATGCTTTATTAAAATAAAAAGATGCATAATCATGAAAACCCAAATAAATATTTTGTGTTTATATATATTTGCTTAGTTTAATAAATAAATAAAGTAGCTATGCTAAACTGAATCTTGAAAATAAAACTCTAGCATGGATATGATGAATAGTTGCTCTGCCTAATTTTCAAATTTGTTCTCTCTCTAGTTTAGACATAACTGTTATAATTTAAAACTGGCTCTAAACCTGAACTAGTGGGAAGAGAACTTGATCTGAAGTCTAAGTTGTTAGCGGATATGATATGGAAAGGTTGAGCTGCTGTTTATCTGTTCCTAGAGATGCTAGAATTCTGGAGAATTTTATCTTTGAAAATCTTTAAAATGTTGCATGATGAGTTCCTGTATGATGAGAGTTTAAATTCCTACCACAGCCATATATACATGCTTGTTAGATTACGAGCCGCACTTTTACTACTTACTGCTTATGGGCATTGAGTGTGGACAAGCTGTGTAGACCCTTAGGAACTTGTCATGTGGTTAAAATCAAGATTCACTTGCATGTTCACTCATACATGCTGCTTCTACTCCGGAAGTACGCATCCACATATATCCACTCATTTCCATCTCCAGATTCACCCAAAATTATTCTACTCCTGACCCGGGAGAGAATAGCCAAAAACATTATCCCATTCCTGTTATTCCCTGTGAACTAATGCTCGAGTTATTTTATCTACTACCACTTGCTATATTTTCAAGAGGGAGATTGCTCTAAAAAAACGAGGAAATAAAAAGGAGCAAGTGCTCGGAACCTCGAAGAAAGAAAAAGTGAGACGAGAGGTAAAAATGGACAAGTGTCTGACAGTAGAATTAGGGGTACAAGATACCCACCTGAGAGAAAAAAAAGAGAAAAAAAATAGAGCATCTCATTCCCCTCAAAAGTTTTAAAAAGCAAGAAAGGTATGTATTCCCTCAAAAAGAGCATTAGACTTTTTTTTATCATCACCATACACCACTCATTCACCACACATGCACATCTTGATTTGACTTATTGACTTGTTTCTCTGGATCCATGGTTTGACTATGCAATAAATGTTCTATGAGTATGTATACTGTATCTCCCACCTATGAGCTCCAGATATCAAAGCCTTATTAGAGTAGGGTGAGAGAGAAGGCAATGTCACTACGCCTTATACCATAAATACCACATACTTTGAGAGAGAAGGCATATACCATTACTGCCTTGGTAAGGATCCAGAAATACCACAAAAGAGAGACCCGAGAGAGTCATACCAGGAATCTCTGAGTTTTATTTGAA
The DNA here is from genome assembly GCA_038087645.1 of Saccharum hybrid cultivar R570. NCBI lineage: Eukaryota > Viridiplantae > Streptophyta > Magnoliopsida > Poales > Poaceae > Saccharum > Saccharum hybrid cultivar. The sequence goes on along the minus strand of JAQSUU010000493.1, from coordinate 7,597,869 downwards.
AAATTTGCAAAAAACTCCAGAGCTATAGCTGATCAAGAATAAGAGACATGGCGTTTGACTAGACCGTTCTATCTTTTAACCACTCAAGATGCAGGTGACGGTTGCAAGCCCCATGGTGAAAGGAAAAATGAGTAAGTTTTAAGTCTTGACAGTTTACTCTAACTCAGGGATGAGACCTTATTTAAAAGCATATGTACTGTCAACGTTCAAAGGCATTGCAGCAACTTCTGATCCATAATGAGTCTATCCTTGCTCAGGGACGAGCAAGAGGTAAGCTTGGGGGAGTTTGTTGACGGTCCTTAAGTACCAAATATAGTTATTAAATAAATAAAGAAAAGGATCCAAATGCAACCAACACCTAGACTTAGGGTTTTATCTGACAGAATTCCACGAGTTTTGGTGTTTGTCTGTTTCTGCAGGGGGTTATCAGAAAATACGGAGGAAAGGCCCACACGTCGGGTTTACATAGAGATAATAACGTGTTCACCGATTTTCTATCATCTAGAAGACTCCAGAAGCCACGAGATCGAACGGGAGGCCGAACGGGCCCGGAGGCAGGGCGCCCGCCCTGCTCCCTAGGGCGCCCGCCCTGGCCTGAGAGCCAATCAGGCTCCGTCTCGTGGATTATGCTCCACCGACCTAAGGGATCAAGGAAAACCGTACGATTAATGTCGGTTTGATCCGACGGCCCACGTTCACTTGAGGGGGCTATATAAGCAGGACCCCTGGCCCCTGGAGGAGGCACTCCCTCATTCTCAATTCTTCAAACCCTAATCTCAGGAGGAGAGTCTCTGATCAAGCCCTAGAGGCACCACATCAACTAGATCTCTAGTATAGCATAGCTACATAGGATTAGAACTAGAAGGAGTCAATCTTCGATTGGTTTCCGGATCTGTCAAGAGGATTCCTGGTAATTCCTTTACTGTTCTTCATTGTTCATCTTTGTTCTTCAATATTATGAATACAACTTTGTTCTATTTCAATATATTGATTATGACTATGCTCTACTTGTTTATGTTTGCGATTATATTGTTCTTAGTTTATCGTAGTTATACGCTTGGCTTAGTTAGATTAGAATTATATACATGTTTAGGATCGTATAGCGTTTATCCATCGGATCCATGGGTAAATGATAAATATTGTGTAGGCGTGGTGCTTAGACCATATTTATCTGCGATTGCACCTTATATGCCGGATCGTGGGGTGGTCCGCGATGGTGACAGCTTCGTTGGTTCTTATATAGTCCCCCTCCCGTGTGTAAGGCAGGCAGAGCAACATTATTACAGGGGAGTGATTGCTATGTTTCTCATCTTCCTTGATAATATCACTATGCATGGGCGTAGTCCTTTCTCGCAATGATTGCCAAGTGTATTTGCACTAACTATGATATGCTAGACTTTATAGTTAAGAATAACTTAGGAAATATCCTTGTAGTTCGTCCTAATACCATGCTAATGACTTGCTAGAATATCTGTTGAGGTGCTTATCATTATTATATGTGGCTAGCTGATCAGAATAATTATCTTTGTCACCATTCATACTTTATCTATATTTTATGTGACACTTACCCCTGTATGCAAGAGATAGATGAATGCTCTCACTTATACATGCAATGATTGATACTCATTCCTATATTCCATTCCATAATCAACATTGATGTTAGTAATCCCTTCCCAGTGGTAAAAATATAAATAACGATACCTGGAATACTTCCCGGTTAAAATGCTACATCGGTATTAATCTGTGCGCTTGCAGATCTTATTTATTATTTATTTAGAAGAGCAGTTGCATATTTCAATACCGCGTCTCTCATGTCATGCTGGGGATGACAACTTGGCTTAAGTGGCATGAGGGATAGGTTCGGCATTTTTGGCGCCGTTATCAGAATTAGAAAACTAAGTCTACTTTGGGTAATAACGTTAAGAATGCCCAACAATCACACCACTGAAAAGCACATTCAATCTAGATAAGTAAACTTGTTTTAGTTAATGCATAACAAGGTTGACCTAATCATAGATGCTTTGCGATGGATTATGATGACATGGCAGATTAATTAGCAACTATAACACCCGGGGTGTTACAAAACACTTGAGTAATATGAGAGAGGTGCTCTTCCCAAGTTTGCTATTTTTTGAGAACGTCATCAATAAGGACCACAACAAATGTTCTAAGGAACAGAGCCAGCACTTCATTCATAATCCCCTGAAAAGTTCCCGGTCCTCCTGTAACTCCATAGGGCATGACATTGTATTCATAATGGTCATTGTGAGTCTGAAAGGTAGTCTTATATTCTTCTCCAGCGGCCATTCTAATTTGGTGAAACCCAGAACACAAATCCAAGGAAGTAAACCATGTTGCTCCATGTAACTCATACAACAGTTCATCAATGACTGGCAGAGGGTACTTGTTCTTAACTGAGAGAGCATTCAACCTCCTATAGTCAACACATAACCTCCAATCTCCTGTCTTTTTCCTCACTAACAGGGTAGGAGAAGCCAAAGGGCTTGAACTTTCTTGGATAAGACCCTTCTGCAAAAGATCCTTGATCTGTTTTTCTATCTCATCCTTTTGAAAAGGGTTGTATCTATATGGCCTGAGATGAAATGGTTGAGCCCCTGGAAGTAAGGGTATGGTGTGATCACCTTTTCTGGAAGGAGGTAGGTGTGGCAAGGATTGGAATATTGGTTGGAAGTCATTGATAATTTCTTGTATAGCTGGTGGAATGGGTTCAAGTTGGGAAGGAACAGTTTGAGCAGTATGCAGTTGGACCATGTACAAAATTGACCCTCTCTTTTCCATAGCCTTAAGCTATTGAGTAGAAATAGGAGAACCCCAAGTTGTATCAGTTTGTATACCTTGCAACTGGATCACCTCATTATTATGCTGAAATTGCAGCCACTTCTTAGCCCAACGAATTTGCATAGGACTGTGTTGAGATAGCCAGTCCATTCAAAGGATAATATCATAACACCCCAATTGAATAATCTTGAAGGAACTCTGAAATGTATGGCCCTGCAGCCTCCATAAAGTATTAGGCAACTCATGACTGCAAAGAAGCTGATTACCATTAGCCACCCTAACAGAAACAGATTGATTAAGAGTCTTCCAGCCAGATATACCCATTGCAGTCTGCTCATTAATGAAGCAATGGGAACTACCAGAATCCAATAACATAAATACTTCCTTGCCAGCTAGGAAGCTCCTGAACCTGATAGTTTGTGATCCTTCTGTGCCATGAAAGGCTTGAACAGAAATTGCCATAAGATCATCCCCTGAGTCTTGATCTTCACAAACAGTCATGATAGGCTCAGATTCATCATTACAAAGAAACTGCCATACCTCTTCCATGGCATTAAGAGAAATTGAGGGTGGGCATTTGTGACCAGGCCCCCACTTTTCACCACATTTAAACACACAGTCCCTTAGCCCTCCTGTATGACTTGAGTGTGGTCAACCTATCTTCAGGAGTCTTGTTCTTGAATATTTCTTGTCCCTTCTTGTCTTCTGGGCCATTATGAGGAGCCCTGTTATAAGTTGTCAATTGCCTTGGATTATCACCAGACTTGGAATGATCGTGGCCTCCAAGAGAATCCCACTTCCTCAACTCTCTGACAGATGAGTCCATCAAGGCTTCTTCCTGCAAAAGAGCTAGGGAACTAGCAATATCCAAGTCTTTTGGCCTATGAACCATAATTACAGCACAAATTTCTCATTTCAAGCCATCAACAAATCGATTGGTGATAACAGAAGATGGTAAACTAGGATCATGGGCAAGGAGTTGGTGTAAGACATCACTAAACTGCTCTATGTACTCAGAAACAGAAGCACTTTGCCTGATGTGAAAAAAGTGCCGAAGCAAGTGGTTGTGCTTGTCCTTATCAAAGCGATAACAGACAGCAGTGGTAAAAGCATCCCAAGACATGGATGATATTTGACTCTTAACAGTGTGAAGCCAGAGATCAGCAGAGCCTATAAAGTGCATTGTGGCAATCTTGACCCACTTGCTAAGATCTATGGCATACACATCAAAATAGGTCTCGCCATGTTGAACCCATGATTTGGGATTTGAGCCATCAAGCTTTGGAAAATCATAGTCAGGCAAAGCGCTAGCAGGAATGTACTCATAGCCTCTCAAGTCACGGTGCCTAGGAGCATCAATCTTATGCGGAATTGATGAATCAGGGATGAAATCCTTCGCACCTGTGACCAGAGGCGGATCTGGGACGGTGTAAATCATCCCAAATCCCACGCTTCGGTGATGGGTTTCGACGCGGTGGCCACTTGGCCTAGGTGATGCCTCGAACGAGGGCGGCTCCAGATGAGCGGAGCCCATCACCTTCTTCCCCGATCTAGATTTGGGATCCAGATCCGGGTGCTCGACGTGGGGCTCGCCGTCGGAGAGGGCGTGCTTGGATTGATCCCCGAAGAAGAGCTCCATGCGTTCGCCGAGGTAGTGGACTGCATTCTCCAGCTCCGCCACGCGATGGTTCACCTCCGGCTTCCAGTGCTCGAAATCGGCCTTGGCCGACTTCATCTCCTCCATCGACTGCTTGAGCTCGGAGATCCCCTTTGAATTCTGGCCGAGCAAGGCCAAAATCTGCCCATACTGCTCCTCCTAGGACACCGCCGCCATCTGCCTCCTCGTGAGATATTGGTGGGTAGCTAGAACCAAGCTCTGATACCAGTTGTCACCGGAATCAGGAACGATAAACAGTGGATAGGTTCGGATAGGTTCAGTGGGTTTGAACTCGGTCGCCGGCAACTCGCTGGGCGTCACCGTCACCGCAGCCTCTGGCTGGGTTCTTACAAAATGTTCAACGCCGCCGTTCTCCTCTTGCCTGTTCCCTTTTTACAAGGCAGAAGCTGCCTGCCCGTTACATGGGCTTGTAGAAGATCGTCACACCCAGTCTGGGCCAAAATACCTCTTGTTGGGCCTGCGTACTCTCTGGGCTTCGCGCTGGGCTCCTTCCCGCTCTTCTTGATCAGTACCTTCGGCTTCGGCTTCAGGATCACCCTCATTGGCTTTAGTCGCCGGTGTCTGAGTCTGATCGGTGACAGTCTAGTGCTGTGGCTATGGTAGATGTTCATCAAAAGGTCACAAATCGGTAAATGTAATCAGAAGACTAACCCCACTATGGATTTGGCATGTAATTAAACCTCTTTCTATTAATGCAATGACACATAGTTCTCCTGCGTGTTCGAGAAAAAAAATTGAAAGGCCTGGAACAGAGTAACTGAATGTTTATGGCAAAAAAAAAATGTAAGAGCATCTCCAAAAGTTTGGCCAATTTGGTTTCTCAAATATTGTTGTTTGCCAACTCCCAAAATAATATGGGGAGGAAAAAAAGATCGCATCTCCAACAGTTTGGCAAATTTCGTTTCCAAAAAACCCAAAAGCCCTGCTAAGAAACAAAGAGGCCCACTAAGCGAACGAAGAGCCCCGCTAAGCAACGAAGAGCCCCGCGAGAAAGACTGATGCCTAGTGGATCCGCGGCTCCCCGACGCGCGCATATATGCGCCGATTGCTCGCTCTTTTGCCAATTCCCCAAAGATACCGAACTCATATACCAAACTGTTGGAGAGGGGTTTTTGAGTTTTTTTCCAAAAAAACAAGGATGCCAAAGCTATTTGCAAAACTGTTGGAGATGCTCTATATGCAACTAAGGTCTGGACAACGGGGATGAGGGTATGTGGATAATATATCCACTTCTTTGCCAACTCCTTGTAGTTCAGTTGAGTAACTAGATCCTGATTGACATAGATCTATGTCAGCTTTTGACCCAACTTGTTACAAAATAGTACATAGCCCTTTGGTTTGAACTTGGAAGCAACTAAATTCTGATTTACGTAAAGATGTTGATTACCTTATCTGCTCATAGTTGATGCCTAATGCTTTCCTAGTCTCATCACAAATGATTGGATTAGTTTGTTTCATGTTGCTAAGGTGTGACAAAATGCATCTTCTTATGCTGAAGGACAGAAATTGCAAGTGTACTCACAGCTGTTGTTTATTCATTACAGCTGTCAGGTCGGATGCATGCATTACTGACCTATGAAGCACCTGAGTTCCAGGATTCTGGGGACGTTTCAGAAAGGGGTGATGTCTACAGCTTTGGTGTAGTGATGCTGGAACTTCTTACTGGGCGTAAACCGTGGGATTGGTATGGGGTTACTGAAAGCAAAAAGCCTAACCTTGACCAGTATCTTTTCCTAGTCATTTCAGCTAATTTTTGTTCAGTACAAAATAAGTTAAAAATGGCTTTCTGGTTGACATAACCGTTCTATGTGAAAACCTTTTTTTTTTCGAAAAACTTAACGCAGTTCACGCCCGCGTCATGAGCAACATCTTGTTAGATGGGCCCGTTCTCAGCTTCATGACATTGAATGCCTGTCCAAGATGGTGGACCGATCTATACGTGGACAATGTTCTGAGAAAGCGTTGTCACGTTTTGCTGACATAATCAGCCGCTGTATCCAGGTAGATGGGCCCGTTCTCAGCTTCATGACATTGAATGCCTGTCCAAGATGGTGGACCGATCTATACGTGGACAATGTTCTGAGAAAGCGTTGTCACGTTTTGCTGACATAATCAGCCGCTGTATCCAGGTAATTCAATTTTACTTTCTTCTTCGTCCTTTCATTGTAGTCTGCAATATCTAAGTGGCATGTTCCATCTGATTATTTGCACAAAGCGTTTAGGATCAAGAGATAATGCGTCTTATCTGATCTGAATCTTTCGTAATGCAGCGGCAGCCAGTGTTCAGGTCACCAATGTCTGAAATTGTACAAGACCTAGCTAGACTTTAAATGCTACTGGTGAGGAATCAGAGTAACAAAAAAAAACATGGAGGGCATACAATACAAACCTTGTGACCAAGTTGCGTGTTGTACAAAAATTTGGGAAGATAATTGTCTTGCCACAATCTGAGGAGAATATTGTGAAGATGTATTTTCCTCAGAGAGCATTCCACGCTAACTCATGTCAAATTGGAATTTCATTTACACATGGCTGGAGAGCGGAGGTGCAGCCATTTGTGCACCTGGTTGTTGATGATCAAATCCATGTAATTTTTTTGCACACATGATATTATATATAGCAAAACCCTGAACTATTGTAACTAACAGTCAGGAATTCGTTAAATTGGTTACTCTAGCTAGTCATTTACTTATTCACGAAAAAAATATATGCCAACCCAAAGAACAAGGGGTTTAGGAATTATAAATCTGGATTTACAAAATAAGTGTCTCTTGAGCAAATGTCTTTTTAAATTGAGCAATGAACATGGTATTTGGAGGACTTATTGAGGAACAAGTATATTAAACATAAGACTTTGTCACACGCAGAGAAAAAAGCAAGAGTGTAAAACAAACTTTCATGAGTTTGGGAACTTTCAGGTTAAAGGATGGTAACCAGATCAGGTTCTAGGAAGATACCGGGTTAGGGAACCAACCGCTAAAGTCCCAATACCCAACTTTATTCAACATTTTTCTTAGGAAACAAGCAAAGGTTGCAGACATAATAAGTTTAGTTCCACTTAATGTTGAGTTTAGAAGGGCATCAGTGGGAAACAAGCTACTAGAATAGAACCACCTAGTAGCAAAGACGACTAATATTAACCAGCAACAAGGTATTGATAGTTTTGTTTGGAGTTTACATAAAACGGGTTTAATCACAATTAACTCAATGTACATCTACCTAATTTGTAATGGTTTAAAAGTATCACAAGTTGTTTGGCGGCTTAAGATCCCTTTGAAGATTAAAATTTTTATTTGGTTCTTTAAAAGAGGGGTTCTTCTCACTAAGGATAACTTGGCAAAGAGAAAATGGAATGCAGATAGGTAGCAAAATGGATACCATCCAACATCTTTTCTTTGAATGCTCACATGCCATGTTTTTGTGGAGAGCAATCCATATGGTGTTAAAAATTAATCCACCTCGAAATTAATCTATATGGTCTTTGAATGCTCACAACTGCTGAACGCAGTCTGAAGATTAAAATTTCTGAGCAGCATCCAAAGAACTCTCATCCTCATTTTGTCATTTTCGCTAATCTCATATTTGCTGCATTGTATAGGTTGCTTCTACTGTAACGCCCTTGGAGGCCTCAAGTGCTACGAGAACCCCAAGCACAAGGTCACTGCTGTTCCTGCAGACGAGGAAGAAATATGTGGTGCAACTTTCAAGGTAAAAAAAAACTGCTTGTGGGTGTGTTCACTTCACGTGCTAACCCAAAATATTTCCACTTCCACCTATTACATCGAATCTTTGGACGTATGCATGGAGCATTAAATGTAGGTAAAAAAGATAACTAATTGTATAGTTTGTCTGTAAATATCGAGACAAATCTTTTGAGCCTAGTTAGTCCATGGTTGAACAAATTTTGCCAAATAACAACGAAAGATGCTACAGTAATTTTTTACCCATTTTCACCCACTGAACACACCCTGTATATGTTGTATTCTTGGAGAAGATCAACTCCGGCCAGAAATGCATCAATCATGCAATGTCTAGTATAGTACTAGTAATAAATAGGAGCACTCACAACAAGGCACACTGGGGTACTCTGCAGTCTGCACTCACAGCTAGGGCTTGCTTAGATCCAAAAACTTTTCACAAAAAACTACAGTAATGAATCTTGCGGTATATGTATGGAGCATTAAATGTAGACGAAAAAAACTAATTGCACAGTTTGGTTGAAAATCGCGAGATGAACGTTTTGAGCCTAATTAGTCTGTGATTTGACACTAAAGTGCTACAGTAACAAATGTGCTAATGACGGATTAATTAGGCTTAATAAATTCGTCTCGCGGTTTCCAGACAAGCTATGTTATTAGTTTTTTTTATTAGTATCCGAAAACCCCTTCCGACATCGCACGGAACATCCGATATGATATTTTCACCAAAAACTTTTCGCATCTACACAAGGCCCTAGTAGTGAGTAGGAATCATAACTGCAGAAGAACTGAGCATGACAATGGTAATTGGCGTTTCTCATATTTGTTTTTTTTTTCCTACCCTACGCCTGATAATGCCTTGCATTGCATGCACCGTGCAACATACAGTTGCTGAGTCACAAGTTACACATCTCACACAGACTGATGCCAACAAAACAAAATTTTGTGTTGTTGCTGAATGCTGACCAGGTCGTTCGCGGCCAAAGACGAGGTGTTCTGCCTGTTCGAGGGTGTGCTGGACAACCTGGGGCGGCTGAGCTAGCAGTACGGGCTGTCCACCAAGGGCGCCAACGAGGTGCTCCTCGTCATCGAGGCCTACAAGACGCTCCGGGACCGGGCGCCCTACCCGGCCAGCTTCATGCTCGCCCACCTCACCGGCAGCTACGCCTTCGTGCTCTTCGACAAGTCCACCAACTCCCTGCTCGTCGCATCTGTAAGCTTACTATCTCTTAAGCAATGGATGTGCAGTATCGCAGTATATATGGTGATTCAGTCTCTTTAATTACCTCGTATCGTTGTGCTGGGATTTGTTGTTCTGTCAGGATCCCGAGGGCAAGGTGCCGCTCGTCTGGGGGATCACTGCCGATGGCTGCGTCGCCTTCTCTGATGACATTGACATGCTCAAAGGATCATGTGGCAAATCGCTCGCGCCTTTCCCACAAGGTAATTAACACACGCGACCTCATCAAGCAACTGTCAGATCATGTCTTGACTTGTGTGTTGCCAAGCACCAAATCTCTGAAACTGAAAATGTTGCTTGCCAACAAACAACTGCTGAAGGCAGTCTGAAGATTGAAGTTTCTGTAAAGCATCCAAAGAGCCCTCATCCTAATTTTGTCATTTTCGCTAATCTCATATATGCTGCATTATTGTTGGTTGCTTCTACTCTAACGCGCTTGGAGGCCTCAAGTGCTACGAGAACCCCAAGCACAAGGTCACTGCTATTCCTGCAGACGGGGAAGAAATCTGTGGTGCAACTTTCAAGGTAAAAAAAGAAATGGCTTGTATTCTTGGAGAAGATCAACTCCGGTTTTATGCATGTAGTTACGTCAGAGATGCATCAATCATGCAATGTCTAGTACAGTACTTGTAATAAATCGGAGCACTCACAATAAGGAACATTGGGGGTACTCTGCAGTCTGCACAATTTTGTTCCTAGTGAGTAGGAATCATACGCCCTGTTCAGCTGATCGTTTCTGCAGCTGCTACTGATGCTGATTTGTTGTGAGAGAAAAACACTGCTGAATGACTGACTGATAAACTAAATGAACAGGGCCATAACTGTAGAGGAGCTGAGCATGACAATGCAAATTGACTTAACGACAAAACTAAATGTTTCTCCATTCAGAGTTTATATATCTCTGCACAATTTGTATATGATGCAATGCTATCTATGCGCTGTTGACTGACCCACACGAATTTGTAATTTGCGATTGCAGGTGGAAGGGTCTACAGTCCTGACAGCGCTGCATTATTAGGCGATTTCTGTGTGGAGGCGTGGATGGGGCGCAATGCAATGCAGAACTTTGTACATGGATGGTGGTGTAACATAGTGGCAAGTCATGCTCATGCAACTGAATCTATCTGTGTCATCTTTCATAAAAGAGAAGTACTGGAGGCACTTAAGGGTTGGTGGTGAGCCCCCGCGTCGCCCCCGCACGGCGACTCGGGCGGCCCCAACCCTAACCCCGCCGCCAGCTCGCGTCCCATCCCCTTCGCCACGCCACCGCCGGAGGGGGCTCCCGGGAGGCCAGCGTGGCCCCCTAGGATGGTGGCGGTGAGGCCTCACGCCTAGCTGTGCGAGATCTTGGGGCGGGCCGGCGCTCGGCAGCGATGGCGGCTGTGGTGGCGGCGCGCCGGTGTGGCAGAGGCGGCGTGCGGAGGTGTGGCGGAGGGGAGTTGGCTACGTGCCTGGCCCTCTCCTTCCTCTTCCCTCCTCCTGCTTGTCAATCCTTCGGCAGCGATGGCGATTCGGCGTGGTGGCGGCGCGCCGGCGATGGAAGGTGTGGAGGTCGGCGGCGGATCCGTGCCCTGTATGGCCGGATCTGGCCCCTCCCTCCCCTGATCTGATTCGCGAGCAGTGTGTTCTTCGTCAACAGCGGTGAAGGGGCCCCGGGCCTCGGGCACGGTCGTTTGAGAAGCTGATGGTGACCTTCCGGTGAAGGCGGTCTTCCGAGTTGAACGGGCGCAGAACAGACGGTGGTGGCGGCGGTTTGGGTGAAAACCTTGCCTGGCGTGTTACGCTGGGCCGGCGGCGGTGGTACTGACTGTGCCACGCACCTTGTTGAAGGCGTCGCTGAAGCTGTTGGTCAGTCTGTCCACTGTTGCGTCCGCGGGCGTTTAATAACTAGGTGAAAACCTAGCCTGATTTCTCCGGGCCGACGGCTGTGGCACAGGCGCGTCGTCGAAGTTCTTGTTCGCCAAGGCCGGGCTTCTCCCGCATGGTCACCCTGCTCGCTGTGCAGCTCAAGGCGGAGGTGGTATTCGATGGCGTAACAGCTCGGCGTTTGGTGGGCATCTGAACCAAGTACTTCGTGCTGTTGTCGAGGAAGAAGCATCCAGTCTTCAATGGTGGTCGGTGTCCAACGTTTTCAGTACCTTATTAGGTCTGACAAACGTGATTGGCGGCTTCGTCTTGACGTTGGTGATCTTATTCTAGTGGAGTTGACATCATGATGCAAGTCATAGGTCGTGTAGGACTACTTGAGCTCTTGTTGGGGATGTATTTTCTTCCGTCATTTTCTTTCTTTTTATTTCTGATGTTGTAATAATTTAGCCTGATTCCACCCACGGGTAGACGAAGCCGGATAGTTTCTATCCTTTATCTAAAAAAACTTAAGGGTTGGTGGTTGTGTGTGTACCCTCTGTATCTCTGTTGTTCAACTTACATGGAACTTGGTAGTTGAGACATGGTGCTAATATAATCGATCGGTTGCGTGGAACGTGGAATCTGAAGTGTGTAATCTGTTCCAAATAACAAAGCTTTGTTTCTCCAATCGTCGTTGTTCGTGTGATGAATGTGACTGATCTTGAACTAGCAAAGTCGAGAGTATCTATAAAAATAAAAAAATCTGGATGGTACCACGATTATAAGTGAAAGGAAAAAGTCTATTTTTCCTCCCCCAACTCTCTCCAAAGTCCGCTTTTCCTCCCTCAACTTTAAAACCAGACAAACCACTTCCCTCAACTTTTCAAACCGTGCATTTTACCTCCCTCGAGCGGTTTTGAAGGCGGTTTTGCTACAGTGTTTTTGATTTTCTATTTTATGATTTTTCTGTATAGATATGCTCACTGTAATTTACTATGATTTTTCAAAGATTCAGTCGAAATAAATAAAAAAGAAAAAGGCAAAACCTTCATAGCAAAAACTTTGTACTAAAGCATACCATATTATATGTTTACTGTATAGATCTACTGATGTGAAGTGCAACAAAATTAGATTTTCCATTTTATGATTTTTCTGTGATTTACTATGATTTTTCAAAGATTCAGCCGAAATAAATAAAAAAGAAAAGACAAAAATACAGACACTGCAGCATATCACCGTTTACTGTAGCATACCACATTTTACTGTAGCAGACCCGCCTTTAAAACCGCTCGAGCGAGGTGCTTTGTTCGGTTTTAAAGTTGAGGGAGGAAAAGCGAACTTTGGAGAGAGTTGGGGAGGAAAAATAGATTTTTTCCTAAGCGAAAAGAAACAGGGCCATCAACTCTTGTTTCATTCTGAATCTAGCCCAATCCCGACATCTGTGGCCTTCTGGGCCAATGTGTAGTGCCTCACGCTGTCACGCCCTGACGTCAATATGGACCGGGCCGTTTCGTTCAAGTCTCCGTTGGGCTAGGTGTAGCCCAGCTCTGTTCCCCACCTCTGCAACTGCAACCCGCCAATCCCCGGTCTCCATGCTCCCAGATGGCCGCCGAACAAACGCGACCCCGCCGGCGATCCGCATCCCTGAGCGCTCCCACCTTCATGAGAAACCCCGCCGGCGATCCCATCCCTGAGAGCTTACATGCTGCATCGCCTCCGCCGCTCCGTGGGCACTGGAGCTTGGCTGCACGCCTGCACTGAACCTACAGCCCTGCGGATGGATCAGAATACGGAGGGGGAGGAATCGGATTCCCACCACCGACAGGAGCCATGCCAACCCACAGGTAAGCACAACTGACAATCTGAAAGCTTGCAGGGGTTTCTATGGGCAGGACGAAAGGCTGGACAGAGTGTTTCAGTCCTTATGGAAAAATTAGTTACAGCCGCAAGGGCAGTATTTGTATTACTGCCAAGAGATTTCCACGATTGATTGCTTTTAAGGTAATTAAGATGAAAACCATATTTTAGAATATTGCTGTGCAAGAGAGTATAAGATAGATATACAGGGACAGGGTCAGTAGGTCCCATTTGTCTAGCTGTGCCATTTGATTATATAAGAGACTATGGAGTAGCTTATATGTCACTGTGTATAGTTTGTTGTGTTTTATACTTTCTCCTCTATTTCTCTTTGCATTAACACTTTCATTGGGGAAACATTTAATTTGTACATTTTTTCCTCACACAAAGCAACCCTGTTGCTAACTCTGTTGTTGCGTTGTCAAACCATGGGTTGATGAAACTGACATGACCAAGATCCATGAAGCGGCTAGTACGCTCAAGAGTCGAGGTACAGGGGCTTCCTTCTCTCTAGGGAAGTGAACAGTTTTATTTTGTAGCTTTTAACCCCAACTAGAAAACTCAGCGCGGCTTCGCCGCGCCTCCTTGGAGCTCAGGTCAGGCCACCGCACGCACCTGGTGAGTGGAGAGGCAGCACTGCATCAGCCATCGGCAGGTGCCAATGTGATCCTTTCCGTCCTCGCTCGCTCCTAGGATTCCTAGTTGCCAACCACAAAATCCCTTCGCTTCCCCACGAGCACAGGGAAGCACGCACAGCAAGGCTATGGAGCAATTTGTAGTGCTCATTCAAACTGTAGTACATAGGAAATTCATTTATCTGTTGTGTCACAGAATTTTCAAGCTGTAGTACGTACAAACAAATGTAACAGTGATAAAAGAAATGAACGTTTCAGACAAGGAAACAAGAAAGAAAAGAGACTACTTCCCTTGTGTAAAGTCAAATAAATAAATACTATGGCTGAATGTAGTAGGTTTTCTTATATATAAGGGAATGTACTCCCTCCATCCCAAATTATAAGGCATTCCAAGAATCTTGGAGAGTCAAAGGATCTCAAGTTTGACCAAATTTATATAATAAGATAATAATATTTATGACACCAATTAAGTATCATTAGATTCTTCATTAATTATATTTTCATAGTATACCTATTTGATGTTATAAATTTTTATAATTTTCTCTATAATTTTGGTCAAACTTAAAATGCTTTAACTCTCCAAGATTCTTGAAATACCTTATAATTTAGAATGGATGGAGCAGTAGTTAGAACAAAGGGGGAATACATTTGTCTCACGAAGCAGGCAGAACCTACTCTTTGTTTGCTAAAAAGAAAAGAGGTTTGGTTCCTCTCTTAAGATATTTTTTGCAGCCGTGTGATTAAAAAAGAATTGATTATGTGTAATTATGGGTAGTCTTGTCTTTTTACCATGGACTCTAATTTTGATTGACATCTTCCTCCTCGAGTCATGCCGTCACATGAACTAGATGCTCAATCGACAGAATAGGGGCTCGCCGCTCCTGCCTGTATACACACAGCGCCTCGGCGACGGCCACCTGTCCTGATCTCACCGCCGGACGCGTGCAAGCGCTCGACGCCGACCATCTGCAGGGCTTGCCAGCACTCACGTGCAAGGGCCTGCAACTCAGCCGGTACAGGGATAACGGGCGCCACCCACCTACACGAGGCGCACCGACGCCGCCTAGGAGTGTCTCCGGCCGCCTGCAAGGGCTTGTCGCCGCCGGCTGCATCTAATCCTTTCACTAAACTTCGTACTTTCTTTCTTCTGAATCTCACATCACCAAAAAAAAATTGAAGGAAACTATAACAGTTTAGGCTTCTCGCTATGCTGAATTGAGAAATAATTGATATCAACTTCAGAAGGACAGAAGCACATGATCTACAAAGCATGTCGCCTTCAAGATGTGCAATATCTTGTCAGAGATCAGACCACAAGTCTACAGATACTCAAAGGTAAGCATGCACCCTTGATACAAGAATTGGGGTTTTGACGTAGAGCATCTGGTTGTCGGCCCTGATGCAGAACGGGATCGGCGTGTTTGCGGCACAAGAGTGGGGGAGAAATAAGAAATAAGCAGAGAGGAAACGGGACAATGAGAGCCAGCGCGTCGAGAGGGAGGGTCACTGCGCCGACCGCCTAGGAGAGGGAGGGAGCTGCAGGCCCGGCCATCGGAGTCCATGCAAGGGGCAGCCGCACCGCCAACGCGTCGAGAGGAAGGAAACTGGGGAAGAAGCATCTCCTTTGAGAAGCAGCTCATTTTCTTCGATTCAGAAAAGCTGCTGTTGAGACGTCAATTGTGCCCTCCAAATTTAATCAGAAATCAGTTCCGGGTCCACATATTATTTAGTTCCGGTCCACAACTTAAGTTTTTTTCCATCTGGTTTCTCCTATTTTTAAATCATCAGATCTAGCGAAATAGAGGGCTCCCATTATTTCCGAGCGCCGTAAAATTTCACAAAAGAAAAACCTGTTCTTTGCTGAAAGCAAACAGATTAGAGCATCTCCAACAACTTCTCAAATGAGGTTGCTATTCTTATTAATTTGGCAAAAACACAAAAATCCCTCTCCAACAACTCCTCAAACCAACTTGCTATTTATCCTAAGTTGCTATTCACGGGCCTCGCGCGCGGAAAGGACTTGCTATCACCGCGCAAGCACTCGCGAACGCCTGCGACTCGCCCACGTCGAGCCCGCGCACGCGGCCTGCAGCTTCGCCGCTTCCCATGTCGAGGACCGGTGCACGGGCGCGCCCGCGACGGACCGGCGAACCGGCGGAGCTGCGTGTGACGGAGGCTGGCCGGCGAACAGGCGCTCCCGGGCGGCCTCGGCGACGCTCCGGGATGGCCTCGGGGCTGGAGCCGAGGGGCGGGGCTGGCCGGAGCGAGGAGGACCGCCGCCAGTGCTGCTGTTCCTCGCCGGCGCGGGGAGGAGGTGCCGCGGCCGCCGGTGACGAGCGCGGGCCGCCGTTGTGACGAGAAAAGTTAACGGGGCTCTTCGTTCGCTAGCGGGGCTCTTTGTTCGCATAGCGGGGCTCTTCGTTCGCTTAGCGGGGCTCTTCGTTCGTTTAGCGGGCCTCTTCGTTCGTTAGCGGGCTTCTTCATTTTGGCAAGTGAGTTTTAAGGAGTTGTTGGAGAGATATCTTTTTTTCACTTGCCAAATAAATTAGCAACTTGCTAAAACTCAAGATTTACCAAGTGATTTTTTTCCAAGTTGTTGGAGCCATAAACTCAAGAAGCAACCAGGTCGGCTATACTCATCAACCTGATATGCACACTTATATATGTTTGGAGTTACTCGACCAATTTAACATGACTATATGGCTTTGCAGATAAACGCAAGAAGCAAACCATGTGCTGCACGCTTGTTTATACCTTTTTTGCCAGTTGTATTTCTTTGTACGAGATATACGTATAGTACATTTATTTGATTCGTCGTCCTTATCGAACTAGGGTTTGTTATATTAGGGTTCTCTGTGTCTCTGAGCCCCTGGATGGGAGGATACAATTTTATACTCCGATCGATAGGAGTACTTAATTTCTTGAAGATAGCCTCGGATGCCCTTGTGCCTATATTGTGTAGTACGTTGATCTGTTTTCGGGAAACGAGTACATGGCATTAGAAAAATTGCAGCAACACACCCTGTGTTAGACTGATTGGTACTATAAATTCATCATCTAAAAGGTCTGGTCATCAAGATTCTCTCCTCTATACTCAATTCTCCCGCACCCATCCATCCTCTATATTATCCTCTATCTACTGTGGGGCTCACTTGCCACTTTATTTAAATATATCCATGTGACATCTTGTTTTGAAGGATTTATTGAAACGAATTTAATAATGTAAACGGAATTTAATTTGGTTTTCTTGGTTTGTGAGTTATAACATTTTTTTTAGTTAATCGACATAGTAGCAGCAACGGGGCCCGCTGCCGGATCCATCTCCCTCTCCAGTGCATGCTCTCGCGTGAGTGGTGGTGGGGCCGGTGCTGTGCATACCGGATGCCCTGCATCCCGCCATATATAGCGTGCGAGCGACGGTCGCGCACCCTTTAGAGTACTTCGCTGCGGCAGTTTTGGTATGCTATATGCTTTACCGGATTGTTTTACCGGACCCAGTGCGATCAGTCTTATTTCCGGTTGGCGCCAACGAGGTTGTTGAAGACTGTCGTCGCCCTGATCGATGTCCCTCACGTGTTCCTGCTCTGCTCGAGACAATAATCAAAAGTTGGCTGCTCCTTTGTTTCTTATGCATATACTGTATAGAGTATAGAATACGCATTGCATGCCCGTCCCGTCCCCGTGCCCTTGGTGGAAGATAATTATCTTCATTCGTTCGAAGCTAGATTTGCTCTCTCCCTCTTCCCTGTTAACGCCTTCCGTCTGCTCCCTGTAACCGCTCATTAATCATGTCATAAGTCTAGCTAGATTTATTTGTTCCTTCTATACCTTTGCCACTGTGGCTGGAGATCGAGTGTTTGATTATTGGGTTGTTGTTGGCTTGCCTTTTTTTTTCTTTCCCTTGCCAATGAAGAAATCATGTCTTTCAGAGATCTGTTGTTTCTTGTTAGCAATACGGTGTTTCTCCTCCCATGCATGTCTGTTGATCCTATTTTCATTCGCCTCCTACACAATCCATAGCCACTGTAACACGATCCATCAACTGTTATTTTTAGAGACAGTGAAGTTGGAAGACTGAGCATCATCTGCCTCCAGCTCTGATTCATCGTGTCCGATGGACAATAATTACCAAGACAGCAGATGTCTTGACTTAGAGAAGGCTTTAGCTGATGAAAGTGTGGCTCCAATCGACCTACCTTTCTGGTTCCTCAAGGCCATCACACAAGATTTCTCTGATAATCAAACATATCGGCGGCGGTGGGTTTGGATCTGTTTATAAGGTAAGTATATATACGTACCGTGCAGGCAACTTGGCCCTCATGGTCAGAAATTAGACTTAACAGTAATGTTGTGAACTGTAGGGAGTGCTTCCAAATGGGATTATTGTCGCTGTGAAGAAGCTTCATGATAACAAGCTTATTGAGGTTCAAGAGAAGGATTTCCTGCATGAGGTTGATTGTCTCATAGAGGTAAAGCACAGAAACATAGTACGGTTTCTAGGCTACAGTTATGAAACGCAGCATATATTGTATCCGCATGAAGGAAGAAATGTCTTGGTAGACAAGCGGAACATGTTGTTTTGCTTTGAATTCCTAAGTAAAGGGAACCTTGCCAACTATGTTACTGGTAAGGTGAGCCGTAAGTAAAGGAGAAACTGCTCGTCTCATTACATAAATCAGAACTAACTCATTGTTACCTTTTGTGTTGTGTTGTGTCTGTATTCTTCACAGATGCATCTTCTGGACTTGACTGGAGGGTTCGCTATCAAATAATTAAGGGGATTTGTGAGGCCGTGGCTCATCTTCACAAGCAGCGTATTATTCACATGGATCTCAAACCTGAAAATATACTGCTAGACGACACCTTGGCGCCTAAGATTACAGATTTTGGTATATCGAGACGCTTCAGAGAAAACCAAACCAAGATTATTACTGGAAATATAGTTGGATCACTGTATGCTATCTTAAAATCTCTCTCTCTCTCTCTCTCTCTCTCTGTGAGCCGTTTATTATTCTCACTACATTAATTTTTCATGCAGGGGATATATGGCACGAGAATTTTTAAGAAGTGGAATAATCACATTGGGGACAGACATATATAGTCTCGGTGTTATAATCATAGAGATTGTAACGGGGAGCAAGGAACACCCCAATGTTAACAAGGTGTAACATTTTTTGTTTGAACTAGTTTGTTTGGTGATATTCATCACACTACTAGCGGTTTCTAAATTTCCATCAGCTTATATGTATGTGGTCTATACAACTACATGTTTGGTTCCCTATCTTAAAAGGCTGGCCCGGATATACTTCTTAACTAGTGCGCTTTTATTGTAACATTGGTAGGTGCTTGAAAGTTGGACGAACGCATTTGGGACATCAAAGAGCAATCCACCACTAGAACAAGTAAAACTATGTGCTGAGATAGGGATAGATTGCATGCACGATGACCCAAACAAAAGGCCAGATATACAGGACATTATCCGTAGGCTTAATGAAACAGATATTTCAGTGCAGGTAGTATTATCAGTTTACAGTTACATTAAATATACATGCCTGCTCCCACAAAATTCCTATAATTGATTTTTTGTGTCTTCATTTTTAGCTGCGTAGGTTCTACCAGTACTATCGACAGGCCAAACAAGCATGCAAACCAATGCAAATTACTGCATCCTTGGCGCCAGAGGTGAGTTTACATTTCTACAACCAACCGTACAGGGGACGGGAGCAAAACATGCATGTGTACTATATAAACCATATATAGTACCACCATGCATAAAAGTTTCCCCAGTTTTTTCAATCTGCTCATCAGTCATCATTTAATTCCTTTTGTTTTGAAAAATCACCGGTTAGCCAAGCCAGATCAGTTTTATTCATGCTTGGCAGTGTTTCCCTTTTCTTTTTGCATGTAAACAGTCGTACAATACAATGTATATTCTTACCGAAAGCAGTTTTTTTCTATTTCTTTCCACCTTTTTATCTTGATATGATTTGCGTGTGTGTTGCATATAATGCCACTCCGAGCTTTTTTTTTACGTAAGTAATGCCCCTCTGAACTCTCACTAGTCTGCACATATTCTGCTGTTGTAGCTACCTCCTTTTTGGTTAACCGAGAGTGCGCTGCTGGATGTCCACCCTCTCGAGCTCTGCTTTCCCTTCGAGGCCAAAAAGGTTACACAGTGCTCACTGAACTTAATTAACAGGACAGATCAATATTTTGCCTGTTTTATCAGACAGCAGTTCCAAGATATGTATGCTATCGACCAGCGCATCTCCTACGATTTGCGCCCAATGTCCACTGTTGTTTTAACTGTAAAGATGGTAAGGCAAGAGATACCGCCATTTGATGCGGGCATGTTTGAGATACTGATGATCTCCATGGAGAGCAAGGACCTTCAAAATCTGGAGTCATCCATTGGCAATTTTTTTAGAAAGGCGGCAAAAGCTTTGCCGGATTTTTATTAGACGAAGAAACAAAAGTTACAAAAAAGTTTTTTTTGGAGACGAAGCTCCAAACCACCAAGGTGCACGGAACAGGCACCGAAAAGCTACTGAAAGAACTAACAACTCAAAACTACTGAACTGAAGAAACAAAATAAGAGACATCGCTAACTTCTAGGGGACAAACATCCTTCAACAAAGAAGACTACTCTTCATTGGTGATCGGTCTTGTTGCAAGCTGGTATTGTTGGATATCATCTTTGCATAGAAGGGCTACTTGGCATGGTTGTAGGGATTTTTGTTGGAAGGTTCTTCTATTTCTTTCTTTCCAAACATTCCACCAGAAGTATATCATGATTTCATCTATTCTTTTTCTATCTTTTCTCTCAAATCTGTTACGGCATTTTCGCCAATAACCATGTAGCAATCCAGTCATATCCACTGAGTCTAAAGCCGAAAGTTGGAGCCACTGCTTTAAATGTGTCCAAACCTGCTTTGAAAATGGGCAATCTTTACACAAGTGAGTTGGAGTTTTAGGTTCAGCTCCACAAAGTTTACAGATAGGATCGGCTGTCCAGTTTCGTTTGAGTAAGTTGTTGGCCGTTGAAATCTTCTTATGAAGAAGGGTCCAAGCAAAGAATCGACATTTTGGTTCTGCTCCTGGTCTCCAAAGTGGTGTCAATTTTAGTTTGCTGAAAGTGACTTCAAATTGGATTTTGTCGGGCCCCTAATTTAGGGTCCACTGTGCATCACGTATCAGTCCCTGGATCAGTAGCTGATACGCATAGATCGAACAAGATTGATATCAAAAACCATACTTTTATTGTTAATGAGGAAATAAATTACAAAGTTCATATTACATAGCTTGGACCATTGACCTTATAAAATACATCAGAGTTCTAATCTAGCGGTCCTATAACGACGTGGTTCTATTCCTACAGGCAACTTGGAGTGCGGACATAAACCTTAATCCTAAACTCAATCATATATCTTTATCCTAGTTGTCCTCGAGTAGCTCCTTTACGTAATCGTACATCTCCGTCCTCGTACGTACTCCTGTCGTTCCAACCTGACGTAGTTTCGATAGCTTCATCCTCGTTTGTACTCCTGCAACTTGACTCCTAAAAACATAGAATGGAGGGGATTGAGTACATAAAGTACTCAGCAAGCCCTAACTTTGGGGTAGAGGTGAAGTGTATGGCGGAGGCTATTTGTGGAGGTGGTCTTATGGTGGAATTTTATATGGTAGTAGTAGAGTGATATAAAATGGAGGTTTGGACCCTGGGAGAGTATTAACCCTTCTCGCCAGTTCCCGGAGTTTATAAGTTATAACTTACCATAATTAATAACTTGCAACTTACCAGATTGTCACAGTTTCTTTACATAAAAAGTCTAATCATTTGAGACCTCATCCCAGCGGTTGCCCATTCCAAGGACGTGGCTATTCGAATAGATTCAGGAAACTCTGCAGAGGTTGTACAAATTTCCCCACATGATAGGCACAGTCCGACACCAGACGTCATTGGCTTGGATAGGCCTAACGAGACCTCGTACCCGAAAGAGCGCTACCTTAGATGTCCGTATAATTCTACCACGGCTTCTCAGGGGTCGGAAACGACTTGGATGTTCACACAACATCCAATGAACAACGACTTGGATGATCACACAGCATCCAATAGATATATATACAAAGGGGCTCGCACACGGCCCAACAATAATTTTACATGGAAGATCACATAGCATCCATGCCAACCAGACCATGGAAGATCACCCAGCATCCGTGTCGTCTCCTGATAGTCCGTTGCCACTCCGGCCTCCTAGTAGAATTTATACTTCTATCTAACGGGGTGTGAGATCAAGTCTACCCATATAGACATGTGGCTGTACGAAATTCAGGCTAGGCGAGATGGCAAATGAGCCGGTCCTTATATGACTGAAGCGAGTATCTCCAACAGGAACCCTCACTAGGCGATCCTGCCCAAAAGGATAGTCCACACCACGTGAAATATCCTCACTCGCTCCCGTCGAAAATAAGTTCTATTTTACCAGTTCAATTAATATCCATGTTCTTAGGTTATCCATATCATAAAGCTCATAGCATATATATATATATATATATATATATATATATATATATATATATATATATATATATATATATATATATATATATATATATATATATATATATATATATATATATCACATTATTCATTATATATCACGACATTAATCATATATCACAATATTCATTACATATCACAATATTCATCATATGTCATATATGCTCATAACATTGGTTCCCATGATAATACGGATAACATCATTTATGTTTAATTTAATAATTATTTATAAAGGGGAGTGGGAAACTTTATGGTGGGAGTGGTGGAATATAGTGGGAGCGGTGGAATGTGATAGTGGTGGAGCAGTGGATGAGGGAGTGGTTAATATATGTGGAGGAGGAAGAGTAGCGGGATGGATGTGGTATAATATATGGAGGGAAAAGGGGAGGTGGGAGTCAGGACTTGCCTCCGCTCGCTGTCGATTATATCGTTATTCCAAGATCCTGCGTGCTTCTTGCTCCTGTCCTGTTGTAACCATGCTCCTAGGATCCATCGGGTTGTCTCCATATCTTCTACCCTACGCTTGTCTAGCGTTGACAGACAAAAGAGAATACCAAGCAAGGCATACATGGCAAGCATAATCAATCAAGAAAGAAAACGGTCCTAAATGGATTGGCTTTTATCTGGTTGATGGGTACTACGGTGACGAATTGCTACTATGGGTTATTAATTAATTAATTAATTAATTAATTAATGCAACTATGAATTAATATTTAAATAAAGAAAAGCAATCATATCTAGAATTTAAATGGGCACAAAAAATTAGGAAAGGCATTTTGATATGTGGGGTTTTATTTTAGAAAGTTTATAGTGCAAGAATTATGGAATTCGAAATTAAAATGGTGAAGATATAAATTACTAAATTTTACTGACTAATCGCGAATGAAATGAGCATGGAAATTATTTCTATAATTTTATCTAATGAAAATGAGTGGCAAAAATATAAGTACGATCTAGAGTGACTCTAGTTTATTTAAAAATTTTCAAGCAATTTTTCTGTAATTAAAATGCTTACCCTATACTCTACTGGGTACGTTTCCCGTGTGCACTTAGCAATTACCCTATGAAATAGTGACTGACATGTGGGGCCACTAAATGGTCAGGGCTAACTTGCACTATGCCATACACCGATCTGTAGTCCAGCCCTCCTCTCTGTGACTCACATGCACCTGATCCACCCAGAAAAGGAGAAGGGGGTAGGGCACTGCCGTGTGGGTCCCAAGTGTGGAGGTGTTGTGCCCTGATTAGCTTAGGTGACGTGGCTGGCCTTATCCCTTCCCCCGCCTCACGGTCACGGCATACGGCTCCTCTGCTTCAGTCAACGGAGCCAGAGCGATAGAGAGAGGGAGAGAAAGGAAGGGAGAGGAGGGGAGCACAGTGACGGGGAAGAGAGCAGAGGGAGCTCGGCCAGCGGCGGCTGTAGGCAAGGCGAGGCAAGAGAGCAAGGCAAGGAAGGAGAGCGGGGCAAGGCGCCGGCGGAAGCTGGGCACCGGCACAACGGCCTTGCTGCGCTGACGCGAGGCTGGCTGGGATGGAGTGGCGAGCAGGGCAGGGCGGTCGGCATGGCGGGGTTCCGGTGAGCGCGGCTTCAGCGGCAGAGGGCGCGGCGCTCCGACGGCTTCGAGCTTCGGCAACCATGGCCTCGGCTCGAGGTGCTCCGGCGGAGGCGGGGCGCGGTCCTCCAGCGCTTGGCCTCGGCAGCGACTCCGACTTCGTCGACCTTCCCTTTGCGTGCTCGAAGCTCGGCTCCAGTGCGTCGAGGCAGGGGCGCCGTGCCCCTCGGCAGGCCTCATTGGCGTCGGTTCCGAACTCCGGGTCGCGGTGGAGTGCTCGTCGACGGCAACTCCCGGTGGCTATTTGTAGCCCCGGGAGTTCGGTTGGAGTAGCCGATATTTTCCGGCAAATGGAGATTTTTGCCGGCAGCATGGTTGAGCTGTCAACGGGAATCCAGGACTGGCGCAGGAAGACGACGAGGCCCTGAGGCGGTTCAGCAAGGCGGCAAGGCGACCGGAGCACAGTGGGTTCGTTGACCTCTTGGGGAAGAAGAAAGCGACAACGGGTAAGGTCGGTCCGCGGAAATATCTCCGCAGACATGCTTCACGTGCGCAAACAGGAGGACGGCGTCCGCGGAGGCGACACGGAGCGGTTGCGGTGTCCCTGCGGGTGCAGCGCGTGCGGCGCTCTGGTGCTGCTCGGCATGGCCAAGCCGAGAGGCACTTCAGGCTGGGCCCGATGGAGGGGAGGGAGGCGTACACAGTTGATGTTCCTTTTTCTATTTTGTAACAAATAGTGCATATGTATATGTATAACTAAAGCATGTATGTATACCTATATGTATGTATTATTCATTAATTAGATGACTAAGATATATATGATGTACGTATATTATGTATATTCTAAGTGCTTTAAGCAAAGGAAATCGCTAGCATGTATGTGTATGTATGCATTATGCTTTATAAATAAATGACGTATTAAAGAATGTAACTATGATGCATAACTAAATATTATATATATATATATTCTATATGATAGAATTTAAAGGCAAGGATTTCTTATGCATAAAGACTAAATGTAAACTCATATTATGAATAACAACTAAACATGTAACCTAGTGATGCGGTGGCTAATATAACTAAGCAGAGAAGGTAACTAAATATTGTTTATACTTATGATGCATTTGCTACTACTATAAAGAAATAATTCGAGAATGCAATTGGAAATTAAGGAGGTTATTTTGGTGCCACAATATAAATTCTAGAAAGCAAACATACACACATTCAAGCAAGCAAGCATTCAGTCAATCAAACAATCACGCAAGCAAATAATTCAAATGTTCTATACTAAATGCATATGGTGAATTTTGATGCAGAGTTTTTGAAAAGCATTTTATTAAAAAGTGGTTTGGCGGGAAATAAACTAATCAAGTTTTATTTTGTTGTAAAGTTTTAAAAAGTTCAAATTTTTAGTGATTTTTAAGATGATGCAAAACACAGGGTGTTACAGCCACCCAAAGCTCGCCGGAATCAATCGGTTTTCCCTTTCCCGACCACCATTCTCTCCGCAACCAACACCAACCGAACGAGGAACTCAATGCGAACCCATCTATGCGGTACAAGCTAGTTACTGTGGATTGAAAACGGCACTCGACGTGAGGAGGGCGGCGGCGCCATTGCCGACTCGTCGGTGACCTTCAAAAGCATGATTCGAAGCATCTCCACCCAAAAGAAAAACATGGGAAGGTAGAGAAGGAGAGTGCGGACTCACCAACGCGAAGAATACGGCCTCAAATCCACCCGCGAGCTCCCCCTACAAGCAACCGAAATCTCCAACTCCCCCCAATCCCTAGCGCTCGTTTTCACGTGGTTGGACTAGGGTTTTAGATGAAAAACGGAAAGAGGAGAACCCCGGCTACCCTTTTGTAACTTCACCTCGTCGATTTCGGGTAGGATATCAAGGATTCGAGATTCAATTCGGTTGAAGCTTTGTGTTCGTGTCCGTCCCGGTAACGACCGGAGGTAGGGGATGCGGCTTCCACCTGGGGCCCACCCGTCAGCGGCTGAAGGGAGGATGAGGCGCGCGGCTTTAGCTTCCTGGGCCGACCCACCGACGCGAGAGAGGGAGCGGCAGCGGCCCGTCTTCGCGGCCCAGCGCGGGGAGGGAAGAAACAGGCCGGCCGGTTAACCGGGCCACCAGCAGGTAAGTATTCATTTCTTTTTTTTTTCTATTTGTTTTTCAAAACCTTTTTCAAAGAGAATTTCTAATCCAAATCAAATAAAATAAATTCCACACCATAAAATAAAATAAATGCAACAGCATGAATGCATCATCGAATACTCTATCTAAAATTTTAAATCCTAATTCCCCATTAATTATTATCTAAATTATCTTAAACCCACAAATTCTAATTATTGAAATTTTTGGGTGTTACAAATTCTACCCCCCTTAAAAGAATCTTATCCTCGAGATTGGACTGCTTACTCAAATAACTGCGGATCTGATTTTCTCAATTCATCCTCTCTTTCCCAAGTTGCCTCTGCCTCTGAATATCTATTCCACTAAACCTTGCACATTTTAATAATCCGACTTCGGGTAACTCTCTCAGCAGTTTCTAAAACCTTGATCGGGAACTCTTCATAGGTAAGATCTTCTTTAACAGTCAATTCCTCTAAAGGTATCTGCTCTTCAGGCACACGTAAACACTTCTTAAGTTGTGAAACATGAAACACATCATATACCCCAGATAAATTCTCAGGCAACTCTAATTGATAAGCAACTTCTCCTCGTCTAACAATAACTTTAAATGGCCCAACATACCTTGGTGCTAATTTACCTTTCATGTTAAACCTCTTCACACTTCTCATTGGTGACACCTTCAAATAGACATAATCACCTACCTCAAAAACTAAATCCCTTCTCCTATTGTCAGCATAACTCTTCTGACGGGATTGTGCCACTCTCAAATTTTCACGAATCACCCGCACTTGATCTTCTGTGTTTCTAAGAACATCTGTACCAAACACCTGAGACTTACCTGTCTGATCCCAAAACAATAGAGTTCTACACTTACATCCATACAAAGCCTCAAACGGTGCCATCTTAAGACTCTGTTGATAACTGTTGTTGTAAGAGAATTCTGCATAAGGCAAACTCTTATCCAACTGGTTCCATATTGCAATGCACAAGCTCTCAACATATCCTCTAATATTTGGTTGGTCCTTTTAGTCTGCCCATCTGTCTGTGGATGATATGCTGTACTAAAATTCAGCTTTGTTCCCAGAGATTCATGTACAACTTTCCAAAAGTGTGACATGAATTGCGATCATCGATCAGATACAATATTCTTTGGAACTCCATGCAAACATACTATCCTCTCCATATACAACTCTGCCAATTTTGGTCCATGGTAGGTAGTCTTAACTGGTATGAAATGAGCAACTTAAGTTAACCGATCTACTATCACCCAAATAGAATCATAACCTCTCTGAGTACGAGGTAACCCTACTATAAAGTCCATACCAACCTCCTCCCACTTTCATTCAGGAATCTTCATTGGTTGCAATAATCCAGCAGGTCTCTGATGCTCAACTTTCACTCTCTGACAAGTGTCACACAACGCTACATACTCAGCCACATCTCGTTTCAGTCCAACCCACCAATATTTCTGTTTGAGATCCAAATACATCTTAGTACTACCAGGATGAATAGAATAAGCTGACTCATGAGCTTCACGAAGAATTGCCTGTCTAACAGCTTGATCCTCAGGTACACACAGCCTCTTTTCAAACCACAAAATCCCATTATCATCCATTCAAAACCCTGGTGACTTACCAATCACTATATCTTCCGCTATCTTCTTTAGTTTCTCATTCTTCAACTGACCCTTGTATATTTCTTGCTCTAAGGTGGGTTCTATCACTAATTCCATTGTATTAGTAACAATTCCCAAATTCAAATATTCAAATTCAGCACATAACTCACTAGTCATGGACAACGTTCGTATCTCATTGGCATAACTTTTCCTGCTAAGAGCATCAGCTACTACATTGGCCTTACCAGGATGATAGTGTATCTCTATATCATAGTCCTTAATCAATTCTAACCATCTACGTTGCCTCAAGTTCAGATCAGACTGAGTGAAAATATACTTCAAACTCTTATGATCAGTGTATATATCACTCTTATGCCCAACCAAATAGTGTCTCCAAATCTTCAAAGCATAAACTACAGCTGCTAACTCCAAATCATGCGTAGGATAATTCAACTCATGCTTTCTCAACTGTCTAGATGCATAAGCAACAACTCTGCCTTCTTGTATAAGAACACATCCCAAACCTTGACGAGAAGCATCACAATAAATAGAAAACTTCTTACTCAAATCTAGCAATACCAAAACAGGCGTTGTAGTCAATCTCTTCTTCAACTCTTCAAAACTAGCTTGACATTTATCAGACCACACAAACTTGGCATTCTTCTCTAACAGAGATGTCATAGGTTTAGCAAGTTTAGAAAACCCTTCAATGAACCGCCTGTAATTCCAACTAAACCCAAGAAACTACGAATCTCGCTAACATCAATAGGTGGTTTCCAATTTAATACATCCTTTACTTTGCCTGGATCCACTGATATTCCTCCATTAGAAACAATATGACCAAGAAAAGAGACTTCCTTCAACCAAAACTCACATTTACTTCGCTTAGCATACAATTTATGCTCTCTAAGTTTCTGCAATACCAACCTCAAATGTTCAGCATGCTCTTTCTCCGTCTTAGAAAATACCAGTATATCATCAATAAATACCACCAAAAATTTATCCAAATATTCCATGAACACCTTATTCATCATGTACATAAAGTAGGCAGGTGCATTGGTCAAACCAAATGACATAACAGTATACTCATACAACCCATACCTCGTAGTAAAAGCTGTCTTTGGAATATCAGAGGCACGAATCTTCAATTGATGATAACCAGAACGCAAATCAATCTTAGAGAACACACAAGCACCTCTCAACTGATCAAACAAATCATCAATTCTGGGCAAAGGATACTTGTTCTTGATAGTTACCTCATTCAGTGACCGATAATCAACACACATCCTCTGACCACCATCTTTCTTATCAACAAAAATAACTGGTGCACCCCACGGCGAAGAACTAGGACGAATAAAACCTTTGTCTTGTAATTCTTTAATTTGTTTCTTAAGTTCTTCTAATTCATCTACTCCCATTCTATATGGTCGTTTGGCTATAGGTGCAGTTCCAGGTAATAATTAAATAAGAAATTCAATGTCTCGGTCAGGTGGCATACCTGGCAAATCATCGGGAAAGACATTTGGAAATTCATCAATAACTGAATTCTCTTTGATAGCATCATCATCAAGCTGATTCACCAAAGCGGTTGGCTGCTTCTGCACTGCTACATCCACATTGATCTTATCCCCATTAGGTGCAGTCACAACTACTACTTTCTGTTGACACTGAATCACTGCCTGATTTTGTTTCATCCAATCCATACCCAAAATCACATCAATACCAGAGGTCCTCAACACTATAGGAGTTATCTTAAACTCTACCCCCCTTAAAATCATACTAATTGGAAGACACCGATTAGTGGTTTGCATGGTACCTCCAGGGGAATTTACTAAGAGAAGTTCTTTCATGGCAAGCATGGGTACACTATGCATTCTAACAAATATGTTGGAAATAAAGGTATGCGAAACTCCAGAATCAAAAAGAATGGTTGCAGGAGTAGAATGGACATTGAACGTACCAAGCATAACTTCAGGCTCCGTCTGTGCCGTCTCAGTAGACACATGATTCACCTTTCCAGTATTAGATGATCTCTGCCCCTGCGGTGTCTGCTGATTCTGCTTCTTAGGACAATGATTAGCATAGTGTCCAGGCTCTCCACAACGATAACACAGATTGGGGGTACTAGGTGCGCTGGTCTTCATTGGAGTAGAGTTAGAATTACCCTGTCATGGAGTTTGCTGACCACTCTGTTGCTGGAACTGCCTATTCTGCTGATACTGAGGTCGTTGTTGGAACTGATTATTCTGTCGATTCTGAGACCACTGTTGATTTGAATTACGGCTCCACTGACTAACTGGTCCCTGGAATTTAGAATGAAACCCATGCTGAGAATTAGTACGCTGGCGGTTATTGTTTCCAACACCTTGTCCTTTCATCTTTCTTTTCCTATCCATCTTCCGACGTTCATTATCCAGCACGATAGCCTTATTCACAAGCTCTTGGAAACTGGCATAGTTATTACCCTTCAACTGTAAACGAAGATCATAATAAATTCCTTTGAGGAAAAGACGCTGCCTATCTGTATCTTCCCTCACTTCATTAGGAGCATAGCGAGCCAACTGTGTGAACCTGTCATGATACTCACTAACGCTTATCTGTCCCATCCTGAGATTTCTGAATTCTTCTTGCTTCAGCTCAATTATACCCTTAGGAATATGACGAGCTCGAAAATCTCTAACAAATTCATTCCAAGTGATAGGAGGAGCATTGTTAGGACGTGCAGCTTGATACGACTCCCACCAAGTCTGAGCTGTCCCCTGTAACTGACCAGATGCATATAACACATTTTCCATATCATTGCATTGAGCGATGTTCAACTGTTTCTCAACTGCTCTCACTCAATCATCCGCCTCCAAAGGATCAGCAGCATGAGAGAACACTAGAGGGCATCCCTTAAAAAATTCTCCACGTTTGTCTCTCACCTGAACAGGTGGTGGTCCTCCTGCAGGGGGTTGTTCTGCATGTGTTGCATGAACATCTGCATCATCTGATTCTAGGTATTCATAAGTTTCTCCATAGTAATAGGTGGGTTAGCACCTCCACGACCCCTACCACGGCCTCTGCCTGACATCTATTTTCAAAACACAGAAAATGAAGTTCAGTATTATCCAAGATGATATATTTAACAGATAAGCAAATCTGATTTCTCTGGACGAATTCCAATTTCAGCGGCTCAGTAAAATTGCCATATCTCAAGTTACAGTCATCCAATTAAGATGATCTTTACATGGTTGGAAAGCTTACAAAATTATCTACAACTTTCATTCACAACACTTTTCCTGATTCTGTCAATAAATTAGTCAAAAATGGAACTTAACCGAAACTGTCCCAGAATTCCAGACTGCGCAGTGACCTCAACTTAGAACAGGTATATCTCTTAACTCATAAAAGATAATAAGGTGATTCTTGCGGGGTTGGAAAGGTACAAAAGTCTAATTATTCCCAGTAAAATTTCTTAAATTTCCCACGAACGGATTTTAAGTTATTTCTAAAACATCCCAGACTGATCCAGAAATCAGCAAAGGACAAAACCAAGTTTACCTCACACCCTACTAATATATTCTTGATCAAACTTAATATTCTTAACCATGGAACTTGTAGACATGTCTACAAAACTCCAGCACACATTACAAAGATCCAAATCACATATTATCATAATAACAAATCCATAAATCACACAATTGTTCACACCACAAACTGACTCTCAAAACAACCAAACTCAAATTGACTCGCAACTACTATCGTTCTTATTATATAGGGATTTTCCTAATCCTAATTAATCTTCCCATAAATCTTGGGACGGCCTAACTCCGCTCTTAATTGGTTGATCTCCTTATAAGCTTGCTCCTTAAGTTCTTTTTCCTTTAGCAACTCATCCTTCAAATCCACCTCATGGAGAGCCAATTCACGAACCAGTCCCACTGTAGCTTGTAAAGTCAAGGATGAATCATATGCAAGCGGCACGGTCCAGACACCCTTGTCATGTAAGAAGCAAGGAAAATACCAAAGTGCACCCTGTAATGTCTTGTCCGAGCGAAGACCATGGTAGTAAACAAATGCATTGTAGGCGACATCCTCCATGCTTGTTTCTACGGTTGCCCGGCTCACTCGGGTGATGAACTTCGACTCCACCTTAGACTCCTTAGTGGTAGGATCCCTTGTCTTGACCCATAGCTCAGTCTCCCAGTAGGAATCCATCCATGGATGACTATACTCCGTGTAGCGATACTCCAACGTAGCTTCCCAATCGTAGTAGTAGTTGTCCAAGGTTCTTGTCAGCATGTCATGGAAGAAAGCATCGGCTTTAGGAACCATGATTTGAAACTTCGTGGTCCACCCCATAACTAAATCCTCCATTAGTGTGTCACCGACTTTTGATTCAGCATCGGATAGCTCTTGGTCACCATCTACATGGGGCTCCTGGGGTTTGAAATGGGCAATGTACTGTGCAGCGGACAGACGGGGATGAGGAGGCATCTACAAGATTTAGACATAGATTAGATAGAATCAATGTATTTTTGCAATAGAATAAAGTAGAGAAAGCATAAAAATTTAGAAATTAACAAGGTGAAAGAAATAAGCATGAAATAAGTGAAGCATGGATGCTAATACGACCACTCTAACTAGGCTTGCGTCCTACAGTCAACACGGCTCTGATACCAATTTGTCACACCCATTTTTAAGGACAAAAATAGGATGCATAAAAGACTCATGCGCGCCCCAGGACATGATCGCACACACAAGTAGACAAATTACATAGTATCATCACAGTGCTTATTACATAGCGAATAAGTATTTAACACATAGTCTTGAACGATAAATAATAATGACTAATAGTAGATCTCCAGCGGAAACTCCAAACACAGGGACACGGTTGACTGGTTGACACCAAGACTAGTACTCATTACGATAATCTTCCTCATCATCTTCATCTGTTATGGTGGAAATAGCAAGGGTGAGTCCATGTCGAACTCAACAAGTACAACACAGGGTTCATGAGGCACAAAAGGCTAGACACTGTTTAACTGCGTTTAGCTTTTATTCATCATATAACTAGCAATTTGAGTAGCATCAAGGTAATCCAATTCCCATTAATGAATCAATGATCAATTGTAATAAGGATAATGAATAGCATTAACATGAGCATAATAATAACAACAGAATTTAAACATGATAAAACAGTTATGACCAATTATTCTGTAAGAATCCCCAAGGCCACTCATATCCGTGAGCACGGCTAGTATACCAGTTTTTAACTCTGCGCAGAGGTGTACACTTTCACTGTGAGTCATAACTTCCAAATGCATGGGGAGGCCATTCCCAAAACACCGGAAATCATATAAAGCCACTTAAAGGTTCGTCTAACAAGTTAGGGCCATTAGATTCACTCGGCAGGCAGATGTAGGAACCCCCTTTTCAAATGGCACACTTCCTTCGCGGCTATACTCATTGACTAGAGGCTGTCCTACACCCAACGTGGCAAGCCGTTCTTACGCCATTTAAGGTAACCACTAACAAGCTAGAAAAGGTCCTTTAAGCAACTAAAGCCAGAGCCATATAGCCCTCACAGCTGTACTGTATATCCCAGTTATCACTTACAGATAAGTCCTTATGGAGAGTAACTAGAGCAACAACAATCAACACAATACAATGCTCTAGTCCCCTTTGTCAACGGTAATAAAATCATCTTAATGGTTGATTGCTTAACCCATTAGTCAAATTACAAGATCATTGTTTATAATTAAGCACTAGCAACAACTACCCAAATGCATAGCCCATAGGTAACAAGGAATCAGGATATCAATCACTAAGTTATAATCTCTAAGGTTATCAAGGAAAGCACATGCATATGTACGATAATTTTAGTGAATAGGTAACAAGGATAGTCCCATGTTATATTTGCCTTGATCAAAGCTTTCCGGATGATACTGCTGATCTGGCTCAAAGTAATACTCCTGAACGTCTAGAAACTGCTCACCCTCTATTCTTGATCATCAATCAACATCATACACGCAATCGAGCAAACATACACGAAGCAAACAAAGAGATATAATTAGAACAGTACACCAACAGTAACAAAACAGTAATAAAAGTTTATAAAACTCTTCTACACATTCCTACGATCACACAGACGTAAAGATCACCAAATTCAGAGTTAAAATGTGAAAGTTATGAATTTTCTAAGATTTCCTATAGATAAATAATTACTTAAATATAAACTCGAAAATTAAATTTTCCAAACTGACTGTACAACTATACTAACATGTAGAGTTCGCAAATACGAACTTAACGCAACTTGAACGGATCAAATCAGAGTTAAAACGAAGATTTTATGACCAAAACAATTTTAGTGGCAAAACTGTAAATATCCGAAAACGTATTTTTGATTTACCGAGAGAAAATACGCTTTCAAAACACGAAAACGTTTTCGGGGTTTACGCTAAAGGACGGCGGGTTCTATTAAGAAAAAGTCCAGGGACTCTTTAGAAAGATTACCCCGCGAAGGGGTATCTTCTAATCTCGGCCATCGATTCAAAATCTAACGGCTGACATCACTCCAGGCTTCTCAGAGAGAAGCTCGGGCTTCTCCTCCAAGTCCGGCCGGCGGCCTCCATGGCCGGCCACCCAAAGCTCGCCGGAATCAATCGGTTTTCCCTTTCCCGACCACCATTCTCTCCGCAACCAACACCAACCGAACGAGGAACTCAATGCGAACCCATCTATGCGGTACAAGCTAGCTACGGTGGATTGAAAACAGCACTCGACGTGAGGAGGGCGGCGGTGCCATTGCCAACTCATCGGTGACCTTCAAAAGCATGATTCGAAGCATCTCCACCCAAAAGAAAAGCATGGGAAGGTAGAGGAGAGTGCGGACTCACCAACGCGACGAATACAGCCTCAAATCCACCCACGAGCTCCCCCTACAAGCAACCGAAATCTCCAACTCCCCCCAATCCCTAGCGCTCGGTTTCACGTGGTTGGACTAGGGTTTTAGATGAAAAACGGAAAGAGGAGAACCCCGGCTACCCTTTTGTAACTTCACCTCGTCGATTTCGGGTAGGATATCAAGGATTCGAGATTCGATTCGGTTGAAGCTTTGTGTTCGTGTCCGTCCCGGTTACGACCGGAGGTAGGGGATGCGGCTGCCACCTGGGGCCCACCCGTTAGCGGCTGAAGGGAGGATGAGGCACGCGGCTTTAGCTTCCTGGGCCGGCCCACCAACGCGAGAGAGGGAGCGGCAGCGGCCCGTCTTCGCGGCCCAGCGCGGGGAGGGAAGAAACAGGCCGGCCGGTTAACCGGGCCACCAGCAGGTAAGTATTCATTTCTTTTTTTTCTATTTGTTTTTCAAAACCTTTTTCAAAGAGAATTTCTAATCCAAATCAAATAAAATAAATTCCACACCACAAAATAAAATAAATGCAACAGCATGAATGCATCATCAAATACTCTATCTAAAATTTTAAATCCTAATTCCCCATTAATTATTATCTAAATTATCTTAAACCCACAAATTCTAATTATTGAAATTTTTGGGTGTTACACGCTCATCCCATGCCAGGGTTCAATGCTGCTGCCCCTGCACCCGCGCAACGCCCCGCCCAGGTTCGATCCCTGTCCCATTCCCCGTGCCCCTTTTATTTTCTTCCGAAAAAAACAGAAATTAACTCTTCTCCTACGCCAAGCTATGGCTGGCACCTACCGATCGCGGTCGAGTCCAACAAGGTTCGGCAGCGGTGGCTTTGGCGTAGGCGCGCCTCGCTGGGGCGCGGTGCAGCCAAGCCGTATCCGGTCGGCGCACGGTCGGAGACGGCGTGGCTCAGTCAGAGAAGGTCTGCTAGGATGGGAAGGAGGCCAGCTGCGGTAGCGTTCCTGGTGCGAGAGCTCGGTGACGTCGGGGCTAACGCTAGGATAAAAGCTAAAAAACTGTTGTTGGTAACCATGGCTATCGTAACCATGGGTAAAATTGTTATTGTTGGTACATTGGGTTGCTTATGGCAAAATTGTTGTTGTAAAAAACTGTATTCCGATTGGTCAAAAAATATGAGATGCATTCATATCCCAAAGGTGTCTTTTGTTTCAATAGTTGGGATCGATTTTTTTAAAAAAATGAGAATAACAAATTTAGTGATTTTTGTCATTTTATATGAACTTTTTTATAAAACGAGATAGAATTCTAACTTTTGTGATAAAAGTACATCTATGCTTTTTGAACGTGCATCCCTTCATTTTTTTGGAGCCACAGAAATATGTTTTTGATTGAATTTTAGTGAAGTACTTCAAATTTGATAGAATTAACTGTGAACTTAATATAGCCTATAGCGTTAGCATGGGCAAATATACTAGTATATACTTAATGTCTCACTTAGTGGAGTGTAATTTGTAGCCAAAGGACTTTGGCGGGTTGGGTATCTAAAATCTTGAGATTCAAAATAAGTGCCTCTATTTTTTTTTGAGCAAATGGTTGTTTAAACTTATTAGACCAATAAAACTGTAAGCCAAGTCTGTAAACAACCAGGTGATTCACATTTTTGGTCGGGGCTAATGAAGGTCGAGGATGATTTCTTGGCCCGTGGTTATTTCCGAATTCAAAATGGATTGCAAGCTAGATTTTGGGAGGACATTTGGTTAGGATATAAACCATTAAGGGATGTCTACCCATCTCTCTATAGGATTGTGAGGAAAAAGGACGATACGGAGGCTAAGGTGTTAGGCGCTATGCCACTTAATGTGTCTTTAAGAAGAGGTTGGTGGATTCTAATTTGATAGTGTGGTACGAGTCAGTATCTAAAGTCGTGCAGGTCAACCTTACAAATGAGAAGATGTGTTTGTTTGGAACTTCCATAGGAGTGGTTCCTTCATGGCCAACTCTATGTATTTGAATTTGATTCAAGAGGGAGCCATACCAATGAAAAGCCCACTATCGAAATTAAGAGTGCCTTTGAAAACTAAATTTTTCCTTTGATATCTCCAAAAAGGAGTCACTCTTACAAAAGATAATCTAGCAAAAAGAAATTGGCAAGGGAGTATCAATTATCAAATATTGTTTTTGTAGCTCCTTGGGAGACAATTCAACAACTTTTCTTTGATTGTCACTTCGCTAGATTCATATGGAACACTATGCACATCATGTTTGGAATTCATCCACCATCTAGTATATCGAATATGTTTGGCTCTTGGCTTAATGGCATTCAGACCGAACTTAAAAATCAGATTCTATTTGGTGCTGCGGCTCTTTGTTGGGCAATTTGGTTGAATAGAAATGATAAGTCTAACACCTTTTTGCAGGTCATTTTCAGGGCAACATATTGGATCCAGCACTAGTCCTAGTTAAGTAGAGAAGAAGAGAGACCGATTATCAAAAATGGATGCTCGATTTTGGAGACAATCATCATGGAGGTCTTTGCAAAGTTTGGATGAAAATTCTGGAATAGAATTGAGGCATAGTCTTTGTTTGTTCCATGTATATCGTGCCTTTCGTTTCATATCTAGTTCATGCGCTCTCTTATGAGAACTGAGCTTGAATGCTTTGTTTGTAATTTCTAAGCTATGTACTATCTTCGAATGGCAGAGGCTAGGACCTTTTTCATTCGCTTAATGAAATATTTTCCTTTTTCAAAAAAATTGATGTAGATTTGGAAACTGTTGGTAGTATAAATAGCACCAAACAAATTAGGATGCATTTGGCTTCTTATCCATGTTGTGTGCCAAAAGATGCTAAGCTAAATTTTGTTAAGTTCTTTTTTACTATATTTGGGGTTCATTTGGTTGGGCACTAAATTCTGGCTTTGGTAGCCTAGCCATCCTATAGTTCATTTTGGTGGCCAAAGTTCACCAAAACCGTGGCCACCAATTTGGTGACCAAAGTTTGGCGAGTGCATGCGCACAGCACACTTAGGTGAAAACCAAGCATGCCCGTAGTTCAAACAAATGTAGCCATGCATTATCTTGAAATAGTAATATAAATGATAATTACCTTATCAACACTGGTGCGTTCCGTACATCCCATGAGAATCTCTATGATTATAACACCGAGACTATATATATCTGTCTTTAGTGTGATTATTCCACTGCTCGAAAATTCAAGTGCCAAGTATGGCCTGCATGAAAAATATGATGTAATGTGTGTTAAATGAATGAATGGATATGCAATAGAGCTGGTTGATGTGTGACAAAACATGGACATCTCAGAGAGAATTAGGTAGCCTACCGCATTCCAATTATGTTCTTAGTGATAGTTCTGCTTTTGTTTTCACTTAAACGCCTTGATATACCAAAATCAGCAATTTTAGGCACCATAATATCGTCCAGCAGTATATTTTGAGGTTTGAGATCCATGTGAATAATATACTGTTGGTGGAGATGACCCACGCCCTCACAAATCCCCTTAATTATTTGATATCGTACCTTCCATGGAAGTCCGGAAGATGGCTCTGCGAAGAGTATACCATAATTAAATCAGTTAATTATTATTATCACACCAGACGAGCAGTCCAACAGAAGTAGATTGCACGGTATGCAAGTCCAATATACTAGTAAATTTAATGTTTCTTCGCTAAACTTTGGCATGTCCAAATTGTAGACGTGCACAATTTGCACAAAACTCATGGCCACTTTGTGTCAATTCACTATATAGGAAGACATACGGGCTTACCAACATTTATATTATCTTTACATGTTGTGGTGCTTAGGTCTATTTTTGACAATGACCTTGAGCTTTGTATGCTGTTCGACAATGTGCGATAGCATCTTGTCAATATAAAAATAATATAGAGCTGAAATATTATCTTCGCTTTTGGGCAAGAAAATTTATATATAACTTAGGTGTGTTTCTATAACATATATACTATGTAAAAGTGACAGATCCTTGCCGGTAAGATACTTGACAAGGCTCTATGTAAAAGTGACAGATCCTTACCGGTAAGATACTTGGCAAGGCTCCCATTACTTAGGTATTCAAAGCAAAGCAGCCTTTGCCGTATGTCTGCAAGGATACGTTTTCCTTCATACTTTACGAGTACTTGTTGTGTGTCAGAACAGTACCCTAGACACCGGACTATGTTTTTGTGCTTGACCTCTGTGAGACAAGTTATCTCACTTTGGAAGCTTTCCTCGAGAATCTGAATAGTGTCAAGAAGTTTCTTCACAGCAACGACCATCCCATTTGGAAGTTCTCCCTGCAGTTGACAACAGAATTATCGGTATGCATGTAAGGTTGTGATCATGCATGAGCGAAGTTGCTAGCAGCTTAAGTGCGTACTACATACCTTGTAAACAGATCCAAAACCACCTCTGCCAATTAGTTGATTATCAGAGAAATCTTTTGTGATGGCCTTCAAAAAAAAAAAGGAAAGGTAGGTCGATTGGATCCACGCTTTCATTGTCTAACGCCTTCTGTAGGTCAAGACATTTATCTTGGTAAATCTCCATCTGGGAGATAGTACACTTGCTTGGACACGTACGATGGATAGATTAGAGTTGCTCACTCTTCCGCTTCGGTGGGTCTAACAATAGCAAATGATAAATCATAGTAGTAGTGTTGTATTTAGGCTACTTTGAATTTTATGGGAGAGGAGAAAACCTAAAGGTAACAAGGAGACAGATCATTTCTTCATT
The DNA here is from genome assembly GCA_038087645.1 of Saccharum hybrid cultivar R570. Classification (NCBI taxonomy): domain Eukaryota; kingdom Viridiplantae; phylum Streptophyta; class Magnoliopsida; order Poales; family Poaceae; genus Saccharum; species Saccharum hybrid cultivar. The sequence goes on along the minus strand of JAQSUU010000493.1, from coordinate 7,558,630 downwards.
GGCAAGAAAAATAAAAAGGTAACCCAAACGCTCTGCGGCAGAGACAAAATTTGTCGAAAGGAGAAAATCTAGTTATACTTACAAGTTACGACAATGATTTGTCTGCACTAACAGGGAGGCGCAGAAGGTGTTCGGAGCTTGATAGGCCGTAAAGCTTTGAAAGAGTCTACGACGAGCAAAGAGCTCATATCCCCAACAAGCACAACGACGAGCTTATTGATCCGATCTAATTGTTGAAGATTATCTTTAATTTCTTTCTGCCACGGGCAACCGAGGCCTCTTCAAAGAAACATTAGGAGAGAGAAACATATATGTATAGTAAATTGGTTGTATCGTCACATCCACAGCCTGCAGCCCTTGACCAGAAGTGCCGCTAAACCTTAGTTTACCAGAACAAATCAAATGTGATCACATAAAAAATTTAAATACAACTCGAAGAAATTAAAACAGCTGCGCCAGTGGCGTGGTGCATTAGTTATTGGGGCAAGAAGGAAGTTGACCAGATGGGGCTTCCAAACGACAGCTAGTGCAGCACATGGATTGATATTCCCTTGGTATTTTGTACTATTACTGAAAAAATAAAGTCAATCAGATGCTTAAGAAATTAACAGTAGTACCTGTCATTGTCAATAGTCGTCATCAGTAATTCCAGGGCATCGGAAAATTAATAGCTGCAGGTTTTCTTCATATGATCCACGGGTGACATTGCAATTCAAGGTGGTTCCAAGCTAAAGGAAATTACTGCAACCAAAGTAATGAACTCAAATCACTTGTCACGAAAGCAACTATTTGCCCAGTCATGGTAGGCGTATCAAGGAACTCGAGGCTCCAGTGTGACTGTGTGAGGCACATAACGGGGAGCTAAAAGTTGAAAAATGCACTCGCTTTGCAACAATATAATAACCAATTCATTACGGACAATTCAGATTGGTCATTGGTCCTGTTTGGGACCGCTCATATAAGAATTGATTATAGTCTAATCGTGGTTTTCTTATAAGCACGTCAGTTTGTCAGTTGCATCAGCCCATGGTTTCAAGCTGACAACGCAACAACAGAGTTAGCAACAGGGTTGCTTTGTGAGGAAAAAGTGTATAGTTTTAACAATACCGTATTAGGAATAGTGAGCACAAATTCTCCCCAAAGGAAAATGTTAACGCAAAGAGTGATAGATGACGAGAAAATTGCTATTATAGGACCCAAAACAATGGGCTTCACTGTTATAGGACTCTAATCATTGACTTCACTAAAAAGACCTTTGAAGCGTTAGCATTTTGTTATACATGACATTTGGTCCTTTTAATCAATTTTCTCATCTAAAGTACATGTATTTTGCTATGACATTTTTGTCCTTTGTTTGGAGGGCAGGTGCCGCGCGTGGGCACGTACACAGGTGCCCTGGGCAGGCTGGCTGGCAGGCTGTCACACATTATTAAAATTCACAAAAAAATACAGTAAAAATTCTCAGAAAATTAGAGTAAAATTCTCGGCATATAACACAATATTAAGTGCACATGAATTCATCTCACATCATAATATTGTTCCAAACAAGATTCAAGTCATATCAAATAAATCATGAGTTTACATCTCATCACAGCTAAAATAATTCATCCAATATGTAGCTTTTTCTTTGGAGTCATCTTTTTTGGTGCAGCCTCAGGAGGCATCCTCACAGGACTAGTGGTGTCGGTTTGCGAAGATGTGCGCTCTCCTAGTAACATCGCAAGCTTGCTGCACATAAATACGATATGACAATTAGATGTATGGCAAATTAATGTACAGTAAATGTGTTAATATTCCTTACCTTTTAGTGACCCTTGCTGGACTATCTCATAGGATTTCTTCTCTAGTCGGCCTCCATGAGGTGCTAGGTTCTACTGGCATAGCTTTTGTAACATTCTTCCTAGGTTGCCTATGCTTCCTACAAGTAATCAAATAAATTAATATTGACATTTTCATTTTTGTTTCTTGATAAAGAAAATAAGTTCTTACCTCTTTTTTGCGGTCCCATTGAGTGGGCACTTAGCACTAGCTTTGCTCGTGACCTTTTTCTCCGTATTTTTTTTTGCAAGTCATAGGTCCTCTGATCATCTTCTTTCCCCTTCCATTTGTTGGAGCAATATCGTTGTCACCTCCATTCTGACCTTCACCTTCGTTGGTACATTCACTATCTTTCAAACCTTTCTTTTTGTGGCCACCTTCCATCCATCCCTTCCTTCTTAGTTTCCTTCGTCTTCCAATAGGTAATTTAGTAAGAGGTGCACCAACTAAAAATGGTAGGTCAACTTGTGGCACAAACTGTTTGAGGTCAATTCCCCGTTGGTGGGTTACATAGGCCAATACATATTGACAAGGTTTACGGTGTGCTGCCATTCAAGACAAGTACATGTCCTTTGGTGTAACTTGACAATATGCCTCTCAACTCTGCTGCTATGGTCCCACACATCTGCACTTCAATTAGAACATGGTATAATTTTCAAGTGTCCCAGACCTCTAGTATTTGCCTTTAGCTGATGCATAATAGCCGGAAGTATCCTGCCTTCGGGTAGCATGTATGCAATATTCCTTCTCTTGTTCCAAATTACCATGATCATTTCTCTAATCTTATCAGCAAGGTCAGCAACAGGTAAGTCTTTGTGGTCTCTAATCCAGTTATTAAATGACTCAGCAATATTACTAGTTATGTAGTCACTAATTTCTGGATTGAAAGCACACCTATACCATAATAGCTTATGATTGGTCTGTGTAATACCCCAGGTGTTTGGCCTACATTTGTGCATGGGCATGGCATGACATAAGCACATTCATTCCATTATCACATGTGCATCTTTGTATGTTTCAATGTTTCAACATAATGTTTCAGTGGTGCTTATGCATAGGGGTATCATGTGTGGTGTCCCTATGTTATGCCTAGTACTCTAGAAGGGTTGAACATGCCCCATAGGCCATGTTTCAAGTGTTGCATGCCTTTGTTTCCATGTTTCAATTGAATGTTTCAGATGTTGCAATTCTATGTTTCAGTTAAATTGAGAAGCAAGAGTACATGATTAATGTGCAAATGAATGTGGTGACTCACCAAAACACGCTAGCTACACTTAGGATGTCATTAGGAACAATGTTCATAAAGGTCACTAGCCCTAATTATGCTTCCAAGTGCTAATTTGATTTGTGTTGACCCTAGGACTATTCTGTTTGACTGTTTAAAAAGTCTAGCCTAGAGATCTTGCATAGATGCGCACCCTTAAATAAAGTTGTAGCAAATTTGTTAAGGAACAAAAGTTGTTTTAGGGTCATCTCATTAAAATGGTTGGAAAATGATCAAACAGGGCCCACAAGCCAGGACCTCATGCCGTTTCTACACTTAGAAAAATTTCTAAGTCATTCACTGACTCATAGTTTCATGTACCCTACTTTGGGGCCTTGTATCTTCCAATCTAGGCAGAACCAGTTCGAACTCCAATTGACAACTTTGTAGTCTTCATGTAGCTCTCCAACTTTGTCAATTATACCTTGGCCTAACTGAAAGCCCAAGTTTTGTTTTGGTAATTAATGACACCAAGTTGCTAATGCCATGCGTTGAGTGTTTTGAGTTAGGCATAAGCAACATATGTGATGAAGGTGTATGTGGCAAGGAGTGGTGGCCATAAGATCACAAAGAGATGATGCATGGACATGAAATGACGATCATGGTGAAGATGAACATGAAATGATGATCATGGTGATCAAGCATGAGAAGGTAGACATGGAATAAAGTAATCAAGGCAAAGGTATAACCATAGGGTTTCGCTTTTGCCAGTCTAAGATGTGTAGAGAAGTGATTGACCGGGTTTAGGATTGATAGACGACTATCAAGAGGGGCAATCACGGTTAGCTCATGAATCAAGTGCTACTAGGTCATCATCTTGAGCATATGCATTAGGATATAGTAGAGAGCTAACGTAACGCCTTGAAAAATGCTTGTGAAAATGCTAACACACATGCACATGGTGATATACACTTGGTGGTGTTAGCACATTTGCAAAGGCGGTGGAGTTTGAGCGGTAGAGGGGTTTGAGTTCCTCTCTCCCTCCTGCCGAGCTTGCAAGGCAGGATTCGGCGCTTTTTGTGGAAGTGAAATGACTATTTCCTACTATGCCAGAGGCGGAGAAACGGAGGCGTAAGTCCGGTGTGATTGTCATTGAAAAACAGTGACCTAACGCTGTGATCGAGGTGACCGGACGCGGTTGGCACGTCCGGTCAGTTCAAACCACAGGGAGATGCGCGCGCGAGAGGGTCGCGGACTGGCACGTCCGGTCCCTCACGGAACCAGCGCGTTTGACTATTTTGTTCAAACTCAGAAGGGAATTCAAAACATTGTTTGAAATGTGTTTGGAAATCTGGAAAAAAAGAAAAGGGATTCCCCCTCCCTCTCATTTTTCGGCCTGTTCGGCCTGGTGCCCCCTCTCCTCACTCATTTGACCAAAAAGGGCAGCCCAGCTGCAGCTGCTCTCTCTCTCTCTCTCTTGGCCTAGCTTCCATCCCCATTTCCTCCTACTCGCGTCGCACTAGTAGGCCGGCCCAACAAGCCAAGCCACGGGCGAGCGCCTCCCTTCTCCCCTCTCTGCTCTCGCAGACGATTGGGGCCCATCTCTACACTCACTGCCATGCTAGGCCCGGGCAACAGCGTCTTCCTCCTCCGTCTTGTTCTGGACCTAAACTCCGGCCGAGCCAAATCGCCTCGCACCGTTTCCGATTTCTTTGGGATTTTGGTGTGCGTGTCACGCCCTAGCCCTATACAAGTTAGCCCCGTGCCTGCCGCCCTCCTTTTTCGCCCGAATCGCAAGATCGAAGCTCCAACTTGAGCTCATAGCCGCCGTAACCATAAGCCGCCGCTGCCAAGCTCAATTCTCCGTGTTCGCCCCGTCCCCACTACCGTAAGTGAGTCACCATGCTTCGTGACGTGGTTTCGAAGTCTCCAATCTTTTTCTTCTTCTTCTTCTTTATGTTTAATTGGTTAATTTCATCTAGCCGATGATTGCAGCTCTACACCATCTCCGCCATTGGAAGCCGCACGTCGTCTTCATCCGATTTCCATCACCGCGATCCATCTAGGTGAGCTCACGTTCGCCTCCTCTATCTTCCGGTGCTTTTGGTTCATCAGATCATGGCTTGAATCACCAGATTCGACAACGTCGGCGAGGGATTGCTCGCCGCCGGCCAGCCCACCGCCGCGCAGTCACTGTTGGTGGGCGGTGCTGCCCCCTCCATCTCCTTCTTCTAATCTGATCCGTCGGGTTTAGATCCAACGGTCCAGAGCATGCCATACCGGTTCGCTCGGCAGCTTTGCTAATGAGTCCTTGGGTTCCTTCTTAATTCTACCTGCAGTCCTGGCTCGAATTCAAAAACCTAAATTTCATTTATTTTAACTCGTAATTAGGTTCAACTTATTCACAGAATTGCCATTGATCATATTTTTCTTATAAAACTTCCATTTTAACTCCGATTTGATCCGTTCAAATTGAGTTAGGTTCGTAATTACGAAATCTACATGTTAGTACTACTGTTTAGTATATTTTTCAACTTTTGAATTTCCAGGTTAGAATTAATTTATTATTTTACTATAGAAAATCTTGTTTAATTCATATCTTTTCTGTTATAGCTTCGATTTGCGTGCAATTTGCATCTGTGTGAACATAGCGAGACGTAGATTTATTTTACAAAATTTTCACTTTATTTTGTTATTGTTGGTGTACTGTTCTAATTATATCTCTTGTTTGCTTCGTGTATGATTGCTCGGATGCTTGTATGACGTCGTGTGTTGATCGAGTATAGACAGTGAGCAGTTCGTTGAAAATCAAGAGTACTACTATGAGCAGAACTAGCAGAAACCTTTTGATCAAGGCAAGTATAGCTTGTGACCTACCTTGATGACCTACTCATTTTACACATTAAATTTCATATGCATGTGTCCTCTTGTCACCTTTTTAAGGATTTCGTAGCATTTGATTACTGAACACCTTGTCACCTTGGGGTATATGCATTTGCGTAGTATTTATGCTAGTGTTGAACCTTTAACCATGATCTTGTAGCCTGAATAATAGAATATGCAATAAACATTAAAAGATGATTTTTAGCAACATGAATTAAAGGGTGAGAAGAGCTCTAGCTTTTGTTGGATGTTCTTGACCCTCCATAAGGTCTTATCTGTAAGTGATCAACCGGGACTTACAGTATAGCTGTGAGGGCTACATGACTTTGGCTCTAGTTATTTAAAAGACATTTTCTAGCTCGTTAGAGGTTACCCAAAAGAGCGCAAAAGGGGTTTGCCAAATCGGGTATAGTGCGGCTTCTGTCCTTATGTGTGTAGGCTGCGGTCGTTGTGTCATACGGAAGATGGCTCTACATCCGTTTGACATTGAAACCTAGCGACCCTAACTTGTTAGCCGAACTTTTAAATGACTTTATATGGTTTCTGGTGTTATGGGAATAGCTAACCCATGCATTTATAAATCATGACTCACAGCGAAAATGTACACCTCTGCGCAGAGTTTAATAAACTGTTATAACAGTCGTACTCACGGATACGAGCGGCCTTGGAATTCTTATGGAATAGATGTTCACTATTTAATTATGTTCTTACTATGTTGTTTATGTGCTATTCATTATTCTTGTTCACTTGATCATGTGGTTATGGGAATAATTGCTACCTTGTTGCTATTAATAGCTAAACGTAATATACACCTAGAGGCTACCTGTAGTTTAACCGGTGTCAGCTAATTGAGTCACATGAACCCCTTGCTATATTTGTTGAGTATGACATGTGCTTACTCTTGCTATTTCCCCACACTCCTGGGTGTAGTAAGGTGCTGCTCAGAAGAAGGATAAATGTATAGTGGAGTTTTCAGATGTCTATTAGAAGTGCTTGGTAAACGGAGCCCCCAGTTAGCTGTCCCTGAGAAGAATGGAGCCCGAGCAGAAATTTAGCAGCCATTCCGTGATACTCTGATAGTTGTAAGTGTTAATATAGTATGTTTCCCGCTTTATATAAACATTGTTTTGATATTTCTATTATGTTGTTGTATGTGTGGACTTTCTGGGCACACATATAACGAGTGCTTGGTCTTCTTTGGAAAACCGGGCATGACAATGACCATCACTGTCAACAGCTTACTGCCAAGGCCAAAATTAGACTATGATGTGGGTTATGACGCGGCTGTGAAAGGTGCGAATTTACTAGTGTAATATTATCATTCTTCTGAAACCCTTGGAGCAAAGGTCTTTCTTCCGAAACCCTTGGAGCAAAAGTCTTTCTTGAAGGGTCTTTTGTATGAGACTAGTACACTGCCCGTGCTAACGCCACGGCTTAATTACAAAGACAAAGATGCACATGAAAATAATCAAACGATGATATTTTTCCATAGTTCAATTTCACGCAATTATATATGACCACATATTTAATCCAGAAAACACTTATGCCTTGTTTGGATGTGTAGTAGTATTAAGAAACCACATAAATTATAGTTTTAGAGTCATTGATGTGCAAAAACGTGGTATAGAAAAAAGAGGTCTAGGGTTAGTTTTAGAGCCATTGATGTGCAAACACTACACATTGACTTCATTCTAGGCTTAGCTTCTAGCAACAAGTTTATGATGATAGCCTGATAGGTATTAGCAAACAAAAAGAGGGACAAAAAACTGCAAGAGTGCACCTAGAGGATATCTATGCTCCTGAAGAACCTGGAAAGAAATCAGTAGTGAAGCTTGCAACCTCTTCTGATCTTCTCTGCCACGTGCATGTGTCACCACCATGCTCTCGCCCCTAAACAGTTCCACCGTACTTTATCTGAATCAGATCAGACAGGGAAAACATGGTGAGACCACCGGATAACTCGATCTAACTAAAACTGCAACATGTTCCAGTGTATGTACTGAACATTGGCGTTAGAATTCCACACACCAATGCACGAAATACCCAAAATGCATCCTGGCAGAATAGTTGAATTGCACAAGATCGCCTTCCCATGCTTTAGGCCCCTAACCCCTTGGCGACATATTCAAATCAAGCACAATTTGTCCATGAACAATTAGAAACATAACTGAAATTTGTGGGACAACAACTCACTGCTACAGTACCTTCGAGTTTGACTCCACTGTCCAGTTTCCAATACCTGTAAACTTGAAAATGGAATCAAGAGATCAGATTGTGTAACCACTTTGGAAAAATCTTCATATCAGTGGTGACTCGTTCCATGAAGCGATGCACATTACCTTATAATATCAGCCACCAACATTTCTGTTCGTACGGGCATGGAGAGGGCATTATGACTTAAGCACCCTTCAAAACCTGATGAAAATAACTAAATAAGCACACAAAATTAAAGAGCGCACAATACTTTCCTAGAAATTATTCCATGTCAGCTTATTCAAAATTATAACACTAACTTACATGAAAACGTAAATACTACAGTACAAGAAAATCAGATATAAAACTTCTAACTTGTCTAAAGCTCATCTTGCTAGGAATGAAAGTAACAGGTTTAGTAGGAGGTTTCGGTCTCTGTTTATTTTTCTATTGGCTTTCTATTCTGAAACTATGAGCCGCTGCTGGATCATAGAAATCACCAGTAAGTATATTTGGATCAGAGAATCACCAATAGATTCCAATCTCCTTAGACGAACCATCATATGAGCAACCATCCTCTGATTAGGAAATCCAGTCAACAGAAACTCTATTCCTTGAAATGTGGCTTCTTTATTGTCAGTGTACTATCTAGTCTCAAGCGTCTCTCCTGTTTTGCTATCCGTTCCTGCAAGGATTCACAAGTGAGGATTACCAGATATGTACTCTTTGGTCCCAAGCGTCTCTCCTAATCTGCTATCAGATCATGCAAGAATTCACAAGTGAGGATTACCAGATAAATTAAGAAAATAATACTCAATGCACTAAAATAACTTCAATTCACAAATTGGATCATTTACCTCAACATCAGATCGATGATCCGTCAACAGAGAAAGTTTCTGAAAATTTTGTGCAGTGCTCTTCAAGTTCAGTATTATCTAATAACTTCAGTGTGCTCGAGCTCATTAAGTTAAAAACAAAAAAATCTTTAAACACCGTGAATATGCGTACTATTGCGTACAGTGTGGTTGGTTACCTAGTGACTGAAGTCAGAAGAATTTCAGCCGTTGTTGCCGTGATCTCGTCATGTCGTCTATTCTCCTCTCTGTCCTCTCCCGTGGCCATTGATCTTGTCTTGTCGATTGGCTCGGCTCGGCAGCTCGCTTGATCTTCGTGACTGAGGCGGCAAGGTGATCTATCTCCTCGTCTCCTCAACTCAATCCAGATGGACCGTGGACGCCGATCTGCTGGCTGCTCGGAACTCGATCGGAAGACCCGTGGACATCGATCTGCTGGAGTGATGGCTACTCGAAACTCGATCGGAAGACCAAGCGTCCAAGCAATCTTCGTGTTGGTCAGACCAAGCATAGCTGCATTCCAGTTTTTGCGTTGGGCACTCGGTCCATAGCTGACAGCCCACTGCCTAGTTGCGACGGCGACGGCGGCGCTCTCATCACAACCATGGGGAGAGGGCCGCTGGCATTGGAGGGTGCCGAGATCCAGCACCCCATTGTGTAAGTTGTGGTGTAGGGCATCGGTGGGGGTAGGAACGGGAGCGCGGCGCGAGGTAGGCGACGTGCGTCGGGCCCATCTGTGCATGATTCCGTGCAGTGATTGCGGAATCGCTGTCACACCCATTTAACGACCAAATGGAATGCATACCCTTATGTGTGCCCAGAGATCAATCACACATAAGTTAACAAATTATAACGGAAGTATCATCACAAATGTTATTACATCACGATATTTAACACATAGTCTTAACACAAATTGTAGCGGAAGTAAAAATAATAAACTCTCGTGGTAGCTCCAATCACAGGTACATTGACTGGTTGACTGCAAGTCTAGTAATCCTCAGGGAAGTAGGCGTAGTAGTCACTATTACCACTATCTGTTACCCATCCGGGATTTTTATCCAAGTAAGAAAAATAAACAAGCGTAAGTACTTCTCGTACTCAACAAGTGTAACATGGGGTTCATGAGGCTCGAAAGGCATAACATTGGTTTATCAGTATGTAGCTTTTAGTTAGCATAATTTTAACATATCAATAGCATCAAAATGTCTCAATGTAAACAATAAACATATGATCCATGTGAAATGATTGATGAATAGCAAAAACATAATCATTAACAATTATCAACTATTCTATAAGGGTCCAAGGCCACTCGTGACCGTGAGCACGGCTGTTATAACAGTTTTACACTCTGCAGAGGTTGTACACTTTCACTGTGAGTCGTGTTACCCATATGCCCGGGTTAATTACTCCCAAAACACTACCAAGGTGAGCAGGCAGGGTAAACACTATGAAGTCTTTCGAAGGTTCGTCTAACTAGTTAGGGCCATTAGATTCACTCGGCAAACAGATGTAGAGCCCCCCTTCCAAATGGCATAATAACCAGCAGCCTATACACATAAGGACAGAGGCCGCACTATACCCGATTCGTCAAGCCATTCTTACGCCAAAAAGGTTACCTCTAACAAGCTAGAAAAGGTCCTTCTATATGACTAAAGCCAGAGCCATATAGCCCCCACAGTTGTACTGTAAATCCCGGATTTTCGCTTATAGATGAGTCCTTATGGAGAGTAATTAGAGCATCAAAAGTAACCCCCATGCTCTAATCCCCTTTAAACATTAATCAAAATCATCTTTTAATGTTTGTTGCATATTCCTCTAATCAATTTACATGATCATAGTCCATGTTTAAGCACTAGCCATACTACTCAATGCAACGTAATAGGTATCAAGGTGTAGGATCAATCACTAAGTCATCCTTAACAAGGAATAGATGCATAATGATATTATTTGCATAATGTGAATAGGACAACAAGGATAATCCCATGCTATACTTGCCTTGCTCAAACTGGTCTTGAAGATCTTGCTCGTAGAAAGGCTCTTGATCCCCAACGAATTGCTCACCGTCTATACTCGATCAACAACAGCAACAACACACATCCAGAGGCAATCATGCATAAACAAATAAGACTATAATTAGAACAGTACACCATCAGTAAGGAAACAAAATAAAAAGTCTTTAAAACGAATCTACGACTCGCTAGGATCACACAGACGCGAAGATCACGAAAAACGGAGCTAAAACGACAAAGTTATGAATTTACGAAGATTTCTTAAAGAAAAATAAATACTTTAATAAAAACTCGAAAATAAATTAATTCAAACCTACTGTACAGTTCTATAATCACGTAGAGCTCACAAATATGAATCTAACGCAATTTGAATGGATCAAATCGGAGTTAAAACGGAGATTCTACGACTAAAACAAGTTGAGTGGCAAAACTGTAAATATCAGAAAACGTATTTTTCATTTACCGAAACGAAATACGTTTTCAACCGATCAAAGCGTACTCTGAGCTTTACGTTTTAGGACTGCGGGTTCGAAATAATAAAAACTCAGGGTCTCTTTTACAAGATTACGAATGAACCGGTATCTTCTAATTATAACCGTTGGATTCAAAATCAACGATCCAGATTGGATCGGGGAAGGGAGAAGGGATGCCGGCGGCGCTCCGGCCGATTCCCGGCCGTCGGCGAGCTCCCACGGCGGCGCCATCATCGGAGAATGCCAAAACGCATCTCCGACCACCAAACGATGAAGGGAAAACACCAGGAGATCGAGAAGCTCACGGCGAACTCACCCCGCGCGAAGATAGGACCGGAGGACGGCCGGAAAGTGGCGGCTAGCTCAGGATGGCGGCTATGGCGGCGGTGGTGCTTGCGGTGGCGAGGCTAGATGGCTACGGCAGCCCAAAAGGGATGGAATGAGGGCGGAAGGGTCCGGGGGCCTCGTTTTATAGCCCGTAGGCGTCGGTAAGTAAGGAAGGGAGGGAGATTTGATGCGGATTCGGATCACCGAATCGAAGAGAGAGAGGAAGGCGGTGCTCGCGGTTGGAAGGAGCTGGAGGAAGAAGAAAGGAAAGGGAGAATGGACGCTGACCGGTGGGACCAACGCGTCAGCGACACAGTGCGGGAAACGGCCGCGCGCGCGAAGACGGGCCAGCTGGCCGCGGCTTGGGCTCGGCCCAAGAAAACCGGAGGCGGGCGCGGGGGAAGAAATAGTGGGCCGCTGCTGCAGGCCGAGCACTGGGCTGCGGAAGGAATGCGGCCCGAAGAAGAAAATTTCTTTCTCTTTTTCTTTTTCAAAATTTTCAAAGCCAATTTTCAAAGGATTTTCAAATCCAAATTGAATTTGATTTAAACCACTCATTACAAAATCCCAAATGCAGCAGCATGAATGCTCAATCATGTTCCTTCCCTTATATTAAATTTTAAATTTATAAAAATTATTATTATCCTAAATTTGCATGCTCACAAAAATATATCTAAAAATCATATTTTCCTATTTTTCTTCTTTCCAAAATTTTAGGGTGTTACAATTCTACCCCCCTTAAGATGAATCTCGTCCCGAGATTCGACCGATGCTTACTCAAACAATTGCGGGTAGGTTTTTCTCAGATCCTCTTCTCGCTCCCAAGTAGCCTCTTCTGCTGTGTACCGATTCCACTGTACCTTACACATTTTGATTGTTCGACTTCTTGTGACTCTGTCAGCAGTCTCCAAAATTTTAACCGGGAACGCTTCATATGTAAAATCCTCCTTAACAGTGAGCTCCTCTAATGGAATCTGTTCCTCTGGTACTCGTAAACATTTCTTCAGTTGAGACACATGGAACACATCATGTACACCTGCCAAACTCTCGGGTAATTCCAATTGATATGCCACTTCACCACGTCTCTCTATAATCTTGAAAGGTCCAATATATCTTGGTGCCAATTTACCTTTCATGTTAAATCTCTTCACACTTCTCATGGGAGACACTTTCAAGTAAACATAATCCCCTACCTCAAAAGTCAACTCTCTTCTACGAGTATCAGCATAACTTTTCTGTCGGGACTGTGCTATTTTTAGATTATCTCTAATCATTCTCACTTTCTTTTCAGCATCCTTTAGTACATCAGGCCCAAACACTTGACTCTCCCCTGTCTGATTCCAGAACAACGGGGTCCTACACTTTCGTCCATATAGAGCCTCAAACGGTGCCATCTGAAGACTCTTCTGATAACTATTGTTATAAGAGAACTCTGCATAAGGCAAGCTCTTATCCCAGCTAGTACCATATTGTAAAGCACAAGCTCTCAACATATCTTCCAATATCTGATTAATTCTCTCCGTTTGACCATCTGTCTGGGGATGATAATCTGTACTAAAATTCAGTTTAGTTCCCAATGATTCATGTATCTTTTGCCAATAATGAGATGTAAACTGAGTACCTCGATCAGACACAATCTTCTTAGGAACTCCATGTAGACTCACTATTCTTTCCATATACAACTCTGCCAACTTCGCACTGCTATATGTAGTCCTCACTGGCAGAAAATGAGCAACCTTAGTCAGACGATCCACTATCACCCAAATTGAATCATATCCTCTCTGAGTCTGTGGCAACCCAACTATAAAGTCCATACCAACCTCTTTCCATTTCCACTCGGGTATCTGCATAGGCTGTAACAATCCTGCAGGTCTCTGATGTTCAGCTTTCACCATTTGACAAGTGTCACACAAAGCAACATACTCAGCAACGTCTCTCTTTAAACCATACCACCATTATTTCTCTTTCAGATCCAAATACATCTTAGTACTCCCCGGATGTATGGAATAAGCTGACTCATGAGCTTCACGCAGAATTGCCCTTCTGATATCCTTATCCTCAGGCACACACAGCCTTTTTCCAAACCATAGCGTACCATTATCATCCTTACGAAATCCTGGAGATTTACCCTTCGCTATGTTTTCAGCTATCTCTCTCAACTTTTCATCTTTCAGCTGACTCTTGCGGATTTCTTGCTCCAAAGTAGGCTCTAGTACTTATTCCACTGCATGGGTAGTAAATCCTAAGTTCAGATGTTTGCATTCAGCACACAATTCTTTTGGCATAGGCATTACTTGTATTTCATTTGCGTAGCTTTTCCTACTAAGAGCATCAGCAACAACGTTGGCCTTTCCTGGGTGATAATGCACCTCTAGATCATAGTCTTTTATCAACTCTAACCATCTACGCTACCTCAAGTTCAGATCTGTTTGAGTGAAGATATACTTTAGACTCTTGTGATCAGTGTATATATCACTCTTGTGTCCAATCAAATAATGTCTCCATATCTTTAATGCATGAACCGCAGCTAATTCCAAATCATGAGTAGGGTAATTCAACTCATGCTTCCTCAACTGTCTCGATGCATATGCCACAACTCTACCTTCTTGCATCAGAACACATCCCAAACCCAATCGAGATGCATCACAATAGATAGAGAAAGGTTTATTCAGATCTGGCAAAACTAAGATGGGTGCAGTAGTCAATCTTTTCTTTAATTCCTCAAAATTAGCTTGGCACTTCTCAGACCATACAAAGTTGGCATTCTTCTCCAATAATGCAGTCATTGGTTTTGCAAGCTTTGAAAACCCCTCTATAAATCTCCTATAATAGCCAGCCAATCCCAAGAAGCTACGGATCTCACTTACATTGATGGGTGGCTTCCAGTTCAATACGTCTTTCACCTTGCTAGGATCTACTGATATTCCTCCATTTGAGACAATATGACCCAGAAAAGAAACTTCCTTCAACCAATAGGATCTACTGATATTCCTCCTTTTTGCATATAGTTGGTGTTCTCTGAGCTTTTGCAAGACCAACCTCAAATGTTCAGCATGTTCTTCCTCAGTCTTGGAAAATACTAGAATATAATCAATGAATACCACTACAAACTTGTCCAGATATTCCATGAACACCTTATTCATTAAGTACATGAAGTATGCAGGGGCGTTAGTCAAACCAAAAGACATCACTGTATACTCATATAACCCATACCGTGTGGTGAAAAGCTGTCTTTGGTATATCCCTGGCACGAATCTTCAATTGATGATACCCAGAGCGAAGATCAATCTTGGAGAATACACAAGCTCCTCTCAACTGATCAAACAGGTCATCAATTCTAGGCAATGGGTACTTATTCTTGATAGTAACCTCATTGAGAGACCGATAATCTACACACATCCTCTGAGTTCCATCTTTCTTATCCACAAAAATCACTGGTGCTCCCCACGGTGAAGAACTAGGATGAATAAAACCCTTATCCTGCAACTCCTTAATTTGTTTCTTAAGTTCTTCTAATTTATTTACTCCCATTCTATATGGACGCTTAGCTATGGGTGCAGTTCTAGGTAATAATTCAATAATAAATTCAATGTCACGGTCTGGTGGCATACCTGACAATTCCTCAGGAAACACATCGGGAAACTTCTCCACAACTGGATCTTCCTGGTTGGCACCGTCATTGAGCTGGTTCACTGTAGCGGTCTCCTGTTTCTGCACTTTTACCTCAACCATGATTCTATCACCCTTTGGTGTTGTCAGTACAACTGATTTACCCTTGCACTGTATCTCTGCTTGTTGTTGCATCATCCAATCCATTTCCATTATAAGATCAATCCCAGCTGTTCTCAATACTATAGGACTAACTGCAAACTCTACCCCCCTTAAATTGAGACTAATCGGAAGACAGCGATAAGATGCTGGCATGCTTCCACCAGGTGAGTTTACTAAGATAGGGTTCTTCATGGCACACAAATGGATTCTATGTATTCTAACAAATGATTGTGATATGAAAGAATGTGATGCTTCAGAATCAAAAAGAACAGTGGCGGGAGTAGAGTGGACATCGAACGTACCAAGCATAACTTCTGGCTCCTCCACTGCGGTCTCCTGGGACAAGTGATTCACCATTCCAGAGTTAGGTGCTAGCTTCTGGTGGCTGCTCTGTCTCTGGGGAGTCTGCTGGTTGGGCTTCTCAGGGCAATTGTAGGACAAGTGACCTTCTTTCCCACATCGGAAACACCTGTTGGGAGTACTGGGAGCACTAGTCTTTGTGGGAGTGTTGTTGGAAGGACCCTGACGCTGTGCTTGATTCCCATTCTGCTGCGGAGGACGTTGGTTGCTATTCTACGGCTAGAATGGGGGACGTTGCGGGAACTGCCCACGGAAAGGGGCCTGACCACGATTCCACTGTCCAGAAGGAGGCCTCTGTTGATTAGTCTGCTGAAAGCCAGTACGTGGACGGGTGTTGCTACCAGAGGCTTGTCCCTGTAACCTTTTCCTCTTAGCATCCATTTCCTTGCGCTTGTTATCCACCACAATAGCGCGGTTCACAAGCGTCTGAAAGTTAGGGTAGGTATTGGACATCAACTGCAACCGTAGTCCATCATATAATCCCTTCAAGAAGCGACGCTGCTTATCATTGTCATTGGCCACCTCATGTGGAGCATATCGTGACAATTGAGCAAACTTGTCACGGTACTCAGCTACAGACATTGACCCTTGGGTCAGGTTCCTGAATTCCTCCGCTTTCAACTCTATCATCCCTTCAGGTATATGGTAAGCCCTGAAGTTCTCTCTAAACTCCTGCCAGGTGACTGCAGGAGCATTGGCGGGACGACCATACTCATATGACTCCCACCAATCCTGAGCTTCTCCCTGAAGTTGTCCAGAAGCGAACAGCACCTTCTGTCGGTCATCACATTGTGCAATATTGAGTTGCTTCTCCACAGCACGAAGCCAATCATCGGCTTCCAAAGGATCAGCAGCATGTGTGAACACTGGGGGACGACCCTTCAAAAATTCACCACACTTATCACGTGGTTGAGCCCCAGCAACTGGCTGATTTTGCTGATTCTGCACCAGTTGTTGCATCAACTGCGTCTGCACTGCCAACAGTTGCTCAATAGTTGGTGGCGGTGGTGGTGGTGGATTTGGGGGAATGTTTCCACGACCCCTGCCTCTTCCTCTTCCGGTCATCTGCCACCCATAAACATGCAAACTTTAAGAATTTCATGTTATCAACCACTTATAAGATAAAGAATAAGATCTGAAAGTTTTCTGGACGAGTAGCAATATTGACAGTTCAGTATTTCAATCATATCTCGAGCTACAGAAGTCCAAAAGAGGCGTGCTTTATATGGTTGGAAAGTTTATGAAATTATCCACAACTTCTATTCAGACATCAAGATCAGATTCTGTCGTTAAGTCTATGAAAAATAAGGCGTAACAGAAACTGTTCCAGATTTCAGACTGTGCAGAAACTCTAATTTGTGAAAATTATATCTCTCGAACCAGATCAGATAAAAAGGTAATTCCAGTGGCATTTGAAAGATGCTTAAGTCTAGTTTCTCTCATAAAAATTTCATAAATATTGCACGAACCATTTTTGAACTATAGTGGAAACATTGCAGACTACTCCAGAAAACAGCAAGGACAGAAACGTGATAATACCAACCCAACTATTATTCCCTTGACTATTAAACTTATTATTCTTAAAAATGGAACTTGTAGACACGCCTACAAGTCCCAACACTCAAACAAAGATCCAACTCACACATAAGCATAATAATAAAGCAACTAGCACACCAAGGTTCAAACCACACGACAGACTCGACTGACTCAACTGACGTTACTAAGAACGTTCTTATTACATAAAGGACTCCTACTTCCTAAGGAAGTGGCTCATGCTCTAATGTCTCATAAATCTTGGGCATGCCTTGGTTTTCTCGGAGTTCATCAATGGTTGCCTGGCACCTCTTGATAGTCTTCCCTTGTGCCTTCACCATCTCTTCTAACTGCAGCTTCCTATCCATCATATCATAGACAAGGTTCACCATCACCCGAGGTAGTGGCTCTAGCTGCACTAGATCTGTCATAGCCCATCCAAGGTCGGGGTGTGCACGAGGAAAGTAGCGATGAATGTCATGCTTCATAAGGTTATAGCGAAGATAGCGGAGACCCATACATGCTTCAAAAGCAACATCTTCAATGATATCCTCTATAGTAGCTCGATGACCCACGTGAGAGAACATCCTGTCCAGCTGATATGCCCCCTTGTCTTGTTTATGTGCAAAGATGTTTGCCCTCGCCTTCCAGTACGTATGCTCCAGTGGATGAGTGTACTCCCAGCAGACGTACTCCACAGCTGGATGCCAATCAGCGAAGTAAGTAGTGAGCATCCCCACAAGGCGAAGATGAGAGACAGCATTCCCTCCATTCCTATGGTAGATCCTCAGAGTCCACCCCATTGGAGGAGGTGGCATATCTCCAAGAGCTTCATGATGTGGTGGAGACGGGGGTTGTCCTCCTCCATTAGCTTCCTCTTCATCATCTTCAATCTCGATGATCTCTGGATCTTCTTCAGGCTCGGGCTCTTCCTGGGGAGGTGCTGGTGCTTGGATTGGTGCTTCAGGGGCCTGCTCCTGTTCCTAGGGTTCTGGCTCTTGTGGCTCTTCAGTTGCAAGCAGGGCACGAGGTGGGTAGTATCCTCCAGAGCTGATGCGGGCAGTCTTACGGTCACGGGCCATCTACAGAATTTTTAGATGTAGTTAGAATAGAGGCAAAATTTCATAATAGAATGAGACATAAGAAGCATAAAAATTTATCAAATAACAAGAGCAAGATAGTGAGCATAAAAATAGTGTAAAGATGATACTAAATCGACCATTTCTAGCTAGACTTGCGTCCTACAGTCAACAAGAGCTCTGATACCAATTTGTCACACCCATTTAACGACCAAATGCAATGCATACCCTTATGTGTGCCCAGAGATCAATCACACATAAGTTAACAAATTATAACGGAAGTATCATCACAAATGTTATTACATCACGATATTTAACACATATGTAGCGGAAGTAAAAATAATAAACTCTCGTGGTAGCTCCAATCATAGGTACATTGACTGGTTGACTGCAAGTCTAGTAATCCTCAGGGAAGTAGGCGTAGTAGTCACTATTACCACCATCTGTTATCCATCCGGGATTTTTATCCAAGTAAGAAAAATAAACAAGCGTAAGTACATCTCGTACTCAACAAGTGTAACATGGGGTTCATGAGGCTCGAAAGGCATAACATTGGTTTATCAGCATGTAGCTTTTAGTTAGCATAATTTTAACATATCAATAGCATCAAAATGTCTCAATGTAAACAATAAACATATGATCCATGTGAAATGATTGATGAATAGCAAAAACATAATCATTAACAATTATCAACTATTCCATAAGGGTCCAACGCCACTCGTGACCGTGAGCACGACTGTTATAACAGTTTTACACTCTGCAGAGGTTGTACACTTTCACTGTGAGTCGTGTTACCCATATGCCCGGGTTAATTACTCCCAAACACTACCAAGGTGAGCAGGCAGGGTAAACACTATGAAGTCTTTCGAAGGTTCGTCTAACAAGTTAGGGCCATTAGATTCACTCGGCAAACAGATGTAGAGCCCCCCTTCCAAATGGCACAATAACCCGCAGCCTATACACATAAGGACAGAGGCCGCACTATACCCGATTCATCAAGCCATTCTTACGCCAAAAAGGTTACCTCTAACAAGCTAGAAAAGGTCCTTCTATATGACTAAAGCCAGAGCCATATAGCCCCCACAGTTGTACTGTAAATCCCGGATTTTCGCTTATAGATGAGTCCTTATGGAGAGTAATTAGAGCATCAAAAGTAACCCCCATGCTCTAATCCCCTTTAAACATTAATCAAAATCATCATTTAATATTTGTTGCATATTCCTCTAATCAATTTACATGATCATAGTCCATGTTTAAGCACTAGCCATACTACTCAATGCAATGTAATAGGTATCAAGGTGTAGGATCAATCACTAAGTCATCCTTAACAAGGAATAGATGCATAATGATATTATTTGCATAATGTGAATAGGACAACAAGGATAATCCCATGCTATACTTGCCTTGCTCAAACTGGTCCTGAAGATCTTACTCGTAGAAAGGCTCTTGATCCCCAACGAATTGCTCACCGTCTATACTCGATCAACAACAGCAACAACACACATCCAGAGGCAATCATGCATAAACAAACAAGACTATAATTAGAACAGTACACCATCAGTAAGGAAACAAAATAAAAAGTCTTTAAAACGAATCTACAACTCGCTAGGATCACACAGACGCGAAGATCACGAAAAACGGAGCTAAAACAACAAAGTTATGAATTTACGAAGATTTCCTAAAGAAAAATAAATACTTTAATAAAAACTCGAAAATAAATTAATCCAAACCTACTGTACAGTTCTATAATCACGTAGAGCTCGCAAATATGAATCTAACGCAATTTGAATGGATCAAATCGGAGTTAAAACGGAGATTCTACGACTAAAACAAGTTGAGTGGCAAAACTGTAAATATCAGAAAACGTATTTTTCATTTACCGAAACGAAATACGTTTTCAACCGATCAAAGCGTACTCTGAGCTTTACGTTTTAGGACTGCGGGTTCGAAATAATAAAAACTCAAGGTCTCTTTTAGAAGATTACGAATGAACCGGTATCTTCTAATTATAACCGTTGGATTCAAAATCAACGATCCAGATTGGATCGGGGGAAGAGAGAAGGGATGCCGGCGGCGCTCCGGCCGATTCCCGGCCGTCGGCGAGCTCCCACGGCGGCGCCATCATCGGAGAATGCCAAAACGCATCTCCGACCACCAAACGATGAAGGGAAAACACCAGGAGATCGAGAAGCTCACGGCGAACTCACCCCGCGCGAAGATAGGACCGGAGGACGGCCGGAAAGTGGCGGCTAGCTCGGGATGGCGGCTATGGCGGCGGTGGTGCTTGCGGTGGCGAGGCTAGATGGCTACGGCAGCCCAAAAGGGATGGAATGAGGGCGGAAGGGTGCGGGGGCCTCATTTTATAGCCCGTAGGCGTCGGTAAGTAAGGAAGGGAGGGAGATTTGATGCGGATTCGGATCACCGAATCGAAGAGAGAGAGGAAGGCGGTGCTCGCGGTTGGAAGGAGCTGGAGGAAGAAGAAAGGAAAGGGAGAATGGACGCTGACCGGTGGGACCAACGCGTCAGCGACACAGTGCGGGAAATGGCCGCGCGCGCGAAGACGGGCCGGCTGGCCGCGGCTTGGGCTCGGCCCAAGAAAACCGGAGGCGGGCGCGGGGGAAGAAAGAGTGGGCCGCCGCTGCAGGCCGAGCACTGGGCTGCGGAAGGAATGCGGCCCGAAGAAGAAAATTTCCTTTCTCTTTTTCTTTTTCAAATTTTTCAAAGCCAATTTTTAAAGGATTTTCAAATCCAAATTGAATTTGATTTAAACCACTCATTACAAAATCCCAAATGCAGCAGCATGAATGTTCAATCATGTTCCTTCCCTTATATTAAATTTTAAATTTATAAAAATTATTATTATCCTAAATTTGCATGCTCACAAAAATATATCTAAAAATCATATTTTCCTATTTTTCTTCTTTCCAAAATTTTAGGGTGTTACAATCGCCGGAGAGGGAGCGAGGAAAGGCGCGTGCGTGGGTGCGAGCGTTGAAGCCTCGGCGGAGGTGCGTTGAAGCCTCAAATCGTCGTTGACCCTAGGATCGTGGTGAAGCCTCTTTATATTAGATCTGGATCGTTGATTTGTTATGTTGTGGTTTTTCTGGGTGCACAAACTGGTGTGGATGGATGAAATGTCATGTCTGTGGGGGACAATTTCCTATGTGGACTGAGCGTAATTCGCATTGATCCATTATAGTAGAGATCAGTAAGATCTTAGTTGTTGACCTGAAACGGAAAGGTTGTAAGGCTTTTTTAACTGTGAACGCATTAAGAATGTAATAAGCTGCAAATGGAAGTTCCTGTTGGGAAACATCTTACCTTGTCTAAAATCCACAGTTTCCATGAATCACTCCTACGAGATGGGTTAGATTCAGCATAGTCTGGACCATGTTGGGACTGATTTCTCAGGAGAGGCAGCCTTGCAGGCACAGTCGCATCATCATCACTGTCATAGTCAGTCTCACGATCAGGCCCAAGGGTCCTGAGTACCATCCCATATGTTAATAGAGGATCGTCGCTCATGCTCAAAAGTTTAGTTCCACTTTAGAAAGTACAATTTCGATGATGCGGCTAGCCGGCTACTCAAATAAAACAGAAGCATATGTCAAGCAAAAATTTGCATTCCCCCAAACAGGATGCCAACACCTGATTTCTTAAGAAAATTGATTACTAACAATTTTAAACAAATGACATATGATCATTGCACCATGTGTGTTTGGTTCTTTCACAAACATTCTTATGGAAGCATATGCCAGTGGCGCAAAGGCAGAATGTTCAAACCCCCACCGCACTAAGTCGTGCATACCAGTGTGTGTGTCTTCTATTTCCATTCACAAGAACTTATACAACATTTACTAGTCATATGCAAGGTAGAATTATACAATAATGAACAATTGACTTTTATTGCAGTGGAGGTGCAGAAGAATCTAACCTGAGCAGCCATTACTGAGAGGCCTAGCCATTCACATATCTCAAAATTTGATCTCGCGAAGTGCTTGGAATCCTCAAACTTGCCTGATGGGTCAGGGGGAAATCCTGAAGTTTTTGAAAATTATCAAATACTCTGTCGGGACTCTGGACATAAAGTAGCAGATATTATAAGGAAAAAATCATAAAGTATCAGAGTTCACAGCTTAGCTCCTTACCATTTCCCACTTGCTATTCAGAAATACATCCATAGTGATTGTGCCATCTATAGTATAATAAGCACAAATACGATGGTCATGTACTACATTGTAAGGTTAAGGAAAAAGAGACCCAATATCACAGTGAGGTTGCACTGCACTAAACATTACAGAACTCAAAGAATGTAACTGCAATTTGAAACATGCATATGGTCATGTACTACATTGTAAGGTTAAGGAAAAAGAGACCCAATATCACAGTCAGGCGCGTGCTGTAGAGCTAGAGGAGAACTTAACCCTTTGAGAGCACATCTTCCTAGTACAGTGGAGAACGACATGGCCGGCCAACCTCCGCCACCGAGGAGCTCTAGTTGTTGCGGACCCTTAATGACGTGCGTCAGTGCGGTGCTCATATGCATGAGTGACCGTATGGTGGCGCATTAGAGAGCAGAGGCAGGAAGACCGGAGAGAAGAAGGGGACGCAGGAATAAGAAAGTGTGAAGGGGCAAAAACGACATTCATTGTCTTTCTCTGCTCTGCTATTCACGAAGAAACATTATTTTAGTAGGCATGACGTCTACCAGCAAATTAACAATCCTGTAGTGAGTCCGCTGGCCAAATAAACCTTGGAGAGTACAAGGCAGCTATACGATTCTAATCACGACAGAAGACCCGGCATTCTGAGTATAAGACAAATGAAGGAAAGTCAGAGGAAACTCATTGGACAACTGGTCACTGGTGGAGAGACAATGATGTGTTGCATCTTCTAGTTGCCTTGCGCACAAGCAACTCGCGTTTTGTTATTAAAAAACAAATCGAGTTTGCAGTTGCAGCGTGACCAAATCCTCGTCGTTCCTAGTATGCTTTTCCCATCCTAAAGCGCCCCTCAATACAAGACGCCGCGCTGGCGCAGCAGCAGTTGCCCGCCGGCTGTCAACGCCTTCTAGCCCTCTTTCATCCCTACTCTGCTCTACTTTTCCCTCCATAACTTTTGGCTGAATTGTAACATCCCTGCATAATTTATGACTCGAGTAAAAAATGTCATGAACCAATACGATCTTCTCACTCACACCAGACTCCAGAGGTGCAATCAGTGTGATATTTCATATAAGACTTATCATTAGCTAGGATTTCACTAGCGTGCCTTGGCCCCTTATTCTCAACCCTAGTACCAGAAAGCTCTATGCCATGGGGGAAAAGCAAAACATGCTAGCTTGGTACTAGTATCAGAGGTTGAAGGAATATTGCCACCCACGAGTTTGGGCCTGCATCATTCTATTGTATGTACTTCCATCATTCTATTGTATGTACTTCCACTGCATCTTGCACAACATGCTTGGTGATAAATTTTTGGGTCATGAAAACAAGAAAGTGATCAACCAAGTGGTTGCAACCTGTCTCTTCTTAGTAGAAAGATAGGCATGAGTACTTTTGTTCATGCTTTAGATGTTTCTTGCATTTTATATTTTGAAATAAGTTTTTCAACGTTCCAGTTTTGCAGGTTACAAGGATAAAGCACAACTGGTAGTCCTGCAAGATGCATGTCACACCCCAAAATTTATGATTTTGGGTTGTGGATAGAAAACACTAAATAAAACAAATGGTTTAAATATTTGTTTAAGATTTGACAAGACTAATTTAAGTTTTAGCAAATTTAGTTATAGAAAATTGTGGTATTTCAAACTTTTCCAAATTAATTTGGTGGGCTCTTGCCTGATGTGATGTTTGCTTGTTGTCTCTTGTGTGTTAAGAGCAAGCAAAGTCTTTAAAAATGCGTTTAGTGGATCGATCTTTCTTCTCCAGCACGTCTTTATCTTTTTCCGCAATCAATATTCCTTGTTTCTCATCTTAAGTTCTCGTTGGGAGTTTCCTAAAATCTTTTCTTTATAACGTAAATTATTCCTTTCAGTTCCTCATGTGTCAATCAATCTCAGTGAACTCTTCGGAAATTGTTCTGGCTTTTTCTGGAGCTAGTTCACGCTTTTCTGCGAGCGATATCTAATTTTTAGATGCTCCAAAATATCTTTTCATGAGCTCCAAATACTTTATTTGGGTTCCTCATGTTCCCTAATGTCCCTGGAAAATTTTCCCGAATTTTCGGAGCTTTCGGAGTATTTTTCGCGGCTTAAATAATAATTCTGGACTTTTCTAGAATTATTTTATCCACGAAATTAATTAATTCCGAAAATAATAAATATCTCATTTTCCACCGAGGCCCGTGTGCAATAATCTTAAATGTCCATACATTTATTTACTAATGGGCTTTGATGATTAATTAGGCCCGTGAGTAGAGGTGGAGGGTGCAACGTCAATTAGTACCATATTGCTAGTTGATGTGAAGGTGGAGAGTTTTCCTCCCTATATATATGTACCTACCCCTTGGGCAAAGCACACCAAAACTACCGTAGAGGAGCCCCTAATTTGGGAAATCTCTCGTGCAGTAAATTATATATTTTCTCCTCCCTCTTGTGTTGCCCTAGGCTGAGGTCCTTCAGATGGATGGAGGTAGAAGATGAAGTATCTGCGGTTCTGCCACTGATTCGTAATATCTTTGTCGTTTCTTCGTTTTAATTTCGTTTTTGCGTGCACGGTTTTAGCGTTCTGGTTGCACGCATTTTACTTTTTCACTTCGCGCTTGCTTGGCTGGCTCCGACATCTGGGTTCCATCGCCTGGCTATTTATTCCCGTGTTGCATGCGCCTGTGTAGTTCTAGAACCAGCAGAGCACATGGCCAGCAGTTGTATTCGTCTGTAGTACTAGAACCAGCAGAACATGGCCAGTTCGTTTGCTAGCTTTGATCTAAACGTCCCTACTAGAAGATGAGAACGGACCGTGGAGACCTGCGACGCGAGGAAGCGAGGCGCGCGAGGAGCGGCGAGCGGCGAGCACGATAGGCGAGCGGCAAGCGGCGAGCACAGACGAGGACTTAAGAAAGTGAGAGCCGCGAGCCATTGTATCCCTGCAGTCCGCTTTTCGCTATCGGAGACCGCCTAGGTGAGTGTCCCGGTCTGTTAGAACCGGTGCATCATCAGCCCTTGCATTCCGCCGCGTTTGAATCTCGTCGAGAGACAGAGCGACCGCCGACGCTGTAAGCACTGCCTGTTGTTTTCCGTCGACCCGACCAGGACACCGGCGGCCTACACGGAAGATCGACATCGTTCCGCCGCAGTCTACGTGCACGGCGTCTGCTGCCTTACTGTCGTTCGAGACCCGCCACCGAACTTTGCACCAAGGAAGTTATCGTCCGCTCCGCCGAAGTTCCGCGACACCTCTGTGTCGGCCCTGTCCTCACAAAGTCCTGGGGTGAGTTCTCCATCATCTCCTCTTTCTTCCTCGGAGCCGGCGGACTACGTCTTTCTCTTGCTGCTCTTGCTGTGCGGACTGCAGAACTTGCTTCGGCAGGCAGCCATCGTCGACGCTTCTTTGTCCTTGTTAAACTCTCGCCGAGCATCCCAGTGCACCGTGCGTGCTGCCCTGCTCCAATTCCGATTGCTAGCTTGATGACATCATCATCACATCATGCTCGCATTATGGCCGTTTTCTTTTAGCAAAACAAATCCAGAAATACCATGCGAATAAAGCACCTATCTTTAGCAATCGATTAACACAGTTTCTTTGTTATATTTCCGTTTGGCTCAGTCTAAGTTGCGTTAGATTTGTGTTTGCACTAGTGCTAATGTTTTATCATATCACGTGTTTATGATTTTATTAATTTAATTGCTAAATTAATTAACAATTGGATTTATAATTGAAAGCCATATAGCTTTTATACCTGGGTAATTTATACATCAAATATTAATGTGATTAGTTGCTTATTTACATGTGTTTCTAAATTCTAAGTTGTTTAATAAACACGTTGTATATAAGATAAACTTGAGCAGTTGCTTTAACATATACTTTTTCTTTTACAAGGATAAAGTTAAACTTGATTGAATTATATGACACTTTTTATAAATAAACTATGAGTAGTTTTGCCGGGCTTCCGAATTAAATCCTGTTTTGAGTAATCTAGTCTAAATAACTTTTTACGTGGTTTTGCTCAATTAAAATAAATCAAGCATATAGACTTTTTCTTTAATATAATATAAAAGTCTCGGTAGTTTCACTATCCTAGCTTTGTTTTTAGTGCGATCAAGTTGTGCTGAGTTTGTAATGACGTGATCACGGCTTATTAGCTGTTCTTAATTAAATATTAAATTGATTAATATGGATGCAATACTTTGTATAATTAAAAGCAATGTAAGTAAATATCAATCTTTTGTAAATAAATACTAATTTGATTAATAATTATTTAATAGCTTTTTAGTTAAAATCAACATAGGGTTGTAATTCCGGTGTCGTTCTTGTTGCCTTGCGACCGTGCCAATGTAAGATACACGTGAACAATGTCATGTACCATGTCAAATGTTTATTAATCCTACTAATTTGATTAATGATTAGGCAAACTTGTTTCTAATTTTTTTATAAATATTAGTCAACTTAAATATGTATTTATTGGTTATAATTTGCCTAGTTTAAACATGATCATATAAAGTCGGTTTAGATGCAATTTGATTAATAATTATGCAGTGCCTTTTTGAATTAAAAGTTATTCAGGTTTATCTCCGGTCTTTTATGAATAATAAAATGTTAACTAGATAAATATCAAGTTAAATGTTCCTTTGTTAATTATAACTTGCTTAATTTAATCTGTAACATGATGAGCCGATTAATTTCTATCATCATTATGATTCTGAATTATAATTTGTCTAGTTGAACCCACGTCATATACAGTTTGAGATGCTATCAGACGCACTTTTCTTTTGCAAAGTTTCGGTTTAATTTGATTAACGGATACATGCATGTTTATAAATAAATTATGATTAACTGCTACATGAATATATTTTCTTTACTTATAACTTGATTAAATAAACCACGTTGCATATATTAAACTCAAAAATAGGTGTTCTCTCATGTCATTTTATTTTGCTAAGTCAAAGTTTAACATGATTTAACTTCTGTCATCAATGTATTTTTTTTATAAGCTTGAACACATGTCCTATCTCGTTCGAGTAGAAGTTCTCACATGTTTAATTATTTTCTTTGCATAGATAAAGCGTAACCTGCTTAATAAAATATTATGTGGAAATATTTATAAAATATATAAACTATGGTTAGTTTCAACTCGGTGTTGAGTCCAAATATGATTTGTCTAATCTGAGCTAATTACTTTTTCATGATCTTGTTAGCTAAAATAAATCAAGTATGTAGTGGTTCCCTTTTATAATATAAATATTCCGATAGTCTTTTTCTTTTTAACGATAGTTCCGTTATCGACGTTTCTTGTGTTCTCGTGACCGTAGCCGATAGCTCTCTTATAGTACGTCGTTTTAACTTGTGTGGTGTATTGTTCTTAGTTTTCTATGTTTGCTTCTTGCATGTTTGCCTATGCGTGATGTTCGCTACGAGTAGAATGAAAACCCTCTGTGAGTGTTGAAGATCAAGAGGGGATGACCAGAAGATAACTGAAGGTTCTCTGAGCAAGTTGCTTTAGGTGTAAAGCAAGTTCAAGGCAAGTATAGCATGGGATCATCCTTGTTTCCTATTCACCTTTAATACACTTAATTCATGTGCATGTGTCTACCTTGTTACCCCTAAGGATATCCTAGCTTTTGTATCTTGTACCTTGACACCGGTGGAACATTGCATTGGGTAGTATTTATGCTAGTGCTCAAGATAAATAACCATGATCTGTAACTTGACTAATGGTATATGCAATAAACGTTTAAAAGATGCTTTATAGAAACATGGATCAAGAGGGCTAGAGCATTGGGTTGTTTTTATGGTGCTCTAGTTTCTCTCCTTAAGGACTTATCTGTAAGCGAACATCCGGGACTTACAGTACAGCTGTGAGGGCTACATGGCTCTGGCTTTAGTCATATAAGAGGACCTTTTCTAGCTTGTTAGTGGTTACCTTTAAGGCGCAAGAGGGGTTGTGTTCCGGGTTGGGTGTAGTGCGGCTCCTGTCCTTATGAGTATAGGCTGCGTGTCATTGTGCCATACGGAAGGGGAGCTCTACATTTGCAGGCCACAGAAACCTAGCGGCCCTAACTTGTTAGACGAACCTTTGAAAGACTTCATAGTGAACCCTGCCGACCTTCCTTGGTAGTGGGTTAAGAGGCTGATCACCTCGGGCGAAAGGGTAAATCACGACTCACAGTGAAAGTGTACAACCTCTGCAGAGTGTAAAACTGGTATATCAGCCGTGCTCACGGTCACGAGCGGCCTTGGACCCTTACAGAATAAATGATGAACACCGGTGATAATGTTAATATTGATGATATTGATGCTCGTTAATGATTATTATTTCTTGCTATACATTATTCTCGTTTACATGATCATGAGGTTATTTGGGTAAACTTGTTGCTACTCAACTGCTAAAAAGATGACTCACTAAAAGCTATTGCAGTAAACCCGTGTCAAACCTTTTGAGCCTCATGAACCCCGTGTTATATTGATGAGTTCGACATGGACTCACCCTTGCTATTTTCCCACACTCCAGTGTGTAGTGAGGTGCTGCTTAGAAGAAGGATGAAAGTGTAGTGAGTTTCCAGAAGTCTGTTAGAAGTGCTTGGCATATGGAGCCACCAGTCAGCCGTCCCTGAGAAGAATGGAGCCTGAAGTTTAGTCACCGTTCCGCGATACTCTGATGTAAGTGTTAATATAGCTATGTATACGTTATATAATAACATTGTTTCTGATACTTTTTCATTCTGACATATGTGTGGGCTTCCTGGGCACACATATGATTAGCCTGGTTTTGTTCTTTAGAACACCGGGTGTGACAATGCAATGGTAGTCCTACAATGGCTAGTCTGATGGAAACATTATTATTGAGAAGTTGTAACTTATGACATGCAGAGAAAGACAGTACACATTTGCATGTTATTATTTTTTATTTTCTTGAATTAAGTCAATTTGCATGGACAAATGTAACAGATGGATGGAGAAACTTGGATCCGGCTACATTCTATTTTTTTTTTATTATTTCTCGTTTTTTTGATATTAAATCAACATATCAGTGCTGTTGGTAACTTGGTCGATCACGGCCTGGTTACTCTTTGCATTTACTGTCCAAGTGCTTGCTTGTGAGTGCCCTCCGATTATCAACAACAAAGCAGCTACAAAATGAAGATTTCGACTTCTAATGCCTAAATCTCACTCCAGAACGCAAACTGACTGAATATAAATCGCAGCCAACAACAAAGAAAAGAAAACCGGAAAACACTACAAACAATGAACTCAACCATTCTACCACCTAGACAGACAAAAAGGAGAGCAGAGGAAAGATGTGTACCCGCGATAAAAATACATGAAGGATGCAGCTGATGCCTGATGGATGGGGGGGGGGGGGGGGGGGGGGGGGGGGGGGGGGGGGGGGGGGCAGGAAAGAATAAATATTTCTGTCTTTGGTCAGTGAAGGTACCAAGTACTCACACAGTCACACATCATATTTCAAGTATTTCATTTTCATCCTTCTGCATTGACAGGTGATGCAAATAGAAAAAAAAAATTGACAACAGACAAGCAGATAAAAATATATGGATGATGCAACTGACGGACAAGGGGAAATAAAAAATATTTCTGACTTTGGTGAGGGAAGGCACCAATCATGCCCTCGTCTCTTTCTGAAACAGCTCGGCGTCGCGAAACAGAGGCGGAGGAGGTCACGGTCGTCGTGGCTGGCCATGATGTCCTCGACGCTCGGTGATGTCCATGGTTCCACGAGGAAGGAGCAGGCCGGGGTCTCGGCGGTGGCAGGGTTGGACCCGAATCAGAGGGCGTCAGTGCAGCGCGGTGGGCTCGTAGGGGCGCATCAAGGCCTCCGGCGTGACGTGGTTGGAGGAAGGGCCCGATGCCGATGGATGACTCGACGAGGCGTGACACAAGGAGGTAGCGGTGATGGACGAGGTCGACGCAGCTCCGGGTCTAGCGTCGTAGAGGAAGGGCACGATGTCGGGGCACGGCGTGTCGGTGTCGCCGCGAGGTGGAAACAGGGGCACGTCGTCATGGCGAGGATGGCGCGGATACGGCGAGACACCGGCAGTGGCTTGAG
This sequence comes from Saccharum hybrid cultivar R570, assembly GCA_038087645.1. Taxonomy (NCBI): domain Eukaryota; kingdom Viridiplantae; phylum Streptophyta; class Magnoliopsida; order Poales; family Poaceae; genus Saccharum; species Saccharum hybrid cultivar. The sequence continues at coordinate 7,527,904 of JAQSUU010000493.1, read as the reverse complement.
GCAGAGGCGCGATGTCACGGGCGAGCTGGCGTGCTCGACGGCGTCGGGAAGTAGAGCGCCGTGGTTGCTGCTCGGCTCCGTGAGGAAGCGGGGTGGCGTGGCGTGGCCGCGGGGACGCGGCACGGTGGGGCGAGGTGCTGCCATAGCGCTGCGTGGAAACGACGAGCGCGCCCACACGGCGAAGCAGAGGAGGGCCGCGCGGCCACGGTGCGACGGCACCTGACTGCTACGGTGGCCCGGCGTTGTGGAGCAGTGAGAGGGCGCGACGCAGCTGCGTGGGGGAGGAGATGAGGGTGGCGGCGGCTCATGGGGAACGACAGGGGAGGGGTGGCAGCCGTTTCTTTTATACGGAGTTTGGCTAGGGCTTCCAGGGCTCCAGTCATCCTCGACGTCCGTGTCATGGATGGGACACGCGGCGCAAATCATGCGGTAGTGTCTGGGAGCGCAGGGGCGCGGGTTTTTCCCTCGGAGCGACAGGGGCGGTGCCTGGGGAGCCGACGCTCCCTAGGGTTCCCAGGGCGAGGTCACGGTTAGGCTAGGTGGGCTGCTCGACAGCTGGGCCTGCAGCGCGGGGACGGGCCTATGGCTTCCGCGTGGGCCTGCGTGGGGTGAAGTCGCGAACTGGGCCGGCTGCCAAAGGAGGAGGGAGGAGGCGAGCAGCTGGGCTGGGCCAAGGCCGAGCGAGGTGAGAGGAGATGGGCTGGCGGGATGCCAAGGCCTGGCGGGTCGCTGGGCCGAGAGAAATGAGGAGGAGGGGGCTGGTTGAGCTAGATGAGTAGGAGAAAGTAAAATGGCTTTTCCCTTTTATGAATAGAGAATTTGAGAGGGATTTAAAGGTGAATTCAAAGGAGATTTGAAAAGGATTTTCAATGGAATTTGAGAGAGATTTGGATGGGATTTGAGGAGGAATTTCCAAGGAAGTTTGGGGGGCAGATTCGAAGTAAGGTTAGGAGATAATTCAAAGGGAGTTCGCGAAGAGCTCGAGGGGGAATTTGAGATGAACTCAGAGGAGAGTACTGGAGACGAATTTGGAAAGGATTCGAGAGAATAATTTTGGGAAAAGACTTGATGGCAAGTTGAGATGAACTCGATGGAAATTAAGAGGAATTCCCACAAAGGACTGAGGGGAAAGCTACGGACTTGTGGTCTCCAACACAAACATGACTCAAACACAAAACTACACAAGAGCACACACACTCGCTACAAGCAATTCTACATGTATGCAACGTTTTATTAGGGGGTTAGACTCAGGTTAGACCTAGAAACTACATGTTTTCACACAATTGCAGGAAAAAATTTTAAAAGGTTCGTATTTTTGGTCACTTGAAAAACCGGGATGTTACATGTTGTGATGGGGGCAAAAACGACATTCATTGTCTTTCTCTGCTCTGCTATTCACGAGGAAACATTATTTTAGTTGGCATGACGTCTACCAGCAAATTAACAATCTTGTAGTGTGTCCACTGGCCAATTAAACCTTGGAGAGTACAAGGCAGCTATACGATTCTAATCACCACAGAAGACCCGGTATTCTGAGTATTTAAGACAAATGAAGGAAAGTCAGAGGAAACTCATTGGACAACCGGTCACTGGTGGAGAGACAATGATGTGCTGTTTCTTCTAGTTGCCTTGCGCACAAGCAACTCGCATTTTGTTATTAAAAAAACAACTCGAGTTTGCAGTTGCAGCGTGACCAAATCCTTTTTTTTTTCCTAGCATGCTTTTCCCATCCTATAAAGCGCCCCTCAATACAAGACGCCGCGCTGTCAACGCCTGCTAGCCCTCAAGCAGGAGTGCAGGACTGCTGGGCAGGGGGTGCACCGCCTGCGCCTCTGCTCGTGCTGGCAGGCAGCCGGCCGATGTACGCCGCTCGCTCGCGTGTACGTGCTCCAGCGAACCAAAAGTTGAGCAGGTACTTGTTTCTTTTGTACACGTTGCAAGGCACCCAGCTCCCTCAAGTAGTAGCTCTTTAATTTGCCCTGCGGTGGAACCGTGGAAGTGGAACCTTTCCAATTCCAAGCTTTGTGGGCTAACAATCTCTTAACCCCTTTCACCCGCTGATTAATCATGTCATAAGTCTAGCTAGATTTGCTAATTTGGTGACTGCTGGATATCGGGTAGTGTTTTTGATTGGGTTCGGTTACCTTTTTTTCCTTGCCAATGAAGAATTTCATCAGAGATTTGTTAGCAAACTACTGTTACAACAGAGCCATGCCAAGCGTCTCTCCCTCTCGTGTCGCACCCCCCCCCCCCCCCCCCCCCCCCCCCCGCCGAATCTCACCGCGAGGCCGGCGGCCACTGCCCCCCGGCGGAGCTCAACCCGAGCCCGCCGGCCACCTCCTCCTCGGTCGCACGGTTGGCCATCTCCTCCCCATCGGCGACGGTTTCCTCCCCTCCTTTGTTCTGTTGTGGTCGTTCCAAGCATGAGCGGTGGGATTGTGATAGCCCGGGCTCGGAGTGCTCCGACGGCTCACCTCTGTCCTTCTGCGACGTCGTCTTTTCATCTGCATCTGCTGGCACGGGCTCCTCAACTCCTTCAGCGGCCGGGGCGGCAGATGTCTCTGCTGTGGTAGAGGTTATCCCTGCACCGCCCCCTCCCTGTTTCTGGGTGGCGTGGTGTTCGGAGGCCAGGTCCTGGCAGTTGGCAGGAGGTGGTTTCGCGTGGCGAGCAGCGCCGGCGCAGACGTGAAGCCCACCCCCCTCGTCGTCCTGTCCCTGCTGATTTAGTGGGCAGCTGCTTCAACTGTTTGTCTGCCGGTCATACTGCTGCCCAGTGCCGTCGGAAAACTCGGTGCTTCTGCTGCCGTTCGCTGGGGCACCACTCGTATGCGTGTCCCAGGGAGCCGAGTGGTGACGGAGCCTTGCTGCCGGAGTGTGTTCCTATCTAGAGGTGGCTTGGACGGACTATGTCGCCGCCTGGCGCTCTCCCCCGCAATGGTTATCCGGCAGGTGCAGAGTTTGGGGCCGCGGAGGCTAGGCTTGAGCGTCCTGTTTGGCGGCGCAAATCTCCTGCCCAGCCGCCGATCGGAGCCAATCCCTGCAATGGCATTCCGGCAGGCGAGGTCTCTGGTGGCGGGGTGGTTCAGTCGGGCCAGGCTACGTGATCGAATGGAGCTAGGGCGGCGAGGCCAGGGGCCGCCATGGGAGACGGAGAGAGGCGGCCGCGTCGTCGATGTTGGCCTTATTTCCGTCTGCTGGCTGCCTCTTCCACGGCTGCTCATCTTGCACGCACCTTCGACTTTGACAGAGTCCCTGTCACAGCGAGAGCAAGAGAGTGCACGAACACACAACACACGCGAACACAGTGGAACACTCGTGAATATTTTTGGGCTGCAATGCGGCAGCGTTTGCTGTTGCTTGGTATTGAATATAAAGAAGTTACATGCATTAATACATGGCCACCAGTGGCCTAGCTAATTGCAGCACGCTCGTGCTCAGTCACCGCCATCCCAGTGGCCTGGGACGTGCCGCAGGCATGCATAGTCTGGTCATAGTGCGCGCTAGCCACGCACAGCCATAGCAGGTAATCAACTAGCTAAGATTAGAAAGCAGCTAAGTGTGGCATGCTCAGGACTTATTCTCACAATCTCCTCCTAAGTCCTAAAGCACCTACGCTAACTTCCTCATGCCAATCCCGTGACGGAGTTCCTGGAAACGAACACGGCCAAGTGCCTTGGTCAGGATGTCGCTCAGCTGAAATTCAGTGCCGATGAACTCGACGTCGATCAGCTTGTTGTCGCAGCACTCCCGGATGAAATGGAACTTGATGTCAATATGCTTGCTCCGGTCGTGATGCACAGGATTCTTCATGAGTGCGATGGCGGACTTGTTGTCCACCTTGAGCTTGGGCACGAGGATTTTACTGCCGGTGAGCTCAGCCAGCAGGCGTGCCAGCCATACCCCCTCGCACGCAGCTCCTAAGGCCGCGATGTACTCAGCCTCACATGAGGACAGCGTGACCACCTTTTGCTTCGCCGACTGCCATGCAATCGGCCCTCCAGCAAGGAAGAACATGAGCCCGCTGGTGCTCTTCCGATCGTTGACATCACCAGCAAGGTCGCTATCGGAGTAGCCCAGCAATGTTGGTGCAGCTGCATTCTTTCCTGCAGGGTGATAATGCACTCCCCAGTGCATCGTGCCAGCCACATAGCGGAGGACACGTTTGACGGCCGCCATGTGTTCCTGCGCGGTGCCTCCATGAACCGGCTCAGGTAGCCCACCGCGAACGCCAGATCAGGTCTGGAATTACACAAGTACCTGAGGCTCCTGATGATGCTGCGGTACTCGGTGGTGTCCACGTTCGGTGTTGTGCCCTCCTTGAGCAGCTTCAGCTTCAGCTCCATGGGAGTGGCGCTAGGATTGCAGGCAGCCATCCCCGCCTTCTCCAGTATCTTGGCGGCATAAGCACCTTGATGGAGTGTGATCCCGTCAGCTCCCTGTGTGACCTCCAGTCCGAGGTAGTAGGAGAGCGGCCCGAGGTCACTCATGCGGAAGGTGCTCTTCATCTGCGCCTTGAATTTGGAAACAACACCAGCATCACCGCCAGTTATAATTAGGTCGTCGACGTACACGCCTACGATCAGGCGCCCTCCTCCTTTTCCACGGGTGTACATCCCGTGCTCATTGATGCAGCGACTGAAGCCGAGCGCCATGAGTGAGGCGTCAAGCTTCTGGTTCCATGCTCGCGGAGCTTGACGTAGACCGTACAACGCCTTGTGGAGTCGGAGCACCTTGTGCTTGTGCTTGTCGTTGATGAACCCAGGCGGTTGCTGAACGTATACCTCCTCCTGGAGTTCACCGTTCAGGAACGCCAATTTCACGTCCATGTGATGGACAGACCACCCATAGTGTGCGGCGGTGGCGAGGAGCAGCCGCACCGACTCCAGGCGTGCGACGGGGGCGAACACCTCCTCAAAGTCGATGCCGGGGCGCTGTACGTAGCCCTTGGCGACGAGACGAGCTTTGTACTTGACGATGTCGCCGTTCTCGTCACACTTGACTTTGTACACCCACTTCAAGCCGATGGTGTGGTGTCCGTGCGGGAGCTCCACCAGCGACCAAGTGTCGTTGTCGCGGATGGACTTCATCTCCTCCTCCATCGCGGCAACCCAATTTGGGTCACCGCCCGCTTCCTTCAGGGACTTGGGCTCTTCCACGCTGACGGCGTGCAGTTCAGCCTCGATGTCGCGATGTGCCAGGCCAGGCACGGCGTCCATGCCGAGGATGTTGTCCAGTGTTCTGTACCGGTGCTCCAAATCTTCATCATCATCAGCGTCAAGGTTGTTGTCGGTGGTGAGTGGCGTCGCGAACTTGACCTGCACGCCCGTTGGGGCGATCGGAGTTGCTGGGGGTGGTGACGCAGGCTGTGGTGGTGACGCAGGCTGCACCTCCGGTGTTGGCGCGTGCGGGGATGTTAGAGCAGGTGACGACGAGCCTGGGGAAGATGACGCAGAGGGTTCCCGCCTGAGCTGGTACTCACACTCGACGGTGAAAGGCTCCTGGTCAGCACTTGCTGATGAGCCTCCCTAGTCCCAGCGCGCGCTTTCGTCAAAGACAGCATCGCGCGAGATGTGGACGCGCTCCGTGGTGGGGTCGTAGAAGCGGTACGCCTTCGACCCGTCCTGGTAGCCGATGAAGACTACCCTCTGTCCGCGATCGTCGAGCTTGGTGAGGTGCGGACGGAGGCGCTTGATGTAGGCGAGGCACCCGAACACCTTGAGGAAGTGCACGGGTGGCTTCTTCCCATACCATGCCTGGTACGACATCATGCCGTCGAGCGCGGTTGTCGGTGCCCGGTTGAGGAGGAACACAGCGGTGTGCACCGCCTCACCCAGAAGCGACCAGGCATCCCACGCGCACGCAGGATGCTTCTTGCCGTCCCCACGATCATCTGGTTCCGGCGCTCCACAACGCCATTTTTCTGCGGCGTGTACGGCACCGAGAAGTGACGCTGGACTCCTTCTCCTGCACAGTGTTCACCAAACTCAACTGAGGTGAACTCACCACCATTATCAGTGCGCAGCACTTTCAGCTTCTTGCCAGTCTCGCGCTCGACGCGGGCCTGGAACGCCATGATGGCTGCTGGTGCGTCCGCCTTCGTGCGGAGGAGCGTGAGCCACATGAAGCGACTCATGTCGTCGACGAGTAGCAGGAAGTAGACGTTCTCGGCTGGGGTCGGTGGCGAGATCGGGCCATAGAGGTCGCCGTGGACCAGCTCGAGCTCCTCCTTAGCGCGGTACTTCGCAGCCTGGGGGAACGACGTGCGCTTCTGCTTCGCCAACACACAGTCTTCGTAGACTTGCTCGACGTGGTCGATCGCCGGTAGCCCGCGCACCAGATCTTCGCGTCCCAGCTTGCGTAGCGACTGGAAGTTGAGGTGCCCGTACCGCTCATGCCAGCGCCAGGCGACATCGCCGACACGAGCAGTGAGGCACACTGGGGCGGCGATGTTCATGTCGAGGTAGTAGAGCCGGCTCGGTGATCGGTGCACCTTCGCGAGGAGTTGTCGCCGCAGGTCGAAGAGGCGCAGGATGCCAGATTCGATGTCGACCTTGAACCCGTCCTCATCCATCTGGCCGATGCTGACGATGTTCGTGGTGAGGCGCGGGATGTAGTAGACCCCATCAAGGCGATGATGTTCTCCGGTCTTGCAGGCGAAGAGGACGGTGCCCTTTCCTTCGATGGAGACCACCGACCCGTCACCGAACTTGACAGTTCCAGTGACGCCGGTGTTCAGCTCGGCAAAGACGTTCCGCGACCCCGTCATGTGGTTCGTTGCGCCGGTGTCGAGGACCCAGCGACGATGTCCCACAACCTCCTTCTCTTCCTCGCTGTTGAGGTGGAGGAGGACCTTGCGTTCGTCGAGGTGGACCCGGGTCTCGGATTCCGCCGCGATGTACATCAGCGCCCCTTCTTCTTCTTCGGCCTGTGCGACATGGGCCGTAGCCTTTTTCTTCTTCCCGCGGCAATCTTTGGCCCAATGGCCTGATTTTCCGTAGTTGTCGCAGCGATCGCCGCGTGGTGGCCTCCCGCCACCAGCGTTCCCGGCGCCCGCGTTCTGGCCATCAAGGCCATCACGCGATGAGGAGCCTGCACCGCCGCGCCCGCGTCCGCGCCCTTGGCGCTTCTCGCGGCTACTAGATCCCGCGCTGCTGCCGGAGTGCTCCTGCTCACGGCGTGCCTTGCGGTGGGCCTCTCAGTCCTCTTCGCAGAGCATCAGGCGCCCCATGGCATCTGTAATCTGCTTCGGCTTGGTGCGCTCCTCGAACACGCGCAGCCTCCCGATTACTTCCTCGACCGAGACATTGTTCAAGTCGAGGAACATCTCGAGGGAGACTACTGCCTGATTCAGCCGATCAGGCACCACCTGCAGCAACTTCTTTACTACCTCAGCGTCGGTGATGTGGACGCCGAGGGAGTGGAGATTGTTGGCGAGCGTGGTGATGCGGATGCCGAACTCGTCGACGGACTCGCCTCCCTTGAAGGTGATGTTGCCGAAGTCCCGCCGGAGCTGCTGCGCGCTGGCGTCGCACGCGCACTCGTCCCCGATCCGCATGTTCTTGACCGCGTCCTAGGCCTCCTTCACGGTGTCCTTCCTGGTGAGAGTGCTCCAGAGCTCGGAGGGCACCGAGCGCAAGAGACTCGACATCGCCAGTCGATCGTCGTGGTCGTCGTCATCGTCGCGCTCCTCCCCAAGGCCGTGGACGACGATGTCCCAGACGCCGAGCGTCTGGAAGTTCACCTTCATGACCAATGCCCATTCCAGATAGTTAGTCCGTGTGAGCATCGGCCATGAGACGTTGGCAGATGGCCTCTCGATGGCCCGGCGGTTGTTGGAGCGGCCGCGACGTCGTGGTGGCGAGCGCGATGGCGCAGTCTTCTTCTCGCCGGAGCCATCACCAGTGAGCGCCTTCTTCGTGGATGGTGACAACGACATGGTGGTGGCGAACCTAGCTCCGATGCCAATTGACAGAGTCCCTGTCACAGCGAGAGCAAGAGAGTGCACGAACACACAACACACGCGAACACAGGTGAAACACTCGTGAATATTTTTGGGCTGCAATGCGGCAGCGTTTGCTGTTGCTTGGTATTGAATATAAAGAAGTTACATGCATTAATACATGGCCACCAGTGGCCTAGCTAATTGCAGCACGCTCGTGCTCAGTCACCGCCATCCCAGTGGCCTAGGACGTGCCGCAGGCATGCATAGTCTGGTCATAGTGCGCGCTAGCCACGCACAGTCATAGCAGGTAATCAACTAGCTAAGATTAGAAAGCAGCTAAGTGTGGCATGCTCAGGACTTATTCTCACAGACTTCTACGACGTTGGCTCCCCCTGAGGCCCCTGCCATGCCTGTGCAGTCTCCCCATGCATTAGCAACTAGGATGATCGCGTGGCTAGGGCAGAAGAGGACCTCGCACGTGCCATGATCATGACAGTCTATGGGGCGGAGACCTTGGCCCCTACTAGTGAGGTGGTGGAGGTGCTCGCTGCTCGCCTGTGCGGCTGGGCGTCGAGGCGGGTTCCCTGGTGCTTCGCCGAGCTTCCAACTTGAGCTATCTCCTCGTCCTTCCGGATTTTGGCCTCGGTTTGGTGGACCTAGCCTCCTTCAGATGTTCAGTGTCGTGCATGGACCCAGCCGCGCTCCCGCCCACCAAGGAGCTCTAGGTCGCTGAACCTCCGGTCGCTGCTGTGGAAGATCCCACGGTGAAGAGGTTGTTGTCCTACCCTATCGAAGTTCGATCCTCCGTCCTGCTCGGGCCTGGTGCGCTCCTCCCCCACACCACCTCCTGCTGAGGGCGGAGGCGGTGATGGCTCCTCCACTCGACGGCGGCGTCACCGTTCATCTTCCCCATCGCGGTCTAATGCCTCCCCTGCGGGCCAGGACAGGACGACGATGGTGGTCGTTCTCGTCGTTGGTCTATCGTGGAGCTGGTGGGGGCCTTCCTCGTCAACCGTCGATTGCGTGGCGGCCCCCTCAACCATTGTCATTACGGCGGCCCCATCGCCCGCGGACCTACCCACTGATCTTCTGGAGCTGGTCGCGGGTTCCCAGGGGACGCTTGAAGCCGCTTAGGGCTCCCCAGACAATGAACCCCTCAGTTCTGCGGCCATTACGGCTCCTGCCAATGGCTTGGAGGGCCGTATCGATGGCAGCACAGCAGCTGTCAAGCCCTTCTCGTCAGTTGATGAGGCCCCTTCAATGATGTCTCTCCTACTCTTGTTCGGTTCGATGTATCGGAGGATTTGAAGCTCCCCTGGACCAGCTGCGCTAGCCCTGGGCTGATTTCCCAGGGGCCCATGGACTCGCAGGTTTCTCTTTCGACTAGAAAACCTGGGGCGCGGCGTTGCCGCACCATGTTTGATGTGCCTATGTTGATTTTACGATGGTTCTACAGTTTTATAATTTTTCAATGAGGAAAATGATATTATATATATTAGTAGTAGAATTAATTTGCTATATGATTTTGTAGGTTTGTAGATTTTGTAGGTTTGTACAGCTTTAGAATTTATGTTGAGAAAAATAACAGTATAACAACAGTAGCATTTGCATTTATATGTGATTGTGAGTTAATTTAGCAATTGAAGAAGAGGTGGCCGCGAAATATTTTAAATTTTCTCTTAGCTGAGTATAGATGTTGAAGTTCGCTAGAAAAGAGACAAATTCTTGGTATATGTAGATTAGGCTAGCAATGGAATTGTTCAGAATAAGGGCTATTTGTATTTGTGACAATCACCAAAAATTAGAAAAAGGATTTGAATATGTATAGTTTTATTTTAGATTATTTTTTGTGGAAGAATTATGGGATTCGGAGTTAGGATTGATGAGATATAAACTTTCTAAGTTTATCGGCAAAGTCCGAATGAGAGGAATTTGGAAATTGTTTTTTGGATTTTTTGATAATGAAGAAGGGGTATCACTAAAAATTAGGAAAAATGATTTGAACATGTAGGGTTTTATTTTAGAATTTTTTTTGGTGAAAGAACTACGTGATTCAGAGTTAGAATGGATGAGATATAAACTTGCTAAGTTTATCGATAAAACACGAATGGGAGGAATTTAAAAATTATTTTGGATTTCTTAGATGATGAAGGAGTAGAAAATATTTGGTTAGGTTCTAGAGTGGTTCTAGTATATTTAAAAATTTTTTGGAAAGGGAAAGAGTTTATTTTAATCTTCTTGGTACGTTTCTCATGTACACGTAGTTATTTCCTTCGGGCTGATGTGTGAACAGTTCTGCTAACGCATGTATGATGCATAAATAGTGCTTAGATAGCAACTTGTGGAGTGGTTTGAGTCGTTCGATTGAGATCCAACGGCTGAGGTTTGAATATGTATGGTTTTATTTTAGATTATTTTTTGTGGAAGAATTACGGAATTCAGAGTTAGGATTGATGAGATATAAAATTTCTAAGTTTATTGGCAAAATCCGAATGAGAGGAATTTGAAAATTGTTTTTTAGATTTTTTGATAATAAATAAAGGGTATCACTAAAAATTAGGAAAAATGATTTGAATATGTAGGGTTTTATTTTAGAAGTTTTTTTTGCTGAAAGAACTACGTGATTCGGAGTTATAATGGATGAGATATAAACTTGCTAAGTTTATCGACAAAACGCGAATGAGAGGAATTTAAAAATTATTTTGGATTTCTTAGATGATGAAGGAGTGGAAAATATTTGGTTAGGTTCTAGAGTGGTTCTAGTATATTTGAAAATTTTCTGGAAAGGGAAAGAGCTTATTTTAATCTTCTTGGTACGTTTCTCATGTAAGCGTAGAGCTAATGCATAAACAGTTCTACTGATGTGTGTACAGTGCATGAATAGTGCTTAGATAGTGACTTGTGGAGTGGTTTGCGGTCGAGGATTTATAAGCGACCTGGCACGCTCTCTGGCTGGAGTTTGTCCGCAGGTTTCGTTTAGAAGATGGTAGTTGAATGTCCTATTAGGCTTTCGAAGGTCTTTGGGCCTCAAGTCAATGACCGTGAAACTAGGGGCCGTGGCGAGGCAAAGGATTTGCCGGCCTCGCCGCGTTCACCCCTGTGCTTCCCCTCCGACGAGGCGACGGATTTGCCGGCCTCGCCACAAACTCCTCCAACTTCCCCTCCCATCCCAGAGTTCAACCTCCTGGTCACCCCGCCGCTGCAATCTCAAGCTCTGGTGAGGTCGCTCCTGGTTTGCTCCAGGCACTGCTTCCATCTTTCCAGGGCTCCATCGGTGCTCGCGGCGACTACAGCTGCTACTCCGCCTCCAGCCTCCACTCTGGTTGCCCCAGCAGCCTCAAGGGCGGGCCCTCCCCTGGTGGCCTCAACGGTTTTGTCTCCGGCGGTTGTAGGCGAGCCTTTCCTCTCGGCGGAAGGATGCGGGAGTCATTCTGGAGGCACCTGCTCCGCCTCCGGCCTCCACTTCGGTTGACCCAGTGGCCTCAAATGCGGGCCCTCCTCCTCCTCCTCCCCCTCCCCCTCCCTCGGCTGCGGGTGAGCCGCCCCTTACAGCGGAGGGTGTGGACGTCATCCAGGAGAACCCTGCTCCGCCTGAGACTCGGGCGGTCTTCATCAACAAGATAACTCAACGAATGACAAGCATGCTGCCTGTCCCTTCAGCCAGCAAGCGTGGAAACAAGTCACTGCCACCCAAACACTGCCCCCGCCGCAGCCGTCGACTGGCCAGGGCTGAGGTTGAGGTGGTCCTTGAAGACATGGGAGGGAGAACGAAGAAGAAAGCGATGAGATCCCTCGGCATTATTGACGAGCTAGAAGGTATAACTCAACAAGCCCAGGATGACTATGCAAAGTTGTTTCAGCAGCCACTCTCGGACTCTCATCTTCAGGCTCTGACGACACTATTTAATTGGTCCCTTCCTGAGGATTTGGAGCCCAGGGGGATGATGTAATGGTGGTTTAAATCTGACTCCTGGTCGTCCTTTACAAGTGTTTAATGGATCCAACAAAAATATTGATTTGGAATGTTAGGGGCCTAAATTCTACTGCTAGACAAGATTCAGTGCGCTCTCTGGTTGTTTCGTCTCGGGCAGACATTGTTTGTATTTAGGAAACCAAGATTACAGCCATATCTCAAAGGATCATGTTATCTACTCTTGGGTCTGACTTCACAAGTTACATAGCTTTGCCGTCAATTGGGGCCAGTGGAGGTATCTTTGTCGTTTGGAGATGCCATATTGGTATTACAGGTGCTCAGAGGGTTGATAGCTTTAGTACATCCATTCAATTCTCCACGGAAAATGGGCAGGCGTGGTGGCTGACCTATGTGTATGGACCACAGGGAACTGAGGACAAAATTCAGTTTTTACAAGAGCTTCGAGACATCCGGGCTGCCTGCCCAGGACCTTGGTTGATAGCTAGGGATTTCAATTTGATTTACAAAGATGAAGATAAGAACAACACCAACTACAATAGGGCTATGATGGGCCGGTTCAGGCGTTTCATAAATGATCTGGCCCTCAAAGAAATTCCTCTCTTCATGGTCGCAAGTATACTTGGTCTAACCAACAAGATTCCCCTACTTTGGTCAGATTGGACAGGGTTCTATGCTCCGTAGATTGGGAGGATAAATTTCCTAATTGCTTCCTCTAAAGTTTGGCTTCTGAGGACTCTGATCATTGCCCACTCTTACTGGGTCTTCAAGACAACAATCCAGGAAGACGCAGATTTCATTTTGAGTCCTTCTGGACCAAACTTGATGGGTTTCAGGAGGAGGTTGCTGCAGCCTAGGCGTCAGTTCCTACTGGCTCTTATCCTTATTTAACTCTGGAACAGAAGTTCAAAGCAACCACTAGGGGATTACAGAGGTGGAGCAGCAAAAGGGTTGGCAATGTGAAGTTTCAGCTTGCCTTGGCACGGGAAATCTTACATCAGCTTGAGACTGCTCAGGATAACTGCCCCCTATCTCCAGGGGAACTATGGCTGAAAAATAATCTGAAGAAGCACAGTCTTGCTCTCGCCTCCCAGAAAAGAACTATTGATAGGCTGCGGTCACGGATTGGCTAGCTCCGTGAGGGTGACGCTAACACCAAGCTCTTTCACCTGCACGCCTGTCATAGAAAAAGGAAGAACTTTATTGGTCACCTCATTTCCGGGGATCGCATCTGTACAAGCCACAAAGATAAAGCTGAAATCATTGATAGTTTCTATGAAAATCTGCTTGGAAGTTGCACAGAAAGGATGCAAACCGTCAATTTGGCTGAAATTGGGGTTGAATCACATGATTTGGCTGATTTGGATCTTCCCTTCAGTGAAGAAGAAATTTGGAAGACGATTTTGCAACTACCTTCTGACAAAGCCCCTGGGCTAGATGGTTTTACGGGACGTTTTTATAAATCTTGTTGGCCAATCATAAAGGATGACATCATGGCACCAGTCTCAGCGCTTTGGAGCAGGAAATTTAGGAATTTCAGCTCTCTTAATTCAGCTTACATCATTCTGCTCCCCAAGAGGGAGGGTGCAGATCTGCCCAGGGACTTCAGGCCTATCAGCTTGGTTCACAGTTTTGCTAAACTAATCACCAAGTTATTGGCTAATTGACTTGCTGGTCGTCTCCAACATATGGTTACGCCTAATCAAAGTGTTTTCATAAAGGGCCGCTTCATACAGGATAACTTTATGTTGGTGCAACAAATAGCTAGATTTCTTCATCAACAGAAACAGCCTCGCATACTGCTCAAATTGGATATTTCAAAGGTGTTTGATTTGGTCTCCTGGCCCTTCCTCTTGGAGGTCCTGCAACATTTGGGCTTCGGACAAATTTGGAGAGATATTATTTGTGGGTTGCTATCCTCTTTGACCACCCAAGTGCTCTTGAATGGGATCCCCAGGGATTGCATATCTCATCGGCGGGGATTACGGCAAGGTGACCCCCTCTCTCCCATGCTTTTCATCTTGGTCATGGATGTTTTGGAATACATGATAGCCCAAGCTGCAAGGGAGGGTTTGCTGCAGCCCCTCTCAACAAGGAACCTGCAGCACCGCATCTCCCTTTATGCGGATGATGTGGTGCTCTTTCTTCGACCAGAAGTTAGTGACATTTCTATAACAATGGATATCCTCAACATTTTTGGAGAAGCGCCAGGGCTGAAAACAAATCTACAAAAGAGCAGTGTGCTGCCAATTAGTGTGGGGATTCGGAATTGACAGATATTCAGAACCTGCTGCCTTGTGCTCTTGCTGAATTCCCATGCAAATATTTAGGCTTGCCTCTTTCCTTAAAAAACTAAACAAGAGTCAAGTGCAACCCACGTTGACCGCATTGCCGATCAACTGTTGGGCTGGAAGGCGGAGTTGATGACATAGGCAGGAAGGAGGATTCAGGTTCAATTTGTGCTCACTGGGATGCTTATATATATTGTCATGGCGACTGACCTTCCAGCATGGGCTATCAAAGCAATTGACAAAATTTGGCGGGGTTTTCTCTAGCGTGGTCGCAAGGAAGCAAGGGGTAGACACTGTCTGGTAGCATGGGCAAAGGTATGTCGGCCAACTGAGCTCGGTGGACTAGGGATTTTAGACTTAAAAACACTTGGCTGGGCTTTAAGAATGAGATGGTTATGGCTACAAAAAACAGAGCCAGGCCATCCCTAGGCTCATCTCCCAATTCATGTTCCTGAGCAGGCGAAAGCTTTCTTTGCGGTGGCTGTTATCTCTGAATTTGGTGATGGCGCGCATACCCTTTTTTGGACTGATAGGTGGCTGCATGTTGAGTGTATAACTGAGCTGGCTCCTCAACTGTTTGCTGGCTTGCTGCCATCCCCAAAAGACGGACCAAGCAGCGCACAGTCAAGGAAGCTCTCATTAACCATGCTTGGATTGCAGACATTAAGGTGGCTCAAACTGTTGGCGTAATAGTTGAATTTCTGCATCTATGGGATATAATTGCAGACACTGATTTACAGCCACAAAGGGAGGACAAACATATTTGGAGGTTCTCCTCAAACGGTCAGTATTCAGCCAAGTCGGCATATGAGGGTTTTTTCTTGGGTGCTACCCTATTTGCACCATGGGAATTGGTTTGGAAGACTTGGGCGCCACCAAAATGTTGGTTCTTCATGTGGTTAGTGGCGCATAATAAGTGTTGGACAGCTGACCGCCTTGCATGATGGGGGCTGCCCCGTCTGGATTGTTGCCCACTTTGCGATCAAGAGGAGGAAACTGTAAACCATCTCCTGGTCGGTTGCGTCTTCGCTAGGGAATTCTGGTTCTATTTGCCTGGCCTTATCTCCACAACCTAGTGAAAGCTCCTTTTTTGAGTGGTGGGACAGAGCTAATGGTACTACTCCTGAGCAATTAAGACAAGGGGTTAATTCCCTAATCATGCTGGGGGCTTGAATTCTTTGGAACTATCGCAATCGTTGTGTTTTTTATGGAGCGGCTCCAAGCATCGCTGGGGCTTTAGCCATGGCTGGTGAGGAACACCGACTGTGGACCTTGGTAGGGGCTCGAGGGTTATCCCTCCTGTCAGCCCACCTCCCAGGGGATTAGTTTTTCTTAGGTCTGTGTGGGTCGCCTTGCACCCTGCTGTGTTGAGTTATGTGTGTGAGTGCGTTGTGTTGGGGTGTGTGTTGTACTTGTGTTGGTTTTTTTCACCCATTTTCTTCTTAATATAATGATGCGCAAATCTCCTGTGTTTTCGGAAAAAAAAGATTTGTTAGCAAATGGTGTTTCTCCTTCCATAGTTGTTGGCTGTTGTTCTTATTTTCATTCGCTTCTTACAAAATTGAAAGCAGCAGTAACATGATTTATCAACTGTTATCGTTAGATCCACACAAGTTGGAAGAGTGAGCATCTGACGCCAACTCTCTACTCTCTAGTTACTGATGATGGACAATTACCAAGAGAGTACATGTCTTGACTTAGAGAAGGCGTTAGCTGATGAAAGTGTGGCTCCAATCAACCTACCTTTCTTGTTCCTCAAGGCCATCACACAAGATTTCTCTGATAATCAACGAATTGGCAGTGGTGGGTTTGGATCTGTTTATAAGGTGCGTACGTATTTTGGTTTGGAGCTCCATCATGGCCAGAGATTAAACTTACACGCTGACTGTTCACCAAAAAAAAACCTTACATGCTGACAACAATATATATAATGTTGACAACTGCAGGGAACGCTACGAAATGGGAAAGTCGCTGTGAAGAGGCTTCATAACAAGATTGAGGTTCATGAGGACGATTTCCAACGTGAGGTTTCCTGTCTGGTAGAGGTGAACCACAAGAACATAGTACGGTTTCTAGGCTATTGTTGTGAAACGCAACGAATACGAGAATTGTATCAAGGAAGATATGTCTGGGCAGACGAGCGGCACATGTTGTTTTGCTTTGAATTCCTAAGTAAAGGGAGCCTTGCGAATTATCTTACCGGTAAGATCAGCCATAAGTGAATCAATTTTATACGGATAATGTTTTAAGCTCTTTATATTTTCCTAGAAAAATAAAAAAGGAAGATTTGAGCTTTCTATTCTTATAAAGAGAAAATGCACTTGTTGCCTCTCTTTGCATTCTTCAGTTTTTTGTGTATTTTTATCACTGCACTTTGGGTACGCTGCATTTTTCTGTTTTGCCATCCTCTCTTGCTCAATGGGAATAATATAATAGTGCACACTATCAAAGAAGGATGTAAAACGAAAGTGTTTTTTTATATTTTTACTGTCCTTGAACAGTACATGAGGTTCAAATAATGATTGTCAAAAATAAATCTGAGCACCCCAATTTTTCAAGTAATATGTTGGCAAGTTCATATTTAATTTTTGCATAGTAATTGGCAAACAAATGGCAAATTTTAGCAAAGAAATTGGTCCTAGTAGTATTCCCTTCGTTCTAAATCATAAAATGTTTGAACTTTTCTAGGTATATATTTTTTACTATGTACCTATATATGATATATGTTTAAATTGGGATTGAGGGAATAGTATATTGGTACGCAACCAACCAAGTTGGATATTTCTACTTTTGTTGCATCAGCGTCACGGGCATGGGGGTGCCCCGTGCTGCACCTATTTGAGATTCTTGAGTGATCGTTGCTCCTCAACCCCTGCTGCTGAAGCCTGACCACCCTCGGATGAAAATCTGCTGGCAACAACGCTGACGTATATATGCAACATGTTGGACTGCTCATCTCATTACATATATAAATCACAACGAATTGTTATCTTGTATAAATATTCTTCATAGGGCCACCTTCTGGACTTCAGTGGGGGTTGCGCTATCAAATAATTAAGGGGGTCTGTGAAGGCATAGGTTATCTTCACCAGCAGCGTATTACTCACATGGATCTCAAACCTGATAATATACTACTGGACGATAGCATGGTGCCTAAGATTGCTGATTTTGGCCTATCAAGACGCTTCAGTGGAAACCAAAGCAAGATTGTTACTGAAAACATAGTTGGATCAAAGTACGTAGGCTACCTAAATCTCTATGAGACTTCCACCATTTGAATTGGCAGGCGTCAACCAGCTCTCTTGCATTTCCGTTTATTCTCACTACATTAATTTTCTGTGTAGGGGGTACATGGCACCAGAATTTTTAAGAAGCGGAACAATCACATTGAAGACAGACATATATAGTCTCGGTGTTATAATCATACAGATTCTCATGGGATGTATGGAATGCCCCACAGTTGACAAGGTACTACTAGGTAGTCATTTATATTTCTTCAAGATAATGGCTACATCTTCAACTAGTTTTGTCTTGTGCTATTCATCACACTACTAATGGGTTCCAAATCTAGATCAATTTCAACTATATGTTTTGGTTCCCTATCTTAAAAGGCTGGCCCTGACATATTTCTTGGCACTTTAATTGTGACATTGGTAGGTGCTTGAAAGTTGGACAAACACATTTGGGACATCAAAGAGCAGTCCACTACAGAAACAAGTAAAACTATGTGCTGAGATAGGGATAGATTGCATGCATGATGACCCAAGCAGACGGCCAGATATACAGGATATTATTTCTAGGCTTAATGAAACGGATATTTCAGAGAAGGTAGTATCAGTTACACTAAATGCACAATGCACATGCATGCTTTCCCACATACTTCCTATAATTGATATATTGTGTCCTAATTTTTTTTGTTGGGCACTCCTTCTGTCCTATAATATAGTGCATTCTAAGAATTTTAAAACAAAATAAGAGAACATAAAAGACGCATGTACCCTCATTTTATTTCCTAATCAGACGCTATCATCAACATGATTAATGGCAATTGGTTGATAAATGAAAAGTATTTAATGTAAAGTTGGTTTTTGTCTTCTAGAATGCATTATATTTGAGGACAAATTTTAAATGATAGAATGCACTATATTACAGGCTGGAGGGAGTAGGTTCCATCGGTACTATCGATGGGCCAAACAAGAATGCAAGCAGATGAAAATTACTGTATCCATGGAACCAGAGGTGAGTTTACATTATATTGCTACAACCAACTATACAGGGGAGCAAAACATGTGTGTATATATAAACCATAGTACCATTCATACAAGTTTTCCCATGTCGTGAATTAGAGGTTTTCCATGGGAACTGCCTTACTATAACGCAATATGTCTCTCCTTCCTGAAATGACAAGTTTTTCATTTTGCTCAACATTTAATGTTGATTTGGAATTTTAATTTTATCCATGCATAGGTACAGAGATTGACCATGGTAAATCTACACTTCGTCTCATTTATAGAGTAATAGAGCTAACCTGTTTCCTTCTGTTTTGAAAAATCACCAGTTAGCTAGAGTCTTTTTTATTCATTGCTTGGCAGTGTTTTCATTTTCTTTGCATGTAAACAGCAGTACAATACAATGTCTATTCTTACTGAAAGCGGGGCTTTTCCCCCCTTTTCTTTCCCCCTTTATTATCTTGCTTTGATACGTTATTTTATATAATTGGTAGTATTAGCTCCCACTACATATGTGCTAGTGTGTTTGGTTTAAAGGTTGCACATATATATAGATATGAAATGTGGGAGAGTAATGACTACCAAATGATGCTAAGGTGTAAAGAATGGACCTTTGAAACTTGATATCAATTGGAGTGCACATTTAACACCATCCTTAGCACCATGGTTAGCTAGATACATAAAAAACACTAGATATCTCATGAGATCAACATTATAAGCAAGGCTCTAGTACCACACTTATAAAAGCATTATATATCTAGCTATCATCCTATGCATGCTAGTATTCAAATCATCATACAAGTTATGTAACTAGCACACACCACACAAGCATGTATATTAATTTTAAAACTTGTGCAAAATGCAAGCAAGCACATGACAATGCACATATTAAATGTAACAAACAAGTTCATGACCTTGCTCCCCCTATTTGTGTGCTTTAAAATTTTATTGATCCCCTTCTATTCTTATTTCCCTTTGTTGTCTCCCCCTTTGTCAACACTTTCTTATCTTTGTGACTAACTTCTCCCCTTTTTTCATTAATTAACACAAAAGGTATTCATCAAATTTATGTAGGTTGAGTTAGTCAACTTGAAATCAATGGGGATGAACATATTTAATTGAGGATCATTTGTTTATTTGGTTCAATCTAGACAATTTGCATAAGACATTTAACTCAGTTTGAACCAATGACAAACTTCTTCACACATCTTTCAATGGTTATCTTGCCAATGTTGAGTTAAACACTTGGTTGTTTATTTCCTAGATCAAACACTAGGTTCACAAGCCCACAAACATGTTATATGCCACCACTAAATCATATCAAACATAGAAGTAATAGTGGTACAATCTAAGCATCAAATACATTTGATTTTTATGAATGAGCCTAATTATCACTTGGAATGACTAGATGCACTAAATAAGTCCTTAGCAACATATGAACACATGCCACACAATTTTACCTTGGCTTTGGTTAAGGAGAGGCATGTCATATAATGAGGGTGCATCAACACATATTTGAGAAGTCAAGTATGTTCAATTCATTCCTTAGCTTGCAAAACCTCTTCTCATCAAGTGGCTTGATGAATATCGGCAAGTTGATCTTTGGTGCCCACACTCTCAATTGAAATGTCACGCTTGTTTTGATGATCGCTTATAAAGTGACGGCGAATGTCAATATGCTTTGTTCTTAGTGTTGAACCAGATTGTTGGTGAGCTTTTATGGCACTCTCATTGTCACATAGCAATGGCACTTGGTTGTACTTGATTCCATAATCATGCAAAGTTGCTCTCATCCATAGCTCTGAGCACAACAACTATTGGTGGATATGTATTCGGCTTCGGCGGTTGAAAGAACAATGCTATTTTGCTTCTTTGAGGACCAAGACATAAGTGACCTTCCCAATAATTGACATATGCCCGATGTGCTCTTTCTATCCATTTTGCATCCCGCATAATTGGAGTTTGAATATCCAATCAACTCAAAGTTTGACCCCTTGAGATACCACAATCCAACATTTTATGTATGCTTTAAGTACCATAATATTCTCTTTGTTGCTTTCAAATGACTTTCTCTTGGTGAGGCTTGAAATCTTGCACACACTAAACATGACATCAGGCCTTGATACGGTCACATAGAGTAGGCTTCCAATCATAGATCGATATAACTTTTGATCCATCACATTGCCACTAGTTTCAAGATCCAAATGACCATTAGTCCCCATTGGTGTGTAGATTGCTTTTGCTTCATCTAGAACCAACTTATTCAACATGTCCTTGATGTACCGGATGCCTTGTCTGGTGACCGGTCCGGTGCACACCGGATGTGAACGTGCTAGCCAGAGACCCTTTGCGCACGCAGCAGTTTGGCAACCCCATCTGAACACACATGACATCTTGTCTGGTGCTACCCAGGAGGCAGCACTGAGAACCCAAACTCGCCCAAGCAAGCATTGCTAACTCTCAAATACTTTCACAAACATATTGAGAGCCAATTTAGCACTTCCAAAATATTTTTCATAAACATTTTTGTTTGCTCACCATTGTGCACTAGGCCTAAATGCAATGCATAGTTTTTCAACACCTAGTGGCACTAGATGACTGAATTATCTAATAGAGCTCCCCTCTTAATAATAGTACGACCATCTATCCTAAATCTGATCACGCACCCTATTGCATCTTGACCGGCAAAACAAAATCCCTATTTATACCTTTGCCTTAATCTCCATAGGGTTTTGTTTTTTCTTTCCTCTTTTCAAGTTGGAGCATTTGATCACCATCTTTTGGCCATCTTCATCACTTGAGAGCCATCTAGCTCGATCACTTGGGCTTGGACCAACCTATCTCATAATCACATTTAGACATAGGGTTAGTCCAATAGGTTTCATGAATTAGTCAAAACCAAACTAGGGATTTTAGGTGTACATGTCAGTGCACCACTAACTCCACCTTTGACTTCATTGTCATCGTCTTTGACCTCACATGCAATTAGTCTAATCAATTGAAAGCATGTAGCCTATTTTGCCTTGGAGCATGACTGAGATCTGATCAACCATTTGTGTATACCTCCATAAGATTACGTGATGTCGACCCCCGAGTACTAGCTGCCTCTTATTGAAGCAACAAGGTTGCTATTGCATTGCCTTACTACACCGCAACATCGTGGTCTTCTACATTGTTGCATTTTCACTTCCACTATCAACATCACTACATGCATCACGTGCATGGTCTTAGGTAGGCTGTTCACATTCTTTGCCCTTTTCTTCAAGCACCTTTACCACAACATCTAGATAATCATCCTTTCACTAAATCATCCAGGTCTGCCTCCACGCTTTGTCCAGTGCAATCTTATTGCTAGTGTTGTTGTCGCTTCCTCGCCTCTTTCATCTACTCCAAAAAATCATGGTTGCGTCGGTGTTTTGAGAACCGACAAGTAAATTTAGTGCCGCGCTGCTCAAGGGATTGATGGCTAGCACTCGAGACACAAGGATTTATACTGGTTTGGGACGAAGCCCTACTTCCAGTGTCGTAGATGACAAGTACGTGTTCCTCGGTTCAAGTGCTCCAAACGGCTTACAACAGGGGGTATGCAAGCTAGGGTTCTACGGATAGAAAGCTAGTGTTAGGGGAATTTGATCCTGTCTAGTAAGAAGGCCCAACTCCCCTTATATAGTCGTGGGGGCCAGGTTACAAGTGGAGATAAAGGGTTCTCCCAACCCGAGTGGTCGAGAGCCCGAGGGCAGAGAGAGCTTGGTAAGCTTGGGCAACAATCTATCCTGTCTTGTTCTTGCTTCTATGTGCACGTCCGAGTATTATCGTCAGGGTCTTGCTCCCCACACCAAGGCATGGCGCGTTGTGATGTCACTGTGCCGGTCGTGGTGGCACTGTGGGAATGGTGGTTGTTCACCAACTCCCCTAAGTGGTATGGGCAAGTAGTAGATGCCATGGCCTCCGTCCTAGTGCCCATTATTCCGAAGTGTAGTCGTGGTGATGCTATACGGGGAGTACGGCCATCCTTCGTAAGCTGCCTACTCTCTGGGTCCTAGACATGTTGCCTTGACCTCTTGTGGTTGGGTTAGGGGCATAGGATTGGGCCAGCTTTGGAGGGAGCTGGCTCCTGGTCGTGATTCCTGTATCATCGTTGGTATGATCGATCGTACGCCTGTCCATCGAGTTAGGCGGGATTTGGATGGTGCCAAGCCATGCGGGCTGACATAGCAGAGCCCCAGTGTTGTCTTGTTCGTCAGAAAGGCATGGCCCGAGGGATGATGCTCGATCTATTTCAGGGCCTGACGGTCTGGTCATACTTATCGTAGCTGGTGGAGTGCACGCGCATGCGTGTCCCGTCTAAGCAGGTGCGCTTAATGCGTCCACCCACCTCTTGCCCTTCTCGAGTGGTCAAGACCAAAGGTGGTTGAGGTGGCCATGTGATGCATGGTCGGGAGATGGGAGAGGTCGAGGTGGGCCTCATACGGTTCAGGGGAGGAGAGGTCGAGGCAGGCCGCAATTAGCTGGGCCACGGCTAGTTGGGCTGTCCTGAGTGACGTCTCTCTAACCGTGTCTTGGAGTACCCCCGGTTATGTACCCCCAACGGGTTGCATCGACACCTTTTACCCTCACCATTCTGCACAACCCAACTGTCATGGAGATATTCTCTATTGGTCCCTTATACCTTGACACATGATAGGAGCCATCTCTCTAGTACGTCTAGTATTGGCAACATTTATGTATGTTTCATCCCCGACGTGTTTCGAGCTTGTCAAACCCAGTGCACTCTTAGTCTATGATGGCTTTAATATGCGACACACCTAGCGCCTGAACGCCCGGCTTCAATGCGCAACCGGATGCCCCTCCGAGCCGTTCAATTGTCCCATCCCGATTCATACAATCCACGACGTAGTAACGTTCCAGTCGCAGCGACCCGTCCCATGCTCACGCCTGGCCCACCTCCTGTCGTGCTGCCATCCCGCCGCACCACCCGTCCCCTTGCCATCCCCACAGGCCGCCACGTCCGCCCCACGCGTGCAACGAGCATGCCCTAGCGCCCCCTGGCCGTAGCACCCGTGTCCGCCGCCCCAGTGCCTCCGTCCGCTAGGCCCCTAGTGAGCCACGCGCCCCCATCCGTCTGGCTAGCCCCTCCCTGGCCGAACCACATAAAAAGCTCAAATAGAACACTCAATAACACGGAACAACTGCTGCAACATTAGGTTGAAGGAGCTAGAACATTCAGAACATGTTATTGCAACATTGGTGTGAAGCATATGAAACAATGATCGAATAAAAACACTTGCAACAACATGGAACAATTGCTGCAACATAATATTGAAGCAACTGAAACATTCGAAACGTATTATTGCAAACACGGAGCAATGCGAGATGCAACACCAAAAGTATTATTTGTTTGCAACATCAGAACAAGTCTACTACAACATTAGAACAAGGTGATTGCAGCAACAGAATAAAGCTACTATAATGCGAGATGCAAGATCAGAAAAAAAAGAGACTAATGCAACAAAGAAATATTATTTGTTGTAACATCAGAACAAGGCTACTGCAATGCGAGATGCAACATCAGAAAACAAAAAAGAGACTAATGCAACAAAGAAATATTACTTGTTGCAACAGCAAAACAAGGCTACTGCAATAGAGCTCGCCGGAACCCTAGCCACCGCCACATCCCTCAGATCCAGATCCAGATGAGGAGGAGGAGGAAGAGGGCTCAGATCCAGAGAAGGATGAGGGGGAGTGCTCAGGAGGAGGAGGAGGAGGGCTCAGATCCAGAGAAGGACCGACCTACCACATTGGAGCCGCCGTGGTCGTCCTCGTCACCGGTGGGGGAGCGGGAGCAGGGTCGCTGGGGAGCGCGGGGTGGCATGGAGGTCACGAGGGGAGGGGGGAGGGAGGGAGGGAGGGAGGGAGGGAGGGAGCACAGGAGGGCGGAGGAGGCAGCGAGCTCGCACCCGGTGCGGCATCCTGTCCTGGGGCGCAGCCGGAGAGTGTCGCGGGCAAGCGGGAGCGAATGCCTGCGGGGGAGCAAGGGGGAGAGCAAGTGCATGCGGGAGAGCGGGGGAGAGCGAGTGAATGCATCCGTTCCCGTTCGGACGACCATCATATATCATTATCGTTTAGCATTGACCTTCTCCATCGGCATCAGCCTAGATAGCTCATCGTCTTCATCTGCGGTATCTTCTCCATTGTGGCATCATCGTCGTGGTGCCTCCCTGTATATGCACATGGCTTCCTGTGTGGCGCCATCGACTTTGGTAACCTCAATATATAGCTCCATCGACTTCAAAGGCTATCCCATCGACCCATCCTCAACCATGACTACATGTCCTTGTGTTCATATATCTTGACATTGGCACAATGGAATGTCGCCTTGCTTCAGCAACTTCATTGGCTTTCACTCCAACCACATCATCAGCGATGCATCAACTATTATAGCTACGAAGAGTTGCTAGCTTGCTGACTTACAACCTTGAACTTCTTCTCCAGTCACAATTACTGCAGTGGGATGTTAGAATATCTCCAGATGTGGTAGATTAGCCGGATCATTTGTAATCCTGCTTCGCCTCATCTCTATGTGGTGTTGCATGCCTCTAAGCAATGCACTCCTATATAATTTATTTATCCACATGGCTCGCCAATGCAATCAACTATTCCATAAATTCTAGTCTGCTACACTAGAAGGCAACGGTTTTTTTTTTTTTTGCGAACTAGAAGGCAACGGTTTGTAGACTGAGATAGTTTAGGATACAATATAAAAGAAATAAAGAGATTCAAAACAAATGTTGGTAGTTACTTCGTGAATCTCATGATCTGCCGGCTTAGTCCTTCAGAGGTGCTCATAGGATAGGGTTTGCATACGTGTGTTCATAGGGGTGAGTGTGCGTGTGTTTGAGTGTCTGCGTTGTACTGTGTAATTCTCAAAAAAAAAAAGTTATGTCATCAAATAGGCTATTCACCCTACCTTCCCATACCTGCTATACGTGGGTGCAAGGTTTTTAGGATTAGCAACCTAGTATGGTTGTTTTTATTAGCCTCATCATATTGGACCTTCGTATCGGATCCTATCAGCTTTTACAAAATACATTTTTTATATTAGATTTGGAATATGTTGTAAAGATTGAGACCTATAATATCGACTTTGATTGATTTTGTTGACCTTTCTGTAAATTTAATTGGATTTCATGATATTATTTTCAATGCACCTTAATTGGAAATAATGTTTCCTCACAACCAAGGCAGCTAAAAAGTCATTCATATAAATTACTAGAAAATATGCACGTACGACACGCACGTGTGTATGAAACTACTATTTTGAATGCAATAATAATATTAATTGAATTCTCGATATGTCAATTGACATCAACAGTTTTTTTAAATTTAAAATATTATAATAAATTACTTATTTGACCCATAAAATGTTAAAAAGTTTACAAAATCCTACTATAAAAGAGCGAGTTTTTTTTAGAGGATCTCCCTGCGTAATAACTGTTCGATCCGGACTTCGTGCTATATGAGCCATCCGTCATCTGAGATCTTACATCTTACTCTCCCTCGTTAATAACCGTTTGATCCAGATGCCATGCAATATGAGTCATCCATCGTCTAAAATCTTACATATAAGATGTAAGACTCCTCCTGAACCAAGATTTAGTATATAAATCTAAATTACGTCCTTTGATTAAAGTCGGCAAGGAGTTAGTTGTTGACGTGTCAAGAACGTGTCCATGCGTTGCAACGGGATATACATATTACTTAGTCACCTCGCTAACTTGCATCTTAGATTTATTAATAATTGTATCACGAGTCCCAATTCATCTTGGATCTGGACTCCCTACCATGCCTTATCTAATCATCATGTTATATGTTCATATTCGTTTTGGGATCATACTCTCCACCGCATTATGGCTATGATAGTCCAAATCAGACTACATGAAAATTTTTCAAAAGAACCCATATTTATTAACATATTATTAGTTCAGATCGAACGGTTATTATGCAGGGAGATCCCCTAAAAAACTCGCTCTTTTATAGTAGAATACAAGTAAAATGTAAGATCATATATGACGGATGACTCATATATTACGAAGTCTAAATCGAACGGTTATTTCGCAGAGAGAGCCCATAAAAAAACTCGCTCTTTTATAGTATGATTATGTAGTATTGTAGAAATTTATGTACACGATCATGTGGAGGCTTCACGTAGGACGTATTTATAAAAAAAATATCGTTTATAGTGAAGGTGTAACAAAGAAGTTTTAAGAAACCAATTTTTATGTTTGAGCTCTTAATTCTTAATCGAATCTAGCATGTTATTAATTCTTTTGAAAAGTCTGTGTGAAAAACAAAGTTTCATGTCTATAATGTGAATAAAATATCGTTTATAGTGAATGTGTAACAAAGAAGTTTTCAGAAATTAATTCTTATATTTGAGCTCATAGTTCTTGATCGAATCTAGAATGTTACTAATTCTTTAGAAAAGTCTCTGTGAATTTTTTTTTTTGGAAAACCAGGGAATATATAACTATTTGAAATTGATTCTTTTTTGCATTGCAGTAGCCAAGAGGTCCCGGCTTAAAAAGCCTTTGAAAGCTTATGTCGCACACGTATTAATTAATAGATGAATATGACAATAGTTTCTTTTATCCAAAATTACCTTATGAAATCAAGTTAGATAAGGAATATTATATAGTTAGTTATATGTACGTGAGACGTACGTGAAATCGAGTCTTACGCAAGACGTACGTGAGATGACGTCAGATTGAGTCTTAGATGACAGTTCTAGATCGAACGGTTAGGAGGAGTCATACATCTTATATGTAAGATTACAGATGACGGAGAGTTTATATAGCACGACGAACGGTTATATAGAAGGAGAATCCCTAAAAAAACTCGCTCTTTTATAGAGTGACTAATACATAAACTATGTGCACTGCATAAGTTTTAAGTCTAGCCCCATTTATGTATTAGCAATTAAAAGGAAAATAATAAAAATCTGAACACGTGTTATTTTGTCTGTTATATGACAAAAAAGGAAGAAAAAACTAACAGGTGAGGAAGATGCTTAAATTACGTGCAAGCACTGCATAAGCTTTAAGTCTAGCCCGTGTATGTATTAGCAATTAAAAGGAAAATAATAAAAATCTAAATGCATGTTATTTTGTTAATGTGAATGAACAACAGCTGCAACGTCAAGGTGGAAATAAAACCAAGACATGCACAACAACACAATTCACGCGTGAGGGACAAACCATCCCCCAAATCCAAATAATTATGACAAAAAAGGTGAAAAACAAAAATCTAAACATGTTTATAAGAAATAATGGAAAAAACAATGATGTACCTGCGCTTTATCCTCTACTTTATGTGGCCAAGAAGGAAAAAACATAAAGTTACATGGTTTACGGGGCCAAAAAGAAAAATCATAAAGTTATGTTTAGATGGACATGCTAAATAAATTAATACAACATTATTTAAGTCATAATTATTTGCATCTACAACTGCTTGTTTATTTATATCATGTTATTTTATATCTGTTGATTTAGGCACAATCTTCTTATAACATTAATAAAGTTATAATCCCTCACATTGTTTGTACGAAGCCTACACTCCAAGATGAGTGCTCTCTTCTCCGACCTCGTTAGCGCCTCTGGTAGCACAACTGAGACTAGGACAGGTTCTCCACCTATATAAGAATGGGGGTTCTCCACCCATAGAAGGATGGATCGATAAAAGTATGGAAATAGGATAAGATAGGGTAACATGACCCGTTTAAAAATGTATCAAATCAAAGTGTTGCGATATCTGCAGCTGAGGCATCATAATGAACAAATGATTTGAACCTTGTTCTACATGACCAGAACAAATCGATCGAGCACTTGCCATCTACCTTTATTGTATATCGACAATTCAATTAATATTTTCATTGTACTTGAAATAGTTTTTAGAAACACGTGCAATTTAAAATAGTTTTTAGAAACACGTACGTGTCGCACATGCATATTTACTAGTAGATATAACTAGCTAGCTGCAGGTTAATTTGATAGTTCGAAACGTCACTAAGGCCATGTTTGGATCAGTTTTGGATTCTTAAACGCATCCTAAGATTCTAGGATACAGATCAAGATCAACCTTTGTTTTATTATGTGTAATTACGGCATGATCAAGTCTAGACTGGCACATGGCCTAGACGTGTTTTTTTGTTTTATTAGGCCTAGACGTGTTCTCCAAAAGTTCACTTTTTACCAGTCAATTTGACCAAGGTTTTGATTCCATGCCATCAAGTTTAATTTAGGGGGTGTTTAGTTTCTTCTTAAAAAATTTTCAACCCATCACATCGGACGTTTGACACATGCATAGAGTATTAAACGTAGACGAAAAAATAACTAATTACATAGATTGCGATAAATTTGTGAGACAAATTTTTTGAGCCTAATTAATCCATGAGTTGACAATGTCGTGCTACAGTAAACATGTGCTAATGACGGATTAATTAGGCTTAATAAATTTGTCTCGTGGTTTTCAGACGAATTATGTAATTAGTTTTTTATTACTAGTATCCGAACACCCATAAAAACATCCCTTGAAACATCCGATGTGACACTCAAAGTTTTTCACCCACCAACTAAACATCCCTTAACCCAAAGCACCCTGACAGATCATGCATTTCTTATGATCAGGGTGACAGATACTTTTTTGGTTGTGTCTCAGGTCATATCGAGGGTCTGTTTTCAGGACATACGAGCCATAGATGTGCATTCAACACAGCCCTGGTGAGCAGATTTAACTATTGATGCTGGTGTATTAATTATACTAGCTTACACTTGCTTATTTGTGCTCAAATTTCATCCGAGCCCTTAGGATTTTGGTGGGTCATGGCGACTTTCTTTCCATTTGGTACTACGAAATCGAGGTAATAATGACAAGCGTACGTCTTGTCCTTTTCATACGGAGATGGTTGAACTGTTATATATTCCATATCGATTTGGCACAATTTTAATTAGTATTTACTAGTCCATTAAATGGTGCTCTCATATGGGCTAGAATTTTAAAAGATATATTATTAATATATTTGATTAATACAAAAATTACTTATATAAAATGGTATATTTTCTTGTTTATTTTCTACAAAATAGACATAATAGGTACTTTGTAGTCTATATCTAATGATCATAAATTTATTAATTAATTTTTTTGCAAGGGATTGACTTATATATTTTTCATGCATATTCATATCTTTACTTTCCATAGCACCTTGTATATTTTTATATGCAGTTAGTTTGAAATCTTGCCATTAACTATGGTGGCCCTTGTTGCATCATATATTTTAAGCCATAAATCTAAATTTTATTTTTTTAACTTTATTTTTATCGACTGCTATAGATTTTTTCTTAAGTTAAAACAATTGTGCTTATTATATCTTTTACTAACTATCATTTTGGACTATTTTAAAATAAGGATTTTAGGTTGTATAGTACATTCTTAAATACTACAATAGCATATGCAATCATTTGAAACTTGCACCATGTCACCTAAGATAAATGAGATCTCAGATACAGTGCTAACGTCAAGAGAATTTCAAATCTTATTAAGCCTCATAATGATCGAATTGCTCTAAAGTAATGTTAAAGGGCTAAAAATATAGCCAATAGTAGTCTCCCATAATTCTTAAGATGATTGAATTTTCTTATCAAGGAATTATATGGGCAGTTGTGGTTATACTATCAATATAGACATGTAAAACATTTAGTTAAAATATATATAAATATACATAAAGTAAGAACCTATATAAATTATGTCATGGTTAATAATGTGGTTTTAATTTTAAAATCTTGATAGCATCATTAGTATATAAGTTGTTAAGAAATACTTTGTTGATGAAAACATAACATATATATTTATCGCTCATGCATGCTCACACAATGTGTATACTTACATTAATCAAATCTTTATATATTAATATTGAAAGAAGTGAGTAATGTACAAACATCTACATGCTATATGGTTATTTGAACAATTTTTAATAGAAGATAGTATTGATTATCTTTTATGTAGATTTGAGAGCATATTTAATTTTCTTAGTAATGAGATGAAAATTAGGTTACATAAATTATTTATTGTAATAGGAGTACGTGCGTAATTAGATGTAAATTTAGGTCTACTTTAGATCATGTTTCTTAATGGCATATGTTGGTAGTTTAAATATAAAGTCATGAGTTATTTTATGTTGTTTTATGTAATAGCAAATGTGAGTAATTATTTAGAAAATATAATAGATCCAATAGCTATTATTATCAATGGTGATTAGGTTATACCGAATTTATGGTCAAATGTTTCAGATTTTGTGAGAAATTTCTCGGATCTATCTTTCATTTTACTATTGTGTCTCGTGAGGATTAACACGGAGGCTCCATTAAGGACCTCTAGTTAGCATTTCTAGTATATATTCATCTTTTTATAGCATGACATGCATTTAATTGAAACCAAATCTTAAGATATAAAAACTCTTATTGTATCCCTTTCTACGACTTCATGAACTATAGTTTAGCTTTTGACTTTTAACCAAGTTATACAATTTGTCCATATGTTAATGGACACTCTAGTGTGTTTTAATTTTCGTTCAAAGTTAATTTTTATTAAAAATAGTTTAGGTCTTTGTAATATTGTTTTCCGTATGTTAATTAAGTTGAAACTCAGATTGCACCTTAGCACCGAACTTGTTGAATTTGTTATTACAGAATTATATGTGTGTAGTATTGTTCTATATATCAAAGAGTGCTAAAAAAATTAAATTACCAATATTTATATGACATGATGTTTTAGTTAAAATGTATAAAGTTATATAAAAACAACTTATGAAATTCATTATTAGGGAGTATTAATACAATTTAAAGGAATTGCCAGTGTTATGTTATTTCTACGTGATTGTTAATTAAACATTTTCCATGGTTATAAGCTATTAAAATAAATATTTATCCTAATGTATATGTGTTTACTTGCTATACATGATCAACATAGCATTATGGATATTTAATTTCATAGTTGTAGAAGTTTGTAATTTAGAAATATATATGTCTTGTATATACTTGGTCATATATAGCCTTGTGGTTATTCAATTTCATAGTTGTAGAAGTTTGTAATTTAGAAATATACATGTCTTATACTTTATGAATATTGATTTTTCTAATAGCATATATTAGTATTTATTTATATATAGATTTGATAGAGGTGGGAAATTTAGATGCCATGTGAGGGGGTTATTGTGAATTATGTTTTATAATGACAAAATGGGTACTTTAGATACAAATTTAGGGGGTTATTTTTGAAATATTTTTCATAATGACAAGTGCGGGTAATTTATATAAAATTTAGGGGGTTATTTTGAATTATTTTTTATAATGACAGAGGTGGGTAATTTATATGCAAAATTAGGGGGTTACTTTATGTATTTTTTACAAAGGCAGATGTGGGTAATTTTTTTATAAATTACGACATATCCAATTACTATTATCGGAGATGATGATTAGAGTCTACCAAATTAAAGGCTAGATGTTTCTGATTATTATGAGAATTTCTAAGATTTTATCTTTTTTCTAGCGCATTTGGTGAGAGTTAACGTGGTGCCTTCGTTGGAGCCTCTAATCAGTAATAGTAAATAAGAGAGGAAGTGAGCTTAGCTCCACTGGTTGGGTGAGAGGTGTGGTCATACACTCAACCACCCAGGTTCAAGTCCTCTTGGACTGAATTTAGGTGCCTATTTCTCTTCTTAATAATGAAAAACCACCTAGTTCCTCCTAGGTTGGATCTTTTTTTTAAGTAACAGTAAATGAGAATTTCTCAGATTTTATCTTTTTTTAGCGCATTTGGTGAGAGTTAACATGGTACCTCCGTTGGGGCCTATAAGATTAACCCAAACACCTTACAACAAAGCTAAGTATTATTGTGGAGTTTTAGCACTGACAAGGAGCCATAATTTTTTATCTAATTAATTACCAGGAGATCAACAGAGCAGGAAACTTGTATGCACATGTCACCTCAGTTAGATTCATCCCTCGAAAGGAATGGTGTGTAGCCGGAGATGACAGGGGATATATCCATGTCTACTCGTGTCTTTCGCGGGACAAAATAAAGAGCTTCAAAGCAACCAGTGGTGGTTCTGTCCGATCATTTGCGATTCACCCTACCTGGCCATACCTGCTATCAGCGTGCCAAGACCAAGGCGTGATTGAGATCTGGGACTGGGAAAAGGGCTGGGCGTGTTCTCGAAAGGTTCAAACTGGTTCCAACCTGGCCTGTGCCACGTTTAACCCAACGGACGCCAGCACCTTCGTCACTTCTCATTTCGGGCTCATCAAGGTTGGTCTTCCTCTTATGCTACTTGCTTCCTCCGTTTCAAATTATAAGTTATTTTAACTTTTTAGATAGTCAACATCTAAAGTTTAACCAAATTTATATACTAAAAGTATAACATTTATCATATCAAATAAGTATCATTAGATTCTTTATTAATTATATTTTCAAAGTATTCTCTATTTGATATCATAAATCTTTGTAATTCTCTTTATAATTTTGGTTAAACTTGAGATACTTTGACTCTCTAAGAAAGTTGAAATGACTTATACTAGTAATTTGGAACGGACAGGGTACTACTTTTGTGCTATTAATGGGAACAAACCTATTAATTAGTTCATGTCCTTGTTCAATCTGACTTTGATCCTCTACATGAAAACCGAATTAACAGGTCTGGCCAATTAATTATTCCGGTCATCAGGGTATCACAAAAATAATATGTCCGTCCTTAACCTACCAGCATGATCATGTTTTTACTGAGGCCGCAGGTCGGAACCATGTTGTCCTCACTATCTCTACAGATCCACAGGTAAGCATTGCTGTGTGCATTTTGTATGGCGGAATCGCAGTCAAGTTGAATAAGCAATGTTTTTTAATTTCTTCTCGTATTGCATCATCAGATATGGGATTTGCAGACAGGGACACGTGTTCACACACTCAGCAAACCCCGATTTTGTATTGCCGCAGTAGCTTGCCATCCAACACTTCCACTAATAGCTCTAGGTGGTGATGATGACAACCATGCACGCACTGCTGTTTGCTTTTGGAACTCCACTAACTACAGGTGATATTTCTTCCCTTTCTTATTCTGCGTGAACGAACCCTGGCCCGAGCGGGGTGAAAACGGTACGGGTTCAGATTTGATCGTATCCGAATCCGGATATTTAATATTTGATGTTGTATCCATATCTAAAAACTCAAATCGTATATTTATAATATCGATATCCAATCATACCGTATCCGGCATGGTTGACACTATCTGTATTCAAATCTGAATCCGGATAAAAATATGAAAACAAATGTAATATCAATGATAGTCATCCGTATTCGATCTGTTTTCATCCCTACGAGCTAGCACTTGAATCACGTATTGTCGTGCCTCTATATGGTAATAATAATAAGAGCACATTTTCGATGCCTTTGTATCTACCACACGTATGTATTTGCACTTTACAACAGTCCTCACAACATCTTTTTCGACAAAAAAGAAAAGAGATATATATCCTAAAATGAATTCTCACATTATCACACAAACATCCATCTCCGGATTCATTGTACTCTAATCCTCCTTGCTAATAATATTAACCACAGGGTCTACTTTTTCTAAAACATTACCACGTTTGTCTTTATGAAAGCCTAGTATAAAGTAAACAACTAAATATAAATATAAATTGCCAAGCTTGAGACTGTAGAGGTAGACCCGTTTGGATCCTTCGGATTTTAAGAATCCGGATAGAAAAAATTCTACAATCCTAGATTCTCATCCAAATGATCAAGATTTTATAGGGCTTTTATCCCACACATTTTTAGAATCTCGATATCCAATAAAACTGTTGGGATTATTTTTATCCAGATTCTCAAAATCTCTTAGGATCCAAACGGCACCACCTCTGCCATTATGAAATCTTCTGAGATCTTCACAACATAACAAACCCTAGCCTGTTAAAGCCACATCATCAAGAAACTAATGGCCCTTGGATATTAATCCAATATTATTATTACATCGTCACAACTAAATAACCACAACATCACATATTCACACGCCCTTAAAAACTGATTAGTGTATTTAATTTCTACGTGACATCAATCGGCGTCTCAAAGAAGAAAACTGCAGAGACACACACGGGAAAATGAAAATAGATATAGTGATTATTATCATTAATGATGACTGCAGTTTACCAAATTAATCGATAGCTTAATGGTTTTCACTTCTTTATTTTTAGGATTTATCTTTTTTTCTAATATATATGTAACAGTTTTATTCTTTCTGTTGTGTGTTAAGCTGTTGTTGAAGAATACCACTAACGGTAGTACTACTTTGTAAGTTTCAGGCTTGAGAGAACTGTTTGGCGCTCGTATAAGATCAGATATCTTGGATTTGTAGGCTCAAGGAGGTATATGATTCATTATCTTGCTATTTCTGTACTTTGCTACTATTGAAGTGTGAATGGAGGACATAGAGGTAGCCTAAATCAGCGTTTTAATTTGTAGATTGTAGTATCATAGTTATTATACGGTTTTTAGTGAACTGTATCGAAATTAAAGGAGCAAAGCATCTATAATTGATATGTTTCATCTCACCTCTATTGGCCTTGTTTTATTTTATTATAAAGTTGAAGAAGTCATAAACTGCGAACTATGATACAGGGGGTGTTTGGTTTCCTCAACTAAAGTTTAGTCCCTAACACATCGGATGTTTAGACACATGCATGAAATATTAAATATAGACTAAAAAATAACTAATTGCACAGATTGCGACTAATTTGCGAGACGAATTTTTTAAGCCTAATTAGTCCATGATTTGACACTGTGGTGCTACAGCAAACATGTGCTAATGACGGATTGATTAGGCTTAATAAATTCATCTCGCGGTTTACTGGCGGAATCTGTAATTTATTTTTTATTAGTATCCAAACACCCCATACGACACCCCATATAACGTCCGATGTGATACCAAGTAAACTTTAGTCCCTGCCAGTGGTGGACCCAGGATTTGGCCACCACTAGGGTCAAATTTTAACGGCCAAAGTCGGAATGAAGTTATCAAGTTTGTATGGAAGCTGATCATGATCATATTGGGAGAAATCAACATCATAAATCTCATAGTTTCTCACGGTCATGCACCACATTGAAGATCCCATTTGAGTTTTGGTTGCAAAGGGTTGAAATTGGGAACTTCAGTGGGGAACTTTGAATCAAAATTAGTAGAGAATTAAAGTCAAGAGTGAGTGACCTTCCCGTTCCAGATCCAATCAACTAATCAAGGGTGAAGGGCCAGTTGCAGCTGCAGCTACTCTGCTCTGCTCGGCTGCTCCCAGCGGGCACTTGGGCTGCTCCTGTTCGCCTGCTCTGCTCGGTTGCTCCCAGCGGGCAGCAGCCCATGGCCGGCTGGCAGCTGAGTGGGGCCGAGGTGCCGGGGGCCGGGGCGGTCAATGCTGGGCAGCGACTGGCGGGCGGGCTGCAGCTCCGGGCAAGGGCGGCACTGCGATCTGCAGAGCGCAGATCAGAGGCCGGATGGGGCGAGCCGACGAGGGGCAGCGGCGGGTGACAGTGCGGAGGCGGGCTAGGCGGCGGAGCGGCGCGACTCAACCGTCCACCCTGCCTGGACGCGAGCGATGAGGCGAGGCCGCTAGGGTCGCGAACTCGCGACTCAGGACCGGCGCTGCCCTATTCCGTGGCTTTTGGACGCTGATGTATGATGGGCTGGGCCAAAAAAATACTGAAGACCTACTCCCTAGCAACTTGGGCCACGACTAGGTCCAAGGCCCTAGTTGCCCTAATGCTGGGTCCGCCAATGGTCTCTGCAACCAAACACCTCCTGCTCTGCCTTGAACCCTAATCTATAGCCTATAAGATGGTCTAGAGATGAAGCATGTACTTTTAAAACTATTTTTAAAACCTAGCTTAGTTTCTGTTGGTGGTTTTGCATGCAGATGTTTTAAAAAATGATAATCTCATCATCTGTAAAGCGGCATAGGTCATGTTGCAAAATGAGGACCTGAAAAAAAGAATCGTCGACCATTTCTTCTTGCACAATAATGGACAACTGAGCATTTGCTTTTAGAGAAATTGTATTATGATTGAAACAAAACAGGTGCTCATACGTCTATTTGTTTTTTTTATGTTTCCACTTTTTTTCAACACGGAAAGATTCCCCGTTCCCATTCAAAGAACGGAAATACATTAACTTTGGTAGAGTTTGGGAGGCAAGAGAGCGAGATATCTATGTTTCCACATAGGGAACAAACTGCCCCGTTTCTTTTGAAAATAATTATCTTTGAGATATCGCATGGTCACGATGATTTATTTTGGTCATGCTTTGAGGGTCAAACACCACCGTCGAGAACTAGTGTAAGATATATATAGACAGATCCTAGGTATGAATATAGAGGGGGTACTAGCCTAGAATTCAAATCTGACCAGACACTGAAATTTAGGGTAGGGAATTGAGTTTTCTAATATGGGCCCTGTTTAGTTCCACGAAAAAAACACTATGCGAAAAAAAGATTCCCCGTCACATCAAACTTGTGATACATGCATGAAGTACTAAATGTAGATGAAATCAAAAACTAATTGTACAGTTTGGTTGTACTTGACGAGACGAACGTTTTGAACCTAATTAGTCAACAGTTGGACACTATTTGCCAAATAAAGCCAAAACATGCTACAGTACTTTTTTTACACCCTTTTTACGAACTAAACACAGCCATGGTCTATTTTGCCTCTTTATGTAGGCTCGTCATTGGATCCGAGGATGGAATAGAAGTCCTGGAAATTGACATGAAATCACTAGCATCTCAGCAATAAGGACATGCGCACAGAATTGGCCATCGCTTTGTTATTTGTCTCCAGTGTATGTGTATGTATGCGTGCCCGACGATCGAGGACAACTGTGATGATGAAATGAATGCCAAAAGTGAACAGAATATTTTCTGGATGATAAGCTCTTGGCGTAGAAACAGAAGTTATACACACGTACTCCATGTTGCAGCAGAGAAGCAGATAAGATGATGAGATTTGAGTTCTCGAAATCATTATGTTCCCTTCGCATAATATAAAGTTTTACATTTAGAAAAAGAAGCTGGTTTTGGGGTTGCCGTGGAGAAGTGGATGGAGAGATTTGTCTACGGGCTACGCGCGGGCCTAGGTGTGTGGCTAGGACGAGCAGAGAAATACATACTCCCTCTGTCCTTTAATGTATTCTAGCTCTGAAAGGTTGTCTCTAAATGTTTAAGTCCCCGTATAGGCCCTTGTTTAGATTGGAGAAAATTTCAACCCGATGAATAGTACCACTTTCGTCTTATTTGGCAAATATTGTCTAATCATGGACCAACTAGGCTCAAAAGATTCATCTCGTGATTTTCAACTAAACTGTGTAATTAGTTTTTTTTTACCTACATTTAATACTCCATGCAAGCGGCTAAAAATTGATGTGATGGAGAGAGAGTGAAAAAACTTGGAATTTTGAGGTGAACTAAACAAGGGGCAGATGTGTCATGCTACCAGAGCACTTGCATGTCATCAGTGCAGCAGCCTTTATCTCTTCCCCCCCTCACAGCCATGGCTGGTGAAGGACTATTTTATAGGGTTGTTTAGGCCTTGTCTCATGAATATTGGTCTCTGTGCAGAATGCTTGGGCGATGGACATAGAGGGACGGAGGGAGTATAGACACACCGTGACTGCTGGTTCAAGCAAAGAAACAACACAAAGGGTCAGGCCTATCTGAGACGCAAAAGTTATTTCGCGCCTGGTCGCGCTCCCGTGTGTGTGCGCGACTCGCGCCCGCGGCCTGGACTGCTTGCATGTGCGACTCGCGCCCATGCGGGCCTGCTTGCATGCGCGCATGCGCGAGTGGAGCCTACGCGGCCTGGCCTGCTTGCATCTGCTCACGGAACCTAGCTTCTGCATGTAAGCCCATACGCTACTAGGCTGCTTGCATGCCTTGCGCAGGGTACAGCGGCGGGACGTCGTATTTCTCCTTTTTGTTTTCTTTATTAGTTTTCATTTAATATTTGTCAATTTCATTTTCATTTTTTTGTCAACTTCGGGAGAAAAAAAACTACTAAACATGTGTAACGAATAATATAAATGCTATATGTTTGTTAATTATGTTTTATCATTTTTTATAAAATTTAAAAATAATTTATTTTTTGATTACCATGGCACTACGTGTTGTTCGGAGCTCTGTATGGCAAACTTGTTCTTGTTGTTTTGTGGATGGTGAGTAGTACACACTCATTGGCGCTTCATGATTTGTTTCTATGTTTTTTTGCATAATATGCTATATTCTTTGGTTTGGTGTTTGCCTTATTGGTTACATATACATGTATATTAGCTTGCGCATTTGATCTTTTTTAGTCCCTGGAGAACGTGCTATGTTCGACTTGAAAAGTATATTGATTTGATTTAAGACGGTTTGTAACTGTGAGCTCATGTTTCAATCGGCCTCGGCGACCCCGGTGCGATCATGTGTGTGGCCGTGGTGGCCCCGGCCATCTCGCAGCTGGCGAGGGGCACGGGAACGGCGGCTACGGGCAGTCCAGCGCTTGTGAGGTGCCCCGGCGGTCCTGCCTCTACTCCACAAGATCTATAGAGATATAGGTGTTTAGCTAGATTGGATCTCCCATCTATTTTTTAAGTCTGATTCAGTTTCCATAGTAGCCGTCCAATTTTTGAGCCTGAGACAACATACAGGTTAGTTAGACCACTGGACTTGAAGGGGATGGCCCTGATGACGATCTAGTGGTACACCGCCGTAAGCGCTGCTCCGGCGAATAGCCCCACCTAGAAGATCCACCGCCACAATCTAGTGCAAGCATTGCAATAATCGTCAGAAGATAATAATTTTGATTAGTCTAATAGGCACTATCCGTGTATGTATACGGTTGATATCCAAACTTATGTGGTCATGTCACCTGTGCGGGTTGTCGTAGATGATGGTGGCGCTGAGGCTCGCCCACGCGATGCACTGGATGCCCACGGTGCCACACTTGGAGGGGGACTTGCTCACGCCCATCAGCGTCGTCAGCACTGTCACGTAGAGGAAGAGGTACGTGGCCACGAACTCGGCGATGCCCGCATGGTAGGAGTACGACGAGAGCTCCAATGCCTGAACAGCGGCGCTGGCGGGGGCTCGCTGTAGTCATGGCCCAGGTCGTCTGCCACCGTGCCAAGGAATTTGTATCCTGTTTTGTATTGGTGTCGGACTCAAGAAATTTTTTGTATTTGCCGAGACTGCTCCTCCTGTCCCTGTCGTACCTGATGGCCGAGACTGCTGCCTGGGCAGGCTTCCTGGCCGCCGCCGCCGCCCTTGTTGCCTGGCTCGCCGCCGTCGCCTGGATTTTTTGCTAAAATTTCTGCACATAGTAGTGGCCAGCGTTGGAGCTTCGCCATGCATGGAGCCCTCGGGCTCGGCCACTTCGTCAACGGCCGCTGCCAGCCCTTGAGCGATCGGTGCGGGTAGGCCTCGGGCGTCCATCGCGTCCAGGTCTGGGGCGTCCGTCGTGGCCAGGTCGTCTCGGGCACACGCGGCTAGCCGCTTTGCAGTAGTTGCCTGGCCTTCGGCGGCCACAGCGAGGGGAAGCGAAGGGCCGGCCATGGCATCGGGTGGCTGGTCCTCCATGGCCGTATGTGTTGGGGGGAGGGGGCTAACTCTTACGTGAGATTATTAATTATTAGTGATAGAACTATAATAGGGGTAAAACTGGAATAGAACCCAGAGTGGAAGAAAAATAGGTGGAAAAAAATCATAGCGGAAATTTTGCCTCTTTATTATTAGGTATAGATATAGATATGTTTCTTATTTTGTCTATTTTAGTTATCAGTTTTTATTTGTCATTTTTAGTTCCAGGTAATTTCAGTTCTAGTTTAAACTTTTTATTGGGTTTGCTTTATATTTTTCAATTTCAGTTTATTTTTTTTGGCCAATTACAGTTTTACTTTCTGTTAATTTAAGTATTAGAGTAGTCAATTTTAGTTAGTTTCTGATTATTTTAATTTTAGTTTTATGTTTCATTTTTCTGTCATTGTGTCTTTAGTTTTAGTTAATTGAGTTTTGCTTTTTTCAATGTTTTTTATTTTTAGTTTTCAGTCAACTTTTTTAGTTTTTTTAGTTTCAATTTTTAGCCAAGTTTTTTTAATATTTTTTAGTTTTATTTTTTTTATTTTTCCTTTAGGTTCGAATGCATTCCTAAATTCTATATTTTAGTTATAAAATAATTTACCCTATAAGTTGCACCTTATATAATGCTTCTTCTAATAATTTGCCCCTCTGAGTACAGCTTGTCTTTTTTTGGGTTGCTACTCTTTGTCTAGTCATGTTTCCCAGCTCATATAGTGGGTTAATAATAACTTGTCCCTCTAGTTGGCTGCTTATGCGATGCTTTTTTTAATAATTTGCCCCCAGGTTGCAGGTTGTCTTGTTTTGTGTCGCTACCCTTATTTTTCAATAAATGCCCCCTAGTTGGTAGCGAGTCATGTTTCCTGACTTTTTGTATTGTGTTGTTGTGGGGTATAAACCCATATACCATTATGGCTAGACATGGGCAGGCCCAGACCAGACGGTCCGGCCCATTACATGACGACGCGTGATCCAGATCATCGGAATGGAGTCTTGCGCAAGGCATCAAACCAGACTTGAGAATCAAGCAAGGTCTTGGTCGGTTAGATTAGGAATCTTTATCCGGTTCTGTATGGTAATTGTAACCGGCTAAGATTAGTTTCCAGATCTGTAACCCTGCCTTCCGGACTATATAAGGAGGGCAGAGGACCCCGTCAAAAAAACATCAAAACATACTCTAGGGCAAACTAGCTTGTAATACATTGTTCAAAACAGCAATAACAAAGCAAAGCAGGACGTAAGGTATTACGCCCACACGGCGGCCTGAATCTGGGTAAACCCGCGTGTTGTCTTGTATCACCATCTCGTTCGTGGCTTGCACACCTGTCTGCCGACAATCTACTACCTTGGGCATACCCCTCGGTAGACTGCCGACCAGGTTTTGTCGACAGTGGCGCGCCAGGTAGGGGGTGTGTGTACTGCTTTTCAGGCGTGTGAGATGGTCATCTTCCCCGACTCCATGGCCACGGCGGCGGGCCTCACGTTCACGATCGGCCAGATCACCTGGACCACCGGCTCCAACGACTTTGTCATCACAGCCATGGAGGAGGTGCGGATCTGATCTGCATCGACTACTTCCCCGACACCGGCGTCGACTACGACTACGCTGGCTCTGCCTTCGTCTGCATCAGCACCCTCATCGACCACGCCGGCAACTCATCGACTCCTTCCTCTCTACCAGGGGAGGAAACTCGACTCCACTGACTTGATCAACTCCATCGACCAGCTCGGTGGAAAACTCTCGTTTACCCTATCTCTGGTCGATTCGCTCCAAGAGCAGTTTACCGGGCAGAACTCGAACGACTACAACAGATCTACTCGACCCGTTCAAGCCACCCATTTTCAATGGTTGGGTACAGATCTAGTGGTCACTTCAACTCCTAAAGGGCGCTCTGCTCGGCCTCGACCTCGACAATGCAACTTCTTCAATATGGTGGGCTCTGATCAAGTTTCAATCCATACCACTGAAAGCTCTATGTTTGGTGTTGGTAATTAGTGACAATGCCTAAGTACTAATCCTATGCCTAAGTTGTATATAGCATATGAGGATTAGTACATTCCAAGGTTTATGGCAAGATGGACATGGTGATCATGATGGCCACACTTGGATTTGGACTCAATCCTACGTGATCAAGGCAAAGGTATAAGCTTAAGGGTTGTGTTTTAGTAACCAAGACACCTAGTGGGTGTGGTTACATTATAGGATAGATAGTCGTACTATAAAGAGGGGAATGACGTGGCTATTGAACTCCTAAGTGCCTCTAGGTGTGCATTTCATAATCATATACATTCGGATAGAACTAATAACGCCTCGAAAAATGATTGTGAAAATGCTAACACACTCGCACATGACGTGATCACTTAGTGGTGTTAGCACATTTGCGATGGCGTTGGTGTTTGAGCGGTAGAGAGGGTTTGGTGCCTCGAAACATGACGTGATCACTTGATGGTGTTTGATCACTTGTTGGTGTTCGAGGAATTGAAACGCCTATTTTCCTTTACGCCAATGTCGAGTTTTGGAGGCGTTGTCACATCTTGTTTCACGAGCTAAAACATGTGCTAAAGTGACACACATACTTAGTCTAGCTCATATGTGAAAGGATGAATCAAACAGAGGCGAACGGAGGTCACAGAGGTGACCGGACGCGATCTCTGTTTGACCGGACGCGTCCGGTCAGTGCTCAGGGTTTGCGCGCATGTTGGTCTTTTGATCAGACGCGGTGGCTCATCCAGTCACGATCGACCGAACGCGTCCGGTCGTTGGGGGAGCTTACTGGACTCCAACCGGACGCTGGCACTGTGGTGTCTGGTCAGTTCTGCAGCGCGTCCGGTCGCTGATTCGTTGGAGTTCTGCTTAGACTTGACCAGCGCGTCCGGTCGGTTACGGGACCAGCACGTCCAGTCAAGCTTCGCG
Source organism: Saccharum hybrid cultivar R570 (assembly GCA_038087645.1). Classification (NCBI taxonomy): domain Eukaryota; kingdom Viridiplantae; phylum Streptophyta; class Magnoliopsida; order Poales; family Poaceae; genus Saccharum; species Saccharum hybrid cultivar. Next base: position 7,484,905 of record JAQSUU010000493.1, on the reverse strand, counting down.
CGTCTAGTTCGCGCGACCAGCGCGTCCGGTCAGCGCGACTTGAGCTGAATCTGCTGCCTAACGGTTATATTCGAAGGGGTATGTCTATAAATACTCATTGGCTGGCTCAAGGCTCCCTCTCTTGCATTCTTTGACATACTTATGAGCACTTTGAGCTAAGCAACTCCCCTCCCACTCATCTCTCTTGCTTCTTTGCATATTCGAAGTGAGATTGAGTGATCCAAGTGCATTTGCATTGTGAGATTACATCTAGTTGGCACTTGGTGGTTGATTTGCTGCGGGATTCTTGTTTCTCTTGGTGGTTGCCGCCACCTAGACGGCTTGGAGCAGCTTGGAGGCATTGGCAAGAGTTGGTGATTGTTCTTGGCCACCTCCGGTGATTGTGAGGGGTTTGTGCCTACCTCGACGAAGCGCCAAAGGCAACGTTAGTGGATTGCTCGTGTCATTTGCAACCTTTTACCATTTTGTAGGTTCTTGTGGCGCCTTTTGAGAGGCTCGGTGTGTGGTACCGATTAGCCACTGAACCACGTGGTGAAGAGAGACACAACGAGGACTAGCGTGCTGGCAAGCACGTGAACCTCGTGATAAATCTTCGTGTCATCATTATTATTGTGATTAATCAATCACGGTGGTTGTGTATTGTGGAATTCATCTCTTGATCATATTGATTGGTTGGCTCAATACTTCGCTGCTCTGTGATACCCTTCTAACTCTCTCTTGTATTATTTTTAGTTATCTTGCTATCTTGTTAGTGTAGCCCTTAGCTTGTGTAGCTAGTTAGCTTTAGTATAGCTAAGTTGTACGGTTTGACTTGTGCGGTTGAGTGCAAATATACTAGAATTGTGAATTGGATAGGTGGCTTGCAAACACCCCATAGGCTAAGCAAAACTCGCATCTCGCCATTTGTTATATTGATAAACTTGTTTAGCTTGTCTTTGTAGAAATTTTTAAAAGGCTATTCACCCCCCTCTAGCCATCAAGACCTTTCAACCACCTAGACAGATAGCCGTTTGAGCCCCGGATCGAGCACTGCGTCCGACGAAAATACTCAAACCATGGTATTACACCATGTGAGTAGCGGTGATGAAGAGATGCTACATCCTCTGGGCTTTCCTCGAATCCTGGCTTTCCCTCCAAGGTGTGGCGCCATGATCAACGTGCTTAGCCAAGATGAAGACCCACCTGCTGGGGGCGAGACTGATCAACAGCGATGAGAGTGACAACAGCGCAATGCTAACCGAGCTCAACGTCGCATAGATGAAGACGCACGCCTAGCACAACAGCAAGCAGACCGCGACCAGCAAGAAGCTGACGCTACAGCTAGGCGTAACCGGTTGCAAGGGAGCAACCTCAATGATGCTTTCAATATGGTGGGGAACAGACCATTATTCAAAACCCCAAGCGCCAACGTGGTTGTTGCCATTGAAAGCTTGAAGCGGTTACCAGATACCCTAGAAATCCAAAACATCCGGGAGGATATGCAGGCTTATCTCCAGGCGGCTATGGTTCAGACTAATGAACGTGCCACAGGCCCATCGGCGTCTGGCGCGACTAGCAGGAGCTGCCAGCACTCCAGTCGACCTTTTAGGTCTGGTTAACGTGGCTTACGCGCACCCACCGGCCTAGACCACCACGTAGGCAATGATAATCATATGGCTCCTGGCGTCAATCTAGGGGATGACGGAGGCAATGACGGCAATCACGGGAACCCTCCCCGCAATGATAATCGCTAGCTCGACCACCGCCGCAATAACAACGATGACGACTGACGCAGCGATAACCGGCGTAATGACCACCGGAACCACCGTCGTCAGGGGCAACAACACAGTGATGAACGAGATCGCCATGATGGCAATCACGACCTCTATCGCGACCTCAACAGCCGTGACCTACGTCCTCGCATTGAACAGAGAGCTCGGGACCGTGCGTCCCATGAAACCAGTCACCACATGGAGTACGATATGGTTCACGGTCCCCCGGGCCCCAAGAAATTCACCAACCACCTACGACAAGTCGTCTGGCCTAGAGGTTTTAAGCTTGAAAAGCTTAACCATTATGACGGTAAGGTCAATCCTGAGCTATGGGTCCAACTTTACGAGACTGCTTGCAGAGCTCTGACATTGTTCTACCGAGACAGCGTGGTGATGGATTCGCTAAGACCAGTGTGCTCTAGAACCCGTAGCCAGAGCTCTGAGCTCTAGGACCTGCAGCCAGACCTCTGAGCTCTGGGACCTGTAGCCAGACCTCTGAGCTCGGGGACTCATCGCCAGACCTCCGTGCTCGGGGACTCGTCGCCAGACCTCTAAGCTCGGGGATTTGTCGCCAAATCTCCGAGCTTGGGAACTCTTTGCCAGACCTCCGAGCTCGAGGCCTTGTCGCCAGACCTTTTAGCTCGGGGACTCATTGCTAGACCTCTGAGCTCGGGGATTCGTCGACAGATCTCCAAGCTCGGGGACTCGTCGTTAGACCTTTGAGCTCGGGGACTTGTTACACCACTTCATGCCGTAGGATTCATCTTGCTCGACTACATGTACTATGCTTGCATACAGTCGATGGACGCTTGATATTCTTAGACCTTGCTACAGGGCTCATTTTTCGCCTTCCAGCAAGCTCAGGGACTACATCATATATGATGCACCTGACGGTGCATAATGATCGTTGGTTCTTGAGGATTCTTTTTTAGACCCTGGCATCATGTGCCTACGTCACCTATTACCAGGCTCGGGGACTAAGCGGGTACACTTCACCTGACGGTGAATTGTTTCTATTTTTCGCCCCTACGATCTAGGATTTTTTGTAAGTTACTTCCATCAAGTACGCACACTTACATTTCTTCTCAGAAATACAAGTGGGTACACTTCACTAGGAAAGAAATTTTTTCTTTTTGGACCACTATGCAATCTTCACTTACAACTGCAACCTTCATCAACAATCATGGTTTACTGATTCCTGACCTAGACGGAACACTAGCGCATGCTCAGCTAACATTTCAAGGTGATGAGAAGATGAACCTCGCAAGTTGAAGAAGACTAAGAAAGTGTGTCGATACAGAATACATAGTGCTCGGGGACTAGCTGTGGGGGTATAAACCCCTATACCCTTACGGCTAGACATGGACAGGCCCAGACCAGATGGTCCGGCCCATTACATGACGACGCGCGATCTAGATCATCGGGATGGAGTCTCGCGCAAGGCATCAAACTAGACTTGGGAATCAAGCAAGGTCTTGGTCGGTTAGATTAGGAATCTTTATCCGGTTCTGTATGGCAATTGTAACCATCTAAGATTAGTTTCCAGATCTGTAACCCTGCCTCCCAGACTATATAAGGAGGGTAGGGGACCCCCCTCAAAAAAACATCGAAACATACTCTAGGGCAAACTAGCTTGTAATACATTGCTCGAAACAGCAACAACAAAGCAGAGCAGGACGTAAGGTATTACGCCCACACGGCGGCCTGAATCTGGGTAAACCCGCGTGTTGTCCTGCATCACCATCTCGTTCGTGGCTTGCACACCTGTCTGCTGACAATCTACTACCTTGGGCATACCCCTTGGTAGACTGCCGACCAAGTTTTATCGACAGTTGTATAATAACTTGCCCCCCTAATTGATAGCTTATGCAATGTTTATTTTTATAATTTGTCCCTCCACATTATAGCTTGCATTGTCTTGTTTTGGTTCGCTCCTCTCTTTTAGGGTTTAATACCTTTATGTAAATATTATATAGCAAATTTATTATATTCCCGTGACAACAATCGATCTGCATACCATGTAAAATTTTAGTATATTCAGGAGTAGCAAGTTTAGTATTACATTGTAGCAACTTTTTTATGAATCTCCTAGCATATTTTTATACATAAATTGCTACTAAAATAAAATTCTTCGAAATATAGTAAAGTGGGGGCAAGTTCTGTTTGTCTCATCACGTGGAACACATAGGTGTAGAGGAAATTGAAAATGGATATACCATTCTAAAGTTACAACAATTCAAAGGAAAATTTTTCCTTTTTTGGTTTCCGTGCCAGACAGTACAACAGGTCTGAAGGTGCAGAGAGTGGCATCACGCATGTGTTTGATGGGGTCGTGCGCTTGATGGAAAAGTAGGCTCGGATGCCCTGGCCGGGCTAGGCGAGACAGGGCGCGTTTGATATGATGCAAAAATCCCCGGCCAGGCCCGTGGGCTGCAAAGGCCCACGTTTGATATCCTGATCCCCGTTCCTAGCCAGGCCTGTGGCATGCAAAAAACCCTCTCTCCTGTCTCCTGGAAACGCTCGTCGGTTTCATTTTTCCAGAGCCAGGTCATGCTCGAGCTCGCGCGGGCGATTTTGGGCACGACGGGATGGCACTGGCTGGCTCACACGGGAAGTCAGAAACTTCCACGTGTCATTGCCGCCGAAACCCGCTGTCCTTATAACCCCCTCCTCCTCCCCCGTCTTCTTCTTGTTGTTGCTAGTTTCCTCCATTTCCCACCTTGCTAGGGTTGACTGACCAGCGGCAGTGGTGAGCTGGGTGTGCGACGCGGCGATGTACGGGCTTCATCTCCGTTCCCCCGGCTTGGATCTACTTCATCGCGACGCGGCACCGCTCCTTCTACTGTCGAGCTCCTTGGAGGCGGTCTTCTTCCTTCTTCTTCCTCTCTGGGTTGTTGTGCTGGTGCTGGTCTGGGATTTAGGTATTCTTCTTTTAGATCTGGTATCAGCACCTCTCGATTCGTCTTCCATTTGAGCACCAAGTGCTCCCCTTCGGCTCACCCGAGGTGAAATCCACCCCTTCCCCTGTTGATTTTGATTCTAGGGTTTCTTGATTTGCTTGGATCTTTGGATTGCTTGTTCATGTCCAATGATTTATGTATTTGCATGTGTTGTTGTGTTGTTCATGAGCAAAGTATTTTCGATATCGATGCAGTACTCATGTTAGTAATGTGTTACTGTCACATTTGCTTGTGTATGTTAGACTTATTTGTCCATGTTCACTGATTCTTATATGTTCTTGGATTTGTTCACTTGTTGGTCATGAAGATGTTGTTTTTATGGTCGATGATGACTGGGTAGTTTGCACAAGAGGCATTTTTTTGTTAACGCAGTTGTGCTATGTTATCTTATGAATGCATATGCCATTATTCAGAGGCCAGCCAGGGTCTATGACACTAAAATGTATATTTGAATGTTGCATGCATTGTAGATGGATCAAAAAACTGAGCTTGAGATGATGGGTACCCAAGCAGCAGCTCTGGTTATGGTGATGGTTTGTTTTGTGGTCAGTAGGCTTAGAAGGTTTACGGGTGAGACTGAGACTATACCTTATGGCCCTAGGACAGAGGGTGACCTCCATAGGCAAAGAACCCTCCAAATAATTTATAATTACAATGATGTTGAATGCATTGCAATGCTGCGCATGAGAAGAGCCCCTTTTTTCTCTATGCAACCTGCTTAGAAGTAGAGGTCTTGTACCAGAGAGCAGTGGGTGTTCTGTTAAGGAACAGGTTGCTATGTTCTTGCATGTGGTTGGTCACAACCAGAGGTTCAGGGTAGTGCACCAGTCCTTTATGAGGTCCATAGAGACAGTGAATAGGATCTTCCACCAAGTTTTGTATGTTGTTGGTGAACTAAGAGGTGAACTGATCAAGCCTCCAAGCACTTCCACGCATCCAAAAATTTTGGGTAGCCCCAGATGGTACCTTTTTTGTAGGTACTTGCATTGTCAATCTTATCTGCCTTAGGTAACAACACTTGTATCTGTATTTGGTGCACACTTTGTACACTTTGGTAGGACTGTATTGATGCCATTGATGGCACACATGTGTTGGAAAGGGTGCCTAGACACATCCAACAAGCCTTCAGGGGTAGGAAGACACAACCAACCCAAAATGTCATGACTGTAGTGGACTTTGACCTCAAGTTCACCTATGTTCTAGCTAGGTGGGAGGGTTCTGCCCATGATGCACTGATCATGGCTAATGCAATTGAGAGGGATGATGGGTTTACTGTCCTCCTATTGGTATAAATTAAATGCACACTAGTAAATATAATTATCCGCAAGCGCACAGATATAATAACGTTGTAGCACTTCACCAAGATTATCTCGGTTTTAATATCGAACCCAAAGGAACAGTAGGTGACAATGACTAGGTCTATAAACTTAACCCAATTCACAATCAAGCTAGAAAATATCAAGAATAAGGATAATACTAAGGACTTCTAATTCCAATCTCTATAAGCTATGCCTTCTATCATTCTATCGTGGGCGATAACCAAAATAGGAGCAGAAATCAGAGTTCTCCCCTACCCAGTATCATAAGCCTGCCAAACCTATTACGGGAGGTGACAGAGGATTCAATGAAGCTATAAAGTCACCTTCGCGAGCTACCACCATCCAGAAAATCAGGGGGACATTCACAAGTAACCCTAGTCTAAGCACCACGCTTACACTACGAATACTACTTCAATCAAGGAGCTACCAAGATCAAAGCACTCAAAAGAGTTCTAAACTTGAAGAACAATATGAGCAAATTGCTTACTCGAATCAGAAGTCAATTACTAAAGAATCTCAGAAGCAAGTCCCATGCGAAGGAACTCGATCTTGAAGAATATAGCAGCAGAGAAGCACCGACAGGCCATAACTCCTCCAATACTCCACTCTTCAACTCTCTCTCTCTATCTCTAAACAAGACTAATTCTAAGAAGAACTAATCTCTCTTGATTGCTAGCTTAGATCTCTATGGGATGTAGAATTAGGGTTTTTGGCTCTTCAGCTCTTGATCAGGCAATGCTTCAGGAAGGGGGTCCAGGCTCCGTATATATAGTCCGGTGGGGTGCACGAGAGCTATTGGATCAAACCGACTTAAGTAGGGCCAAGATGCATCCTTGGAGGCGGTGGAAGGAGGTCGTAGAAGATGATAGGTGGGGCCCACAATAGTAGGCCGGGTGGCACCAAGGGGTGGGCCTGGTCGACACCCCCCAGAAGGTTCTGGTGCTTCCCTTCGTGCCGGTGTCTTTTGGTGTCTTCCTAATTCTTCTAGCATAGTTTTCATCATGGAAAAGTTTTGTCTTTTTATGCAATTAAATCCTCCTTTGTATGCTTTCTGGAATAATCCCTGGAAAAATTGCAATTCACCAAAACTCATGGAAATTGTCAGTAATAACCTTCTATTCTATGATATTTATGTATTTCACAAGGAAGGTTGACGGTTCATGATATACGTTAACTACCATCAACACCCCCAAGGTAACAACACTACCTAGTCCATGCACTTTTGTCCTTCCACTTGGCACACATAGACTTACACTTAGATGTCCACCATTTGTAGGGAAGTACTACCTTGTTGATGCTGGATATGCATGCAGAAATGGGTTTTTGCCTCCTTATAGGGGGGGTCAGGTACCATTTGAGTATGTCAACAAAAGCCGCCCTACTAATGGCAGGGAGCTTTTCAACCTTAGGCACTCTTCACTGAGGGTCAGTGTGGAGAGGGCCTTTGGTGCACTCAAGGGTAGATTCAGGATATTAGACAACAAACCTTTCCACACATACCAGACCCAAGTCAAGATTGTCCTTGCTTGTTGCATACTTCACAACTGGATCATTGGCTAGGGCATTGATCAAGTAGTGCCAACTGAAGAAGAAATTCTAGCCAACCCACCTGATGATGATGAGACCCAACCTGACCTGACCCAGGATGAACATGACATGACTGTTAGGAGAGATGCCATTTGCAATGCTATGTGGGCTGCCAGAGGGACCTCTATGACTTGATTCATTTACTTGCATACCATTCTTGTATAATTTTAGTTTGTAGACCCTAGATATGAAACTAATGTGGTGTACTGCTTCTGTTTTTTCTGAATAATGCCCAAGTATGAGACCAGTGTTGTAATATTAAATTTCATGCCTTGTTGCTATTTATGTTTATCTTGCTGTTATCCATTATCTATTTGTTTGATTTATGTACTACTTGGTCACATTACTAGGATGGCTGGCATGGGTGCTGATGTTGGTGTTGGGTTTGTTGCTGCTGCTAACCTGGTGCAAGGTGTGGTGGCTGCTGCTGGTGCAGCTGCAGTTGTGCAGGCAGCTGCAGCAGCACCTGTGGATGCCCCTGCTGTTGTTGATGTTGTGGGTGATGCAGCAGATGGTGAGGGGGAGCTGGTGGAGCTAGGCCACCCATGAGGTGGAATAACAACACCTCTGGGTTTGTCCTTAGGAGGATGGCTCAGATCTTATCTAATGGGAGTAGGACTGACAAGCTTTTGAAGGATAAGGATGTCAACTGTGTGGCTAAGGCTCTTAGGGAGTACACTGAGGATGTTGTTAGCCCCACCCAAGTGTACAACCACTTGAGAAAGTGGAAACAAAAGTTGTCTAGGGTCTGTAAGCTCAAGGACCTTAGTGGGGCTAACTTTGATGAGGATGTGCATGCCATAATGCTTGACCCTGACCACTACCATGGGCACTGCAAGGTAGATGAACCCAAATCATGTCTGACCTACCCATTTTACTTGTCTACTATCCTCTTGTCCACTTCTTTCTTGTCTATCCTATCTCTTTACCTATCTGAACTGACTGCAGGACCACCCAAAGGATGCTGAGTTTTTGAACACCCCTATCAGGTTCTACACTGAGATGCAGACCATATTTGGTAGCACCTTGGCTACTGGTAGGTTTGCCTTAGGCTCTAGTGCTCCACTAGGGGTGAACATTGCTAATAGTGTGGCTGCTAAGGTGAAGGGGCATGGCTTCACTGCCTCTGCACCTGCCTTTGAGGGGAAAACCACCACTGAGTTGGATGAAGGTAGCAAGGCCACTTTACCTGTGACCTCCACATCTGGAGGTAAGAGGAAGAGGGCTACCTTCAGTGAGGATGAGATGCTTATGATGACCAATATGATAGATGCTATCAACAATGTGGCCAATGCTATGATGAAAACAGTTGTTGCACATGTGGATCCTGCCCTCTACCTTGCTATAATGGAGATGCCTGACTTCTCCACTGAGGCACTTATTGTTGCCTACACTCACCTGCTAGAGAACAAGGCAGTAGCCACTAGGTACATCAACATGAGCAACTTGCACAGGGAGATTTGGATGAGGAAATTCCTTGCCAAGAACTACTACATGTAGTTCTGTCCTTCCATGGGTAACTTGGCATAGAGGGGGTTGACTGTTGAGATGTATAGATCCTCCACCTCCCTCGCCCACTCTCTTCTCTTTTGGGGTCCTTTTGTAGTTGTTGTGCATGGTAGATGGCTGACCAGCACCTGTCCTTTTGGGTAGCTTAGTAGGAGGGTGGCTAACTATAGATGACATGATGAAGTGTCTGTATTTGAGGGTGACATCATTTGAACACCTGGATCATGTAATATTTTGTTGCCTCTGTTGGCAGCTACGTTTTCAGTTTATTATTTGATCTTATCTACCTACTGTTAATCTCTGTTATTTGATGTTGTTCTTGCTGTTCAAGAGAGGGCACTTGAAGGATGGCCAATGATGCATAACATAGAGCAATGAGGTGCATGTACAACTTTTTATCTGGTTGGTTCTTCTATGTGTTTTGCATGGTCCTCATTTTCTTCATTGGCACTATCTAAAGCCATTGCAACTAATCATTGCAGTGATCTGATGGCTAGCCTTGGATGTGCCACTCAAGTAGATAAGGTCCATGCTCATCTGTTTTTTTTGCTTCTTCCTACTGCTATTTGGTTTTACTGGAATTTAGTACATGCACCTATGATTAAGTTAGCAATGTTGCAGCACATTGTTTTGAGCTGAGGCCCATGTTATTTAAATTATTTGCCTATGATGATTACAATGCCAATTTGAATGCTATAGAATCTGAGGAAAATACTTCTGCTGAAACCAATGACTTATGAACACTATTCTTTTTCATGGCAAATTGTTATACTAGTTCTGAACTTGTTCTTTTGAAGGCCTCCATGACTTGCCATTGCAGCACCTGATGAAAAAAGGCTGACTGGAGGAATTTGATAATACTTGTGCTGATCATTGCTACAGTCTTGCTGATGCTTGCTCTTTGGTTCAAGTAAGGCATGTTTGAGAAGGTTCTTATAATGTTTTTTAGGCCGATGATGAACGTATTTCATATCTGATACCTCTAATTTGCATTTCCTGCAACTCATGTTGAACTATGTTGGAGTGAACAAGTCTGAGGCCTAAATGATTACTGTAATTCATCTTTTGTTAACGTTTGCTTTGCTCGGCTGTAACCTGAATTGAACCCTGCATTACTGAACTGTTGCTGAACTTGTATCAGTTATGCATCTCATTTGCCTTTGCACCCTGAAACCCGGCCGAAAACGAACACCTTCCCAACCTGGTAGTTGGTGGTAGTTGGTTCCAACCAGGCTCTAGAAGGGAATCAAACACCAGCTCTGCTTGGCCACCCTCTTTTGCTCAAAAGCAATCAAACAGCAGGCTTGTCCAGGGCTAGCCACGGCCTGGCTCGTCGGCCTGGCCCTGCTGAGTTCCGAAATCAAACGCGCCCTTGCCTCCCCAGGCAACCAAATGGACCAAGAGTGTTTTGGTTGGTGGCCCCGCAGACAATCATGCAATTTATCCTAGCCACGAGACGACTGAAAATGATGATATGAGACATCCTTGCCTGGCCGTACTGATCATACAACCAAACAGGCTTAGATGGTGAGCGTGGATCACGGCCTCCCAGGCAAATGTGCAAGCAATCCTGGCCTCAAACGTTCGAAATCCAGATGCCTCCTCAAACAAACAGCCCCATAAAGCATGCAACGGCCAAGATACTATGAGTATTTTTACATAGACGTAATCTCTTGTATACAAATGCAAGTACAAGGAGAGTAAATTTTCCTGGTCCAGAAGAATGAGAATATAATTAGGCTTGGACCAGCACTGGGCCAAGGACTAGCTACCATAATTATCACAATGAGATTATGTTTATTTCCCTTTATTGGCCTAAGCCTCATGCATGGAGCTAGCCGGTGTTTAAATAGCAGCGGATAAATGTCAGATGCATGTAAATTTATAACCGAATAACAAAAGATTTTTCTGTAGCATAACAAGTTCACAAGTCCTCTACTGGAAATCGTGCAAAAAAAGAGTCCTACTCCTGTTGTAGGCCTCGACTGTTCAGCTCCAATGAGCCTGAGGCCATGGCCCATGCCCACCGGTCGCCGCGCTCGGCATCTCTCCCCTCTCTGCTTTCTAGTTTTCCACCACACAAAACAGACCCTCTGTCCTTTTATCAGAGTCATTTTGGCTTCTGACAAGTTACAGCAAAGAGAGGGTCTCGGTACAAAGAGAGGGTCTCGGTACACTGCATAAGCTACGAACGTGGACACAAGTACCGGCTGCCATAGCGACACACAAAGCAGGACAGAGGGAGTAGATAGTTAGGCTAAAAAACAGAGTAGATAGTTCTTGAAACTGAAATCTTCGCCGTTCCACTCTTCCCCAGCAATCTGCTCATCTCCTTGCAATTTGCAACCTTGGTGCTGTGGATGACGCTCGCAGTGAGCGCACTCTCCTGCTGCCTCCCACTCCCCTTCAAAGGTACGCGCAATTTCTCCATCCATCTTCCAGCGTTTTTGGCTCGCCCGATTTGATTTTCTACATCCGGTTGTTTCACTTTGTGGGAAATTCGTTCTCCACCAACCATATGGACTCTTTTCCGGCCCTTTGGCTATTTTGGAGATATATAGGGTTAGGTAATTATATATATGGTCTCGTGAGTATGACTGTTTCCTTTTCTCTGTAAATTGACCTTCTTGCATGTGTTTACTATTTGCATTGTCATGTGGAAATGTCTGAACCTATCATTCCTTTTTAGAGACCATTGCTTATATCATTCTGGTACCCTTGCATTGACAGATAATACTTGATTAGGTTGGAAACTGCAAAGCCCAGTTGCTACATGGAAACATATGCAGTTTGGCCGACTTAATGTAACCAATTGTCACATGAGTGACTTTTACATGAGTGACAGATAATGGCGGACTTGCTACATAGAAACATATGCTCTGGCTCGCTCGACTGCTTGGTGATCTCCTCGGCAGAGACACTGAAGCGGTGGAGCTCAGGGTGGACAGCAAGTCCGCCTTGGCCTTAGCAAAGAACCCCGTCTTCCATGAGCGCAGCAAGCACATCCGCATCAAGTACCACTTCATTCGGAGCTACTTGGATGAGGGGAGCATCAAGGCCCGCTACATCAACACCCAAGATCAGCTGGCAGACCTTCTCAACAAGTCCCTTGGGCGAGTGAAGTTCCACGAGCTTTGCGCCAGGATTGGGATGGTCTGAGTTCCCTAGACGGCGCCACACAAGACTTAGGGGGAGAATGACAGAAATAAGTCCGTGTGTGGCTGGTCTTTGTGGGACTGCAACACATGGTCCTTGTGTCCTTAGGACAGCATCTTAGGACAGGCATCTTAGGACAGCATCGGCATCTTAGGATAGCATCTTGACTAGCATCTAGGACAACATCTTAGACTAGCATCTTAGCAGCATCTTAGCATATGCTTGGCTGGCTAGCAGCCCTATAAATATGTATCTCGAATCCCTCAGGTTGGCATGGCATTGTATGAGTTTGTGTGAGAAATAAACTAGAAAATTGCCCCAACTCCTAGTGTCATCCTCTCTCGATGAGAGTAAGGATTCAGCTACAACCAAGAGTGTGAATCCAGCGACTAACAAGTGGTATCCGAGCCGTACTATCCTGTAGTCTGAGCATCTCCTGCTCTTCTCCTTCCCCGGCCTCGCAGCAGCCCCAACCGCAGCCGGTAGCAGCAGCAGCTCCGGCTGCCCCTGCTCTCCACACAGCAGCCCCCTCGATAGCGCGCCATGTCCACGGGACAGCCTCAGGACTCAGTCGCCTCGAGCACGCGGCGTCGGCAGGAGGCTGACCTCGTCGAGGCAGAGAAGCACGAGCGAGCGGCAGCAGACGCCGCTGCAGCAGCGGCAAGGGCATCGAGGCTGGTAGCAGCGGAGCTTGCAGCAGCTAGAGCGGAGGTGGAACAGTAGCGGCGGCGGATGCAGCGCGTGCAGTAGCAGCGGAGGTTGAGGTTCTACACGGCAGCAACAGCAGCTCCATCGCTACTGATGATAGCACCGACGTGGACCTCGAGCTGCTGGAGAGGGAGGCATCACGAGGGCGAGCGGCGCAGTGGGTAGCCGCGCACGCCAACGAGCGCGGCGGCAGCCCAAACAGGCGCAGACATACCAGCGGCGCTCCTGAAGGAGGCGCGCACGGCGGTGGCGCTCCTGGAGGAGGCGCGCATGACGGCGGCGAACGGGTCGACGAAGAGCGCGGCCTTCACAGGCAGCGTGCCTCTCTCTCCCCGGTTCGGTACCGTGGTCACCACGAGTACCAGGCGGTCGTTAGGGACGTCGGCCCCGACGGCGGGTGGCCTACCCTCACCAAGACCAACTACGTTGAGTGGGCTGCGGTGATGAGGGTGAAGCTCTAGGTGCGGCATATGTGGGATGCAGTCCGGTACGGCGACGTCGACTACAACCAAGATCGACGGGCGCTGGATGCTCACATTGCTATAGTCCCGCCTGAGATGCAGTTTTTGCTTACCAGCAAGCAGACTGCCAAGGACGCATGGGACGCCATCGCTGCAGCACTTATCGGCAGTGACCGCGCCCGCAAGTCCACACTGTAGGCACTTCGCAAGGAGTGGGAGAACCTGGCCTTCAAGCTAGGTGAGGATGTTGATGACTTTACTCTTCGTCTCAACACTCTGTTGTAGAAGTTGGTGCAGTTTGGCGACGACACCTACAGCGAGGAGAGAGCTGTTGAGAAGCTCTTCCGCTGCGTCCCCGAGAAGTACAAGCAGATGGCTCGCTCAATCGAGTCTCTGCTAGACCTCTCCACGATGACGATCGAGGAGGCGTTGGGCCGCCTCAAGGTCGTTGACAGCGATGAGCCACAGCGCCTCTCGGGACCCATCACCATTGGCGGGAAGCTCCTCACTCGGGAGCAGTGGGCTACCGGCCAAGGTGACAGGAAGAAGGGGGAGCCTTCTTCCATGACAGGCGGCCGCAAGTGTGGCAAGCGTGGCAAGCTACGCAAAGACGCCCAGGCAGGGGCGCGAGGACGTGCCAAGGGTGATGATCGTGGAGGCGCCCAGGGCGGCACCGCTGGCAAGCAAAAGCCAGTACGAGACGACCCTTGCTACAACTGCGGCAAGCTTGGCCATTGGGCCAAGGATTGTCAACAGCCACGACGCGGCCAGGCCCACGTTGCGCAGGTAGAGGAGGAGGAGCAGCTAGCTCTGTTCATTGCTCATGCGAGCATCAAACTACCTCCAGCGGCACCGGCCGCAACGGCTCTCCTCCACCTTGACGAGCCAAAAGCACACGCCCTCCTCGACGACAGCTCCGGCAACGACAAGACCGACGGGTGGTGCCTTGACACCGGCGCCACCCACCACATGATCGGGCAGCGGAAGTTCTTTACCGAGCTCGACCTAGGCGTTCGAGGCACCGTCAAGTTTGGCGACGCCTCCGCTGTGGAGATCAAGGGCGTCGACTCTGTCGTCTTCGTCACCAAGACTGGCGAGCACAGGCTGCTCACCGGTGTCTACTACATCCAGCTGGATGAGAGCGGATCGCATGTGGAGATCGAGCACGGGGTGCTGCGCATCTGGGATCATCGACACCGGCTCCTCGTCAAGGTCAACAGGAGCAACCGCCTCTACGTCCTTCACGCACAGGTGGCGCAACCTCTTTGTCTTGCAGCCCGCCGCGACGATGACGCTTAGAGGTGGCACGAGCGCTTTGGGCACCTCAACTTTGAGGCCCTGAGGCAGCTCGGCAGCAAGGAGATGGTGCGGGGCATGCTGCACGTCGACCACGTGGAGCAGTTCTGCGACACCTGCGTCCTCACCAAGCTGCGGCGGCTCCCTTTCCCTCGCCAGGCGAGCTTCCGCGCCAAGGAGAAGCTGGAGCTCGTACACGGTGACCTTTGTGGCCCCGTGACACCGGCTACACCTAGAGGCCAGCGCTACTTCCTCCTCCTCATCGATGACGTGTCCTGCTACATGTGGGCTGTCCTGCTCGACGCCAAGGCAGCCGCAGCGGACGCCATCAAGCGCCTTCAAGCTGCTGCGGAGGCGGAGTGCGGCCGCAATCTTCGGGTCCTACGCACGGACAACGGTGGTGAGTTCATGGCGGCTGAGTTCGTGGCGTACTGCGCTGATGAGGGGATCCACCGCCACTTCTCTGCGCCGTACACTCCACAGCAGAACGGCATCGTCGAGCGCCGCAACCAGACGGTGGTGGCCACCGCCCATGCCCTCCTCAAGCAGAGAGGGATGCCCGCGATCTACTGGGGTGAGGCAGTGATGACTGCCGTCCACTTGCTCAACCGCTCCCCCACCAAGGCCCTCGATGGCAAGACGCCATACGAGGCCTGGCACGAGCGCAAGCCCGCGGTGAGCCACCTTCGCATCTTCGGCTGCCTGGCCTTCGTCAAGGAGCTCAACCACGTCGGCAAGCTTGACGACCGGAGCACGCCAGGGGTCTTCATCGGCTACGCGGAGGGCGTCAAGGCCTACCGCGTCCTCGACCCAGCGACATGGCGCGTGCGCATCACGCGTGACGTCATGTTCGATGAGGGGCGAAGCTAGACGTGGGGCAAGATGGTGGATGACGGCTCGACTCCGATGACCAGCGATTTCGTCGTTGACTATGTCCACTTCAAGGAGGTCGGGGGAGCTAGCAGCTCGTCCTCACCGAGCTCGCCTGCCCCACCACCTCGTTCACCACCACCTCCGACGAGTCCTTCACCACCGCCACCACCAGCTCTGGCAAGTCCACAGGCTCCGGCGAGTCCACCACCAGCACCGCCAGCCACGCCTGTCTCTCCTACACCGGACCCTACCTCTTCAGGCTTGGCACCGGCAGCTTCGGCCCACGACGAGCAGCGCACAGTGGAGTTCGCCACTCCGCTGTCCAATGATGAGGAGCGCATCGACGCCTACCACGGCGGCGAGCCTCTACGCTACCATACCGTGGACAACCTCCTCGACGAGCAGCTGGTCCCTGGACTGGCACAGCACGACTTTGAGGCGAAGCTGCACCTCGCACAGGACGATGGCGAGCCTCGTTCCTTCGCCGAGGCGGAGAGGGATGTGGCATGGCGTGCCGCGATGCAGATGGAGATGGACGCCGTCGAGCGGAACAAGACGTGGGAGCTGGCCGATCTTCTAGCCGGTCACCACGCCATCTCTCTCAAGTGGGTCTTCAAGCTCAAGAAGGACAAGACCGGAGAGGTGATCAAGCACAAGGCGCGTCTGGTGGCGCGCGGCTTCGTCCAGCAAGAAGGAATCGACTTTGACGACGCCTTCGCGCTCGTTGCACGGATGGAGTCCGTGCGACTCCTCCTTGCGCAAGCTGCCCAGGAGGGCTGGCGTGTCCATCACATGGATGTCATGTCGGCATTCCTTAACGGTGACTTGAAGGAGGAAGTCTACGTGCATTAGTCGTCAGGATTTGTGATTCCCGGCAAGGAGGGCAAGGTGCTTCGCCTGCGCAAGGCCCTCTATGGCTTGCGGCAGGCACCGAGGGCGTGGAATGCCAAGCTGTATTCCACACTAAAGGGGATGGGCTTCGAGCAAAGCCCGCACGAGGCAGCCATCTACCGGCGGGGCAGCGGAGGAAAGGCCCTGCTGGTGGGTGTCTACGTCGATGACTTGGTGATCACCGGCACCAAGGATGCGGAGGTGGCGGCATTTAAGGAAGAGATGAAGGCAACCTTCCAGATGAGTGATCTGGGGTCTCTCTCCTTCTACCTGGGAATCGAGGTGCACCAGGATGACTCCGGGATCACGCTTCAACAGACCGCCTACGCCAAGCGCATCGTTGAGCTAGTTGGGCTCACCGACTGCAACCCAGCCCTCACTCCGATGGAGGAGAGGCTGAAGCTGAGCCACGACAGCACGACGGAGGAGGTGGACGCTACGCAGTACCAGCGTCTTATGGGGAGCCTTCGCTACCTCGCCCACACACGGCCGGACTTGGCATTCTCCGTCGGCTACGTTAGTCGGTTCATGCAACGACCGACGACGGAGCACCAGCAGGCTGTGAAGAGGATCATCCGCTACGTTGCGGGGACTCTCGACCACAGTCTCTACTACCCGAGGTGTCCTAGCGTGACACACTTCGTCGGGTACAGCGACAGTGACCACGCGGACGACATCGACACCAGCAAGAGCACAAGCGGGGTCCTCTTCTTCCTCGGCAAGTGCCTTGTTAGCTGGCAGTCGGTCAAGCAGCAGGTGGTGTCCATGTCTAGCTGCGAGGCCGAGTACATAGCGGCTTCCACCGCTTCGACTCAGGCGCTCTGGCTCGCTCGACTGCTTGGTGATCTCCTCGGCAGAGACACTGAAGCGGTGGAGCTCAGGGTGGACAGCAAGTCCGCCTTGGCCTTAGCAAAGAACCCCGTCTTCCATGAGCGCAGCAAGCACATCCGCATCAAGTACCACTTCATTCGGAGCTGCTTGGACGAGGGGAGCATCAAGGCCGGCTACATCAACACCCAGGATCAGCTGGCAGACCTTCTCACCCCTTGGACGAGTGAAGTTCCAGGAGCTTTGCGCCAGGATTGGGATGGTCTGAGTTCCCTAGACGGCGCCACACAAGACTTAGGGGGAGAATGACAGAAATAAGTCCGTGTGTGGCTGGTCTTTGTGGGACTGCAACACATGGTCCTTGTGTCCTTAGGACAGCATCTTAGGACAGGCATCTTAGGACAGCATCGGCATCTTAGGACAACATCTTGACTAGCATCTAGGACAGCATCTTAGACTAGCATCTTAGCAGCATCTTAGCATATGCTTGGCTGGCTAGCAGCCCTATAAATATGTATCCCCAACCCCTCAGGTTGGCATGGCATTGTATGAGTTTGTGTGAGAAATAAACCAAAAAATTGCCCCAACTCCTAGTGTCATCCTCTCTCGATGAGAGTAAGAATTCAGCTACTACCAAGAGTGCGAATCCAACGACTAACAAGTGGTATCCGAGCTGTACTATCTTGTAGCCTGAGCATCTCCTGCTCTTCTCCTTCCCCGGCCTCGCAGCGGTCCCAACCGCAGCCGGTAGCAGCAGCAGCTCCGGCTGCCCCTACTCTCCACACAGCAGCACCCTCGATAGCGCGCCATGTCCATAGGACAGTCTCAGGGCTCGGTCGCCTCGAGCACGCGGCATCGGCAGGAGGCCGACCTCGCCGCGGCAGAGAAGCGTGAGCTAGCGGCAGCAGACGCCACTGCAGCAGCGGCAAGGGCAGCGAGGCTAGCAGTAGCGGAGCTTGCAGCAGCTAGAGCGGAGGTGGAAGCAGCAGCGGCGGTAGATGCAGCGCGTGCAGCAGCAGCGGAGGTCGAGGTTCTATGCGGCAGCAACAGCAGCTCCATCGCTGCTGATGATAGCACCGACGCGGACCTCGAGCTGCTGGAGAGGGAGGCATCGCGATGGCGAGCGGCGCAGTGGGTAGCCGCGTACGCCCACGAGCGCGGCGGCAGCCCAGACAGGCGCAGACATGCCGGTGGTGCTCCTGAAGGAGGTGCGCACGGCGGTGGCGCTCCTGGAGGAGGCGCGCATGGCGGCGGCGGACGGGTCGACGGAGAGCGCGGCCTTCACAGACAGCGCGGCTCTCTCTCCCCGGTTCGGTAGTGTGGTCACCACGAGTACCAGGATGTCGTCAGGGACGTCGGCCCCGGCGGCAGGTGGCCTACCCTCACCAAGACCAACTACGTTGAGTGGGCTGCGGTGATGAGGGTGAAGCTCCAGGTGCAGCATATGTGGGATGTAGTCCGGTACGCGCGACGTCGACTACGACCAAGATCGATGGGCGCTGGATGCTCTCATTGTTGCAGTCCCGCCCGAGATGCAGTTTTTGCTTACCAGCAAGCGGACTGCCAAGGAGGCTTGGGATGCCATCGCTGCAGCACGCATCGGCAGCGACCGCGCTCGCAAGTCCACACTGCAGGCACTTCGCAAGGAGTGGGAGAACCTGGCCTTCAAGCCAGGTGAGGATGTTGATGACTTTGCTCTCCGTCTCAACACTCTGTTGTAGAAGTTGGTGCAGTTCGGCGACGACACCTACGCCATCTCTCTCAAGTGGGTCTTCAAGCTCAAGAAGGACGAGACCGGAGAGGTGATCAAGCACAAGGCGCGTCTGGTGGCGCGCGGCTTCGTCCAGCAAGAAGGAATTGACTTTGACGACGCCTTCGCGCCCGTTGCACGGATGGAGTTCGTGCGACTCCTCCTTGCGCTAGCTGCCCAGGAGGGCTGGCGTATCCATCACATGGATGTCAAGTCGGCGTTCTTTAACGGCGACTTGAAGGAGGAGGTCTACGTGCATTAGCCACCAGGATTTGCAATTCCCGGCAAGGAGGGCAAGGTGCTTCGCCTGCGCAAGGCCCTCTATGGCTTGCGGCAGGCACCGAGGGCGTGGAATGCCAAGCTGGATTCCACGCTAAAGGGGATGGGCTTCGAGCAAAGCCCGCATGAGGCGGCCATCTACCGGCGGGGCAGCGAAGGAAAGGCCCTGCTGGTGGGTGTCTACGTCGATGACTTGGTGATCACCGGCACCAAGGATGCGGAGGTGGCAGCATTCAAGGAAGAGATGAAGGCCACCTTTCAGATGAGTAATCTGGGGTCTCTCTCCTTCTACCTGGGAATCGAGGTGCACCAGGATGACTCCGGGATCACGCTTCGACAGACCGCCTACGCCAAGCGCATCGTTGAGCTAGCTGGGCTCACCGACTGCAAGCCAGCCCTCACTCCGATGGAGGAGAGGCTGAAGCTGAGCCGCGACAGCACGACGGAGGAGGTGGACGCTACGCAGTACCGGTGTCTTATGGGGATCCTTCGCTACCTCGCCCACACACGGCCGGACTTGGCATTCTCCGTCGGCTACGTTAGTCGGTTCATGCAACGACCGACGACGGAGCACCAGCAGGCTGTGAAGAGGATCATCCGCTACGTTGCGGGGACACTCGACCACAGTCTCTACTACCCGAGGTGTCCTAGCGTGACACACTTCGTCGGGTACAGCGACAGTGACCACGCGGACGACATCGACACCAGCAAGAGCACAAGCGGGGTCCTCTTCTTCCTCGGCAAGTGCCTTGTTAGCTGGCAGTCGGTCAAGCAGCAGGTGGTGTCCATGTCCAGCTGCGAGGCCGAGTACATAGCGGCTTCCACCGCTTCGACTCAGGCGCTCTGGCTCGCTCGACTGCTTGGTGATCTCCTCGGCAGAGACACTGAAGCGGTGGAGCTCAGGGTGGATAGCAAGTCCGCCTTGGCCTTAGCAAAGAACCCCGTCTTCCATGAGCGCAGCAAGCACATCCGCATCAAGTACCACTTCATTCGAAGCTGCTTGGACGAGGGGAGCATCAAGGCCGGCTACATCAACACCCAGGATCAGCTGGCAGACCTTCTCACCCCTTGGACGAGTGAAGTTCCAGGAGCTTTGCACCAGGATTGGGATGGTCTGAGTTCCCTAGACGGCGCCACACAAGACTTAGGGGGAGAATGACAGAAATAAGTCCGTGTGTGGCTGGTCTTTGTGGGACTGCAACACATGGTCCTTGTGTCCTTAGGACAGCATCTTAGGACAGGCATCTTAGGACAGCATCGGCATCTTAGGATAGCATCTTGACTAGCATCTAGGACAGCATCTTAGACTAGCATCTTAGCAGCATCTTAGCATATGCTTGGCTGGCTAGCAGCCCTATAAATATGTATCCCCAACCCCTCAAGTTGGCATGGCATTGTATGAGTTTGTGTGAGAAATAAACCAAAAAATTGCCCCAACTCCTAGTGTCATCCTCTCTCGATGAGAGTAAGAATTCAGCTACTACCAAGAGTGTGAATCCAATGACTAACAAGTGGTATCCGAGCCGTACTATCTTGTAGCCTGAGCATCTCCTGCTCTTCTCCTTCCCCGGCCTCGCAGCGGTCCCAACCGCAGCCGGTAGCAGCAGCAGCTCCGGCTGCCCCTACTCTCCACACAGCAGCCCCCTCGATAGCGTGCCATGTCCGTAGGACAGTCTCAGGGCTCGGTCGCCTCGAGCACACGACGTCGGCAGGAGGCCGACCTCGCCGCGGCAGAGAAGCGTGAGCGAGCGGCAGCAGACGCCACTGCAGCAGCGGCAAGGGCAGCGAGGCTAGCAGTAGCGGAGCTTGCAGCAGCTAGAGCGGAGGTGGAAGCAGCAGCAGCGGCAGATGCAGCGCGTGCAGCAGCAGCGGAGGTCGAGGTTCTATGCGGCAGCAACAGCAGCTCCATCGCTGCTGATGATAGCACCGACGCAGACCTCGAGCTGCTGGAGAGGGAGGCATCGTGAGGGCGAGCGGCGCAGTGGGTAGCCGCGCACGCCCACGAGCGCGGCGGCAGCCCAGACAGGCGCAGACATGCCGGTGGTGCTCCTGAAGGAGGTGCGCACGGCGGTGGTGCTCCTGGAGGAGGCGCACATGGCAGCGGCGGACGGGTCGACGGAGAGCGCGGCCTTCACAGACAGCGCGGCTCTCTCTCCCCGGTTCGGTAGTGTGGTCACCACGAGTACCAGGATGTCGTCAGGGACGTCGGCCCCAGCGGCAGGTGGCCTACCCTCACCAAGACCAACTACGTTGAGTGGGCTGCGATGATGAGGGTGAAGCTCCAGGTGCAGCATATGTGGGATGTAGTCCGGTACGCGCGACGTCGACTACGACCAAGATCGATGGGCGCTGGATGCTCTCATTGTTGCAGTCCCGCCCGAGATGCAGTTTTTGCTTACCAGCAAGCGGACTGCCAAGGAGGCTTGGGATGCCATCGCTGCAGCACGCATCGGCAGCGACCGCGCTCGCAAGTCCACACTGCAGGCACTTCGCAAGGAGTGGGAGAACCTGGCCTTCAAGCCAGGTGAGGATGTTGATGACTTTGCTCTCCGTCTCAACACTCTGTTGTAGAAGTTGGTGCAGTTCGGCGACGACACCTACGCCATCTCTCTCAAGTGGGTCTTCAAGCTCAAGAAGGACGAGACCGGAGAGGTGATCAAGCACAAGGCGCGTCTGGTGGCGCGCGGCTTCGTCCAGCAAGAAGGAATTGACTTTGACGACGCCTTCGCGCCCGTTGCACGGATGGAGTTCGTGCGACTCCTCCTTGCGCTAGCTGCCCAGGAGGGCTGGCGTATCCATCACATGGATGTCAAGTCGGCGTTCTTTAACGGTGACTTAAAGGAGGAGGTCTACGTGCATTAGCCGCCGGGATTTGCAATTCCCGGCAAGGAGGGCAAGGTGCTTCGCCTGCGCAAGGCCCTCTATGGCTTGCGGCAGGCACCGAGGGCGTGGAATGCCAAGCTGGATTCCACGCTAAAGGGGATGGGCTTCGAACAAAGCCCGCACGAGGCGGCCATCTACCGGCGGGGCAGCGGAGGAAAGGCCCTGCTGGTGGGTGTCTACGTCGATGACTTGGTGATCACCGGCACCAAGGATGCGGAGGTGGCAGCATTCAAGGAAGAGATGAAGGCCACCTTTCAGATGAGTAATCTGGGTCTCTCTCCTTCTACCTGGGAATCGAGGTGCACCAGGATGACTCCGGGATCACGCTTCGACAGACCGCCTACGCCAAGCGCATCGTTGAGCTAGCTGGGCTCACCGACTGCAACCCAGCCCTCACTCCGATGGAGGAGAGGCTGAAGCTGAGCCGCGACAGCACGACGGAGGAGGTGGACGCTACGCAGTACCGGTGTCTTATGGGGATCCTTCGCTACCTCGCCCACACACGGCCGGACTTGGCATTCTCCGTCGGCTACGTTAGTCGGTTCATGCAACGACCGACGACGGAGCACCAGCAGGCTGTGAAGAGGATCATCCGCTACGTTGCGGGGACTCTCGACCACGGTCTCTACTACCCGAGGTGTCCTGGCCCGACACAATTCGTCGGGTACAGCGACAGTGACCACGCGGGCGACATCGACACTAGCAAGAGCACAAGCGGGGTCCTCTTCTTCCTCGGCAAGTGCCTCGTTAGCTGGCAGTCGGTCAAGCAGTAGGTGGTGGCCCTATCCAGCTACGAGGCCGAGTACATAGCGGCTTCCACCGCTTCGACTCAGGCGCTCTGGCTCGCTCGACTGCTTGGTGATCTCCTCGGCAGAGACACTGAAGCGGTGGAGCTCAGGGTGGACAGCAAGTCCGCCTTGGCCTTAGCAAAGAACCCCGTCTTCCATGAGCGCAGCAAGCACATCCGCATCAAGTACCACTTCATTCGGAGCTGCTTGGATGAGGGGAGCATCAAGGCCCGCTACATCAACACCCAGGATCAGCTGGCAGACCTTCTCACCAAGTCCCTTGGGCGAGTGAAGTTCCAGGAGCTTTGCGCCAGGATTGAGATGGTCCGAGTTCCCTAGACGGCGCCACACAAGACTTAGGGGGAGAATGACAGAAATAAGTCTGTGTGTGGCTGGTCTTTGTGGGACTGCAACACATGGTCCTTGTGTCCTTAGGACAGCATCTTAGGACAGGCATCTTAGGACAGCATCAGCATCTTAGGACAGCATCTTGACTAGCATCTAGGACAGCATCTTAGACTAGCATCTTAGCAGCATCTTAGCATATGCTTGGCTGGCTAGCAGCCCTATAAATATGTATCCCCAACCCCTCAGGTTGGCATGACATTGTATGAGTTTGTGTGAGAAATAAACCAGAAAATTGCCCCAACTCCTAGTGTCATCCTCTCTCAATGAGAGTAAGGATTCAGCTACTACCAAGAGTGCGAATCCAGCGACTAACAATTTCTGACTAGGCAAAATGTCTTGTATCATATTATTAACTTAACTACTGCTTTTTCTGCAGTCAATTTTGAAACTTGGCATCTTGAGTTGGTTGCGGGACTTGTAATAGTAATCTCCTCTAGTAGATACATTCTGCTACAAACATGGTCAGATTTCAGAGATTCCAGTGAAGCTGCAAATAGACAAGTATGTAACTATGCATACTTCGAATGTCTTTTGAGTTGTATCGTTTCTTGGATTTATTGGTTTCACATTTCAACATGCTGATAAATAACATAGTTCTAATATCTTATATAGAGGTTCAGCATAATGAGAAGCATTCTATTAAAAAACGAGATCCAACCTAGAAGGAACTAGGCAGTTTTTCATTAAGAAGAGAAATAGGCAAAAATAGGGGCTCAAATTCAAGTCAAGAGAGGACTTGGAATCTGGGTGGTTGGGTGCATGACCACACTCCCACCCAACCAGCTGAGCTAAGCTCACTTCCTATGAAAAGCATTCTGTTCTACACTGAAAGATATAGTTTTTTGTATGTTCTGGTCTTTTACCCTAATGAAACATAAAGTTTGGCAGTGCCTTGGCCCTTGGGCCAACAGAGCTAATTGTATAGGTGTCACAAAAGAACTCTCTTTACATGCAGCCTTCCACCAACCTATTCTTTACTCCCTTCAATTTCGCATATTCGTGACTACCAAGCCAGAGTTCCAGACATGCAGGTGTAGGATTCTAGGATCTCTTTTCATTCTATGGTCAACAATTAGTGTGTAATGTCTTCCCCTGAAATTATTTTTGGACTCGAACCTTACCAAGCTTACTCAGTATTTTTAGATACTGCAAATCTCTTACTGAAATCCACACGATTATTTTATTTTCACCCATTAGATCCTTACATCACTAGAGCCTCTGGACTACATTGTTGTTGCTTGTCTCCCTGGGATAAGTGAGGTGAGCTCATCAATGAAAAAATATTGCTTAACACTGGTTTGGTTAATAAAGTAACTTTTTTATGTACACTTTACATATAACAGGAGTTGCTCTTTCGAGGGGCGATGATGCCTATCTTGGGATTGAACTGGATTAGTGCCCTTATAATCGGAACCATTTTTGGTGTTCTTCACTTGGGCAATGGCAGGAAATATTCATTTGCAATCTGGTACATACTTTTCTGCAGTATTTTTTGCATGTGTGTAACAGGAAAAATTAATGTACTGTTTCCTGCTATACACATAAGTGTTAACATGGTGATAAGATTCAGATATGTTCTTATACAATTTATTATTGTTTCCAGGGCAACATGTGTTGGCTTTGCCTATGGTATAGGAACCATAGCTTCCTCGAGCATTATAGTTCCAATGGCTTCTCACTCCATAAACAATATTATCGGAGGTTTACTTGGCGCTATACAAAAAAAACTCACAAAAGTAAATGTACATAATGCCCTTAATAGCCATCCCTGTAAGATTTTGCACAAGTTTAGACTTTTTAGTCCTTAGCCTTATTAGTCATATAGTCAGTATTAGTGTCCATTATTGCTTCACCCATGTATTTTCTGTAGCTTATTGTAATTTTTCATTTTTTCTTATTTTTCCTACTACCATATGGAAAATGAAGCTAAACATGACTACTTAGTACTTACCTGTGAAAAACAGAATGTGGAGTCATGGACTCATGGTCTACAGAATATAAGTTGCAATGAGCTTGAAACTATTCTTTACTTAATGGTTGCGATTTGTCAAATTCAGAGCTGTTGCTTCGATAACAAACATAAAAAACTATATCAATGAAATTTTCTTTTCCAGTGCTCATCCATATACAAGATTTAGTCAGACTTCACTGGTAATAATAAAATGAGGAAGTTGCTGTGAAATCAGGCCCTGCATCGTTGTGGGGGGGGGGGGGGGGGGGGGCAAAAACAAATAACTGAAAACATATTGTCCATGCCATGTTCTTCATTGAGTTCAAATTATTCGCAACACCTTCCACAGACTGGTGGACAGGAGATTACTGAGTATGCAGTGCTCTGGGAGAGGTTTTGGTTTAAATACTGGATATGATTGTTTAGATCTTCAAAGGCCCATATGTGTTAAAAAACAAAAATGCTACGGTGAGGGTGTCCGTCTGTCGAGACACACTTCGACGGGCCTGCAGAACGGCCCAACAAGCCTGCTCCCTTCTACGAAATTAATTGGACGCTTCGACGGCTTCTAAAAAAAGTGGACGCTACGACATTTCCCAACTCTGCCTCGCGGTGTTCTCCACCGCCACACTGCGCTGCTCGCTCGCCGCAGTCGCCTCCACTGAGTCGGCGAGCCTCCTCACTGCCACCGGGGTCTAGCCACTCGTTGGTGTCGCTGGCTGGCCAAGCCAACCCAACAGCAGCCGCGCAGGCGGCCGAACGCTGCATGTGGCTAGGCAGCCAGGAGAGGGGGCTGTCGTTGGCCGTTGCCAAGCCGCGCCACCATTCTCGCCCGCCGGCTGGGCGGAATTGCCTGTTCCCCGCTCTGCTATGCGTCACACGGAAGAAGGGTGAAAAACACAGGTTGTAGGTGTACGTTTCTAAGTGTTTCAGAAGTATGTTGTAAGTGTTTTAGATGGAAAAAGTAGATCAGGATATTACACTAGAAACAACGCACGGCGTTGCCGCGCGGCTTCCTGGATGGAACCAGTTATGTAGGAGTATAGATCAATTATTGATTAATTTTTTAGCAAGCAAGGTGTTTAGCATTTTGAAGCAGTTTGTTATACGTTTATGTTGCTACAGACCCCCTTTTTTTGAAACAATGTTTTATAATTTAGAGATTTGGCTACCGTAGGTTTTAGCGATTATTTATAGGCGTAATAGAATACGCAGTAGGTGTCATGGAGTATTCTTTTTTTTTTCTGATGACAAAGAAGAGGCGGAAAATATTTAGATACGTTCTAGATTTGTTTTAGTCTATTTACGAATTTTCTGAAATTTATTTGCAAAGGAAAAGGATCTACTTTGTGTTTTTGTGAAAATGACCGTAAATTACCAAAAAGGATGTTAATATTTAGGTTTTTTTGTAGAATTATCGGAGTCGGAGGTACGATGAAGAAGGTATAGACTTTCTAGATTTATCGGCGAAATGCGAACGAGAGGAATCTAGAATTTTTTTTTATGACAGTGAAGAGGCAAAAAATATATAATTTAGGTACATTCTAGGTTGCTTCTAGTTTATTTACGATTTTTTTTTGAAATTTTGTACAAACGAGAAGGACTTATTTTGATGTTACGGGTACGTTTCTCGTGTGCGTGTAGCATGTGTAAACAGTGATAAACAGTAGTTTTTTTGCAATTTTCTATAAATGAGAATGACTTAATTTGATGTTCCGGATACGTTTCTCGTATGCGCGCAGCGAAGATACGTGAACAGTGGTGAACAGTGTATGAACAGTACATGAACAGTAGGTGAGCAGTGACCACGAAAGCGATTTTTCACGTGATTCGAGCCGTCCGATCGAGATCCGACGGCCCGAGATTTGGTGGCGACGTAGCCATCGTCGTTGGCAGGTGCTTGGCTCCGGTTTAGATATGTAGAGATATGTTGCAATGGTTGGGCAAGTGTCTGTTCTCAATGTTTCATCTGTGTTTTCGGACATAAGTTGTATATGTGTTTATCTGGATGTTACATATATTTCACACAAATGTTGCAAGTGTTTTATCTGGACGTTGCGTATGTTTGCAATGGTTTTCAAAATATTTTTCAGGTGTTTTTTTTGCAAATTTTTCAGAAGCATGTTTTAAGTGTTTCATTTGTCTTTAAACATATGTTATAAGTGTTGCATCTGGATGTTTTAAAAGTATATTAAATGTTGCACATAGGATGCGCGTGAGAAAGCGTGAGAGGGCGCGAGCGGTACCCGCACATAGTCTGACGGCGCGGGGGCGACGTCCAGGTGCGTGGGCCCCACGTGGGAGGCGAAATGCAGGCGCGAGCGCGGGCCGTGGAGTGCAGACGCCTGCAAGAAACGGAGTGCAGCGCGAGCATCTGTCTGGACATCCCGGTGTTAGCACTGCCGGTTAAAAAATTAACTCATGCTGTGGATTCAACTTGTAATTGGATCATTTGTTGTATCTTAATATATTGACGCATAGTTCTCTTGTGTTGGGAAAAAAAATAACGTTGAGCCATTTGCAGTATTTGTCTTTGGTGCGGCGAAAGAAGGAACAATTGTAGAAACAGATAGATCCTATGAGAGCGTTACTGCTTTTTCTCCGGTACTATACAGAGCAGTGTTCGGTAAAAGCAAATAGAATTCCAAATGGAAAATGAAGTTACCTAATATTTTGTTTTTCACGGCACATTTATGCAACTTCACATTGGGCCCATTAAGCCCACAGCCCAACCTGCACTCCCGCACCCTCCCGCGCTCCCAAAGACTGCCCTCCCCGCCGCCGCCCGCCGCCCCGGACCCCTGTGCCTGCGCCTGAGCTGCTCGTCAAATCCTCTCCTCTCCGCCGCCCGCCCGCCCGTCCTTCCGTTCCTGCTCCTCGCTCAGGCCAGCCGTGCTCCACTGCCATCCCCACGGGAGATGGCGAAGCGCAAGCCCATGCCTTCCGCCGCCGCTCGAGGTACGAAGCCCTGCCCGAACCGATTCGGCGCCACCTCCTCCCCTCCGTTCGAGCTGTCCTAACGCGCTTTTTGTTCCTCGTGTTGCTGGTGCTGTCGTCACAGGACCGAAGAACCGGCCAAAGAAGCCAAGGCCCGGGAAGCAGGGAGCTGAGCCACGGGAGGAGAATCCCCAACTGTCGGAGCACGATGACGGTCCGATCCTCTTCTTCTTGCGTTGGGTTCTTTAGGTCCAGTGAATAGCGGAAAATCCCTAATTGACTCTTAACTTCACGCTCTGCGTGGCCCTCATTAGATTATGCATCTCCATTCTCCAATGGTCTGCATCTAGTAGTAAGAAGCTTAAGTTGCTAGCTTGTGCCACCAGAGAGTTTTATTGTGGTGTTACTCAACTGACAACATATTTAAACTCAAATTTCTTTGCATAGTGATGTGCAATTGCACCATCGGCCTTCCTCCACTTTCTCTCACTTTTTTTTTTTGCTTCCTGAGACAAAATAGTGCTCACGCTCATTCTTACTGAACTTAAGCATTGTGTGTGGCAGAAATTGTAGATACTGAATCTGGAGCAGCAGAGACTGTTCAACGTGATAAGAAGGCCAATTGGGGCTTTCAAGGCATAGCGCAGAGTGACGAAGATGACATACAAGATGAGTATGACGCTCCTAGTGGTGATGCGCCAGGTGATACGATAAACAATGGAAATGATTGTTTTGATGCAGAGACTTCATGGTTAGTGCTGCATATATGATTTGTTCGTTATCTGTCACCTTTATGGAGTATTATGGTTCCATGTTTGCATTTTCAGAATGTTAACTTTAGGTCACCCGCTTACTTTATTTGTTTTTGTAGTATACAATTTTGTATTGCCTTCGATAAGCAAATCAATCTTTTTTAAAATACTTTATCTACAGCCATTTTTATGTTAGTAGTTATCTTTTTAGACCGATCTGAGGAGATTAGCCCTCATGACTTTTATTGTCGGGATACAGTTGAACTGGCAAATTTTCTTTGAAATTCCGTCCATGGTTATCAGTAAGCAGAAGTGACAAAAGATGCTTATCCTTTCTATATATTGGCCAGTTCCTGTTTGTTGTGTGCATTGTCACTCCTTTTTCAACACCGTCTCCATCTATCTGTTTTGCAGTTCATTTCATCGTCATGTAAGCAACATCATAACAAATGAACAAGTCAAGGTGTTGATGAAGAAGAACTATAAATTCAAGTGGGAAATGCCTGCTGTGGACATTCCAAGGTCTAAATGGGTTGGAACAGGTGAAAAACTGCAGGTAGAGTTTTGGTTAGTCCTTGTGTATGTATTTTGAAATTTATATGCTAGTCATCTGAATATTGTTAGATGATAGGGTGTACTCTCCAGTCTCTAGAGTCTAGATGTGCCATAATATGTTTCAAGTTCCGATGCTATATCACCCTGGAATAATAACTATGCCTAATGCTGCCGAGAAAAATAACTATGCATAATGGCAGTGCCCATTATAGTGGCGATCGGGTTATTGTCGAACTGTATACCTCTTTCATTGGGTTTCCGTGTTTGAAGGCTAAATTGAATCACACATATCATACGAAATTGCAGGGGAACTTGATCTTTTCAGCCCTGAAATCTGGTCACTGAATTTATGTGAATTTGTAGCTGACCTTTCAAAAATTTACTACTATTCTTAGTTTAAATCAGTTATTACCTTTAAGCGTGTTTTGGTACCTACTAATTTTTTTATAAGCATGTGAGTGAGTTACTTAGAAAATAAATACATTTGCATTCTGTTGGAAAGTGATTTCTCTCAATTAGGGCTAACCCTAGAAGGGTAGCTAAATAGGTTCCATACATGGGCCACATGGGCCTTAGCCTCATGGGCCTACATATACTCCAACACCCCCCCGCAGTCTGAACTACCGTCGCAGCGGAATTCAAGGCTGAAACAAGAAAGAACACACACAACCCCCCCACAGACGCAACTAGCCACTGGTGATGTTGAGGCTGGAGCGAAACTCGGCGAAGGTCGAGGACGGGAGGCCCTTGGTGAAGATGTCCGCGAACTGGGAGGTCGTCGGGACATGAAGGACCCGCACCTCGCCCATGGCCACCCGATCACGGACAAAGTGGAGGTCGATCTCGACATGCTTCGTCCGCTGGTGCTGGATGGGGTTGGTGGAGAGGTAGACCGCACTGACGTTGTCGCAGTAGATCAGTGTGCTCCTGGAGGGTGGCGTGTGCAACTCAGCAAGCAGCTGCCGGAGCCAGGCGGCCTCCGCCACGCCGTTAGCCACACCCGAGTGTACTGCCTCTGGTGAAGAAGGAGCCCAGCAGGACGGTGCTCAACAGTGACACCGAGAAAGTGATGGAGCTCACCGAGGTCCTTCATCGCAAACTCCTGCTGGAGAGCTGCAATGATCCGGCGGAGAAGATGCTCGCTGGAGGCGGTGAGGACAATGTCATCAACATAGAGTAACAAGTATGCAGTGTCGGCCCCATGGTGGTAGACGAACAGGGACGTATCAGACTTGGCCTCCATGAACCCCAGGGTCAACAAGAAAGCAGCAAACCGGTGGTTCCACGCCCGAGGTGCCTGCTTGAGGCCATAGAGTGACCTGTTGAGCCGGCAGACCATGTCAGGGCGGGTGTTGTCGACGAACCCCGCCGGCTGACTGCAGTACACCGTCTCGGTAAGAAGGCCGTGGAGGAAGGCGTTCTTGACGTCCAGCTGGTGGACGGGCCAAGACCGAGCAAGTGCCAGTGATAGTACGGTACGGACGGTGGCCGGCTTGACCACCGGGCTGAAAGTCTCATCGTAGTCGACGCCGGGGCGCTGAGTGAAACCCCGGAGGACCCATCGAGCCTTGTAGCGCTCGAGAGAGCCGTCCGCTCGGCGCTTGTGAGTCCAAATCCACTTGCCGGTGACGACATTGGCGCCCGGCGGTCGGGGCACCAACTCCCACGTCTGGTTGGCGAGCAGTGCGGCATACTCCTCTTCCATCGCGCGGCGCCAGTGAGGGTCCAACAGGGCATCGCGGACGGAGGAGGGTACCGGAGAGACCACCGCGTCGCCAGTCGAAGCCTCGAGGGCACGAGGCGGCAGGGTGCCAGCCCCGTGCCGTGTCACCATCGGGTGAACATGCCGCGGGTGTCGGTGAAGAAGCGGCGGGTGGTAGACCGGCGGGACACCACGGGCCGGCGGAGACAGTGGCGGTGGTGTCGGTGTTCCCGGCGGAGAAGGGACCGGAACCACGAGCGGCGGTGGCCGCGGCCTGCGCTGGTATACCCGTACCGGCGCAGCAAACCTCGACGGAGCCGCCGGGGCAGGTGCCGAGACAGGGTCCGTCGTCGGCAACCGGCACGACCCCCCCGGGGCAGAAGCGGGGGACGAAGGCCCCGGGTCTGCACCAACTGGAGAAAGCGGGGCCGCACCGGAGGACGAGGGGCCCGGACTCGCAGGGGAGCCGGGACCGACGGCTGGCTCAGAACGCGTCAAGGCGGTACCTGCAGGAGACCACAAAGAAGGTGGCTGGACCACCGGGTCAGTGGGAAACAGATCGGGTGGTGCAGGGACCGGAGGTGTAGTGGTGCTGGAAAAGGGAAAGACGGACTCATCGAAGACCACATGGCGCGAGATGAGAACACGTCGGGAGGTAAGGTCGAAGCACCGGTACCCCTTGTGATCAGGGGAGTACCCGAGGAAGACACAGAGCGTGGAGCGAGGGTCCAGCTTGTGAGAAGAAGTGGCAGCAGTGTTGGGGTAACAAGCACACCCGAACACGCGAAGGTGATCATACCGAGGCGGGGTACCAAAGAGGGCGTGGTGAGGAGTGGGAGCGGGACAGGCAGCGGAAGGAAGGCGGTTAAGAAGGTAGGTGGAGGTGTGCAGGCCCTCAGCCCAGAAGCGAGCAGGAAGAGAAGCCTGAAACAGGAGAGTGCGCACGGTGTCGTTTGTGGTGCGAATCATCCGCTCGGCCTTGCCATTCTGCGAGGAGGTGTATGGGCAAGACATGCGTAGTTGAACACCGTGAGAGAGGAAGAAATCTCGGGCGGTGGAGTTATCAAACTCGCGACCATTGTCACACTGGACGGCCTTGATGGTGAGACCGAACTGAGTAGACACCCAAGTAAAGAAGTGGAGGAGCGTGGTAAACGTATCAGACTTCGCACGAAGGGGAAAAGTCCACGAATAATGCGAAAAATCATCAACAACCACAAGATAGTACTTGTAACCAGAAATACTGATAACAGGAGATGTCCATAGGTCGCAATGTACAAGATCAAAAATGCGGGCCGCATGAGAAGAACTAGAAAAAGGAAGACGAACATGTCGGCCCAATTGGCACGCATGACACAGTTGCTCATCATGAGCTCGAGTACAAGGAAGACCAGAGCTACGACTGAGCTGTATCAGGGCATCACGTCCAGGATGGCCGAGTCGCCGGTGCCAGGTAGTAGAGGAAGCAGAAGCGACGAAGGCAGCTGACAAAACGGACGGCGAAGAAGAAGACGGAGCCGCCGGAAAGCGAAGAGTGTAAAGGGGCCCGGTGCTGTCACATCGGAGCAGAGGACGCCGGGAAGCCAAATCCTTCACAGTAAGACCAGAAGAGTCAAATTCCACAGAACAAGAGTTGTCAGCTGTAAAACGTCGAATAGAAAGAAGATTATGAACCATGGAAGGAGCAACAAGAACATCAGGAAGACGAAAGGAGCCATGAGCACCGGCGGTACCCACAGAGGAGACAGGAATACAAGAACCATTTGCGACCATAATGGACGAAGGAAGAGATGAAGAGGGAGAGTGAACCGACGAAAGTATACCGGGGTCAGGAGTGGTGTGGTAGGTGGCCCCCGAATCGGCGATCCACTCGGGTCCGACCGGAGGTGTCAGGCCCATGGTGCCGAACGAGCGAGCCAGGGCCGCCTGATCCCAGCCCGCAACCCCCGGTGGAGCCCCGGAAGGTCCGGAGGGAGGAACCCACGGCGTAGTAGGCGGCGTAGCAGGGAAGACGCCGGGAGGTGCTCCGGTGAGCATGGCCACCGGTGGACGCGAGTCGGTCCCGGTGGCGTGGTAGGGCCACATGGAGATGCGCCCAGACCACGGGTTCTGGAAAGAGGGCCATGGTGCCCCCCCCTGTGGTCCACCGGGTACCGGGGCCTGGGTAGGTGCACCCCGGCCTCCGCCGCGACCCCCACCGCGGCGACGACGACCACCACGACCCCCCCCACCTCCGCTCGGCCCGGAGGGAGGGGGACCCAGGAGAGACGACGGTGGTGGAGCAGCCGTCCGTGGAGCAGACTGGCGCGGTGCAGTAGCAGCCAGAGCCGTCGAGGAGGCCCCCGGAGAAGCAGTGGAGCCCGGCTGGAGGCCCTGTGTGAGCTCCTCCATGACAAGATCGTCACGGACCTCCAGGAAGGTGGGAAAGGGCCTCTGGCGGGTGATCCACGTCCTGAGGTGGGCGTAGCGGTCACTGAGCCCCCGGAGGACGTTGAGGACCAAGATGCGATCCTCCACAGGCCACCCGAGGTCCCCCAGGGAGTCAGCCATGGACTTCATCCGTCGGCAGAACTCACCGACGGAGAGGTCACCCTGGACGAAAGTGCGGAAGCTCGCATCGAGGCGCAGAGCCCGGGCCTCAGCGTTGCCCAGAAACTGACCCTCAAGGGCCAGCCATGCCCGGCGCGCGTCAGGAGAGGTGCGGACGAGGTCGTGAAGGTCCAGGGAGATCGTCCCCAGAATCCAGGAGAGGACGATGCTGTCGAGCCGGATCCACGACGGCGTCTGGGCAGCGACCGGGGCGTCGAGGAGGACGTGGTCGTCGAGGGCGTAGCGGCGAAGAGTGAGAACCACCAGATCCCGCCAACGGGCGTACGAGGGCGACTCCGGCTCGAGGACGACCGGAACTAGCAGGCGAATGTTCTGGACCCCCCCCGCCTGGTAGTGCAGCTGAGCCACGAGCGGGTCGGCCGGGTCGTGCCAGAGGACGGCGGTGTGAGACGCGCGGCGACCCGGCGAGGCGGAGGAGTGGGCCCCAACGTCCTGGCCCCCAGGGTAGGTGAGTAGCCGCTCAGCCTCGGCGAGCTGGCGAGCCAGGGCATCGGCCGCTTCGCGCTCGTGCTCCCACACGAGGGCGGCCGCCCGCACGCGGGCCTGCCCCTCCGCGGCCGAGGCTCGGGCGGCGGCAAGGGCAGTGGCGAGGGACGAGGCGTCACGGCCGGCGTAGATCTGAGAAAGAAGGGGTGGCGGGGCCGGGAAGGCCTGGGCACCGGCAGCAGACATGGTGCCGGCGTCCAGCCCGGCGCCGGAAAGGTGGATCCGCGGCTGCTGGAGGGCTGGCTGTTCGCCATCAGCAGCCGGGAGGTGGGTTTGAGGGTCCCCATCAGCCGGGAGACCCCCATCAGCAGCCCCCGGCTGCTCCACGGCCGCCGAGGTGAGAACCTGGGCAGGGGCGGGTGCTCCAGGTGGGTCGGCAGAAGGAGGGAGGGGCTGGTGAGGTAGCTGGCGCAGTTGTGGGTGGGGAAGGACTACGGCAGGAAGAGGGGAAGTCCCCAGGCCGAGATCCGCGCCAGCCATGGGAGCAGGGGCGGCAGGAAGACCCGCCCTGGGAGCAGGGGCGGAAGGGCCAGGGAGGTAGGCGCTGGGGAGGGAGGAGTAGGGGAGGAAGGCGCCAGAGGGGATGGGGTGCTGGAGGCCAGCCGCGCCTGGGAGAAGGCCGGCGGCGGCGGCGTCCGCCCCCTGGATCCGCTCGGCGTCGGGCAGAGCAGAGGGAGCAGCGGCTCCCGTGAGGACCTGGGCCCAGGTGGTTGTGGAAGAGAGGGAAGGGAAGGGAGAGTAGAGGGAGGGAGGGAGAGGAGGCCGGCCAGCCATGGCACGCCGGCTCGCCGGCGATGGCCAGCAGGGGGCGGCGGCTGGCGGCTGGAAGAGGCTGGCGGCTGGAAGAAGCTAACCTAGGCTGGATACCATGTTGGAAAGTGATTTCTCTCAATTAGGGCTAACCCTAGAAGGGTAGCTAAATAGGTTCCATACATGGGCCACATGGGCCTTAGCCTCATGGGCCTACATATACTCCAACACATTCTATGTACTTTATACGCTTTCTCAACTGTCCATCACTCATCTTACAAGTTGGAGTTGGCAAACTGGAATTGGCAAACTGGAAATAAATGGTTTGGGGGGCGGGTGGGGGGGGGGATCCACAGGGGGGGCTGGCCAGCCCCCCTACAGCTGGTGCATCAATGGAAATATGGGGAGGGCGAGGGAGAAGAAGAGGTGGAGGAAAGAAGAAAAATGGAGAGAGAGAGAGGAAGAAGAGACCAGCCCCCTTTTCAATCCTGTTCTGCATCCGCCACGGGGGGGGGGGGGGGAGCGTTGCTAATTTTCTGTCACAAGAAATACTTGTTTCTGTGATTTCTTAATATTCTTATGGTGCACATATTATGAAGTTTGGCAAATTTTGTTAAGCACAATACCCTCTAAAATATCACTCTATGTCTTGTTGATTGACTAAACTAAATGTCAAATTAGTCACTAGCTTTGTGATTTGGTTATCTTACCAATTGTGCATGACAGTTTTGGGATGATTAATCTTAAGGAGAACCTTGGTGCTTTGTTATTTTAGGAAGCTTGTGATGATCATCTTCGAGATGTCAAAGGAAAGTTGAGAGACCATTGGCAACGTACTCTGTCTGATCATTTAAATTCTCGAATGAGCTTCTTCTCTCTTTGTAAGTTCTCTTTATTGCAATAAACAGCATCTCTTCCTTGTCTGCCTTAATCACAGCTGCGAAGGTCATGGTTCTTTCTTGTTTTACACTTAGGGAGTCCTCCATTCCTATATAGTATCCCAAAATACAGAGTTGTAGGTTAAAAATAAAGTTTTAAGCTTCTGTTTCCAGTCTTAAATGAGAACCATTATAGCTTACTGAGACACCAACCCTCACTATTCTTCCAGGCTCCAGCTCCACCTTCATGATTTTGTGAAATAGGTGGAGCTGGAGGTCTCCTGAATAGGCTTTATGGTTGCTGAGTTTCAGTGGCTCTAAACCTGTTTGTGTTGGAGTATGTATTTAGGCCCATGAGGCTAAGGCCCATGTGGCCCATGTATGGAACCTATATAGCTACCCTTCTAGGGTTAGCCCTAATTAATAGAATCACTTTTCCCCAAACATGGTATCCAGCCTTACCTTCCTCTCCTGAGCAGCCGCCGGCCACCCCTGCACCCGCCGGCTTCCTCTGCCGCCAGGGGGCCATGGCCGGCCGCCCTCCCCCTTCCTCCTCCTACTTCTCCATGTTCCCTTCCCTCTCCTCCCCTTCCTGGGCCGATCTTCTTCGATCTCCCCCTCCAGCTGGTGCTCCGGCGGCCTGGGCTGGCGCCGCCGCCCTTCCTGGCAGTCGCCCTTCCCTTCCTGGCGCGGCTCGGCCTGGGGACACGGCTCTGCCTGGTGCGCCCCCTGGCGCTGCGCCCCCTGGCGCTGCCCTCCTCCTTGCTGCCCTGCCTAGCGCCCCTGCTGGAGTCACCATCCCTCCCGCTGCTCTGCCAGGCGCATCCACTGGAGCCGCTCTTCCTCCTGCTACCGCTGGCAGCCGCCCTTCTCTTCCTCTGCCCGCCGTTGGCACTGCTCCAGGGGGCCGGTTCTCCCCTTCCCTCTCACCTACCTTCAGCGCCCCTCTCCTTCACCCCGCCGCTGCCCTCACAGCAGCAGCCACTGCTGAGGGTGCTCCTGCGGTCGGGGGAAGTGGGGGGGATCCTGCTGCCGCCGTGGCTACAGGAGGCGCTGAGGAGGGGGGGACTGCTGCCCTGACAGAGCACCCCGCCGACGCCGTCCACCTTTCCGGCGCCGGGCTGGACGCCGGCAACCTCTTTCCTGCCGGTGCCCAGACCTTCCCGGCCCCGACACCACCGCTGCTTTCTCAGATCTACGCCGGTCGTGACGCCTCGTCTCTCGCCGCTGCCCTCGCCGCCGCACGTGCCTCTGCCGCGGAGGGGCAGGCCCGGGTGCGGGCGGCCGCCCTCGTGTGGGAGCACGAGCGCGAAGCGGCCGATGCCCTGGCTCGCCAGATCGCCGAGGCGGAGCGGCTCCTCACCTCACCTGTGGGCCAGGACGCTGGGGCTACCTCCTCTGCCTCCCCGTGTCGCCGCGTGTCTCACACCGCCGTCCTCTGGCACGACCCGGCCGACCCGCTCGTGGCTCAGCTGCACTACCAGGCGGGGGGGGGCTCCAGAACATTCGCCTGCTCGTTCCGGTTGTCCTCGAGCCGGAGTCGCCCTCGTACGCCTGCTGGGGGGACCTGGTCCTCCTCACTCTTCGCCGCTACGCCCTCGACGACCACGTCCTCGTCGACACCTTGGTCGCCGTCCAGACACCGTCGTGGCTTCGTCTCGACAGCATTGTTCTCTCCTGGATCTTGGGGACGATCTCTCTGGACCTCCACGACCTCGTCCGCACCTCTCCGGACGCGCGCCGGGCATGGCTTGCCCTCGAGGGCCAGTTCCTGGGCAACGCTGAGGCCCGGGCGCTGCGTCTCGACGCGAGCTTCCGCACCTTCGTCCAGGGTGACCTCTCCGTCGGCGAGTTCTGCCGTCGGATGAAGGGCATGGCTGACTCCCTGGGGGATCTCGGGTGGCCTGTCGAGGATCGCATTTTGGTCCTCAACGTCCTCCGGGGGCTCAGCGACCGCTACGCCCACCTCAGGACGTGGATCACCCGCCAGAGGCCCTTCCCCACCTTCCTAGAGGTCCGTGACGATCTTGTCATGGAGGAGCTCACGCAGGGCCTCCAGCCGGGCTCTACCACTTCCTCGTCCTCCTCGACGGCCCTGGCTGCTACTTCGCCGCGTCCTCCTGCTCCACCACGGTCGTCGGCTCCGCCACCGTCGTCTCTCCTGGGCCCTCCTCCCTCCGGGCCGAGCGGAGGTGGGGGGGTCGTGGCTCTCGTCGTCGCCGTGGGGGGGCCGCGGGGGTGGCCGGGGTGGTCCAACCCAGGCCCCAGCACCGGCTGGGACTCACGGGAGGGCACCATGGCCTTCGTTCCAGAACCCGTGGTCCGGTCGCATCTCCATGTGGCCCTACCACACCCCCGGAGCCGACACTCGCCCACCGATGGCCATGCTCACCGGAGCTCCTCCTGTCGTTCCTTCACCTGGCGCCTTCCCTGCTACGCCGTGGGTTCCACCCTCCGGGACTCCACCGGGGGTCGCCAGCTGGGATCAGGCGGCCCTGGCTCGCTCGTTCAGTACCATGGGCCTGACACCTCCGATCGGACCTGAGTGGATTGCTGATTCGGGGGCCACCTACCACACTACTCCTGACCCCGGTATACTTTCGTCGATTCACTCTCCTTCCTCTCTTCCTTCGTCCATTATGGTCGCTAATGGTTCTTGTATTCCTGTCTCGTCTGTGGGTACCGCTGGTGCTCATGGCTCCTTTCGTCTTCCTGATGTTCTTGTTGCTCCTTCTATGGTTCATAATCTTCTTTCTATTCGACGTTTTACAACTGACAATTCTTGTTCTGTGGAATTTGACTCTTCTGGTCTTACTGTAAAGGATTTGGCTTCCCGGCGTCCTCTGCTCCGATGTGACAGCACCGGGCCCCTTTACACCCTTCGCTTCCCGGCGGCTCCTTCGTCTTCTTCGCCGCCCGTTTTGTCAGCTGCCTTCGTCGCTTCTACTTCCTCTACCACCTGGCACCGGCGCCTCGGCCATCCTGGACGTGATGTCCTGATACAGCTCAGTCGTAGCTCTGGTCTTCCATGTACTCGAGCTCATGATGAGCAACTGTGTCATGCGTGCCAATTGGGCCGACATGTTCGTCTTCCTTTTTCTAGTTCTACTTTCCATGCGGCCCGCATTTTTGATCTTGTACATTGCGACCTATGGACATCTCATATTATGAGCATTTCTGGTTATAAGTACTACCTTGTGGTTGTTGATTTTTCGCATTATTCGTGGACTTTTCCTCTTCGTGCGAAGTCTGATACGTTTACCACGCTCCTCCACTTCTTTACTTGGGTGTCCACTCAGTTCGGCCTCACCATCAAGGCCGTCCAGTGTGACAATGGTCGCGAGTTTGATAACTCCACCGCCCAAGATTTCTTCCTCTCTCACGGTGTTCAGCTCCGTATGTCTTGTCCATACACCTCCTCGCAGAATGGCAAGGCCGAGCGTATGATTCGTACCACCAACGACACCGTGCGTACCCTTCTCTTTCAGGCCTCTATTCCCGCTCGCTTCTGGGCTGAGGGCCTGCACACCTCCACCTACCTTCTTAACCGTCTTCCTTCTGCGGCCTGCCCCGCTCCCACTCCTCACCATGCCCTCTTCGGTACCCCGCCGCGGTACGACCACCTCCGCGTGTTTGGGTGTGCGTGTTACCCCAACACCGCTGCCACTTCTTCTCACAAGCTGGACCCTCGCTCCACGCTCTGTGTCTTCCTCGGGTACTCCCCGGATCACAAGGGGTACCGGTGCTATGA
Organism: Saccharum hybrid cultivar R570; assembly: GCA_038087645.1. Taxonomy (NCBI): domain Eukaryota; kingdom Viridiplantae; phylum Streptophyta; class Magnoliopsida; order Poales; family Poaceae; genus Saccharum; species Saccharum hybrid cultivar. Next base: position 7,445,086 of record JAQSUU010000493.1, on the reverse strand, counting down.
TCTTACCTCCCGACGTGTTCTCATCTCGCGCCATGTGGTGTTCGATGAGTTCGTCTTTCCCTTTTCCAGCACTACCACACCACCGGTACCTGACCCGCCTTCTTTGTTTTCCCCTGACCCGGTGGCCCAGCCACCTTTTTCGTGGTTTTCTGCAGGCACCGCTTCACCGCGCTCCACGCCGCTACCGGTCCCGGATCCCCTGCGGGTCCGGGCCCAGCGTCCTCCGGCGCGGCCCCGTCTTCTCCAGTTGGTGCAGCCCCGGGGCCTTCGTCCCCCGCTTCTGCCCCGGGGGGGTCGTGCCGGCCGCCGACGCCGGATCCCGTCCCGGTACCTGCCCCGGCACCTCCGTCGAGATTCGCTGCGCCGGTACGGGTGTACCAGCGCAGGCCGAGGCCGCAGCCGCTCGTGGTCCCTTCTCCACCAGGGACGCCGACACCACCGCCGCAGTCCCCGCCGGCTCGTGGTGCCCCGCCGGTCTACCACCCGCCGCTGCTTCACCGACACCCGCGACATGTCCACCCGATGGTGACCAGACACGCGGCTGGCACACTGCCGCCTCGTGTCCTCGAGGCTTCGACTGGCGACGCGGTGGTTTCCCCGGTACCCTCTTCCGTCCGCGACGCCCTGTTGGACCCTCACTGGCGCCGCGCGATGGAAGAGGAGTACGCCGCGCTACTCGCCAACCAGACGTGAGAGTTGGTGCCCCGGCCGCCGGGCGCCAATGTCGTCACCGGCAAGTGGATTTGGACCCACAAGCGCCGGGCCGACGGCTCTCTCGAGCGCTACAAGGCTCGGTGGGTCCTCCGGGGTTTCACTCAGCGCCCTGGCGTCGACTACGATGAGACCTTCAGCCCGGTGGTCAAGCCGGCCACCGTCCGTACCGTGCTATCGCTGGCGCTGGCTCGGTCTTGGCCCGTCCATCAGCTGGATGTCAAGAACGCCTTCCTCCACGGCCTTCTCACCGAGACGGTGTACTGCAGTCAGCCGGCGGGGTTCGTTGACACCACCCGTCCTGACATGGTTTGCCGGCTCAACAGGTCCCTCTACGGCCTCAAGCAGGCACCTCGGGCGTGGAACCACCGGTTCGCCGCTTTCTTGCTGACCCTGGGGTTCATGGAGGCAAAGTCCGATACTTCTCTGTTCGTCTACCACCATGGAGTCGACACTGCATACTTGCTGCTCTATGTTGATGACATTGTCCTCACCGCCTCCAGTGAGCCACTTCTCCGCCGGATCATCACCGCTCTCCAGCAGGAGTTCGCGATGAAGGATCTGGGTGAGCTCCACCACTTCCTCGGTGTCACTGTTGAGCACCGTCCTACCGGGCTCCTTCACCAGCGCCAGTACACTCGGGACATCCTGGAGCGGGCTGGGATGACTGACTGCAACCCCTGCTCCACTCCGTTCGACACTCAGGACAAGCTGTCTGAGGCTGAGGGACCACCGGTGGTCGATCCCACTGCGTACAGGAGTCTCGCCGGGGCCCTTCAGTACCTCACCTTCACCCGGCCGGACATCATCTATGCAGTTCAGCAGGTCTGCCTCCATATGCATGACCCCCGGGAGCCTCACCTCACGGCTCTCAAGCGCCTCCTCCGCTACCTCCGGGGCACGCTCGACTACGGCCTCCTCCTCCACCGGGACTCCTCCACCGACCTCACCATTTACACCGACGCTGACTGGGCCGGGTGCCCGGATACTCACCGCTCCACCTCCGGCTACGCCGTCTTCCTGGGCGGCAACCTGGTGTCTTGGTCGTCCAAGCGCCAGCCGGTGGTCTCCTGGTCCAGCGCCGAGGCGGAGTACCGCGCCGTTGCTAACGGCGTGGCGGAGGCCGCCTGGCTCAGGCAGCTGCTTGCGGAGTTGCACACTTCGCCCTCCCGGAGCACACTGATCTACTGCGACAACGTCAGTGCGGTCTACCTCTCCACAAACCCCATCTAGCACCAGCGGACGAAGCATGTGGAGATCGACCTCCACTTTGTCCGTGATCGGGTGGCCATGGGCGAGGTGCGGGTCCTTCATGTTCCGACGACCTCCCAGTTCGCGGACATCTTCACCAAAGGCCTCCCGTCCTCGACCTTCGCCGAGTTTCGCTCCAGCCTCAACATCACCGGTGGCTAGTTGCGTCTGTGGGGGGTTGTGTGTGTTCTTTCGTGTTCAGCCTTGAACTCCGCTGCGCCGGTAGTTTAGACTGCGGGGAGGTGTTGGAGTATGTATTTAGGCCCATGAGGCTAAGGCCCATGTGGCCCATGTATGGAACCTATATAGCTACCCTTCTAGGGTTAGCCCTAATTAATAGAATCACTTTTCCCCAAACAGTTTGCTTTAACTATTTTTGGATTATTTGTTACTTGCACCGTTCCAAATTGTAAGCCGTTTTGGCTTTTCTAGATACATAACTTTTACTAGAAAAGCCAGAACGACCTACAATTTGAAATGGAGGGAGTATTTAATAACACTATAACAGTTATCTTGGCCTAGAGTGAATAAAGGTTTCAGTTATTGGTTTTTGTGGTAGAGCGCAGCAATATTAGAATAATAATTGTGTGCCCAAGTTTTATTTATTTGTGAGAAACAGCATCTCTCTGTCTTGATTGTAGCTGGGAAGGGTTCTTTTCTTTCCTGATACTTGGGGCCTGTATGGGAGAACAGAGAGCTCGAAAGCCTACATCTTATTCTAATATGAGAACAGTAAGGTTCACTGGCACACACACCCTCAGTCAGTCAGTCTACGCCCTTGACAGAGTATCACAGATTATTGGAGCTGGAGCTCTCCCAAACAGGCCCTTATGGCAGCTCACATTGGTGACTTTAAAGCACTTTACCTTCGCTATTTCTGCATTTATATATTGCTTAATAAGGGATTATCTTAGCTAGAGCAAATATAGGTTTCAAAAAACAATATCTTTTTTTTTTAACGTAAAGGCAGGAGCTCTGCCTTTCAATTAAGAGAGGGAAATAGAATTCTATGTACAAGGGAAACAAGCCCTCCTGGGCAGACAAACAGCAACAAGGAGAACTAAACTCCAGAACTCAGAAGATGGGCTCTATTCCCTCCCTACAATGTCTGTCTGGGTTTCAAAAAAGAATATCTAAGACAGGAGATAAGTTATCAGATTTTACAAAACCAGGAATTTTTTCTACAATCTTGCATGAACCAGCTGTTGCCTGGTGAGTGGTGACCTTTTTTTTTACCACTGTTACTTAAGTATTGATCTTACATTTGGCCATTTGTGTTACTTTTTGTATATGGAACAAGATAGCACTTTTAGTTGTTCTAAATCCCAAAGAGTGAAGTCTATTCATGGTGTATGCCTATTCAATCCTTGGTCTGATCATATTGCGGAAAAGATGGGTTACTGATACAATTTTAGCTCCACCAGTCAATTCCAAACCCTACTTCTGTGATGCAGTAACTAAACAGCCAAATTAGGGTTGTATCTCGTTAAATTTGTTCACAGTATGATGTATGGTATGCTTTCTATTTTCCTTAATGTTAGATATAATTATATTCTTCATGTATTACTGTAGGTAACAGTTATCGTGACATAATGCATTGCAATAAGAAGCCATTTTATCTGAAAAGTAATGGTCCTGATTCCAGTACCATGGACGCATATCTTATGCATGCTGTAAGCTTTACTATCTCTTTTTGGTCATGTTATTATTCTTGAACCTCTTGATGGTGCTGGCTAATCTGCAAAGCGCATTACTTCTGCAGTTGAATCATGTTCATAGGACGCGAGATGTTGTAATTAGAAATGACGCGAAGCTTAGGAGTGACGCTGACAGAGATATTTCAGATGATAAGACATACCTTGATCAGGGTTTTACGCGCCCAAAGGTATACCACATCAAGAATATTGGCATGTTGAGCACCTATTCTGTTGCCGTGGATACATTAACTGAGATTACACTACCAGATATTTTTAGTTGTATTTTAGTGTGCTATCCTGCATTTGTTTTGCAATATTTTCTTTGTGATGTGTGTTGGCAAGAAGAAAAAGACATAATTATGCGAGGTGGATAGGTTATAAGAACACATTAAGCTGTCGCGACAGTTGATTCCTGCACGTTTACTCACAATTTATTTGGAACTATGTTTTATATGCGATCTGTAGTAGAGCTCGGCTACATTATCCTTTTGTGTAATTATAAACCATGGCATTTCATGCTTCTTAAGATTCATGTGACCTTTATGTTGATTCCCTGATTTCTCAAATAGTAGTATTTCTGTTCCACCAACAACTTATTGCCGGGTGGGCGTGGTGTGTGGAAGTGTGCTGGAATATTGCAACGAAAAATGCTTGGAAATGTATTCAAACCCATTACCTCAGTCTTGAATGGCATGGTAGTCCGTCCACTACTGTGCCATGCTTCTGTGATGACTTTGGTACGAAACTCTATATTTAAGCTGTTTTGGGCCAGTTGTCCAACCGTTTAGACCAATCAAGGGTTTGACCAGTATGGTGTCCAGTCCAATCCCAATAACTATGCCCTTTGGGGATTTTTCCCACACCAAGGAAGCTCTGCAGGATGTGAAAGCTTTTAATAGAGGATGTCCTGGTCTAAACAAATAATATTGTCCTAAACTCCAAGCAATAGTGGTAAATAAATAACCAATCAATAATATTCTAATTATTAGGGATAGGTTGCCAGTTGACTTGACTTAAGGTCATTAGGTCATGCGTCTCATGGTGTCCAGCTGCTGTGTGGTCTCAAGGTGAAGCCTTGGATGACTTTGAGTACATCTAAGCAAATAATATCTAATTGGACACTGCACATTATAGAAATTTGTTGGAAACTGATTTCACATTCCTTGGGCCTACCCTAAGGGTGGCTGTATATTGTACCATACATGGGCCTCTAATGGGCCTATACTCCACCCCCCGCAGTCTGGACTACCGGCGCAGCGGAGTTCAAGACTGGGCAAGAAAGAAAACAAGTGCACAACACACACAGGACTCCCCCGCAGTCACAACTAGCCACTGGAGACGTTGAGGCTGGAGCGAAACTCGGAGAAGGTCGAGGAAGGGAGGCCTTTTGTGAAGATGTCCGCAAACTGTGAGGTGGTCGGGACGTGAAGTACCCGGACGTCGCCGATGGCCACACGGTCGCGGACGAAGTGTAGATCGATCTCCACATGCTTGGTCCTCTGATGTTGCACGGGGTTGGAGAGGTAGACCGCGCTCCTGGCGAGAGGGCGGTGAAGCTCAGCCAGGAGCTAGCGGAGCCAAGCGGCCTCGGCCACGCCGTTGGCAACGACACGATACTCCGCCTCGGCAGTGGAGCGTGAGACCACCGGCTGTTGCTTGGACGACCAAGAGACAAGGTTGCTCCTGAGGAAGACAGCGTAGCCGGAGGTGGACCTGCGGGTGTCCGGGCAGCCCGCCCAGTCAGCGTCGGTGTAGACAACCGGCTCGGCAGTGGAGGACCGGCCGAGGAGCAGCCCGTAGCCGAGGGTGCCACGGAGGTACCGGAGAAGCCGCTTCATAGCAGCAAGGTGGGGCTCCCGCAGAGCATGCATGTAGAGGCAGAGCTACTGTACGGCATAAGTGATGTCCGGCCGTGTGAAGGTGAGGTACTGGAGCGCACCAGCAAGACTCCAGTAGGCGGTAGAGTCCGCTGTCCCAAGCATCGGACCCCCAGCCTCTGACAGCTTGCCCTGGGTGTCAACCGGGGTAGAGCAGGACTTGCAGTCAGTCATCCCTGCTCGCTCCAGAATGTCACAAGTGAACTGCCGCTGGTGGAGGAACAGGCCTGAAGGTCGGGGCTCAACAGTGACGCCGAGGAAGTGGTGGAGCACCCCAAGATCCTTCATAGCAAATTCCTTCTGGAGAGGCAATGAGGCGGTGGAGCAGAGACTCGCTGGAGGCGGTGAGAACAATGTCATCCACATAGAGGAGCAGGTAAGCAGTCTCACCCCTATAGTGGTATATGAACAGGGAGGTGTTAGACTTGGCTCTGTGAACCCAAGAGTCTGCAGGAAGGTAGCAAACCGAGAGTACCAAGCCCGGGGTGCCTGCTTGAGTCCGTAGAGAGATTTGTTGAGCCGGCAGACCAAGTCAGGACGAGAAGAATCCACGAAACCGGCCGGCTGACTGCAGTAGACCGTCTCAGTCAGAGTGCCATGGAGGAAGACATTCTTGACATCCAGCTGATGCACAGGCCAGGAGCGCTCGAGAGCCAGTGAGAGGACGGTGCAGACTGTAGCTGGCTTCACCACGGGACTGAAGGTCTCATCATAGTCAATGCCGGGCCGCTGAGTGAAGCCGTGGAGGACCCAGCGAGCCTTGTAGCGCTCCAAGGAACCATCAGCACGCCTCTTGTGCGTCCAGATCCACTTGTCGGTGACAATGTTGGAGCCCGGCGGACGGGGCACTAGGTCCCACGTCTGGTTGGCGAGGAGGGCCGCGTACTCCTCTTCCATCGCGCGGCGCTAGTGAGGATCCACCAAGGCCGCGCAGACGGAAGAGGGTACCGGAGAGATCCCCGTCTCGCAGGCGGCGGCGGTGAGGGCCTGCGGGCGAGACGCCTGCCTCGTCACCATCGGGTGAGTGTGACGAGGGTCCCGGTGAAGAAGAGGCGGGTGGTACACCGGCGTTGGAAACTGATTTCACATTCCTTGGGCCTACCCTAAGGGTGGCTGTATATTGTACCATACATGGGCCTCTAATGGGCCTAACAAAATTTATTATCCATAAATAATTGTGTTAGTGTAATTGTACTTCCAGTACAAAATAAATATTGTTTTGGATATGCAGTCAACCATTTCAAATTGTGTAGTTGGGATATCTGACAATTGATACAGGTGGATTTGTCTCAAAGTTTCATAACAGAATGCATTTGCTATACTTTATAAATATATTACAACAGATATTAGTAGTCAAAGTTGTGTTTTGCGGACCATGCCGATGTCCAAAATGTCACTTATTTATGACTAGATTGAATCCTTTTCTCATGCAATTGTCAATAAGTAAACTTATCTGGCATGCTGTCGGTTTGGTACTTTGGTAGGGTCTGTACCATAAATCCAGTCTTTAAGATATATTCATATTAATCCGCTTTTCTTTTGTCTAAATATATTTTTAGGTTCTTTTCTTGTTACCTCTCAAAAGTTTTGCACGACGCATTGTGAAGAGATTGATCCAGCTTTCTCCATTGCCACAAAAGGTAAATATTCATTTTCTTATATTTATATGCAATGATTTGGGTTCTGATTTCTTCAAGATGTGAAGTAAGTTTATAAAAATAAAAATAAAATCCTTTTATCCCTATACATTCATTTGATCCTTTTTTTCTGCTGATACAATAGCTGATAGCGTTATGTACAGATATAACCATATCAATAGCTTGCTCTCATATGCTTTTATTTCTGGTGCTAAGTGATATCTTTCTCTTTTCTCTAGGATAGTGCCATGGGACAATTTAAAAAGGAGTTTGGTGAATCAGATGACGAGGGGATACCTGAACATAGCACAAAACCTGCAGACTTTGACCTTCTTTTTGCTGGAGATATTGATGATCACTTTCTTTTTGGCATAAAATTAACGAAGTGAGTATTCTATATAATTAGGCTGTGTTTAGTTCCCCATGGAATGCAAAATGCAAAATGCCAACTACTTTGGAATGATGAAATGCAAAATGCCAAAATTTTCATTGGTGTGTTTAGTTCCATCCAAAATGCCAAACTTTTCATGGGGTGGGTGAGGGCTTTTTGGCTTTTTTTGGCCTCTTGAGGCCAAAATCCAAAATGGAGAATGGATACCTTTTTGCCAAAAATTTTGCATGGTGTTTAGTTCCATTCTGCAAAATGATGGGCCAGAATCCAAAATTTTTTGGGTGAAATGGGGAACTAAACACACCCTTACTTAACATTTACTCCCTCCATTCCATAATAGAAGGCGCAACTACCTTTTCTCGTAGTCCCAGAATGCTGGGTGGCAGCTTCTGGGCTCCCATTCCGCGCATGCAACATTTAGTGTGGTGTTGGATGGACACTCCTTGGCTCCCACGCCCATGCAGTTAGACACTGGCACAACATCTTCTCTCTCTCTCTCTCTCTCTCCTCTCTCTGTAGTAGTACAGCATCTTGCATGAGGCAGCAGAAGTGAAGCATTTTTCCTCGGGGCTGGGCAGGATTCTTGGTCTACTGGGATTGAAGAGCATTAAGTATTTAAGTTGCTTATAATAATTTTCAGTTTCAGACTGCACCTTGTTTCTCTTCACTTTCCACAGATAATTATTCTATAGTTAAAATGGTCTTTCCCCCTTTTACCATATCATGACTGCAAATTGACAGTTTGGATTTCAATGTATATTGAGTTGTGGATCTATAACTATAACTCTATATTTCACTACGTTCGCATTTCGAGTTTCAATCAGCAGCTTTTATTTTAGTCCTTTGTTGGAAATCTGCTCATGTCATAATCTTATTCTCATCATTACAATGTTCAGTACTCATCCAGTTGCCTGGACTTCACTGAATTTCATCTTCTACAAAACAAGCATATGTCACATGTTTGTCTTTATCTTTTGCAATGGTTTGATAATTTGGTCTTCTATTTTCAGAATTTGGCATTTAAATTCAATTGTCCTAATTCCTGAAACTCACTTTGCAAAATAATTTGATTCAAAAAGTCTTTTCTAAGTAATGCATCAGGTGTTATGGTGTTTTTAAATCAATATTGGCTATGGAATAGCAGTTATTTCACATTCTTTGTAATTTAATGATACCGTTTGTTCTAGTCTATAATAGTATGGCGCCTTAAAGTAAAAAATGTTAGTCTATGATACTCATTTGAGTGGCAGGTGGCATATTCTGTTTCTCTGTACACAGCTACACACACAACCTAAGATCAAACTTCGTGAACTTTGAGCAACAATTGATCTAATAATATGTAGATAATATTTATTAAGAAAAAACCATCGGATTCATATTTGAATGTTTTTTATGAACATGATATTGCCATTATCAATAATATGTTATAAGAGAAATTAATGCTCAAAGTTTAGTTTGGAGACTGCCACGAGTCATACCATGCCTTATTTTTTGAAACGAAGGGAATATAATCTTATGACCAAAATATAACTTTCAGAAACAAATAAGCTAGTCTTCCTGAGAATATGTGCTCTACTTATTTTTTTCTAGCATATTGATTACTGAGAACATCTAAATAATTAATGTTTGAACTAATGTTTCTGCAGGAAATCTATTAAGCTGTATAGTAACTTCTATTCTTCTGATATAATAGTTGCATCTCCTTTAGCACTGAAACGTGTAAGTATTTTTTTTCAAAAACAAGATTTCTTCATAGACTTCATAACCTGTACTTTCTCATGTTCTGCAGTACTCTTATTCTGGGCAGACCTTGTATGCAATTGTCCTATTGATCTAGAATTTGATGTACTCCTTCCTGAAAAGTATATGGAAATTGCTAGAATACTTAGGATATGACACTGGTGGTGGTTAGCCAGTAGTATTGTGGGGAGATCCAGGTGGGAACAGCTGTATGCTAGCAAGAAGCTGGTTTTTTTGGGTGGTTTTGCAATTTTGCTTCATAGAATGTACAGTGTAATGGGAGGAAGTATGCAAGATGTGTCATAGTGCTGATGGCAGAACTTGTGGGTACAGGTAAATGTAAATGACACTACACTTCTAGTGTGATGGCTTTGAGAAGTAGCAGCTTCTGTAGGACAGAATCTTCGGGAAAATGCTGGTTGAGGAAAATGCATTAATAAAGTCTTCATGGAGATTAGCTATTGGATTGGTCAATCTAAACAATACCTGTCTGATTGGATGAACGAAACAGTATTATCGAAAGCAATAAATAGCGTCATCAAGCTTTAGGTGTTTCAAGCATGATTGGAGATTTGTATGATATACTGAACTTTGATGGGGGTATAAAACACTGTCTGAAACCAAGCCATTTCAGCATCCCTGCTATGATCTTGTCAATCTTCATCTTGTTCCCATCCTTTTGTAGCAAACTCCATCCCTGCAAACAAGACAATCCAGCAGAAAATACTATGTTGTCTTAATAGAAAACTTCCTCTCAATGGCCCATCTTGTTCCTTGTTTGCCAAATTTGCTCACACGCTAGTCCTAGAAAGGTGAAAAAAATCAAAAGGCCTGACTGGTAGGTCACACCAAATTGTTTGGGATCCAAATAAACAAAAAGTCTACCAGCGATTAAGGCGGTTGTCCCATCTGAAAGTCTTCTGTATGCCACACCATTAGAACTTAGCTATATAGCAGCCATAAATTTTTTCCTGTATTTTCTTTCTTTTTTTATTGTTAAACGCCAATTTCTTTCACCTCAGCTCATAACTTTGTTTTCTAATTAATTACATTAAATTGAACTTCTGGAACATGTATGTTGTTATGGAGTTCTATTGTTTATGCTTTATATTATGCTTTTCTGTTATCAGAAAATTGATGGAGGAGAACATGGCAAGGAGAAGGATTTTGATTTCCTATCTTCAATTGAAGTTAGTTCCTTTGATCTTATGATCTATTCGCCACCTCATTACTAGATACACGTCTTTTTTGTTAAACCATAAATAATATGTCGACAATCTAGATTCACATGAAAAAAACGTATAAACTATATCTCTCACCCAAAGTACTCCAGAATATTGTATGTTGCAGGTTGCTAATGTATGTCTATTTGAACAAGAACTAATTCAAAAATTTGTATCTCAACATAGACTTGTATTTAGGAATGGAATAGAGTGCATTTTTTCCCTTTTGTTTCTCCTTTCTCTTGTTTACTTATTTCTAAAATGGTTCGTATGCAGATAGTGGTGGTTGATCATGCGGATGTGATATCTATGCAGGTAAACTTCAAGGCTTATATATTTTTCTACTTACATTTGGTTTTATACCTTTTGGTACAAATGACAGTTTATGCATGGATGTAGAACTGGGAGCATCTGGAGGCTGTGTTTGAACAACTTAATCAGTTGCCAACAAAAGAACATGGAACCAATGTGATGCGAATTAGGCCATGGTAATTCTGTTTCCTTGAATATTTTTAATGCTCTGATAACATCGACTCTCTGTATTGTGGACAGTCAATTTTCATGGCAATTTATTATTAACTATTTATGTGTATTCTCAAACTATATCCATATTAATTAAGGTTGTACATTGATGTCCAAGGTACTTGGATCAGCATGCACAGTACTATCGGCAGACAATACTGTTAAGCTCATACCTTACACCAGGTATGGATTCAGCTGGAATGTGGTTTTGACCTGCTCCCTTCCCTCCTCTCCTTTTGTTTTCAGTAACATAGAAACTGGTGCACAAGGCAACTAGTTATGCACAGGAACCACAAGACCTTGATTAGTTATTTGGTTGATAAATGATAATTTAATGATGCTATGCAGGCTTCTTTTGCATCTATTACATAGTTGTCCATTTGTTTGTTCATATACCTATGTGCATTTCAAATTTCAATTGTTTTCCATGTTATGCAGAGATTAATGCTTTATTTAACGGATTATGCTTAAATTTTGAAGGAAAGGTATGCCATGACTGAAATCACTGAGTTAGCTGTTTCTTTCCTCCCTTTAAGGGAGTACATGTATTGTTGAATTAATAGTTTTACAACTTCTACTAGATTAAAATGGTGACCGAGTATGCTGGTGTTCTTCCCAAAATACAACTTGAAGTGCGGCAGGTGAATGCTCTTATCCGTCTTGATTCTGCCACGTTGTTGCATATATAGTGAATAAAATTTTAATTTTACTCATAGATATATTTGTGTAAAAAAGGTCTTAATGCCATGGATTCAGAATCCTCCTGAGTTATACTAAAGTTCATGCATAATTTTATATCTTATTTACCAAAACAGTTCTTGACTATTTTATTCCTTTTCAATGTGCAATTACTAAACAGGTGTATGAAAGATTTGATGCATCTTCTATTGCTGAAGCTGACGATGCACGCTTTGATTATTTCTGCAACAAGGTCTGTTCTTTTATGCTTGTATAAGATATCTTCCAATGTACTGGAGTTAGCTCAAATAGTACATGTCTTATAATGAAGGATTTACTAGTTACAGAATAGTCTGAGCAACTTTGTACTATCCTTCAGAGTGTACTTAGGCTAGTTCAAATTCTACAAACATCCTTGCAAATCGATCTATCTTGACAGTCTAGTCAGTAAACTTATCTGATAACCAGCTAACTGACCTTACCAACTTGACTAAATCTCTAAGCAAATATCTAGCTTACTTGACTGGGCTAGCTCAAGCTGAGGGAGGCTTATTGGCATGTGGCCTTTAGGTGTCCCCCACCATGACAGTCTCTTGGCTACATACTGCAGAAAATTCTGGAGTTATTATTTCATCATTTTTTGTGATCTATTCCATATATAAATATGTATTAATATATTATTTAATACATTTGTTCTTTTTATATTTTATGATGTGTTACAGGTATATCCAAAGATCCAGAACTTGGATGAGGTATGCTCTATTCTGTTATGTGCGAACATTCAGTTGTGTTTGATACTTCTGAAATTTTGTAGGAACTTAGTTTTTGATGCTCAGCATCTCCTGTAAATATTGATAATGTTCATGCTCCTACAATGACTGTCTCTTGCAAGATTCGCTAATTGTCTAGTGCAACGCAGGGTGGATTGCTGCTGTTCGTTAGTTCGTACTTTGAATATATTCGAATAAGCAATTTCTTAAAATCTAAGGAAGCGTCATTTTGTCGAATTGGAGAGTGAGTAGACCTTCTTCTCATTATAGATTGTTTTATTAGTTCAATTTAAGTTATCTGCCCTTAGTCTTAAGACAAGTGGTATTTATCTCAATGTGCTCCCAAATCAGGGCTACATCACAACAGGATATATCTCGTTCAAGACTCTGGTTTTTTGAGGGCAAGAAAAAGATCTTGCTTTATAGTGAAAGATCTCACTTCTACCACCGATACAAGGTAAAATTGTCTGAAGCATTACTTACTGTATTCTGCAATTCCTGTTGTTTGTGTTAGGGTGTATTGTCTAAAGGATATTCGCCATTATTTCTTGACGTGCAGATCAGAGGAACAAAGCATTTACTAATTTATTCATTGCCAGGGAGAAAAGAATTTTATCCAGAGGTATTGACTAAATTGCAATTTCATTGCTTTGTCTCACGGTTTACTGTGAAGAGGTTTTGAATGTTAATGCCCCTTGAGTTTTTATCTTCCTTTCAGCTTGTAAATATGCTAGGCGAATCAGAAATCCGGAAGTGCAATGTCCTTTTTTCTCGTCTAGACCTTCTTAAGGTGAGTTCGCTATTTCACTTAGTTTGATTCCATCGTGGAAACTGTAATCTTGTCCCGCTATTAATTTCATGCTCTGCAGAAACATTCATTCCATGGAGTTTGTGATCCATTCTATCATGCAGTTCAGCTATTCAGTTAGCAGTATGAACAAATTTATTTTAATCTTTGTAGTTGCACTATCACATTTCACATAGTCTGGATTCAAGATGAAAATCACAAGCTTTTCAGGTTTTGAGCTTCTGTTTGAAAGTTTGTCTCACCCAGTTGTGGTTAATGCTCAACAGTTTCACACGCAGTTCTCTCCTAGTTATTTGTATATATCCAATTTGTTATGCTGTATCTTTTAGAAGGTCATATGCATTCCTTGACTCCATGAGTTAATCTCCACCAGCATGTTAGTTTATCCTTCGTCTTCGTGTGAACTGACCTTTTTGCTAACTTGCAGTTAGAGCGGATTGTTGGGACATCTTCCGCACGAAGGTTGATTTCCTCCGACAAGGGCATGTTTGTCTTCTGCTGATGTAGCCATGAAGCAGCCTTGTAGGTTAACCCCTACTGTTGAGCAGACTGTCTACTTGCTTTTAGTTATCCACAAGCTATGTTTTGACCATACATCAATTATTAGCAAATCTACTCTGGGCATATCCATGTGATCTATAAGGTCCGCCAAAGAGTTAGGTTGGATGCACCGGAGCACTATGGGCTGTTTGGATGACGCCCTGACCTGAAGCGCTCACCCAAGCAACTAATTCTAGTCCCAGGCGCTGTTTGATTGTTGCCTGCCGGCCAACTTTGCAGCCAGACAAGAATCTGGGCCTTAGCCTAACAAAATCAAAATCCGTTTCACTACTAACAGATTTTATTTAAATGTTGGATGAATTTAAGATGAGCCATTAAAGGTAGGCTGTTGGATGTGTTTTAGGTCTTCTTTTCTCAAGTTGCCAGACTCCTCTTGAGCCGTGGTCATTTCTTTGGCTCCGTTTGGTAGGTCTGGCCCCTCATGTGGAGCAGCTTTTTTTTTTGTGAGTTATAGCTGTTTTAAAAACATTTGGCAAAAATGGTTCTAGTGACAATTTTGTAAAAATCTGTATTATGTTGTGAGAGACCACTTTTTTAGTACAAAAACATAGCTCCTTCGAGCTTCTTGCAAGGAACAGTTTTTTCAGATGTTGCAAGGAGCAGCTGGAAACCAGAACCGGAGCCATGCTAAACTGGGCCAATGTCTCTCTCCTCTCTGGAGCCATGCTAAACTGGGCCAATGTCTCACCTCTCTGTTCTTGTCACCTGGTCTACTCACGCCGCTGCCTAGCTCTTGTGTTTTTTTGCGTGACATTGAGTCCTTGATGCTCATTAGTGTGCCTTCACCACCAAAATTCTTTCGATATTGATACGGCACCGGCGTCCATGCCGTGACTTGCATCCAGATGCGGCTCCCCCACCTACACAGGGCCGGGTCCCATCTCCTGACCCCGAGGCCATGACGCAAGATTTTGCCTCTGACTTCGAGCGCGAGTGCTGCCGCCTCGAGCGCCAAGGTCGAGCTGCCCAAGAGGCACTTCAATGGCTGCTGCCCCGCGCCCACGCTTGGGCATGGCACTGGTCACTGAGCCGGGCTGCGTAGCCGCTCATCTGCTCGCTCCCTTCCCCTACCACGTGCCTGTCTCCCGCCGCGTGGTGCTCTTCCCCCTACCGCGCCACACCCCATCGTTGCCCACGCCGCGCCCCCATTACTCGCGAGCAGATGGTGCTAGACGACTACGACTGAGCGAGCAACGGGGCCGCGTCGACGGGCGTGAGCATGCGCGGGAGAATCACAGGAGGAGCGACGGGCCACGCCGACGGGCGCGAGCGTGCGGAGCGACATCCCCCTGACCCGAGGTTGCTAGCTATCCCCATCAAGTAGGTCGTGGCTGCTGGCGACGTCGTGTTTCAAATGTTTCACCGTTTCAGACTTATGTTTTAAGTATTGCATCTGGACGTTGCAAAAGTATATCTGAGATGTTGTATATTTTGCAATGACAATATACGCATGTTGCAAGCCTAGTTTCAGGTGTTTCAGACATATGTTCAAGTGTTTCATCTGGATGTTGTATATGTTGCTATGGCTATACACACATGTTTCAAGTGTATGTTTTCGAATGTTTCATATGTTTTAGACTTATGTTGCAAGTGTTTCATCTGAACGTTGCAAAAGTAGATCTCGATGTTGCATATGTTGCTATGACTATACACGCATGTTTTAAGTGTGTCATCTGTTTTAGACGTATGTTGCAAGCGTTTTATTTGAACATTTGGACCTCGAGAGTAGCACATGATGCAATTGCATGGTGCTGCTGCTGCGTTGGTCACCGCGGCACCTGGTGCTACGCGCATGCGGGCGCATTACCACGCCGTCTGCCGGTGCTGCTGTTGTGTGTGCATGCAGGCGTGGATCACTGTATGTTTTAAAAGTATGCTGCTATTGCTGCTGCGTGAGTCACCCAGCCGCCTGTTGGTGCTGATGTGGAATGGTAATATCAAACAACACTTGATGCAGAAAATTTCTAGTAAAAGCTAACTGAATATTTGTTGATCATTTGATGGTAGTATTGAACTGATTTAATCGATGATTTAAACCTTCCTGACAGCAAACAAAGATAGTGCGTAGGAGTACGTCGGGTACGCGTGTGCTTAGCTTCGTGAACACACGCGCATGGCAACCGAGCCATTGGTGTCTGTCTTCTGCAACATCCGCGTTCATGAACGATCGTGTCCGTGCGCGTGCACTGCCGACAATGCATGCAATCACATGGCTCCGGCTCGCCGGCTCGGCTGCGTGTCTGTCCGATCCTGTGCTAAGCTGTATGTACGGAGTACGGAGAAGTATAAAAAAATAGTCTCCGCGCTTGGCGAGAGAGACGACAGACAGGCTGCTCTGCAGATCCAGCCGCCCGGCCATCATTCCGATGCAGTCGTCTGACCTCCAGACGACGACCAACGCTGCCGACGATCGCCTTCCTATCCTTGCACGGTCCGGACCGGCCTTTTGCTCACCTCACGGCACGGCTAGCGCCAGGCGTATGGGGCCGCACATTGGGTCAGTAAAGTGTCTAGCAAAGTTGCCTATACTGCCAGGTAGCGATATAGACAATCGGTGTTGATGGTATGATGGTCAAGATGCAGGTAGTACTAAGTTGCATGTTGTGTAGCGAACTAACCAGATACATGATGCTACAAGAGCAAAGCAAACGAGGCGGTAGCGAAGAGAGGGAGTTTATATGGGAGGGGGAGAGGGAGGAAGCAGTTCTAAAAAAACAATTACTTAATTACCATTACCTATAAATTTAATTCAAATATTACCTATAAGCAGTTCAAATATTAACTAAAGGTAAACTAACATTAATGCCATTATAAGAAAACTAATTAAAAAAGCATAACTCAATCCACCATATGCATATTTCAGAAAGGAAAAAGTCTACTTAACCCCCCACTTATCAAGGGTGGTCTACTTCACCCCCAAACTAGGAAACCGTCTACCCCGAACTTTTCAAAACCGGTCAAATTACCCCCAGACGGTTTTCGGACGGCGGTTGCCACAGTACCAGAGGTATTGCTACATTAACTACAATCTTGCTACAGTAACTGTTGTTTTGCCTTTTCCTTTTTATTTATTTTCACTGAATCTTTAAAAAATCATAGTAAATCACAGAAAAATCATAAAATAGAAAATCCAATTTTGTTGGACTTCACATGAGTAGATCTACACAATGAACATATAATATGGTATGCTTTAGTACAACAATATATAATATGGTATGCTTTAGTACAACAATTTGTACTAAAGCATACCATATTATATGTTCATTGTGTAGATCTACTTATGTGAAGTCCAACAAAATTGGATTTTCTATTTTATGATTTTTCTGTGATTTACTATGATTTTTCAAAGATTTAGCGGAAGTAAATAAAGAAGGAAAAGACAAAAAAAAACAGTTACTGTAGCAATACCGCTGGTACTGTAGCAAAACCACCTTCCGAAAACCGCTTAGGGGTAATTTGACCAGTTTTGGAAAGTTCAGGAGGGGTAATATAGACAATTTCACAGCTTGATAGGTGAGGGGTTAAGTAGATTTTTTTCCTTTCAGAAATTAAATACTTTTTTTGCAATGACCCTCCAATTAATCGGACTAAATTAAGCTACCACCATTGACCCACACTTAACTTAATCTAGCTAACCCAGGATGCATGGGCGGATTCAAGGGTATTCCCTTATATTCTTGGGAATACCTAACTATTTTGGGACACCTCTATGTGTATATACTTACTCATATGTATATATGTGTATATACTCATAGGCTACTCTGCGCCCTCAAGTCGTGCTGAATCCACGAGGTCATTTGGTCGCGACATAATTCTAGGCTTTCCATCCTTATCCATGTCAAAGCAGTTTGTACAAGGGTGATGCTTGAGACTAGTACAACAGATGCAATGGTCTTTAATTAGCTGTCCCTAGCAAGTTATGTCATTCGAAGGCATCGGCCTCGCCATGACCCTAAATCCCTAATATAACCTTTTGGCTGGTACTCGAGTCAAATTCATTCAAGCAGATCAAGTTTTAGATCATTGCTCTCGGGCAAGTACATGGCGCTACATGTCAACGGTCTCGTACTCCATCTCAAGCAGTGCTATGTAGGATTTTTGATGACGTGGAGGAAAGAGAGTTGGGAGAGAGAAAGAGGTCGTTGTTTCGTGAAACAACCACCCATAAGCTAGAATTTAAAACTATGAAATAACTTACACACCATTGTACAAGTGGTTGTTGTCATGCAACTCAAAAATATTTCATTATTTTTTGTATCCACAATTTAAGAACTCTAAATTACTACGAGAAAACTTAAAAGACAATCTATTATACCTGTTACCTCTTAAGTCGTCTCATAATTATGTGGCACTGCATGATACTATCTATGAGACAATACCAACGCACTTGCCCTTTATAGTGTTGGTTACCAGACAAGCAAATTCTATGTCGTGAGAACCGTGAAAACCCCCATCGCGAGTTTGACATTTACCGTATCTAAGCAAGCAATATAAGCATGTGTTATGCTCTAGAAATAAACGTTCTATCAATGCTGCATGCACGGTGGTGGCCTGGTGGGGTAAGGAACGAATACTCGCACGGACCTTATCGATCAATTGCTGTAGGCGGTTTGGTGTGTGCGGAGTTCGGACGGAGGCTTGTACGTACGGGGGATGACATGAACGGGCGACAATCAACGCCGGACGGAGAAGATGCTGTGTCCATCAGCTGAACTGCTGAAGTCCGGCCTCCACAGGAGATCGAATCGATCGGAGAGATAGCACATGCATGCTTGGCTAGATTTGTTACCATGCTTGGATAGAAGATGTGAACAAATACAATGCTTCATTTACGGACCTCGATCGTCTCTGACCGGGTTTAGCAAAATGGTGGCAGGATTTGTACAGTAGGCAGAGCGATCCATCCATCCGTCGTCAGGGCAGAGGGCCCCAAGCCCCCCATCGTAACGTTTAGAGAGATGCTCCTATAATAATTGCGGCCACAGTAGTAGTAGTATGTAATGAAAGCTCGCACTACTCCAGGTAGTGGAGTCAGCGATATGGTACTAGATAGATATAGTCCGGATCCTAGCTAGTAGCTGCACTAACCATAGTCTAGAGAGATAAGTATCTGATTTAATAATAAAGATGGCTTTGAAGCAAGCACAGCACTAAAAAGCAAAGCAGCGAAGCGACCACCCAACCAACCTTCCCTCTCCTACGGACTGCAAGATAGAGTAGACAGCTGCAATGATTTCTTCGATTCAGTGCCCCGGCCCCCAAAACATGGCCCCGGAATGAACTCCATCGATCCATCGCGTCTCGGCTGCTTTGGTGCTTGGCTTGTCTCCTTTTGACCTACAGTATACTAGTATATAATGCTTGGTGCTTTGGCTTTGGCGATCCGTGACAAGCCCCTGCTGCATAAGTATATACGGAGTACTAGTACTAGCAGTAGGCGTATAAAGCATGCATTCCATCAAATTCTTCCATTCCAACGGCAGATGAGGAATGCATGAGATGATGGGTCGCCCCACCCCCACTAGCTTGAGATCGTGTGGTACCTTACCTAGTTAGTGTTCCCACATCTTTTAGGCTAGCAGCTTAGCTTTTTTCGGACAAGCTTCCATCGACTTTACACAGCCTCAATAATCGCAACCAACAAACATAATGCAAGGTCGACAAGCAAAGCTAGCCTCACGATATGAATTCTTTTTTATATAAAAAATACTCAGCTTGCCTGCACATTCCAAGCTCGATCGAGTCAGTCATGGTGGCACGCACAAGCACGGGGCTCCGACTCCAATCTCCATCGATTGATCGGCCGGCCGGACTTTTCATATCATCTCGTCTCATCTCTCTCTGCGTGCCGTGGCGTGCCCCGTTTAGAGGCGTGATGAATGATGATTAATTATGCGTGCTGCTTCACTCAACGGCGGTCCCGAGCCATTAATATAGTACTACCACTCCTCTCTGAACCCTGATACGGGATGGAACGAACGGGACAGCGCGTGCGCCACCCCACCACCCCGCGCGAAAAACCACAGCAGTCAGCAGGGAGGGACGACGGAGGGATGGATCCGCTGCTCGCGACAACCAAACACCGAATCCCAACCCCAACAAGATGATGTACAGTACAGTACCATACTATATACAACTACAAACAAAGGATGCACGTACGGTACGGCGCCATGCGGCAGGCAGGAGTACTCTCTGCTCCCAAGATATACTAGTAGTACTACTGTAGATCATTTAGTCCAAGATCCTGCGGGCTAAAAGTAGTAGGGCCTCGTTTAGATGGGTGAATTGGGGGAGAAAAACACTGTATCAGAATTCCTGTAGCATTTCGTTTGTATTTGGTAAAAATTTTCCAAATTTTGACTAACTAGGCTTAAAATGTTCGTCTCGCAAAGTACAACAAAACTGTGTAATTAGTTTTTGATTTCATCAACATTTAGTACTCTATGCATTTGCCGACATTTTGATGTGACGGGGAATCTTCTTTTTGCATAGTGAAATTTGGGGGGAGAATAGGGGAACTAAACAAGGCCTAGGAGTAATGTTTAACCTGTCAGTAGTTAGTACTGTTCCACAAGTCAAAAGACTCTGTCGAGATCTGCAGGGGACGTGTTGTGTGTGACCGATGACGCCTTGTACGTACTCTGTTTATTTATTTCATTTAACAAAGGTAGTGTTTAGATGGTGTAAAAGTTGGCGTAAAGTTCCTGTAGCACTTTTCGTTGTTATTTGGTAAAATTTATCCAATCATGGACTAACTAGGCTCAAAAGATTCGTCTCGACATTTACAGACAAACTGTG
This sequence comes from Saccharum hybrid cultivar R570, assembly GCA_038087645.1. Lineage (NCBI taxonomy): Eukaryota > Viridiplantae > Streptophyta > Magnoliopsida > Poales > Poaceae > Saccharum > Saccharum hybrid cultivar. The sequence goes on along the minus strand of JAQSUU010000493.1, from coordinate 7,424,422 downwards.
CAATTAGTTATTTTTTTACCTACATTTAATACTCCATGCATACGTTTAAAGATTCGATGTAACGAGGAATCTTGTAAAATTTTTGGAATTTGAAAGGAACTAAACACTGCCAAAAAGGCTTTTACTGGGGGTGCTTGGACTGGGATCGGTCAATTATCGATGTGTGGGAGGAGGAGTATTATTTATTCATTTATACTCCTAGGACTGACGACTGAGGTGGCGCAGCCGCAGCTGCCACCGGACCTGAATGAGTCGCTACTGTATTTTTAAGCCGGATGAATTTACACGGACAGGTTAGAAGGTAGTGCTACCTGTCAGTCTATGCATTAACGGTTAGTTCACTGGCCGATAGAAACGAGCTAACAAGAGCTACAAGTGGTCTCAACGGGCAAAAGGCCTTTATTCGTACCCTCTGTCTCTCCTCTCCCGCGTAGGTATGGCTGATAGTGGAGGATGATGAGCTTCGTCGTGGATCCACACTAGCCGGAGTCGTTCCACCAGGCCGGGTGTCTGATGCGCCCTACCCTGGGCTCAGTGGGAACCAACATGGGGGGGGGGGGGGGATTTGCGAATGGAAACCAGGGCCGGTTCTATGTTTTCAAAGGCCCTAGGGCGAACTTGACAATAGGCCCTTATGGCTACATATATCTTTAGTTATATACCCCCTCCATCCCAAATTATAAATCATTTCAAGAATCTTAGAGTGTCCAAGCATCTCAAGTTTGACCAAATTTATATAATAAGATAGTAACATTTATGATACCAACTAAGTATTATTAGATTCTTTGTTAATTATATTTTTATAGAATATTTATTTGATATCATAAATTTATAATTCTCTCTATAATTCTGGTCAAACTTAAGATGCTTTGACTCTCCAAGATTCTTGAAATGATTTATAATTTGTGATGGAGGGAGTATGTGCTAATATGCAATTGTAGGTATATATACACATGAGTTAATTGATGAGCAACGACAATATCAGGATAGAGTGACAAGACCGTTGTTGGGTTGAACAATGAATATTATATGGGATAGACATACCTGGGTCTGGGCCCCTTAGTAAGCTGGGCCCTAGGGCGTTGCACCCGCCGCACCTCCTCTGCTACGGCCTTGATGGAAACCATATGTAGTTAGGTCATCAAGAAATTAGTCTTAGTGTTTATGATTAGATCACAGTTCAACAAATACAAATGACCATGGTCTATTTGTTCGTGAAGACCATCACAATACCAAATTAATATTATATTATATATATGCATGCCAAAATGGCTAGGCGCATAGAATCAACCATAACAAATTGCTGTACGCAGAGCAGCAGAGAGGCCAGACTCGCTGAGACTAGTACCGGAGAGGCAGAGATAGGAGATTAAGCGTTTTTGGGTCATGGACTTTAGAAAAATTAGAGAGGCAAGGGGGGCCATGGCCCACTATGGCTCCCACGTAGCTCCGCCAGTGCTGGGCTCCAAGCAATGGTTTGGGAGCGATGGGACGTAGAATCCTACGCCGCGCCCCCACGCTGCGCTCCGTCGGAGCCCCGCCACCGAGGAGAGCATCCTCCTTCGATCCACCCACCTGGCCTTCGATTTGATCACCGGGTGCCTCGCCTCAACGACAATCGCCTTTGCCCTACTCTCCGCCATGGTCGTGGTGTCGCCTCCAACGTTTGGTGGTCGTCGAGCCTACCATTTTTACCGTGGACTCGCCTTGAAAGCTCTAGTTACCTCTATGGGGAGAGATGGAGAGAGAGAGAGGGAGGGAGGGAGATGTCGTGGAGCCGGGAGAGTGAAGGAAGAGGAAAAAGTGAGAGGTATTCTAGTACATCTATAGATAGATATACAGTTATTAGCTATGAATCCAAACAGACATGAAATATCAACTAGATAGCTAATTTTTAGCTGGCTAATTTTTCGCTAAAAGCCTAAAACTAATAATTAGTCTAGCACAACCAAAACGGGTTAAACAAGGGTAGCCCTAGCTCTATCCCTCTATCATGATTCCAAGATCCTGCTATAAGTAACGTTTAACTTGTCAGTAGTTAGTAGTAAGATACTGCTGCTGCTGTGTTCCACAAGTCTAGACTGCCTGCACTCGCGCAGGGGGTGCGCGTGTGACCAACAAGGGCTTGTTTGTGCTGTTTACAACAACGAAAAAAAAGAGTTTTTACTGCGGGTGGTTGGACTGGGATTGGTCAATTATCAGTGTGTACATTATGAAATTCATTCATAAAACACGCGTAACGTAAGCCATGACGCAGACACTACACACTACTCCCTGGGGGCAGCCCTATCCCAGGAGTAGGACTAGTAGTATTCTTTACCCCGTCAAATCAATAATGTTAGTGCAGGGCGCAGGAAAAAGCCAGCCAGCCATGGGCCATAGCACAGTAGACGGCCAAATGAAACTGCGGCTGCTGGTCTGTGTTGTCTGTAATTTATATGATCCGTTCCTAATCTCATATGCATAAATTCTAATAAATTTTAAAAGCCCAATATATGTGTTCTCTACTCTAATGGTGGGCTTTAATGTTTATATATACATATAAGTAGAGGTGAAAGATGCAACATCGATTAGTACCATATTGCTAGTTGATGTAGAGGTAGATGTTCTCCTTCCTATATACATGTACCAATTCTCCTAGGGAAGACACAAAAAAAAACTACAATCAAGAAATTTCTAGTTAAGAAATTCTAAGGTAGTCAATTAGTTTTTTTCTCTTCTCGGTGATGTGTTGTTATCGTAGCTTTTCCATCCCGCGTGCACTTCCATTTGGGATAGCAGGACTCCAGAACTCTCGTCCTTACGATCCAACGCGTCAGGACGTCGTCTTCGTCACCAGCAGATTCATCGCACCATCAACGGCAACATTCCTCCACCGCTAGTTCGTCACATCAACGACGGCAACATTCGTCCATCGCTAGTTGATTATTTTCTGTCACCACCACCAGTTTCGTCGATAGTCGATCTGTCTCCAGACGAAAAAGGTACACGCAATGTGATCTAATCTATTATCACCATATGTCTACTGTTTTGACCATGTTGTTGTTTATCATGTCGATGCCCATGCTGTTTAATCTAATTAGTATGTTAGGCATACACATTCTAGTATTTAATATCATCATGATTTATGCTTTGCTCTGGTTTTAATCTTAAAATGGACTATTTTAGCAATACATCCTGCTAAAAGTCCTGGCCCTGTTAGGTTGGTTAGAAAAACAGCTAATACTGATTTATTGTGAGAAATAAATATTGTTATTTCGCTGAAACAGTACGTGCCAACAGGGCACATGTTTAACTTGTCAGTAGTTAGCGGTAAGATACTGCTACTGTTGCCTACCTGCACTCTGCAGGTAGGGGTGTGCTGTGACGTGTGAGTGTGTGTTTGTTTGTGCACTGTTTGTACAACAAAAAGTTTTGAGTTTTTACCGGGGAACAAAACGTTTTGAGTTTTTACTGGGGCTAGTTGAACTGGGATCCGTCAATTATCAATGTGAATATTATTATTATTATTATTATTATTATTATTATTATTATTATTATTATTATTATTATTATTATTATTATTATTATGAAATCCATTCATAGTACTGACTGATGAGGTGGCGCAGCTACCGCTGCCACCGGACCTGAATGAGAGTAGACAGCGGGGACAGCCCTATCCCTCTACCACCCTATTTCTGTCATAGTTATAAATTCCATTCCGGTACCGGCCGGAATGGCCGGAATGTCTCGTACCGGCACCTAAACCGGCGTAGAAGAGCTGTAATCCCGTACCGGGTCAAATACCGGTCAATACCGGTCAATTCCGGTCATTCCGGACAATTCCGGACGAAATGGCTGTTCCGCGTATTTCGGTACCGGTCCAAAATGAAGTGACGCCTCGTTCAGTATTGGGCTGGCTCATTCGGCCCGCTACGCTGGCCAGTGGAACCCTAGGCCAGTGAATCGTGCGAGAGGGTGAGGGCGTGAGGCTCTCGGCGACTTGGCGGCGGCTGCGGCAACTCAGCAGCAGTGCGGCACCAGCGGCGACTACGACGTCTCGGCGGCGGCGGCGACTCGGCGACAGGTACGGCGCCAGCGGCCGCGGCTACAGGCCAACTTCCCTCGTTCCCCGACGAGTCACGAGCTGGTGGTGGCTGCAGGTCGTCTTCTCTGTTCATCTTGAGCTGCAGCAAGTGTTCAAGTTCGCATAGGTAAAGATCTGCCTAAATCCATTAGCTTTTCCTAATTTCAAGTTCGTACTTCGTAGTACTCTGAATCAACAAAAAAATTTTATAGCTAGCATCTTTTTTTTCCATCAGATTGGTTATGGCTGCTCCCTCATCCAGCTCAGGAGCTGGTGAATCAGCACCTGCACCTGTGATAGCTCCAGCAAGGTCAGAGGACCCTGCTTGGTTACATGGCAAGGTTGTGCTTGGGTCAAAGAACAGCACAATTTGTTTGCATTGTAACAAGAAAATTGGAGGTGGTGGTATCACTCGATTGAAGTACCACCTTGCAGGGAAGAAAGGTCAAGTTGAAGCATGCAAGAATGTACCAGACGATGTCAAATGGCAAATGAAACAATTGATTGCTGAGATTGAGTTGAATGATGAGAGAAGGAAGAGGACAATAAATGAAATTGGATCTATTGGATGTGCTGATCCTGATTCGCAGGAAGGATCAACTAGTGTTTCTGACAGCAGAGGAAGGCCTCCTACTCCTACAGTTCAGTCATCTCCATCAGCTACACAAACAATAAAAGAGAGGAGCTTTTTTGCTCCAAGGACAACTCCAGGTTCACAGCCAGGCATCAAGAGTGCATTAGCAACAAAGGAAATGGTTGAAAATGCTAGAAATGCAATGGCTAGATGGTGGTATGATGCTAATATATCATTCAATGCAGCTAATTCTCCTTACTATCAAACAATGATAGATGCAGTGGCAGCTATTGGTCCAGGTTTCAAAGCTCCTACTTACCATGACTACAGAGGAAGCTTGCTGAAAAATGCTGTCCATATCACTCGGGATTATGTTAATGAGCTCAAGAAGGAATGGAGCACATATGGTTGCTCCATTATGTCGGATGGGTGGACAAGTCGGCGGCAGCAACCATTGATAAATTTTCTTGTTTACTCTCCTAGAGGCACCATGTTTTTGAAGTCTGTTGATACTTCAGGACTTCGAAAAGACAAAGAAACTTTACTAGAACTCTTTGATCAAGTGGTAAGAATAATATTATTGTTTCAAGTCAATTGGTTACTTTGGCACTGCTGCTGCTATTCGCCAACGTGACAAACTCAATCCTGGTAATAATATTATTGTTTCAAGTCAAAATTTTGTTGCTGCTGATTTTTGCCACATTTTTTCCCTTACTCTTGTCTCTTGTGTCTCTTTGTTAGTTGCATGGTGGGAAAATTTTGGCCATGATACCCCAGAGCTCCAAGCTTTTGCTGTTCGTGTTCTTAGTCAATGTTGTAGTGCCACAGGTTGTGAACGCAATTGGAGTGTTTTTGAGGGCGTCTTCTCTGAGAAAAGAAGCTGACTTGAACAATCAAGGTTAAATGATTTGGTTTTTGTTCGCTACAACCTGAAGCTTCGTGAGAGGTACAATATGAAACTGTATATTTGTATTGACTCTGAGAACTTTTATTTTATTTGGTGGTATGGCAGTTAACATCTCTCCATTAATCAGGATATTGAGGAGAGCTAAAGAAGCACTGGATCCCATTAGCTTAGATAATATTGATCTGTTAGCAGAATGGGTTAGTGAAGAACCAGCCCTTCTAAGTGAGGACGACTTCAACTGGGAAAGCATCAATGCTCCCTTTGCTACAATGTCACTTGCAGAAGAAGAAGAATTGGGTAGTGTAGCTGATGCCGATATTGCACCTGTGCTACCAGCAGCTCATCAAGAATCTGGAGATGACCATCTGATGTCTGATCCTCTACCTGATGATGATCCTTTCTATTATGTTGATGATGCAGCAGCAGACTAGTTTCCTCTAGTGAATTGGAAAGTGTTTGTGTTTGAACTTTGAACAATCAACCTAAGAATCGTGCCGTATCTGCATGTATTTTATTTTTCATGTATGAACTTTGGAGTTTGAAGTAATGTCTTGTGAACTTGCTGAATGATATGTGAGTTTGGTAAAAATGTTATTGTGATGAAGCATAATTACGCCAAAAGTTAAGTTGGTATATATTTATATGCACATTTATGTATAAGTATATTCATAAATTATTATTACTATAAAAGTCCGGAACGGTACGCCGGTATCAGCCGGTACCGGAATGTTCCATTCCAGTAGTCAAAACGGAATGGCCTCCGGAATGGAATTGATAAGTTAGATTTCTGTACTACCTCCGTAAAAAAAAAAAGGTCATTCTGGCTTTTAAAAAATCAGTAACTTTTAACTTTAACTAAATATATTTAACCTATTAATATTAAAGGTATATAATTAGTATCACTAGGTAGATCATTAAATATACTTTTATAATAAATTTATTTGGAGATAGAAATGTTACACGTATTAGAAATATTACACGTATTTTCTATAAATTTAGTTAAAACTAAAAAAATTTGACCAGTATGATTACTATAACGATTCTATTTTTGAGAGGAAGAAGTATCATTCTTTACCCAGTCAAATCAATAATGCTCTGTTCAGGTGCATGGACGCAGCCAGGGAAAAGCAAGGCACTACCCGATCCTAGGGTCTGTTTAGTTTGCAAATTTTTTTACAAAAAACCACTTAACATTTTTATTATTATTTGGTAATTATTATTTAATTATGGACTAACTAGACTAAAAAGATTCATCTCGTGATTTATAGTTAAACTGTGTAATTAGTCTTATTTTTTATCTATATTTAATGCTCCATGCATGTGTCTAAAGATTTATTACTAAAGTTTTTTAGAAAATTTTTGGCACTAAACAGGCCGCTAGCACAGTGCACGGCCAAATCAAACTGCGACAGCCGGCTGCGCTTGCCACTGCAGCACCCACACTTCAATCACGTGGACCCACCTGCTCCTCCGGCTCCACACCATAACCATCCATTCATCATCATGATTGCTCCCCACTCCATTGCGGCCGCAATTATCGTCATCGCCACCATTGTTAGTTCCTTTTTTTTTCGTTCGTTCTTTTCGCAACATTTTTTTTCTGCTTGAAACGATCATCAATCGCTTTAGGAGGAGACGCGGAGATTATGTTTGTTACCAGGCATGTTTCCATGAACATTAGGAGGAGACGCGGAGATTATGTAAACATTAGGAGGAGACGCGGAGATTATGTAAAGATTATGTAAACATTAGGAGGAGACGCGGAGATTATGTAAACATTAGGAGGAGACACGGAGATTATGTACCAGGCATGTTTGCATGAACATTGGATCACAGCTAATCCTGTTCTCAAGTGAGACACTCTAAGCAAGCATAATAATAGCTTTTGGTGCGAGGAGAGAAAAAGAGTATCGAGCCTTTTAAACGAGCCACTCCAAGCTAAATATAGTAATGGTCCTACTCTCAAGTGAGCCACTCTAAGCAAGCATTGTAATAGGTTGTTGATGATGGACTATATCCTAAGATGGAGGAAAGAAAAGAGTAGCGAGCCATCCTGCTTTCAAACAATACATTCCAAGCAAGTATAATAATAGTCCTGCTCTCAAGTGAGCCACTCTAAGCAAGCATAGTGATAGGTCATTGATGGACTACGAGAGAAAAGAGTAGCGAGCCATCTTGCTTTCAAACAATACATTCCAAGCAAGTATAGTAATGGTCTTGCTCTCAAGTGAGCCACTCTAAGCAAGCATAGTGATAGGTTGTTGGTGGACTACGAGAGAAGAGTAGCAAGCCATCCTGCATTCAAACAATACATTCCAAGCAAGTATAGTAATGGTCCTGCTCTCAAGTGAGCCACTCTAAGCAAGCATAGTGATAGGTTGTCAGTGGACTACGAGAGAAAAGAGTAGCGAGCCATTCTGCTTTCAAGCGAGCCACTCCAAGCAAGTATTGTAATGGTCCTGTCCTCACCAAGCAAGCATAGTAATAGTTGGACTATGTCCTAAGCAAGCATAGTAATAGTTGGACTATATCCTAGGTGAAGGAGAGAAAAGAGTAGCGAGCCATCCTACTTTCAAACGAGTCACTCCAAGAAAGTATAGTAATGGTCCTGCCCTCGAGCGAGTCACTCTAAGCTTTCAAGCGAGCCACTCCAAGAAAGTATAGTAATGGTGTTGCCCTCAAGCGAGCCACTCTAAGCAAGCATAGTAATAGGTTGTTGGTGGAGTGGAGGAGAGAAAAAGAGTAGCGAGCCATCCTGCTTTCAAACGAGTAATTGGTGGACTATATCCTAATAAGGTAGAGGAGAGAAAAAGAGTAACGAGATATCCTGCTTTCCCTGCTTTCAAACAAGCCACTCCAAGAAAGTATAGTAATGGTCATGCCCTCAAGCGAGCCACTCTAAGCAAGCATAGTAATAGGTCCTTGATGGACTATATCCTAAGGTGGAGGAGAGAAAAGAGTAGCGAGCCATCCTGCTTTCAAACGAGTCACTCTAAAAAAGTATAGTAATGGTCCTGCCCTCAAGCGAGCCACTCCAAGAAAGTATAGTAATGGTCCTGTCCTCAAGCGAGCCACTCTAAGCAAGCATAGTAGGTTGTTGGTGGACTATATCCTAAGGTGGAGGAGAGAAAAGAGTAGTGAGCCATCCTGCTTTCAAACGAGCCGCTCCAAGCATGTATAGTAATGGTTTGTTGGTAGACTATATCCTAAGGTGGATTAGAGAAAAGAAAGAGAATCAAGCCATCTTCCCTCAAGCGAGCCACTCAGCCACTCAGCGCTCAAGAGAGCGACTCAAGCGAGCCACTCCGAGCAAGTGTAGCAATAGGTTGTTGGTGGACTATATCATAAGGTGGAGGAAAACGAGCTGTAAGTTTACTTGGTGAACTGTATCCTAAGGTGGAGGAGATAAGAGAGAAGCGAGTTGTAAGTTTACAACACTTATACACGAGAACCAAGGAATTTTACGAGAGAAACAAATAATCCATAAATAAGTTAAGTACTTGAGTAATAAATTAGCGAATTGAATAGATTGTAAGAATGTCGTATTATTAGTCTTAGCTCTCATTTCTTACTCTTCTCTCACCCATGTACCCGGCTCTCCATTATCTTCTCACGCACTCTGCAATGAGATAGATAGTTGGGCAGGAGTGACTTTTTCGTCAAACTTTAGCACTTTTTAGTTCAGTCCCCGTTTCCTATTTACCACTAGTTGGCTAACAGTTCTTGGCTTCACGAACAATTGGTCCTTTTAGCTCATCTGTTTGAGTTCTAAATTAGTTAACTAGTTTGTCTCGCGTGAAGTCTTCATCTAACTAAAATTTTCATGGTTTTAGACAAATTTAGATGACTAAAGTTTTAGACAATCAGCATGCAGGAAGCCATAAAAGATGAGGACACCAGAGTTGGCAAAACATTCCATTCCACTAGGGACAGACACGGCACTCGAAAAGCACATTGAGATTAACCATGTTTTTCTACCATGCCACCTCCATACCATATCGAAAGCACATTGAGATTAACCATGTTTTTCTACCATGCCACCTCCATACACATCACATTCTCCATACATATCACATTGCGGAGCAAGAAGGGGGGCATGGAGCCATGAGAGCCACCTTCTTGAGCTACTACTATAAACTCATGAACAACCACCATCATCATGTCTTATGACCACCACTATTGATAATTACTACTATACCTACCTTCGCCTTCAAGGAAGTTGCTTTTTTTTCCCCTTTTGTCCAAAGAAAGTAAAGGTGAAAATAAAGCTAGAAAAAAGAAAGAGAAATACTAGTAGTAGTGAAAAGAAAAAAAAGAAAAGGGGAGTGGGGCCATTCTAGCTACTGCTGCTACTAGCTTCTCATGTCATGTCTCGTGTATACTGAGATCCAATCCAGGGACTTTGTTTCAACCATGGTGACGCTGACCCATGATCGATCACCTTTTGACCTCACCACACCTCTCCATCCTTCGGAAGAATGGCAGGCAGGAGAAAGAGCTTGGCAGGCCGCAGCGACCTTTGACATGATCACATCACCGCGCAGCTGTTGGGGTTCTCGTCGCTGAACATGTTGTCGTGCGGGTGCCGCTGCGGCATCGGGTGGTAGTAGTACGGCGGCGGCTGCGGGTACTGCATCGCCGGCCGGCCGTACCCGTACCCGTACCCCATCGCCGGGTACCCGCCGGGGCCGCCGCCGTGACCATTCATCTGCTGCTGCTGCATCATCGCCATGTACTGCTGCTGCTGCGCCTGCGCCATGGCCATGGGGTTCCCGGCCGCCTGCATCATCTCCGGCGGCCCGGACGGCATGCCACCGCCACCGGCTTGGTAGAACCCAGCAGCTCCAGGCATGCCGCCGCCGGCTGGCATGCCATGCACGGCACCGCCACCGCCACCGCCACCGCCAGGCTGCATCTGCATGCCATTGCCACCCCCACCCATGTGCTGGTGGTAGCCCATCGGCGTGCCGCCCATCTGGCCCATGGCCTGCCCCATGCCACCGGGGAAACCGGCGCCGCCCATCATGCTCGGCGGCCTCATCATCATGCCCGGGCCCGGCTGCTGCTGCTGCGGCGGTGGCATTGCCATGCCGCCCATCATCGGGGCGCCGGGACCGGCAGGCTGCCCACCGCCGCCTCCCTTCTTGCCCTGCTGACCCTGCTGGTTCCCGTTCCCGCCGCCCTTGCCGTTCTGCGGCGCCTGCGAGCCGCTACCGTTCTTCCCGCCTCCGCCGCCGCCTCCCTGGTTCTGCTTCCCGCCCGAGTCCTTCTTGCCGCCGCCGCCGTTGTGCGCGTTGCCCTTCATCTGGACGGGGATCTCGTTCCCACCGCCACCGCCGCCGCCGCCCTTCTTGCCACCCTTCTTGTCGCCCCCGGCGGCGGCCGGCGGCATGGCGACGGGCTTCATCGCCATCTTGGGGTCGCCGTACAGGTCGTCGTCGTCGAACCCGTCGTCCTCGAAATCATCCTCATCATCGAAGTCATCGAACTCGTCGTCGAACTCGCTGCCGTCGTCCCCGAACCCGTCCTCCTCGGGGTAGCTGAACTTGACGGCCTTGGGGTCCTTGCCCGCCGCCGGCGGCGGCGGCGCGACCGCGGCCGCCGGGAACGGCGGCATCTTGCCGCCGCCCATGCTCATGAGGAGCTCGGGAGGCAGCTTCATGCCCTTCATCTGCATGAGCTGCTGCATCTGCTGTGGCGTCGGCTGCGGCATCATCATCTTCGCGTCTTTCCCGCCCGCACCGCCGCCGCCGCCGCCGCCGCCACCGCCCTTGGTCTGCTGGCCCTTGCCGCCGCCACCCTTGGGCTGCTGGCCCTTGCCTCCACCGTCACCACCCTTGGGCTGCTTGTCCTTCCCACCGCCACCGCCGCCGCCAAGCTGCAGCTTCTGGAGCTGGCTGACCACACCAGGCTTGGCGCCCCACACCTGCGCCGGCTTGCCGGCCTTGTTGAGCTTCTTGATGACGGTGGCCGGATCCATGAGGCCGGATACCGTCACCTTCCCCTGCTCCGCATCTATGCTGCTCTGGTACACACCTGCAGATCAGCCCAGCACTTTTCATGTCTCTTACTCTACTTAATAAGAGATTAGGGAAAAAAGAAGCTTTTTTTTTTTAAACAGAAGAAGAACAAAGTATGCAGCAAAGCTGAACAGACACTGGCGAGCAGCGAGCACAACTGCACAACAGAACAGAAGAGGAAACAAAAGAAATGAAGCAATTTGGCTTAGAAAAATGTTTGTTTGTTACCATCAATCTTGTGGAGGATCTTCTTGACCTTCTTCTCGCACCCATCGCAGTGAATATTCACTTTCAGCACGCAGGTCTGGGAACCAACCAATCATCCAACAGAATAAAAACAGAATGTTCAGAGAACTAACTGAACAGTGTGTGCGTGATGAAAATCGCACCAGACACAAGAAACGACATGAACATGGAAGGTGTGTTCGTGTGTGCGTGTGTGGTAGTTGAGTCGGCAAGAAGCAAAGCAGAGCAAACTCTTCACTCACCTGCACCTTGAGCACGTCCTCCTTGCTCATCTTTGAGTTGATGACCACCTCAGATGCTGCAGCCAGCAAACAGCAAACGCACAGCAAGAGGCTTCATATCTGGTTTGGAAACACTCAAATCAGGGAGCTAACAAGAACAAAGAACAGCAGCGTCCAGGAAACATTTCCCATCCGTCTCTGAGAAGACAGCTCTCATTCAGTGTGCGTGTGTGCGAGTGAGAGTGAGAGAGAGAGAGGAAGAAGGTTAATGGCTTTGCAATAAAATACTGTCCCTTAACATACTCACTCACACTCACAGAAGAATGAATATAGAGAGAGAAGAAGCAGATCCTCGTGGTTACAAAACCATGAGCAAGGCTCATGAAGCGCCTGTGCCTGCCTGCGGTGTGGTCCAGAGGAGGAAGAAAAGAAAGATGGTACTAGTAGACAGGAGGAAGAAGAGACTCGCTTTCGTCTCCAACTCAACTCTATCTACAACAAAGCTAAGCACATGGATGGTGCTTACCAAGCTTTTATTTGCTCTGAGAGAGAGATGGATCTCCTGCCCTTGGAAGGAAGCCTTTGCTAGCTCTGCTTCTTCAGCGGCAGCTTGTGAATAATGGTTGGTTGGTGCTTGTGCAAAAGACGGGGGAGTGAAAGAGGCCCGAGGGATTTAAATAGAGAGGCCTTGTCAGGAAGTACTTGCAGGGAGAAGAGAACGGGAGAGACGTGGTGTTGAGCGAGCCTGACTGAGCATGCATGTGAGTGAGGTACATACGGAGATACTCCTAGTACTGCTCAGGTAGGAGTACTACGTATTATACTCCAGTAGAAAATACTCCTAGAGACCGATCACCGATGTTGTGCTGCATGAGCGGGGGCCACGGTGAGCAGAGGAGGCAGCTCTGCATCAGGCAGGGGCAGGACAGACGCCATGTGACCCTTGTCTCCCGGCCGTCCTCCTCCTCCTCGAATTCCTAGCTGCTGGCTGCTGCTAGCCTGCTACGGAGTACCTGCTCCTCTCGTCTCTGCACCATATCCGCCGGCCAAAAGTTCCATGCTTTCCCACGAGAGCACAGGGGAGAGGCCGAGCAGAGCACGGCAATGCCAAGGTTTCTGTTCCTAACGGCCGGCCGCCGTCATCCTGTAGACATGGGTGTCTCATCTTCTCCTCTCCTCTCCTCTCCTCTCCTCCCAAAGGTTCTGTTCAGCTTTCTTTCCTTCCTACATCCACATGAATGAAGAAGCACAGCTGCACAGCACAAGTGGAACGGTGATCGATCAGTTTCACCCTCCACACTGATCGATAAAAAGGAGGCGAGGATAGATACATGATGCTTATAGTATATCCTCCAGCAGGAGCAGGGTACAGTGGTCTTTCCCTCTACAAGCTTGAGATTTTACATAGCAAAACGTTTCATAATCAGCATCTTTTCTGCTCACCTTTCTGCGGCATGGCATAGCAATGTACTCCGTACGTGACACAGGCATGGTAAAACTGTGCAGCTAGAGCGTGCCTAGGATCCATCCATGAACGAACCCAACGATGCAGAGCATGTTCCTCTCCGGTCTCCACTCTCCACTGTTCCCATAACTTTTCTGGAAAGTCTTTCAGAGAGAAGCTGCAGTTAAAAACTCAAAGGGCTTGTTTAGTTGGTAAAAACGTTTGGGTTCGGCTACTGTAGCATTTTCGTTTTATTTGGCAATTTGTGTCCAATCATGGACTAATTAGGCTCAAAAGATTTGTCTCGTGATTTACAACCAAACTGTGTAATTAGTTTTTTCTTTCGCCTATATTTAGTACTCCATGCATATGCCGTAAGATTCGATGTGACAGATACTGTAGCACATTTTGGGTTTGCTTTTTGCAAACTAAACAGGCTCAAAATACTACCAACTTCTTCCTTCTAGTACAAAGGGGGGTGGTGGACATATGGCCTCGTTCGGCTGGGCTGATAAACCGGCTGAAAAACACTATTGACTGATTTATTGTGAGAGAAAAACACTATTCCGACTGAAAAAATAAGCTGAAAAAGACGGATTATAAACCAGGTGAACAAGGCCATAAACACGAACGGCAGTACCGGACCTAAGATTTCGAGGGTCCTCTGACGAACTCGTCAGGATGGCCTCTCTAGACCATGTATAAAATTTTATGTAATATATAGGTGCTAATTTTACTTGTAAAGCAAAAGCAAATCCAATAATATATTTTTAATTTAACATGTGTGATAATTATCAAGGAACAATGTAGATTAAAAAAGCAATATATTCGTTTTATTTTCTCAGCCCCCTGATAAATGTTTCTTAGGTAACATTCTAAAATTCTAACACCTATACGAGTAGAAAGTACTCGAAGTCTGGAATACTATACAAATAATTAATTTGGATTAAAAATGAAAAGGAAAAAAATATCTTGGGCCTAAACAACCAATCGCCGATAGCAATTCGCAAGAAGCCAATAATCAAGATGTCGTCGTCGTGGAGCCCTGCCTGGTTGCCGCCATTGTGCGCCGTGTCCGTGTCTCCAGCAGTCCAGCTCTTCGCGGCGGTGCGGCTCGCCAGCTCCGCGTGTGTGCGTCGACTCGTCACGAACTCACGATTAGAGTGTGCTGTGTGCAGCGCGGCTCCTCGCCTCCTCTTTGCCCGAGGGCCGTGGGGAAGGGAAATTAGGAAAGAAAGGCTGATGTTGTCTTCTTAGGCTACCTGGCCAGTTCTGTGTCTTTTTTCTCATTAGTTTGCTAATGCCTAATGAACTGCCTGGGGGTTTGTATTCATGGGCTTGGCCCCCTCCCCCACCTGGGCCATCGGCCATCGGCCATCGCACCCCGTGCCCTCCCCCTAGGGCCGACACCGACGAACATAATAGGCTACATAAATGCTTATGGTTTGACTGTTGGTTTCAGTTTGTTTTGGTCACATAGACAGCATATAAGTGGACGTGGCTAACACACCGTCGTGCATGTGTTAGGCTAACATACGGTCGTCTTCAACCCCGCGCACCCTTGTTCCTCGCCCTCCTCTCCCTTCTTCCTCCTTACCGGCAGCCAAGCTCTAGTCCTCACCCTCGCCCCCCGCCGCTGCCCCTTCTCGTCGCCGCGGGTGCCTTAGGGTTTCACCGGAGCTCTACCATGGCCATTGAGCTCCCCCGCCCCGACCTGGCCCAACCGCCTCTACCGCCGCCAGGGCCTCTAAACCGCCCTCTAGCCATCCCTACCGTCTGGCTTCCTCAAAATTGGGGAAAACGAGAGAGAGAGAGAGAGGAGAAGCTTATTGGAACCCTAACTCGTAGATTTAAGAGGAGGACGTACCTCGCCGGCGACGCCGGTGCTGGATCTGCCCGAAGCCACGTCGTCCATGGTTGCCTAGGCCGGATCCACCTAAAGCCACATCGTCCATGGCGCAGCGGGACCCGGGCGTGGCCACCGGAGGTGAGGTCGCCGGAGTTGGGGCGCGGAACAAGCGCCGGGGAGAGAGAGAGGGGGCGGGGGTGGCGTAGGCGCGTGCAAGAAAGGAGAGAAGCTCGGCGTGCAGGCGTGCGGGATGCGTAACAAATACAATAAGGCATTGTTTAGTTCGTGAAATATTTTGGGAAATGTAACTGTAGCGCTACTGTAGCACTTTTGTTGTTATTTGACAATTATTGTCCGATCATGGCCTAACTAGGCTTAAAAGATTCGTCTCGTCTATTTCGTCTAAACTGTGTAATTAATTTTATTTTTTATCTATATTTAATGCTTCATGCATGTGTCTAAAGATTCGATGTGATGGGAATCTGAAATATTTTGGGAAATATTTTGGGAACTAAACGAGGGGTAAGTTGTGCAATGCAGGCCTATTCTCCATGCACTATGGTAATGATGATTTTTTTCATAGTTTAAATACTACTAATAATGCTGCTACTATTGCTCTACTCCATCTGTCTACCCAGAGAGCGCAGAGTACTAACAAATAACACTGTCTACGAGTAGTAATTGTGTCTGGTGCCAGGGTTATTTCACAGCCAGCAGCAGCGAATATCGCTATACTCCTACAGTATAGGAGTAGGAGTACTCCAGTTTGAGTAGGATCGTGTACCGGTTGTCCGGAGAGATTCTTCTGGTCCACTCGGCAGCCGGCATGGATGTGTGCGTGACTGACTGCATGTGATGCATCCAATGGTTGAGTCACAATAGTTCAGAATCCATACGTCCGCGCCATAAATTAGCTGGATGCGTCACTTCACAGCCTCCAGGTGGGCCGGGGTGTCTTACTTGAGGCCCATTGGTGCATGTACAGGAACCAAATTAGTCAAAACTCGGCATTATTTGGCACGTCTTCAAACGGCTCTCGGTTGTTACTGTGGTGCCATTTAACTTAAGAGATTCTGAAAATCTAGATAAAAAGAATCTCAACAGTTTTATTGGATTTCAAGATTCTAAAAATCTGTGAGTTAAATTCCTCTAAAATCTAGGTCGTTTAGATGAGATACCAGGATTGTGAATTTTTCTATCCAGATTCTCATAATCCGAAGTATTCAAATGGGGCCTATATATATTGCACGAAGGAGTTGAAGCTAAAGAAGCTAGCTAAAAATAATGGGCTCCTAGACTATCCTTAACATACTCATTAATTAGATGCCATGTATGACTTTTCGCCGAAATGGCATGTAACTATTGAGAGATAAAAGTTGTATCATCGTGGAGATACAACTTAGGCGTAATATTCAAAGTTAGAAAATGTACACACTAATTGGACCCATTGTTATAGATAGAACAAATACAATACCTAATTTTGTTATAGAACAAATACAATACTTAATTTTGTTTAGAGGCTCTCGAAGAACAACACTGTGGTACTATGCATTGTATGAGGCAATTGTTATGACAATGTTGGAACCAGTAACATGATACATGCACTAGGAATAGTCTTATCTTCCGTCCATGGCTAGTTTGGCCACGATCATCACCACCTAGTTGAAACGACAAGCGACCCTTGAACCTGGGCCAATCATGCTTTATATAGAACTCATAGAGGGTCCGTTTGTTTGTGTTTATTCAACAAGCTTGGCTAGCAAAACAAAGGTTGGATAGTCTAAACCAGCATAAGGCAATGAAAGATATGTTATTTTGTTTATCTGTAGTACCTAAGACTAGCATAAGGCAATGCAAGCCGGTTGCTTATCTTGTTTGATTTTCTATATATGGACTTGGTAGAGTTACCTTATCTTTTATGAGGGTGATCTTTAGCTCCATCACATTCCACCTCCACCGTCGTCATCTCCCTCGCACCCACCTTCCTGCATCTTTATTTGCTACTCCTTCCTTGCTTCTTTGGTAGGCCACTTGCGCGCAAGGGGCCTGGTGGAGCACGCATGGAGGACCCAGAGACAAGTGCGTGGACGAGTAACCAACGACGAACCACACGCGGACGACTAGCCTAGCAATGAACGTGGTGAAATGTGAGTGGACGAAGCAATGAGACGATACAATCAGTTTGGTCATTTCTAGGTAGCTAAGCCCCAAAACCCTTTTTTGGCTTCCTGAAGCCTGACTTAGCAGTTAGACAGCCATCCAAACATTAAGAGGCTGCATTGCGGTAGCCTGGGTACCCCTTAAGACATCCATCCAAACAGCCCTCTAGATTTATACGCCCTCATCGATGCTAGTTGTTTCTAACTCCGTTTATGCTAACACAATGATTTCACTTGCTTTTAATTATTGCACTTGATGAACCATACTCGCTTGTATATGACATTGTGTTAATTTAATTTTATGCCACTATATTTGTGCAGAGAGTAGGGGGATGCACTGGCGGAGCTCGTAGCAAAATGTAGGGGCCATTTTGACTATTATGAATCAACATATGCACAACAACACAAGCCCATACAAGTAATTTGTGGATGCTACGCTAGATCTTGTTCTAGTAATTCAACTCCCTTGAACACAAGGGTATCTGTTTCTTGTTGTTCATCCTACCTTTTGTTTCAGTTTAGTTAAGGAAAGCAAGGACTAGAGATTGCTCTATGTACTGGATTAGCTCTTTTCCGTGTGAAGAATTGATAAATGCGTTTCTATTTAACCATTTGTACTCGTCAATTTACCACTCACCGGATGGATCGGATCAGGGATTTAGGACTAGACAGCCGGAGAGGTCCAAGCTAACTACGTACCCGTGTCTAGACAACGGGGTGACTGCATGTGGCCTGCGCGCTGCTGCTGTTCTTCCCCAATCAGAAGGCCAAGAACTGGAAGAGAAGTGCAGCATGCAGCATTCGCCCCCTAGACTTGTGCTATCAAGCGAGTGACTCTAGAAATTTTTGTCAAGGCCAAGGGGGAGGGGGGCACTGCCTAGGTTGCCCGAGCCGTAGCTTTGTCAGTGGGGGGATGTTTGGTTATGGGCCATGCTGCGCTACGACTGAGTTGAGGCGAGTTGTAGCGGCAACGCCGAAAAACTTTGCGACAGTGTGGCGGTAAATGAGTGTGATGTCCTTGTGGCTGTCTTGGTCTACACGTAAACCAGACAGGAGCCTTACGAACTGTGGCGAGCCATTAACTATGGCGAGACGAGCTGTGGCCGTGATCCAAACATCCCTTAGCTAGATACTTATGTCATGTTCGCTTGTCTTATAAGCCATACTATTTCAGCCAACGAATATTATTTTTCTCTCATAACGAATCAGCGAACCATTCTTTCAGCCATAAATTTTCAGCCAAGCGAACAGGACCTTAGATGTCAAAGGCACTCGAGTTTAATCTGATGAGTCTGAATTGAACCAGAGCCCGTACACCCATCGATCGAGCACCAAGGCAAGCACCTCGAAATCCTTATAAAATTCTAACTTTGCCAATGAGTTTGTCTTTGTATATACTCTAATACTACCTACGTACTACTAGCACGCATTGTACTAGTACTTGTTTTAGCCCGAGTAGATGGCATGTGAATATGTTTGTTTGGATGGTTTTGATGAGCACGCAACACACATTGTACTACTTGTTTTAGCCCGAGTAGATGGCATGTGAGGGGCTGTTGAGTTCCTGTAGCACTTTTCGTTGTTATTTGGTAAAATTTATCCGATTATGGACTAACTAGGCTCAAAAAATTCGTCTCGACATTTACAAACTGTGTAATTAGTTATTTTTTTACCTACATTTAATGTTCCATGCATATGTCAAAGATTCGATGTGACGGAGAATCCTGTAAAATTTTTAGAATTTTAAAGGAACTGAACACTGCCTGAATATATGTTTGTTTGGATGGTTTCTATGAGCACGCAACGCAACTTCCTTCATTAATATTTTTTTTGTTCGTGTAGTGCTCAGGAGTACTGTAGTCGGCGTGAGGGGATTTTGAGAGGCACGAGCACGAGACGTTTGGACAGGAAGATTCTCTGGCTAGGGCCGTGTTTAGATACGGAATCGGGGGTGCCGATTCGGCACAGTAACGGCACTGTAGCACTGTAGCAATTTCGTTTGTATTTGGTAAAAATTGTCCAAATTTTAACTAATTAGACTCAAAATGTTCGTCTCGTAAAGTACAACAAAACTGTGCAATTAGTTTTTAATTTCATCTATATTTAGTACTCCATACATATGCCGGCATTTTGATGTGATGGGAATCTTCTTTTTGCATAGTGGAATTTGGGGTTGAATTTAGGAACTAAACAAGGCCTAGGTAGGCTAGGACGCCCAAAGGCCCGCACACACAGGGACAGAGGTAAGCACGGCGGCATGGTGATGTGAGCACGCACTGCACTTGATTGATAGTACGAGTACCCATCCTTTTGGCGTGGCAGCCGTCTGCGAAGATGCTGGCCTGCCCTGCTGCCGCTGGAGCAATGCCCAACCGGCGCCCCGACCGAGGGCTCCCAGAGGTCAAAAAGGTGGGCTGGGTTGGCTATCCGCACCGCACCACTCTCTAAACACACCTTTAAAGAAATATTCCGTCCTAATCATCTAGCATTCTCACCTCTATATCAACTCCTTCCGCACCCATATTTACTCTATATCATACTCTATATCAACAACCATTTCATACCCTCTCTTCTCTATCTCTTTCTCTCTCCTCCCTCCTCTCTCCTCTCTCTCTTTCTCTCTCCTTCTGTTTTACGCGCAGGCAAACTCTACCGGTGGCGTGTTACTATAGCAAACGCTACTGTAGCGCAAGCTACTTTAGCGTTGCGCGGTGCAGCACACGGTTCGCTTTATTTACCGTCCCGTTGCCTTTCGAGGCGGGCGGTGCGCACAGCCTGATGGGCCACCGCATCTGCATGCGATCCTGGGTACGGAAAGCCAGGGAATCCATATTCTCCGGCCTCACTCCCTGCACTTTTGACGGTCGTCCTTGTCCCCCGCTCCCTGCACTTTTTCCAACCCTTTCTTCCACTGTTTACTGTTCTCAAGTTCACGTCGATGGTGGACCGTTTATTCCTCCTAGGGTTGTTTAGTTGGCAAAATTTTTGACAAAATGTAACTGTAGCATTTTCGTTGTTATTTGGTAATTAATGTCCAATCATGGTCTAATTAGGCTTAAAAGATTCGTCTCGTCCATTCCGTCTAAACTGTGTAATTAGTTTTATTTTTTATCTATATTTTATGCTTCATACATGTGTCTATAGATTTGATGTGACGAGAAATCTACTGTTCTTTTGTAAAATTTTTTAGAACCAAACGGGCCCTACTACTCCGTGTCTGTCACTGTTTCACGTGATGATGGGTCAAAGTCAAACCGGACAGAATCTACTGTTTGTCAAACTGTCCTGACACACAGAGATACTCCGCCTCGTACGCACTGTGCATGCTTTACGTTAGGGAGCGTGCAAATACTCTACTTTAAAAATTTCTAGAAAGAAAAATGACAACATGCTCAAGTGCACACTCATATTCCCTGTGTTCCAAATCACACTGTTAACCTACACGATCGCTTAGTCCATTCACGTTACCAGCACTCTGAGATACACTATGTATATCTAGAAAATGATCAACTAAATTGTATCCACGCTTTATATAGCTCTAAATCTCAACTCCAAACTTGTATGAAGATTCGTATAGATGACCGCACAGGCAAACACTCGGCAAAAGAACTGAGAACGGATGCCCAACGAACGACGACCAACATTCCTGCAGGCGAAGTGGAGAAACTTTTTTTTTGTGTCTTCCTTCTTCTTTCTGCCACCGAAGAATAAGGAAGACTGATCTGAAAATTTTTCTCCCTGGTCCTTCATCGTGGTCCGATCTAACCACAATAAAATGGAGAAGAGACCGGAGAAAATTATTCCATGGCGGCGACATCATCTCCGCATTGATGTCGCAGTTCAGAAAGCCAAGTCTCTATGTCGTCAAGCCGAGGAAGTTGTTGACGCCATTGTCGTCCTCATCTTCCACAGAGCCGCCATGGAGAAAACGAATCCACCCTGCCCTATCGCCGTTGCCGGGGAGGAGGAGAAGGAGATAAGTCCACAGTATAAAGAAACTAGGCATGGAGAAACCCTACCCCTGAAAGACTCGATCTACTAGAAAAACTTATTAAAAATGATAGATCCCCACTCCCTTTGGCCTGCGACGAGATGCCGGAGGGGAAGGGTGGACCAGCGGGGTGGCAGCGGTGCTCGCTAGGGCGAGGCAGGTCGTGAGTCTACCTTTTTACAATGGTTGATGATAATACTTTACCACATCGTAAGTAACACATCATAGTTTTTAGACGTGACAAGTACAGCGCCAATGTTATATAGTTTTTTTTCATGCCAAACATTAACGTAGCATGAGTGTGGCGTTCGATTTGTTTCCTCTACTTTTTGTACACCTAATTATATTTGTAGTAAAGTTAGACACCCATCAAATTACTCCCTCCTTCCCATATTAGCTGATGTTTTAGAAACTCTCTCGATAAACGATGCTGAGCCAAAAGACCAATCTCTCAAGGAGTATAGAAATGGAGATGTATTGGAAAAAGATACAATGTATTGGGAAAAGAAAAAAAGCGTTGAGAAGATCAACTATTTTGTGAACAAATTTGAATGTTACAGGATCATCTATTTTGGGACGGAGGGAGGGCACCCGCATATTGAAATCAATGAAAAACAAAAAAACTCCACCCATTGGCCTTACGATGAACCCTTTGGACAATAGAATATAGCCGAGGAGGAGGACAAACTAGGATTGCTTACCAACGAGAAAGATTCAATTTGGGATCTAGTCTAATTCAGCCTCCTCACCGTGGATCCAGGCATTAGTCATGCGATGAATCTAGCGGAGAGAGGGTCACTGGCGGCGGGCATGGGTGATGGGTATGTGGAGCGTCAAGCGGGGAGGAGGCTCACTTGCGTTGGTATACGAGGCTAGTGCACCGGCATCAGTGGAGGAGGTGGCCGCTCATCATCGGGCAGGCGTGATTCGGGATGAGACAAGGAGGAATTGCGTGGTGGGGATTTTTTTTAATTTTAATCTTTTTAATAAATATTTTAATATTAACCGTCCTAGAAAATATTTTGCATTAGGTAGCTCTTTTGGTCGCGCCAATCCCGCTGGCGCGACCAAATAACGTAGTCGCGCCATATACGTTGGCGCAGCAAGATACGATACATTCGACGACGTTTCCAACATGGAAAAGCTTCATAAGCATATTCGTGCTGAAACTTTATATTATTTTCTCGAGCATGTTAACAATCTCAAATGTAAAAACTCAAAACTACAAAGTTGTACATCTCATTGAGAGCTACAACTTTGATATAAATGGTATCTTCATTTGAATCCATACAAAAAATACAAAAAAATATATTATTTTTCTAATGTGACAAGCGCTAATACGCGATCATTTTGGTGCTGAAACTTTATATAATTTTTTGAGCATCTTAATGTCGTCAAACGAAAAACTTAAAACTAGAAAGTTGTAGATCTCATCAAGACCTACAATTTTCGTATAAAAACCATCTTCATCCGACGTCGTATTGAAGAGTTATGATTTTTCGAAAGTTCAATCTTGTCACACCATTTTTTTAGAAAAGGGAATATATTAATATCCCAGCCTCTGCATCGATCGATGCATATAGCTATCCCTTATTACACAGCACTTCAAACTCACACAAACTCAAACTTAAGGCACGCACACCAAAGTTTCTCGACCTAGTTAACTCATCAAAATATAAAAGTGCTACACACGTCCTCCAGCTGCCTGTTAGAACACCTCTTGACGCCGAAAACAGCCGCCACAGTGCGAAACCGTCTGCCGCCAATCACGCAGGTCATCTCAGATAACTCAACTGCTGGCCATTGCCTCACACGCCGGTCTCTGCCAATTTCATGGGCGCCTCCCACGCTGGCCTCCTCGCCAAATTCGTGGTCCACTACCAACAGATGTGAGACCGTTGAATTGCCACGCCTACGCCTTCCTTCTGACCGCCTTCCTCCGTCGTTGACACCGCAATCTTGAATCCTCAACTAGGTCTCTAGCTTCGTCGTTACGACGCTGGCCTCCGCAGTAAACTGATCGAGCACCGCCTTCCAAAACGACGCCTCCAAGGAGGAAAGCGACGCCACTGACGCCACCGTCGCCTGACCAGAAGGTCTAGGTTTTCACCCAATGAAGACAAGCCACATAAAGGGAAGAGGCCCAAACGATGACGCTTCCAAGGAAGAAAACGACGTCTAGAGACGTCGTCGTCATCGGCCCAAGAGGGCAAAGCTTTCGCCATGGCACCTCAACCCCGTGCACAGCATTGGCCACGATTTGTCCTTTGCGCCAGCCACCGCCCTGCCCGACTGAGCCACCTGTCGTCGTCGATGCCGACAGCCTCCGTCTTTGAAAGCGAGCAGCTCCGAGCACCGCCGCCGACAATGGCATCAGCCGCCACCGCTGCCGACTAACGCCGCCAACGGCCACGCGACGCATGCTCCACCAATGCGTACGTCGCCCCTGGCCCGTCTCCATCCTCATCAGGCTGCCAGGGCGGCCGCCATGCCATGGGCAGCCCTGCCCTAGGCGACCCAGAACGCGGCCTGGCTGACTGTTGCTGGCCACTGGCAGTACTGCCCTGGCCAGCAGCGCGCAGCCATCACCATCGCCGCGAGGGAAGGGGGCAGGCAGAGGCGAAGAACCCAGCCGCCACACCCCCGCGCCTGCACAGCTCCGACCACAGCCCCACCGCCGCCGGCTGCCGCACCTAGCCGGGTCGCCAAAGTTGCTGATCAGCCGCCCAGGCACCAGTTCTGGCAACCCGCAGCCCTGGCCGCGCCGTCGCCGTCGACGGGGAAGAAGGAGAAGGGGTGGTTGGAGGAGGAGAGAAGCCCCGCCACCGATCCGCCCGATCGGGCCCTGGCCGGCGCCGCCGCAGTCGTAGAAGGTGGCCGGCCGAACCCCACGCGATCTAAGATCAGCCACCCCCCGCCGGCCCGCCGGAACTTGCGCCACCACGCCACCCATATGTGAGACGGCCCCGCCGCCACCATCATGACGATCCGCGCGGCCCTGCCGGCGTCCCGTTCCGGCGACGGCGCGGCAGGAGAGGAGGAGCGTGAGGGCGGCGGCTACTAGGGTTTGGAACCTCCCGTGTCGCCTGCGTGGGGGCGACGCGGGGGCTGGCCCTAGATCTCATCTTGTCACACCATTATTTTTTAAAAGTTCAGTCTTGTCACGCCACTCCCAGTTGCGTGACAAGACAATACTGTCACGCCAACAAAAGTGGTGCGACAAGCTTTTTTCATCGGAAACACCGTCGAATGTGTCGTATCTTGCCGTACCAAAGCATGTGGCGCGACTATGTTATTTGGTCGCGCCAGCGGGACTGGCGTGACCAAAGGAGCTACTTGATGCAAAATATTTTCTAGGATGGTTAATATTAAAATATTTATTAAAAAAAAGAATTAAATTATAAAAATTCTCCGCGTGGAGACAAGATGGTGGTTATATAGACATCGACCGCTGTCTTGGTCTAACCACTTTGAGTGTGGGTTTGATTATTGATAGACAGGTCCGGTCCTATCAATCTAGGGGTATGGAGCAAAGCTAGAAAGATAGGCCCGTCAATACAAATAAATATAAGTGTAATGTAAACAAAAAATCATACTTATCAAACAAGTTATATATCTTATCTTAAAAAATTTTCTAACATTTAGTGATGCGGAGTTCACTGTAAATTTATAAATTAATAAGTAATGTATGAAAATATTTTTTTTAAAACAAAGGCAGAGGCTCTGCCGCTAAATTAAGACGAAAGAAATTTATGTACAAGATGTACGAAAATTATTTCATATTAGATTCAATTCAACACTATAATAAAAAGAAGTGCTAGTAAATTACGAAGTTGAGAACTAGAGAAAATGATTATATATTTGCTGGCCTAATTACACCTAAATCCCTGTATTCTGAAGAAAAAGATTGGGGACAAAAGCAAATTAAATCTTGATACGAGACTTGGATGTCTGCGACTGCCCTAGTGTCGTGTCTCCCGGAAGGCCTGAACGGATTGACGGAGAGTGGTCTGGGCGCCGCCGCTGCTCGTGGTTGCTACCACGAGCCCACGACGCGCAGGCTCTTGCTTGCAGGTCGCAGCGGGCAAGAAATAGTGGCTGGCGTGGCGGGAGGTGAAACGCGTTGCGCCGACGCGGAAGCCAAATCGATAGAAGGTTTCATGTACGCGTGCCTCTCCGAGTCTCCATGGCTTCTATACCTACCGCTTACATATATGGGGCTGGGCCCCTTGACGTCGAGGGCCTAGTGCCACCGCACAGCTCGAAGCCCCCCAGGACCGAGCCGGTTGATAGAACCAGGACTCATTTGGATTCAGATTTTTTTGTTGGATTTTGGACTAACTAGGGTTTTAGATAAAGTAGACCTTTTTGTTTAACTAAGGTTTAACAAAAGGATTTGCTTTTTCTCACTTTGCTAGTTATTTCAATGTGGTTTTCCTACTTCGCTATTGAAAGGATAAAGATTCCCAAGATGGTGGGTGAATTAGGCTAATCTAAAATTTTCACAACAAATAAAGCTTATCGCTTAGCCCATTTCACCCCTAGTGCCTAAAGTGTTTCCTGTCCTACGCACAAAGTTTTGCACTTTAGGTTCCAACTGTTGGTGGTCCTTAACTCACATTTTCAACCACCAATTATCACATAAAATGAACCAATATGGACACCAAACTTAGAATTAGGGCTTATAACTAATCAATTCCACAAGTTTTGAGGATTGTTCATTTATAGGAGGACATGTCGGAATTACACAAGAAATGTACCTAAAGTATACAAGAAATACAACAATACGAATACCCGACACGAGCCCAAGGGGAAGGTGGCCCACAACCCAGCAAATCAGGGCCCGAAACAAGTGGAGAGCGAGCCCAAAACCCTTCCAAACCAACCCCACTCTGCGTATAACCAACATAGGCCCACTCTAGAAGATCAAAGAAGACCGCACAACAAAGTTGGACTCAAGGTGGCCCAACAGGGGGTGCGGCCGCACCCATGCTGGCTTGGCTCGAGCCCAACCTTGCCAGGTCAGTTCAAACTGACGTCCCCAAGGCGGTTCACATGGTTTCGGCCAGGTTCAACGTACCTTGAGGTCGGTTTGGTGCTTGCCATGTGGGGATGATGCCTTTTTGCAAAGACCCCCTCCTCCCCACCTATAAAAGGGGGCTCCCTCCTCCTCATTTGAACAACACATCAAGGCAAAGAGCACACACTTGACCATCACTCCAACACTTAGGCCATAGCTAGTAGAGTTGAGTATTTGAAAGAGATGTGAGGGAGAGAACGGAGAAGAGCCGGACTTGTCGGTGTCTCCCCGAGCTTGTACCTTGACGAATACTTGTGCCTCAATGGAGCTTTCCACTAAGTGAGTGTTTGTGGTTCTTATGGCATTAAGTCTTTTGATTAGTTAAGCTCTATTCTTACTTGTTTGCGGGTTCGTCATCCGTCCTTGTGGCAGAACTCTAGTAGAGGGCCCTGATAAAGACGGATAACCCTTCGCGAATGCTAGAGTAGTAGTCGATAGCGTAGACGTAGTGTCTAGGCTAGAGACTACCTTCGTTTGCCTCGTATCCCACGGTTGAGGGGTAGGCGGTAGGTGATGATAGCCTTGTTCGTCCCTCATTATCCCCCACATCTAGGTACGACGTAGAGCTACAGGCCGACTATTGGTGGTCACTATTGCATATTTAGAACCGCCAATTATAGTCCAAAACAGGAGAAATAAACAATCTTTTAACACATATGCATATACTTTGACCTTGTTCCACTTGTTTTCAGAGAAACATATTTTGCAGGACACATAACCGGAAACAAGTGAAAATACACAAAATAAAGAAAGAAAGCGCAATGCTTAAGGCGTATTTTCAAAAGTCCACAATCAAAAGAATTGGAGAAGCCCACCTTTCATGCAAACACCTGGGCCAAGCACCACTGCAGGAGGGGCCCAGGCCCAGCCACCAGCCCACCGGCCAGAGGCGGTGGCCAGGCGAACCCGCCAGGGTGCGGCCGCACCCCAGACAGCATGGCCCGGGCCTAGCTTCCTGTGGCAGTTGTATGACGGTGTGCTATGGCGGTTTTGGGTGGTTTCCATATTTACCGCACCCCAGGCAGCATGGCCCGGGCCTAGCTTCCTGTGGCAGTTGTATGACGGTGTGCTATGGCGGTTTTGGGTGGTTTCCATATTTACCTGCATCAAACCGACCAAGCTGAAAGCATCTAGGCCCCAAGGTTTGGTTTCGGCAATTAATGACAACACTTTATTACCATGACTAACGTGTGTTTTGCAGAGACATTGGTAAGTTAGGTCATGGAGGTGTTAACTGCTTTGAGCACCATGGTATTCGTGTCCCTTGATGGAAATCGTTTCGGTTTTCAAAAGAGTGACGTCAAGATTAAGGACGGTTAGTTCCGGATGTCGAGGTGTTGAGACACATTCGGAATAGTCGTTAGGATCTTCGTTTTTCTCTTTTGGCCGTACTATAAAGGGGGGCATGAATGGGTAGCTTGACCTAGGCGAGTCCTATGTTTAGGTGTGGTGCACACTTGTTAAACTTGGCGCTAGGCAACCCTAGAATAGCTCAAAGTTCAGTTGGAAGCAACTTGGTTGAAGTTGCGACGCGTTTCGGAAAGTTTCGGGCTGTTTTCCAGGCACCGGACGCGGTCTTCAGGAGCACCGGACGCG
This sequence comes from Saccharum hybrid cultivar R570, assembly GCA_038087645.1. Classification (NCBI taxonomy): domain Eukaryota; kingdom Viridiplantae; phylum Streptophyta; class Magnoliopsida; order Poales; family Poaceae; genus Saccharum; species Saccharum hybrid cultivar. The sequence goes on along the minus strand of JAQSUU010000493.1, from coordinate 7,396,269 downwards.
TCCGGTGTGTACGTAACCGCGGCTAGGTTTCGGCCCTGACCACCGGACGCGGTCCTCGCGAGGACCGGACGCGGTAGTCAGCGACCGACACGTGTCACCGAGAGAGAACGCCCGTCGGACGCGACCTGGACTTGATCGGCGCGTCCGGTGCGAGTCCAGTAAGGTCCAGAGAGCACCGGACGCGTCCGGTCCTCAACCATCGGACGCGGCCTCGCGTCCGGTGCGAGTACAGTAAGCACCCTTGCACGATCGGACGCGTCCGGTCACCCCTGACCGGCGCGTCCGGTGGTTCGTTTTCAAAAACGCGTTTTGACCGTTACGGGGGACCGGCGCGTCCGGTCCGTTCGACCGGCGCGTCCGGTGACCCCGTGTCAGAAAGTAACGGTTCGTTTTCTTTGAGGGGTGTATAAATACAACCCCTCCACCTCTTTTAGAGGTCTCTTGCTCATTCAAACATCTGAGAAAACCCTCTAGAGTGCAAGGGAGTGCAAGAGCTCTAGTGAGGATAGAGATTTGAGAATCAAAGTTTGAGTTTCCTCACTAGTGATTAGAGAGTAGCAAGTGTGCATCCATCTCCTCATTTGGGCTCGTTGTGGTCAAGTGAGAGTTCTAGCTTGTTACTCTTGGTGATCGCCATCACCTAGACGGCTTGGTGGTGATTGGGAGTTTGGTGATCATCCGGCGGAGCTTGTGGATGACCCAACTCAAGTTGTGAGCGGTTTTGGGTGATTCGCCGCGACGGAGTGTCGAAGAATCAACCCGTAGAGAGCACTTGATCCTTGCGCGGATCAAGGGGGAGCGACACCCTTGCGCGGGTGCTCCAACGAGGACTAGTGGGGAGTGGCGACTCTCCGATACCTCGGAAAAACATCGACGTGTTCCTTGCCCCTTTACATTCAAGCAATTACTTTCTCGTATTTACTTTCATTGCTTGTTTTACATTCCTAGAATTGCCATGCTAGACTAGGATTGGAAACTAGGGTGCAAAACTTTTTAAACGGTAGACTCTCTAGGAACACAAGTAGGCACTAGGGGTGAATTCCGGCTTGTAGGATTTAATTCTTGCAATTAATTTTTAGAAAAGCCCAATTCACCCCCCCTCTTGGGCATCTTGATCCTTTCAATTGGTATCGGAGCCGTGTTGCTCCTATTTTAGGCTTTACCGCCTAGAGCAAGATGTCTAATGGGGAAGGACCACCTCCCACCTTTGAGGGGGATGATTTTCCATATTGGAAAATCCGCATGGAGGCGTATCTCGAAGCCATAGATGTCGGGTGCCTTAGAGCCGCAACCCAAGGGCTTCCCGCTATCAAGGATCCCGCAAACCCCACGGGTGACGAGGAGAAGTACGACCGGTGGAATGCAAAAGCCAAAAATGCACTCTACCGGGGCTTAGACAAAGATATCTTCAATCGTGTGCGTAATGCTAAGAACGCTCATGATTTGTGAGAAAATCTTTGTGCTCTCCATGAGGGAACTAAGAGTGAGCGTGAGGAACGCTATCATATTGCTTTAAAGAAAATTAATTCTTTTGAGATGCTTCCCAAAGAAAGTGCTAATGATATGTACACTCGCTTGAATGTTCTTGTAGAGGACCTCAATGCTCTTGGGCTCACTCAAATGAGCCAATCGGATGTTGCAAGGAGGATCTTGAGTGTGCTTCCTGTTGAGAAATATGGCCACATTGTCACCGTGCTTCATCAAAGTGATCTCTCCACCGCAACACCGACACAAGTATTGGGGAAGATCAATGCTCATGAGATGTACATGCACATCACTCCGGAAGAGGGCTCATCATCTTCCAAGAAGAAAGACTTGGCCTTCAAAGCTAGCCATGACAAGAAGAAGAAGAAGGGCCAAGCCATGATTGTGCAAGAGAGCTCAAGTGAAAGTGATATCAATGATGAATCACTTGCACTCATGGTGAGGAAGACCACCAAGATGCTAAAGAAGCTTAACAAGAGTGGCATCAAGTTCGATGGCAAGAAAAAGAAATTCTTCACAAGTAGCAAGAGAAAGCCCATCTCGGAGATGGATTGCTACAATTGTGGTGAACTTGGCCACCTAGCTCATCAATGCCCTAGACCACCAAAAGACAAGTTCAAGAACAAGAACAAGGGCAAGAAACATGATTCAAGTGATGAAGAAGATGAGAAGAAGAAGAACAAGCCATACAAGAAGAAAGATGGCAAGAAGAAGGAGTTCTACAAGAAGAAGAAGGGAGGAAAGGCATATATTGTTGGTGATTGGCTCACCGACATTGAATCATCTTGTGATTCCTCCGAAGATGAGAGCGATGATGAGAAAGAGAAGGTTGCCGCATTTGTGATGGGGCCATCATCTTCACCAACATCTTCACCACCACCTTCACCGCCTTCTTCACCATCATCGTCCACTACTCACCTATGCCTTATGGCCAAGGGTGAACGAAAGGTACAAAACCATGATAGTGATGATGATGATGATAGTGATAGTGATGATGAATTTGATGCACCCTCTTATGATGAACTTGTAAAATTGCTAAACAAATACACTAAAATCATAAGAAGGACTAGAAGTGAAAATGATGATCTTCAAAATGAAAATGAATCACTCTCATCTAAGCTTGAAAATGCTCAAAAGACTAGTGGTGAGCTTAGAGACCAAAATGAAATTATGTCTTCCACTCTCAAGGAGCTCAAAACCTCAAACAAAGAGCTTAAAGATCAACATGATAAACTTGAGAAGAAGCATGATGAGCTCATCACTAGACATAGCTCTCTAAAAGACAAATACACCACATTAAAAATTGACTATGATAGTCTTGTGGTTGCTAATGAACTTGCTCTTGAGACACATGATGCTACTAACAATGTTGTTAAGTGTGATATAGCTACATCATGTGATGATTTGATCATTGAAAGCATTGAGCAAGGTTCTAGTAGCAAAGGCAAGAGTGTGGTTGAGGTATGCAACCATGATGATTATGCCAAGATCAAGTGTGAGAATGAGAAGCTTGCAAATGAGAACAAGAAGCTTAAAGGTTTGATGGCTCTTGAGAAGCAAACAACAAATGAGTCACTCATTGAAGAGAACAAGAAGCTCAAGCAAGAAAAAGAGCATCTCAAGACCGGTCTAAGCAAGTTCACAAGAGGCCAATATTTGCAAAGTGAGCTCCTCATGAACACCGTAATGAAGATGGATAGAAGTGGCATTGGGTACTTGGCAAATCAAGAGAAGAAAGCAAAAGCTCAACAACAAAGCAAGTCAAAGCCCAAGCCAAAGAGATGTGTTGAGTGTGGTCAAGAAGGTCACTTTGCTCATGAATGCAAAACTCCACCACCACAACCCTTGCCCAAGCATGCTAGACCCTTTGCCTTCAATGCTCATTACATGCTAAGAAAAGATTCAAATGGAAAGATGAAAGTCATGTTTTTGGGTCCCCCAAACAAGAATAGGCCAAAGAAAATATGGGTTGCCAAGTCACTAGTTGAGAAAGTCAAGGGCCCCTCTCAAGTTTGGGTCCCTAAACAAAAAGCTTGATCTCTTGTGTGTAGGTGAACTACAAGACCGGTGGATCTCATTGGGTTATTGATAGTGGTTGCACTCAACATATGACCGGTGATCCTCGTATGTTCACCTCCATTGAAGAGAATGGGATATGTCAAGAGAAGATCACATTTGGGGATAATTCAAAGAGCAAAGTCAAGGGTATAGGCAAGATTGCAATATCAAATGATCACTCACTCTCAAATGTGCTCTATGTTGCTTCATTGAGTTTCAACTTGTTATCCGTTGGGCAACTTTGTGACCTTGGTTTCCAATGCTTGTTCACACCTAATGAAGTTGAAGTTTCAAAGATAGATGACAAGCAAGTGATATTCAAAGGCTTTAGATATAACAATCTTTATCTTGTTGACTTCACCTCCGAAGATACAAATTTGATGACATGTTTGTTCACCAAGACCTCACTTGGTTGGCTTTGGCATAGGAGGCTTGCACATGTTGGAATGAGCACTCTCAACAAGCTATTGAAGAAAGAACTAGTAAGAGGATTGAAGGATGTGAAGTTTGAAAAGGACAAACCTTGTAGTGCATGTCAAGCGGGCAAACAAGTTGCAAACACTCATCCAACCAAGGCTTTCATGTCAACCTCAAGAGTGCTAGAACTTCTACACATGGATTTGTTTGGGCCTACAACATACAAGAGCTTGGGTGGTAATCTCTATTGTCTTGTAATAGTGGATGACTACTCAAGGTATACATGGACCTTCTTCCTTCATGACAAATCCGAAGTGGCAAGTTGCTTCAAGAAGTTTGCAAAGAGAGCTCAAAATGAATTTGAAGTCAAGATAAAGAAGATTAGAAGTGACAATGGCAAAGAGTTTGACAACACCAACATTGAAGCTTATTGTGATGAAATTGGAATCAAGCATGAAGTTTCTTCAACCTACACTCCTCAACAAAATGGTGTAGTTGAGAGAAAGAACCGGACCTTGATCACTCTTGCAAGAACAATGTTAGATGAGTACAATACTCCGGAAAAGTTTTGGGCCGAGGCAATCAATACCGCATGCTATGCTTCAAATCGCCTCTTCCTCCAAAAGTTTCTTGGCAAGACCCCCTATGAGTTGCTAAATGGGAAGAAGCTGGACGTCTCATTCTTCCGGGTGTTTGGTTGCAAATGCTACATCTACAAGAAGCGTCAACACCTAGGGAAGTTTCAAAGACGTTGTGATATTGGTTTTCTTGTTGGTTACTCATCAAAGTCCAAAGCATATAGAGTATTTAACCATGCCACCGGTTTGGTTGAAGAAACATATGATGTGGAATTTGATAAATCTAACGGCTCCCAAGGAGCAATTGAAAATTGTGATGATGTAGGTGATGAACCCTTGAGGGAGGCCATGAAGAACATGCCCGTGGGAGACATCAAGCCAAAAGATGATGAAGACGATGTGCAAATCATTGATCCACCATCTTCATCACGTGTGCCTCAAGATGATGACAAGAATGAGAGAGTTGAAAATGAAGATACTTATGTCTCTCATGAACAAGCCGAGGCACAAGCACAAGATGTTGATGCTCCCCATCTACCTCCTCAAGTGGTTGATAGAAGAAATTCACCTCTACTTCAAGCTCATCCACAAGAACTCATCATAGGGAGTCCTACAAAGGGAGTAATGACTCGATCTCAAAAGCTAGCTTCTTTTGTTGAACATCACTCTTTTGTCTCTTGTGTTGAACCTAAGAATGTAGAAGAAGCTCTTCAAGATCCGGATTGGGTGAATGCCATGCATGAAGAATTGAACAACTTCACCCGCAATGAAGTATGGACACTTGAAGAGCGTCCTAAAGGTGCAAGAGTCATTGGAACCAAGTGGGTGTTCCGAAACAAGCAAGATGACCAAGGCATAGTAGTGAGGAACAAGGCAAGACTAGTTGCAAAGGGGTTCTCTCAAGTTGAAGGCCTTGATTTTGGAGAGACCTTTGCACCCGTTGCAAGACTTGAAGCCATTCGTATCCTTCTTGCATATGCATCACACCATGATATGAAACTATATCAAATGGATGTGAAAAGTGCATTCTTAAATGGCTTTATTAATGAACTAGTCTATGTCAATCAACCTCCCGGGTTTGAAGACCCTAGATATCCTAATCATGTTTATAGGTTGTCCAAGGCGCTATATGGGCTCAAGCAAGCCCCTAGAGCGTGGTATGAGCGCCTCCGGGACTTCCTCATTGAGAAGGGCTTCACCATCGGGAAGGTCGACACCACACTATTCACCAAGAAGCTTAATGGGGAGATCTTCATTTGTCAAGTGTATGTTGATGATATCATCTTCGGGTCAACAAATGAAGATTATTGCAAGGAATTTGGTGAATTGATGTCGAAGGAGTTTGAGATGTCAATGATTGGTGAGCTCACATTCTTCCTTGGTTTTCAAGTCAAGCAAATGAGAGAAGGGATTTTCATCTCTCAAGAAAAGTATACCAAGGATCTTCTCAAAAGATTCAAGATGGAAGAATGCAAGCCAATCAAGACCCCAATGCCATCAAATGGACATCTCGACCTAGATGAGGGAGGTAAACCGGTTGATCAAACTCTCTACCGTTCTATGATTGGTAGCTTGTTGTACCTTACCGCATCTAGGCCCGATATCATGTTTAGTGTGTGCATGTGTGCTCGCTTTCAAGCGTGCCCTAAAGAACCTCACTTAAGTGCCGTAAAAAGAATCCTAAGATATCTTAAGCACACCCCAAGTATTGGTCTATGGTATCCCAAAGGAGCTAGATTCCAACTAGTTGGCTATTCCGACTCGGATTATGCCGGTTGCAAAATTGATAGAAAAAGCACATCCGGAGGGTGCCATTTGCTTGGGAGATCTTTAGTATCTTGGTCATCTAAAAAGCAAAATAGTGTGGCTTTGTCCACCGCCGAGGCGGAATACATTGCCGCGGGGGCTTGTTGTGCACAAATCTTATATATGAAACAAACCCTCCTAGACTATGGAATTGTTCTTGAAAAGGTGCCACTTTTATGTGACAATGAAAGTGCCGTTAAAATTGCTAACAATCCGGTTCAACACTCTCGCACCAAGCACATTGATATCCGCCATCACTTTCTAAGAGATCACGTTGCTAAAAATGACATATCACTAGAAGGTGTACGAAGTGAAGATCAATTAGCGGATATCTTCACTAAACCGTTGGATGAGGCTACCTTTTGTAGGCTAAGAAGTGAACCTAATGTGCTTGATTCAAGTAACTTTAAAAAATGAGCGCGTGTTGTCCCTTGCATTGCATTGTATTATATGTCATGTTTACTTTATCGCAATGCATTTAGGGCTTGGCTAACACGGTTACGATAACCCTCCTTTGGAGGAGTGAAGAAGCCTAACCGTGGATCAAACTTGACAAGCAACCTAGCTTTATCTTCTTGTATTGCATTGCATATGCATGGTTGTTTGTTTGTCGTTTCTTTTCGGTTTAGCTTTGAGCAACCTCTGTGTTCGTCCATGAATAGAAAGAGCATTTGACACTCCTAAAGGTCCAAAAACTCTATTGCATGGCCATACGTTGCTCCTCGGGTGTTTATTGCCTATTTTCGTAAAAATAATACTAGCCTAAGGCAAAATATTTTAAAAATTTGAGGGTTTGAGTGAGGTCACTCATATCAGGTTCCAATTGGTGTTTATTTGAGTCTCTTTGAATTGGAACTTGATTGGGAGAAGTCGCGTCGAAGTTCGGAACGAAGAATGGCGAAGAACAGCGACCGGACGCTGCACCGAACGCAGTGTTGCACCACCACCGCGTCCGGTCCCGGCGTCCACCAGCGCGTCCGGTCATCCAGAAGACAAAGTCCAGACCTAGGCACCGGACGCTGCACCGGACGCGCCTCTGACCACCACCGCGTCCGGTCCCGGCTACCACCACCACGTCCGGTGCTCCGCGATGAATTCCCGAGCACTCAGCGACCGGACTTTGACCGCGTCCGGTCAGTCCACACCGGACGCGTCCGGTCACTCCAGGCGCTTACTGGAGTGTCACCGGACGCTGCACCACCGCGTCCGGTGATTTTGACCACCGCGTCCGGTGATACCGTATCGAGCGGATCTCAGCCCTCATAAAACCAATTCGTTTTTTTCTTTCTTTTCCTCATCCGCCGAACCCGCCGCCGCCCGTACCCTATTCGCCGATTCGCCGGAGCCACCGCGCCATTGCTCTCGTCCTCGCCTCCGGCGAGCTCCTTTGCCGCCCTCACGCGCTCCAGCCACCCTCCTTGGCCGCACGCTGCCCAGCCGCGCTGCCCCGCTGCGCCCGCGCCTCTACCCGCGCCTCTGCCGCTCCTCGCCGCGCCGCCGCCAAAATCACCGCCTGTCCCTCGCCGCCAGTGAGCCAGCCTCTGCCAAGAGCCTCTCCAGCGCCGCATCCACTCCCCCGTGCGCCTGGGCAACTCGATTCCATCATTTTGGCCGAGGTTTTCCATCTAGGGTTTTCCCCTAAACCCTAGCTTAGGGTTTCCATCAACCCTAGCTCAAGGTAACGACTCGTTCGATTTCTTTCGAGTCCCTTCAAATTTTCATCGCTAGCACTTACCGTTGACCATAACCCTCCATTGCATCTCTCGATTGGTCGTTTCAGTGCTCGATCGCCGATCTCGGGGGTTCTCGCGACCTAGGTCACCTCGTCCCTTCGCCGTCGTCTCGCCGATCCGAGGTAGTTTCGCGTCACGTTTCACTTCGTATCTCACGTGCTTGCTATCTAGGGTTTCATATCTTTAGATATATATGTTCTTATAGTATATCCTTCTATTCCATACGTGCAGCGAGTCAGTCGGTGTGTCGGGTCAGATCTGTTCGCTAAATCCGAGGCCAAGCCTGCGGATACGGATTGAGGCCAAGCCCCTCGAGTGTCAGTTCATCATCTCACAGAGGTTTTCAGGCAGTCGATCAGCATGGTGCGTTGCAAGAACGCCGGTGGCGCTCCTGGTGACGGGGACAACAGTCCTCCCCGTCGTGATGAGATTGCGCGTGGTAAGCGCATCAAGATTGCAGCCAGGAAGAAGAGGAAGACTCTTTCAGATGCAGAGGTTGCTCAGGCCGTGGCAGATGCTGCAGAGCAGGCAGAGAGAGGTGGCAGACGCAGTGGCTTGCACATAGGCGAGCGTCGCTTTCACCTTGAAGGTCGACAGCTCGGCACAGAGGCCACTGAGGGTACCGAGGCCACTGGACCTTCCGAGCAGATGTCAGTAGATCCACCTGCAGAGCCGACAGAGGCTACAGAGGCTACAGAGGCTACACAGGCTACCGAGGCTCCACAGGCTACTGAGGATACAGAGGACCAGCCAGCTCAGTCTCCACCACGTCGCCGCTCCACACGTGCTCGCACTCAGGTGACACCTAGGCCAGAGGGCCAGCGTCGTGGAGCACGACCTCCTCCCAGAGTTAGAGGGTCACCCCCGGTCGAGCACTTAGACCTGAGGGGTGCTTCAGCACGTCAGGTGCACAGTCTGAGGTTTGTGGAGGTCAGTCGTTGGTTTCCACCTGTCAGAGATCCCAGAGCTTCAGAGGGTTTCTACACCCCACTTCAGGAGGACTTCTACAGGGCCCTAGTTGACAGTGGCATTGCTTTCAGACCTCAGAGGGTGTGTCGACTAGAGGCATTGGTTGATGTTGTGGGAGAGCAGCTTCGTCCGCACCTGTCCTATATGCCTGGCTTATCAGATCTTCTTGGACGGACAGGTGCTTACTGCGGCACATGGGTCAGGGAGTTCTATGCTTCTCTTTGGATTGATCCTGCCCATGAGTTCATACACTTTGCATTCAGAGGCCGCGATCACAGACTCTACAGCTCCAGAGCCCGAGAGATCCTCAGACTTCCAGCTTCTGACACGAGGATCCATCAGTTGTGCTATGGACAGACTCCACCTCCCAGACGCCCTCACGGCGGTTCAGTGCCACCCACCGACCTGGTTCGACCCTGCTTTCGCGAGCCTTTTGGCGAAGGGTCACGTCGGACGCCTGCTAGCCTGACACCACTTGCTAGAGTCCTGGATGCTATACTCAGACGCACCTTACTCCCTAGACTTGGCTACAGAGAGGGACTGACGAGGATGCAGCTTTGGGTTGTTCACCACCTCCTCTCGCAGCGACAGTTTGATATCTGGGATCTGATCCTTAGTGAGATGGAGGACACTATTGCTGAGGGCTTCAAGGGCAACCGTCAGCTTCCCTATGCACACTGGATTTGCTTTATCATCAGATCTTCTATCCAGATGCCACCAGAGATCAGGGCAGAGATTGCCAACACCACTACAGCATTCCCTGATTATGATATCAGACAGCTTTGGGCCTCTGTTACTAGAGATCAGGCTCCAGCACCAGGACAGCGTGAGCGCCCAGATGTTCCTGAGACAGCAGCTGAGCAGGACGCTAGAGTTGACGAGCTTGCCGAGGTAGAGCTCGCAGACCTTGAGACTCAGACTGCTGAGATACCTGAGGATGTCACTTCAGACAACACTAATGAGGACTACCAGCCCATCCCCAGGTACCGGTCTCCTCGGTCTCACGACCACGAGGCCGGTGGATCTGGCTCAGCCTCCCGCTCAGACCCAGCCATGGTGGCTATCCTTGAGAGGTTGACCCAGGCTCAGGAGCAGCAGCAGCAGCAGATACAGCGCCAGGCACAGGATACAGCTGCAGCACTTGCACAGATACAGGCTCGTCAGGACGAGTTTCAGCGACAGCAGCTAGAGATCCAGAGGCAGCAGGTTGAGATGCAGCGACAGAGTCAGCAGCAGTACATGGACCTCCTGCGCCATCTTATCACAGTTGGGGTACCTCCGCCTGCATCTGTCTTGGCTCCGGGTTTGCATTCCAGTGGTCCGTCGAGTCAGGGACAGCCGAGCTTACAGTTTACATCTCCACAGCAGCAGGTTCCCCAGTCTTTTCAGTCCCCGAGCTTCACTCCTATACATAAGGGGTTTACACCGTCAGACCAGCCTCGCCCGCACCTTCTGACAGGCACACCTCTTGGTGATTTCAGTGCCACCTACAGCGAGTTGACTGGTCAGCCGACACCCTCGCACACTACTACGTTTCACACTTCGTCAGGGTTGTCAGCTCCCGAGGCAGTTGTTCCACCAGTGACAGGGACCGGGACTACCGAGACCATCCCTTCTTCAGTTGCCTCGACAGATCCCCCAGCTACTGGCGCACTTCAGGCTTAGGTTACTCAGACAGATCCACTTGTTGCTACACAGTCAGTGCCTGTTCCTGCTCAGACCCAGACCGCTTCACAGCCACGTGCTTCTTCAGAGGGTCAGCCAGATAGCTCAGACTCCGAGGATTCGTTTCACTTCGTGATCACTCCGCGCACCTCGGCACCCGACACGACTCCGTCTGTCCCCCCGTCAGATTAGATTAGTTTTTGGCGCTTGATGCCAAAGGGGGAGAGAGAGTAGTTTCAGGGGGAGCTTGTTAGTGGGTTTTCGTTCTTTGTGTGCTACATTCATGCATATCATGTTTACTTTTCAGCATTGCATTCGTGTGACATTGTCGTCGAGTTGTGAACTTTGAGTCTTAATGTGTTATCCGTCACAGTGCTTAATATATGTCACCGTTTTAGCTATAGCTCTAAGATTGTGCTTCCGTGCCTTACTCCGATTACTTATGAGCTATATCTTTATGTGTACTAACTCTTCATGTCTTATCTTATGAAGTGCACTCTTTTGGCTTGGGGCACATAAGCAATTCCTAACCTTTTGTGCTTATTGTCTTTTGCTTATGTGAACCAAGCATGCTCGAAAACCTCCACTCTAATCTTTTGAAACTTAGTGTTGTCATCAATCACCAAAAAGGGGGAGATTGAAAGCATCTAGGCCCCAAGGTTTGGTTTCGGCAATTAATGACAACACTTTATTACCATGACTAACGTGTGTTTTGCAGAGACATTGGTAAGTTAGGTCATGGAGGTGTTAACTGCTTTGAGCACCATGGTATTCGTGTCCCTTGATGGAAATCGTTTCGGTTTTCAAAAGAGTGACGTCAAGATTAAGGACGGTTAGTTTCGGATGTCGAGGTGTTGAGACACATTCGGAATAGTCGTTAGGATCTTCGTTTTTCTCTTTTGGCCGTACTATAAAGGGGGGCATGAATGGGTAGCTTGACCTAGGCGAGTCCTATGTTTAGGTGTGGTGCACACTTGTTAAACTTGGCGCTAGGCAACCCTAGAATAGCTCAAAGTTCAGTTGGAAGCAACTTGGTTGAAGTTGCGACGCGTTTCGGAAAGTTTCGGGCTGTTTTCCAGGCACCGGACGCGGTCTTCGGGAGCACCGGACGCGTCCGATGTGTACGTAACCGCGGCTAGGTTTCGGCCCTGACCACCGGACGCGGTCCTCGCGAGGACCGGACGCGGTAGTCAGCGACCGACACGTGTCACCGAGAGAGAACGCCCGTCGGACGCGACCTGGACTTGATCGGCGCGTCCGGTGCGAGTCCAGTAAGGTCCAGAGAGCACCGGACGCGTCCGGTCCTCAACCATCGGACGCGGCCTCGCGTCCGGTGCGAGTACAGTAAGCACCCTTGCACGATCGGACGCGTCCGGTCACCCCTGACCGGCGCGTCCGGTGGTTCGTTTTCAAAAACGCGTTTTGACCGTTACGGGGGACCGGCGCGTCCGGTCCGTTCGACCGGCGCGTCCGGTGACCCCGTGTCAGAAAGTAACGGTTCGTTTTCTTTGAGGGGTGTATAAATACAACCCCTCCACCTCTTTTAGAGGTCTCTTGCTCATTCAAACATCTGAGAAAACCCTCTAGAGTGCAAGGGAGTGCAAGAGCTCTAGTGAGGATAGAGATTTGAGAATCAAAGTTTGAGTTTCCTCACTAGTGATTAGAGAGTAGCAAGTGTGCATCCATCTCCTCATTTGGGCTCGTTGTGGTCAAGTGAGAGTTCTAGCTTGTTACTCTTGGTGATCGCCATCACCTAGACGGCTTGGTGGTGATTGGGAGTTTGGTGATCATCCGGCGGAGCTTGTGGATGACCCAACTCAAGTTGTGAGCGGTTTTGGGTGATTCGCCGCGACGGAGTGTCGAAGAATCAACCCGTAGAGAGCACTTGATCCTTGCGCGGATCAAGGGGGAGCGACACCCTTGCGCGGGTGCTCCAACGAGGACTAGTGGGGAGTGGCGACTCTCCGATACCTCGGAAAAACATCGACGTGTTCCTTGCCCCTTTACATTCAAGCAATTACTTTCTCGTATTTACTTTCATTGCTTGTTTTACATTCCTAGAATTGCCATGCTAGACTAGGATTGGAAACTAGGGTGCAAAACTTTTTAAACGGTAGACTCTCTAGGAACACAAGTAGGCACTAGGGGTGAATTCCGGCTTGTAGGATTTAATTCTTGCAATTAATTTTTAGAAAAGCCCAATTCACCCCCCCTCTTGGGCATCTTGATCCTTTCACAAGCTTCACTATATAAGAAGGGCTAGAGCTCATATGCAACACACACATCATTTGGGCTACACACCTACCTCCATATGTACTGTCATTTCATAGTTTTAGAAGTAGTTGTGAGCAAAGGCAAGAGCTACAAGGAGAGCTTGTCTCCTTGGAAGAAGAGCAACACTTTGGTATGAATACAATGAGTTCTTCCAAGTGCAAGTTTTCATCTTTATCATATAGTAATGCATATGAACTAGAGTATATTCTTGAACATGTTATAATCATGATATATAAACTAGTCTATAGTTTGTATGCTATGATCTTGACATGTTCATCATCGTTCTTCAACGTTCATATGATTTGTATGAGTAGAAGTAGGGTTAGGTTGGGGTGGCGGTTTGTTGTTCCTTCAGGTTTGCCTATATCCTTTACTTGTCGATCCATAGGGTCGGGGACCCGGGGGTATAGGTAGTTTCTTTGTACACGGGTGTGGTGCTCGGGTACACAGAAACCTGTGGATATGACGGTGCCCCACAGTTGAGGGGTAGGCGGTAGGTGGTGACAGCCCTGTCCGTCCCTTGTAATCCCCCACGTTCAGGTATTCATGTAGGAGTTCGTAAAGTCTCTATGGCCTGGCAGACCAGGCCCGGGGATCTCCCCATCTATCTTAAACTTAGCTCTAACTCTAGTCATATAACTTGTATGATTATCAACTGTTCTTTGCACGGCTATATTAGAACATCTAGGCTCCACATAGGAACATTCTTTTATTCATTGTTTTCCTTTTATCCTTGAGGTTAACCTAGATGTGTGTCAACTATCCTTGAAATACCGTTTTTACCCTTGTCATAAGCTATGTCCATCCTACAAGTATGTAATCATGTTTATACCAATGCTAGATACAAACACCTTGCCCTCCTTTGGGAAAATATAAATAACAATACCTTGAAATACTCCTAGGTGAAATACTACAATGATAGTTCCGTATGCTTGTGGATTTTGGTCTGTAAACATATTAGTACTATCATGATTGGTGTTTCTAAGTACCATTACCCAGAGACTGTAATTTCCAACATGCATACGCACCAGTGCTAAGGGAATACACTCCTGAGTAGTGACGGTTAGGAACACCAACCAGGAATTTCTATGCGCCATTACCTTGCAACTGTAAACCCTTAACAATTCACTGGTGCCGATGTTAGGGAACTCATTCTCGAGTAATGATGTTTAGGAATGCCAGTCAGGCATTTCTGGCGCTGTTACCGGTGATGGACTGAAAACCTCCTCACTTGGTGATTGCGTTAAGAAATGCCAACATCGGCATCGACTGGCAGACTAGTTGCAATCCGGTGCTCGAAGTAAACAAGTGAAAGTAAAGTTTATCTATCCTTAGACACAAAAGCTATAGGAATCTGTCTCTACCCTTTCTAACTTTACCCCTTGTGTTGTCCTTGGACGAATTAGTTAGAAGAAATACCTCCGTTCCCTGTGGAAAATACATACCCTGAATACTTCCGGGTGAAAGCTACAATGGTAATTCCGTGTGCTTGCGAAATCTTTCTGTTTGTGTTAAGAAATACTAACACCAACCCTATTCTATCATGGCAATTTTAGGAATGTAAAAATGTAAATATAAATTGCATTAAAGTAAAGGAGAAGGGTTAGGAACACAATGATATTTTTTGGGGGTATTGGAGAGTCAGCACTCCCCACTAGTCCTCGTTGGAGCTCCTGTGCAACGGGGTGTCGGTCCCCCTGATCTGCGCAAGGATCAAGTGCTCTCTACGGGTTGATTCTTCACCATTCTGGCATGGTGAATCACCCACAACCATTTACACCATGAGTTAGGTATCTCACAATCACCATCGAGAGATCACCAAGCTCCTAATGGCCACAAGCCATCTAGGTGATGTTGATCACCAAGAGTAACAAGCTTAAACTCTCACTTGACCCAAATGAGGAAGGTGGATGCACAGTTGCTACTCCTTATGCACTAACGAAGTCCTTAATCTTGCGATTATCAAATCTCAATCACCCACTAAGCATGAACTCCCCTTGGTCTCCAATGTATGCTATTAGTTGAAACAAATGTCAAGAGAGATTCTTTGGACGAGTTGGATGGGTATAAATACCCCCAACCACTAAACTAGCCGTTATTAATGCACTGCATTGAATGGAGGGTCAATGGACCGTCCGATGTCTTGCATCAGACCAATGCTCATGGTCTCTCTGAGTGCCATCAGACTGGGAGCCAATTGTCCGATGCACCTTTGCAACTCGGTCCAATGCCTTATAGACCAAACCCTTGGTGTACAATCCCTACAACACATGGTCCGATGGACCCTTGGGCCAGGGTCAAATGCCCTTCAACCCTAGCTGCACTTTGCCATCATGCAACGAACCAAAACCTTTGGTCCAATGGCTCCTTGAGCTAGGGTCCGATGCCCCCATTTGACCCTCCATTCACTTCTAATTCCAACTTATTTCTGAATCAGGTTAATTTCAAATGATCTTTGGGCCTTCTCAAAGCTACATAGTGCTAAGTTTGACAAGTGTGCACCACACCTAAACCATTAGACTCACCTAGTTGGGTCAAGATACTAGTTCATATCTCCCTTTATAGTATGGCCAAAGGAAAAACATTGTCCTAAACTACCCTAAGTGTCTCCCAACTCCAATTGACACTTAGAACTAGTCTATCCTTAACCTTGTCATCCATCCTTTGAAAATCGAAACAAATTCCATCAATAGGGGCATGAAAACCATCGATTGTCCAAATAATCGCCATATTATGACCTAACTCAAATTGCCTCTACAAAACATAGTTAGTGACAAAGATCTTGTGTAGTCATTAATCGCCGAAACCCAACTCAAGGCCTAGATGCTTTTAGCTATCTAAGGTGAGAAAGGATGGGCTACCATTTGTGCATGTGCATAACAGATACTGTCCATAGGCTGAACATGGAGTACTAGGGGCAATAACGGTGCTGTCCATAGGCTAAACATGTAGTACTTATAGCTACAATAGTCTCTATACTCCGAAAAGAAGAAAACAAAGAAAGTTGCAAGAGGCTATGAGAAGGAAATGGGCGAACACATGATATTGTAGTTGAATGCTAATGTCTTGAAATTGGGTCTAATTGACCTACAAGAGTTCCAAAAGTGGCTGGAAACAGTGGATGGTGTAGACAAAGAGAAGGTGAACAAGATACTAGTTGAAGCAAGGCAAATAACTCAAACGTTAGTGCCACAACCACTTATGGAGATAGCTTCCACTTCATAGTACCAATAGTTCAAGCAATTGATTCATTGATGGTAACAAGTAAAACTTTTATAATTATAAATTTCTTTATTCTCTTGTCATATTTCCATATGTTCAACCATGCTGCATTATGCTACTGTTTATTCTTCTTCTTTCGGTGTGTGTGTTTGTGTACACACACATATGCAAGCTTTATGTAATAGGAATAAAACAAGGGGTAAGCAAACAACAAGAGCTTGGGAACCTAGCCCACTTAACCAGCCCGCACCCCCTTCTCCTCTCTGCCACTCGGCCACCAGGACATAGCCCACCCATGACTATGCGATTCATTGCAGTGTGTGGTTCGATGGACCCCTACTAGACTAGTCCAATGTACTCAATTCCTCTTTAGAAGCTATATGTATGCCATCAGACCAAGAGCCAATGGTTCGATGTACCCTCTCCAGCTTGGTCCGATGCCTTGTAGACCAAACCCTCGACATACAATCCCTAAAGCACATGGTCTGATGGACTTTTTGGCTAGGTTCAGATGCCCTAATACCCTAGCTGCCCTTTACCAGCATGCATCAGACCACAACCTTTGGTCTGATGGCACCTTGAGCTAGAGCCTGATGCCCTATTTGACCCTCCATTAACTTCCAATTCCAACTTATTTGTGAATGGGGTTAATTCCAAATGATCTTTGGGCCTTCATAAAACCACCTAGTGCTAAGTTTGACAAGTGTGCACTACCCTTAAACCATTAGACTTACCTAGGTCAAGATACTAGTTCATATCTCCCTTCAAAATATGGCCAAAGGAAAAATAATTTTCTAAACTACTCTAAGTGTCTTCAAACTCCAATTGACACTTAGAACTGGTCCATTGTCTTTGTCATCCATCCTTTGAAAACCAAAATCAAATCCATCAATAGGGGGATGAAAACCATCGATTTCCCAAACAATCACTATTGTCGTGATCTAACTCAAATTGCCTCTACAAAACACACATTAGTCACAATGATCTTGTGTAGTCATCAATCACCGAAACCCAACAAGGGGCCTTGATGCTTTTAACTATCTAAGGAGAGAAAGGACAGGCTACCATTTGTGCATGAGCATAACGGATACTATCCATAGGCTAAACGTGGAGTACTCGAGCTACAACAGTCTCTAGACTGTGAAAAGAAGAAAAAAGAGAAGGTTGCAAAAGGCTATTGAGAAGGAAATGGGCGAACACATGATGTAGTGGTTGTATGCTAATGTCTTGGAATTGGGTCTAGTTGAGCTATAAGAGCCCCAAAAGTGGCCGGAAGCAGTGGACAATATAGTCAAAGAGAAGGTGTACAAGATACTAGTTGAAGCAAGGCAAATAACTCAAGGGTCAGTGCCATAACCACTTATGGAGATAGCTTCCACTTCACTATACCGGTATGGTCAGAATATCAATGTCGATTCAATGGCTTCCACAAGTCCTAGTTCGAGCAATGGATTCATTGATTGTAGCAAATAAAACTTTTATAAATATGACTTTCTTTATTCTCTTGTCATATTTCCATATGTTCAACCATGCTACATTATGCTAGTGTTTATTCTTCTTCTTTTGGTGTGTGTGTGTGTGTTTGTGTATACACACGTATGCAAGTTTTAGGTAATAGAAATAAGATGAGGGGTAAGCAAAGAAGAGGAGCTTGGGAAATAAGACTACTTAACCAGCCTGCACCCCTCTCCTCCTCTTCGCCACTCGACCACCAAGACACAACCCACCCATGACTATGCGATTCATTGTAGTGTATGGCCCGATGGACCCCCACCTGACTAGCCCAATGTGCTCAATTCCTCTGTAAGTTCTCTGAGTTCCATCAGACCGAGAACCAATGGTCCGATGCACCCTCTACAGCTTGGTCCGATGCCTTGTAGACCAAACCCTCGGTGTATTGTCCCTATCACACAAGGTCCGATGGACCTTCGGGCCAAGGTCAAACGCCCTTAAACCCTAGCTGCGCTTTACCAGCATGCATCGAACCACAGCCTTTGGTCCGATGGCTCCTTATGCTGGGGCCTGATGCCACATTTGACCCTCCATTAAGTACGGCCAATGGAAAAAATAATGTCCTAAACTACTCTAAGTGTCTTCCAACTCCAATTGACACTTAGAACTAGTATGTCCTAAACCTTGTCACCCATCCTTTGAAAACCGAAAAAATCAATAGGGGCATGAAAACCATCGATTGCGCAAACAACAAACATTATCGTGACCTAAGTCAAATTGCCTCAACAAAATACACATTAGTCACAAAGATAATGTGTAGTCATTAATCACCATAACCCAACTAGGGGCCTTGATGCTTTCAGCTATCTAAGGTGAGAAAGGATGGGCTACCATTTTGTGCACATGCATAATGGATACTATCCATAGGCTGAACACGGTGTACTAGGGACAACAATGGATACTGTCCATAGGCTGAACATAGAGTACTCAGAGCTACAACTGTCTCTAGACTGTGAAAAGAAGAAAAAGACAAGGTTGCAAGAGGCTATTGAGAAGGAAATGGGCGAACACATGATGTAGTGGTTGAATGCTAATGTCTTGGAATTAGGTCTAGTTGAGCTGCAAGAGCTCCAAAAGTGGCTGGAAGTAGTGGATGGTGTAGTTAACGAGAAGGTGAACAAGATACTGGTTGAAGCAAGGCAAATAACTCAAGGGTCAGTGCCACAACCACTTATGGAGATAGCTTCCACTTCATGGTACTAGTTTGGTCAGCACATTAATGCCGATTGAATGGCTTCCACATGTTTTGGTTCGAGCAACGGATTCATTGATTGTAGCAAATAAACTTTTAAAAATGTAAATTTGTTACTTCTCTTGTCATATTTCCAAATGTTCAACCACGCTATATTGTGCTAGTGTTTATTCTTCCTCTTCTGATGTGTGTATGTTTCTGTACACACATGTATGCAAGTTTTAGGTAATAAAAATAAGACGAGGGGTAAGCAAAGGAGGAGCTTGGGAACCAAGCTCACTTAACCAGCCCACACCCCCTTCTCCTCCTCTCTGCCACACGACCACCAAAACACAGCCCACCCACGACTATGCGATTCATTATAGTGTATGGGCCGATGGACCCCCACTGGACTAGCCCAATGTGCTCAATTCCTCTCTGGAAGTTCTCTAAGTTCCATCAGACCAAGTGCAAATAGTCCGATACACCCTTTGAAGCTTGGTCCGATGCCTTGTAGACCAAACCCTCGGTGTACTGTCCCTACAACACATGGTCTGATGGACCTTTGGGCCAAGTCAAATGCCCTTAAACCCTAGCTATGCTTTGCCAGCATGCATCGGACCACAGCCTTTGGTCCGATGGCTCCTTAAGCTAGGGCCTGATGAAACATTTGACCCTCCATTTAGTACGGACAATGGAAAAATAATGTCCTAAACTACTCTAAGTGTCTCCCAACTCCAATTGACACTTAGAACTAATCCGTCCTTAACCCTGTCACCCCTCCTTGAAAAACCAAAAAAATCAATAGGGGCACCAAAACAATCGATTGCCCAAACAAGAACCATTATCGTCCACCTAAGTCAAATTGCCTCTACAAATACACGTTAGTCACAAAGATCTTGTGTAGTCATTACCGTAACCCAACTAGGGTCCTTGATGCTTTTAGCTATCTTAGGCGAGAAAGGATGGGCTACCATTTTGTGCACACGCAAAACTAATACTGTCCATAGGCCGAACACAGAGTACTAGGCATAGTAATGGATATAGTCCATAGGATGAACATAGAGTACTCAGAGCTACAATAGTCTCTAGACTATGAAAAGAAGAAAAAGAGAAGGTTGTAAGAGGCTATTGAGAAGGAAATGGGTGAACACATGATGTAATGGTTGAATGCTAATGTCTCGGAATTGGGTCTAGTTGAGCTGCAAGATGAGCTCCAAAAGTGGCTGGAAGTAGTGGACGGTGTGGTCGAAGAGAAGGTGAACAAGATACTAGTTGAAGCAAGGCAAATAACTCAAGGGTTAGTGCCACAACCACTTATGGAGATAGATTCCACTTCACGGTACAAGTTTGGTCAACACATCAATGCCGATTGAATGGCTTTCACCGGTCCTAGTTCGAGCAATGGATTCATTGATCGTAGCAAATAAAACTTTCATAAATGTAAATTTCTTTATTATCTTGTCATATTTCCATATGTTCAACCACACTATATTGTGCTAATGTTTATTCTTCTAACAGTGTGTGTGTGTTTATGTACACGCACGTATGCAAGTTTTAGGTAATAGAAATAGGACAAGGGGTAAGCAAAGAAGAGGAGCTTGGGAACCTAGCCCACTTAACTAGCCCGCACCCCTTCTCCTCCTCTCTGCCACTCGACCACCAGGACAGAGCCCACCTGTGCATATGTGATTCGTTATAGTGAATGGTCCGATGGAACCCCACCAGACCAGCCCAATGTGCTCAATGCCTCTCTAGAAGTTCTGTGAGTTCCATCAGACCGAGAGCCATTGGTCTGATGCACCCTCTACAGCTTGGTCTGATGCCTTGTAGACCAAACCCTCGGTGTACAGTCCCTACATCACATGATCTGATGGACCGTTGGGCCAGGGTCAGATGCCCTTAAACCCTAGCTGTGCTTTGCAAGCATGCATCGAACCATAGCCTTTAGTCTAATGGCTCATTAAACGAGGGCTGACGCCCCATTTGACCCCCCATTAAGAATGGCAAATGGAAAATTAATGCCCTAAACTACTCTAAGTGTCTCCTAACTCCAATTGGCACTTAGAACTAGTCTGTTCTTAACCTCGTCATCCATCCTTTGAAAACAAAAAAAATCAATAGGGACAAGAAAACCATGGATTGCCAAAACAATCGCCATTATCATGAACTAAGTCAATTTGCCTGTACAAAACATACATTAGTCACAAAGATCTTGTGTAGTCATTAATCACCGAAACCTAACTAGGGGCCTTGATTCTTTAAGCTATCTAAGGCGAGAAAGGCTGGGCTACCATTTGTGCACACGCATAACTGATACTGTTCATAGGCTGAACATGGAGTACTAGGGGCAGTTTTGGATACTGTCCATAGGCTAGACATGGAGAACTCAGAGCTACAAAGGTCCCTAGACTCTGAAAACAAGAAAAAGAGAAGGTTGCAAGAGGCTTTGAGAAGAAAATTGTTGAACACATGATGTAGTGGTTGAATGCTAATTTCGTGGAATTGCGTCTAGTTGAGCTGCAAGAGCTCCAAAAGTGGCTAGAAGCAGTGGACAGTGTAGTCAAAGAGAAGGTGAACAAGATACTAGTTGAAGCAAGGCAAGTAACTCAAGGGTTAGTGCCACAAGCACTTATGGAGATAGCTTCCACTTCACGGTACCAGTTTGGTCGAAACATCAATGTTGACTCAATGGCTTCCATAGGTCCTAGTTCGAGCAATGGATTCATTGATCTTAGCAAACAAAACTTTTATGAATATAAATTTCTTTATTCTCTTGTCATATTTCCATATGTTCAACCACGCTACATTGTGCTAGTGTTTATTCTTCTTCTAACGGGGGGTGTGCGTGTTTGTGTACACACACGTTTGCAAGTTTTAGGTAATAGAAATAAGACGAGGGGTAAGCAAAGAAGAGGAGCTTGGGAACCTAACCCACTTAACCTGTCTGCAACCCCATCTCCTCCTATCTACCACTTGGGCACCAGGACACAGTGCACCCATGACTATGTGATTCATTGTAGTGTATGGTCCGATGGACCCCCACCGGACCAGCCAATGTGCTCAATTCCTCTCTGGAAGTTCTCTGAGTTCCATCAGACCAAGAGCCAATGGTCCAATGCACCCTCTGTAGCTTGGTCCGATGCCTTGTAGACCAAACCCTCGGTGTACAGTCCCTATACCACATGGTCTGATGGACCTTTGGGCCAGAGTCAGATGCCCTTAAAACCTAGCCGCACTTTGCAAGCATGCATCGGACCACAACCTTTGGTCCGATGGCTCCTTGAACGAGGGCCTGATGCCCCATTTGACCCTCCATTAAGCATGGCCAATGGAAAAAATAATGCCCTAAACTACTCTAAGTGTCTCCCAACCCCAATTCACACTTAGAACTAGTCCGTCCTTGACCATGCCATCCATCATTTGAAAACCAAAAAAATCAATAGGATCATGAAACCACTGATTGCCCAAACAATCACCATTATCATGACCTAAGTCAAATTGCCTCTACAAAACACACGTTGTCACCAAGATCTTATGGTGTCATTAATCACCGAAACCCAACTAGGGGGCTTGATGCTTTTAGCTATCTAAGGTGAGAAAGGATAGGCTACCATTTGTGCACGCGCATAATGGATAATGTCCATAGGCTGAACATGAAGTACTAGGGGGCAGTAACAGATACTATCCATAGGCTGAACATGGAGTACTCAGAGCTACAACTGTCTCTAGACACTGAAAAGAAAAAAAGAGAAGGTTGCAAGAGGCTATTGAGAAGGAAATGAGCGAACACATGATGTAGTGGTTGAATGCTAATGTCACGGAATTACGTCTAGTTGAGCTGTAAGAGCTCCAAAAGTGGCTAGAAGCAGTGGACGGTGTAGTCAAAGAGAAGGTGAACAAGATACTAATTGAAGCAAGGCAAATAACTCAAGGGTCAGTGCCACAACCACTTATGGAGATACCTTCCACTTCATGGTACCAGTTTGGTCAGAACATCAATGTCGATTCAATGGCTTCCACCGGTCCTAGTTCGAGCAATGGATTCATTGATCAAAGCACATAAAACTTTTATAAATATAAATTTCTATATTCTTTTGTCATATGTCCATATGTTCAACCATGCTACATTGTGCTAGTGTTTATTCTTCTTCTTTTGGTGTGTGTGTGTACACACACGTATTCAAGTTTTAGGTAATACAAATAAGATGAGGGGTAAGCAAAGATGGGGAGCTTGGGAACATACACCACTTAACCAGCCCACACCCCTTCTCTTCCTCTCTGCCACTCGGTCACTAGGACATAGCCCACCCATGACTATGCGAGTCATTGTAGCGTATGGTCCGATGGATCTCCACAGGAACAGCCCAATGTGCTTAATTCCTCTCTAGAAGTTCCTTGAGTTCCATCAGCCCTAGAGCCAATGGTCCGATGCACCCTCTGTAGCTTGGTCCAATGCTTTATTTGTAGACCAAACCCTCGGTGTACAATCCCTACAGCACACGGTCCGATGGACCTTTGGGCCAGGGTCAGATGCCTTCAAACCCTAGCTGCACTATGCCAGGATGCATCGGACCACAGGGTTTGGTCCGATGGCTCCTTGAGCTAGGGCCTAATGCCCTATTTGACCCTCCATTAAGTATGGCCAATGGAAAAAATAATGTCCTAAACTACTCTAAGTGTCTCCCAACTTCAATTGGCACTTAGAACTAGTCCGTCCTTAACCTCGTCATCCATCCTTTGAAAACCAAAAAAAATCAATAGCGGTAAGAAAACCATGGATTGCCAGAACAATCGCTATTATCATGACCAAAGTCAAATTGCTTATACAAAACACATGTTAGTCACAAGGATCTTGTGTAGTCATTAATCACCGAAACCCAATTAGGGACCTTGATGCTTTTAGCTATCTATGGCGAGAAAGGATGGGCTACCATTTTGTGCACACGCGTAATGGATACTGTCCATAGGCTAAACATGGATTACTAGGGATAGTAACGGATAATGTCCATAGGCTGAACATAGAGTACTCAGAGCTACAATAGTCTCTGGACTCTGAAAAGAAGAAAAAGAGAAGGTTGCAAGAGGCTATTCAGAAGGAAATGGGTGAACGCGTGATGTAGTGGTTGAATGCTAATGTCTTGGAATTGGGTCTAGTTGAGCTGCAAGAGCTCCAGAAGTGGCTGGAAGCAGTGGACAGTGTAGTCAAAGAGAAGGTGAACATGATACTAGTTGAAGTAAGGCAAATAACTCAAGGGTCAGTGCCACAAGCACTTATGGAGATAGCTTCCACTTCACGGTACCAGTTTGGTCAGCACATCAATGCTAATTTAATGGCTTCCATAGGTCCTAGTTTGAGCAATGGATTCATTGATCGTAGCAAATAAAACTTTTATGATTAGAAATTTATTTATTCTTTTGTCATATTTCCATATGATCAACCACACTACATTGTGCTAGTGTTTATTCTTCTTCTTTCGGTGTGTGTGTGTTTGTGTACACACACGTATGCAAATTTTAGGTAATAGAAATCAAACGAGGGGTAAGCAAAGAAGAGGAGCTTGGGAACCTAGACCACTTAACCTGCCCGCACCCCCATCTCGTCCTCTCTACCACTTGGGCACTAGGACACAGCCCACCCGTGACTATGTGATTCATTATAGTGTAAGGTCCGTTGGACCCCCACCAGACCAGCCCAATGTGCTCAATTCCTCTCGGGAAGTTCTCTGAGTTCCATCAGATCGAGAGCCAATGGTTCGATGCACCCTATGCAACTTGGTCCGATGCCCTGTAGACCAAACCCTCGATGTACAGTCCCTACAAAACATGGTTTGATGTACCTTTAGGACAGGGTCAGATGCCCTTAAACCCTAGCCACGCTTTGCAAGCATGCATCGGACCACAGCCTTTGGTCTGATGGCTCCTTGAACAAGGGCCTGAGGCCCCATTTGACCCTCCATTAAGCATGGCAATGGAAAACTAGTGCCCTAAACTACTCTAAGTGTCTCCCAACTCCAATTAACACTTAGAAATAGTCTGTTCTTAACCATGTCATCCATCCTTTGAAAACCAAAAAAATCAATAGGGTCATAAAACCACTGATTGCCCAAACAATCACCATTATTGTGACCTAAGTCAAATTGCCTCTATAAAACACACGTTGTCACCAAGATCTTATATATATATGCTATCATTAATCACCAAAACCCAACTAGGGGCCTTGATGCTTTCAGCTATCTAAGGTGAGAAAGGATAGGCTAACATTTGTGCATGCGCGTAACGGATATTGTCCATAAGCTGAACATGAAGTACTAAGGGGCAATAACGGATACTATCCATAGGCTAAACATGGAGTACTCAGAGCTACAACTATCTCTAGACACTAATAAGAAGAAAAAAGAGAAGGTTGCAAGAGGCTATTGAGAAGGAAATGAGCGAACGCATGATTAGTGGTTGAATGCTAATGTCTTGGAATTGCGTCTAGTTGAGCTATAAGAGCTCCAAAAGTGGCTGGAAGCAGTGGACGGTGTAGTCAAAGAGAAGGTGAACAAGATACTAGTTGAAGCAAGGCAAATAACTCATGGGTCAGTGCCACAACCACTTTTGGAGATACCTTCCACTTCATGGTACCAGTTTGGTCAGAACATCAATGTCGATTCAATGGCTTCCACAGGTCCTAGTTCGAGCAATGGATTCATTGATCATAGCAAATAAAACTTTTATAAATCTAAATTTCTATATTCTTTTGTCATATGTCCATATGTTCAACCACACTACATTTTGCTAGTGTTTATTCTTCTTCTTCCGGTGTATGTGTGTTGGTGTACACACAAATATTCAAGTTTTAGGTAATAAAAATAAGATGAGGGGTAAGCAAAGAAGGGGAGCTTGGGATCCTAGACCACTTAACCAGCCCGCACCCCCTTCTCCTCCTCTGTGCCACTCGGCCACCAGGACATAGCCCATTCGATTCATTGTACTGTTTGGTCCGATGGACCCCCCCACCGGAACAGCCCAATGTGCTCAATTCCTCTCTAGAAATTCCCTGAGTTCCATCAAAGCGGGAGCCAATGGTCTGATGCACCCTCTATAGCTTGGTCTGATGCTTTGTAGACCAAACCCTCGGTGTACAGTCTCTACAGCACATGGTCCGATGGACCTTTGGGCCAGGGTTAGATGCCCTCAAACTCTAGCTGCGCTTTGCCAGCATGCATCGGACTACAAGCTTTGGTCCGATGGCTCAGGGTATTGCCCTATTTGACTCTCCATTAAGTATGGCCAATGGAAAAATAATGTCCTAAACTACTCTAAGTGTCTCCCAACTCTAATTGGCACTAGAACTAGTCTATCCTTAACCACGTCATCCATCCTTTGAAAACCGAAAAAAATCAATAGGGGCAAGAAAACCATGGATTGCTAGAACAATTGCCATTATCATGACCTAAGTCAATTAGCCTGTACAAAACACACGTTAGTCACAAAGATCTTGTGTAGTCATTAATCACCGAAACCCAACTAGGGGCCTTGATCCTTTCAGCTATCTAAGACAAGAAAGGATGGGATACCATTTGTGCACACGTGTAACTGATGCTGTCCATAGGTTGAACATGGAGTAGTAGGGGGCAGTAATGGATACTGTTCATAGGATGAACATGGAGAACTCAGAGCTATAGAAGTCTCTAGACTCAGAAAAGAAGTAAAAGAGAAGGTTGCAAGAGGATTTGAGAAGGAAATGGTCGAACATAAGATGTAGTGGTTGAATGCTAATGTCTTGGAATTACATCTAGTTGAGCTGCAAGAGCTCCAAAAGTGGCTGAAAGCAGTGGATGATGTAGTCAAAGAGAAGGTGAACAAGATACTAGTTGAAGCAAGGCAAATAACTCAAGGGTCAGTGCCACAACCACTTACGGAGATAGCTTCCACTTTATGGTACCAGTTTGGTCAAAACATCAATGCCGATTCAATGGCTTCCACATGTCCTAGAGAAGGTGAACAAGATACTAGTTGAAGCAAGGCAAATAACTCAAGGGTCAGTGCCACAACCACTTACGGAGATAGATTCCACTTCATGGTACCAGTTTGGTCAGAACATCAATACCGATTCAATGGCTTCCACATGTCCTAGTTCTAGCAATAGATTCATTGATCATAGCAAATAAAACATTTATGAATATAAATTTATTTGTTCTCTTGTCATATTTCCATATGTTCAACCATGCTACATTGTGCTAGTGTTTATTCTTCTAACAGGGTGTGTGTGTGTGTTTGTGTACACACACGTATGCAAGTTTTAGATAATAGAAATAAGACGAGGGGTAAGCAAAGAAGAGGAGCTTGGGAACCTAGTGCACTTAACCAGCCAGCACCCCCATCTCGTCCTCTCCACCACCTGGGCACCAGGACATAGCCCACTCGTGACTATGCAATTCATTGTAGTGTATGGTCCGATGGACCCCCACCGGACCAGCCCAATGTGCTCAATTCCTCTCTAGAAGTTCTCTAAGTTCCATCAGACCGACAGCCAATGGTCTGATGCACCCTCTATAGCTTGGTCCGATGCCTTGTAGACCAAACCCTCGGTGTACAGTCCCTACAACACATGGTTCGATGGACCTTTGGGCCAGAGTCAGATGCCCTTAAACCCTAGCTGCGCTTTGCCAGCATGCATCGGACCACTGCCTTTGGTTCGATGGCTCCTTAAGCTAGGGCCTGATGAAACATTTGACCCTCCATTAAGCATGACCAATGGAAAAAAATAATGTCTTAAAAGACTCTAAGTGTCTCCTAACTCTAATTGACACATAACTAGTCTGTCCTTAACCTTGTCATCCATCCTTTGAAAACCCAAAAAATCAATTGGGGGCATGAAAACCATCGATTGCCCAAACCATCACCATTATCATGACCTAAGTCAAATTGCCTCTACAAAACACACGTTAATCACAAAAGATCTTGTGTAATCATTAATCACTGAAACCCAAGTAGGGGCCTTGATGCTTTCAGCTATCTAAGGCGAGAAAGGATGGGCTACCATTTTGTGCACGCGCGTAATGGATACTATCCATAGGCTGAACATGGAGTACTAAGGACAGTAACGGATAATGTCCATAAGCTGAACATAGAGTACTCAGAGCTAAAATAGTCTCTAGACTCTGAAAAGAAGAAAAAGAGAAGGTTGCAAGAGGCTATTGAGAAGGAAATGGGTGAACATATGATGTAGTGGTTGAATGCTAATGTCTTGGAATTGGGTCTAGTTGAGCTGCAAGATCTCCAAAAGTGGCTGGAAGTAGTGGACGGTGTAGTCAAAGAGAAGGTGAACATGACACTAGTTGAAGCAAGGCAAATAACTCAAGAGTTAGTGCCACAACCACTTATGGAGATAGCTTCCACTTCACGGTACCTGTTTGGTCAGCACATCAATGCCGATTGAATGGCTTCCACATGTTCTAGTTCGAGCAATGGATTATTGATCGTAGCAAATTAAACATTTATAGATGCTAAATTCTTTATTCTCTTGTCATATTTCCATATGTTCAACCATGCAAAATTGTGTTAGTGTTTATTATTCTTCTTCTTCCGGTGTGTGTGTGTGTGTGTTTGTGTACACACACGTATGCAAGTTTTAGGTAATAGAAATAAGACGAGGGTTTCGCAAAGAAGAGGAGCTTGGGAACCTAGCCCACTTAACCAGCCCGCACCCCCTTCTCCTCCTCTCTGCCACTCAACCACCAGGACATGGCCCGCACATGACTATGCGGCCCCCACCTGACTAGTCCAATGTGCTCAATTCCTCTCTTGAAGTTCTCTGTGTTCCATCGGACCGAGAGCGAATGGTCCGATGCACCCTCTGCAGCTTGGTCCGATGCCTTGTAGACCAAACCCTCGGTGTACTGTCCCTACAGCACGTGGTCCGATGGACCTTTGGGCCAAGGTCAGATGCCCTTAAACCCTAGCTGCGCTTTGCCAGCATGCATCGGACCATAGCCTTTGGTCCGATGGCTCCTTAAGCTAGGGCCTAATGAAACATTTGACCCTCAATTTGGTACGGCCAATGGAAAAATAATGTCCTAAACTACTCTAAGTGTCTCCCAACTCCAATTGACACTTAGAACTAGTCCATCCTTAACCTTGTCATCCATCGTTTGAAAACCGAAAAAATCAATAGGGGCATGAAAACCATCGATTGCCCAAACAACAACCCTTATCATCCACCTAAGTCAAATCCTCTACAAAATACACGTTAGTCACAAAGATCTTGTGTAGTCATTGTCATAACCTAGCTTGGGGCCTTGATGCTTTCAGCTATCTAAGGCGAGAAAGGATGGGCTACCATTTTGTGCACGCGCATAGCGGATACTGTCCATAGGCCGAACATAGAGTACTAGGGATAGTAACAGATACAGTCCATATGATGAACATAGAGTACTCCAAGCTACAACAGTCTCTAGACTGTGAAAATAAGAAAAAGAGAAGGTTGCAAGAGGCTATTGAGAAGGAAATGGGTGAACACATAATGTAGTGGCTGAATGCTAATGTCCTAGAATTGCGTCTAGTTGAGCTACAAGATGAGCTCCAAAAGTAGCTGGAAGTAGTGGACGGTGTGGTCGAAGAGAATGTGAACAAGATACTAGTTGAAACAAGGCAAATAACTCAAGGGTTAGTGCCACAACCACTTATGGAGATAGCTTCCACTTCACGGTAACAGTTTGATCAGCACATCAATGCCGATTGCATGACTTTCACAGGTCCTAGTTCGAGCAATGGATTCATTGATCGTAGCAAATAAAGCTTTTATAAATGTAAATTTCTTTATTCTGTTGTCATATTTTCGTATGTTCAACCACGCTACATTGTGCTAGTGCTTATTCTTCATCTTTTGGTGTGTGTGTGTTTGTGTACATGTACACACATATGCAAGTTTTAGGTAATAGAAATAAGACGAGGGGTAAGCAAAGAAGAGGAGCTTGGGAACCTAGTGCACTTAACCAGCCCGCTCCCCCTTCTCCTCCTCTCTGCCACTTGGCCACTTGGACACAACCCATCTACGACTTTGCGATTCATTGTAGTGTATGGTCCAATGGACCCCCACCGGACCAGCTCAATGTGCTCAATTCCTCTCAGGAAGTTCTCTGAGTTCCATCAGACCGAGAGCCAATGGTCCGATGTACCCTCTGTAGCTTGGTCCGATGCCTTGTAGACCAAACCCTCGGTGTGTAGTCCCAGCAGCACATGGTCCAATGGACCTTTAGGTTAGGGTCAAATGCCCTCAAACCCTAGCTGTGCTTTGCCAACATGATCGGACCATAGCCTTTGGTCCTATGACTCCTTAAGTTAGGGCCTGATACCCCATTTGACCCTCCATTTAGTATGGCCAGTGGAAAATTGATGTCCTAAGCTACTCCAAGTGTCTCCCAACTCCAATTGACACTTAGAACTAGTCCGTCCTTAACCGTGTCATCCATCCTTTGAAAACCGAAAAAATCAATTGGGGCATGAAAACCATCAATTGCCCAAACAATCACCATTATCGTGATTTAAGTCAAATTGGCTATGCAAAACACACGTTAGTCACAAAAATCTTGGGTAGTCATTAATCACCGAAACCCAACTAGGGGCCTTGGTGCTTTCAGCTATCTAGGGCGAGAAAGGATGGGCTACCATTTGTGCACGTGCGTAACGAATATTGTCCATAGGCTGAACATGGAGTACTAGGGGTAGTAACAGATACTGTCCAAAGGCTAAACATGGAGTACTCAAAGCTATAACAGTCTCTAGACTCTGAAAAGAAGAAAAAAGAGAAGGTTGCAAGAGGCTATTGAGAAGGAAATGGACGAACGCATGATGTAGTGGTTGTATGCTAATGCCTTGGAATTGGGTCTAGTTGAGCTGCAAGAGCTCCAAAAGTGGCTGGAAGCAGTGGATGGTGTAGTCAAAGAGAAGATGAACAAGATACTAGTTGAAGCAAGCCAAATAACTCAAGGGTCAGTGCCACAACCACTTATGAAGATAGCTTTCACTTAACGATACCAGTTTGGTCAGCACATCAATGCCGATTGAATGTCTTCCACAGGTCCTAGTTCGAGCAATGGATTCATTGATCGTAGCAAATAAACTTTTATAAATGTAAATTTCTTTATTCTCTTGTCATATTTCCATATGTTCAACCATGCTACATTGTACTAGTGTTTATTCTTCTTCTTCCGGTGTGTATGTGTTTGTGTACACACACGTGTGCAAGTTTTAGGTAATAGAAATAAGACAAGGGGTAAGCAAAGAAGAGGATTGTATTCATGTACAGAGAATCAGATGGATATCACACAAGACATAGGGATTTATATTGGTTTAGGTACGTGGTTGGTGATTGTAGCTATGCGCAATTTTTTTAGAACTTAGCTAAGGGCAACTGGTGAGTTGTAAGAAGTGTTGTTTCTGTCATAAGGAAGATGATCAAACACTTCTTTTTTGAATGCGAATTTTTAAAACCAATTTGGTCTATCATACAGGTCACTTCAGGGCTTTCTTAACCTCGTGGCATGCCATATATATTTGCTGGTTATGGGGAATTAGAACAAACCAGAGAATACTATGCTTGCTAGTAGTGAGCCCAACTTGTTGGTCCCTGTGGGTTTGCATGCATGGGCGTGTTGTGTGCACGCACGTGCACAAATGGGTCATCACAAGTTGAGCGAAAGAGTTGCAAATTCTCTCATGGCAACCGAATGAAAAAACTACCAAATATGGAGAAGAATATCATCAACCCAATTGATATCTGGATCTCTCTCCTACTTCCAACTTTTGTTAGCCTAAGGAGGCCAATGTTTTCACTACATTGAACAAAAGAAAGAAAAAAAGACTTTTTCAGAACAAGCAGTATTGGTTAAGCATGTCTTCTAATAAAAAAATTGTTATCTTAGTTGAGTCTTCTGGGGTAGAATGTTCTAGTTTCAACCGTAAAACTTTTACACGCATTTTTAGGAACCAAGGCGGAAATTTTGAAAGTGCTAGAATCTAATCTAGAATGAAAACCTCACAAATAGGGGGGAACGTTAAGATTGTTTACACTGATACGGATGAACCTGCTGGAGCACCAAAGATCCCCTCCAAGATCATTCTAGCACCCTGCTTGCGAACATTTTGTTAGAACTTAGAAGGCTTGAAATTTTGTATGCACAAGAAGTGGTCACATCACATCTATACACATATTGTGTTTTGCACACAACAGAAACTATTGCTCGATAGAGGTAGGGAAGACTTTGTGGTTTTCTATAAAATACACACAAAAAATAATATATCTAGAGAGAGAAACAACAGATTTTGTCACTACTACACAAATCTAATTGGAGGCGGGCGTTTCAGGTTAACGAAGGCGGGCGATGCATCTGCCTCCATCGAAAGGTCTGCGTTAATGCATACCTACGGAGGCGGTTGCTCTGCCCACCTCGGTTAATCGATTCACAAAGGCGGACACAAATGCCTGCCTGCGTAAATAGTTTCATGATTTCAAAAAGCCTGCCGAGCCTAGTTGCCCACCTAGCCTGGGCACATGGATGACGGTCTAGTGTATGGATTGATAGCTACCTTTACTTAAAAAACTTTTATAGGCTGTGCGCTTTTATGGTTTATGCAGTGGTTGGAAGTGATCTCAAGGTGTTTATATGAACTTGATGTAATTATCTTGAGTTCAATAAAATACTAATAAAAAAATACCATACTACAATAAAGTTGTTCTCATTATTCAATTCATCATGCAATTCATATGCCTCCTTTTATTCTTTTGATAATTCATGGTTATGTTAATGCTCAGTCTAATTCATGGTCAGATTACTTAGCATGCTTCTGTCTAACTGTCTTGACGGTGATTAGAGTAGCACAGTTAAACCAACATGTGTTTTCAACACATGCAAGGATGTCTCCCTTAGTGAGCCCTTGTGGTCGTGCCTTTGGGGAACTGGCACAAAACAGTAGGGTTGTGACAGGTTCTGGGAAGGCCCTTGCCACCAACATCATTTAAGCTTGTTGACCTTGCCACCGCCACCAAGCTTGAGATTTTGGTCCTCGCTTGGCATGGCAGGATTTGCATCTCATAGCTGGGAAGACTTGCGATCCTTCTTCAACTTTTTGATGACAGTGTCCATGTCCATCAGGTCAGCCACCTTCCCTTGCTCTGCGTCTATACTAGTTTGGTACACACCTGTATAGATCAATCCAATACATTTAAGATTTTCACACACAGCACAAAAGTAGCATGGTTAAACAAATGGAAATATAACTAAAGAATAAAGAAATTTACATTTATAAAAGATTTCTTTGTTACCATTAATCTTGTGTAGGACCCTCTTAACTTTCTTGAGACAGCCTTCACAGTGGATGTCCACTTTCAAGTTGCATGTCCAGGAACAAATAGAAAGAGAAAATGTTAAGCAAAGCCCTTTCTGAAGAATTGTACAGTGAAATGATTGTCAAGCTGTTTACTGCTTGATAAAAAAACTAAGCATGGAACATAAGAAAGAATACACACATGCACGCGCGCGCGCACACACATATCGGGAGAAAAGAACAGACGGTAAGACAAAGTAGAGTGGTTGAACATATGGAAATGTAACAAAAGAATAAAGAAATTTACATTTTTTAAACTTTTCTTCGTTACCATCAATCTTGGGTAGGATCCTCTTAATTTCCTTTACACACCCATCACAGTGGATACCCACTTTCAAGCCATAGCTCTAGAAACAAACAGCAACAAAAGTTAAGAAAACAGCAAGCCACTTTATAAAGACACACGGTGAAATGATTAACACACACACGCACACGCGTGCGTGTATGTGTATGTGCATGTGCATGCGTGTGTGACACACACATCTTGAGAATTGCATGCGTGCTTTTTCCTGAGTTGAAAGGAAGCAAAACGAACTCACATACATATACTGAGAATTGCCACCTTACTCACATCCTTGACCGCCTCTAAATCAACGCCATCAACAAGGAAACATGTCTCATAACTCTCTTTGTCTATCTCTGTATTGGGGGGAGAGAGAGAGAGATGATAGGGAATGGGTTTGATGGCAAAATCCACTTGACAACACGACAACCTGGTGTATGTTCCTCATCGAGTTCTTGTTGGCAAACTGCACGGATGAGACTCCCACAACAGCTGACATCAACAAAAATTCACTGATAATTAGTCTATGAATGACGAATCTGCACAAAGTTTTGCCTCTGCACAAGAAAGGAAGTTTGACTCACCAACAATGCCAAACAAGATGCAGTAAAATGCTGCGAAGATTGGCAGTGGAATTGATGCAAAGATGGCCCCAAATTTCCCTGCAAAAATAGGACATCACAATTTGAGCAAAAGAGTTGCAAATTCTCTCATGGCAACCAAATGAAAAAAAAAATAATATTGAGAAGAATATCAAAAACCCAGTTGATATTTGGATCACTCTCCTACTTCCAACTTTTATCAGCCCAAGGAGGCCAATGTTTTCTCTACATTGAAGAGAAGAAAGAAAAAGGAAGACTTTTTCAGAATAAGCAGTAATGGTTAAGCATGTCTTCTAATAACAAATTCTTAATTTAGTTGAGTCTTTTGGGGTAGAATGTTCTAGGTTCTTACTAAAAAAAGAATGTTCTAGGTTCAACCATAAAACTTTTACACACATTTTTAGAAACCAAGGTGGAAATTTTGAAGGTGCTAGAATCTTATCTAGAACGAAAACCCTCACAAGTAGGGGAGAACGCTAAGGTTGCTAAGGTTGTTTAACTGATACGGATGAACCTGCTGAGCACCAAAGATCCCCACCAAGAACATTCCAACAACATGCATGAGAACATTTTGTTAGAAGGCTCGAAATTTTGTAAGCACAGGAAGTGGTCACATCACATCTATACACATACGGTGTTTGGCACTCAACAGAAACTATTGCTCGGTAGAGGTAGGGAAGACTATGGTTTTCAATAAAACTAGGAGGATTCTCCGTGCGTTGCCGCAGGTATGAAGAAGGAATATAAATGAATTAGGATGTTAATCAGTAAGAATTAGGAGATGTATATGTATGCAGGAACATGATATATATATATATATATATATATATATATATATATATATATATATATATATATATATATATATATATATATATATATACTTGCATGTTGAGATAAATAGCCAGTGGGGCTTTGCTTAGTGGATGTTAATTGTATGTGATAGTGTTTTGCCTATGTGGATAGCTTGCATGTTGAGAGAAATAGCTAGCGGAGTTTATCTTTATAAGAGATATAGATACACACAAAAAGTAACAATATATTTTGACACAACTACACAAATCTTATTGGAGGCAGGCGTTTCAGGTTAACAGAGGCGAGCAACGCAACCGCCTCCATCGAAAGGTTTGTGTTAATGCGGACCAATGGAGGCGGTTGCTTTGCCAGCCTCGGTTAATTGATTTATGGAGGCGGACCCAAATGCTCAACTGCGTAAATAAATTCATGATTTTTTAAAAAAGCCCACCGAGCACGATAGCCCATTGATCTTGGTGCCTGGATCTACCTCCGCGCACGCCGCTAGGAGCCGCTACCCGCCCTTGCATAGCCAGAGCCACCACCGTCGAGCCTGTCATCCTCGCGCGCGCCGGCCTCCCCGCGCGTGCCGCCGCCGGATCCGCTCCCTCTTGGTTGGATCCGCGCCCCCTGTCATTGATCATGCCGGATCCACGCACCCATAGCCACCGGTGGCTGAATCCGCTCGGTGGTGGCTAGATCCGTGCCCCTGCTGTTGCTGCTGACTAGATCCACACCCCCGCTGCCTCCGGTGGCCGGTTGGAGGCCGAATCCATGTCGGGAGAGGGGGAGGGAGAAGCGCCACATGTCGGGAGAGGGACAGAGAGGGGCACCACCCTGCCTACAGGCTGTCGGGGATAGGGAGAGGGAGAGGCGCCACCTTGCCTGCCCGCTGCGGAGAGGGAGAGGGAGAGGGAGAGGGAGGGGGAGGGGGTGCGTCGCACGGGGAGAGAGGGAGCGCCACACGTCGCACGGGGAGAGGGAGGGGCGTTGCCCTGCATGCCAGCTGTGGAGAAGGAGATGGAGGGGGAGGGGTAGGGGGAGCACCGCATGGGGGATAGAGGGAGGTCTGGGCGCTCAATTGAGAGATGGACAGACTGAGAGAGATTGAGAGGAAACCCTAATTGCTGCTCTTATACAAGCCTAATAGAAGCCTGATTTGGGCTTTGGCTGGGCCTCAGCAACGATTAACCGAGGCAGACAGGCACGCCTCCGAAAATGGCCTCCATTTTCGGAGGCAGACGCCTTAAAAGGCCTGCCTCGGTAAAGCGATTTTAGGTGGCGGTCATTTTTTGACCACCTCCACAAATCAATTTTAGGAGGTGAGCAATCATGATCGCCTACGTAAATAAAATGTCCGCCTCGGTTAATGCATTTTGCGAGACGGTTAGTTGTGACCGCCTTCGTAAATAAAAACGTCCGCCTCTAAAAATCCTTAAAAATTTTCCGAGGCAGTTGGATTTGTGACCGCCTCTGTTAATGTTTAGGCAGTGTGTCGCAAAATCATTTTTCTAGTAGTATGTGTTTGAAGAAAACCAAAAGAAAGGCTAAGGACATGGAGTCAATCTCTACTGTGCTTACGTTTTTGTTTCCTTGAGACCTCCTTTGGCCCCGGAAGCTAAAGCCTTTCTTTTCTCCTTCAGCGGCTTGTGAATGGTGCTTGCAAAAAACACAAGCCAAACTAAAGAGTGGTTTAAATTGGCTAGTAGTGCGGGCACACACAGTTGAATGTAAAGTTACGTATTAAAATTGCATGAGCCTAGTGTGGTGGGGGTGGTGTGTTGTGGTTGTGGTTGTGTGTGGGTCCGTGTGTCTGCGGGTGGATTTGCATGCATGGGTGTGTTGTGTGCACGCATATGCACAAATGGGACATCACAATTTGAGAGAAAGAGTTGCAAATTCTCTCATGGCAACCTTATGAAAAAACTACTAAATATGGAGAACAAAATCGTAAACCTAGTTGATATCTGGATCACTCTCCTACTTCCAACTTTGGTCAGCCCGAGGTGGCCAATGTTTTCACTATGTTGAAGGAACGAAAGGAAAAAGAAAACTTTTTCAGAACAAGCAGTAATGGTTAATCATGTCTTCTAATAACAAATTCTTATCTCAATTGAGTCTTCTGGGGTAGAATGTTCTAGGTTCAACCATAGAACTTTTATACACAATTTTAGGAACCAAGGTGGAAATTTTGAAGGTGCTAGAATCTTATCTAGAATGAAAACCCTCACAAATAGGGGATAACGCTAAGATTATTTGACTAATACGGATGCACCTGCTGAGCACCAACGATCCCCACCAAGAACATTCCAACAGCCTGCATGAGAACATTTTGTTAGAAGGCTCGAAATTTTGTAAGCACAGGAAGTAGTCACATCACATCTATATACATACGGTGTTTGGCACACAACAAAAACTATTGCTCAGTGGAGGTAGGGAAGACTTTGTGGTTTTCTATAAAATACACACAAAAACTAATATATCTAGAGAGAGAAACAATAGATTTTGTCACTACTACACAAATCTTATTGGAGGCGGGCGATTTAGGTTAGCTGAGGCGATTGCTTTGCCCACCTCGATTAATAGATTTACGGAGGTAGACACAAATGCTCGCCTACGTAAATAATTTCAAGATGTAAAAAAAAGCCCACCGAGCCCGGTGGCCTATCGAGCCTGGTGCTTGGATCTGCCCACTACTAGGAATATCCACTTCTATGATGGTCAACTTTCGTCACAGAAGGAGCCAAATTCATCATAATTTCAGTTTTATGACGAATTTATAACGAAAAACGGTTCGTCATAGAAGTCGCGACATACTTGAATTTCTATGACGATTTTCGCAAATCGTCGTAGAAGTGGCTTGATCTGTGACGAAAAACAGGACGTCATAGAACTGTTTTGGCATGCATGGCGGGGGGCCGGCACGCTGGTGGGTGCTTCTATTGGAGGTGCTTTCCACGTGTACATGCTATAGCTAGTTGCATTGGAGATGGTTCGGGTACGTGTCACCTTCTTATTGAAAAACGTGGCCATCTCTAGTTCTTGCACGTTTCAGGTTCTTACCAGAGCACGTGTCGGTTCCCTGTTGTTCCACATGTCAGTTTTCTACTGGCACAGATGTCATGTTACCACTAGATCACGTGTCACTTCTTTATTGGACCACGTGTCGTATTATTATTGGTCCATGTCTCCATTTCTTATTTGACCACGCGTCACGATGATATCCGTCCACGTGTTGTATTTTTATACGTCCACGTGGCTTGACGATTTCCTTCCACATGTCAGATTTTTAATAACCCACGTGTCATGCCCCGGCTAATTCACGTGTCATGCACTGGTTGGTCCACATGTCACATTTTTATTTGATCATGTGGCATGTCCTGGTTCTACCGCGTGCATGACTAATTACATCAGAAAAGTAATTCGAGATCGTCACTGCTACACAGATTGACAACATAATTATTCAAGCTGGCAATCAAATACCAACAATTAACATTTCACACGTTAGCAGTAAGCCACTAACAGAGTATCACCACAACAAACCATCACATGAGTCCACACAACAGACCACAAAAGTTCACCGCATCAGGCCGTAGGAGTTGAAGACTGAGAGTTAATTACCAGGAGAGCTTAAGCGCATTGCTTGCTCACAGAGCATATTGTACTCCTCCTATTGCTGTTTCTTGAATTCCTCAAACTCCCTTTTAGACTCTTCTATCTTCCTCTTCAGTACATCCACTAGTTCGACGAGGACAGCGGTACTTTCTTATTCACCAGCAAGCTGCTCCCGAAGTGTCATCTCCGCCGATGTCTCTGCTCTGGTTGAGCTTCTTAGGATACGAGCATTCTTCAAAAAAAAAGGTTTTTCCTGCTTGCCTGGGAGGGGGGCTTGCCCTAGGAGAGGCAGACGACCTTGGAAACAACATTAGCACTAGTCATTGGTTACTACCCATCAGCAATAGGTTCCGCTTGCATAGTTTCCATAGATTCCTGCAAAATTTAGTCAATAAAACAATAGGTTACAGATAGTAGAAGAGGACTTCCATTTTCAGAGGCGGACGCCTTAAAAAGCCTGCCTCAGTAAATCTATTTTAGGTGACGGTCATTTTTTGCCGCCTTCGTAAATCAATTTTAGGAGGCGAGCAATCGTGATCGCCTACGTAAATAAAATATCTACCTTGGTAAATGCACTTTGCAAGACGGTTAATTGTGACCGCCTCCGTAAATAAAAACGTCCACCGCCGAAAATCCTTAGACATTTTCCGAGGCAGTTGGATTTTGTGACCGCCTCTGTTAATGCTTAGGCAGTGTCTCGCAAAATCATTTTTGTAGTAGTGTGTGTTTGAAGAAAACCATAAGCAAGGATTGTTATCAAGAGGATAAGAAAAAAGTAAGGAGGTAGGAGGAACATGATACTCCTCTATGTCATTAACATCAAGCTGAGGACATGGAGTCAGTCTCTACTGTGCTTACCCTTTTTGTTTCCTTGAGACCTCCTTTGGCCCCAGAAGCTAAAGCCTTTCTTTTCTCCTTCAGCGGATTGTGAAAGGTGCTTGCAAAAAACACTAGCCAAATTAAATAGGGGTTTAAATTGGCTACTAGTATGGGCACACATGTCACACCCAAAATTTCCTATTTTGGGTTGTGCATGAAAAACACTAAATAAAATAAATAATTTCAATATTTGAATAAATTTATTAGATAAGTTAAGTTGCTGCTAATTTAAATATAGAAAATAGTGGTTTTAAACTTTTTCGTATTAATTTGATAATGTGGTGTTTGTGTGATGCTTGTCTTTGGTGTTGGTGAGTGCTATTATTTTCAAAATACTATAGGACGACGATTACTTCTCATCGGAAAACTTTTTGGCATTTTCTGGATTTAAAATTTCAATTTCTGTGAGCTTAATCTTTTTCCTTGATCTCTTCATCAATCTTTTCATGAGCTCCAAATACTTTATTTGGGTTCCTCATGTTCCATAATGTCTCTAAAAAATTCCCTCGAATTTTCGGAGCTTTCGGAGTATTTTTCGCGGCTTAAATAATAATTCTGGACTTCTCTAGAATTATTTTATCCACAAAATTAATTAATTCTGAAAATAATAAATACCTCATTTTCCACCAAAGCCTGTGTGCAATAATCCTAAATGCCCATTCATTTATTTACTAATAGGCTTTAATAATTAATTAGGCCTATTAGTAAAGATAGAGGGTGCAACGTCAATTAGCACCATATCGCTAGTTGATATGGAGGTGGAGAGTTTTCCTCCCTATATATACGTACCTACCCCTTAGGCAAAGCACACCAAAACTACCGTAAGAGGAGCCCCTAGTTTGGGAAATCTCTCGTGTAGTAAATTAGAATTTTCTCCCTTCTTATCGCGAGCCGCCGCTCGTAACTCCCTCCATCCCTCGCCGAAGTTCTGTATCTACAGCTTGCGTTCTGGCGAACTTCCTACGAAGGTTCGACGAGCTTTTCCGACCACCTCGGACATCTCCGGCGAATTCCGTTTCCACTCCGAGGTTTGTCTCGTCATTCTCTTCACCGGCACATCTTTCTTTTCACGAATCCATTATCCATTCGTCGTTTCCCTAATTTTCTTCCTCTTTTCTGGCGAGAAGCTTCCATGGATGGCGCTACTCTCCGGCCGGCAGGCTGAGACATCTAGGCCGAGGCCCGTTTCTTGCGTGCACAGTGTGCAGCTCCTCCGTGGCCACGATGGCCATGTTCTGTACGTGCAGTCCGTCCAAGGAAGAAACAGCTATTGGTAAATCTCTTGAAATCCTTTTCTTCTCTCTTGATTCGTAACATAACAGCACCAGTTGCCTGTTCCTCATCACCTCTCTATGTATTCTATGTACGTATACAGTTCTGTACGTACGTCTTGCCGTGTCCTGCAGGCAACAGCAGACCAGAGCTCATGCGTATGTGCAGCTCGGCCTGTAGCAGGTCACCGACGCCCCTCCAGCTGTTGGATGCCGAGCCTTTTCCCCCGCTACAAGAAGTCCCACGACCAGAGATTTCATGGTAGCCATATTCTGTACGTAAATGGACCAAAGAAGAGGATGAGGTATTCACAGTTTTGTCACCGAACGAGATTAGGCTTAGTTTAATCGTTTTAATTCCGTTTTACTCCGTTCAAGTTGTGTTAGAATCGTGTCGTCGCGCTCTACGCGGTAGTACCAACGTTGGTCATGTCTCATAATTATAAATTTATTGATTTAGAAACTTTTTAATTAATAATTATTTAATCGCTGTTAATTAGAAAATAACTAAGGGTTGCAATTTCATTCGCGTCGTGTCGTGTTTGTGTCAACGTAAATTATGTATTAGTAACGATGTTTATCTTGTCACTTGATTATGAATTTATTAATTTAAATAGTAATTAGATTAATATATTTATTTAATAGCTTTCCAATTAAAAGAAATCCTGGTTTAAATCCGTTCTTGTTGTTTTGCAATAGTGCCGATCGAAGTTATGTGTTAGCAACAACGTTTAACATGTCTTACATCTTTGAAATTTATAAGTTAAATATTAATTTGATTTATGCTTGTGCAATTGAGTTTCTAATTAAACGCAACACGGGTTTATACTTCAGCCTGTTCTAAATTAATGTTAATCTAATTAATATTAAACTAAATGTCTTTTGAATTATAAGATGCTTAGTTCAACCTTGAAACATAAGTGCTTTCGTTCAGTTGTCATATGTTTTCTATATATATAGTTCAATATTAAATTGATTAATATGTTTAGTGTACAATATATTTTAAATTAAAATTTGCTTAGTCTAAGTACGTTACATATATGATAGACTTGTGTAGATAATTTTACATTACAGTACGTATCTGCTCTTCATAGTTATACAGCTTTAATCCTCGAGCATTTATTCGTTTGAAATCTATTTTGCTCCAATTAAGTTGCGTTAGATTCGCATCGACGTTCTCTGTGCAGTAGCACTAATGTTTTTCATGTCATATGCTTTTCCATATATAGCTGAATACTATATTAATTAATATGTTTGATATTAGTTTTATAATTAAAAATAATATATAATCTTGTCACGTCAGTCCTTTGTAACTAAGCATGAACTTAGCTAATGGCAACTTAAATATGTTTAAATTATGATTTACTTAGCCCAAGCACATATCTCATATAATTGAAATAGTTGTTCTCATATGTTCTTTTATCTCTGCAAAGTCGGCAATACTTATAAATAAAATATGACCAGGGTTAAATCTAGCTTTGTAATTTAATTGTTTAATCTAATTTTAGAATATTTCTTCAGAATGTTTATCACCTTATTTCAATAACTAATATGCATTAAGTTTATAGTCGGTCTTCTGCGTTATGTTATAATCGTCTTGATAGTCGCGTGTCCTCTTTAATGGTAGCTCCGTTATCCGTCGTTCTTGCGTTTTCATGACTGTAGCAACGTACCGTGTCGTTTAGTGCGCTCTCTTTTAAAGCGTTTCTTTTGTTTGATGCATGTTCTTAGATGTGTCTGTTGTTTGTCTATGTGTGGTGCTTTGCTGCGAGTAGAGGAAACGTGGTTTATTAGCAATGAAGACGGGAAGCTAAGGATCGACAAGTATAACAGAGGCTGAAGATTTCTCAGTAGCTAACTTTGGAAGAAAGGCAAGTATAGCATGGGATCATCCTTGTTTCCTATTCACCTTTAATACACTTAATTCATGTGCATGTGTCTACCTTGTTACCCCTAAGGATATCCTAGCTTTTGTATCTTGTACCTTGACACCGGTGGAACATTGCATTGGGTAGTGATGCTAGTGCTCTTTTTGAATAACCATGATCTGTAACTTGACTAATGTTATATGCAATAAACGTTTAAAAGATGCTTTAAAGCAATATGTCTCAAGAGGGCTAGAGCATATTTGGTTGTTTTTATGGTGCTCTAGTTTCTCTCCATAAGGACTTATCTGTAAGCGAACATCCGGGACTTACAGTACAACTATGAGAGCTATATGGCTCTGGCTTTAGCTCAGTATAAGGACCTTTTCTAGCTTGTTAGAGGTTACCCTTGTGGCGCAAATGGGGTAAAGCAGACTGTGGATCCCTGCGTGGTGTATCACACGGACTGACTTCTGAAACCTAGCGGCCCTAACTTGTTAGACGAACCTTTGAAAGGCTTCATAGTGATTCCTTGCCTGCTCACCTTGGAAGTGTTTTGGGAGTCGCGATCCCGGGCATATGGGTAATCACGACTCACAGTGAAAGTGTACAACCTCTGCAGAGTGTAAAACTGTTATAACAGCCGTGCTCACGGTCACGAGTGGCCTTGGACCCTTACAGAATAAATGATGAACACTGATGATAATGATAATACTGATGATATTGATGTTCACTAATGATTATTGTTTTTTGCTATACATTATTCTTGTTTACATGATCATGAGGTTATTTGGGCTTATGTAACTTGTTGCTACTCAAATGCTAAAAAGATGACTCACTAAAAGCTATTGCAGTAAACCCGTGTCAAACCTTTTTGAGCCTCATGAACCCTGTGTTATACTTGTTGAGTTCGACATGGACTCACTCTTGCTATTTCCACCACACTCCAGTGTGTAGTAAGGTGCTACTTAGAAGAAGGATGAAGGTGTAGTGGAGTTTTCAGAAGTCTTTCAGAAGTGCTTGGCATATGGAGCCACCAGTCAGCCGTCCCTGAGAAGAATGGAGCCTGAAGTTTAGTCACCGTTCCGCGATACTCTGATGTAAGTGTTAATATAGCTATGTATACTTTATATAATAACATTGTTTCTGATATTTTTTTCATTCTGGCATATGTGTGGACTTCCTGGGCACACATATGATGAGCCTGGTTTTGTTCTTTAGAAAACCGGGTGTGACAACACACAGTTGAATGTAAAGTTATGTATTAAAATTGCATGAGTCTAGTGTGGTGGGGGTGGTGTGTTGTGGTTGTGGTTGTGTGTGGGTTCGTGTGTCTGTGGGTGGGTTTGCGTGCATGGGTGTGTTGTGTGCACGCACGTGCACAAAAGGGCATCACAATTTGAGTGAAAGAGTTGCAAATTCTCTCATGGCAACCTTATGAAAAAAAACTACCAAATATGGAGAACAATATCATAAACCCAGTTGATATCTGGATCACTCTCCTACTTCCAACTTTGGTCAGCCCAAGGTGGCCAATGTTTTCACTACATTGAAGAAACAAAAGAAAAAAAGAAAACTTTTTTCAGAACAAGCAGTAATGGTTAAGCATGTCTTCTAACAACAAATTTTTATCTTAGTTGAGTCTTCTGGGGTAGAATGTTCTTAGGTTCAACCATCGAACTTTTACACACAATTTTAGGAACCATGGTGGAATTTTTGAAGGTGCTAGAATCTTACCTAGAATGAAAACCCTCACAAATAGGGGAGATCTCTAAGTTTATTTAACTGATTCAGATGAACCTGCTGAGCACCAAAGATCGCCACCAAGAACATTCCAACACCCTACATGAGAACATTTTGCTAGAAGGCTCGAAATTTTGTAAGTACAAGAAGTGGTCACATCACATCAATACACATACAGTGTTTGGCACACAACAGAAACTATTGCTCAGTGGAGGTAGGGAAGACTTTATGGTTTTCTACAAAATACACACAAAAACAAATATATCTAGAGAGAGAAACAATAGATTTTGTCACTACTACACAAATCTTATTGGAGGCGGGCGTTTTAGGTTAATGGAGGCGATTGCTTTGCCCACCTCGGTTAATCGATTTACGGAGGTGGACACAAATGCTCGCCTACGTAAATAATTTCAAGATTTTAAAAAAAAGCCTGCCGAGCCTGAGAGCCCATCGAGCCCAGTGCCTGGATCTGCCCCCGTGCATGCTACTAGGAGCCGCTACCCGCCCTTGCACAGCCGTAGCCACCACCGTCGAGCTCGTCATCCCCACGTG
Source organism: Saccharum hybrid cultivar R570 (assembly GCA_038087645.1). Classification (NCBI taxonomy): domain Eukaryota; kingdom Viridiplantae; phylum Streptophyta; class Magnoliopsida; order Poales; family Poaceae; genus Saccharum; species Saccharum hybrid cultivar. The sequence goes on along the minus strand of JAQSUU010000493.1, from coordinate 7,351,398 downwards.
TCGGAGGTGTCCTAGCAGCCGGATTCGGCATCCCAGCGCGCGCCACCGCTGTATCCGCTCGCTCTTGGTCAGATCCGCGTCCCCCGTCGCTGCTCATGCCGGATCCACGCACCCGCAACCGCTGGTGGCCGAATCTGCTCATTGGTGGCCAGATCCATGCCCCCGCCGCCACTGCTGACTAGATCCACACCCCGCCGCCATTAGTGGTCGGTTGGAGGCTGGACCCACGCCGAGAGAGGGAGAGGGAGAGGCGCCGCGTGTCGGGAGAGGTAGAGGAAGGGTCGCTGCCCTGTCTACCAGCTATCGGGGAGAGGCAGAGGGAAAGGAGCTGCCCTGGCTGCTAGCTATGGAGAGGGAAAGGGAGGGGGTGGCAGTCCATCGCACGGGGAGAGAGGGAGTGCCACGCCTCACACGGGGGAGAGGGAGGGGCACTGCCCTGCATGCTAGCTGTGGAGAAGGAGATGGAGGGGGAGGGGGAGGGGGAGGGGGAGGGGGAGCACCGCATGGGGGAGATGGGGAGGGCTGGGCGCTCAATTGAGAGAGGGACAGACTGAGAGAGATTGAGAGGAAACCCTAACTGATGCTCTTATACAAGCACGATAGAAGCTTGATTTGGGCTTTGGCTGGGCCTCAGCCATGATTAACCGAGGCAGACAGGCCTGCCTCCGAAAATGACCTCCATTTTTCGGAGGCAGACGCCTTAAAAGATCGCCTCCGTAAATCAATTTTAGGAGGTGAGCAATCGTGATTGCCTACATAAATAAAATGTCCACCTTGATAAATGCATTTTGTGAGATGGTTAATTGTGATCGCCTCCATAAATAAAAATGTCCGCCGCCGAAAATCCTTAGACATTTTCTGAGGCAGTTGGATTTTGTGACCGCCTCCGACCCTCCGTTAATGTTTATGCAGTGTCTCGCAAAATCATTTTTGTAGTAGTGTATGTTTGAAGAAAACCATAAGTAAGGATTGTTATCAAGAGGCTAAGAAAAAAGTAAGGAGGTAGGAGGAAGAGAATACTCCTCTATGTCTATTAACATCAAGCTGAGGACATGGAGTCAATCTCTACTATGCTTACGCTTTTTGTTTCCTTGAGACCTCCTTTGGCCCCAGAAGCTAAAGCCTTTCTTTTCTCCTTCAGAGGATTGTGAAAGGTTCTTGCAAAAAAACACTAGCCAAATTAAAGAGGGGCTTAAATTGGCTACTAGTATAGGCACACACAGTTGAATGTAAAGTTATGTATTAAAATTGTATGAGACTGGTGTGGTGGGGGCGGTGTGTTGTGGTTGTGGTTGTGTGTGGGTTCATATGTCTACGGGTGGGTTTGTGTGCATGGGTTTGTTGTGTGCACGCACGTGCACAAATGGGACATCACAATTTGAGTGAAAGAGTTGCAAATTCTCTCGTGCCAACCTTATGAAAAAACTACCGAATATGGAGAACAATATCGTAAACCCAGTTGATATCTGGATCACTCTCCTACTTCCAACTTTGGTCAGCCCAAGGTGGCCAATGTTTTCACTACATTGAAGAAACAAAAGGAAAAAAGAAAACTTTTCATAACAAGCAGTATTGGTTAAGCATGTCATCTATTAGCAAACTCTTATCTTAGATGTGTCTTCTGGGGTAGAATGTTCTAGGTTCAACCATAAAACTCTTACACACATTTTTAGGAACCAAGGTGCTAGAATCTTATCTAGAATGAAAACCCTCACAAATAGGGGAGAACGCTAAGTTATTTAACTGATACGGATAAACCTGCTGAGCACCAAAGATCCCCACCAGGAACTTTCCAACACCCTGCATGAGAACATTTTGCTAGAAGGCTCGAAATTTTGTAAGCACAAGAAGTGGTCACATCAGATCTATACACATATGGTGTTTGGCACACAACAGAAACTATTGCTCGGTGGAGGTAGGGAAGACTTTATGGTTTTCTAGAAAATACACACAAAAAAATAATATATCTAGAGAGAGAAACAATAGATTTTGTCACTACTACACAAATCTTATTGGAGGCAGACGTTTCAGGTTAATGGAGGCAGTTGCTTTGCCCACCTCGGTTAATCGATTTACGGAGGCAGACACAAATGCTCGCCTGCATAAATAATTTCAAGACTTTTAAAAAAAGGCCCACCGAGCCCGGTAGCCCGTCGAGCCCGGTGCCTAGATCTACCCCCACACATGCCGCTAGGAGCCGCTACCCGCTCTTGCATAGCTGGAGCCACCACTATCGAGCCCGTCATCCCCGCACGCTAGAGGTATCCTAGCCGCCGGATCCGGCCTCCCAGCGCGCACTGCCGGCGGATCCACTCGCTCTTGGTCGGATCTATGCCCCCCGTCGTTGCTCGTGTCGGATCCATGTGCCCATAGACGTCGGTGGCTGAATCCACTCGGTGGTGGCTGGATCCATGCCCCCGCCACTTCTGCTGACCGGATCCACGCCCCCGCCACCTCTGGTGGCCGGTTGGTGGCTGGATCTGCCACCGGTGGCCAGTTGGAGGCTAGATCCGCGTCGGGAAAGGGGGAGGGAGAGGCATCGCGTGTCGGGGGGGCGCCACCTTGCCTACCGGCTATAGGGGACAGGGAGAGGGAGAGGAGCCATGCTACCTATCGGTTATGGAGAGGGAGAGGGAGGGGGAGGGGGTGCGTCGCATGAGGAGAAAGGGAGCGCCACACATTGCACATGGGAGAGGGAGGGGTGTTGCCCTGCATGCCAGCTGTGGAGAAGCAGAGGGAGGGGGAGGGGGCAGGGGAGTACCACAAGGGGGAAAGAGGGAGGGCCGGGCACTCAATTCAAAGAGGGACAGACGGAGAAACAGATTGAGAGGAAACCCTAATTGCAGCTCTTATATACAAGCCCGATAGAAGCCCAATTTGGGCTTTGGCTGAGCCTCAGCCACGATTAACCGAGGCAGACAGGCTAAGGCAGACGCCTTAAAAGGCCTGCCTCGATAAATCAATTTTAGGTGGCGGTCATTTTTTGACCGCCTCCATAAATAACTTTTAGGAGGCGAGCAATCGTGATCACCTACATAAATAAAATATCTGCCTCGGTAAATGCATTTTGTGAGACGGTTAATTGTGACCGCCTTCGTAAATGAAAATGTCTGCCTCTAAAAATCCTTAGACATTTTGTGAGGCAGCTGAATTTTGTGACCGCCTCTGTTAATGTTTAGGCAGTGTCTCGCAGAATCATTTTTGTAGTAGTGTGTGTTTGAAGAAAACCAAAAAGAAAGGCTAAGCACATAGACTCAGCCCCTACTGTGCTTACCGTTTTTATTTCCTTGAGATTTCCTTTGGCCCCAGAAGCTAAAGCCTTTCTTTTCCCCTTCAGCGGATTGTGAATGGTGCTTGCAAAAAAAAACAAGCCAAATTAAAGAAAGGTTTAAATTGGCTACTAATGCGGGCACACACAGGTGAATGTAAAGTTACGTATTAAAATTGCATGAGTGTGGTGTGGTGGGGGTGGTGTGGTGTGGTTGTGGTTGTGTGTGGGTTCGTATGTCTGCGTGTGGGTTTGCGTGCATGGGTGTGTTGTGTGCACGCACATGCACAAATGGGACATCACAATTTGAGAGAGAGTTGCAAATTCTCTCGTGGCAACCTTATGAAAAAAACTACCGAATACGGAGAACAAAATCGAAAACCCAGTTGATATCTGGATCACTCTCCTACTTCCAACTTTTGTCAGCACAAGGAGGCCAATGTTTCACTACATTGAAGAAACGAAAGAAAAAAGAATTTTTTTTAGAACAAGCAGTAATGGTTAAGCATGTCTTCTAATAACAAATTCTTATCTTAGTTGAGTCTTCTGGGGTAGAATGTTCTTGGTTCAACCATAAAACTTTTACACACATTTTTAGGAACCAAAGTGGAAATTTTGAAGGTGCTAGAATCTTATCTAGAATGAAAACCCTCACAAATAGGGGAGAACGCTAAGATTGTTTAACTGATACGGATGAACCTGCTGTCTGCTGAGCGCTAAAGATCCCCACGAAGAACATTCCAACACCCTGCACAAGAACATTTTGTTAGAAGGCTCAAAATTTTGTAAGCACAAGAAATGGTCACATCACATCTATACACATATGGTGTTTGGCACACAACAGAAACTATTGCACGGTGGAGGTAGGGAAGACTTTATGGTTTTCTATAATATACACACAAAAAATAATATATCTAGAGGGAGAGGGAGGGGAGCACTGCACCGGGGAAAGAGGGAGGGGTGGGCGCTCAATTGAGAGGGAGAGACTGAGAGAGAGATTGAGAGGAAACTCTAACCGCTGCTCTTATACAAGGCCGATACAAGCCTGATTTGGGCTTTGGCTGGGCCTCGTCCATGATTAACCGAGGCAGGCAGGCCATTTTTGGAGGTGGACGCCTTAAAAGGCCTACCTCAACAAATCGGTTTTAGGAACCGCTACCATAAATCGATTTTTAGAGGCGGGCAATCGTGACTGCCTTTGTAAATAAAATGGCCACCTCCATAAATGCATTTTGCGAGACGGTTAGTCAGGACCGCCTCCATAAATAAATATGTCCGCCTCCGAAAATCCTTAGGCATTTTCTGAGGCTGTTGGATTTCGTGACCGCCTCTGTTAATGTTTAGGCAATGTCTCGCAAAATCATTTTTGTAGTAGTGTGTTTCAAGAAAACCATAAGCAAGGATTGTTATCAAGAGGCTAAGAAAAAAGTATAGGATGTAGGAGGAAGAAAATACTCCTCTATGTCTATTTACATCAAGCTAAGGACATGGAGTCAGTCTCTATTGTGCTTACCCTTTTTGTTTCCTTGAGACCTCCTTTGGCCCCAGAAGCTAAAGCCTTTCTTTTCTACTTCAGCGGATTGTGAATGGTGCTTGCAAACAACACTAGCCAAGTTAAAGAGGGGTTTAAATTGGATACTAGTGCGGGCACACACAGTTGAATGCAAAGTTACGTATTAAAATTGCATAAGTGTGGTGTGGTGGGGGTGGTGTGTTGTGGTTGTGGCTGTGTGTGGGTTCGTGTGTCTACGGGTGGGTTTTTGTGCATGGGTGTGTTGTGTGCATGCACGTGCACAAATGGGACATCACAATTTGAGCGAAAGAGTTACAAATTCTCTCATGGCAACCTAACCAAATATGGAGAACAATATCGTAAACTCAGTTGATATCTGGATCACTCTCCTACTTCCAACTTTGGTCAGCCCAAGGTGGCCAATGTTTTCACTACCTTGAAGAAATGAAAGAAAAAAGAAAACTTTTTTAGAACAAGCAGTAATGGTTAAGCATGTCTTCTAATAACAAATTTTATCTTAGTAGAGTCTTCTGGGGTAGAATGTTCTAGGTTGAACCATAGAACTTTTACACACATTTCTAGGAACCAAGGTGGAAATTTTGAAGGTGCTAGAATCTTATCTAGAATGAAAACCCTCACAAATAGGGGAGAACGCTAAGTTATTTAACTGATACATATAAACCCGCTGAGCACCAAAGATCCCCACTAAGAACATTCCAACACCCTGCATGAGAACATTTTGCTAGAAGGCTTGAAATTTTGTAAGCACAAAATGGTCACATCACATCTATACACATACGGAGTTTGGCACACAACAGAAACTATTGCTTGGTGGAGGTACGGAAGACTTTATGGTTTTCTATAAAATACACACAAAAAATAATATATCTAGAGAGAGAAACAACAGATTTTGTCACTACTACACAAATCTTATTGGAGGCGGGTGTTTCAGGTTAACGGAGACGGTCAACGCAACTGCATGCCTCCGTCAAAAGGTTTGTGTTAATGCAAACCAATGGAGGCGGTTGCTTTGCCCGCCTCGGTTAATTGATTTATGGAGGCAGGCACAAATGCCCGCCTGCGTAAATAATTTCACGATTTAAAAAAAGCCCACCGAGCCTGATGCCTGGATCCGCCCCCGCGCATGCCGCTGGGAGCCACTACCCGCCCTTGCACCGCCGGAGCTACCACCGTTGAGCCTGTCACCCCCATGTGCGCCGGAGGTGTCCCAGCCGCCGGATTCGGCCTCCCCATGTGTGCCGCTGCCAGATCCGCTCACTCTTTGCCGGATCCGCGCCCCCCGCCTCTTCTCGTGTTGGATGTAAAGTTACATATTAATTGCATGAGTGTGGTGTGGTGGGGGTGGTGTGGTGTGGTTGTGGTTGTGGTTGTGTGTGGGTTCATGTGTCTGCGGGTGGGTTTGCGTGCATGGGTGTGTTGTGTGCGCACACGTGCACAAATGGGACATCACAATTTGAGCGAAACAGTTGCAAATTCTCTCATGGCAACCATATGAAAAAAAAACTACCAATATGGAGAACAATATCGTAAACTCAGTTGATATCTGGATCACTCTCCTACTTCCAACTTTTGTCAGCCCAAGGAGGCCAATGTTTTCACTACATTGAAGAAACAAAAGGAAAAAGAAGACTTTTTTGGAACCGGCAGTAATGGTTAAGCATGTCTTCTAATAACAAATTTTTATCTTAGTTGAGCCTTCTGGGGTAGAATGTTCTAGGTTAAACCATAAAATTTATACACGCATTTTTAGGAACCAAGGTGGAAATCTTGAAGGTGCTAGAATCTTATCAAGAATGAAAACCTCACAAATAGGGGGGAACGTTCAGATTATTTACACTGATACGAACCTGCTGGAGCACCAAAGATACCCTCCGATAACATTCCGATACCCTGCACGAGAACAATTTTTTAGAAGGCTCTAAATTTTGTAAGCACATGAAGTGGTCACATCACATCTATACACATATGGTGTTTGCCTGTTTGGCACACAACAGAGACTATTGCTCGGTGGAGGTAGGGAGGACTTTGTGGTTTTCTATAAAATACACAAAAAATAATATATCTAGAGAGAGAAACAATAGATTTTGTGTTTGAAGAAACCCATAAGCAAGGATTATAATCAACTTATCAAGAGGCATGGGTGTGTTGTGGTTGTGTTTGTGGGTTCGTGTGTCTGCAGGTGGGTATGCATGCATGAGTGTGTTGTGTGCACGCACGTGCGCAAATGGTAGCCCGTCCTCTCCTGCCTTAGGGCCATTTCAATAAATAGAAGTACTCATAGGCATCGAATCCATCAAAGCACACGTTGGATGTGCTTGCCTTGCAAAGAACCTAGACAAAACAACATATAAGTGCATTCATGTTTTCTATTTTACTTTGTCGTGTGGGGTGAATGAAAAAATTGTAGGATAAGAACAATTACTGGTACTACTAAAAGAAGGTAACATGCTATTAGAGAGAGAGAGAGAGCAGATTTTAGGATTCTTGACTAAGAATTAGCATTGCTAGTAAACACATTGAGAAATAGCTAGTGGAGTAAAAGCAAATCCTTTTATAAAACCTTAGCTAAAATTCCACTTTATCTCAAAACCTAGATAATCCAAAAGCCCACCCAAAAATCTGAACCCAAATAAGTCCTAGTTCTATCAGTCATCAAACCGAGATGACAGTCAATGTCCATACAATCATCACATTGTCTCTGCCTAATTCCTCCTTGTCTTAGTCCAAATCACACCAGCCCGATGATGGGCTCTCCTCCCTCGATGCCAGTCACTAGCCTCGCAGATCGACACCAGCAAGCCTCCTCCCTACCCGACGCCTGCTCGTATATGCCAAATCACCTATTCTCGAAACCAGCTACCCTCCTCCACCCATAACACCTCCTCCCCGTCTTACCTCTCTCTACTAGATTTGTTGCACGGCCGATGCCTCCATCCACAGTGGGGAGGCTAAGTTAGTCTGGATCCACAAATTGATTTCTTCTCATTGTAGATTAATTTCTTGTTCTCAAGTTTAGACTTATTTTGATCCATCCAAACCATGCTAGGCCATTTTTTGAGAATGCTGGAGGGGCTTGCGCCCCTACAGATAATTTTATTGAAAGAAAAAAAGCACCAAATTTACAACGTAATAAATTACAGTCTCCTAAGGAATAGGGGCATCAGGGAACATCAAAAGATACAAAAAAAAACAGCCACAACGCAGGGTTCAAATGAATTGTTGTAGCCATTGATCAAAAGCTTGAGAGGATCTTGTACTGACTCTGTTCGAAAGCAAATTTATCTCCTTTTGAAATACTCTTCTATTAGCCATTAATTCCGGCTGGATGTCGTTGAAAATGAAAGCATTCCTTGTAGTCCAAATTGCCCAACAGAGAAGGATTATTGTTTCCATGTAAAACTGTGAGTTTACTGCATCTCTGAGGAAGACCATGCTATCAGGGAAATCTGACTCAGAAGGAATGTCAACTCCTATGAACTCCCAGCATTGATTTGCAAATTCACATTGCAGAAAAAGATGATGAACTGTTTCTTCTGTGTTCTGAGCACAGAGGACACAACTGTATCATTGAAGAAACATGTTTTTCCTTCTGAGAATGTTCCTTGTACTTAACCTGTCTTTCAGCAAAAGCCAAAAGAACACCTTATGCTTTGGCTGACAATAACATTTCCAAATCCATTGAATAGAAGGTGATGCTGTGAGTGACCCATCAAAATCTTGTAGGCTCTTGAAGATGAAAATTTATTCCCCCATCAATATTGCTAGATGTAATGCTCTGTATTCAACTGTAAGCCTGCTAGTTCCTGGGTTACAAGATGAAGCTGACTGTATGTTGTTTCTGAAATTGGGAGATGTAGCAGTTGAGTCAGATCATCATGCTCCCATGCAGCTGCAACAGAGATGGTTTTATTCTTGGCAAAGGAGAATAGCTCTGGAAAATTGATTTCTAAGCTTTGTTCTCTCCAATTGTCTTTCCAAAACAGACAGGTTACACCATCTCTGATCTGAACTTGTGCCATCTGCTTGAAACTCAAAAGGTTTTTTAGGTTATCCCTCCACCAAAAAGACCCTTTCTTAGTTGTAGTTGGTAGTCTTCCATTTGCATAATGTTTCTCCCAAACTATCTAAACCCAGGGAATTTGTGCTTTATTGAAAAACTTGTGTAAGTTTTTGAGCAGCAGTGCCTTGTTTTGCTCCTCAATGTTGATTACTCCTAGGCCTCCTTCTTCTTTAGGTGTGCAAATTATTGGCCATGCTGCTTTTGGTTGTCCCTTTCCATTCATACCTGACCCCCTCCACAAGCACTGTTTTCTGTATTTATCTATTTGTTTGACCACAGTTTTTGGAAGAGCTAGGGTGCACATGTAGAAGGTTGGGAGTGCAGTGAAAACTGCATTGGTCAGTTCTAGTTTGCCAGCCTAAGAGAGGAAATTAGATACACTGGCCAGTCTTCTCTCACATTTGTTAACTAGGGGCAGATAATCTTGGACTCTCTATATTTATCTATCTGTTTGACCACAGTTTTTGGAAGAGCTAGGGTGCACATGTAGAAGGTTGGGAGTGCAGTGAAAACTGCATTGGTCAGCTCTAGTCTGCCAGCCTAAGAGAGGAAATTAGATACACTGGCCAGTCTTCTCTCACATTTGTCAACTAGGGGCAGATAATCTTGGACTCTCGGTTTAGTTAAGCCCAAAGGAAGCCCTAAGTAGGTGAATGCAAATGAGCCTTTGGAGCATCCAAATGTTCTTGCCAATTGATCTAATCTCTCCTCTGTAGTTATTGATTTGAGAAGTTTTGTTGATTAATCCAAAACTATTCTCACGAACTTTATCTATCTTATTCTGACAAAGTTTGAGGGCAACAGAGTTGAAGAACTGAGGTTTGTCGCTGACTCGGCAAGGCACCTAGCTGCTAGCCCTTGCCATCACCTTTTCTAGGGACTAGGCTTTCCACTTCAAGGGTGTGTTAGAGCTAAGGGAAGTTGCTAGTGAGTTGATGCTCATCAATCAATGCTCTAGCCACAAAATAATTTAAGGAGATATTAGGCGATTAGTAAGAGTGCTTTTTGAAGTACCTAGGCTTAGTTAGAGTCCAAATTTAGTGCTTGCTCTAGATTTAAGCCTACTCAGTCCCAAAAAAACTAGAATTGCATTCTTTTTGGGATGGGGGGAGTAGTGTTTAGTGAGGTTCACATAACTCTAAGCTATCGGTGCTTGCATGCACCAAGTGTTGTACGCTAGGAGCTTTATAGTCTTGCGATCCTCTGATGTATGGAGTGACTACCTAGGTTGTGCCAAGGGAACGAGCGAAGTTCACACATTTTGGCCAAAAACTTGATATAGTGAAGACAATGGGGTGCAGTCCTATAGAATACCACACGGTGAACCAATTGTGTGTTGGGAATGACCGTGGGCTATCCGTAGAGTTACCCACGAGGAGTTTAGCCCTTGCAAGGGCATCCTTTTGAGGGGTTCTAAAAAGAATTGGGGGGAAGAGCGAGCTTCTCGACCTCAGGAAAAGTCTACGTGGGAGAGTTTGCATTCTCTATCTCATTTACGTTTCCACACTTCCATTTCTTGGTATCATGCTTACCTTTTCTACTCTAGCTTGCTAGTTTAGTTGATAGGGTTGGAACTTAGGGTGTAAAATTATTTTGCGCTAGAGATAAAAAAAAACTTAGCAAAAGCATAGTGCACATCTAGATAGTATCTTGGAAGGTTTTGATAAGTACTACCTCCGTTCCAAATTGAAGTTGTTTTGCCTTTTCTAGATACATAGCCTTTTTTTTACTAAATATAGAGTTTTTTTTGAGCCGACAAAAATGATTTTTTTGGAGGCGGGCAACCGGTGCACCTCCGCTACAATGCCTGCGAAAATCGAGTTCTATAGACTAAAAAAATATATAAAAAAAAGGCGAGCCCGTTGATGGGGCCTGTTAAGCCCATCGACGCGCCGCCGCAGCAGCTCGCAGGATCCACACGCGTCGCCACTACTGCTTGCCGGCCGTTCCTTGAAGGCGATGTCGAACGCGCGGCCACGGTAGTACACACTGCCTATGGGTCTTCGCTGCCGCAGGCGAGCCCCGCCGGCTCCACTACGGGGTCCATGATCGATCAAGCCCGCCGGTCCCCCCGACCGGCAGCGCCTCCAGCGGCGTGCGCCCGCCCAAGCCCAGCGCGACGGCCAGAACGCTAGCTGATGATCGATCACGTCACCGATCGATGACGATGACGCCCGTACGTCCACAGCGGGCAGCTAGCACGAACGACGCCTAGCTCGCTCCGATCCTCACCTGTTGGTCACACCCTCGATCTATCAACAGATACGTAGAGGGCAAGCTCGCTCGCTAATTGATTAGTCGTAGTCACCTCCCTCCTACATATGAATGATTAGGCCTTCTTTCTGTAGCCCAGCTAGCACTAGGCAGCACCAACAATTGACTCTTAAATTAGTTCTATGCATTTTTTTTTCTTATTTCAATAGAAAAGAGAGAAAGATAAGCTCTTGATCAATAGCTAGGCTCTTACACATATTTTAAGGTTATGTGATAATGTCACGTGGAGCTATTTATGCCAAAGCTATGTGCAAAAGTTAGCATTATTGAAGAAGTTGGCTTGGATCTAGTAACTAGCTCTAACCATTGTGGGTGCCCTAGGGGCAGCTCCAACAAATGACTTTTAAACTAGCTCTAAGTATTTTTCTTATATTTTAATAGAAGAGAGAGAAAAACTAGCTCTTGATCGAGAGCTAAACTCTTGCCCACATTTTAAAGTTACGTGAGAGTGTCAAATAAAGCTATCTGTATTAAAAGCTATGTGAGATATCATCTGTGCTCCCTTGAACCTGACGGCTGAAGCTAGCAGCATGCAGCTCCTTCCACACTGCTAACACATACACAGAGCAAACGTACAAAACCGTCCATTAATTATTCCACGGCCCTCTCAACAGTTACGTTGCCCCCACTGTATGACAACCAACAATTAGCGTCGAACAACGGTCTCTAAAACATAATATTAACAACCAATAATTGGTTGCTATAAATTTCTAACATATTACCAGTCGCTATTTTTTCTTCTACCGACTCTGCATCGGTCGGTATATATATTTAGCTGTTTCCTCGGACAATCGGTCACTAAAAACAAGTATTAGGGTCAAACGATCGGTCGGTACAGTCCGTTTTCATTTTAGCAAGCTGCGGCCCATCCCACTGGCGCACAAAGAAATTTGGTGGCCCCCGCCACCGCCCAACAGCACATAGTCGTGCGAGCTCACCCATCCATTCTCTCGCTGCCCCTGCCCCCATACCGCCGCTCGGTGCCGCGCGCCCCTAGCCCCTCCCGCGTGCCCTCTCAGATGGGGCCACGCAAGCGCCTGCGGCACCCCTCGGATGAGGCTGCACGAGCTCGGATGCACAAACCCACCAGAGTCTGTGATACCTGCATTACCATAGGCAAGAGGTCTGATTCCCTTGCTCCTTTCATCTTCCTTCCGAAGCCTAATATTTATTCCCCATCCCACCTGTCTTGCTCTAGATCGAGGAGATTGAAATCGATTCCTTGGGATAAGATGGAGGTCGAGGAGGATGGGGATTTATGGGATCTTCCTTGCTCTATATTGAGGAGATTGAAATCGAGATAAGATGAGGTCGAGCAGGATGGGATTTATGAGATTAAAGGTGCCCTAAACTGGGCTAAAAGTGCCTTGGGGGCGCACTGGATGCCCTATAACCCTCATCCATCCACTGTGCATGTGCATGTCTTAATTAAATGAGGGACAAATCAGTCATTGTAGGATGAAGGACTAAAGTTTTGCCCATTGCTCCAAACAGCCTAGTCCATAGACTAAAGGAGCAAAAGTTTAGCCCTTGATGGAGGTGTTTGCATCATGGGCTAAACTTTAGTCCTTCAACCAATAATGACCAATTTGCATCTAAATTAATTTAGCCATGCACATGCACAGCCATACAGCATCAAGTGGGTGGGAGTATGGGCCGTCTTTGCGTCCCCCAAGGCACTTTTAGCCTAGTTTAAACCCTCTTGTGGAGCAAATAGACTAAACTTTAGTTCTTCCCTTTTAGCCCTTTTTATCCCACCTGTTTAGATCCCATGAACTAAAAGTTAGCAAAAAAATGCAGGACTAAATTTTAGTCCCTGGGATCAAGGATCCAAACAAGCATGAGTTGTTTACTTTGCGAGTGGTAGCTTAGGCTGGGCGCAGCTCTTGAGTTAGAGCATAGAGTTCCGGCGAATGTTTCCCTTCATAAAAGGCGTTGTATTCAATTGTTTTACACTTAATCGTTGAGAAGAATTACCCTCTCTTCGGCATGAAAATAAGCATTCAATATCTCAATATATACCAATAATCCATTTTTCATGGAAAAATACAAACAGAGTAGCGTGCACCATTGACATGTTTTTTTTCTTATAAGGGGGTGTTTGGGACTGCTCCACAAACTCTGCTCCATAAACTTCTGTTGATGCAAAAGTAGATCTGCAAACACAAAGGGCTAATACCCGAAATCGATATCCAAAGCGTGCCAGTCGATTTGACCTGTTAATCGACAAGGATGAAGATACGAGCACTTTGGTCCTGACAACAACGATACGCCCGGAAGTCACGGCCAAGAGGTACTCACGCGGAACTCGAGAATCGTCGAAGATTGCACTAGAGCAATGCAACTCGCCGAATCGATGAGAACTCGTAAAAAGGAAAAATATGCAAATTGACGAAGTCGCCGAAAGTAGATGTAAATAAGAGTAAAAGCTGTTTTTTGATGTATTGATTGATTCCCTATTACATTGCCCTTCACTCTATATTTATATCCTGATCTACAGAAACGTAACCAAATACGACTAGGACACTAAATCCAAATCTATGGAAACACATGACTTTGATACAACTCAGACTCTAATAAACGTATACAAGAAAATTAACTCCTATCTTATCCCATAGTCCGCCTCAGTCACGATGGTATTCTCATCGACCTCCTTTTCATCGGCACAATCCCTATTCCATCGGCAGCAGCCTCCAAGTTCCTTCCATCGGTACACTCCCTGTTTCATCGGCAGCAGTCTTCAAACCCTCTTTCATCGGCATCGGCAATAATACCCTTAACCTTATCGGCAACACTTCAATTTGAATCCATACGCTGCCACCACTCATAAACAAGCTTATTCTCATCGGCTATCAATCTACACAGTAATCTTTCCTCTGCTGATTAGCCCTTCCTGATCATCTTGACACGTGCTAAAAACGATGTCAACACATGCCCCCCAATTTCGGAGTATAAGATACTGATGCTCCGAAATTTACTTCAGATAATGCTTGCTATTATCTATTTTTCAACCCATTCTCCAAGCATAACATGATCTGTTACCAGATTTAATCAAATCTAGATCTAATCCATGTATCTCAGTAAATATCGCACATTTTCCAACTATTTTTTCCTCAATTACGGTTGAGATACCAAAATAACAATCCATCGGCAAGATCTTATCACAGTAACATCACCATTTTAGAACTGAAAGATCCTGTATCAAGATATCCTTCAAGTCATGATTACTTGCCATCAAATCTTCTGTACCATCCCTTGATTGTCGTGCGAACAGTTACCATATCCATCTGAACCACCTCGATCCATCCGCGTACGGCATAGAGATAAGTCAAAAATACCCCTACCCCAAATGGCCTATAAATAGATTTCTCCGGACTGCTCATCTTCTACCTTCAAACTTCATCCTTTGGCATTCTCACTCCGGCGGCAACCCTAACCAACAATCGCGCATCCTCAACCCACCAGAGCCCCTTCCATCGTCATCTTCAAGTTCCCAGCTCGTGCCCTCATCCTTTTCGAAGCAACGGCGGTCAACTTCGACGTTCCTGCGGTTCGTTCTTCTTCTATTACCTTTACTTTAATCCTTTTGGTTCCTTGCGAGTTCTTACAGTCGGTATTTTTCTACTTCTTCCATTTTCTTGATCTTCCAAACTCAGGAACTACGCAATTGTTGGGCATTCTTAACGTCATTACCAAAAGTAGACTTAGTTTTCTAATTCTGATAACGGCGCCAAAAATGCCGAACCTATCCCTCATGCCACTTAAGCCAAGTTGTCATCCCCAGCATGACATGAGAGACGCGGTATTGAAATATGCAACTGCTCTTCTAAATAAATAATAAATAAGATCTGCAAGCGCACAGATTAATACCGATGTAGCATTTTAACCGGGAAGTATTCCAGGTATCGTTATTTATATTTTTACCACTGGGAAGGGATTACTAACATCAATGTTGATTATGGAATGGAATATAGGAATGAGTATCAATCATTGCATGTATAAGTGAGAGCATTCATCTATCTCTTGCATACAGGGGTAAGTGTCACATAAAATATAGATAAAGTATGAATGGTGACAAAGATAATTAATCTGATCAGCTAGCCACATATAATAATGATAAGCACCTCAACAGATATTCTAGCAAGTCATTAGCATGGTATTAGGACGAACTACAAGGATATTTCCTAAGTTATTCTTAACTATAAAGTCTAGCATATCATAGTTAGTGCAAGTACACTTGGCAATCATTGCGAGAAAGGACTACGCCCATGCATAGTGATATTATCAAGGAAGATGAGAAACATAGCAATCACTCCCCCGTAATAATGTTGCTCTACCTGCCTTACACACGGGAGGGGGACTATATAAGAACCAACGAAGCTGTCACCATCGCGGACCACCCCACGATCCGGCATATAAGGTGCAATCGCAGATAAATATGGTCTAAGCACCACGCCTACACAATATTTATCATTTACCCATGGATCCGATGGATAAACGCTATACGATCCTAAACATGTATATAATTCCAATCTAACTAAGCCAAGCGTATAACTACGATAAACTAAGAACAATATAATCGCAAATATAATCAAGTAGAGCAAAGTCATAATCAATATATTGAAATAGAACAAAGTTGTATTCATAATATTGAAGAACAAAGATGAACAATGAAGAACAGTAAAGGAATTACCAAGAATCCTCTTGACAGATCCGGAAACCAATCGAAGATTGACTCCTTCTAGTTCTAATCCTATGTAGCTATGCTATACTAGAGATCTAGTTGATGTGGTGGCTCTAGGGCTTGATCAGAGACTCTCCTCCTGATATTAGGGTTTGAGGAATTGAGAATGAGGGAGTGCCTCCTCCAGGGGCCACGGGTCCTGCTTATATAGCCCCCTCAAGTGAACGTGGGTCCTCGGATCAAACCGACATTAATCGCACGGTTTTCCTTGATCCCTTAGGTCGGTGGAGCATAATCCGCGAGACGGAGCCTGATTGGCTCTCAGGCCAGGGCGGGCGCCCTAGGGAGCAGGGCGGGCGCCCTGCCTCCGGGCCCGTTCGGCCTCCCGTTCGATCTCGTGGCTTCTGGAGTCTTCTAGATGATAGAAAATCGGTGAACACGTTATTATCTCTATGTAAACCCGACGTGTGGGCCTTTCCTCCGTATTTTCTGATAACCCCCTGCAGAAACAGACAAACACCAAAACTCGTGGAATTCTGTCAGATAAAACCCTAAGTCTAGGTGTTGGTTGCATTTGGATCCTTTTCTTTATTTATTTAATAACTATATTTGATACTTAAGGACCGTCAACAAACTCCCCCAAGCTTACCTCTTGCTCGTCCCTGAGCAAGGATAGACTCATTATGGATCAGAAGTTGCTGCAACGCCTTTGAACGTTGACGGTACATATGCTTTCAAATAAGGTCTCATCCCTGAGTTAGAGTAAATTGTCAAGACTTAAAACTTACTCATTTTTCCTTTCACCATGGGGCTTGCAACCGTCACCTGCATCTTGAGTGGTTAAAAGATAGAACGGTCTAGTCAAACACCATGTCTCTTATTCTTGATCAGCTATAGCTCTGGAGTTTTTTTTACAAATTTTCAAATAAAACTCAGAGATTCCTTGTATGACTTTCTCGGGTCTCTCTTTTGTGGTATTTCTGGATCCTTACCAAGGCAGTAATGGTATATGCCTTCTCTCTCAAAGTATGTGGTATTTATGGTATAAGGCGTAGTGACATTGCCTTCTCTCTCACCCTACTCTAATAAGGCTTTGATATCTGGAGCTCATAGGTGGAAGATACAGTATACATACTCATAGAACATTTATTGCATAGTCAAACCATGGATCCAGAGAAACAAGTCAATAAGTCAAATCAAGATGTGCATGTGTGGTGAATGAGTGGTGTATGGTGATAACAAAAGTCTAATGCTCTTTTTGAGGGAATACATACCTTTCTTGCTTTTTGAAACTTTTTGAGGGGAATGAGATGCTCTGTATTTATTTATATATTTTTTTCTCTTTTCTTTTTCCTCTCAGGTGGGTATCTTGTACCCCTAATTCTACTGTCGGACACTTGTCCATTTTTACCTCTCGTCTCACTTTTTCTTTCTTCGAGGTTCCGAGCACTTGCTCCTTTTTATTTCCTCGTATTTATATATTTTTTTAGAGCAATCTCCCTCTTTTGAAAATATAGCAAGTGGTAGTAGAAATGACTTGAGCATTAACTTCACAGGGAATAACAGGAATGGGATAATGTTTTTGGCTATTCTCTCCCGGGTCAGGAGTAGAATAATTTTGGGTGAATCTGGAGATGGAAATGAGTGGATATATGTGGATGCGTACTTCCGGAGTAGAAGCAGCATGTATGAGTGAACGTGCAAGTGAATCTTGATTTTAACCACATGACAAGTTCCTAAGGGTCTACACAGCTTGACCACACTCAATGCCCATAAGCAGTAAGTAGTAAAAGTGCGGCTCTTAATCTAATAAGCATGTATATATGGCTGTGGTAGGAATTTAAACTCTCATCATACAGGAACTCATCATGCAATATTTTAAAGATTTTTTTTAAAGATATAATTCTCTAGAATTCTAGCATCTCTAGGAACAGATAAACAGCAGCTCAACCTTCCCATATCATATCCGTTAACAACTTAGACTTCAGATCAAGTTCTCTTCCCACTAGTTCAGGTTTAGAGCCAGTTTTAAATTATAACAGTTATGTCTAAACTAGAGAGAGAACAAATTTGAAAATTAGGCAGAGCAACTATTCATCATATCCATGCTAGAGTTTTATTTTCAAGATTCAGTTTAGCATAGCTACTTTATTTATTTATTAAACTAAGCAAATATATATAAACACAAAACATTTATTTGGGTTTTCATGATTATGCATCTTTTTATTTTAATAAAGCATAGGTATAAATGTAGATAAAAATACTTATCGGGATAAATGGGGGTGCTCTCCCCCAAGCTGGATCTTGACGTAATTTCTTCTGATGTAGCTAGCAGGTGCAGAGGTGTATTTGAATGTCGGCAGCACCCTGACAGCGATTAAGATGTCCTCCATCTGCTAGTTTTCCTGAATTCTGTGGAGCTCAAATAGACAACAAAGCTTCGTGGAACTTGATTAAGCGTTAGCATAAATATCTAGCCTTTATCATGTTTGAGCTTCCTTGGTAAATGTCACTCTCTATTTTTATTTTCATTTTTATAGAACAGAAAAAATATATATTATTTTTTTATGCCACCACAGTGAATGTACTTATGGGTTTTATGCCACTCGCATACTCACATGGGGCTTACTGTTTTTAACATTTTTTTAGACAGAATGAACATGATTAACTGAGCAATAATTAAAGGGAAAATGATAACTACCAAGTTTACCTCTTGGCACGGCGTTCGGTGTTTTTAAGTCCTCCGAACAGGACTTCTTTTCTTCTTAGTTGTCCTGGGATTTGGGTGGCGTAGACGGTGGTTCCGGCAGCGCCTCCTCTTCTTGTGTAACTGTCTTCACTTTCCATACCCGACTTGGTGCTTCGGTCTCCTGTTGTGTATCCTCGGGCCTTATGACCTCTCCTTCATAGTCTGCCCATACGTCCTTGATGGTTTGCCTCCTTTGGTTACGATTACGTCGCCTTCTTCTTGTCCTGACCTGCTTAGAATCTTCAACTATATAGTTAGGGTCATTAAAGTAGCGGCGTACCTTCTCAGAGGGGAAATGCATATGGACTTCTCCGGTTCCAATGTAGATGATTGCTTTGACGGTGCCTAGGAACGGTCTTCCTAGGATGATGGGTGGATCGTACTCGTCGTCTCCCATGTTAATGACCTGAAAGTCTGTATGGACAAAATGATCAAGTAGAGCAAAGTCATAATCAATATATTGAAATAGAACAAAGTTGTATTCATAATATTGAAGAACAAAGATGAACAATGAAGAACAGTAAAGGAATTACCAAGAATCCTCTTGACAGATCCGGAAACCAATCGAAGATTGACTCCTTCTAGTTCTAATCCTATGTAGCTATGCTATACTAGAGATCTAGTTGATGTGGTGGCTCTAGGGCTTGATCAGAGACTCTCCTCCTGAGATTAGGGTTTGAGGAATTGAGAATGAGGGAGTGCCTCCTCTAGGGGCCAGGGGTCCTGCTTATATAGCCCCCTCAAGTGAACATGGGCCGTCGGATCAAACCGACATTAATCGCACGGTTTTCCTTGATCCCTTAGGTCGGTGGAGTATAATCCGCGAGACGGAGCCTGATTGGCTCTCAGGCCAGGGCGGGCGCCCTAGGGAGCAGGGCGGGCGCCCTGCCTCCGGGCCCGTTCGGCCTCCCGTTCGATCTCGTGGCTTCTGGAGTCTTCTAGATGATAGAAAATCGGTGAACACGTTATTATCTCTATGTAAACCCGACGTGTGGGCCTTTCCTCCGTATTTTCTAATAAGCCCCTGCAGAAACAGACAAACACCAAAACTCGTGGAATTCTGTCAGATAAAACCCTAAGTCTAGGTGTTGGTTGCATTTGGATCCTTTTCTTTATTTATTTAATAACTATATTTGGTACTTAAGGACCATCAACAGCAATACACTGGTTATTCCAACCAACCAACCTCCCCTCCATTGCCTAGGTCCAATGGGCGACCCAGATCCAACCGACTTGATCAATGCAGAGGCTAATCGTATTCCCTTCAAAGCTCAAAATTTTTCTTTGAATCTGTGGAAAGATACATTCTGCTCTTGGCCCAAACCCACCAAAGGGTGGAAAAACTGGTACTTGAGGGTCAACAGATCAATGCAAGTGTTCTGGGTAGAACGGAAGATAGATCAATGTATCAGGCTATCCATTGCCGATATACAAAAGAATGAATCCATGATGATAGCTGCCGCTCACTTTTGGTCAGATACCACAAATACCTTCATGTTCGGTCATGGCCCATGCGCCCCTACTTTTGCCGATGTATATATGCTCACCGGCTTGGATATCTCAACTGTCGATGAAGGCCACATTTTTGGCAGAAAAGCTGAGTATAGAGTGAGTATACGCAACATCAGCGGCTGGACGGGATACATCCAAGAGTACCAAAAGACTGGTACTGTCAATCAAAGGAAACACGCCATATTCCTGAACATGTGGCTGGAGAAGTTTATCTTCTGTGGTCGATCGGTAGGACCAACCAACGCCTTCCTCCCAGCAACAGAACTCTTAGCCAACGGTGTCAGATTCCCACTTGGCCGATACCTCCTGAGCTCAACCTACCATCTTCTCCACCAAGTGTCTCAGAAGCTTCTACTTGGTGAACCCATCGGCAATCTGGGAGGCCCGTGGTGGTTCATTAATATGTGGTTAAACGCTCACATGCATAAGCGTCTACAGTGGGATTTCTTTGCCCAAGAATTCCCACGAGAGATCCCCGAAGATTACGTCCTTAGAGACGATGAATCGGCAACACGCCTCCCTCTCAACTTCGGCGAAGCCATAATTGTCCTTCCCGGAACAGAGGCCAATGAAGATCAAATCGGCAGGTTTTTTCAGAATTTCTACCATGGTCTCCCTCGTGATCTCAGGGCTTGGGTACCCTATATTGATGAGGATAACAAGTTCCCTCTTCTTTTCAATTTTGCCGATAGTGATCTGAACCAAGACAATGATCTTATGATGGCTATTATCACCCCCAGAGCAGTTCCAGTAAACACATTTGGTAGCGGGAAAAATTCCCATATTACTTATGAATTCTACAATCCATCGGCAGTGTCTCGCCAGCTGGCCTTTGGGCAACTGCCAATCAAGCTATGCTTTGCCGATGTGATCAAGCCCAGAGAAATTATTACCGCTGGAACTGAATGGAGTAGGATAGTAAGACTTGCTCCCGATGCCGATATCTCAAATGTTGATCTCTCCGCCTGGTCACCAGCATCTTTCATCACAGAGTCATATAAGCAATGGTGGCAAGAGTGGAAAGAACAGCTGTTTTCAACATCTGTTCACACATATCGGCACATGATCGATCCCGACTATGCCGTTCCTGACGATGCAGTAAGTTCCTTTTAACTTTTGTCTCTCTCCCCCCTTTTATATGTATATCGGTAGCTAATCTTCCTTGAAACAGGCCGATGATCCAGTTCCATCAATAAGCAAAAGTGGAAGACCCTTCAACCTCCACCCTATCTCTCCAGTCTCAATAATCGGCTACAACGCCCCTACCTTAGAGGCCTTAACCTTCCAGAGGACTCGCGCCAAAACTATCACCTCCAGACCAAAACTGGCAACATCCAGGGCCACTCCAATGGCTGCTGCTTCAAGCCTAATCAAGGCTTTTAAGGTAATAACCTTGCTTACTTTGTTTTCTGCCGATACACACTATATTAACATACAACTATCAGGGTGTGAGAGCTGCAGCTGGATCGTCATCGGCAACTCTTCCAATATCAAGCACCACGACCTCTACCCCTCCTTCAGAGGTATTCTCTTATTTTTACATTTTTTCCTATTAAATATCTAATCTTATACCTGTTTTTGCAGCAATAAACGGGCACATCGGCAAGCACGCCAAGCATGCAAGCTCCCTAATCAACACATGTCGATGCCCCCCAGCCAATTGTCGCTGAGACCCAAACAAAGCGCAAAGCTTTAACTGATGCTGAAGCTCAACAAAAGCGACAGAAATCTACACCAGCCTCTGTGTCCGCTCCAACACCTGTCAGTCAACCTACTGATGTAATTGAACAAGCTGCTTCTTCTGCACAAGATACACCATCGGCCATTACACCCCAAGGGCCGACTACCGATGAGATCGTAGAAGACATTCCATCGGCATCCTCTGCCGATCCTTCGCATGATCCTCTTCAAGCCGCTCCCTCAAGCCAGGCTCAAGAAATTACCCTGAAGCAGTTAAACCGATTAATTGTTTGGTTTATAATATTCCCAGATACCACAGATAGGATTTCTAACTCTCTTTATTTCACAGGAACAAGATTCTCCCGATAGCTTGTTCTCTTTTGCTATCGACGTCTCCGATGATGACGGAGAAGAGGCGAGTTCTTCCCTGGCATTGGGAACAATATCGGCAGATACCTATGGCAAACTAGAAGCTCTCCTGAATCTGCTGCAACAAGATACTGCTCAACTGGTGATCGATTCAGACCCTGCAAGGACCATCTTCAAAATGATCCGCGGCCAAGTCCCTGCCGATGTTGAAGAAACCATCTTCCCAGCAGTCCATCTGGAGAGCAAACAACTTCAATATCAAAGGGCTGTTCATCGTATTGCCGACAGAGCAGCTCAGGCTCAACTTAAGGAAGAAATGCTGCAGCTGAAGCAAACTGCCGATGAGAAGCACAAAAACATCAGCAACTTGCAAGCCTCCGGTGCTGATCTTAAGCAGAAAATCTTAGATCTATCGGCAAAAAGGGCAGCTCTGCTAGCTGAACTGGAAAAGGTTGAAACAGCCCTGACTCAAGCCAAGCAAGAAGAAGACCAGCTTCCTGACGCTATCAAGGCCCTTCAACAGGAACGAGATGCCCAAGCTCGCAAGGCCTTGGTTCTCAAAAAGAAACTCAAGCCTGTGGAAGGAAGTGCCGATGAAGACGCCAAGGAATTGAAAGAAGCCGATGAAATTCGCCTGCGTGCGATATCGGCTATCCAAGCTTTGTTAAATTAGCGCATCGGCAATAATTAATACTTTGTTTTAACTCTAGCCGATAGGATTGTTATCGCCAATTACACTTTTATGCATCTATCCAGATACTAGGGTAATATTTCTTTAAGTATTTTCCATTTAATGCTCTGGGAAATACAACTCCTTCGAGAGTTTCAAGAATATATGCATTACCAGGAACAGATTGATTTATCCGATATGGACCTTCCCAATTAGGTGACCATTTGCCAAACTTAGAACTTTTAGTCCCAATCGGTAAAATCAACTTCCAAACCAATTCTCCACCGATAAATTCCTTTACCTTCACTTTCTTGTCATACCATCTAGCTACCCTTTTCTTATTCTCCTCGATGCTAACTAAAGCTTTTAACCGATGACCTGCTACATCTTCCAATTCATCCTTCATAAGATTATCATAATCATCGGCTGTCAATTGATCTTGAAAGCGTATTCGCCTAGAACCAATTTTAATCTCCCAAGGTAAGACTGCATCGTGTCCATACACCAACTGATAAGGTGTTACCTTGGTTGCACCATGACACGCCATCCGATATGACCACAAAGCTTCATTTAATATTGTATGCCACTTCTTAGGATACTCTTTAATCTTGCGCTTAATGAGCTTGATAATTCCTTTATTAGATGCTTCAGCCTGACCATTAGCCTGGGCATAATACGGTGAAGAATTCAAAACTTTAATCCCCATACCTATAGCAAACTCATCAAATTCACCCGATGTAAACATAGTGCCCTGATCGGTAGTGATGGTTTGAGGGATGCCAAATCGGTAGACAATATGCTCCTTCACAAAATTAATCATATTAGTCGATGTCACCTTTTTTAAAGGAATTGGTTCAACCCACTTTGTGAAATAATCGGTAGCAACCAGAATAAACTTATGCCCTTTACTCGATGGTGGATAAATTTGACCGATGAGATCAATAGCCCAACCCCGGAACGGCCAAGGCTTAATTATGGGGTTCATAGCCGATGCAGGTGCCCTTTGAATATTACCAAATTTCTGACATTCCTGACATCCTTTAAAATATTTAAAACAATCCTCAAGAATAGTCGGCCAATAATATCCATTTTTTCTGATCATCCATTTCATCTTGAAAGCTGACTGATGAGCCCCACATACTCCTTCATGAATTTCACCCATCAGGCCTTTTGATTCCTCTATGCTAACACACCTGAGTAAAACTCCATCTATGGTACGGTAATACAATTCATCATCGAGGAGTACATACTTGGTAGCTTGGAACCTTATACATCTTTCAACCTTTTTAGATGGATTCTTTAAATAATCAATAATTTCCTTTCTCCAATCATCGGTATCAGCTACTGATATTAATACTTCTTGAACAGGTTGATATCCTGAAGCATGCTGAGCCAATCGGTTAGCCTCTTCATTATGCATCCGAGAAATATGTTCCAGATGAAAACTCCTGAACCCTTTTAACAATTCCAAACACTTTTCATGATATGAAATTAGAATTTCACTTCGGCATTCATAAATCCCAATCAACTGATTTATAACTAGCATAGAATCACCAAAGACTTCAACAGCATCAGCCTGTACTTCTTTAAGCAATTCTAACCCTTTTATCAGGGCTTGGTACTCAGCTTGATTGTTTGTTGATGTAGCAACAATCGGTAATGAGAACTCATACTTCTTCCCCTGAGGGGAAATTAACACGATACCGATGCCTGCCCCTTCACCACAAGTAGACCCATCAAAGAAAAGTGTCCACGGAGCAACTTCCAGAGAATCCACCGTGTTACAATGTTGAGTAACGAAATCGGCCATAACCTATCCTTTAACTGCCTTAGCCGATTCATAACGTAGATCAAATTCTGATAATGCTAAAATCCATTTACCAATCCTACCATTCAGTATCGGCATTGATAGCATATATTTGACCACATCATCTTTGCATATGATAGTACATTCAGCCGATAGTAAATAATGCCTCAGCTTAATACAAGAGAAGTATAAACATAGACATAATTTCTCAATGGCCGAATACCTGGTTTCAGCATCTATTAACCGTCTGCTCAAATAATAGATAACACGCTCCTTCCCTTCAAATTCTTGAATAAGAGCTAAACCGATAACAGTATCTTCAGTTGATAAATACAATCTGAAAGGTTTTCCATGTTGGGGTGGAACTAACACTGGAGGATTTGTTAAGTAACTCTTAATTTCATCTAAGGCTAATTGTTGTTCATCCCCCCATTTAAATTCCTGATCGGCTTTCAATTTCAATAATGGACTGAAAGCCTTGATCTTACCTGACAGATTAGATATGAATCTTTTGATGAAATTAATCTTACCGATCAAGGATTGTAATTCAGTTTTATCGGCAGGAGCAACAACCTTGTTGATTGCCTCAATAGATTTTCTACTAATTTCAATACCCCGCTGATGCACCATAAAACCTAAGAATTGTCCTGCCGATACACCAAATGCACATTTATTAGGATTCATCTTTAATCCATGTTTTCTTGTGCACTCCAATATCTTCCGTAGATCGGTTAGATGCTTTGTGATGTCTCCAGATTTAATCACTATATCATCAATGTAGATTTCTACCAACGTGCCGATATATTCATAGAAAATAAAGTTCATAGCTCTTTGATAAGTAGCACCGGTATTTTTCAAACCAAATGTCATAACTATCTACTCAAATAATCCCACATGACCTGGACATCTAAAAGTAGTCTTGGAAATATCCTCTTCAGCCATGAATATTTGATTATAACCCGCATTACCATCCATGAAACTGATAATCTGATGCCCTGCTGCAGCATCAATCAACAAATCAGCAATCGGCATTGGGTAACCATCCATCGGTGTGGCCTTATTGAGATTCCTGAAATCAATACAAACACGAAGTTTCCCATTTTTCTTATATACAGGAACCACATTAGAAATCCACTCTGCATATCGACACTGCCGAATAAACTTTGCCTCAATTAATTTAGTTATTTCGGCCTTAATATCAGGAAGTATATTAGGATTGCATCGGTGTGCCGGCTGCTGATGTGGCCGAAATCTAGATTTAATAGGCAACCGATGTTCAACTATAGATCGGTCTAATCCAGTCATTTCAGTATAATCCCAAGCAAAACAATCTTTATATTCCTTTAACAAATCAACTAGCTGTTGTTTACACTTGGAATTTAACTTAGAGCTAACAAAAGTGGGCCTTGGCCTATCGCCTTCACCAATATCTACTTCTATTAAATCATCTACCGATGTAAATCCTTGACCTAATTTTTCATCATCGGCAAATCTATCCATTAAAACTCTTCTTCAGAACCGACTGCTTGGATCGGTAGAATTTCGTAATCGGCAACCTTGAGGAACTCTTTTTCCCAAGCTTCTCCTGATATGCACCTGGTTCGCTCATAAGTGTCTGATTCTGCCGATGCGATGATATAAGAAGAATCACCAGGAACAACTTCAATTTTATCTCCAATCCATTGTACCAGACACTGATGCATTGTAGAAGGAACACAACAATTAGCATGAATCCAATCTCTTCCTAAGAGCAGATTATATGCACCCTTGCCATTAATAACAAAGAAAGTTGTCGGTAAGGTTTTACTGCCGATGGTCAATTCAACACATACTGTCCCTTTAGCTGGTGATACATTGCCTTTAAAGTCCTTTAGCATCATATCAGTCTTAGTTAAGTCTTGATCTCCCTTACCAAGCTTCCGATACATCACATAAGGCATAATATTAATTGCAGCTCCTCCATCAATAAGTATCTTAGATACAGGCTGCCCATCAACTCTGCCTTTTACAAACAAAGCCTTGAGGTGTTGTCTCTCATCATCGGCAGGCTTCTCAAAAATAGCCATCATTGGATCTAGCGTTAATTGAGCTATTTGGTCAGAGAAAACAGCCTCTTCTTCGCTATCAGATAGAGCCAAAAATTCCATTGGTAACATAAACACCATATTGACATCTGCCGATAGGCCTTTATTTTTGTGCCTTATCTGCCACTGCTGATTACCAGATCTCTCATTGGAGGGACTTTCTTCTTGGTATAAGTCTTTTTGACGCTCTCGCTGCATTTTCCTCTTCTGTGTCTTTGTCAAACCCTCTGGACACCATTGAGGAAGCTTAGTTTTCCACACTGGCTGATAAGTCCTGGTTGTCTCCACACGACGTATATTAGGATCCCTGTAAAATATTTCTTCATCAGGAACTCTTGCATTTGCCATCTCTTCAAGTTCCTCTTGGTTTCTCGGAAAATATGCAACGTGTTTACCAAGCCTTTCATGTACACTAAGCCTGCCCCCCAGCCGATCATATACTGATGCTCTCCTTCTGATCGGCTCATTAATGGATAAACCTTGATTACCAGATTGAAACCTTCTTACAGGACGATTAACTCCATAATAACCATTGCACTCTGGGCAATCTTCAACAGTAGGTAACTTAATACCTTCCTCCCAACAATGAATAAAAAACGGACAATTCCAATGATCCTTATGCCGATTCCACTCTTCTTGACGTCTTTCCTCTTGTTCTTGTCGATACCGGTCCCTTCGCTGACGCCAGCCTTCCTGTTGTCTTTGATGAGTAATCACGATGCCAGATCGAGGAGGCTTTCCAGAACTGCCACTTTCTGTCAATAGCCTCTTGCCTTTTGCATCATCGGTAGTTATCCGATGTTGGGGATCTACTGATGCATTCTTTTCAGCAGCTTCCGATGTCAACACCTTAATTTTCCCTTCAGCATCCAACATATTTGCTGGAAAAGGATGTTGATCAATTTTCATCGGCTTTTGAATCTTGGAATTGCCAAATTTTATTCTGCCAGACTCAATAGCTAACTGTAATTGTTGTCTAAATACTTTGCACTCATTGGTACTGTGTGAAGTTGCATTATGCCACTTGCAATACAGCATATGCTTCAACTCTTCTGCCGATGGGATCACATGATTAGGTGACAACTTAATCTGGCCCTCCTGAAGCAAAAGATCAAATATCTTATCAGCTTTGGTGACATCAAAAGTAAACTTTTCTGGCTCTTTGTGACCAAAGGGACAAGATATCGGCTTCTTATTCTTAACCCACTCAGCCAAACCGATAACTGGTTCGTCATCTGAATCAGAATCTTCTACCTCTTCAACAAATGAAACTTTCTTGTTCCAATTTCTTTTAGGTTCAAAAACCCTAGTGTCTTGATTAGAAATCCTTTGCACTAAATGACTTAGGCTTTCAAACTCCTGAGAAGCATATCTGTCCTTAAGGTGTGGTAACAATCCCTGAAAGGCCAAATCGGCAAGCTGCCGATCATCCAACACCAGGCTATAACATTTGTTCTTTACATCTCGTAGCCTTTGCACAAAGCCTTCTACCGATTCATCATTGCGCTGTTTCATCTTTACCAAATCGGTAAGCTTCTTTTCATGAACCCCAGCAAAGAAATACTTATGAAATTGCTTTTCCAGATCAGCCCAAGTGATAATAGAATTTGGCGGTAGTGAAATAAACCATGTAAATGCTAATCCAGATAGAGATGATGAGAACAGACGAACTCTCAATTCATCTCTACAAGCTCCTCTCCACATTGAATAATAAAACGATTAACATGCTCCATGGTTGATGTATCGTCTTGCCCAGAAAACTTAGTGAAATCTGGCACCTTGTAACGATTTGGGAGAGGATTTAAATCATATGCCGGAGGATACGGAGTCCGATAAGAATAGGTATTAACTTTGGGCTTGATCCCAAACTGATCCTTCATAATTTCTGCTATTTTATCGGCCCAAAAAGTATCGACATCTTGTTGACGATATGGTTGAATCTCCACTGGAGGTATTTGCTGATACCCTTCTGCATACCTTTGTGGCCCATGATCTCCAGCAATTGGCACATTTGCCACTATCTGTGGTCCATTAACCTGCTGAAAAGGGTTCATCGGCTGAGCTGCCGATGCTTGATTCTGAAAACCAGCATATATGTGACCTTGATAAACACCTGTGGCTTGCTGATTTGGCTGAACTGTATGTTGAGTGGGAAACTGTCCTGACCAATTATTAGTATTCATCGGTACAAAATTTGCCGATGGCTGGTAGCTTGTTGGCATTGCTGGATAATTACATCCAACTTGAGGCATAACCTGGACTCCAGGTTGACTTGTGATAGGAGCCTTCTGCTGCATCGGTAACAAATTTGCCGATGGACTTGAACTAGATGTTTGACCCAAAGACACTTGGAAACCTCCTAGAGTTGGTTGTACAGTAGTTGTAGTATATTGAGGCACTTGAGCTACCGGCGAACCAGTCGATGGCATAGGAGCTTTTCCCGCTGCGTCAAACACTTGAGATAATCCGTGGTTGAAAGCAGATGGCTCTGGAGGCATACCATATCCCCACCAATTAGCAGGAGTCTGATTATTCTGTGGTACAGGACCTGATAAAGCCGATGCTGATAGATCTGTATTAAGCTGAACTCGTCCTGATAATGCTGAATCCGGACGCATCAGAGTAGACTGTACGTTAGATAAACCTGCTGATACTGGAGGAGAAGAAATCTCTATACCCGCAACGGCTAGGGGAGCCGATGGAGCAATAGCAGATGCTGATTCTGGTTGATGATAAGCAGGCCCAACGTAACGAGGTGACGCTTGCCCTTCTTTGAAAGTTCGAATCACAGCATTATGAACAGTATTGGACAGCACATTGGAGTGATTAATTAAAGCATGATTCACTGTAGAATTAACCATCTCTTGAAGTTTACCCGGATTAGAATCAAAGGTAACTTGCCGAGGCAACGGCAAGTCTTGCTTCTGGATGACTTGTCCACTTTTGTTCAAGCTAAATGACTTCAAGCAGAGCTGTCTGTATTCTTCTATAGCCCTCTCCACAGCCTGCTTCTGATCGTCCTTAAGATCTTCTGTTACCGCGATGATGTTCCCCGCATCGATCTCAGGATTAAGCATCTTGACTAGATCTGTCCCACTGGGCGTGCCAAAAGATGTGTTGATGCAAAAGTAGATCTGCAAACACAAAGGGCTAATACCCGAAATCGATATCCAAAGCGTGCCAGTTGATTTGACCTGTTAATCGACAAGGATGAAGATACGAGCACTTTGGTCCTGACAACAGCAATACGCCCGGAAGTCACGGCCAAGAGGTACTCACGCGGAACTCGAGAATCGTCGAAGATTGCACTAGAGCAATGCAACTCGCCGAATCGATGAGAACTCATAAAAAGGAAAAATATGCAAATTGACAAAGTCGCCGAAAGTAGATGTAAATAAGAGTAAAAGCTGTTTTTTGATGTATTGATTGATTCCCTATTACATTGCCCTTCACTCTATATTTATATCCTGATCTACAGAAACGTAGCCAAATACGACTAGGACACTAAATCCAAATCTATGGAAACACATGACTTTGATACAACTCAGACTCTAATAAACGTATACAAGGAAATTAACTCCTATCTTATCCCATAGTCCGCCTCAGTCACGATGGTATTCTCATCGACCTCCTTTTTATCGGCACAATCCCTGTTCCATCGGCAGCAGCCTCCAAGTTCCTTCCATCGGTACACTCCCTGTTTCATCGGCAGCAGTCTTCAAACCCTCTTTCATCGGCATCGGCAATAATACCCTTAACCTTATCGGCAACACTTCAATTTGAATCCATACGCTGCCACCACTCATAAACAAGCTTATTCTCATCGGCTATCAATCTACACAGTAATCTTTCCTCTGCTGATTAGCCTTTCCTGATCATCTTGACACGTGCTAAAAACGATGCCAACAACTTCACTATGGAAGAGCTCCACAAAAACCTAGAGTTTGCAGAGCACCCCTTTAGGTGCTCTCACAACTCCATCCTATTTTCTCGAACAGAGTACGTGGAGCTGAAACCGTTTGGCTAAAAAAATGTAGAGTGAAGCTGAAAAACGTGAAGCAGAGCAGTTCCAAACAACGCCTTAACGCTACCAGGAGCACGGCCATCATTTAAAAACTTGGTGGGCACCGGCACTAACCGTGTGCTCAAACACAGAACAGGCCATTGAGCCTTGCTCGGTCCTCGTGTGACACCTGAGTCATTCCAGCTAGGAGTCAAACTTTGGCTATTCCATTTTCCAAGGGTCTGTTAGGGAACCACTCCCCGGAATAGTTCCTGACCGGATTACATAGTCTATGAGCTGCAGGAATGATTCCCGGTCAGTTTTTGCCTAACCGAACGGGCCCTAAAGTGAGAAGTAGGTTAACCAAGGTCACACCTTTGAGTGCAAAACTTGTTTACACCACATTGAAGCCTTGTTCGGCAACTCTGGAATCGTTCTCCACCATTATTCATTGCAGGGCAGGATTAAGTGGTTCCATCGTGTCACTCAAACTAGGTGGAAGATTGAATCCATGTCATTCCAGACATGGTTTTTTTTACCGACCGGACGGCTCAAACCGCCGGCCTCCGGTTCCGGTTTACCGGTCTGGTTTGCCGGTAACCGGTCGGTAACCGGTCGAATTTGAATTTGAATTCAAACTCGCCTTCGGTTCGGTTTGCGACCGCTTTACCGGGCGGTTTATAGCGGTTACCGCTCGGTTTGAGCGGTAACCGCTACAAACCGTTTAGATTTTTTTTGCATGAATAAAAAGAATTTTTGGTACTTCCTTTGCACAAATTAATGTAAAAAGACCACACAATGTGGTAATAAATAACATAAGTCACTAAAGCAACAATATATAGTCGCATACAAATACATATTCGCTTACACAAACAAATAGTCGCATGGTCAACTACATAGGATGTATAGGAAGACCCCTTGTTGGCACGACATTTCATATTCGGCGGTGGACATAAGAGAGATACCTTACTGTCTAAGCAGGGCAGCCTTGTAATCTTGCCAAGTTTGACCTGTCCATGCTGCTGTTGTCTCCCATTCTTGAACTAACATATTGTAAAAACTGGGGTCTTTCCATTCATACAATTGAAGATCGTCGAGCCCGGTCAGCAGTCGTCTTTTTAGCTCTGTCAAGATCTCGCCGAAAGTACGCACGCACATCTGGTGGCACACGGTCGCAATGCAAGGTGTCCGCCCCATGCCCAGCCAAATGCTGTTTAAATCTAGTGCAACCACCGTCTACTTTCGTCACATGACAATAATTGCATCTCCATCCAGGAGCAAGATTTTCACCATGCTCCCATACAACGTCTCTGTTTCTGCCTGACATTGTCTACCTGCATAAACGGACAACACAAAGTCACACCTAAATAAAATGTATCCTAAATCCTACCACAAATCCTACCACAATATATACCTAAAATATACCTAAAATATATACCTAAAATACACAAAATCACAATATATACACAAAGTCACACAATATATACCTAAAATATACATCCTACCACAAATCTTACCTCTAATCCTAAATCTAAAAAAACATCCTAAAGTAAATCCTACCTAAAACCTAACAAAAAACCTATCCTAAATCCTAACACAAATTCTACCTAAATCCTAGATCTTTCCTAAATCCTAACACATAAACCATACCTAAATCCTAAAGCTAATACTACTCTAAAGAAAAAAAACAAAAAAAACTTACCTGGCGGTCGCCCGGCGAACCGCGCGGTAAACCGCTCCTCCCGGGCGGTTAGCCGCGGATCCGGGCCGGCTAACCGACGGCGCGGCGGGCGCGCGGTAAACCGCCCGGACCGGGCGGTAAGCCGGCGATCCGGGGCGGTCGAGTGGTGGCGGCGGGCGGACGGAGCGGGCGGGGGGCGGACGGGAGCGGATAAGGTGCTGGGCGCGTTGACCCCCCCCCCCCCCCCCGCGCGCAGCTCCCGGCGCGTTTTGTGCCCGTGGCGGCCTAATGGGCCTCATGGGCCTTAACGGGCCGGGACTGGATTTTTTTTTTCTTTTTTTTCGAACTTCTATACGTATAAATAAATACTAAACGAACTCGAATTTGAAAAATTTTTACACCATTGGCTTCTATAAATCATGAACTATTTTTAGGAATTTTTTCAGCATTTTTTTTTTAAAAATTAATTTTGAATTTGGGGAATACCTAACCGGACCGGAACCGGTCCGGCCCGGTTAGCCTGGTAACCGCGGTAAACTGCGGTTTACTGACCGGGATTTTTAACCCTGATTCCAGACCTACAACGGTGTGGCTCTGTTCCGGGCCAAGGGGGGGAGACCAGGATCGAGCAGATTTCGTTACGGGCTAGACCTAACCGAACAACCATTCCACTTCTAACCCGATTTCGAACCGGGCCATATCATTCCAAGCGGAATTGGCCGCGTTCTAGGCCGTTCCTGTTGAAACGAAACGAGGCCTGAGTCTAATAGTGTAAAAGTTGTTTACACCACTTTTCTCATGAGAGGTGCAATCTCAAAATTTTCAAATTTGTCGTTCATTTTTGGTTTGTGGTTTAACTTGTGCAATTTCAAAGAGGTACAATCGATCAGTAGTTGAAAGCAATTTTATATCTATCAAAACATAGAGGAAGAATTCAAAATCAAAATGCTTCACGAGGAGCCGTGTTCTTTTTTCGACACCTTTTTTTATTTTCCAAAAATCACAGCCACCACGGTCATTTGGGCCGCTTGAGGCACCGAGCGGGTTGTCCGGTGGGCTTGGTGGGCTGGACATATTGGGCCAGACCGGGCCTCAAATAAGTTGCAGCCTTGCAGGTGCCACCAACAGACTCTGTTGTACCCTCTGTTTCTTGGCTTGCCAAACGACCTCAACGGAACGGAACGGGAATCCGGCACGCAACCGCAACGACCAACCGGAGCCGACAAGGACAGGAAATCGCCACCTCCCCCACCGCGGCACCGCCGCTCGTCCGCCGCCCATATTAACAACCACGCGGGCACGGTGAAGTTCTAGTTCCGCCCGCGGCCTCGCTGCTCCTCGATTCGATTGATCGGTTCCATCTCGACCTTCAGGTGCGGCGACGTTTCCTCTTCTTTCAAATCGCTGTTTTTTTTTTGGTTCTGCACACAGTCCGTAATCTGCAATCTCGCCGACGATTTTTGGGGCCCCTTGTTCGATTTGTTTGCTTGGCTGATTGGCCCCTTCCTCCGTTGGTCTCCGTTCCCCCGCCCTCCCTCGCCGATCGGCTTCCCAGTCGATCTCTCGGCGGGGTTGGTTCCCCGTGTTCTGCTGGATCTGGAAGGGGGCTGCCCTCGCCCCTCGGTTCCTGGCTAACCGAAATTAACTGGATTCTTTGAAGCTCTGTACTGTATGTGATGTATTTCTTCCCATGGCAGGTTGACAAGGAAAGCATCGCGAATTCACCATACAGATGGGTTCCAAAGCGCCTTTCTGTCTCGCGCTCCTCTTGCTGCTCGTCGCCGCCTGGGGACCTGCTGCAGAGGCCAGGCGTCTTTTACCTGCTGCACAGGCCAACGATGCTGGTAACAGACTTGTGGCATGCTTATGTTCTCACTCAGGGACTTCATATCAGCACCGTTGACTTACTTGTTATGCTGGCCGCACTATCTGTTACTCTTATTTCAAAGATGGGAAATATTATCATGCCATGCTGGTTTGATTATGTACAGTTGTACATCTCCTTTACCCCAAAAGGTGTGGTGGTCGTATGTCAGTATGTCTAGATGTTTGGGGTACTTAGAGTTAACACGATTACTAGTACTTAGAGTTAACACGATTACTAAATAAGTTGAAATTGAGCATGTTTTTATTTTCTGATCCTCCTATATGCCAGTTGCTAGGGTAGCATATATAGATACTACATAACATAACATAACATAGGCTCATCATGGCATCCATCCACTGCAATCCATGAAACACCCCTTATTAGCATCACCGGATCCAAATTGGATCATACCCAATTTATTGCTTTCTCACTTTTTCTTCATCTTGCACAGTTGAACTCTCAGATCATGGCTCAATCTTGAAGGAACAGATTTCTTCAACCAAGATTCCTGTCCATCTCAAGAGTAGCGGTCCAGTATGCTCAACCTGTGAAAACTTCATGAGCGAAGCTGTCAGTTATCTCAGTGAGAAACAGACACAAGATAAGGTCATGGAATTCCTTCATGACGCTTGCTCTAAGGCATTCTCCTTTGAAGAGAAGGTGATCATCTTGAGCATATTTTGTTTATTCTTATATAACTATAAGATGTGTATGTATTGTAGAAAATTAAAATATTGGCACGGTTGCACGATATTAAATACATAAACATTTGGTTTCCATACATACCATGCTGGGAAGGTGCTGCCTAAAATGAAATAATACTATGTGGGTTTACTGTAATTTTCTCTAACAACTTCCCTATCTCTGCAGTGTGTTGAATTGATGGACTCTTATGCAACTCTCCTGTTTGCCAAGATTACTGAGATCAAACCAGAAGCGTTCTGCAAACAGTATGGCCTGTGCAGGGACACGGCTATTTTCTCCGGTGTGAGAAGTAACAGCACATGTGTGTTCTGCCACCATCTGCTTGATGAAATTATGTCCAAACTGAAAGATCCAGATGCGGAGGTAATAGCTTCGCGTCATTTACTTGTTCCCTACCATGAGTTGCCATTCTGTGTCTGACATTTTCCACTTGATTGATGTCTGCAGCTTGAGATAATTCAGATTCTTATCAAGGAGTGCAATAAGATCGAAGGTCATGTTCAGCAGGTAAGCTATTTGGCCTTTGATGTGTGTAAACTTTTCACCCCTCAACTCACTATATGACAGATTTACTTTCCTGTCTCATATAAAAAATCTGAATGATTTGCAGAAACGCTAATTCTTAAAAAGAAAAAAAACAGATATGGGCATGCACAACTTATATTGGGAATTGTTTTCTTGCTCAGTTGATTTGCGATGACATGATATGCAATGGCATGGACTAATCTTGTTTTCGTGCTGGCAGTGCAAGAAGCTGGTCCTGCAATACATTCCCCTCGTCCTGGTGAACGGTGAGAAGTTCCTCGAGAAGAATGATGTTTGCGCGCTCTTACAGGCGTGTCCAGCCAGCCAGAAGAAGACTTTCAGCTCAGTCTTGCAGGGAGCGTTGCTGAGTGACGCTTGAATTGAAGGTTGGAGAAGAACACGCGATTACGCGAAGCGTTTAGCAGTGGTTGGAAATAGTGTGTCCAAGTGCCGTTGTACATATAATTGTCATATATAAATGCATGATGACGGACGTGTCTTGTGCCCTGCATTCTTTTCATCCTGTATCATAATAATCACGTCGTTGTATCCTAATAATCACGTCGTCTTAAGTAAATTTTTATGGACATCCAGAGGGATGAAGGGTAAAAACATTTGTATCATAATAAACACATTTTGTATCATAATAAACACATTGTCTTAAGATACGGATGCAGTCAATCAATTTATTATATCCAGAAAAATTCAGCCCTGGTGGCATGTAGATGCTGCAGTATTCTATTTTGTTTGCATCAAAGGTTGAGATTTCAGAGTGCGAACGAGAGATTTCAGAGTACGAACGAGAAATTTCAGAAACAGCAGAAACTCGACTCATTTCGTTCAGTGGTTGCTTCGATCAACGAAAGTATTGCTCCTAAAATGATGTCCCGATCATGCACTTGCACTTGGATGAGAGATTGAATTTTGGTCAATTTGGGCATAAACAATGGCTCTTCGAGACTCCCAAGCACATAGCCGGCCGATGCAGGAGTCATAGGACTGCGGATGCGGAAGAGTAGAGTCAACCCAAGGCGTCCGGAGAGGAGCAGGGGAATGGCGACGCCTCGCCGGCTCATCCGGGAGCGCGCCGAGGCGGCGGTGGCTTTCCTCGTGGCAGTCCGCCCCCACGAGATTCCCCGGCTGATGAGCGCGGCCGCCACCTTCTTCTTCGTAAGCCAACCTTTGATCCATCTCGCCGTAGTCCTCGGTTTGCTGCAGGTTACGATACGCCATCTGAATTGTTTGTGCTGGAGGTGCAGATCCTGAGCGCCTACTTCGTGGTGCTGCCGCTGCGGGACGAGGGCGCCATCTCCCTGGGCCTCGACACCCTCCCGGGCCTCTTCGCCGGCTCCCTCCTCCTCACCGTCGTCGCTGCCCCCATCGCCTCCCTCGCCTTCTCCCTCCCCTCCATCCCCAAGCCCAAGGTTCGTCCGTCCGTGCCACCTCCCTTTCCTAGCTTGGGCGCATCCATTAGTTTGAGAATCATAAAACTAACCGAACAACAACAACAACAACATAGCCTTTTGTCCCAAGCAAGTTGGGGTAGGCTAGAGATGAAACCCAAAAGAGACGAGAAACAGGGAGACACATAAAGGAACATAAAGGGCACAAGACACAAAGAGGTCACAGTTCAGGCACGTTGATTGCCAATCTCCAAGCGCTCCTGTCCATAGCTAAATCCTTGGAAATATTCCACTCCTTAAGATCTTTCTTAACGGACTCGTCCCAAGTTAGTTTAGGTCGACCTCTACCGCTCTTACCATTATCGGCCCGCTTTAGAACTCCACTACGCACCGGCGCCAATCATAAAACTAACCCCGGTGATAAATTGATAATGTGGGTCTGTACTGGTCAGCTGGTCCCTATAAAATGTGTTGTTAATCCTATAGAAATCAAGCAATGGTCCCATTTGTATAATAGAGATAACCCCAATGGAATTGATGGCTGGCTCCACACCTGGTCTGGTTCAATCATTTCCCCCACGATTGATTTGTGGTTTCTTGTTTCATGTACACAAAAAATAGGATTTTTCTAATTGTTTAAGCTCTAAAGATGGGATCTTTGTCTTTGTTATGTTGCGAGATGTAGATGGACTCCTGGCCCTCCTTTGTCTGTGGGATTCTTGCATTATTTGTGTGCTTTTGTGCGTTGCTGCTAAAAGTGACACTGGAACACTGACTTATTTGCTGCACTTGCTGTTTGAGTATAAAAAAAATAGTGAAGTTAGTTGAATGATTATGGCCACTCTCTCTTAAAACATTCCCCCCTTTAGTATTGATTGCCTGATTTTCTGGTTTTTTTTTATTTTTAGTGAACTTTTCCATTTTCAGAATTCACATAATCTTTTAAAACTATTTACGTAGTAGAAATTACATGGAAATTTATTCTTTTATAAGGATACAAGCTAATTTTATCATGTATATATCTTCTTTCAGGCTTTGGTGATGATACACAGGTTTTTCAGCATATCTCTTCTTGCATTTTTTGTGCTTTGGTATACCTCTACACCAGGGCAGTCCGGAACTACCTCCCAGGTAATAGATGCTGATGAACATTTGCTGTCCATATCTTTCAATATATTTTTTTTCTCGAACACCATATCCATCAATATTACCACATTTCCTTGCAATCTTTGGAAAACTAACTGTCCAGGAATACTTCTTTCTTTCACTTCACCACTTCCTGTGTGTATCAAAATTTCTTTTATTGGAACCTTGAGCGACAATTCCTTACACAAAAGAGCTGTTGTCCTTTGTTCTCTTGTCTGATGATGAAGTCAAGTGAAGGAGGTTCAGATAAACCTGCAGGATGGAGAAATCAGAGCTGGTTCTACATAGTTGTGAGAATAAGTTTGTTTCTTTGGGTATGTCCTTTCCTAATAATGGCATGGTGCCCTTCATGTTTTCAATACTCAAGATGATAATTGATTTGAATAACTCTCTTCCCCTGAAGGTTGCTTTGCTAAATCTCATTACAGTATCATCAACCTGGGCAAGGGTAATTGATGTCATGGACAGTGAGGTACCACTTACTATTGCGCCAATAATCATGTAGTTGTTATTGCTTATTGCCTGTTCAACCCTTTTCTTGTTCTTCAGTTTCTTATTTCTCTTTTAGTTCAGTCAGGTTCAAGATTATTTGGTTTTATCGGGGCTGGTGCTACGCTAGGGCAACTTTTTGGTTCATTGTTTGCTGCAAGTATGGCGTGGCTGGGACCATGTATGTATCATTCATTCATTCATTATCTTGAGTAAATTAATGAGTTAGTTTCTAATGTTTCATGGAATGTGACTTCACATCTCCCAATTGTTCCTCAGTTCTGCTCCTATTTTCTTCACTCTTGATGGAACTTGCTGCGCTGTCATCAAAAGGAATTTGTATCGATGGAAATCATGCTTCGGCTGAATTATGTCAAACAGGGTATTAAATCCTTTTGGACACTAATTACATGTTATTCATTCATCATCCTGATATGTTTGACCTGGGCAATCTGTATGTTTTATAGAACACATTTGTGGGTCGATTTCCATTATCAAACTTTGAGCCACAACCTTGTCCTTCAATTCATGATCAACTATTTCTTTGTGGCAATCTATATTGACAATTTGTAGTACAGACCTCTATCAGAAAAGTCGGCTTTTGCAATAAATATATAGGCTTCACTGATGGTTTTATATTATCTTTTGTTGCTTCCCATAT
The DNA here is from genome assembly GCA_038087645.1 of Saccharum hybrid cultivar R570. Taxonomy (NCBI): domain Eukaryota; kingdom Viridiplantae; phylum Streptophyta; class Magnoliopsida; order Poales; family Poaceae; genus Saccharum; species Saccharum hybrid cultivar. The sequence goes on along the minus strand of JAQSUU010000493.1, from coordinate 7,312,227 downwards.
TCATGGGTTGCAATCTAAGACATTCCAATTTATTGCTAACTGCAGGGCAGGACAAGCTCCTAATACCGTGGATGATGATGATGAAATGTCTTCACTGGTCACTTCACCTAGACCAGCTATCCAATCACAAAAATCGAAACCTGAATTTTTCATAATGTTTGAAGGTTTCTGGCTGATCTTGCGATCACCCTACCTGATATACATATCTCTGTTTCTTTGGTTAAGTGCAGTTGTCTCATCTGTATTTTACTTTCAGGTACGGTTATTCTGTATTTGTGTATTGCCATGCATCATTGAGCTTGTTTCTTTATTATACATGTCATAATACAAATGAGCCATATTTTACTCCCAGTTACCTCTTCTCCATGATTTTCAGAAAGTGACGATAGTTGCTACTACAATATCAAGCCCAACGGCCAGAAGGAGAACATTTGCTCTGATAAACAGCTTTATAGCGGTTTTTATTCTTGTGGGACAGCTCACTTTGACGGTATTTTGCATCCACTGATTATTCTCAGTTCACTCTACTCCTGTAGTCCAAATACATTATGATACATCAACCAAAAGTGAAACTGATGAAGTCTAGTCCTTTTGCAGACATTCTTTTTTTTATTTTATTAATTGTTGGTATGTTTTTGACAAATATTTCAGGGTCATATTCTTACAGTAGCTGGTGTCACAGTTGCTATCTGTGCATCTCCCTTTGTTGCTGCCTCAAATTTGGTTGCCCTTGCTTTATGGCCAACTTGGGTTGCTGTGGCTGTCACTGAAACAATTAGAAAGGTACCAGTTTAATAGCTATTTTTTCCACAGGTAGATGCCAACATGCTAACTATGCATCAAGACAAATTACATTAAGGAAAGCAGAGTAGTCGTTATCATCTAGTGGTGAATATGCATATTCTGATATGCTTTAAATCTTGTCTTTTTATTTAGTTATATAGTAGTATTGTAGGCATGATACAAAAGAGCTTGTGCATCTCATAAGTTGAGGGCAGTTGCACTTTAGCTGCAACCAATTTCTTCATCTAGCTATGCCAGATTTTGGGCATGATAAAATTACAGATGTAGTTCAATAATTGGAGCCTGTTGTGTACCTCTATCAAATATTGTTTCTACTCCATCCTATCATTTATAAATTCAGCTATATTCAAGAATACAATTAACCTTTGATTCTTTGCAGGTAACGACTTATGTTTTGACAAGACCTGGAAGGGAGTTATTATTCACTGTTATCTCACAGGATGAAAAATACAAAGCAAAGGTAAAAAATGTTTCTTGGAACCTTCTAAAACCTTGATTGTAGGAAACAAAAGGGTGATGAGTTGGTACTTCCGAAATGATCAGGCACTGGTTTAGCCCATCTTTCATATTGTCATGATACAAAATAATTATTCCATATTGTTGTCAAAAAATGGTAATGAATCATAGCTTGGTGTGAAGTGATCATTCAGCATTGCAACTCCATGAGATCTACAGCTCTCTTAAGATAGAAAGCTACTCCCTCCAGGTCCCTAAAAAAAGTCGTTTTGGACAAGGCTTGGGTCAAACATTGGGAATATAAATCATGAGTAACTTTTAAGTTGTTGAGTTTGGAAATGTGAAAACCATATGAATAGATTTGTCTTAAAAAAATACTTACATAAAATTATACAATATCACTTTTCAATAAATATTTATGTAAAAATAAGAAGTCAAAGTTATGCTTTGGAGACTGTGTTGCTGTCTAAAATGACTTATTTTAGGAACCTGGAGGGAGTAATTGTCTAAAAAGCAGAAGTTACTAAATAGCAGTATAATAAACTAAAAGCCTGTTTTTAGAAACATTAGATATTAAGTGGAAAGAGTCAGTTTTTACAATTGCCTACCTACCTTTTGAGCATCAGATCATTTAATAAGAGTTTCCTTCATATTGGTAAATCAGGCAACATTGTTCTTGCTTTGTACCCATCTTGCCATAATTTAGAAGAAAATACTTTTGATTTTTTATGTAGGTCTGTATAGATGTGATTGTCCAGAGGCTTGGTGATGCAACAGCCGCTGGAATTTACAGGTGGTTGTTCAGTAGCCTTGAGAAGAAAACATCCAAGGTCACCCTGTTTGCATTGCCGGTATGAATCGTATTGTGATCAGTTGATTACTTTGTTTCTAGTGCGATATATGTTATTTTATATTCTAAAATAGTGGCTCAGGGTGGTCCTCGAGCCTTGCATCACTTGATCGAATGGCAAATGGAATGTTCCATACTTCTAGGGAAATTTAATCAATGTATAATCCTATTCCTAGTGCCATTCTGTGGCAAAAAAAAGAAAGAAAGAAAGAAAGAAAGAAAGAAAAGGATTGATAAAGGTTGTTTATCACTTGCACAAAGTATTTTATACATGTGAAACAAGCTAGTGCTGAACTAGATCTACCTGAAAGGATTGATAAAGGTTGTTTGCACCCAGCATGCATTTTTTTTATTATTATAAGTTCTGGGAGATAGCACTTAACGGTTTTTTGTATTTCTTTTCAAATGTCAGCTCTGCTTCGTGTGGCTTGTCATTGCATTTCATTTGGGCCGGCTCCAGACTAATCTTGCCAGGCTTCAGGCTGCTTCTGCCCCGTCCTATTCCTGAACAGGTATATATATATATATATATAGGGACCGAAAAATGGGGCCCCTTCATCTTTCATGTTCGTTCTTGTGCTCACTGCAAAGTCAAGAGGGTTCTGAGTTTTGACTGAACACAGGGAGACGCTGCGAGTGTCCTTGGAGATGCGTTTCCAGAACGTTTGAACAGACATGGCCAGAAGTTAGGTTGTCATCAATAGTTAGTTTACACGCGCTGCAGGAATTTCAGGTTTGATGGAGAAACCTTCAGAGTATAGTAGAGCCATTACTACACTACAGAAGAGTTTAGCATACAAGAGGGGAGAAATAGTAATACCATAGATTAGAACAATATACAAATTCAGTATTCCATTTCGATGTGCACTGCAGGAAATCGTAGCATGCAATGTTTTAGTTATTATAATGATGTAGTAGGGCCGGATCTGTTGGGCATTCTTCTGTCATCTGAAACTACTATTGTCCTGACAGACACAGCATTCTGCATTTCACCTACTTCCAGATCCCAGACTAAAAATGGCTGTAAACACAGATTGTGCGAGGTGGTGGTACACCTGACCTTCTTTCATATTATTCATAAAAATGCCTGCTTTCTGGAACATGAACACTTCTTTGTCGACAGGAGTAATAGAACAATATCTCACGTTCTTCGTGCTAACCGTATAAGAAATGACACAGTAGTTAAACTATAAAGACGAGGCAGTGAATCATCGGATGGGCACAGACCTCTCTAACTATTTAGCTGCATTTCATCTGCTCGATCGCTCCAGCGGTTGATCTGTAGCAAGCCATCAGTAGCAAGAAGGCAACAGGATCATCCATGGCGAAGTGCATTGCCACCGTGCTCGCCGTCGCCGCCGTGCTCACGTCAATGCAGCCATCGGTGGCGGCGAGCAACGCTCCGGACGCCGACGCGCTCCGGTTCCCGGGCCGCCCGGGCAGCAGGCCGCGTAACCCCGTGTTCCCGGGGTACCCGAGAGCCAGGCCATCGCCGCCAATGCCCGGCAGCTCCTCTTCCCCGGTGGTGCCGTCACCCATGCCCGGCGTGCCGTCGTCGTCGGGTCCAGCGTCGCCGGCGCCCTGCGCCAGGCCCGTGGTGCCGCAGCTGCCGGGCTTCCCCGGCCTGGGTGGCAGCGTGGGTGGCGGCGGCTCTGGCGGCTCCGCGCCGTCGTCGCCGACCGACTGCGTGACCCCGCTCGCTGGGCTGATGACGTGCGGGACGTTCCTGACGGGGAGCGAGCCGGAGACGCCGACGCCGCAGAGCGAGTGCTGCGCGGGCCTCGGCGCGTTCCTCAACAGCTCCAGCTCCGGCGCGGCGGAGGGCGACGACCACACGCTGCGGTGCCTGTGCCCCGTCATCCTCGGCGACGTGAACAAGATGCTGCCCAAGCCCGTGGACCCCGTCCGCATGATGTACCTGCCCATCGCCTGCGGCGTCGTCCTGCCGCCACAGGTCCTCTACATCTGCTTCAGTGAGTCCTCTTCCTCCCTCGCTCGCTCCTCGATCTGTCTCTCTTCTTCCATGGCTGTTGCTTGCATGACTCGCTCCATGGACGAGCATTACGTAACTGACTGTTGCAAAATTGCATGATGCTGCCATGGATGGATGCAGCTGGGCAGCAAAGCCCGCCACTCGTCGGCCGCATTCCTGACGTCTGGGAGAAGCCGACTTCAGGCAAGGAATACTCTGCTAGCTCTTCAAGATTTTAACAGCTTGCTTTTCAGTTCATGGTTCACATTATATATGACTGCTCGTGGAAGTAGATGTCTGATCTTGTCTTCTCTGTTCCATATATGCAGCAGCCTTGTCGCCTTGATGATGAGCAACTTGAATCTGAATGGAGGCCGGACACGAATGATTCAGTCAGCATCATATATAGTTCATATAAGTACACAAGATCAAACTTACTAGCAGCTGCAAGCATGCCTCTCTAGAACATGCATGCTTCCATATATATAGTTTAACATACATACATACATGCATACACATATACATGATAGTTTCAAGTTATCGAAAATTAATAGGCCGTGGATAGCACTTCAGAAATTTATTACCATCAGGTCTCATGTAAGACGATGCTCTTTTACACGGAAGAATATATTTATGATTTACTATATATAATATAAGCGAGGTAATCGTATGTCTTTTAAGCCTATTGTTCCGATCATCCGCAACTAAAGAATACTGTGATCCAGTTATCTGAGGAAAGAAAAGAAAAGAAATTTTACAAGAAATTGCAGGAAACAAACTTCTTATTGGAATGGCATTTCTTTGTCGATGTAACTTGCTCAAAAACACTCGGGGGCCTGTGGCACGTATGCCATATGAGATAACAGCAGCAAGATGCAAAATGCAGGAATAGGAAAAACGTAAGAACAAAATGCCCTAACATCTTGAATCCAATGGATTGAAAAAACACAAAAAACTGCCAAATTGAGGTTCAACACAGGAACGTTTGGATGGAGCGCAGAAAAACCACAGGAATTTGATGAGGTTCAACCTCTTGATAAAATTCCTACAAAATTCCTATGAAACAAACCATTCCAATCCTCCAGAATTCCTCCATTTTTCCTTTGTTACAAGGGGGGCTAAAAATAAGAAGAAATAAACATTCAGTCGTTCCAAGGATCAAGCATAGCAGGCCTAAACTTATGCAGACCTTGCAGAGTGCTTCGATTTTGGTGATGGCTGCTTTCTGGTGATGCATAGTCAAAGACACCGACCTGTTCAACATGTTATGTTGTTCTTGCGTGAGCTACCAAGAGTGAGAAGTGCATCCTCTGTCTGGGCAGTAACGGGCAAGTGATCATCCCCTGTAGTTTGGGCGCACGCAGACTGATAGACGTACACACGCTCTCTGCATCTTCTGTAACTTGATTTATGTGCAAGTTTCCAGCTGCTTCCCCAAAAGTTGTGCAGATGTCTTTCGTTCATCTTTATTTTAGTTTCCTTTGCTTTTTTCAAAACATAAACTGCATGTTTCATTCCTTCCCAGATGTATTGTGCATCCAGTTACGGAGGGACAGTTCTTCTTTCTTGCGGCGCCATCATCCCAGTTGATTCGAGTTAGCATGATCGATAAAGGAACATCGCCTGCCGCCAGGACAGAATTGTTGGTGGCACAGCGGCTTCTTACCTGTTCCCAACTGTTGGAGTATGTGTGTGTAGCCCATGTGGCTAGGCCCATGAGGCCCATGTATGCTACACTATATAGCTACCCTTCTAGGGTTAGCCTTATCAAGGAAATCCACTAATTCCAACATGGTACCAAAGCCTCTTCTCTCCTCCTCCCTCTTCCCAGCCGCCGGCTGACCCCAGCAGCAGGGGCGCCGCCGCCTGCCACCTCTTCCCAGCCGGCCATGGCTGACCCCCCTCCTCCCTCCTTCTTCCTTCACTTCGCCCCCCTCTCCCACCCCACCTCCTGGGCCCGGATGGCGGCTTCCCCTCCTCTGCCGCGCCCCACCACCTCCCTTCCTGCTGCTACCGCCGCCGGGTCCCCTGCTGCAGCCGCCGCCCTTCCTGGCGCCGCTGGCCAGGGGGCCGCCCTCCCTGGCGCCGCCGGCCAGGGGGCCGAGCAGGTTTCCCCCACTGCTGGAGCCGCCGAGCATCCTGGCGCCCGCACCTCCCTCCCCTGGACCGCAGAGCAGCCTGGCACCGGCGCCCCTCTCCACTAGATGCGGCTTGCAGCTCATCTTCCCTCTGCTGGGGGCTGGGGCGCACCTGGAGGGCAGACCCCCGCCCTCGCCCTCGCAGCCGATGGTGCTCCAGCGGCAGCAGCCCACCCGGTCCACCCGGCTGATGCCACTGACGCCGTCGACCCGGCTCTTCCTGGTGATGCCACCGCTGCTCTTCCTGGTGACGCCACCGCTGCTGCTGCTGCAGCTGGTCTGCTGCTCACCGGGGGAGATGGAACGGCCTACAACCCACTCCAGCCCGTCTCCACCCTCGCCGCCGCCCTCGCTTCCGCACGTGCCGCGGCCGCCGCCGGTCAGGAGCGCGTCCGTGCGGCTGCCCTTCTGTGGCAACGGGAGCGGGACGCCGCCGACACTCTGGCCCGCCAGATTGCCGAGGCGGAGCACCTCCTCGCCCAGGACGGGGGGGCACCTCTTCCGGCTCGACGGGACACCTCGCCTCCACCACTACGGCTCTCCGTCACGACCCGGCCGACCCCCTCGTCTCGCAGCTCCACTACCAGGCCGGCGGTGTCCAGAACATCCGGCTTCTCGTCCCGGTCGTTCTCGACCACGAGTCGCCCTCGTACGCTCGGTGGAGGGATCTGGTGGTCCTCACTCTTCGCCGCTATGCCCTCAACGACCACGTCCTCGACGAGCCTACGCCCAGGGTCCAGACTCCGTCGTGGCTGCGTCTGGACAACATCGTGCTTTCCTGGATCCTCGGCACGATCTCTGTCGACCTCCACGACCTCGTTCGCACCTCTACCTCTGCTCGCCAGGCGTGGCTGGCACTCGAGGGTCAGTTTCCGGGCAATGCTGAGGCCCAAGCTCTCCGACTCGACGCGAGCTTCCGGACCTTCGTCCAGGGGGATCTCACCGTTGGCGAGTTCTGCCGGAAGATGAAGACCATGGCGGACTCCCTCGGCGACCTGGGCTGGCCCGTGGAGGATCGCATCCTCGTCCTCAACGTCCTCCGCGGGCTCAGCGATCGCTACGCCCACCTCCGGACGTGGATCACCCGTCAGCGGCCCTTCCCCACCTTCCTACAGGTCCGCGACGACCTCGTCATGGAGGAGCTCACTCAGGGCCTCCAACCGGGGTCTACCACCACTCCGGGGTCCTCGTCCTCCTCGACCGCCCTGGCTGCTTCTTCACCGCGCCTGCCTGCCGCGCCTCGCCCGTCTGCTCCACCACCGTCGTCCCTTCTTGGTCCTCCCTCCGGGCCCAGCGGAGGTGGGGGGGCCGTGGCGGTCTTTGCCGACGTGGTGGGAGCGGTGGGGGTCGTGGAGGAGGCCGTGGTGGGGCCACCCCTCCTGCTGGTCCACCGGGAGGGGCACCGTGGCCTTCTTTCCACAACCCGTGGTCAGGGCGCATTTCCATGTGGCCCTACCACGCTCCCGGGGCTGAGCCTCACCCACCGGTGGCCATGTTTACTGGTCCTCCCACCTCCGGCTCCGCTCCTCCGTCGTGGGCTGCTTTCCCCGGCACTCCTCCCGGGTCTGCCGGCTGGGACTAGGCCGCCTTGGCACAGTCGTTCAGCACCTTGGGTTTGACACCCCCGGTCGGACCTGAGTGGATTGTCGACTCGGGTGCCACCTACCACACCACCCCCAACTCTGGTATACTTTCTTCCGTCCATTCTCCTTCTTCTCAACCCTCGTCCATTATGGTCGCAAATGGTTCTTGTCTTCCTGTTACCTCTGTGGGTACCGCCGGTGCTCATGGGTCCTTTCGTCTTCCCGATGTTCTAGTTGCTCCCTCTATGGTTCACAACCTTCTTTCTATTCGTCGTTTTACAGCTGACAATTCGTGTTCTGTGGAGTTTGACTCTTGTGGTCTTACTGTGAAGGATTTGGCTACCCGGCGTCCTCTGCTCCGATGTGATAGCACGGGCCCCCTTACACTCTCCGCTTCCCGGCGTCTGCCTCGCCATCTTCGCTTTTGTCAGCTGCCTTCGCCACCACCTCTTCGACCACTTGGCACCAGCGCCTCGGCCACCCTGGACGTGATGCCCTGATGCAGCTTAGTCATAGCTCAGACATTCGTTGTACTCGAGCTCATGATGAGCAGTTGTGTCATGCGTGCCAAATGGGCCGTCATGTTCGTCTTCCTTTTTCTAGTTCTTCTTCACATGCGGCTCGCATTTTTGATCTTGTACATTGCGACCTATGGACGTCTCCTGTACTCAGCATTTCTGGCTATAAGTACTATCTGGTGGTGGTTGATGATTTTTCTCACTATTCGTGGACGTTTCCCTTACGTGCCAAGTCTGAGACATTCCCTGCGCTTCACCATTTTTTTGCCTGGGTTTCCACTCAGTTCGGCCTCACCATCAAGGCCGTCCAGTGTGACAATGGCCGTGAGTTCGATAACTCCACCTCTCGGGCTTTCTTTCTCTCTCACGGTGTCCAGTTGCGCATGTCTTGTCCGTACACCTCCTCTCAGAACGGCAAGGCGGAGCGCATGATTCGCACTACCAATAACATCGTGCATACCCTTCTTCTTCAGGCCTCTCTCCCCGCCCACTTCTGGGCCGAGAGCCTGCACACCTCCACCTATCTTCTCAATCGCCTTCCTTCCGCTGCTTGCCCGGCTCCTACGCCACACCACGCTCTTTTCGGTACCCCTCCGAGGTATGACCACCTTCGAGTCTTCGGGTGTGCGTGTTACCCTAACACCACAGCCACTGCTCCCCACAAGCTGGCTCCCCGATCCACTCTCTGTGTCTTCCTCGGATACTCTCCGGACCATAAGGGGTACCGCTGCTACGACCTCACCTCTCGTCGGGTCCTCATCTCACGCCATGTGGTGTTTGATGAGTCTGTCTTCCCCTTTTCCTTCACCACCACCCCTTCCCCTCCCCTCCTTGACCTCTCCTCCTTATTTCCCACTGATGCGGTGGTCGAGCCACCTGTGCCGTTGTTTCCTGCAGGTTCTATGGCCCCGTGCCCCAGCTCGCCGTCGACCGATGCTCCCACCGACCCTGCTCCTCGCTTGAGCATGGATGGGGACCCTTCCGGGCCGGCCCCTGTCCTTCCACCTGACGAGGGTCCCCGACCGCCCTCACCGACTCCGACTGCGCGCTTTGCCTGACCGATCCGCGTGTACCAGCGCCGGGCGCGACCTGCTGCGGCATCTTCGCCGCCGTCGCCGGCGGTCCCTTCTTCGCCGGCGTCTCCACCAGAGCTGTCCTCCTCTCCGCCGGGTACACCGGGGCCGTCTCCGCCGCCCCACACTGCTCGTGTTGCGCCCCCGGTGTATCACCCGCCGCTACTTCACCGCCACCCGCGTCATGTTCACCCTATGGTGACACGCCACGCGGCCGGGACCCTGCCGCCCCCGGCTCTTGCGGCGATGCCCGCGGACTCGCAGGTCTCTCCAGTACCCTCTTCCGTCCGCGAGGCCTTGTTGGACCCTCACTGGCGCCATGCGATGGAAGAGGAGTACGCGGCGCTCCTCGCCAACCGGACCTGGGATCTGGTGCCCCGTCCACCCGGCTCCAATGTCGTCACCGACAAGTGGATCTGGACCCCACAAGCGCCGGGCTGACGGCACTCTCGAGCGGTACAAGGCTCGTTGGGTTCTCCGGGGCTTCACTCAGCGGCCTGGTGTTGATTATGATGAGACTTTCAGTCCAGTGGTGAAGCCGGCTACAGTGCGCACGGTGCTCTCCCTTGCCCTCACTCGCTCCTGGCCCGTGCATCAGCTGGATGTCAAGAATGCCTTCCTACATGGTCTTCTCACTGAGACAGTTTATTGCAGTCAGCCGACCGGGTTTGTTGACTCCTCGCGTCCTGACATGGTATGCAGGCTCAACAGATCTCTCTACGGCCTCAAGCAGGCTCCCAGGGCATGGAACCATCGCTTTGCTGCCTTTCTGCGCTCACTGGGGTTTGTGGAGGCTAAGTCCGATACGTCGCTATTCATCTTCCACCATGGAGCTGAGACTGCGTATCTACTGCTCTATGTTGATGATATTGTCCTCACCGCCTCCAGTGAGTTACTCCTTCGCCGGATTATCACCTCTCTCCAGCAGGAGTTTGCGATGAAGGATTTGGGTGTGCTACATCACTTCCTTGGGGTCACTGTTGCGCCTCACCCTGCCGGTCTTCTCCTTCACCAGCGGTAGTACACTCTTGACATCCTTGAGCGTGCCGGGATGACTGACTGCAACCCCTGCTCCACTCCAGTTGACACACAGGGCAAGATGTCTGAGGCTGAGGGGAACCCGGTGTCTGATCCCACCGCGTACCGGAGTCTTGCTGGTGCTCTCCAGTACCTCACCTTCACTCGCCCGGACATCACATATGCAGTTCAGCAGCTGTGCCTTCATATGCATGATCCGCGGGAGCCCCACCTCACTGCCCTCAAGCGGCTCCTCCGCTACCTACGCGGTACTGTGGACTACGGTCGGCTCCTTCACCGACGGTCCTCCTCCACCGAGATGGTTGTCTACACTGACGCTGACTGGGCCGGCTGTCCGGACACTCGGCGTTCCACCTCCGGTTACGCTGTCTTCTTGGGCGGCAACCTGGTGTCCTGGTCGTCCAAGCGTCAGCAGGTGGCCTCCCGCTCCAGTGCCGAGGCGGAGTACCGCGCCGTGGCCAATGGCGTGGCCGAAGCTTCTTGGCTCCGACAGCTCCTGGCCGAGCTCCATAACCCTCTACTCCGGAGCACGCTTGTCTACTGCGACAACGTCAGTGCGGTCTACCTCTCCACCAACCCCGTGCAGCACCAGCGGACAAGCATGTGGAGATTGATCTTCACTTCGTCCGTGATCAGGTGGCCATCGGCGAGGTGCGAGTCCTCCATGTATCCACGACGTCCCAGTTCGCCGACATCTTCACCAAGGGCCTCCCATCGACGACCTTCGCCGCCTTTCGCTCCAGCCTCAACATCACCAGTGGCTAGTTGAGTCTGTGGGGGGGGCTCGTGTGTATTTTCTTTTCCTGGTGTTCAGTCTGAATCCGCTGCGTCGGTAGTTCAGACTACGGGGGAGTGTTGGAGTATGTGTGTGTGGCCCATGTGGCTAGGCCCATGAGGCCCATGTATGCTACACTATATAACTACCCTTCTAGGGTTAGCCTAATCAAGGAAATCCACTAATTCCAACACCAACTTCCAGGAATGTCAATTTCTTTGTAGACATATAAGTTAACCATATACTGCACAACAAACACACAGGGAGCATGCAGAGATAGTACTACGCAGCAAAGTAGAAAAAGAAACAAAATGAAAAAGTGAACTGCCAAAGAAATGGTACATTTGCAATTTGGCCATATCTTCGAATAAACTTTTACAGAAATGAATTAAGAGATGTTCCTAAAATGAATATTATACTGTGGCATACATCCACAGGTTTATTTACACAATAAACTTACAATTCGCTATTAACAGATGAGCATCCCATTTGCAGTCACCACAAAGGTGAAGACATGAAGTGGTCTGCAACTAGAAGCTCATGTAAGGCCCTCTTTATTCCCTTCTTATTAGCTATTACAAACTATGAAACTACCCAGCAACAAATAAGACCTTGTATAAGCTTTATTGAGAGCATTTTGACCAAACTTCTTCATTTCAACATATAATGATCTGGTCATGAAGCCCAGTCCTTGGCAAGCTAAGTTTCCCTTCTTGATGCGTGAAAGGAGTCGCACTTGCAAAGTTATGCTGCTAAGGATAATTGGGTCTATCATGAGTTTACTCTGCTTCCTGCCCTGTAAGAAGGTATTATTATTGGAATACAATATAGACTGTATGTGTAGTGTATTGCCGATGTACACTCACATTAAAGTGGCTATTATTTATTATTTTCTTTTGCTCATGCTTCACGAAGAGCACGCACCCGGTCCTGAATTAACTTCCTCTCCCAATCCGCAATGCCCTCAAAAGCATGCTCTGGAAGACTCTCAAAAGGCTCTTTCGATGGATCATTCTTAGCTAGATCATAGGTTGCGGCACGGATAGCTCTCTTATTGGGTCCACAGGGCCTTATGGAGGTTAGCTTCTTATAAGCTGTGTTAAGCTGCAAGTAAAGGATAGATAAGCAATGACAGTTTTAGTCTTGTAGCACACTGCATATGACGAGATGGAACAAACTTACGTCCATATTCTCAAACCAAAACATGTAAGCAATTGCAACCGCAGGTGCTCTCCCAAGTCCAGCAGTACAATGGACATAAACTCGCCCTTTGCGCTGCGATATAGCCCATTCAAGTGCCGAAACTGCTTTTGGCAATTGTGACCTCAATGAATCTGGATCAAAATCCACTGCCTGCAACCAAGCAATCGTAAGCATATAGAAGAGGCCAGGTGCTACTAGTGTCAATAACTGAGCTAATAGGAACACTAATTAGTATTTTTAAGTTATCAGAAATTCAGAAGAAATCTAGGCATATAGAATTATACACACTCAATGCGTATAAGAAGCTCACCGGTCTTCTGATGTGCTGAATGCCAAGTTCTTTGCACCTATTGAGAATGGATTGGAAATCAATGCCCCAATATTCGATGTCCTTGTCCTGTTGTAAACAAAGAATATAGGCTACTCGCTCTTCATCTTTCAAGTGATCGATATCTTCAGGCTTCTGAGGCTGTGAGCCAACAATCAAGTTCTCACTTATCACAGCATAGTTCATACCTATATTCCAAGTGTAATAATTAATCCTTCAATCATTGCATCTAGAATAGCATCTTGTGAAAAAAAAATGAAAAAAAAATTTAAGCCAGAGAAGGAGATGTAATTGACTCTGACAAAAGAGGCCCCAAATGTTTACAAATAAGTTGTTATCTTGCTACCATTTAAGTGAGAGTTCCACAAGAACTTGCCTGTGACGTTAATATTTCAGAAAAAGAGAAGATTTTGGTCAATGAGAAGTAGACTAAGTTAAGGAAAATGTATTTATTTGTATCCTGACATAGATGGCTATTCTGAACTACTAGAAACTTAATAAGAATAATGAGCACCAATGTTTATTGTTAAGACAAACAGGTCTAGGAAGCTATAAATTTAGTCGAGCGTCAACAATAACACATTAGACGATCAATTAACAGTACTGCAAGATTAAGTTTTTTTCCTTCAAGTTGGCAAGTCTTTGTGTGTTCTGCAATATATATGCAACGATTTGGTAATACAAAGCTCCCAAAATGCCAATGAGGCTTCTTTATGCATCTTGTTGTCTTCTTTTTTTTTTTTTAAGGAAATCTGCAAGAGAGTGTACCAATTGTGTTGAATAGAGAAAAAGTATGCATTTTTGTCGTGAATGGGCAAATCCAGATCACAGAATCTTCACAACAAGAAACAAGAAATCAATTCAAGAATTGTCCCAACTGCCACACTGATCAATGAAAAATGTGGATGGATCGTACAAAGCATGAACAAATATCTACACAACCAAATATACATTTAACCACCAATGCAGCAATTTTTCAGGATACAAAGGGGCAAGCACCCGAAAGCTCTGTGAGCACAGCAATGACATCATCTCACGATATGCGGTCTTAAAATTAGCTATGACTAATCTCGAAAAGAATATCATATACATTAAACTTGACCAAGATAACTGGAGGCTATGTACCAAAGTCCAATCTTCAAGCAAATCCATCAGTAATTTCACCAAGTACCACATTAATTGTGTGGCATCACTAAGATGACTTCTGAAATCCTTATGGATAAGTTACTAGGAACAGGCAACATCACACGTCACAAGCTCTAGCCTTTACCCATTTTCCACATCTATAGCAATCGACAAGGAACCGTCGCAAGAAAAAGCAATACTAATGGAACGAGTCAGTACCGAGATCGTGGTGGTATTCGTAGGGGTTACGCATCATCCGCTTCATGGCGGTGTTATAGTCCTCCATCCTCGTGCCCCCTTGGGCTCCGGCCGTGGACGAGGATCGACACAGGAAGACCCCAAGGCTCCTCCGGTGGCTCCTGCTGCCGCCGGGACCGCATCTGACGGCCGCCATAGCTAGCCTCCTGCTCTTAGCGCCGATGCTGACGGATGGGAGGCCGCAGGGGGTGGGGAGCCGAGAGGTGTTCGCCATGGCCGCCATTGTTGCGGTTGCAGGATCTCAATGTCTGGTCCGCGTGGAGTGAGGAAACGGGGAAGAGTCGAAGAGAGGAAGGAGCTTGGGCCTCATCGCTTTCCCGTGAATGGCCTAAATAGAAGCCCAGAACCAACGGCACACATACGTTCTGAAAAATTTATCCTCTCAAAAAAAATGTTTCTCCTGCAACTAAAAGAACAAAACTAAGATAGTTTTTTTTGTGCGACATTTGTTTTGGGTCGCCTCCGTTGGAACTTGCGATCCCGCGCTCCGTGCCTCCGTACGCCGCCAGGTGGGACCTGCAATAACCGGCGAGGAGAACCCAATCACCGGCAATCAATCACCATCGTGTGTGACTCTCCTTTCTCCATGATCGGCCAGCGCACCAGTCCGCCACTTCGCGCATCTCTTCACTGCGAACGCCCTTGAGCCGCCCTCGCGATACCTCGCCGCCTCCTGCGATCGTGCCAATCCCTGCGACAACGCCCACTCGCGAGACCAAGCGACGCCCTCGTGAGAGCTCACCGCCTCCATCATGGACGTGCAGGCCGGTGGGGCGGCAGCTGAGTCAGGGTCGCGCGGATACGGCGTTGTCCTTTCGCGCGCGACTTCGTCCATCGCCGTCACCAACCCCCAGATCCCCGAACCCCGTCATCCACCGGCCACAGCTTCTATCCACCAGCATGCTTGTCATCCGTGGAGAAGGAGGTGGGCGATGGTAGCAGCGGCGGCACTGCACGGGAACGGGTGAAGCGGCGAGGGTCCCGGCGGGTTGGAGGCTGCGGATCCAGACGAGGTGGCCGCGTCTGTGAGGAGGATCCTCGTGGCGTTGTGCTAGGTGCCTCCGCTGCCGCGGAAATCTAGGAAAGCATGGCGACAGTTGGAGGTGCCCCTTTTTCTCGACTAGAGATCCGTGTGCGTAGCCGCACCATCATTGCTACCAGAAGAGCAGAGGACGACGCCTGCTTCTCCCCCAACAGCGATGACCCCGTTGCCATCTCCCGCGCCAACGCCACTGGCAAAAAGTGTGTTGCGTCCTGGTTCGTGCATGTTCATTTCCCCCTCATCTGAATCTCCGAGGACCTCCAGTTCGTGTCCGTTCATTTCCCCCTGATCTGGATCTCTCTTGATTCGTATTTGTGTTGTGTGGTTGTCGTCAAATTGTGTTATGCCTTATGCTTCTAATCTGCTTACACTTATGATTTAGCTTTCAAACAAACAATACAGAAATGGTGTACCGCTGCATTTTGGTGGTTCTCACAAAACAAACATTCTATAATTTTTAATCCAATTACTTAAATCACAATGTTGTAGCACAGAGCTTACTGCCTGCTATTACACAAATGTGAAAGAGGACTCTAAATTTATCCTTCAGTATTAGCAGCATATCATGTTGAAGTGCAGCTCATTGATGTCAGCTTTTTCATCATGCTTTGCTTTAATTTTAATTCATATAGTCTCTATGGAACTCCTGAATTTGCACAATTTTGAAGGAGGTGAAGGAAGTAAGCCAGGAGAGAGACACTCCAGCAACCACTGAATGGAATAGGTACCCAAGTTTCCTTCTGCATTTGTGATCTACCGTAGAGGGAAATAAGCTGTAAACTTAAATTAAACTTAACAAAGGAGGTAAAATTAATTTGCTATATGGATTGCTCTAAACTAAAATATTTTTTCATGATATGTTGATGATCAGTGGTTTAGAAAGCCAAGATAGCCATACTATTGTCAGGTGCCCTGTTGCAAGATCTCTGCTGCAGGTAATGAAGAAAATTAATTTGCTATATGGATATGCTGCCAAACATATTTATTGTATCTTGAACTAAGCACTTCTCTTTCTTATTAATTATGTGTCCTACAAGGGATCTGTTGACAAATGTATTCTTTTAGTTAGTGTCATGTTAGTGCTTGGAAAATTACACTTGATTTGTGGCAACCTATTCAATCAAAATATTACATTTCATTTTATGCTCCTAAGACCAAAACTAAGTGAATCTATTTTACTGCCTGAAGATACTACTAAACTTCTCCTATAGGAAGTTGGAACCTGCGCGGGGCTGGAATCATCTAGACTGTATGCCTGCATGGCTTTGTTATGGTTCCTATAGGAGTGTAAGGTGCATATTAGTGGATATGGTTTTCAGCTCTCACTGTGCATTTTTCTTGCGAGTGATTGATATGAACTAAACTTCAATAAATCATTTTTCCTGTTTCTATGTGGCAGGATGAGATGGAGACCACCACCCTCAAGTGTCAACAAGATGAAGGACACTAACACATTATAGTATAGTTTCTAATATATCTGTTATATTCTACTGTTTGATGAGCACACGTATATGTTATTATAGCTCATTAGCCCGTGCAGTCCGGGGGTTACAGGAAGAGTTGCTAAACCATATATATTGCACATTTCTCAACGTTGGTTGTTTCCATGTATTTAAAGATGTGGGCTACTTAAATCTATGAAAGTTGATATCACGTATTTTCCTTTCATAGTTACCAGGGCATTATTTGTTCTCATTGCAACGTACGGAAATGTCTATATAGTAGAGTTGGTGAGCCTCCGATGCCGCGCTCTCCGTGATTATGTTAATTTCACAAACTTTGCTTTTTGATTAAATGTCATTTTAACATCGGTATTTAATTTTACACTATTGTTATCTTTTTTGTGCGATCCGTGTGTTTTTAGTACAAAAATTTCATTGTCCCGTAGCAACGCACGGACATGCTACCTAGTCAAGTTTTATGTAGGACTTTCGTTCCTTTGCTTCCAAAGTGAATTTGTGAGAAAAAAGTGTGAAATACAAAGTTATGTTGATTTTAGATGAGAAATTCACTCGCAAATAATGGAAACGGTAATCGCGAATACTCTGTAGGTTCACAATTGTATTGGTTAGACGCCTACTTTAGTCACCTAAAAATTAATCAATTTCAGAGACAGGTAAGGTGAATAGAGATTCATGCTTCATTTTATCAAAATATGTTTTTTTTAAGAATCACAAAAACTTTGCACAATTTTATTAGAAAAGATTGACCTAGTTTTAAAGGAAAAAACGAACATCAAAACCTTACCACCATGAGATGAACTATATTCAACAATAACTAAAAACAACTCAACAAGCTTGCCACACTAAGGACAGCTAAAATATATGCTACCAATCAACTAGATAACTTACTCAAAAGATCACAAACTAAATAAGACCAGCCAAACACAAAAGTCGCAACAGAAGATTCTAACTGACTGACAACTAGGAAAACCGAAATATTGGAAACTACAAAGATCATAGGCAAATACCAAAATAGAAAATGACAGACAACTATAAAAACTAAAAACTCTTGACAAAACACTAACACCATTGGCAAAACCACTACAAGTTGATACAAACAATAAGCGGCTAAGGAGAAATACTACCACCTCTGACACAAAGCACCACCCGATGAACCACAACACTTAGAACTTAGAACAACTAAAGCCAAAACAAAATGAGGGCTAACACGCCATTGGAAGATAGATGATATGTCAAAAGGTAAGTTGTCTAAAGAAAAAACTTCCAACTATGTTACCCTCATCCAAGAAGACCACAGTATGTCTCATGAGTCATAATTTGAATGATTGATGGGTCTAATAAAAGACCACCATATATAGCTAGATTTTGAATGGAAATTTTTTTAGGATTTTAGAGATGACATACTACGGGATAACCTAAGTACTTTTTCCGAGGGGATAACATCAGTACTTTGACTTGCATATATAGCAAAACAATAAAACATACTTAAATTTTCAAAATTGATAGTACTATTTTAGAAGGATAACAATAATGAACTCCTATGTCACTCTACAAATACAAGAAGAAAACATGAGGCTTTAGATCTCTTCACAAATATTAGAGGAGTTCTATTCTAACTATCTAACCTAAACACTTGATTAAATTCAAAGATTATGGCCCCACCTCCTACCATGTAAAGCATTGATTAGCCCAATAGAACGCATATGCTTAAGATAACCAATGTTGGTCTGTGAACATTAATCATGGTTTCTCTCGTGACTCTATTCATGAGCTTCTCGCCATCTTCATATAGGATTTTTTTTACCCTTCCTTGTGGAAGTCATGTAGTGTATGCTTATACTATATAAATCACATCTTAATAAATTTTGTATAACTCGTATAATTGCTATTGCATTTCTTTGAGATGAACTTAATTGAACCTTGTTAAGAAGTAAATAAAAAGCCTTTTTTCCTAAGCTAACAAGAAATTCTTTTGTCAAAATATAAACTGACATTATGTGCACCATATCTACTAGACAAAGGTGTTACCTGACTACTTTTCCCATTACAGTGTGCACAACCTCTAAGTGAAACTTCCTTTCATAACCTACATCATGTATTCATATCACACCGATATTCACAATAACTTTTTTAAGCTTTTCAACAATTCTAGGTTAAATTTTGTAATGGAAAAAATTGGTTAATGGAGGTAAGCACAAGGCTTATGAAAGTTATGGTATTCTTTGTACTGTAATCATGTGTTAACGATGAAATTTGTATTAATTTGTACTTTTTTTGCATTTTCTTGGGATCAATTAGATTTAACCGAAATCTTGTTAGGAAAGTGAACCAAAAGTCTTTTTCTAACAACAATGTTTTTACAAAACACAAATTGCCACTAGGTCCGCCGCACCCGCGAGGCGAGATGTTGTTGCGGTAAACATGTATGACTTATGTAAAACTCATCATTTTCTATTTAAATTACGTCACTATAAGTTTTGTAACTCTTTATGCTTATCAGTAATCTAAGTTACAGCTTTTAGTTGCAAACCAATTAGTGAAGAACTAGAGATAAACACAAGCGTTGCCATAAAAAAAAGAAAAAAGAAAACTTTCTCTAACAACTTGTTCCACAAAACATAAACTGCCATTGCATGCGCCACATTTGCTAGACGAGATGTTATCTTGGCAAACATGCATGACTTATATGTGAAAATCATCATTTTCTAGTTTAAATTAGCATAAGTTCTATAACTCTTTATGCTCATTGATAGTGAGTTGAAGTTTTTAATCACAAACCGGTTAGTGGAGATAAACATAAGAGTTACCATGATAAAGAAAGAAAAAATGGAAGGTTTTCCTAACATTTTTTTTTGCAAAAACACAAAATGTCATTGTGTGCGCCATATCCACTAGACTAGGCTTTATCTTGGCAAACGTGCATGACTTATATGTGAAACTCACCACTTTCTACTTTAAATTACGTCACGCACAAACTATATAACTCTGAAGTTTTTAACCGAAAACCGGTCAATGGAGATAAACACAAGAGTTGCCATGACATAAGAAAAAAATTCAACACTTTTTCTAACAACTTTTTCATAAACACACAGCTTGCCATTGTGTGCGCCACACCTATCTAGATGAGGCAAACATGTGTGCGGCGCACACAATGGCAAACATGTGTGACATAACTGGTGTGTGACGTTTTATCTTGGCAAATGTGCACGACTTATATGTGAAACTCATCATTTTCTACTTTAAGTTATGTCACACATAAGTTCTATATCTCTTTATGCTTATCGGTAGTCCAAATTATTTTTTTAATAAAATATCGGTTATTGGTGATAAACATAAGAATTTCCATGACAAGAAAAGAGTAAAAAAATGGAAGCTTTTCTTTACAACAACTCTTTCGCAAAATACAAACTTCCATTGTGGGCGCCGCACCTGCTAGACAAGACTTTATCTTCGCCAATGTGCACGACTTATATGTGAAACTTATCAGTTTCTACTTTAAAATAGTTTATACACAAGTATTATATCTCTTCATGCTTATTGGTAGTCTAAATTAATGTTTCTATTAACCAAACCGGTTAGTGGAGATAAATGTAAGAGTTGCCATGACATAAGAAAGAAGTTGAAAGCTTTTCCTAATAACAACATTTTCATAAAACATAAATTGCCATTGTGTGCATGTAACACCCGAGGTGTTTGCCACCAGTTAAGCAGTAGGTTTGAGCTCTAACATGGTAGATTAAGTGGAAATGACAATGTCAATGTCAACCTATGGAGATGAGCCTAACTTAAAGTTGGATGCTGCATCATTGCTTTACATATAGGCCATTTTCAAAGATATGTGTTTGGATGGTGTTATTGCCATATCTTCATGTGTCTCACCTTGGTACCTATCTATATTGATCCCTGGAAAAGTTTCATGAAGTTTGGAATCAAAAAGTCACATGAAATGACGGTAGCATTTCACTTGAGTTCTATGTTTCAAGGCATGTGAGGCCTACACTTTTGTGCGACCTATGCATGGTGGGTATGTTTGGCCTCTACAACACTTTAACTACACTTAGGACACCCCATGGAACAATGTTCATGTTGATCATTTTGCCTAAATGTGCTTCTAAGTGATGGTTGACCATGGATGGACCCTAGAACCCTTTTGTTTGACCATTTCAAAAGTGTGACCTAAAAGCTTTGCATGACTGTGCACCCTTTGACAAAGTCGTAGAGAATTTTATAAGGAACAAACTTTGTTTAAGAGTCAAGTCATGAAAATGTGTGTAACATGCTCAAACAGGGCCCTCAAGTCAGAATTGGGACTGTTTCCAACACTTAGCACTTTTTAAAGCCCCGATTTCAGTGTCTCCGACGTTGGCATCTCGCGTTCTCCAAATTTCGTTAAGTAACTTGAGTTGACCCAAAAATAGAAGTTGGAGTATATTCTTTGGAGAAGAGCAGGTGAAGAGATGGATGAAGTTCGACTCCGTTTTGGTCATCGATTTTGGGTTTATTTAACCGCTGTCAACGTGTTGACAGTGTCAACTTCGGACTTGCTTATCCACTAATCCATAACCCTAATTGCAGTGCACCTTAAATAAAAATTGTAGCTCTTCGTGTGGGGTTCAAACTTTGTATTTGGCCCAAGGTCCAGTTCGGCCTGTATCTAGCCCAAATCGTCGACCAACCGGCCCACGTTGCAACCCGACACGTGTTCGGCAGAATGCCCGAACGGCCGACGCGTGCTCCGTGGCGTGGCGGCCATGCCCGTGCCGCGTCCCCACTGCATTGCCGCGCGTCCCGTGGACTGGGGTCGATGGGGAGGCACCAGGACGCTCACCGAGCCCCACTCCGCGCTCGCACTCGCCCTCAAGCTTCTCCCTATCCTCTCGCTGCCGAACGCGGGCGCCATGGCCGCGGCCGCGCCATTGCTGAGCGGGGAGCTTCGCCCAACCGCTGCTGCGCTCGACCGCCGTCCCAATTGATTGTGTCACCGCCTCCGCCTCGCCGTGCTCCGCCCCGCGCGCGCGCGCTTGCCTAAACTCCCAGTCGCCGGAGCATGCCGTCAACTGGCCGCCATTGCCGAGCCGAACGGAGCTCCGTGGCCGGCCACCCCAAGCGCCCCACTGCAAAATTGGAGTACTGCTGCACCTCCGTCACCCCGTGCCGCCCCTCTGGAGCTCTTCGCCTCACCGTTTTCGCCCCTGCAGTGAGCTGTCGCCGGAGCAACCGCCGGCGAGCCGTCCGCTCCCGTGGCCACGCCACCACGGGCCTCCTTGGGCCGAGCCAGGGACACCAGTTAGGGCGCGGAGGTCCCCTGGTGCTCGTGCCGCCCTCAACCGCCGCCGCCGATGACCCCTCGCCGGAGACCGACCGGCCGAGCCGCCTCCCTGCTCGCTGTCGGGAGGTAGAAGACAGCCGGCTCCCTCTCTCTGTGTGTTCTTTTTCGTGGTGAATGACAGGTGGGGCTAGGTAGTCTAATGGGTCCCACATGGCAGTTATGGAGTGACGAGTCTGGGGTGTGTTTTCGGGTACGCCTAGCATATTCGGTTAGGTATGGATAAATTCTGTTTTTGAAATTCAGATTTTATGTAAATTTTCTAAAATGCATATCTCTTGCTAGGTAAGTCCAAAAATAGCAAAAGTGGACTTTTTGGAAACCTTGGGAAAAGGTCTATGCAGTGGAGTCATAATATATTACATGTTGTAGATATTTTCTGATGTCTTTATTTAAGTTTTAAAAAGGCTCTAAAAATGCCTTTAAACTTAACCAGAGCAAGATCTGGAGTTTTAGACTTCCAAAAATAGTGATCCTTGTTTGGTTAATTTTGTGATAACATGTACTTGCTAGAAAAAATATTAAACGCCCTAGTGGTTTACTGTTTTCTTAAGATTGTGATTTGACATTGATAAATAAGGAAAACTACATTATATTACTTGTTATTTTATATTTTGAGTTGTGATGCTCCAATTGATGTGAAATTTTTATGGTAGTCTTGTCATGATATGTATGTACTGTGGTATAAAATTCTTGGTCACTACTTATTGGATGATGTAGTTATTCATTTAACTTGTTTAGGGCTTGATAAATAGCTTATAAATAATATATAAATGATAAAATAGAAAATGTTGTCCCATCACCCTATTATAATGTTGCTCTATGATTTTGGTTCATTCTATGGCCATGTGTTCACAGAAAATATTGAGTTTTAGGTTTTACCTGCTTCCACGTGATTTATTTCAATAGCTAATTGTCTTTTTCATAGAGGTTGATATACTTATCTAAATGGCTTGAAATTTGGACAGTATACTTTTGGGAGCATTTGTAGACCCCTGTAATTTTGGTAGAATTTATTGAGTATCTTTATGATGTGGTCATAATTCCACCTAATGATCTAAATAAATTAAGAAAATGTATTAAAAGAATTTATTTAGTAATTAACACTATGTTTTCTGATGTTCATTAGTCATGTTTGAAATGTTGATAAATTTGGTTTTGCCCAATTATATGTTTGCAACATAAGTTAATAATTACTTCTTGCAAATGAGGTTTCTGAACAGATTTAAGAATATTGTAAATTACCCTATGCAAATGATGTTTTCATGTCTTGTGTGCTATAACAAAGTTGTTGTGAATTTCATGATCTAGCTACTGTTAAATTTTGGTGGCATTTGGCCATGTGGTTTAGAAACTATAGCTGTTTTAAGTTGGGTTCAGATTTAGGTTGCTCTCTGTCCCTCCAGGACAGATTCTGTACCTTTTGTATTTCGACCTGGTAAATGTTAGAATCAGGTTTAGATGATTATAAATGAAATTTAGATAATTTCATAAGATTTCCATAATGTCTTCTTGCAAGTCATTTGGAGTTGTAGATCTCCAGTTATGATTAAATTACTCAGCTGTTGGTCTGATGTCCAGAAGGTAGCAATTTCTAGTTCTAGTACTTTGATTAACTTTGTCATGCTTGGGTTTGATGATACCTGGGTGGTACCCTAAGATCTTATAAGACTTGTGTCTTGATTGATGTGCTTGCCCTCTTCTATGATATGTCTTAATGAGGATTAAGTTAATTAGCTCTAGGTGTTTATGTGAACTTTGGTATACTTGCATGATTACTTCGTTTATTGCACTTCTATACATTCATACATATGCATTATTGCATCTCATTTAGGTACGCTAGATGCACCATGTGAAGGACGTGAGGTGGAGCCAAACCCGAAAATGGAGTTGGTGGATCCATCCCGAAGATAGAAGGACCGGACAAGTGGTAGATTGGAGGATGCTCGCCAAGTGTATTCATCTGACATACTCTAACTTGAATCGGATCCCAGGCAAGCCCCGGAGCATTATAAGTCTCCTATTTTATAAAAGCTATTCTTTATTACCTGAATTATGATTATATATTGTTGCATTAAGTTATAGGAGTTGAGTGAAAACGTTGTTGCATTACTATCCTTGTCCACCAGATTACTGTTACCTGATTAGGGCAGGATCGAGTAAATTGCTTAGCCATGCTTAGACCGGTAGAAGTCGGGTGATTTCCTGTCACCTGCGAGCTATAGGTGGATACCGAGTTATGGTTAGCTGTAATGGTGATGATGATACGTAACCAAGTGTTGATGGATAATTGGAGACCGGACGGAAAAAGTTGGAGGCAACCAGGCAGGGTTCTGGGGTGCTGTTAGTTTTCCGTCTGTGTCGATTAAGGACCGGTCGTTGCTCGTCCCTCTTGTCATGTTGAACGCATGCCTCACATTTAGCTGGCCGAATAAAGTACCTTTCGACCGCGAAGCTAGTGACACTTTTCGAGCCGGGATAAACTCGGGTTGGCAGACTGGTGAGGAAGGGGGTGTACGGGGACGCGAAGAGTGAGCCCAAGGTGCGTCCTGGCAGTCGGGCGGTCCCTGGGTAGTGCGATCCATGATTGTTATCCCGCGGCTTCTTGGAAAGTGTCATTGGTGATCTACGCGACCCTGACGGGGGAAGCATGGTTTGTGTGAGGAATAAATCTCCAGCTGGATAGGAATTCGATTCGAATCGCCGTCGCTCCCGGTTAGTGAGCACTTGACTCGAGCTACGGCATCGTAGTATTAATGATGGAACACGGATGGTTATGTGGATAATGTTGGAAATGCTAAACCTGAGATGGTAACCTTTGATGTTAATGGTTAATCAAGTGATTGTTTTAGCAATAGGTGCTTACCTAGTTTGAATAGGTTATCCTAAAAATGATGCTAAAAGTACTTATTTTAGTTATTCATAATAACTTATGCTTTTCGCAAATGAGTCAAGCCAGTCCACTATATAAAGCCTTGCATGCTCCTTGGTGTCATGTTATCTTTGGTTTATGACGGGTAAGTCTAGCTGAGTACATTCTCGTACTCAGGGTTTATTCCCACTTGTTGCAGGTTGTGAGGTATCATAGCTACTGCAAGAATTGGAAGACTCCGGCTGTAGTGGCGGAGTGTGATCATGGGCATGATCCTTCTGAGCTATCTTATCTCTCATGCTTTTATGGGAAAATTGACCTTGGTGCTGGCATGTATTTGAATTAAGGTGATATTAGTTTCAAACTACCTTGCTTCCGCTACTTTAGAACTTGAGTTGTAATAACTCTACTGAACTCCGATATATGTTGAATTACTTATGAAATGGATGTAACATATGACCTGTTATGTTGGACCACTACGATCTTGGCTTGTATGTTGGTTGGTTTGAAATTCCTCGTGATTTTATTGGACTACCGGAGTTATATGGGCTCAAGTGCGAGAATTTGATCACTTCGGTGATTGTTTTTGTACTTGTGCTCTTATAATTTGGACGGTTCCGTTACAGTGCACTGCACCGGCTAGATGAGGCACAAACGTGCTCGGCTTATATGTAAAACTCATCAATTTTTACTTTAAATTAGGTCATGCACAAGTTCTATATCTCTTTATGCTTGTCAGTAGTCTAAATTAATATTTTTAATCATAAACCAGTTAGTGGAGATAAACATAAGAGTTGTCATGACAAGAAAAAGACCGAAAGCTTTTCTTAACAACATCTTTTTTCGCAAAACACAAACCGCCATTGCATGCGCCACACATGCTAGATGAGGCATTATCTTGACAAACGTGCATGCCTTATGCGTGAAATTCATTAATTTCTACTTTATATTACGTCACGTATAAGTTTTATATCTGTTTATGTTTATCGTAATATAAATTAATGTTTTTATTTGCAAACTGGTTAGTGAAGATATATAAACCGCCATTGCGTGCACCACACATGCTAGATGTGGCGTTATCTTAACAAACGTGCACGGCTTATATGTGAAAGTCATTATTTTCTACTTTAAATTATGTTACACATAAGTTTTGTATCTATTATGTTTATTGATAGTCTAAATTAATGTTTTTATTCGCAAACCGATTAGTGAAGATATATAAACCGCCATTGCGTGTGCCACACATGCTAGATGAGGCATTATCTTGACAAACATGCATGACTTATATGTGAAATTCATTATTTTCTACATTAAATTACATCACGCATAAGTTTTATATCTGTTTATGTTTATCGATAGTCTAAATTAATGTTTTTATTCACAAAACGGTTAGTGAAGATATATAAACCGCCATTGCGTGTTCCACACATGCTAGATGAGATATTATCTTGACAAACGTGCACGGCTTATATGTAAAATTCATATTTGCTTTCAATTATGTCACACATAAGTTTTTATATCTGTTTATGTTTATGGATAGTCTAAATTAGTGTTCTTATTTGCAAACCGGTTAGTGAAGATATATAATCCGTCATTGCGTGCGCCACACATGCTAGATGAGGCATTATCTTGACAAACGTGCACGGCTTATATGCTTACATGTGAAATTCATTATTTTCTACTTTAAATTACGTCACACATAAGTTTCATATCTGTTTATGTTTATCGATAGTCTAAATTAATGTTTTTTATTTGCAAAACGGTTAGTGAAGATATATAAACCCCATTGCGTGTGCCACACATGCTAGATGAGGCATTATCTTGACAAGCGTGCATGACTTATATGTGAAATTCATTATTTTCTACTTTAAATTATGTCACGCATAAGTTTTATATCTGTTTATGTTTATCGATAGTCTAAATTAATGTTTTTATTTGCAAACCGGTTAGTGAAGATATGTAAACCGCCATTGCGTGTGTGCTAGATGATGCATTATCTTGATAAATGTGCACAACTTATATGTGAAATTCATTATTTTCTACTTTAAATTACATCGTGCGTAAGTTTTATATCTGTTTATGATTATCGATAGTCTAAATTAATATTTTTATTCGCAAACCGGTTAGGGAAGATATATAAATAAATAACATGAGAGTTGCTGAGGAAAAAAAATGGAAGCTTTTCCATTTAGACACAAATGGAAGACAGCGGATGAAGCGTTATCTGGTTTCTCACCCTGTAGAATTTCTTCTTCTCCCTTGCCTTGCCCACCGAGGCACCGTGAGATTTGAGAGAGAAAAAACTCAAGCAGGCAATCCAAGTAGGAGGAAGAGAAAGGGATTGAAAAGCTAGGGTTTTCGCCATGGCCATCGCCCACCTCGAGCTCTCCTCCCTCGAATCCACCCTTCCCACGCTCTCCTAGCTCCCGCATCTCGCATCTCCACAAAAAGCAGCTGCCTTTGATTCCCCTCCCCGGCCCCCGCTGCCTCGCCCCCATTCGAGGGTTTCCCCTCATCCCCCCAAATCGAATCGCAGCATTACCGACCAAGCAAGCAACCCACCCCACCCACCCGCCTTCAAGGGTCCGAGCCGAGCGACGGCGCTGGCGATCCAGCAGGGCGTGAGGGCGGCGGAGGCGGGCGGATAATCAATGTGTACGCTGTGCGCCGTGCAGCGCTGGTCGCGGCGCGTCGCCACCATGCTCCCGTGGCTCGTCGTCCCGCTCATCGTCATCTGGGCCGCCACCCAGCTGCTCCTCCCGGCCGCCTACCGCTTCGAGGTCACCTCCCCGCGCCTCGCCTGCGTCTCCGTCCTCCTCCTCACCCTCTTCTGGTACGAGATCCTCCTCCCGCGCCTCTCCCTCTGGCGCGCCCGCCGCTCCGCGCGCCTTCGCGAGGAGCGCCGCGCCCACGCCCTCGAGCTCCACAAGCTCCGCAAGACCGCAACCCGGCGCTGCCGCAACTGCAGCAACCCGTACAAGGACCAGAACCCCGGCGGCGGTAAGTTCATGTGCTCTTACTGCGGCCATGTCTCTAAGCGCCCGGTGCTCGACCTCAATTCAGTCGGGAAGGCCCCCACCGGATGGCCTTGTGCTCAGGATTGTGGATATTGGCTGGACCTGCGCTGCTCCTCCGGCAATAATAGCTCCTTCTTGGGATTCTCGTGGCGCTTGCTTTCGTCCTTTTGCTCCACAGCAATGAGGTGGTTATTGAGGAATATATTCAGATTTACATCCTCAGGGGATGGTGAGGGCTTGAGCATAGATGGTAAAAGGTTGGCAAAGAGAGGAGAGAATGGAGGAAAAGCTGAGGAGAGCAGGACCGAGAAGGCGAGAAGGAAGGCGGAGGAGAAGAGACTGGCAAGGCTGGAGAGGGAAATGCTGGAGGAGGAGGAAAGGAAGCAGCGAGAGGAGATGGCTAAGCTAGTAGAGGAACGCAGGAAGCTAAGGGATGAAAAAGCAGAGGCCGAGGAGCGGTCAAAAAGCGCTACCCCTGTTGGGGAGAAGGATGCTAGGAAGGAGGCAGAGAAGCGGCGTCAGGAGAGGAAGAAGAAAGAGGACAAGGGGTCAAGCAAGAGCAATTCAGATTGTGAGGACATTGATAGAAGATTGGGCCGAGAAGGTGATAGGAAGCGAGACTTTGACAGAAAGAGCGACTTGGACAGGCGTGAGGGTTACAAGCCTCATTACATTGATTCTAACAATCACAGTAATAAAACAGGGGAGAGCAGATCGAAATACTTTGGCCGTATGACAGGTGGTTTCTTATCTTCTTCAAGAGGGTTTGGCAGTGGTTCCTTCTTTGGCAGAAGTGCTCAGGCCCCTGCTCCTCAAGCTAGCAAGGTTAGTAGACCTGTAGTTCCTGCAACTGACCAGGGTAATGCAATCAAAAGAGATGTCCAGCATGCAGCCACACAAGCTACAGGCAAATCTGCTACAGCTGGAGAAACTAGAAATGCATGGACTAATTTTAATCGACCTGTGAGTAACAAGGGCATTGATATTTTATTTTAAATTCTTGTTATTCGAACCAATTGCATTAGTTATTTTTTTACCTGAATTTCCATCTCAAATTTTCCAATTATGCTATATGCAGGTTAGTCCAAATGTTCAGCCACACTCTACTGGCCTTAAAAAGTCATGGCATCAGCTGTTTAGTCGTTCAGCATCAGTGTCCCCTTGTCCTGATGTTGCAACGTCAGCTCATGATATGATTCGGAAGCCAGAACCAAATGGAGCTCAAATAAACAATGCTCATACATTTCTCTCTCAGTATCCTCCTCTGGACTACAAGCCAAGTTCAAGCCAGTCCATGCAATTTCCAGGTTTTCCACCACTTAATGGAGCACCTCCCAGTAACCCACTACCTCATTTTCCTGCTGGACATATGCCCTTCTATGATGATGTGGAATCAACACTGCTTGAAGAACCAGAGCAATTTGAGGACCCATGCTATGATCCAGATGCGATTGCATTACTTGGGCCAGTTTCAGAATCTCTAGATAACTTCCCTCAGGACCTAGATTGTGGATTCCTCTCGAGTGACATTATTAAAGAATCACATGGGAGGCCTTCACCAATTGAGTCTCCTCTCTCAAGATCTCGTACGGCTGAAGAAAAGCCTATCAAGCCCCCGCACTCATCAGTTGCAAGAGGTCCTGGTGGTTCCATTCTGCCTGAGACTAGCAGTGAACAAGGCACATGGCAAATGTGGAGCACACCATTGGTTCAGGAAAGTTTAGGTCTGCAAGGTCCTCAGAGTCAGTGGCTTCGGCAAAACACAAATCAATTCAATCATAGTGCCAACCTTTTCAGCAGCGGAGGTGGAGCAATAAGTTCCCTGGGTACTGGTTTGAATGACAGTGATCCATGGCTGCAGAAAGCACCTTTCCAGCAATTGCCACCTGATACACCAAGCCTGTTCCTTTCACATGAAATGCCAGGAAAATTACACAACGACTTGGTTTTTGGGTCTCCAAACAAATCAGCCCACGAACACCCCTTCGGGCCGCCTGGTTCTTTGTGGCCCAAGTAAGTACTTTCTGATGTCCTTTTTCTTTTCAGAAAATTTTCTGCCACAAAGGCTTTCATCACTGCTGATCATCTTATACTGTTAACTTGGGCTGGAAATTTGGTATAATAACTCATTAGAGAATAGTGTTGTCCTTACCCCAGATGCAATGCTTGTTTCATGCTGTCATTCAGGTTTTCCACTTCACTGCTTAGCTCCATGTATCGATGCGTTTAAGCACCAAAGTATTGACAGTTTTTTATGATAATTATTCAATGTTGTTTGTGTGAATTTGTATATACATAGTTACACACACGTGTGAAATCTCCATGTCTAATTGTGGGATACTACTTATTTCAAACAATGAATTTATGTATAGAAATGAGAGACCATTGAAAAGCAAAGTGCATTATCGTAGTATAACTGAGTGTTTAACTGATACTCATCTTATTGAACCCATTTGAATGTGTGAGTTTGGATGATCCTTTCTTCTTTGAAAATTTAAAGGTATCATGCTCTTTATTCTCCAATCATTAGGTTGAAGTTTACCATGTATTTTGTTTATAAGAAGTACATGCAGTTCGGGTTCTTCTAGGTTTTAGCATATGTTTCATGAATCAGTCAAATCAATTTTTGGTGTTTAAAGTTGCTACTAAAAAGTGTCTGACTATATTCTGGGCGCTACCATCCTGCTTGCACCTAATTGCCGTGTAGTCTATCCAAGCATCTGCTTAACCATGACTAGGGTCTAGACGCCACCCTGCTTCGTGCCTAGCACCTGAAGCTTTTTAGAACACTTAAACTGCAGATATGTGTTTATGATATTTCTCACTTTCATGGATCGTTTTTCCTTGATGTATGGACATATGGTATTAACAGTTCTACACTGCAGTTGAATTGACAAACTGCCATCATGAATAATTAGCTAGCTAGGATTGTGTCTGAGCTGATTGCATAATTTGGTCCACTGGTTGAGATTGCTGAACATAAGCACAATTACACTAAATATAGTCAGCCAAGATTTTTGTTGCAACAATGGCATTGTTAACAATTGAGTTGGCTACAGTTTTGTTTCAGGCCTGCTAGAAATTTTGTGGTAAGCAATTTTTTTTTGTTAAGCTAATTCAGAGGCACATTCATTGCTCAAATGCTCAGTCTAAATTGATTAGTAAGAAGGGTACAGAAACCAAAGGCAGATGTGTAATTGTCATCATGAACTCTTGGATTGTTAGCTAATGTTCTGCCCCTGGTCATAATGTTGTGTTCTTCTGAAATTATATGTAGCTGTTGAACCATAATGCTCAATGCATTAGGGCTTGTTTGGATCACCTAGGAGGCTAGGACTAGTTGTTAGTCCACTAGTTACTGGAACTAATTGTTGGGTGACTAAAGTTTAGTCCTGTGCTGTTCGGATACATGGACTAGTAGCTGTCACCTATCAGTCCACTTCAGCTTTGCTTTGCCAACTAGTGAACTAGTTGTTAGTTGGGGTGTGGACTATTAGTCCATTTGTTTGGATGACCTAGGACTAGACTTTAGGTGACTAAACTTTAGTCCTGGTATCCAAGCATGCCCTTATTCAGATTCTAATGCTCTTGTCAAGATTTGTTTTTGAATAGTGACATTTGTTTTTCAATGGCTTCGGGAGTTCGGGTACTGAAGTGGTGAACTGTCGGATTTATCAAATCTTTGTGTTTACAATGAGAAGCAGACTGAATGCATTATTTAATGATAGGACGCACCCTGCAATACCATAGCCTTCTACATTCATATCTTTCGTTGGCTGTGTTGGTTTAGTGTATTTTAATGTTGTGGGCTTCGGGAAAAATTAGAGGCTAGAATTAGGTTGTGAAAAATTAGATCTCACTGCAGGCTAAGCTGTTCTGTTGCAGACAATTTGTTGAGTTATGTATTGGTTGATAGGCTGCTTCTCTTGGGAAAAATCTAGGCTTGAATTAGATTGTGAAAAATTAGATCTCGCTGCAGGCTAAGCTGTTCTGTTGCAGACAATTTGTTATGTATTGGTTGATAGCAAGTGTTTTTTTAGTTTAAATTTTATGTCTATAGTAAGATCGGGATGGTCTTGTGTGATTGTGGCCATGAAGACATGATAAATTGATAATATGACCTTTAGATTGAATGAAACTCAGTTGACTCCAAGTCCAAAATGGAGAATTAAATATTGGCCTGTGGATTATGCAGTGCCACAATCCTTGAACATATTGTTTTTATTTATGGGGAACTACTGTTCTATATTTTGCCAAGGTTTAATGTTCTTATAGAAATATTCACTAGTGATGAACTGATGATTGGTGACTGCATCCTGTTTGACCTTGTTGTTAATGAGGATTATTATAGGGTGTCAGTTCAATCTGTTGCTTCATTAGGCATGCAGTGGAAAATGTTTTCCAAGGTGGTAACTGTTAGCTTGGTGTTTTTTTTTTTGCATGGGTGGGGCAGTCCCCTTTGATGTTTAAAAATGTAAAGGTACCGTGGCTCAAGAACATGTGGCCCAGTCCATGTATTATGGAAGTTTAGTCTAGTTAGGAACTATGGATACAACTAGATTCCAGGGAGGATTCAAGGCAAGGCCCTATATGGGGTGTTCAATCTTATCCCATGGCTGTGACTGCAGGAGATACTTGCATACAATTTACGCAAGTGGGCTGCTACCCACATCAAAATCTGGCTCAGATGAACCAAAAAACTGATGTTAAGTTTGCTGAGCATGGCCTGTTCATTCTAGTCTTGTTGGAATTCTAGTTCCTAGGGACCATGCTGCATGCAGGACTGAGGCACCTCAGTCTATCAGCAGGCTGCAAAATGGATAGATGATGGAAACATGGTAGAACTCGTTCAACACATGGACCACGGTCATCCCATCTGTCAAGTTTTAAGTCTCATTTGCATGTTTTGGGCAAGGTGCAATATAACTTGCTTGTTTGTTTTTGAGTTTAGACTCAGTCTATTGGTGTTTGAATTTTCTTTTCGAGTTTATGGCTTGGCTTGCACCCCGGAACCTGTTAGCTTGAAGTTGGGTACATATGACCTGCATGACACTATGCATGCCTGATATCTTTACCTGTTACCATGTGTGTTGTGCCCTTTTTGTGTTATGGTTGGCTATTGTGCAATTTCACTAGACCTTGTAGGTGGAAAACTATGAAAATCAATTGAATGAGACAGGCTTTTCTGAAGGCAAGAGAAAGTATTCGAACATATGTAGATTTTCCTCTTGTTCCGCCTTTCTTTCTGTGATAGAATTCATGAAGAACCCTAAACTATCCATATCTTATAATCTGAACTCATGTTTATTTTTTTTTCTTTTTACCATTGCTGATTGATAAAGGCGAGAACGCTAGAGCTCATGACTGTTGGGATTATGGTTTACGCAGGGAGGAACTGGCGCTGAATGGAGCTCAGGAAGGTGGTGGAGGGCATATCCTGTCGCCGTCCGGTGCACATGTTGGCAGTGGTGCTGGCTTGTTTTCTTCAACAAGTCCTGATGTACAGTCACTGTGGTCATTCAATGAAACATTCAATGAAAAAGAGAGCATAGAATGAACAGACTTTATAATAGAAGGGAAAAAAATGTGGAGCCAAGGCTTCCTTGCCTCCTCTCTTGTAGGGTTTACTACCGTCTTACTGAGATAAGCTGGACTGTGTTCCTTGATGATTCAAAAAAAGATATGGGGTCATTTTGTTTCCTAGCACTCACCCTCACGTGTTAACATGCGTCGACGCATTGCATTAGGCCTTGTTTTACCTGATATTTTTTTTTAACTTGCGCATTATTTCCGTCGTACTGACTTTGGGATTCAATGAAAAATGGGGATATGGGGACTTGTTGCGCACAGGTGATCCATCCATCCACGGCTGTAGTTGTCAGCTGTGTTTCCGGGTTGATTTCAGTTTTTATGTCGCCGCTAACATCCTCCATTCGTATGTTATTGTGTGTGTTGTTTCTGTGATATGTTGAAAGTGGCATGTAGTGGAGGCAGGCGAGAGGTGTGGATGCTGAATGCTGTAGTAGAAGAGAAGGGTATATCATATCTTCTTGTTTTGTGACTGACAGAAGAAAGGGTTTGTCATGCCATGCCATGGGAGAAGTGGTGCACGCATTACTGACTGATCCAGCTTGGTGCGTGCTTTATGGTAGAGTGTGACTAAGTGCAGAGAAATGTTGGACATCTTGTTTGACTATGCCTGGCTGGGAGGTGGTGCACGTTTTGTGTGCATGAGGAGTTGTGTGGTGAGTGCGGCGGCCATGCGTGCTTAACTTGCAAGTGGCTCAGCCGTCAGTCACTGACTCACTGGTGAGCATCTACTGGCCACTGGGCACTAGCGACCACGCAGCCTGCCCAACTTGTTTGTGCTCTGGTGAAAACGTGCACCGACCGGTTTTATATGTTATCTGCACCCATTTTGACGAAGCCCATCCATTGGCATTGCCATTGGTTGATGTAGGAGGTATATGACGAAAGAAAGGTCTATCCATCCATGTGCTCGTGCCTGGCGGCTTGCACGCAGCAGATTTTGCTGACTGACCTGCACGCTGCATTGGACGTCGTGAGCTAGATGAAGCTAAAATATTCCAGAATGGCAGAACAGGAGTAGAATATCCTCTGGAGTTTGGTGCAGCTCCATCGCCGTCGCCGGGTAGGGCGGCTGTTCATGTTATCCTGCAGGCTGCAGCACTCCACGTCTACACCACGGCCAGCATATATGGAACAAAAAGGCAGACCATACGTCGAATCAGCGGGGATTCACCCGCTCCACCAGTGGTTTACCGGTCAAATCGATCCACGGGTTTCCATTTATCGAAACACAATTATTTTTCATGACCTCTTATTAATATTTTTTGAGAACTACATTTTTTTTAAACCGAGTTTGACCTCTGCTTTTATAGAAAGCAAACAGGTATATGCTGGGGTTACCAGCTACATTACAGTACTTTGTTAGGGTTACCAGCTACCAAACGGGATCGACAGAAAGCAAGGCCCTATTTAAGGCTGGACGAAAAACTCGAAGCTCGTTAGCTTGCTCGGCTCGTGGCTGGCTCGGCTCAGCTCGGCTCGGCTCGTTATGATAACGAGCCGAGCCGAGCTAGGATTTTAGCTCGTTAGCTATAACGAGCCAACTCGAGCTGGCTCGTGAGCCGCTCGCGAGCCAAACGAGCCGTAGTTTTAGGGAAAAAGTCATCATAACTTATATTAGTTTTGTATTACTTCATGTCTTGCACTTCACAAATGGATGATATGTTAGCTCATATGAATATTTTATTCGATTTAAGGTTATTGAATATATTATTTTATATTATTAATATTTTTAAGCTTTAGATAAATGTAAATATTATATTTTGTGTATTTTTTATACCTGGCTCGCGAGCCTAACGAGCCAGCTCGAGCTCATAACGAGCCGAGCCGAGCTGGCTTTCTGGCTCGTTAAGATAACGAGCCGAGCCGAGCTGGCTCGTTATCCTAACGAGCCAGAACGAGCCGAGCCGAGCCGAGCCAGCTCGGCTCGTTATCCAGCGTTAGCCCTATTACACAGACTAAATCTCAATGATGTCTGACATTGAATATTTGCTCGGCTGGAAGCACTTTATCCACTTCATGATATCATCCTTGGCTTGATCAAAGAGCTTCTTGTCCCCCTCCTTCAGCAGTAGCCTCCACTTCTGTAGAATAGATATAGCACAATAGATGACATCAGTAGGGGCTTTTGGAAACTTTTTCTCTATCGCCATCTTGTTCCTTGTCGTCCAGATAGCCCATGCGAACCCTGCAAACATGAACATGATCATTCGACTAGGGAAGGGCCCCTTGCCCTGAATCTAGAAGCTGAGGTGGTCATCTAGAGATTTGGGAACACTGATACGGAACACTTCCCCAATCATGCTCCAAACAAATTTAGCAATATGACATTTAAAGAA
Source organism: Saccharum hybrid cultivar R570 (assembly GCA_038087645.1). NCBI lineage: Eukaryota > Viridiplantae > Streptophyta > Magnoliopsida > Poales > Poaceae > Saccharum > Saccharum hybrid cultivar. The sequence continues at coordinate 7,276,458 of JAQSUU010000493.1, read as the reverse complement.
GATATGTTCCACAGATTCAGTTTTCCCACATAAGCAACAATCCTTACTTCCTTTCCAACCTCTTTTAATAAGGCTTTGAGCCACCTGCAACTTGTTGTTAAAAATTTGCCATAAGAAGACTTTAATTTTCAAAGGCAGTTTAGCCTTCCAGATAAAGCCGGCCATCTTATTGGCTATCCCCCTATCAGTTAAAAACCGGTACAGAGATTTGGTTGAAAAATTCTTATTACTTTCCAGAGCCCAAATAACAGAATCAGGGGCAGAAGTAAGCACTACAGTTTGTAAATCACCCAAAAGTTCTGACCAAGTATTAAATTCAGAAACTGATAAGGATCTCCTAAACTCCACCCACCATTGATTATCAGTTATGCAGTCTGCAATAGCACAGTTTGGATCTACCATCATTTTAAACAGATTATTATAAGAGATACATAAAGGAACATCATGTAGCCAACAATCGGTCCAGAATTTACAATGAAGCCCATTTCCAATACTAAAAATAGCCCCCCATTTGAAAAGATGTTTGACTTTATGAAGCCCTTGCCAAAATTGTGAACTCCCTTTTATATTGGAATAAAAAAAACTCCCCTCAGACATATACTTGGCTTTCACCAATTTGAACCATAATTCATTTGGATTTTGGAAAATCCTCCATATCCACTTAACCAACAAGCAGTCATTCATAGTTCTTGTGTTAATGATGCCCAAGCCCCCCTGATCCTTGGGCCTGGTTACCATTTCCCATTTCGCCATATGATATCTGAACTTACCATCAGCCCCTTCCCAGAGAAACTTTGCTCTAATACTATTCATTTGACTATGAACCCCATCTTGCAGATAATAAAACCCCATACAGTAGATAGGAATGCTACTCAAACATGAATTAGTCAAAATATGCTTTCCTCCAGAAGTTAAATGCTTCCCTTTCCACGGATCCAACCTCTTAAAGATTTTTTGGACAATGTAACTGAAGCCTGTTATGTTAATATGTGAATCACTTATAGGAATTCCCAAGTATTTCATAGGAAGCTCCCCTAGAGCACAATTCAATCTATTAGCCCAGAGTTCTTTTTCATTTTGAGAGACTCCAAAAGCAAAAACTTCACTTTTATGGAAGTTTATTTTCAACCCCGATAACCATTCGAAACAATACAGAATCAATTTAGATTAGTTATAGATTGTTCAGAGCCATCTATCATTAGGACAGTATCATCTGCATACTGTATGTGAGAAATCCCCCAGGGATAAGATCATCCAAGACCCCTTTTATATGATTCTTATGCACAACCTTATCCATCATCACCCCTAGTGCATCAGCAACAATATTGAAGAGAAGGGGAGAAAGGGGATCCCCTGGCGTAACCCTCTAAAGGTCCTGAAGTAAGGACTCCTTTCCCCATTCACATTCACACACACCCTTCCTCCCTTAACAGTGTCCATAACCCACTTGATCCACTGAGGCGGGAAACCTCGCCCAATCATAGTTTTTCCCAGAAAGTCCCACCTCACACGATCGTACGCCTTCTCAAAATCAATCTTCATAATTAAGCCTTTTCTTTTAGATTTTCTCATTTCATGCAACACTTCATGAAGCACCACCACCCCATCCAGGATATTCCTCCCTTTCACAAAGCCAGTTTGATTCTTCCCAATGCATTTCTGGGCAATAGGGACAAGCCTGTTGGTGAGTGCCTTAGTGAACCACTTATAACCCACATTAAGAAGACAAATTGGCCTAAATTGTTTAATAGTATTTGCTTCTTTCATTTTTGGGACTAAGGTAATCACACCGTAGTTAAGTCTTTTAATATCCAAGGATTCAGCATAAAAATCCTGAAACATAGCAAAAACATCTCCTTTGATTACCTCCTAGAAGGTTTTATAGAATTTGGCCCCAAATCCATCTGGGCCAGGGGCCGAGCTATCTTTCATGTCAAACAGGATAGACTTGATCTCTGCTAAATCAAAAGCCCTAGTCAGAGCAACTTTGTCAACATCCTCAAGAGTAAAACTAGCTGGCCAAAAATTCTCCCCAAGTTTCAAAGAGCATGTTTCATTGTTACCAAACATTTTTTTGTAGAAATGCACAACATGAGCAGATATATCATTTTGTCCCCTAACTTCACCATCCTCAGTTTCCAAATATGAAATATTATTCTTTCTTCTTCTGCCATTCGTGAATTGATGAAAAAATTTAGTATTCGCCTCCCCTTTCAGGATCCAGTTATCTCCAACTCTTTGTTTCTAGTAAAGTTCTTCCAGTTTTTCTATCTCCTCCAGCTGCTTCTCCAGATTAATCCTCTCCTCCCATTCTGTGATATCTAAAATTCTAGATTCAGCAAATTTGTCAATCTCCTGAATCCTCTTAGTGACCATTGTTTTAACCATCCTTTGTGAACCCAATAAATTCAAATTCCACCCCTTTAAGAACTTTCTCAGTGCTTGTAGACACCCATGCCATATGTCCAAAGAATAAGATTGCTGATTACAACTTGCCCTGATCTCTCCCCATTTATCAGAAACAAGCTTATAGAAACCCTCATTATGCAGTCATTGTTCTTGGAAGAAAAAATATCTTGGCCTGGAGTTCCCTTGTTCTCCAGAATCCAAAATAAGTGAACAATGATCTGAACCAACCCTGGCTTTAGACCAAGCATAGCATTTAGGAAACCTGTCCTCCCAGTTATCTGTGACTAGAATCCTATCTAATTTGACCAAAATAGGGTGATGTTGTTTATTTGATCAGGTGAACTTAGCCCCTGAGATGAAAAGTTCCCTTAGCCAAAACTGCCCAATGAAGTCATTAAACATAGCCATCAGTTTCCTATCCCCATGACCAATATTTCTTTCTTTATAATTCCTGATCAGATTGAAATCACCCCCAACAGAATGGGAAGATTTCCTTTGTCACAAAACTCAGACAGCTCCTGTAGGAAATCTCCAGCATTCTCATGCTGAGCAGGCCCATAAACATTTACCACCCAGAACCTAAAATTTGAGACCCTATTTATAATTTGAACAGCCAAAAAATAAGTAGCTGACTCCTCATGCTCAATTTCAAAATCATCATTCTTAATGCCCAAAAGCAGCCCCTCTGAGTGCCCTCGAGCTGGAGACCATTTCCAGCAAAAGTCTTTGTTACCTGCCATTTCCCTAAGCTCCCAGTCTTCAAAGTCTTGTTTGATGGTTTCCTGTAAAGCAACAATATCCAGCTCCTCAAGCAGAATATGGTCTTTTACCAACTTCCTTCTGCGAGCTTTCCCAAGGCCTCTAACATTCCAAAAAAAGATTCTCATTGTGGATTTTGGATAGCAGAAACACCCTCAAGAGAGACCTCCCCTGTGCACTCACTCTCACCCCTGAGAGAAGATAATTGCACATCCCTATGAGAATTATTAATCACTTCCAGAGACAAATCTCCTGATTGTCCCTCATCCTGGGAAACAATTTTGCTATTTTGTTTCTCCAAGAAACATTTGTAGTTGGCCTCAGCAATAGCAGCCCTAGCAACTTCTTCTGCTCTAAAAGCATCTAATTGTTCATCCATGTCTTCTACCTCTATATCTAAGTCCTTAACAACCTTTTACAGATCAACATTAGAAGTATTATTTAAGACAGTAAAAGGGTTGTAGGAAGGTTTACCTGAGATTTCATTTAAAGCCTTCACCCTGTTAGCAGCTTTAATAGAGATGGGAATCTCATCCCTAAGCACCCGGTTGCTTGTCCTTGTAGCCACGACCACCTGTTTTCTGTTAGTTTTCCTTTGCTTCTTAGATTTAGAAACCTGCCACCTTTTCAGAGTCAGATAGTGTGCTAAAAACTGATTGAGAATCCATAATATCTTCATTATCAATATCAGAATTGGTATGTACATTACCCCCACCAAAATCAGTTGACCCTTCAGCAGCCCTTTTAAAAGTGTTTGAGACTTGAGATTCCTCTTGGGTTAGCCCCTCTGTAGCATCTGATTCACCTGCTTTATCAGGAAGGGTAAGCTTAGGCCATTTATTTTTGTCCATAAGATAACAGCCCTCTCTTCCATGAACCTAGATTTGCTGATTGTCACCTGAAGCTGTAGAGTTCTCTTTCGTAAGCCCTTCATCAGAGACTGCCATTTGCTCCAAATGTGTCTTTTTCAGCCCCTGAGTATCAAAAGATATCTGAGATTTATGATCATCAGATAAATTGGAGATCCTATCTCCCTGGACTAATCCAATATCTGGATGGAATGCAGCAATTGGGGTAACCAAGACTTCCTTGTTCTTTTGGGCACCAAGATCTCCCTCATCAATACCTTCCATATGTTCCTCTAGAGAACCATCACGACTAGATTCCCTTTCATTATCTATCTTGCCAAACCTATCAAATTTGGAAGAAGGTTTCTTAGAATTATCCCCTCTGAAGGGTCTGTCTTTGTCTTTGTCAAAAGAGCCATCTGATTTCCCTGGGCCAGGAGGAGCCCCTTTCCCCCCTTTTTTAGAACCCCTTTCTTTCCTTCGACCTCAAAACCAAGCATAACCCCCTTCCCATTGATAAAGAATTCCAGATCCCCCTCAATAGCCGCCGGGTTCCTGCATCTCCCTTGGAACCTCACAGGTCTAGGTTTGATTAGACTGACCTCGTCCACCACTAACGGCTCAGCAACCAGAGCCCCCATCTCCTTGACAATCTCCACCTCCCTGGCAGGAACTGGAACATTTGAAATCCTGATCCACACTGTTTGAAGCACAGAAGATGTCTCAGGATCAGCATTGGCGCGTTCCAAGGAACCTTGCAAACCAAATAAGGACATCTCAAAGCACCTTAACTTTACAAAAGTATCCAGAGAATTCTTATCAGGGAAGACAACCAGGAACTCCTGTTGAAACATCTTCTTAACTTTGTAGTCCCAGTTACTTTGTACAAGATGCTTAAGTTCCTGATCAATCTTCTCTTCAGTGGCCTCTCCTTCTATAATCGTGAGCAGGCCAGTAGCTTGATATGATTTAACCTCAACCTCAGGAATATCAATGGAGTAAAAGCCTTGACCAGGGATACCAAATCCATATATTTTCAGCTTCTTGTTACCCCCACTCTTACACTCAGCACCCATGTGACTTGATTGTTTACACTTATAGCATACAGGATCATTATCACACTCAAACTGTTGGTGTCCCAATTGTAAGCAACGATAGCATTTGATGTCAGCAGGGTTTTTTTTGGCGCATACCTTCCTTTTGGAAACCCCCTTTCTGATCATCCTTCCACGCCTCATGGCCCTGCTGCCTCCCTTGGCGACTCCAGCCACTTTGTTGCCCCTGATTCCAACTCCCTTGTTGGCCTTGTGGTCGGGGATTGTCCAATCTCCCTTGATTGGAACCCCTCCCTCCATAGCCTCGATTTGGCTCACGATCTCCTTGGACAAAACCTCTGCCTGGGAAACGATCTTGATCACGTCCTCCCTGAGAACCATACACACCTGGGTCTTCAGTTCTTCTTCCCTTGTAGCCTCCCCTTTCCTCTCTAGGGGCTCGTTGAAGCTGGAGCCTCAGATCCTGTTCTTAGCGCGAATCTTCTCCCAGGAGGTCATCCTCATCCATCCAATCCTCATACCACCAATCTTCCTGCCTCCGCTTCCCTTGGAGACGCTGATTCTCTCTATTGGCCATTCCTCCCCTCTCAAAGACAGCTTGAGCGAAGGATTTGGTTAGGGGTGGCGGCTTGGGATGAACCCTAACTTTCCTGGCAGCATACCCAAATTTGCGGATGTCCTTAAGACGGGCTGGGTAATGTTCCTCCAAAGTAATACACCCTTTCGGGATCCAAATCCAGCCCGGCCCAGGTTTTTGGGCCCACGGAATCCAGGAATGGTCAAACCGACCATCCCCCTCTTTTTCCCAGGCTCGTCACCTACCTCCCGCCTCCCTAAGCTCAAGCTATCTCTAGGTTCCTCGTTTATGGCGCTCCCCCAATGAACCTTTTCCATTCTGTCAAGGGCAGCCTCCAATTGATAACAGGACTCATCGAGAGCATCGAATTGCTCAGAGTCAACGGACGAACAAAATAGATTGCGTTTGATATCTTTAGCCATTTGAATCCGTTGGAATCGCTTCCCCCCTTCCGTGGACGGCTGATAACCAGATGAAATCTGCCTAGACAACAGAGCTCCAGGGGCCAGGGTAAGGCGCCTATTGCCCTTGTCCGGGCGTCTCCCTCCCTTAAGCTCAGGCTACGCCTCTCCTGAAACAATCCCAACCTCAGGCTGACGCGCTCCCAAAGTTCCCCTGTTATCCGCGTCATTCTGGATTCTGATCTCACATGCTGAGCTATAATTCCCCCACTTCTCTCCAAGGTCCTTGTTCGTCTGAGAACTCGTATCCCCCGAGCAGCTCACAAGAGTAGAGTTCGACCTCCCCCTGATGACTCCTCCATCCTACTCTGAATGGGCTTACGATGCAAATGATGGGATGCAACATACTTCCCATGAATCTGATCATCGCAGGACGCACAGAGGTAAGCCTGATCAGCGGCGCAAAACACAACTGCAATCTGGGAGCAGAATTCACAGGCCTTTGTTTCCCCAGCCATGGCGGAACCAGAACCCAACAGCCCCTGTGAAAACTCCGGATGGGAAGAATAGAGGAGCACGAGACAGGGAAACTTACCGGTCAATCGACACAGCGTCATCTCCCCAACACTTTCTCCTACCTTGCGGCGCCCGAGATCCGATATCCCCGCCGGAATCTCACCGGATTGGCCTCGTGGGCGGCTCACGGGGCTGGGGGCTCGTCCCGGTTTCGTCCTTTTGTTTTCCTGTTCTCTCCTCTTCTTGAGAACTACATGTCTGTAGTAGTATCACATTTATGACATAACATATTAAGAGATTATTAGTCTGTCACCAAAGCTGTCAAGTGATCCGTGGTTCAATTAATGGCATGTTTGGAACTGCTTAAAATCGGATTCTTGATGAGAATAATTGAGAATCCCATCCAAACTAGTGGATCTTTCTCAATTATCTGGAAATCAGGCGGCGAAAAGAATCGAAGATTGAACTGGGAGCCGAGAATCCTGCATTGCAAGGCTTGGGCCATGTTTTCACCACGGCCAGTGAATTTTCCTCTGATGCTCTCGCTCCGCCCACCTCAGGCGGTGAAAAAAAAAATCGGAGATTGAACTAGGAGCCGAGAATCCTGTAGTGCTAGTGCAAGGCTTGGGCCATGTTTTCACCACGGCCAGCGAATTTTCCTCTGATGCCCTCGCTCCGTCCACCACATGCTGCAGCTCGGCCCTCCAAAAAATAGACGATGGATGCCGATTGATGAATGCTCATGCTCAAAGGAAGGAACAGTCTCCTCAGTTATCTTATCTTTCTTCCTTACGTCTATGTATGTATACCACTCATTTCCATGTGTGGCTCTATTTTTAAGCCCTATTTGAAACTTAGATTTTTTTTCTCCTTTCTTTGGCCCTGTTCGGCAGGCTGTTTTTTGGCTTATAAGCCGGCTGTGGCTGATTTGCTGTGAGAGAAAAACACTGTTCCACGGCTGATAAGCCGTGCTGATAAGCTCAACCGAATAGGGGGTTTTCTTTGTAAGATTTTACTGATTTTTTTATTCTTACACTCCAAACAGACCTTTAATATTAAAATAATAAAACAAATAGTAACTACTGGTTACGGTGGTGCATTTTCACCAACTTTTGTGGACGTTGTGTTCGTATCGGCACGTGTCTGATCGGATATGCCTGATGGCAGTTGGGTTTGGTTGGGCTAGCACATGGGCTCGCCGGCCGGTCGGGACTGGATGAGATGAACCGCCACGCAAGTATGCCAGGACGACAGGTAGCTGTGCTTATCTGCATATTGATTGATTGTGCGCTCCATGTCTACTCTACTCTACCTAATCACCAGTAGTCGTTGACAACTTTTAATTGCCACTACTCCTGATCCATGCATAAATACTTAGGTCTAGTTTGGATTCATTATTTGCTAATAGTCATAGCTGGCTAATAGCTCATATCCAATATTAGCTAGCTAACTACTCTCTCCGTCCACAAAAGAATGCAATTCTCGCATTTCGAAAAGTCAAACAATTTAAAATTTGGCTGAAATTATATAAAAATGTACTAACACTCATAAACCAAAATAAGTACCATTAAATTAGTTATAGAATATATTTTTATAATAAATTTATTTGGAGACATAAATGTTAATACTATTTACTATAAATTTGGTCAAACTTGAGCTAGTTTGACCGACCCGTTTCCCATAATTGCATTCTTTTATGAACGGAGGTAGTATTAGCTTTCTATTAGCTGGAGGGTGTTTGTTGTTTGGATGCATTTATTATTTGTTATTTCTTCACTCATTAGCTATTATTATCTAATTTGGTCCAACTAGTGAGATAGTTGTCATCTGGAGGTCCAACTAACAATTACCTAGTCTATTATCTATATTTCTGTTTGATAAAAAAGATAATTATTAGCAAATAACTACTATCCATATGGATCCAAACAAGGCCTTATATGATTTTTTTTAGATAATTGGTACTTATATGCTTGACTTGTGCCAACAAGTGAAAGGATAAACCAACTGCGCAGGATTGAAAAATACAAAAGTTGCTGTACTTCTCGTTACATGATACCCAGCTAGCCAAATACAAGAGTGTTGTGCTAAGTTTGACTAAATTTTAAAAAAGATTATATTAGTATATACATACCAAATTAGTATGATTAAAGACAGTATGAAATATATTTTCATAACTCACATCCTTGTTATGATAGATGTTAATACTCTTCTTTATTTATTTAAGATTGTTTGACTTAAGGTAACTAAAACTCCCTTATATTTCAGGATATAAAGGAAGTGCTCACTCCGTCCCTGAATAAATTAATTTCTAGAGTTGTTTGAAGTTAAACTTATTTTTTTTTATGTTTGACCGAATTTATAGAAAATAAAATAAAATATTTATAACACTAAACAAGCAAACTTTGAAAATATATTTTATGCTGTATCTAATGATATTGATTCAATGGCATAAGTCTTGGTACTCTCTTTTTTAATATAATAAATTCAATCAAACTTTAAAAAAAATACTGGATTTAAGATAACTCTATCTAGGAATTGGTACTCAGTTTACGTAGTTTCTGGTCAATCTTCTGGAAGCGCAATAACATATTGCTTTGGCGTGAAAATGGACCACTTGTTGTGGGATGACATTGACATGCATGACCCATGAGAGGAAGCGTGGAAATAGGAGTTGGGTCCCACTAACAGCTGAAACAGTTTTGAAGGGAAGAGAAGGAAGTCAATTATGTTAGGACATGATGAAATGAAAATGTTTGGTATATTTAGCAAAGATACAGTTAAAAATAAAGTTCATGGGATTTTTTTTTGGTACAACAATTACGTCGGTTCGAGGGCGAGGCAAAAGGTATTTCATTTAATTAATTTATCTGCAATTCCACACCATTCCTGCTCTAGGTAGGCCGCGTAGCAAGAGCATATGTGAGCATACATACAGTACTCGCTAGGTTCTAAATTAAAAACACATTTTAACTTTTCTAGATACATCGAGACGTAGTGTATATTTAAGTACGCAAAAGTCGAAACATATTATAATTCAAAACGGAGGGAGTAGAACAAAACAATGTCATTGATAGAAGAAGTTCATTTGTAGTTGTACTTGTTTTTTTTATTTTTAAATCTTGAGCTCTATCTAATGCAATTATGCAAGAAATGAAAACTTGCTTCGTCGAGCTATTCAAACTGAATATTTCCGCTTTGAATCGGTTTGTGAATAAATTCCATCACATTGTGCATCCACACATGCACACACGCCACAGCATTTTTTTTTTACTGTCAAAGACGGAAAACGGCAAGCACACGCACGAACCGGGTCTCCGCGACCGCCGCATCGCATCACGGCGGTCGTCACGGTACGGTCCGCTGACAGGTGGGCCCAGGATGCAGAATCCGTCAACCCGCCGCGTTTTGACGTGGCCTCTGACTGGCAAGCGGGCCCCGCCAGCCTCGCCTGCCAGCTTTCCACCACTGGAAGGGGAAGGAGATATAAATGGGAACGCGCGGCGCGGCCGTCGTCTTCCTCCGCGGATCCCTCCTCCTGCTGTCCTTGTGGCGAAGGCAAGCAACAGCGCCAATCTCTCCCCCTCCTCCCTGGATTGATTGAGCTGCTGCTCGCTCACCTCTGCTTCGCTCCTCGCCTCGCCATTCGCAGCTTGTTTTTTCTCCCCCATTTCGGCTTCTGTTCGATTCAATTGTTAGTTTATTGGAGGGAGGTTGAGGGGGGAAGGCGTTAGGTGGGCGCCTGCGTGCTCCGCCTCGGGAGAAGGTCAAAAGAAATCCCCACCACCAACCCAGAATCCGCCATAGCTCTTCCTTTTCTCCCCGTCGCCAGACGGCCAGAGCCTAAAGCCAAAGGCGCCGCCTTTCCTGCATCCGGTTTCCTTCCACCCACGCCAGATTGATTGATTGTTCGATTCCTTGGTCGGGGGACGAACACGAGACCGGAGAGAGAAGACAGCAAGAGATGTGCCCGCTGCGGGTGATCCTCATCTTCCTCTCCGCCACCATCGCCGGCTTCTTCCTCATCAGGGGGCTCAACGCTGAGCCCGACCAGTTCGACGCCGACGCCGACGAGTTGGAGACCCCCCGGGCACCCCTGCCCTTGCATTCCAAGGTAACCAACCGACGCCTCTCCGCCTCTCCTCCTGTCGCTGTGGGCTGTGGCTGTCGCCCCCCTCCGGCTCCGTCCCCCCTATTCTTAGCAGCTTCTTGCTGGCGCACAAGGGGGATTTTGCAATTTCAGTTTCAATTTCGAGCTAGCCACAATGACCTGCCAGTCCATGGCCCTCAGTTTAGGGGATCTTGCAAACGTATGCTTAGCCTCCAGCTAATCTTTAACAACTTCAGTTATCAGTTCACTGCATACAGACATTCCATGGATGATAAGCTAGCCTTGCTCTTCTTTTTGCACAACACTTCCAATCAACACGCTTAAGTTTGCTCACTGTAACAATCGATTTGAGCAACGAGCAATCTGCTTGGGTGCAGTTTGTCAGCCATTGCGATGTGTGGGAGCTTTTCAGCCCACTCCCCATCCTCCTAAGTTCAGCTAACCACCATTCTATGTCATGTGCACAGAGCTTTTGGATCTAGCGTCTGAGTTTATTTACAAAATCAGTTGCATAGGAACATGAGCCGAGTTGGACTAAGTGCTGCAGCAGCAGCAGCAACAACAACGACATAGCCTTTTGTCCCAAGCAAATTGGGGTAGGCTAGAGATGAAACCCAAAAGAGACGAGAAAAAAAAGTTTATTAAGCACCGTATAGATACTGGTGCACGGTGCACAATCAATGGTCACTTGCTGTACTGTTTACTTCATTTTAATATTGAATCATCAGTCCATTGTCTCCCTTGTGTACAAATTCTAAAGGCGCAATATTGTTTCTTTAATAACAATTACTTCAGAATCTGATTTTTTTTGTACGCAAATCTAGGTTGGATCGGCTGTGAAAACAGGGTTCTGGACGATGGTGGACATGGCAAGTGGGCGGTACCTTTGGCGCACCCTTGTTGCCCAACCTGCGAAATCGGAATCTGATAAGGCCCGGTGACGAATGCTCAATTGTTCATAAATTATCTCGTCTTGCGGATGGAGTGCCACATAGGTGAAGACTGATACAATCCTGTTGTTGTTACATATTGGTATAATGGTGTTGGTATGTAATATGGTGGCAGATGTTACACGGAGATCATATATTGAAGTAAATTTGCAAAATTATTCATGTGTTGAGTTGAGCCTTGTGTTGTGTAAAACTGGAAGTGGGTGCTATGCTGGAAGTATGTACTTTGGCCATGAGATTTGGGTCGAAGTTTGCAGGTTTTGTCTTCCAACTAAATCCACGCTTAAATGTGAGACTTGAAATATAGAATAAAAGCGAAGTGAGTACTTGGGAATATGGAAATTTGTGAAATAATATTGCTGGATTGCAATATGCTAATTTGTCAAAGAAGCTTGTTGAATGCAAGTGTGCACCCTTGTTTTATTGAAATGACGTGTCGTCGGTACCGTTGTTTGGAAGAACAGTTTTGATTCTCTATTTTGTTACCATGATTGTTAGTTCTCTTGGTGGTTTTTGGTATTTGTGATGGTACTTGCATAGGAACATCATTTTTCATCCTTATTACATATCTGTGTTTGTTGATGATCTGATTTGTTGCTTGGTGCTCGGGTCTATAACTTCCAATGATGTGTACAGATGTTGGATGAATTTCTCATTTATTCAGCCTGTTTTGAAAGTAGGAATTTCACAGGAATCACGCATGAATTTCACTGGAATCAATTCAATTTCATAGGAAAGCACAGTGCACAGGAACAAGATTTTTTTTCCCTATGTTCCGAACAAGCTCTCAACAGGTAGGATTATAGATTTACAACAAGAAGATCAGGATGTTGAGACTTGAGAATGAGGAAGAACAGCTTTAGTTCACAGTCCACAGACGCAGAACTGTGGCTGCAAGCAAAACTATACTGGAAGACTTTTTTTTTGAAACGAACTATACTGGAAGACTTGTTTGAGTCCTGAATGGCACCGGCCGCACAAATAACCTTTGGCATCAGTATTGTGAAATGTCGACTAGATGGCCTCAGCTAAGCTGCTTAGAGCTGTAAAACACCATTTTCTGGCTGCCTTGGTCTTCAGTTCTGAGCCTGCTGTTACTGGGTGGCATCCTCCAATGTCGAAACGGTGACGGATGCAGCCTGAAACGATATTACTTGTGCATGTAGTGTGCTTCTTTCATGGTGCAGAACCTGCTAGAATCTGAAAACTCTAGTGCCCATGATACTCTGGAGTCTGGACAATGATGCGAATTGCTGTTGTAGCTCACAGGTAGGATTTTGGGCAGAAACCTTACCTTCAGGCAGGAAGAGCCGAAGATCATGTTATTCGTCTTCCCCAGACCAGAAGCGTATGTCTGGTGGCTACATGCTTTGAGTGAAAACTGAAAAGAAAGAACACCTCATTCAAAGACCTTATTAGTAGAAAAAAAAGAGCATGAAAACATCTCAAGTTGTGTCATGTACCCTTGATCAGGTCTAACTTCTGAACATTGTGTTGCAGTAACATGCTCTCACCCATGATTTCAGTCAGCCTCTCCTCTTTGGACTGAAGAATTGTATGCATCACTGCATAATTCTGCAAGAGGATAATATGGTTTGGTTGCATCTGCTACATCGTATCAGTCTATCAGAATGCGCCTCATTCTAATCAGGTAGAATACAAGCATCTAACTTGAACACAAGGGCTTGGAGTAGCTGTGGCTGTCAATCAACTCCAAGCAAATTGGATTGGATCAGTTACATCGGTAATTCGGTATTCGACGCATCAGAGCAGTACTGACTCTTGATGAGCTGTGATGAGTCAATTGGACTTGTACAATGAAATGAATTTACAGCAAGTTTTGTCAGTCACAAGGAGCAATGGTGAGTGATTGAGTCACTGAGTGCAACACAAAGCGCAGAGCAGAGCAAGCATATATGTTGCCGATGACTAGTGCCGCAATCTGCAGCCACCCGCGATTTCAGAAGATGCTGCTGCCTCCTTTCTTTGTACTCCTATCTCCGTTTTTCATGCGGCCCAGAAGGCCTGAAGGCTGAAGCATCTCAACTCTCAAGTTGGGTCATCATCAACTGTTGATGGGCTTGGCTGGACCCAACTTCTGAAGATTGTGTTGCGGTAGCATACTCTCCAGTCTCTCTACTCAATGAAGATATGTGAAGGCAGTACTGCATGCATCTGTGTTGCAAGAGGATAATATTCTTTGGTTCTATTTACGGAGTATAGTCTTTCTTAGCTTGATGTTATTCAGTTTAACCATTACATAAAAATACAACCTCTGAAACTCCAGTTTCAAATTTTGCTAGATTTCCAGTACAATGCAAAGTTCACTCTCTGGGACTCCCACACCAATCATTATTCACCATCTATGCATATGCAATAACCAATAAATAATGTACACGAGAGCTAAGTAATCGACTCTAGCAGCTGAGGGTTAGGTTTAGTAGGAGTAATATCCTTTTTTCTCCCTTTTTTTCCCCGAAGGAGGTTTAGTAATATCTGCTCATAGAAAAATTTCACCTCCACTTGGTAGTCCATGTTTGCAAGCTGGAGTATCATAGTCAGTGCTAAGCATATCCTCGTCACCGACAGAACCAGCACCAGCTACAAATGAGCCAGGCTGTTGGAGAAATTAACAAGTGAATTGTTTGCATGTTGAAAACAGGCAAGATTTATCTCTAGCGTCAGTGTTTTGTCTCTTGTTTTTGGAGATACTTCGCATCAGGCATCTATCATGCCATGGCATCCTCATCTTGGACAAAAGCATCTATGCTGGAGACTAGGAACCTAAAGAGTTTATCCGTTAATCATGCTACAACCTGGCATAACCGCTATTGGTCGCTAGGACTAATCTGATTGGATCGACGTTTGACGCGTCAAATTGCTAATGTTATCTCTTGGAAAGTTCGTCTGGTGGTTGATTAAGAATGTGAAAACTGAGCTGTTGGATGTCCTATTCCCACAGTTTCTGTCCCCGTGCTGACAAAAACTATGTCCTGGCCGAGTTAAAAACTATGTCCTTACCCTAACAAAAACTATGTCCTTACCCTGGCCTTACCCTAACAAAAACTATGTGATACATCTAAAGCTCTTTTCCCTGGCCGGATGTCCTATTCCTACAGTTTCTGTCCCCGTGCATAGAGACTTTTAACTGCACTTCAATACACGTTTACCTGCTGTCTGTCGATCACCTTGCACCCTTAGCATATTCCCACAGTTCCAACAGATACAGATGAGCCAAGGAACTATGTGATACATCTAAAGCTCTTTTCCCTGGCCGGATGTCCTATTCCTACAGTTTCTGTCCCCGTGCATACATTGGCGTAGCTAGGGGGTGGTCCGTGTGGGCCACGGACCACCCTAGAATATGGAGCAAAGTATTATAAGTATTTAGATAGTAAGTTATTTTAAGTAAATTTTAGAGTTTATTAATAGTTTCAAAAATACTTGTAAGGCTTTTTTAAAATATATTTTCTTATGTTTCAGTAAATTATATATTTGCACAATGACATGCTGCATTTAGGTCTTGTTTGGTAGAGCTTCGTTGGCTTCGGTTTCAGCTCCTTCGTGCACTAGAGCAAGGAGCCATTTTTATTTCTCTTAAGACGAATCAGGAATCATTGAAATCACTATTTTTGTTTCATCGGTTCTAGCTCCTCTGTGTATTGTAGCAAGAAATCGAAAATTTTTGTTGACATGTCAAACGAGACTATATTGTTAAAAAGATTATATTGAACTGGACCACCCTAGATAAAAATTTTGGCTACGCCACTGCGTGCATAGAGACTTTTAACTGCACTTCAATACATGTTTACCTGCTGTCTGTCGATCACCTTGCACCCTTAGCATATTCCCACAGTTCCAACAGATACAGATGAGCCAAGGAAAAACAAGAAGTAAACTGTCGAGAACAGGTAAGATTTGTATCATCAGTGTTTCATCTCTTGTTTATGGAGATACATTGCATCAGTCATCCATCATGACACCTCATCTAGGATAAAGCATCTATTTGGAGACTATAGGAACCCAAAGAGTTTATTCCCTTACCCTAAAAAAAAGAGTTTATTCCCTTAATCATGGTACAACTTGCTGGTATAATCATGACTGATTTACTGAAACTAATTTGATTGGATCTGCTTTTCAAATTAGTCTCCAACATAGACGCATCAAATTACTAATGCATCTCCTGGAA
The DNA here is from genome assembly GCA_038087645.1 of Saccharum hybrid cultivar R570. Classification (NCBI taxonomy): domain Eukaryota; kingdom Viridiplantae; phylum Streptophyta; class Magnoliopsida; order Poales; family Poaceae; genus Saccharum; species Saccharum hybrid cultivar. The sequence continues at coordinate 7,260,646 of JAQSUU010000493.1, read as the reverse complement.
AGCTCGACTCTTTTTTAAGGATCAACAACATTTGTTTTTATTATTGATATTTACAGCCATTACAAAACTGGAACAATCTTCAGAATGTAACACAACAACTCAGCGCTCAACAAAATATAGCCTAATGGTTCACATCAACACCATGCTCCTCCAATACATAAAAAAATGTAGCTGCTGTAGAACAGGATCACTCTGAGCTGAAAATCCAACGAATTTTCAGAACAAAATCTATGTGAGACATCCGAAGCTACTCCTGCTTTTGCTGCAGATCATCTCCATGCCAGGCCCAGACTATGTCCTTCAGCCCTGGCCGGATGTCCTCTTCCAACAGTTTCTGGTACTCAACTGAATCACCACTTGTTTGTTTCATCTCAATGAGATGGTAGGATGGTGTAATCTCAAAGATCTCCGTGTCAAACTGAAGGACACCATTCCTCCCCTCCTTCCTCCCTTGAATCTTGACAATGCCATTATCCTTCTTCCTTATCCTGAGATTCAGTGCTTTTGCAACCTCTTCAAGCTTTGAGATGATGGCCAAGGCAGGCTTATCTGAAGTGAACCTTGTCTCCTTTCTGCACTCCTTTTTGATAAATAGACCAGACAGGTCCAACCCTGTTGAGAATGAGATAATTTCAAAGGCATTTAGGTTTGTGGCAGCCAGGGGCTTCATATCTTCGTGAGCAATCTTCTTGCGCCTTGTAGCAAGCACTGGGGCAGCATTTGTGGTGGCATTCTCACTAAGAATTTTCTCCTTTACTGCGCGGATCTCCCCAGGACCCTTTCGGAACCAAGTAGACTCTTTTATCTTCTGAATTGAAATTCTTGTGCTCGGGTTGGGGTCCAGGATCTTGTACAATAGCTTCTTGAGCTTGTGTGAAAACCAACTTGGGCACCTGAAATCACCATGCTGTATCTTCCGATATATCTCCATCAAGTTTGGGCCCTGGAAAGGGAGATAGCCAGCAGCAAGAACAAACAGGACAACACCACAGGACCAGATGTCTGATTTTGCACCATCATAGCCTATCTTGCTGATCACCTCTGGAGCTACATATGCCGGTGTACCACAGGTAGTGTGGAGCAGGCCATCTTGCCTCTTTGACTCTGAAAGTGCGCTCAGTCCAAAATCTGACACCTTGAGGTTCTCATTCTCATCCAACAGCAGGTTCTCAGGCTTCAAGTCCCGGTGATACACACCTCGGCTGTGGCAGTGGTCCACTGCACTAATGAGCTGCTGGAAGTATTTGTGTGCAGCAGCCTCTGTGAGCTTGCCACTCTTGTCAATCTTGTCAAAGAGCTCTCCACCTTTCACATACTCCATGACAATATAGATCTTGTTTCGTGTCGCCATGACCTCATGAAGATGGACAATGTTCTTATGCGCCACCAACCGCATTGTTGTGATCTCACGCTTTATCTGCTCCGAAAGCCCGACCTTGAGCACTTTGTCCTTGTCCATCATCTTGATAGCAACGCTCTGGTTGGACTCAAGGTTCCTTCCATAGTGCACCTTGCCAAACGTGCCTTTCCCCAGCAATCTCCCCATCTCATACCGCTCCACCAGAGTCTTTCCTCTGCTCTCCATATCTTTATTATCTTGAAAAGTATACAAAACACAGGGCTACCTTTGTGTTGCCAATCAGGTGGACAGCAAAGATTTAGCCCTCCTCCCCCATGTCATGGTCCATGACAGTGAACAGCATTCTTATGGCTTGGTCGTGCCGGAGTCTGAAGGGTGTGGAGTTGATGCAGATGTAGGTGAGATGATCGCTCACATCAAGAGACGAGCAGGCCAGCAGACCATGTGGAGCAGGGAGGTCCTTGATGTTGCAGCAGAAATCTCTTCTATGAAAGCACATCTTTCAGCATTCCCTGAGGTTTTAGCTTCTTGATATGGATGTTGTATTCTGCACTAGTAAGGAAAAGAAGCATTATTAGATTCTGCAATTGAGGATCACATGAAAAGCTAACAGTTTTCTGTTAGCTAAGGGCCGGATGACAACAAAATCAACCAAATAAGTGCTTCACAAAAAAATTTAAAGTGCTGACTGCTGACTGTGTATGTGTATCAACAAATACAGTATAAAGTGTCAGGTAATGGAATAAAACAACAAGTTAGAAGAGGCCAACAAACGACAGCATCACTCATCAATAGAAGGGGTAAAAAGAAGGTAAAGAGCAGGATCTAGGGAATCTGGATGTACTTTTTCTGCAAAGTGGTTAGTCCCAGAAAAATGCTATTCTGGTTTCTAAGAAACCAAGGCACAGCACAGTATATGTAGTGACAACAGTTGACAGGGTATTAGGAAATCTAAGGCAACCACCATAGGATGCCAACACTCTACATTAAAAAAATTCAGTCATTCACATCCACAAGAACTTCGTTCAGTGAAAACTATGGAAGGAAAAAAAAAGAGAACCGCAAGCTATGTGGCTAGACCATAACCGGAGAAAAATTTTGCCTTTCACAAACCTAACGCCTGGAAACATATAAAGCTGAACCGCTGCAGGAGCTTATACCCACTACTAGGGTCGACAGAAAGTACAGTTTGGCATCAAGAAGAAATTTTTCGCCCTGAATCTAGGCACCACAGCTAACAGGGGTGTGCTAGGTTCTTGGTACAATCGACGCCATGCCCCCTTACAGTTACAGAAAAGAATCCGTAAACAGACGTGGAGCGCATGGTGGCGGCCGGCGGCTGGCATGAACCAAGACTGAAAGTGCAAGTAGATAGATAAGGAGACAGAGAGGGATGGATTGGTTGGTTGTTTACCTTGCGACGCCACGAAGACGAAGAGGACGATGAAGAGGGGAGTGAGGACGACGCGACAAGAGAACCAAAGCTTTGTGCGGGAGCTACACTTTTCTTTTTGGCCTCCGGAATATATGGCCATTGCCTGAGTTCCACTGAGCTTGGGACTTGGACTTGGGAGGGATGCGGCGACAACGAGGCTCCTCCTCCTCTTATACAGGGGAGCCAGGGGAGCAGCAGGGCTACATCATAGGATTGACGATAATGACCCTGGCCGCTGCTGCGTTTCCTGCGCACCGCATCGCACGTCCAGGTCGTCGTCGCTGCGAGAAGCTTGTATTACTCCGACTCAGCATCTTGGCAACAGCTAGGCCCGTAATGTCGCCATCCGGGTACAGCACAGAGCCTTGGACCGATTCGAGCTAGCTACTAGTAACTAGCCTAGCCAAGCCACGTTTCGTTTTCTTCCTCACCTGCAATCAAGGCAGTAGTTAAAAAGACTGCCTTCTTTTTTTTCCCCTCTCTGAAGGAGGTTTGGTTTCAGTTATTCAGATCAGTAGCAGTAGGAGTAGAGCATTAACAGAACAACGATGGTTGGTCGGGTCGTGAGTCTCACGACCTCATCCTCTGCTGAGCTGTGCCTGTTCCATGTACTACCTTGGACCACTTGTCTAGTTGTTTTGTCCTCCCACCTCTATGACTCATGTCGACGTGTGCTGGATCTCTTGCTATGGCCATCCACTAATCTTATTTGTAACTACTTCTTTGGTTCTAAGGAGGTGTTTGGTTCCACCTTCTAAATTTTAGTTGTTGTCCCATCAGATGTTTGATACATACATAGAGTATTAAATATAGACTATTTATAAAACTAAATGCACAGATTGAGACTATTTTGCGAGATGAATTTTTCAAGCCTAACTAGTCCGTGATTTGAAAATATTGTGCTACAGTAAATATGTGCTAATGATGGATTATTTAGGCTTAATAAATTCGTCTCGCGGATTACTGACGGATTCTGTAATTTGTTTTTCTATTAGTATCCGAACACCCCATGCGACACCTCCATATGACACCTCCTAAACTTTAGTTATTAGATCCAAACACCCCTTAAATTGCAAGTTGTTCTAACTTTTCTAGGTGCATAGCTTCTATGCATCTAGATATGCATTATGTCTAGATACATAGTAAAAAGTACGCACATAAAAAGTTAAAACGACTTATAATTTAAAACTGCAGGAGGTGAGGGTGCAGGGGGTTAGTAAGCGTAATTGCCAATCGTTATCCTGCATAATCATTTTTTCACAAGTGCTGGCAAAGTATTCTTCCGAATTATAAGTTGTTCCGACTTTTGTTTAGATAAATACTTTTATTATGTCTCTAGGCATAATATATATCTAGACGCGCAACAAAAACCATGTACCTAAAAAAGAAAAGCCAGAATGATTTACAATTTGGGATGGAGGGAGGAAATTGTAAGTCACTATGAGTTTCACTAATTCTGTGCACATATCTACACATGGTATATGTATACCTAGGTGTGTAGAAAAGGATTTATATCTGGAAACACCAAAACGTTTTCCAATTTCGAACGAAAGAAAAGAAGCACGACAAAGAGTGAATCCAAGAATGTTTTTAGCCTACGCGATCTATGGTACCCAAAAACATCTCCGTTCTAGAGAAATACCATGTTTTACGCTTGCGGCAAAGTACCATCTCGTCGCGCGTTTTGTGGGCATGCTCGACCAATAAGCGCAGAAATTTTAATAGTATAAGAACCGTGGCAGATCTAGAAATTATTTAGAAGAAGTGGCTCAAGCCATCCTCAACCGTAGCCTCTTCATCCTCTCTCCATGTCTATAAAAAATTACGATGGGTTCCACGGGCACAAAAGTGGTAAGAGGGCTTGAGCCATGGCCACCCCACCGATAGACCCGCCCCCTAACTAAGAACGTTGAATGCAGACATCCACTAAAGAAAAGAGATTGAAGCAAATTCAGCGGCCTTAATGGCAACTTAACCAATACACAAAATGGCGAGAAATCAACACTAAAGACCAGTAGACCTGATCAAATGTCGAACTCAGGTCAAGCAAACAGAAAAAAAGCAGATCAAAACAAACGCGACATCAAACCAACAAATTGGTTAGGTCAGGTGACCCATTGTCAGGTCTATTACCACGTGATTGGTTGGTTGGATTTATATGGATGGGATGAGACCATCCATGAATTGCCATGGATTGGTAGTGTTTGGTTTGCTGAACCACTGGGACGAGGAAATTCCTAGATTGGGAATATACCATAAGATGCTGGATTTTCTGGTTCATAAAAATCTCACGGACCAGTTTATCCAAGTCTTCTAATTTCTGTCATTAATAAATAAATTAAGGATTATTAGCATGTTATATTATTACTTAGTAATTATCGCCCTGTTCATTTGGCTGAAAAACTATGGTTGAAAGTACTGTTCGTTGATTTGTTACGAGAGAAAAACATTGTTTGTTGGCTGAAAAAGTACGGCTTATAAGACAAGCGAACATGGTGTATGATGGTGGGATTAGTTTTGATAAGTGCTAATACATTGATTAGTACATGTTTCGTGTGCTATTTAGGATATTAATGGTGCTAATTAACATATTTTATTTTAAATTAGTGATTATCATGACAAAATTAGTATCAATACATATCTATCAACGTCTATTTAGTTGTTATTATTTTAAAATAATAAATATAATTAGTGACATATTCTTATCTCATTCATTTTCTTCTATCCAACCAAACTTGCATGGTAGATATCTTATCCCAGTGTAGATGGATCACCGTATTCCATCCAACCTAGTCCTCCAACCAAACGCTAGAGACTATTACTACTCGTGGGCTCGCAACAACACCCACCAACTTGCCTAATCATCACATGATTTGGCGATAATGTCCCTGGCTGACTGCTGCTGCCGACGATGCTGCCGCCGCTGCGTTTCCTACACACCGCATCACACGACAGGAGACAGGATATGCTCTGCAAGCGCATCGCCTTCGTCCTGTTTGCATGATTAGCTTCATTCACACATGCTGCAACAGCTAGACTTGTCACGTCGCCGTCCGTCGGGATACAGTACACGGCACACGGTATTGGATCCAGGCAGCCACAACTAAGGCCCCCCGTTTGATTCATGAATGTTAAAGTTTAACACCCATCACATTAATGTTACGGTAAATGTATGGAGTACTAAATATAGACTAATTGCATGCATGTCGGTATAGATTAGGAGTAATTTACGAGACAAATTTATTAAGCCTAATTAGTCCAAAATTGAAAATTTTTTGTCAAATAAGACGAAAGTGCTACAGTATTTATTAAACTTTAACATCTCTAACCAAACAGGCCATAAGGAGTTGCTATTTCATCAAAATAAAAAATAAAAAAACAACTAATGAAGTTGTTGTTGTTAATGTGATTTTGCATGATTTCGATTAGGCAGTAGGCACAAACACTGCATGCATGGCCAGTCTGATCCCCATCCTTTGCTGAGTCAGGCAGGAGGGGGCACCGCGCATATTTTGTCCCACGCAACGGATGGACCATGACACCATATGTGCTGTTGGATCTTTAATTTAATTACTCTTTCCGTTTCAAATTGTATGTCATTCTGACATTTCTAGATATATAACTTTTATTATATCTAGACATAGTATATATCTAGGTACATATATAGAAAAAGCTATGTAAGATTTACAATTTTAAAAGAGAGTAGCAGCTCAAAATATCTCTAGCTCATTAAACAGGTGGACTGGATCATTGGACTAAATTTTAGCCATTTAAGGTTTAATCTTATATCAGGCCATCCGATCCAAATAGATGGACTAAAAGGTCTACTAATTTTTAGTTAAACTCGATTAGTTGTTGGTCCCTCTTAGTAGTTCATGTATCTAACCAAACATCATAGGAATGAACTTTAGTCATCTAAACTTTAGTCACCAAAACTTTATTTGAACTAACAAGTAGTCTAGGTCATCAATCAGACCCTTAGCCATCTAGTCAACTAATGGTTAGCTCATTTTGCTCGGTGTTTAACCTAGTTACCAAGAGCTAATGGGTGGCAAAAGATCAGTTTTGCTCTCTCACTTAACCCTACTCGGTCACATCCTAGGTGGGATATATACACTCGTTATCTTCTTTTTCTTAGCCGGGAGCATCGCACAACTCTCTCCACCTCGTGTCTCTCCACGAAGCATCTTCGCTACCATACTCCAAGCAACTCCGCTACCGTATGTCAACATGAAGGCTATCCATTCCTTCCTTAACCGTTCACCTCCGTGCAGGGCTATCTTGCTCCGCCACTACAACCGCCATGGGATTCCTCAGCTGAAGACCTCCTAGGTGGGGCCACGGTGTGCTGCCTTGGCGTGGGCACGACGACAAAGTCACCTTAGGCTGATATATCCTCTAGGCACCTCGAGCATGTCACATAATAACTTGTTGTAAATGCGAGCTCTCATGCTATAGAGTTGGACATATGAATCGGATGAACGTGTAGGTTCCAACAAAAAAAAACTAACCGCCTTAGCTGTGCTTAGTTCATTGATCTCAGGCACCTTGAGCTCCCTAATATTTCATAAATTACGTCAATTATCTGGATTTTTTTAACCTCAATTAAGGTATATCTGTGTTTCATAGTTCTCGTATATACAAAATCATGCAGTGTAACATGCTCTCTCTAATATAGTAATATACGAGTAGTACAGACAGAAAGAGACGAAAGAAGACTATCACAATATTTCAAACTCAATAATAGAGACGTACTTTTCTTTCAAAAAAAAATAATAGAGACGTATATACGTTAACGTTAGACGCCTGATGCTAGCAGCGTCGTGTCGCCACATGCAGCAGCAATTATCACCACTACTTATCTCATGAGATTTGAGAACCACCAAAACTACCCTATAAAATCAGATTAATCAACAAATTAATGGAAAAGAAAATAAATATTGTCACCATCTTACGAATATATGACGACAGTGGTATGGCGGCACAGAGTGAGAAACATGCTGCTGTCCCGCGATTACAACAGATCTTTGATGACAGCCATTCATTTATACAAGTATCTATCTATAGAAAACAAAATGAAAACTTGTAAGAGAACAAAAGAGAAACTTGATTTCCCCCTATTGAACTGCATGCTTTTAAGTTGAACTACAATTTAATTAGCCGAAACGAACTTCGTTTTTTTAGACGAGCAAGCAATTAATTTAATAGCCACGGAGTTTCATTCTATAAATGCAGAGTTTCAGTAGAGAGTTTCATAGCGTTGTTCTCAAAACTAACATGTCATCTAGAATGAAATGAAATATTGATGAAACACACACTCTAAATGCAGAGTTTCATTCTATAGTTTCATAAACATTTAATTCCATAACTCATAAAGAGTTGGTATTCGTGCCAAGAGAGTTTCACACACATGTTCTTAAAAACGTGGTCACATCATCATAAGCGCCTACGTGACAACTTATTAAATGCAAATGAAACTCTGATGAAACTCCCACTGAGACTGGTCTTAGTCAAACTATTTTAAATTTGATTAAAATTATAAAAAAGATTGAGTATCAATATTTTTACTCCAAATGTTATGAAAATATATTACATGATGATGAACATAGTCATACTTATTTGGGAATTGTCTGAATTTTTTTATAGTAAAATTTGAGATAGTTTGACATAAAAATATGCTACTAGAGTTGTACTCTTCTGAGACAGAGGCAGTAGGGAGAAATATGCATCTAATAAATTTGTAAAAAAAGAGTCGTACATCATCTTCCACAATGATGGGTACAATGAAATCTATCTCATCTACTGCATTCTTTATGCTGCCTTACTTCGGCCGCTTATGATTCAATTATGTTTTCCTTCACACAAATACAGTAGCACAACGAATCTTGTCCAGAATGGCGGCACAATTCATCCCAGGATGCATGTGGTACAGGATGCATGTGGTACACGGCATTTCCTTTGCACGATCAGCCTCATCTAGCCCAAGTTGTAGCTTGATTCGTCTCTATTTGTATGTCTTAGAGACACATGCAAAGATCAATCATGAAACAACCTGTGGTCCAACTTGCCCAGCTACTGGCGGCTCCGTGGCTATCTGAACAATGCCAACTTCTAAGAGCAAGTACAACAATTATCTTATAGTCAAGCTAGTCAGTATTTTTGCTGATGTCAATGAGAAAAGAGAGGAAAGAGAAGAGCTTAGCTCTCATACAAGCAATAAGCTGGGCATGGAAGCATAGATAGAAGTGGGTTCCAATAGAGATGTATGTGAGGAGAAATCGAAAAGAGAATGTAAACATATAATAATCTATACCTAATAATAAAGAGGCAAAATTTCTCACCCCCATTTTTTTCGTCCAGCCCTACCCTAACTACTCGGCATCACTCTTCTTAGTTTAGAATTGAAAAACCACTACTCAACATCACTCTTCTTAGTTTAGAATTGAAAATGAGAGAAGAGAGGAAAGAGAAGAGCTTAGCTCTCATGCAAGCAACAAGCTGGGTATAGAAGCATAGGTAGAAGTGGGTTCCAATAGAGATGTGTGTGAGGAGAAATACAAAAGAGAATGTAAACATATAATAATCTATACCTAATAATAAAGAGGCAAAATTTCTCACCCCCATTTTTTTCGTTCGGCCCTCCCCTAACTACTCGGTATCACTCTTTTTAGTTTGGAATTGAAAAACCACTACTCAACATCACTCTTTTTAGTTTAGAATTGAAAAAATTATTCGCATTGTCTCTTTATTATTAGGTATAGATTTACAACAGATATAGACAAACCACCTAATTAAACCGAGTCAATCTCTCCTTGATTTTCCATACGGGATAATAGCCACCTAATTAAACTGAGTCAATCTCTTCTTATTTTCCATACGGGATAAATAATTTAGTACAGATATTATTTATTATGGGCTTTATTAGTGTTTAATTGAAACACGGTTGAGCTAAGCTCAAGTATTCTGGCTCAAGCACGCTGAGCAACGTCCATTTTAAAGAAACAAAATTTCTCTCAATTTTTTGGTCTAGCCCATTTTTCAATTCCAAACTAACAAGAGTGATGCCGGCATCCTCAGCCATCAAAGGTTCCTTGGAGGGAGCGTCGCTGGCGGAAGGCTCTTCCGTGGTAGTAGTGGTAGGCGCAACGTGCCACCTTGGCGCAGGCACGATGACAAAGTCACCCTATAGCTCGGCATTGCCTGGGTGTCTCGCTTTCGATTGGCATGTTTCATGTTTGGTGCCGTCAAATACCTAGCTGTAAATGCGAGCACTTACGCTAGAATTGGAGATCCGAACCAGTTGAACATGTTCCAGTAAAAATTCTAACTACCTAAGCTATGCATAGTTCACTGCTCTCACCTGTGACCTCTCAGGGCATCTTGGCTCCCTATTGTTTCATAAATTACATCAATCACCTTGATTTTCTTAATGGTGTATCTGTGCTTCCTAGTTCTCGTATATACAAGCCCTTGTCTAGTTCCCAAATTCAACCCCTAAATTCCACTATGCAAAAAGAAGATTCCCATCACATCAAAATACCGGCACATGCATAGAGTACTAAATGTAGATAAAATTTAAAACTAATTGCACAGTTTTATTGTACTTTGCGAGACGAACATTTTGAGCCTAATTAGTCAAAATTTGGACAATTTTTACTAAATACAAACGAATCGCTACAGTGCGTATTTAATGCGCACACTGTAGCTTACTGTACCAAATCGGGCACCCCGATTTGGGAACTGAACAAGGCCCAAAATGATTCTGTGTAACTCGCTTTCTTGGTACTCAATAATAGAGAAGTACAGCCGTACACGAGAAGGAGATACTTGTATGTACACGTTAACGTTACTACGTTAGACGGCAGATGCTAGCAGCGTCTTGTCGGTGTCGCCACATGCTGACATGCAGCAGCAATTATCACCAAGCACCCTATTTCAATGAGGACCACCAACCACCCTATAAAATCAGGTTAGTGTGAACAGATGAAAACAAAAGGAAATAGATGTTGTCACTTGTCACCATCTTACGAAAATATGACGACATATGGCGCAGAGTGAGAAACAAACTGTCCTTTGATTACATCGATCAGATCTTAGAATTTATTTATACAAGTATCTATCCATAAAAAACAAAGTACAAACGTGAAATTTATATGAAAGAAATCAATATTATATATGATCTAACCATTGGAATTGCCAATAATAATCTGCCACAGAATCAAAGAGGATATATTAAAGAGGAACCATGGTTGTTGCCATGATGTGGTGGGAACTATGACTAACTACTCCCTCGGTATTAAATTATTGGCTGTTTTAAGCTTTTCGAGGTATATAGCTTTTGCTATACGCCTAGTTATAAGTTATGTCTAAATATATAGTAAAAGTTGTATCTAGAAAAGTCAAAACGAACTATAATTTAGAACACAGGGAGTACCATTTTAATCCCTCTTGAATTGCATCCTTTTTAAGTTGCGCTAGCTACAATTTAGCCTAAGGAATTTTATTTTTCTTTTAGATGAGGCAATTCATTATATCTCAGAAGAGTACTACATAAGTAACCAAAGAATAGACCAAAGTAGAAGCAACTAGAAGTCTCTATATGTATCACTGCCTCTCTACAAAAAATAATACAACTTCAAATTTTTCATTAGTCAAACTGATGAATTTATAGAAAAGAGTACCAATATTTTTACTTCAAATATGTATATCATGAAAATATATTCCATGATGGTGAATATAGTGAAAAGCTTATTTGGTATAATAAATATTTGTATTCTTTTATAAATTATTTTAATCAAATTTTAGATAATTTGATTTAAAACTATGCTAGAGTAGTGCAACGTACTTGGTTCGGTCCCATCATATGTATATAACATATACTCTATACATGCATCCACATTATTAATTATTAAAAAATAGTGGTAGATTATCTACAGTGAGCAACTCCAAGAGGCTTTTTATAGAGATTTTGGTGAAAAATACCTTCCAATATCTTATTTAGTTAGATATTTAAATATTATCATTCTCTATTATTTTTCTAATTTCTGCTAGCCAAAGACGAAGAGCAAGGCTTACTCTCTAGAGTGTGCATAATATATAGAGAAGCTATTAGAGGGTGGAAACATATATATAGAGAATGATTTTTATTTAAATGACTCTCGAGGTTTTTCGAGAGTTTAAGAAAAAGTCTTAGACATTGCTATGGGTACAATAAAAACTAAAAAAAGTCTTAGACATGCTATGGGTACATGAAAACTTTCTCATCTACTGCACGCACTTGATGCTGCCTTATTTCGGTCGCTTGTGATTCAAGTTTCTTTCCTTCACACGAATATAGTAGCAGTGTAGCACAATGAATCTTGTCCAGAATGAGGGCACAATTCATCCCAGGATGCATGTGGATGTGCTACATTTCGAATTTGCACTGCACGATCACGTCTCATCTATCCCAAAGTTGCGGCTTGATTCATCTCTATTGTACCTCTTAGAGACATGCAAAGATCAATCATGAAACAACCGTACCTATGGCCCTAATTAGCGAGTTCGTGAGCAGTTTTGAGTAATGTGTTCTAGATTTTGTATGGATTTGAGCCAAGATATGTATGTCTGGTTACGAGAACTGTAGTAATCACGTTAACTCCTGATGGTAATGCTTAGCTGATGGACTGGGGGCTCCCTCAAAAGAAAAAAAAAGGTGAGCCTAAACCTTTAAACGAAAAGAAGACCCCATCCCATAGTTGAAACATGCTGCATCCACTCCGAAAAGAATGTAACTCTAGTTTGGTCCTTAGTCAAAACTATTTTATGGTTGACCAAATTTATAGAGAATAGTGTCAAAATTTGTGACTCCAAATATATATATTATGAAAACATATTACATGATTAATCTAATAATATTTATTTAGTGTTATAAATATCTATAGATTTTGTATAAATTAAGTAAAACTTGAGAAAGTTTGCCTAAGGACTATGCTATAGTTAAGTTGCATTATTTTTGTGGAAGAGGTAGCATATACTTTCCCCACCACTCCTAAGGGCCCTTTCGACTTTCCTTGTTCTTGGGGCGGTTTAGGAGAGGCAACAAAGATCCCTCGCCTCAAGAACCTTCCCCTTCCCTTGCTCGACCCTGCTGTCACCAGAGTTCTTTGCCAGAAGTCCGATCGGTGCAAGGATGGCGGTGACAAGGATATCCCTCGCCTAAGTTGTCATTTGGAGGCACCAACGGCCTAATCTAGGGCTTCAACCTAGATCTGGTGGATGCCTTGCCATCACAGTGGCAATGCGCACGGTGGTGAGCAGCAAAGGTGGAGGGCGTCGAGCTCATGCTAATGAGGCTTCCAGTGCAAGATGACACATGGTGATGGGTCAATTCTAGGGTCTGCCACCCTACTCCAATGGCAAAAATTGCGAGTGTGGTGGCTAGTAGTGGTGGAGGCCAATGCCGAGTTCACGTAAAGGAGGCTGTTGGCATTGTGCGACACACAAAGGAGGCCCAACACTAGGGATACGATAGTGGTAGAGGGGTTACTCAACCGGTGTCCCCTACTTCATTGGAGGAACACACAATAGAGCCACTTCATTGGAGGTGTTGACAAGGCCTTTGCCACTGCACTGCCTCTTGGATCCACTTATTGCTTTTGCCAGGTGTTCGACATTCCTAGTCAAAGCTTGTGGAGGTGAAGTCAAAGTTGCTTGCTTGGCAATGATGATGCACGCCTGTTCATTCTGTTATGTTATGTTTAGGTTTTGCATATATTTTCCTTTAATTAACTGGGTGCCTTGTACGATTTTTGGGTCTAGTTTTCATTATAACGGGTCATTAAGTAAGCCTTGCAAAAGACACTTGTGAGCAGTGGTGCGCCCGGTGCAGTCGGGCAACCTCACTGACAATAATGCACAAGAGCAACAGTTATGTACTTCCTTAGGTCCAATTTATAAGACATTTCGTGTATGTCGTCCTTTATAAACTTTGACCAATAATTTAGTCAACATTTTTAACTATTATAATACAAACTTGATACAATTCGATTTGTAATCAAATGTATTAGGGAAAATTGGTTGTGTACAATCGAAAGATCGCGATCTCCGTAAAATACCATCGAAAGGTTGCCCCCCCCCCCCCGTAAAATACCACCGAAAGGTTCGACCGTGAACTAAAAGTACCATTCCATCAGCTTTTGCGCACAGAGACGTTTATCTGACCTAAAACCCAAACATGCAATTACGTATTTGTCCATGCCTTATCCTATCTCACCCATACGACACATGAAAAGCATGCACTCGAGTCGCTCGGTTCCACGCGCGGGTCTCCGCTCGCTCGCCCCTTCCGCCGCCACCACCAGTCAGCCGCCGCGGGTTCCACCGCGTGGTCTCCGTCGGCCACCGTGACACCGCCTCCGCCAGGCCGCCAACCGGCCCTGTGCGGCTCCTCCACCAACCACCAGATGCCCCTACACAGTCGACCATGTAATGCACCAATCTAAGATCCCCGATGGGTAAGAATGAATCCTTAGCTATCTGCTGCATCATGGTTCGTAGTACAAGTGAAATTAGTTGCGAAATGCGATTGTTTGTGATATCCGGTTCATTTGTGTGTGTTCTGGTATGAGGATGGTCAGTGATGAGAAAGGACTATTGGAAGCAGTGCTAATTTGTTTGCACTGCTACTATTTTAGGATCGATCCGACCAATGCATGTAGAGTAGTGTTGATGTTTCTTCCTACTCAACTGTTGAGGATGATCGATCCGTGTACAAAAAAGGCAGATGCTTGGATTGGTGGGTGGATGCAGAAGAGTACTCCACCATTGACATGGAGAAAGATGTTTTCAAGCACTTCAGTTGGGCTAGCTATCAGGAAGCAAACTTCTGGTTTGTGGGACAGAATAATCGAACAGTTCGCCTTTGTACTGACCTAGAGCTTCTCACTTTGCTACGAGCTTCAAAAATGGTGGAGTTTATCATGACTGTAGATAGATGTCAGCATGCTGATATGGCTTTAACTGTGATTGAAATGGAGGATGGAAGACAAGTGCCAGATGAAGAGAATGACCTACAACTTCAGGTCACAGAAATGTTTCAGGGGATGCATGTGAGTGTAGAATTGGATGGTCTAGAATGGGCCTTGCAACCTCAACTTGGTGTTACAGCTAGTCCTTCTAGAGTAGAGGAGGAGGAGGGTGACCATTATATGGAGCCCGGTGTTGACCATGAGGGATATGATCCAGTTGGAGCTGATGAAGAGTGGAGGTATTTCAATAAGGTACATGAAGTAGGAAGTAATGAGAAAGTGCAGCAAGAAAAGAAGAAAATGGATAGCAGCAAATTTTTAACTGAAGACATAGATCTTGAGGCTGTGCCAAGTGATGAAGCCACCATGTTGCAGGATGCTCCGTATGTTCCACTCACTGCATATGACAGAGACAATCCATATATAAAGGAAGGCTCGACATTTACTGATAAAAATGCCTTTATACTGATGATCAAGCAATATGCCATAAAAAGAGAGTTTCAAACATTTGTAGAGCACAGTGATAAATCAAGATACAGGGCACGATGTGCAGATTCAGAGTGTGCATGGAAAGTTCATGCAAAGAAACTTCTTGGTTGCCCCACTTTCATGGTATATTAATTTTTTACTGTGCAATTATTTTTTTCATGTTTTGTCAATAATTTCAGACTGTGCAATTGTTTCTTTTCTTGTTCTGTCCACAATTTCAGATTGTGTATTTGCTTTATTTCTTGTTGTATCCACAATTTCAGACTGTGCAATTGTTTTTTCATGTTTAAACACTAAATTCAAATCCCATGTCTGCTGTTATTTTCAGGTTGTGTCAATAGGTTCTAGCCATACTTGTGCTAGCACCATCCAAGTGAGGGGTAAAGAGGCTAGCAAAGCCTGGATTGCCGATAGAGCAACAGACGTACTCAAGTCTACTCCAGACTTGGGAGCAAACAAGTTGCAAGTTAAGCTTGAAAGACAGTTCCCGATCAAAATGCCATATAATAAGGTGTGAGAAGGAAGGCAACTTGCACTAAAAAACCTACATGGCACTTGAGATGAAAGTTTTAGAATGTTGTGGAGTTTCAAAGCCGAGTTAGAAGCTACATGTCCTGGAAGCATAGTAGTGATTGATTGCAAGAAGAATAAAAAGGATGGTGTTTGTGGCCATCAAAGCATGTGTAGATGGATTTGTTGCAGGTTGCAGGCCTTATCTTGGGGTTGATTCTACTCACCTCACTGGTAAATATAATGGACAGCTAGCTGCAGCAACAGCAATTGATGGACATAATTGGATGTACCCAGTGGCATATGGAATTTTTTACAAGGAGACAAAAGCTGATTGGACATGGTTTCTAAAGCAATTGAAGAGATCAATTGGAACTCCACATGGACTCACAATACACACAGATGCTTGCAAAGGCTTAGAGATAGCAGTCTATAACGTCTTCCAAGGTGACGTTGAGCATAGAGAGTGTTTTAGGCACCTCATGCAGAATTTTAGAAAGCACTTCGATAGAGATGTGCTAAAGTACATGTGGCCTTGTGCTTGGGCATGTAGTACTAGGAGGTATTAATGGATTTGGGACAAAATTGGAGAGAATTGTCCAGCAGCAATTCCTTACTTGCAAGCAGAGCACAAACAACTTTGGTCTCGAGCTAAATTCTTAGGAGAGTGCAATGTTGACTATGTGAACAACAACATATCAGAGTCCTTCAACAACTGGATTAAAGAGACAAAAGGGTTCTCTGTAGATGTCCTCATGGACACAATTAGGGGTATGATCATGAAAAAGATAGCTATGAGGCAGCGTATAGCTAACAAACTTGAAGGGTCAATTCTCCCTAGTGTTATAAATGAGCTGAAGATGAAGAGTAGAAACTTGAAGTACACAATTAAGGGAAGTGGTGGTCTCAAGGCTAAGGTATCTGAATTGACTAAGGACAACTATCCTTGGAGGCATGCTGTGGACCTTGAAAGAAAGACATGTTCATGTGGTCAGTGGCATATTTCTGGGAAACCATGTACCCTTGTTATAGCCTTTATAGGTTCCCTTAGACAAATTAAACTTGATGACTTTGTTCATGATTACTACTCAGTTCAATGTTTCAAGGCTACTTATCAGTTTAGGGTCAACCCAATGGTTGACAAGTCATAGTGGCCTATTGTTGATCCCAGGTTTATAATGGTGCCTCCAAAGCTTGAAAGGTTTTGTAGGTAGACCAAGAGTGAAGATGTTCAAAAGTAAGGGTGAGCCAGGAAAAAGGGGTCCTTACCAATGCAAAAGATGCTTTCAGTTTGAGCATATTGAGAAGGGTTGTGGTGAGAGCCCTCTACTGAACTTGCTATTGAATTGCCATTGGCAGCTCCTACTAATTCAAGGTAAATTGACCCCCTCTCACTATTGTTGTAACAATTTCTTTTACTAAGTATGGCTGATACCTTCCTATTGTGTAGGAAAATGAAAGAAAAGGGCAGTACATCTAGCTCCAAAAGAGCTTAAAAAAATCCAAGAAAGTATCTGCACCTTCTACTTCCTCCACACAACCACATGTTAGTCCAGGGCCAACAACAAGAAGGATGGCAGTTGGCAGCTTCTACTTGTAGTCCTCTCAGTCCAAGACCTATAACAAGGAGCAGGGCAGCAGCAGACATATCCCCTGGAGGAATTGCAATAAGGCTTATCATAGACTAAGCAATGACTTTGTTAATGCAAATGCTATGTGTTGTACCACTGTTATGAACTAGTTAGACTATGGATGCATGTGTTGAACTATTGTATGTGTTAGCAGACATGTCACTTTGCAACTATTATTCTGTTGAAACTTGTCCTTTACTTTAAGTGTTGGGTGCATGTCTTCATTGTCCCCATGAGAAATGGTTGTTGATAAGTGGCTGCTGTGAATGTACGTGCTCATATGTGCTTATATTGGTACTTAAATATATGTGTTTATGTATGTTTAAATGTTAAGGACATACTGCTGTTTATTTGGTTCTCACTAGGGGGTATTTTGGTCTTAGTTAACAGCTCCATCAGTACAATTTAACAAAATGGTAGTTTTAGTTCAGAGTTCAACCTTTCTTTATGGGGGCGTAAACTTTCGGTGATATTTTACGGAGATCGCGATCTTTCGATGCTACACAACTAATTTTCTCTTTAAGAAATCGTGTTATGTCCATACTGTGCCTTATAAATCAGACCAGATCGGAGAGAGTATGTATTTATTTATTACTAGTATATTGCCCATGCTAACGCCACAGTGACATTTAGGATAGCATAAATTAAACAACCAAAATGGTGTAAATGCTTTGGTGATTTGAAAAAAAATCATTAATCACATATTATAATATTAGAATTAAAAAACATGATTTTGATGACAACCTGATACCAAATAAAGATTACTTGCATGAGAAGAATGATATCAAAATATAGTGGATACATACACAACCTTCTAGTTTTTTACATACACCAAAAATAGTTTGATGAACACCGAGAATTTACATGCTGTAGTCCGTAGCCTCGGCAGTGCTTTAGATTTTACTCCACGCATGACAATCAAAATTGCACTTTCTGATGGCTGGGAACCTTGCTCCCATTCCCAGTGCCCAGCAGCCTTGCTGCCACAAACAGCATCCCACTGCTGGAGCTTGGTGTTGATGGCTGGGAGCCCTGTCTAGCAGGCTTCTCCTTGAGGCATGCCACCGTCAACTTTGATAAAAATGCAAAGCAATGGCCATGGTAAATCATTGATTCATTTTTTTTCCAATCAGAACTTAAGCTTATTATCAATCAGAACACAATCAGAAAATAAATCATAATCATAAAACTAAAATAAATAAAAAACTAAAAAATAAATCATAAAACTAAAAAAATCAACTGATGAAAGAAACACAAATGCGAGTGCAAATCGTATGGATCAAAGCCATGCAAGCATATAGTCCAGATCATTACTGCTAACTATATAAGGTTAAATGATTAACAAACCAAAATAATTATTAATTAATTCTCTCACTAAAGAAGTTATACATGACATATCACCTACACTCTTATTGGCAAATACTCATCAGTGAACATAAAATGGGCACTATAAGAGAATTTTTTTAGACGAAAGTACTATAAGAGAATTATCTCTAAGCATACCTTTATTTCTGTTCCCTGAACCCCAGCAACTCTGATGTACAACTCATGCAGCCAAGCCAATCAACATGATGTCAACTTAGCTTCAGTTAATGAAACCGTTGTAAGTAATATGCGTGCATAGGTAGCATCTGAATTCAATTTGCAGCACCGCAGCAACAATTCAATCAGTTTTGCAGGATATAGTGGTTAGTATTAATTATGCTGGGGTACAATTTTGAAGCGTAATAATCGAGCAATGCAAATGAAACTTAAACTAAACCCTCCGTTTTAAAATGAAAAAAACCAGAAAATTCAGTAAAAGGAAATTTCCATAAACAAAAGTCGGGTTAACTTCAAGCATACACACAAGAATCACAACCAATAGGTGAAAGTGCAGTAAAAGTGAGAGCTTGGGTCGAAAGCAAATTCTAGTAGTTGTTTATGAAGCTATCTGAATGCATAAATACGTCAGCTTAACCCATTTGCATATTCTACGGCATCAGTTTTGGCAACACAGTAATAAAAAGATGCTATTCCATAGGAACCATCGTATAACATTTACTACAAGATAACTGTCTAAATTTTAAATGTTTGTCATCAAGCAGTAGCAAATAAAAGTGTTTACCATGAAGCAGACACCTTTGAAACACTGAGCCCTCCAAAGCATAGCTGAGAAACTGAAGAGTGGATGTTTGATCCTGTGCGTCAAATGTCTCCAAGATATTGTTCTGTTAGAGTAAACAAAGGAAATGGTTCACCTGCGTCATTTTTGTACAAAACATACTAAAATGAAAAAAGATGAACTGTTAGAGTAAATCATGATTACTCTGTTCAATATTGTTCAGGCCGGAGCATGTAACATAGATAATCAAAGGTTGTGATACTCGAGTGCTCTCATGCAATTGTCAACATCATTATATCAATTTCAAACAATGTTAATAATTACATTGTACCTGAAACATTTTTTTTGTTTCTCAAAATATACCCCTCGTTCTCTGATCCACCAGTGAACAGCACTCCATTCAGCAAACTCAGTTTCTGCAGGGAAGAGTCAACAAGGTAATATGTTAAAAGCAGGGTCCCCACAAGCAATTGTTTGTAAGCCAGTAGCCAGTGCGGTGAGAAGTCTTGACTGAAAATGAATGAAGAATGGTCAGTAGCTTGGGACGCTGGGGACATCATTCAGATCTACAATATACAAATACTCCTGAGTAGGGGCATCAGCTGAGAGATTCAGATTATTCCATTTCGAATTCCCATCCCGAGAATTCTTTGGAAATTTAATCAGGATCAGTACCTCACACCTAGAGGAGGTGCTCCTCGGGCTCGTTGTAGACGAGCGGGATGACGCGCGCCGGTGGCCTCGACGAACTTGACGTAGGAGGCGCCGACGTAGGAGATCGCGGTGGTGTTGTTGATCCTGCCGCCCGAGCCGTCCCCCATCGCCCATGAAGCAGGTGGCCTCCTCCCGACGCGGAGACCGACCGTCTCGCGACGGCGGAAGCCAGCGAGAGCCCCAGCGCGGTCGCTTGGTGGGCCCAACTGATGCCGATCGCTCCGCCGCCCACCCGGCGGTGGCAGCTGGGGATGGGGCCGGCGGGCAGCTGGTGCAGGTGCAGGCACGGGCCACCCTAGCGACCATGGCGAACTCCATCGGGATTCTAGTCCAGAGGCGGCGCGCCCCGCCGTGGTCTCAAACCCTAGCCGTGTCAGGAACCAAGAGCCGGCAGGGGAAGTCGTGTGCTTTTTTCTTTCCGCGGTCGCTCAAGCGAAAAAAGGCATAAAAAAGAAGAAAAAAAAGAGAGATAACATCAGCGATCGAACCGTGGCTGCGCGGGGCGCGGGCGTTAGGGGCTAGGTGCGGGCGTGGTAGATGAGAAGGAGAGGAGGATGATACACATAATCCTGACCGTTTGATTTGAGTGAGTAAGAAGGGAGAATACTAAGAAGTAATCTAGATGGTTGATTTCTATGGAGTTGTTTTTCTAGGTATATTTTTTCGGGTGTACGGAGGGGCGGCATCTCAGCGGGGAGACTTTTTTGGGTGAGTTTAGCAAAGAAAAAGTTGATGTATTAGTAGGGTAGACTAGTTTTGTTGAGGTCCTCCTGGATGTGTGATTGCCACGTCCTTAGAAACGACACCAAATCGTATCGATGGAGCTTCAGCTAATAAAGCCACGACACACGTACTTATTCGTTTTGGTGAGTCATGACTCGGATGCTCATCACCACAGAACTGCCCATTCGCTGATTGGTACTATCGTAGTATACACACAAGAATCGAGAAAGATAACATTTTAATTTGTTCTTGTTGGATATATCTGCTCGTGGGCTCCATTTTAACAAGGAATTGATATGCTTTAGCATGCATCACTTTCTCGTGACCTCAGCTCATGATGACGTACGTGCGTGCGTGTGAGTGTCCCCCGGCCCGACCCAAGCACGCATCTACGTCGAACGTGATTATTTTATTACTAACATATTTGTGTTCGTTTTGGACAAACACCACATTCAATTCGTGGCGTGCATGGCTTAATTTCGTTTGGACACCTAGTATACTCTAGAGGCGTTGTTTATCTTGCTTATAATCTGTACTTATCAGCTTGTTTTTTTAGCCGGAACAGTATTTTTCTCTCACAACAAATCAGCCAACAGTGTTTTTCAGTCGGCTTATCCGCACAGCCGAACGGGGCCTCTACTTTGCACGTTCTGAACACAAACATATTAAGGTTGCGTTTAGTTCGGGAAAGAAAAATTTTTAAGTGTCACATCGGATATTTTATGGGATGTCGGAAGGTGTTTTCAATACTAATAAAAAAAACTAATTACATAGCTCGCCTGGAAACTGCGAGATAAATTTATTAAGCCTAATTAAGCCATCATTAGCATATGTAGGTTACTGTAGCACTTAAGGCTATTCATGGACTAATTATACTTAAAAGATTCGTCTCATGATTTCGCACCAAACACTACCGGAAACGCAGCCTTTGCCGAGGGCTTCCGGCTTTGCCGAGGGCCAAATATCGGGCACTCGGCAAAGGCCCTCTTTGCCGAGGGCCGGCCGAAGGAGCCCTCGGCAAAGACAGGCCCTCGGCAAAGAGGCCTTTGCCGAGGGCCAGCCCTCGGCAAAGAAACGGCCCTCGGCAAAAAAAAATCTTTGCCGAGGGCCTCCCTATTGGCCCTAGGCAAAGAGTCTTTGCCGAGGGCCTACCTTACGGCCCTCGGCAAAGAGATTTTTCAAAATATATTTTGAGACACTAAATTAACTCAAATAAAAAAGTTTTCTACTACAAAATTGTTTAACTTTTTAAGATCTACAAAGTATATATTGGTCATTTCTTCATTTAACAAATCAATAGTAATGTTGTTCACAAAATCTACATCTCTCTAATAAGTTTCATGAAACTACTAGAGAGGATATATAAGGATTGTGAAATATGTTAGAACCACCACGTCGGTTGAACAAATGACCAAACAATCAAAATAAAGTTTGTAGATCTTGAGAAGTTATAAAATGTTGTAGTTGAAAACTTTTTCATTTGAAAGCATCTAATTACCGATAATTGCGTCTTAAGTTTGAAATTTGAAATTTGAAATTTGAAATTTTGAAAAAAGTCTCGGATGGAGATACACTCTAAACGAAAGTTGTAGATCTCGAAAAGTTACGAAACTTTGTAGTTGACAACTTTTTCATTTGAATTCGTTTAGTGCCTCAAAATGTATTTTGAAAATTCTCTTTGCCGAGGGCCTACGTCATGGCCCTCGGCAAAGAGGGTCTTTGCCGAGGGCCAACCTTATGGCCCTCGGCAAAGAGATTTTTCAAAAATTTTCAGATGGAAAAACACTCTAAACGAAAGTTATAGATCTTGAAAAGTTATAAAACTTTATAGTTGACAACTTTTTCATTTGAAAGCATGTAATTGAGGATATTTATATCTAAAGTTTGAAATTTAAAATTTCAAATTTTAAAAAAAGTCTTGGATGGAAAAACACTCTAAACGAAAGTTGTAGATCTCGAAAAGTTATGAAACTTTGTAGTTGACAACTTTTTCATTTGAAAGCATCTAATTGCTGATAATTGCGTCTTAAGTTTGAAATTTGAAATTTGAAATTTTGAAAAAAGTCTCGGATGGAGAAACACTCTAAACGAAAGTTGTAGATCTCGAAAAGTTACGAAACTTTGTAGTTGACAACTTTTTCATTTGAATTCGTTTAGTGCCTCAAAATGTATTTTGAAAATTCTCTTTGCCGAGGGCCATAACGCAGGCCCTCGGCAAAGAGGGTCTTTGCCGAGGGCCAACCTTATGGCCCTCGGCAAAGAGTTTTTTCAAAAATTTTCAGATGGAAAAAAACTCTAAACGAAAGTTGTAGATCTCGAAAAGTTATAAAACTTTATAGTTGACAACTTTTTCATTTGAAAGCATCTAATTGAGGATATTTATATCTAATGTTTGAAATTTAAAATTTCAAATTTTAAAAAAAGTCTTGGATGGAAAAACATTCTAAACGAAAGTTGTAGATCTCGAAAAGTTATGAAACTTTGTAGTTGACAACTTTTCATTTGAAAGCATCTAATTACCGATAATTGCGTCTTAAGTTTGAAATTTGAAATTTGAAATTTTGAAAAAAACCTCGGATGGAGAAACACTCTAAACGAAAGTTGTAGATCTCGAAAAGTTACGAAACTTTGTAGTTGACAACTTTTTCATTTGAATTCATTTAGTGCCTCAAACAATCAATTTACACTCGGTTTGTTATAATATATGGGGAATCGAAATGGAATATAAACACATGTGATAAAGGGTTGGAGTGGTTAGAGGAGGTAAGTGAGAGAGGGTGTGAGAGGCCACGAGTTCGAATCCCACCGACCACGACTATTACAAATAGGGTCAAAAATACTGTATAAAATGCTACAAAAAATCCCGCGGGTGGTAGTGATGGCTCGTCAGCGCCTCCAAAAAAATAAAATTATTTTGCTATTTTTTTCGGGTTTTTTTTTATTTTTTCTTTGCCGAGGGTTTTTCTTTGCCGAGGGTTTTTTTAGCCCTCGGCAAAGGCTTTGCCGTGTGCCCGATAAAGGGCCCTCGGCAAAGACCCCTTCGCCGTCTCAAAATTTACCGAGGGCTCTTTGCCGAGGGCCGCCCTCGGCAAAGCCTTTGCCGAGGGTTTTTGGGCCAAAGCATGCGAGTCCAGTAGTGAAACTGCACAATTAGTTTTTTTCGTCTACATTTAGTACTCCATACATGTGTCCAAACGCTCGATGTTACTGTAGAACCAAAAATTTTTTTTAAACTAAACTAGGCCTAAGCACCGACGCAAACCTACAACAATTACAGTATTTTGTTTTTGTCGCGACCAAATCAGTAAACTAAAGGACGAAATGTCGCCATATATATATAAAACAAATAAAGTAGTCAAGTGACCTACGATAAACCTACAAGTTTCCACGGACAAACTTGATGATCATGATTACTACGTGGTAATATATCCAACGAATAATGTCGTCTCGCGGTATTATCATACCGTGGGGGGGGGCACAAATGAGGCTGACTTATCGACAAATGATCCTTCAAGACGTGTGTGTAAAAGTGTAATGATCAAGCAAATTGGATAATTCACTCCGCCTTTGTGTTCTTCCCCGGCCGGCCCAGATGTTGTTCGACGATGCCTTTGTTGCCTTCTTTGATCCGCTAATTCCTTTTGTGCGTGTGGCCATCATTCTAGGTTTGAGTGTAACAACCAAAATACGTTTCGAGTGTTTGAAAGCGCAAAGTGGCAAAGTTTCAACGGGAGTTTAATGAGTGTCATAACAATAAAAATTTTATCTATTGCTAGGATGAACAATCTGCGACCGTAGATGCATAGATCTCGTCGAATACATTTTGTTTGACTACCTATACGTGTTGTTCGGAGTTTAGAAGAAGAAGCTATTGCCATTGGAAGATTTAATAGGAAGCAATGTTGCAAACAGTAATAGGGTTACGTGCCTTTTCTTTTTCCCCAAACTGGCACCACCTGTCCAGCTCAACAGTCACGAAGGGAAAGAAAAATAGGGAGAAGGTAGAGGTGAGGGCTTAGGGTTTCGCCGCCACTGTCGTCGTCGCCGGTGCCATCCGTGGTGCCCGTTCTTCCTCCCCAAAACCAGCAAGGCATGCCCTTATCTCTCCGTTTTGCCCTAATTCGAGCGCCCCCCTGCAGTTCTTCATGGTGGGTGTCATGATGATTGGTATAGTTCTTGCCAAGAGGTGTGACGAGATGATCGCCAAAAGCTGGAGTTGAAGGGAAGGAGGGGGACACCTAGGGGAAGACTCATCCACATTGAAGTCTTTGCTGCAAATTGGATCAAGGTATTATTGTGGTCTTCCCCCTTTGGATTTTGGATGGATTAGGCCCTGCGATTAGTGTTAATCCCAAAGATTTAAGCAGGTCTCTAGTTTTATCCGGTCTCTTCCAGCAGCAGATTCGTGTAGTGTCTGTTGTTCTCTATTTTAGACCTAATTAGAAGCCGAATAAAAATATAAAGTTTATACAGATTCTGTAGAGGGGTTTCAGATCTTTCTAGCAATGTAAAGTATGCCTCGATTGGATTTAAGAAGAGAGAGTTATGACTGTTTAAAGTTGAATGATCTTACAGTCTTGAAATTCTGAGCAGCACCCATTCAATTGCAGTTTTGTCCCATTTTCTTTCAGAACTGGAATTTTTTATGTACTAGAAGATCGTAGTGCTTTTCACAACCTTTCCAGAATGGTAAATTTCATCTTTATAGGGTTTAAGAAACTAATATAAATTGTGCAGTGAGTATGTTGTGCAATACCTGACAGATTGTCAGTCTAAACTTCTAACCAAGATTAGATCTTCTAAATGAATTTTCTAGAGGTACAAATGACTTAGACAGTTAGGGATAATGGACATGTCTACTCCATATAGAAATCTTGATATTTTTGGATGAAGGGAATAGGTGGTAGTACAGTTTTAGTACATCTATATCAGTTTGGGACAGATTTAGATTAATCAGTTTATTACCGACTTAATGGCATAATTTCATCATTCGATATGAACAAAAGTTGTAGATAATGAAGCCGTTCATAGTATGGTATCTTTTTTGGAATTTTTTGGATGCATGGTTTCAAGTCTATGAAAAAGGGAAGGGATAGTGCTGCTGTCATGAACATAACGTAGATGCTTAAATGTCGGGTTTGGACGTGCTCTAGTGCGTATTTGTTTTACTTGCTTGCATGATGACTGTGTTGGTACTAAGAATTGCTTGCGATCAGGTGGTAGCACTTCGGAACGTCGCTAGTGATTTTGATCTTCTTCATTAAAGAGGCAAGTGAATGTAGTGGTGGTTTGCTACCGTTTTGGCTTGTTATTTTCATCACCTACATCTTATTATTTATAAGAATGTCATATCACTGACATACAAAGCATGTGACCTTGGTTTATTCAACTTTAATTTAATTGTGGTCTTATTTAAGTATTCATGGTGATGTTCTTATTTCATATTGACATTTGTGGCTAGCCCACAACCCTGAAGTTGAAGTTGAAGCATCATTGGTGGTATATTAATTTTATTGCAGAATGCCAAGTGCATTGCATCATTCATTGGCATTGGAAGTTATGTCTTGACCTATGGTCACGACTATACTTGTACGCATCATGGGATGCAGCTCCACACCTTGTTGGGTGTGCAGGCAGGAGACATATGCATTGCATTCATGAGAAGTATATTATTGAAGGGATTTTATCCATGTTATTATGAAGCTCTCTATCATTTGGCTATGTTCCAAATTAGAAGACTATGATTTTATTTTGATATCATGTCAATTGGAAACTTCATATTAAATTGATGTTTAATTCAACTTGTGGTTTAAATGACTTATCAAAACAAGTTTGCTTGCTGAGATGTTTCATCTCACCCTTGCATTCCTCAATCCAGGTACTTGATGCTTGCATGGAAGGGAAGGGAATTAGTAGCACATCTTCACTAATTCACCCACACATAGAGTTATTAATGATGTGGCTTGATGTAATAAAATTAGCTTATCAGTCATGATGACCCCTCGTAGTTTAATAATATTGAATGAGGTGGAACATTTTTTAATAATGGTTTTTATTGTTGTTCTTACTTCTATGCTTTATTTTATTAATGGGTTTATGTTGCCGAGTTATAGAATTTGGCATGAGGGAAGGGATGTTAGTGACATCCTGGGCTTCTGTGGTGCCCGGGGTGTTACATTGAGCTTCCCCATGAGCAATTGAAGTGGCTTCGCGGGAATGGCTCGGGCACGCCTACACAACAAAGCTCGGCAATGATGACAAATGATGGGCTCCACTCACTACTACCGAATCGATTTGTACAAACTGCACGTCGAGATCCTTTTGTAGAGGTGGCTGCCACGTCTGTCTCTACAAAAATCTCCTTCTCCTCTCGATCTAAACGCTCCTCCAACAGTTCTCTATCTTAAATAATACCCCTACATTTTTAAATTATAAGTCGTTCGGACTTTCCAGATACATAACTTTATTTTAGGCATAATGTATATCTAGGTGCGCATTGAAAAGCCCGAACGACTTACAATTTGAAATGAATGGAGCAATGTATATAAGACAACAATCGTCCGGAAGGACGCATGAAAGGACTAGAAGAATGCTACTCTGCTGTAACTTAGCTTGGAGAATATCCTCCCTCTCCCTTGGTATTTTTTTTAAAAAAGAGAATAACCGCCTTGGTTGATGAGATGCTCTGCTTTACTCATGATCCAGATTATCATTCTATATACTCTTCATTACTATCCTTAATTTTATACACATTTATTTATTCAAACTGATTTGATAATAGTCAAACTGACAAAGGAGGTTTGCTTCGATTGAGTTGAACATCATGCCTGCATCTGCATGGCAGCGATCATTTGTGACTCCAGCTGAAAGGCTAGCTTCTCAACCAACCGATCGAACCGTGTGTCTAGTTAATTAGGGCATGGCTTGCTCTTCATGAACAGGTCTGATCGATGTGATGTGCATGCCACGATGCTAATACATGGAAAGGATAGTCTATATACAGTATATGGAGAGAGAGCCTACTATGCTTTTGTGGGCTAGCCCGCCCGTTTGCACCCACACGATCCAACAACAAAGGGCTGCTGTATGCGTCGCCCCGTGGCATTATTTGTCTTGTTTTCTTGCCGCCCCTTTGGCAGGGCTGCGCGCTAGGATTCCCAAACCTCCAATTAACACTGTATACGGCCCAACGAGCACCAGAAGAGCTGGCCCAACACGGCGGCCTCTAACCATGTATGTCAGTGCATACGCGTAGGCTTTTTGGAAACGGGCTTTCTAAGCGCTTGTTTAGTTCCCGAAATATTTTGGGAAATGTAACTATAGTGTTACTGTAGCATTTTCGTTGTTATTTGACAATTATTGTCCGATCATAGCCTAACTAGGCTTAAAAGATTCGTCTCATCCATTTCGTCTAAACTGTGTAATTAGTTTTATTTTTTATCTATATTTAATGTTTCATGCATGTGTCTAAAGATTTGATGTGACGGGAATCTGAAATATTTTGGGAAATATTTTGGGAACTAAACAAGGGCTAAATACTATCTTCCAGCAGTTTTTTTTGTTTCTGTTATCTTCCACATTTGTACGGTGATGAGATTCGTGCTCAGGCAACCCCATTGCTTTCTGTTTTTCTGGACCGATCTCTGTCGTTTGCTAGTATGTCTTTGAATTGTCCAGTTGCTTTTGTGTCTAAAAAAATGGCTATCACGCTGTTTGTTTTCCATTTCTGTGGTCTGGGAGTTGTAAACGTTAGCCGTGTCCTTCCCCTGCTCAGCTCGTCTCGTCCGCCGCTGTCGCCCCTGCTCCGCTCGCCACGTCCGCATCTGCGCCTCTCCCTCCCGCGCCGCAGTTTGTCTGTTGTTCGCGCCTCGTCCGTTGCTGTCTCCGTCGGTTCGTGTGGTTACCCTCGCCCGCCGCCCTTTGTCCGCCGCATCCGCATATACTGATACAGGTGAGTCTTCTTATCTCCCTCCGTCGTCCTCTGTTCTGTTGCATCTGTCTTCCCCAAATCTCTCCTTCCTTAGCCCTCAGTAGGCAATATGATTGTTGCTTGACCACAGATTCTTGCGTTCCCCCCTTTTTTCAGCAATTTTTTTTCCTTTTTGTTTCCGATGTTAGCCATTTGCGATTCCAAGGGTCTAGACTATAGGATTAGATTGCTGCACGGTGCTAACCCCGGGCTTGTCGGATTTGTACCCTCGAAGAAGGAAGCCCCAATACCTGTGCCAGAATCTAGCGCGCCATTCAGTGTTGCAGGCCCTGAAAGATCTTGTGATCGGTCTGTGTCAAAGCAATGGATACAGATATTCATAGCATCTTTCTCATTTAGAGTATTGTGATATTTGGTTTGCTTGTTCATTTGATTGGTGGCGGTGATTTGACATCACCCGTGCTTCCGATCTAACCCGTGAAGCAAAGGGAAAAAATAATGGTTGAATTTCTTAATATTAGCCGCCCAAGAAATTAAAATAGCCACCTGCCCTGCTTATTCTGTTCGTTTCTGTATTTGTGGATTTTCAGATGCTAACTAGTGTCGACGGGCATTGTGTGTCACTTTGAGATATTCTAGATGGTAGAGATGTAAACTAGCAGTTCTGTTTTTGGTGATTGCAGTTCAGATTCAGTTATAATCTATGGAAAACTGAATGGTAGTTGCCCTAAACTGCTGGTGGAATGATTCTGTTAGTAATGTCCTTTTGCCAAAAAATCTATACGCCTATCTTGCCTGAACTAGAGATGAACCGAATGACACTGGGTTCAGCTCAGTCCTAAAATATTTTTTCTGAAAATTGAATGGCTCTTGAATCATCCATTGTTGTTCTGTCAGGTAGTAATATCAGCAGCTATGGATATTAGTAATCATTGAAGACCATTATATATACAGATGATGGTTTATAATTGATGTGGATTTTTTTTTTTTTGCTTATGCCATTTTGCCAGGTTGTATCATAGCTCTCCAAACATAATGCTATATTTCAAATTATGACTAGTAATACTACGATAATCGATGATTGATCGATTTTTGCTACTCTATGTGATAACAAGTAAGATTTTAATGCGTTTGATCTATAACCTTTGTATATTTGAGCAAATTTCATTTACCCATTGTTTATTTAAATTTCAACACTATCATGTTATCTAAAATGTAGCATCCAACAATGATAAAATAGAAAAAAAATAAAACCAGTAGGTATGTTTATAGAACCACACGGAATCCATTTTATAATGGTCTGGTGTACTTTTTCTTTGCTACTCTTTCAATTTATAAGTTTCCTTGCAGTTTGTATAGTTCCTATATTCAATTTCAGTGGATGGTGATTCTTTCTTTGGTTTGAGAAAGGTTTGTTCCTGCCTGCTTGTTTCAGACTCATGGCTTCTAGGAGGAAATGTTGTTATGCCAATTGTTTCAGTTTCTGAAATTTTTTTTCTGTGTTGGTGATTGAGTATTAGAAATGCGCTTACAATAATAGGTGTGTAGCAGGACTGGTCGGTGCTACCTTCTCTCATGTGCTCCTCGATTTGTTTCACAACATTTTTGGTTTGGCTTCAAGGACGTGTCTGTGCCACTTAGAGCACAGCTTACTATTATTTCTTTTGTTAGCTACGTTAAAACTTAAAAGTATCTTTTAGTATTAGAGGTGAGCGTAGAGTGAAGGTGCTCAGTTTAGGTGTTGGAATACTCTTCCTTTCAGCAAAATATAGCAAGTGGCATCCTTTTTCTACTTTTAGGTGCAAGGATTGCTGCCACATAGAATTGAGCTAATATGTATTATAGCTTATCTGTTTGTTGTCATGCGTTTCTGTTTTCACAATTTTAAATATTATTAGAAGTTATTCGGCTTTGCTATTAGAACACACACATAGAGTGAACTGGAAATATTGGCTTCATTTTGGTACTTTGGGGATTCCTCTCTACTGCTTGTGTTCATTAGATGCTAGAAAAGCCTTTCCTACTAGCGCTGGTTGTCTATTAGGAGCGAGCTTAGACTGGAAGGTTATTAATTTAGCTGTTATAATGCTCTTCATTTCAGCAAAATAGTGTCTTTCATTTGCTATTATTAGGTGGAGCGATATCCATTTCAGCAAAACATAGTATTGCTTCCTTTTTTCTGTCTCGTCATAGGTTCCTGTTTTGGTAAATTTTTGAGTATTAGAAATGCGGTTAGAATGGTAGTTGTTTGGTTTTTCTGTTTACATTAGCCACTAGAAAAGCATTTTCCGCTAGTGCTGTTTGTGTAGCGGTTAGAATGGTAGTTTGTTTTTTTGTTACATTAGCTGCTAGAAAAGTCTTTCATGCTAGCGCTGGTTGTGTATTAGAAGTGGGTAGACCAGAGGGTTCTTTATTTAGCTGTTATAATGCTCCCCCTTTCAGTGAAATAGCTAGTGTCATCCATTTGCTATTATTAGTTGCTAGTGGCATCCATTTGAGAAAGATTTGTTCCTGCCTGCTTGTTTGTTAGTGGCAAAGAGTTGGCTTTGGCTATTAGCGTCTTGTTGTGATATATGATTGATGATTTGATGCGCTGATCATATATAGAGAGTTTTGAGCTCTATATGAGTTTACATTGGTTTAAGTTTTTTTTAAAGAGAGTTTTACCTCAGCTTTTAAGAAAGCAAGTGATATTCAGATTTGGATTTTTGGTCAAGTACTCTGGGTTCCTGCATACTAGTTGAAAAATCCCCCAAATAAAAAGAAATTTTGTTGAGTGTTAAACTATATGGAACTATACTTTCAAAGAAATTAACAGTGAACAGAGTATGTGCTATTTTCCCTTCTCCTAACTTGGGTGAGCCTTTGTCTTTTAATCTTGTATATTTTAAATGCTTCCAGGTCTGACTTTGTTGTATTGTGTTTGACACCCCTCTTTATTTGCGACTCAGTTGATAGTGGTTCAGTGAGTCAAATAATTGCTGAGTGTAGTTTCATTTTCTCTGCTATGTTTGTCTAGGCTGTTTTTTTATTCGAGTTTGGCAAGCGTGAGCTTCAAGTTTTGTGTTTAATCAAAGTTGCCTTGTATTTTTTTTAGCTGTAAATATTTAATTTATTGCTTGCACGTGTGTTTCAGATTTCAGTTTATGTCAGTTTAGAGTTTTATGTTCAGTTTTTCACTTTTTCCATCAAGGTTCAGTGATTCGGATTTAAGTTTTTGCTAGTTTACAGTTTGAGGTTGAGTGTTTCAGTTGTCCCTTTCAAGGTTTAGTGTTTCAGTTATCAGTATTTTAGTCTTATTGTTTTCAGTATGTTGGCATTTTTTACTCTAATGCTCAGTGCAGCAGTAACCTGATAGTAGACACTGCCGAGGTGCATGTTCTTTTCATCAATTTATAGAAGAAGGGATCATCAATCATTTTTGTATATTTGGTTTTCTGAAGCAGTACAACTTCAGTTTCCAGTTCAGTGACAAGAGCTGGTTTGCACTGTCTTTTGTCTTTGTGCAGTCCAACACCATCAGTAATACCTGTGTGCTTAATCCCAACAGTAGCTTGCTTTACGACCTCTGATGGTAGTTTAGTAGCTGCACCTCAGTATTACATGTGTCTCTGTTTTCAGCCTTGCCCTTATTTCTAGAACAACATTTTGCATCTTCGATTTTCCCTAAGGAGCTGCTCAGTCAGTTTTCAGGTCCATCAGTAGTTTGTGGTGTTGCAATTTTCCTTCTCAATCAGTCTAACATTGTTTTGTGAGATTTTCGGTTATAGTTTTAGCATGTCTATGGTACCTTTGTCGCTCCTATGTTCAGTGTTCTGGCAGGTCATAATAGCATGTCGTTGTGCTTTTTCTGTTGGCCAGCTGCTTGATTTCTTCTTTGCTAATTAGCAGCTCGAGCTTGTAATTTATTTCAGCATCACATCGGTTTAGTGCTTTCAGTTTCTATCTTGTTATCACTGCATATATCTTTTTTTCTAATGTTTTTTCTAACTCAGATGGCTACGAAAAGGAAGAGTTCTACGGACCATGGTGATAATTCATTTTCTGTTCGAGTAGGCCAGCATAACAACTTTTTTAGGTTTGAAGATTTTCAAGATGATGAGAGTGTAAGTATATCATATGTAAATAGTCTATTTTTATATTTGTTTGTCAATTTTTATTATTATTGAGTTTGTCTTTATTTTTGAGGTTTTGCTGATGTCTACTCATTTAGAAATGATGCAAAAGTTTATTAACTTTTGTAAGGAGAAGGTATGTTAGTTTTGGTTTTCAATTCTCATGTTTTTAGACTTTTATTTGTCTTATTTTTGTTTTAAATTACTAGCAGTCCTTCAAAAGAAATGCATTCCTTTAGGTCGTGTTTGGTTACTGTAACAGGCGCTTTGTTTCCCTAGCAGCAACAGTGAAGTGTGTGTGTGTGGGTTTAGAGTTGTGTGTGGGGTTTTGTGTTGTTTTGTATGGGTTCTTGTCCCATTTTTATCTTCTTAATATAATGATGTGCAGCTCTCCTACGTTTTCGAAAAAAAAGAAAAAAAAGAAATGCATTCAAGGAGAAATTTACAGTATATTTTGGAGAGCACTTGTCATCTACGTTGCTGGAAATGTGGTCTGTCTTGGGCGCCGGTTTTCTTTCCTTTCTTGTCCGTCAAATAGGTGGTATATGTATGCTGGATATGTGATGGCCCTGTTCTGCTGGTCAGGTTTCGGCTTGTTTTAGCTTATTTTAGCTTATTTTCTCTCACAGAATACTATTGAATCAGCCGAAACCAACCGGCTTTTCCACCAGCCGAACCAGCCCGATGTCATTTGGCTGTTTTTTTCTTTTTATTATTTTCTGGAAGATTTCTACAGCTGTTATCTTCTAGAAGTTAACTATAAAAATCTTCCAGATTTTGTTTCATGTGACGTACATGCGCTGCTGCTTCTTTTCTTTTCTGTTTGTTTGTATCATGTGACGTGGCAATCACTGATTGGTTGAAAAATGTGGAAGACAACAAACAACAAAAATTGCCATAAGATGTGTAGTCAGTCCCCTTTCGGAAATACAGTACTACATGGAGGTTGGCTTATTTCAGTTGTGATCACGAATGCAAATTTTTTGCTAGTAACTTGTTTGGTTGTGAGAATTTCCAAGAGATTAGCTAAAAAGGCTATCCAAATTTACTGATTTAGCTACTATCTAAAATAGATCTGAAAAAAAATACTAGAGTACTCGAACAGACTGTAAAACTAAAAGGCTGGATGGCCAGTGAGATAGACTATCAAAAATAGAAAGTGAATCAGGTAGGCTATCCAAAAATAGAGACTCTTTGGAATGTTGGGAGCTTTCCTGTTTCTCTGTGTTTTTCCTGTGAAAATGAACTGATTCCTGCGAAATTCCGGTACAATTCCTATGAAATTCTTGCATTATAAAGGGGCCCTAAATTTTGAGAGTCATTTATAAAGTCTGTTAGAAACGTTTTTCCTTTAATAACTAAATTTACCTTTAAAAAACGATTTGGCCAATCCCTTAGAGACGCTAGCCAAGCTTTTGGAAACTGTGGTTGTTCTTTTGACATTGTATAAACTGGCCTCCAGTGGACTATACCTAATTGAGGAGTGGCCGGGTTCCTCTCCATGGATGGCAAATTCCGAGTACAACTCCTTTTGTGTTTCCGATATCAGCACGGACTCCACTTATATATATATATATATATATATATATATATATATATATATATATATATATATATATATATATATATATATATATATATATATATATATATATATATATGCCGTACGTAGCGCATGCAGTCCACAAACCAACGGCGTCCAATATATAACAAGCGTACGCGTGCGACTTTTGTTTTTTTTGACAACTTTACGAGTGCGACTTGAGGAAGGGCTACTCGTCGTCCATCCCGCTCTCCGAGATCCCATCCATCGTCGACGTGCGGCTATGGACCTCGACCTCGAGAACGGCGGCGGAGGCAACAACGACGCCGCCGTTGCCCTCTTAAGATCCCCCGACCCGGCCGACCCGTATAGTCATTTCAACACATGCAACACCAACTTTTAAAACATCCAGATAAAACATTTGAAACAAACGTCTGAAACCCATGAAACAATTAAAACATAGGTTTGCAACATGCATATATTGCCATTACAACATATGCAACATCCAAAATTGACTTTTGCAACATTCAGATGAAACACTTGAAACATATGTCTAAGACGCCTGGAATACGTCGTCGGTGGCCATGGCCTACCTGGTGGCACGACGTCGCCGGTGGCTATGGCCTACCTGGTGGAGGACTGCGGTAGCCAGCAAGTTTTGGAAAACAAGGACGGCAACCACAACCGTTGCCGCGTGTCCTCGCACCACCACCACCAGGACGCAGAACCAGAGGCGGCACCCACTACCAGGGACCAGGAGCGGGACATGGCGACTGAGCAGCAGTGGCTCAATGACGAGATGGAGTGCCGCCGCATCCGCATCAAGAACAGTTAGCAGGAAAAGCCGCTGCGAGCAGCAGGTTGCCACTGGCCCGGGCCTTAGGCGGACGAAGGTGCAGGGGCGGGGAAGAAATGGACCTTGGAGGATGAGGAACCTGATGAGAAAGAGGATGGCACGGATATGATTTAGATGGAAGGGATAAGTCTAGTGGAGATTTTTTTTGAGAGAGAGCGGATGAGTAGAGGAGACGCGTCCAGACGGGATGGGCGCCCATGGCCAAGCATTATCGATAAAAATTACATTGTATTATATACCAAGTCTAGTTCCGATAGGATATTAGGAGCGAAGCAAAAAAAAATACTACTTTCACCTATCCCAAGGCCATCACAACACTGCATATCCATGAGACCAGTGTTAATTTTAAATAACGGGCTATAGCACACAGCTATAGTGGCTCGCGCTAGTTTTTGCCGCTACAACACTGTTGTACTAAGTAGTGGCTATAGCAGCTAAACAGGCGTCTCCGCTAAATGCTACAGCCACAACAAATATTGTTAATCTCATTGGGTATGTTGTCATCTAATCATCAAAAGCACTAAACTTGTTAGGATCCACATGTCTTACACGCTGGTCTAGTTACTTGTATGGGTGTCAGGCTTGGAAATCTATCCAATAATTTCATCATATATTGCAATTTATCTAGGATCACACCTCACGTCGTGTTTGGACATGGTGTTCTAATAACTGGAATAAAATTCTATGCGATGGTGCCACAACTCGCATGTCGTGCGACACTGCTCCGATGACCACCACCTGTCCATGCTGGAAAACAGATTCTACACATACAAACCATGAGTTTTCGGTTGAATGATCGGTTGTGGAACGTGCGTCGGGGCCAGGATGCCACAGATTGGGGCGGTGTTGCACGCTGCTCTAATTTTGTCCAAGCATAGGAGAGAGTGACCGACCATGGAAAAATCTCTGTATTCCAATTCGACTCTTACAATCAGGCCCCACGCTGTGCCTGGATCTCTCTCACACAGGCACATGTAACTTGTAGATAGGATCGAAGTGATTGGTTAGTGTAAAACTGATAGTTTGGCCAAAAGAATCAATCACTGTTGATCTATAGCTCATTATAAGAGATATGCGGCCCTCGCAAAGGGGTTCAGGCATCAAAACATTTTACCTCGAACATGTGAAGCTGACTACATGACACCTGAATCAGCAGGTATCTTTGCTAGGTGGGGCCAGCTGTGTGTATCTATACCATGTCTTGAGCAACAAGTGACCATTGCAGTTTAGCCCTACACAGGGGGCAAGTATTGTTGCGCGCCACCACAAACCAATTGGCAATGCAATCCCTGTGGAACTCGTGGTGGCAGATGGGCATCACGCTGCACCGGTCGCCGTCCTCAAACTGGCCCAAGCAAATCGCGCAATCCTCCGACACCGACGCCGCCGCCGTCCCTGCACCTGCAGTCGTTGACGCCGTCGTTGATGGACGGCCGCCGCCGCCGCCGCTGATAGAAGCAGGTAAAGAGTTCCGGCGAGGGTACGTGACCTTGTCTAGCAGTAGCAGGATCTTCCTGACACGCGGCGTCCGATGCACGGCTGCCTCACGGCTGCAATTGTAGCAGGCGCGCGCGCTTATTACGACGAGGAACAGAACAAGGCCGCTGGCCCAGACGAGGAAAATCACCAAGACTGGATCCATGGCCGCTACCTTAGGATTACGATAAACTTGCCAAAGAACAGATTTGTACACGTATAGCCACCTATAGGATATATCTTTTCTTTCCTAATATTTGTTTTGTTCTTTCCTAATAATATGCGAAGAGTTCATTCGTCTTCCGTTCCGTGTGTGTTTGTTTTTTGTCGTGTTTTCTTTTTTCTGTTCTGGTGGTGTTTTTTTTTCGTTATTATCTTTCTTTTTTTTCTTATCTTTTTTTTCCGGTACCGTTTGCTTTTTTTCTCGGTTTTGTTTTCTTTTGGTCATATATAGTAACAGAGGAGTAAACCGAAAGTCGAGAAGAGAGAATAATCTTTCTTCTCTTTTTCTTCTTCTATCTCTATTTTCTATATCTATAACTATTTCTATTTTGATTTCTAATAATAAAAAGACAAAATTTTAAAATATTTTTTTGTCCAGTCCATTCAATTAAGTCCAATGTCCTGCCACCCGCTCCTTTTGGCCGAACCTGTGGCCTATTCGCTCGCATACTCAGGACTCTTCGATTAAAGAAAAACCGTCCGGCCAACCATGCTCCAGTCCACGTGCAGGTTCTGCGACAGACTCCCCGCGGCCTGCGGCCTGCACTCGCCATAACGGCCATGACCTCCCCTGCCGCTTTCATCTGCGTCGGTCTTGGCTGCCGGTGGGATCGCCCAGCTCAGGTCCAATCTGTACGGTCCGTCGCCGACGAGCCATGCCGCGGCGCCGGCAGAGGTGTGGAGCGACATTGTCGTCCAGGGGCGTGGGGCAAGTGGCTCGCGGGAGCGCCTGTTGCTGGGGTCATATGCGGCGCCCGAGGCCACCGCCATCGCGCACGACTCTGCCGCATGCCTCCTCCGCAGCCGTGCAGCGCGTCGCATTCGTCGTCAGCATGGACGCCGTGCACGCACAAAAAATAGGGAAAGCAGCAGAAGGAAGGAGATTTCGGTAGAAACTCCAACTTGGGCTCTGTTTAGTTCCCAAAAAGACTCAAAAAAAAATTTGTACAGTACTCGTTACATTAAATCTTTAAACGTATGTATGAAGTATTAAATGTAGATAAAAAAATAACTAATTATACAGTTTATCTATAAATGTCGAAACGAATCTTTTGAACCTAGTTAGCCCATAGTTGGACAAATTTTGCCAAATAAAAATGAAAGTGCTATAGGAATTTTTTCCAAAAAATTTTGGGATCTAAACAAGGCCTCAAATCAAAAAATAATTATAAATCAAATCGTAAAAAAATACAACTGAAATAAAAAAAAGAATTACAAATCAAATCCTATAAAAGGAGCACAAAGTTTTCCTTTGAATCTGCCTCTGTTTCCTACATAATATATATATAATATAAGATATAAGAAGTCCCTTCTACTTGTAACACCACAAATCAAACTCATCAGATAACAAATTCAGTTGGATCCAATCAGCCAACGACTGGATCCACTGGTGTGGACGCAAATCCACCAGCAAGACTGCGCTCCCAGTCCCAGCCGCCGCTCGCTCGCTGGCTATGGAGCGATGGAGTCATAGAGCCAGGCACCTCTCAAGTCTCAAGCACCCCCAAGCCATAGCTGCCCCACCGGCAAACGCCCTGGACCAGCGTCGCTGCCTTTTGCAAGGGGCGAATGGACGCGCCTCAGGCGACTGCGGCATCGTCGCCCCCTTGCCCCGACACTGATGGTACCGGCAACAGAAGAAGACTTCGCCGAGCACCCTCTTTCGCGTGCTGGTCCTCTCACTCGATCAGCATGCTAGATCGACAGGGCCAGCTCTTGGGGTCCTCTCACTCGATCAGCATCCTAGAGTCGCCCGGTCACCCAGTCGCTTAGCACCCCACGTCCGCATACGCAAGCAGACTTCGTCGAGCACCCTCTTTCGCGTGCTGGTCGCCAGTGCGGGCTCCCTGCTTCCCCGTGGATTGGCGCTTCTAGATTATCCGTCAGATCAGTTAACCATTTAACAGTATTTTTTTTTTAAAAAAAACCAGCCAGATCAGTCACTAGCCAGATTTCGCCCAAGTGAAGAGGCTGTAGGCTTCTAGCTAGCCTGGTCAGCGGTCTTGGATGGATATGGATGAAACGGATGGTTGAAGAGGCGTCTGGCGAGGACAGGAAGATAACGTTGCCCTGTCGAGTGGGCCCCACAAACTTGGAAAAGAAAGGGTATAATAATACTCCAGGAAATCAGGAATACGAGTACATGATAGTTGATACACCGATCTTCTCCATACCGCCGTTATAGTGAGTTCAAGTAAAACCCCTCTTGAATACTTTAGCCTTACGTCTGTATTAGAAAATGATTATAATTTTTTTTTTAATAAAAGTTAGAATTGGTCCTTATGCTTTGTTGATTATCTTGAGAGCCCTACCATTGTAATGAACCAAAACTTACTTTCTCTTAATAAAAAACACGCAAATCTTTTGCGTGATCAAAAAAAAAAGTTAGAATTGGTCTTTATTAACAATATTGCATATGTAGGGCATCACAATGAAGTGATAACGTGCAGCCTGTCAGCAATCATGGTACACATTTATTTTCTTGAAATGTAAAATATTTTTCCTCTGTTACAATGCACGGATATATTTGATGTAAATGTTAAAAACAGATAATAACACAATATTAGTGATGTAGTTTTGATTAGATCAAAACTTATCTTATGATAACCTGGTTTAGATGGTGATCCAATTAATCAAAGATAAACTCAAATTTTAAACAGTTTGTTGTACTCCAGTCTAATGTGAAAATCGAGACTATCATAGTTAGACATGGCAGTTTTTGAGACGTGAGACAACTAACTCTTTTGTGACTTTAATTAGATATTAGAATTGCAAATTTTTATAGGTTAACAAAAGAAATCACAGAACTTAATATTTAATTTTACTAACGTATACAGTATATTTATAAGAAAACTGTCGGACATAAATAGACATATGTATCGTTTCAGTCGTTGTGGGATCTAGCTGCATGCGAGAACCACCAGCACCGGGTGCGCTTGTGCGTGCCCTTGGCTCGACCGAGGACGACCTGAGGCACCCAGCACGTGCGCCCAGCGGCCATCGTTGGCAGGGGAAGTGGCGATGGCAGCCCACGGTAGCGAGGCATCCCGGCGGCACTGGGGTTAGGGAAGAGGCCGGGGAGGTGGTGTGGTCGGCTTGGATGGAGGAAGGAGGCAGTGGCGGCATGGGACTCTGCTGCAGCCGGCCGACGAGATAAAGACTGAGAGATTGGGAGGGCAAGAATGGGGAGAGCGGGATTGGGCGCATGGCGCGAGCAGGAGCGAACGGACGACGCGATAGTGAGTGGGAAATTTCTGCGGCGCGGGCAAGAGCAAGCCGAGCGAGGCGTCTGGAAGGACGGACGCTCTCAACCAAGCAGTATCGTTTTTTCTTCTTTTTGTATGTTTCTGCTTTCCCACATTCAGTTCCGTGACTTTTTTCCTTCTTTTTTGTCTCCTATTTTTCGTTCTTTTTAATCTACATCTATATCTATGTATGTATTGAGATTCCGTTGCAATGTTTAGGCATATTTGATAGTAAAAATAAAATAGAAAATTCTAATGTAAAAGCAGTAGAGAATTGAATCCGTGATCTTATTTTTGAACAACCACTAAACAACAGTTGTGTTTTTATTTTTCCTGAAAACAAATAGGTCATCATATTTGAGTATTAGATAGTGGTTCAACCACCCTGCCTATATAATGACTAAGGAAATCAAACCGCTAAGCGATAAATCAAGTGGTATTTTACCTATACACATGTCATGCCATCTTCATCAAGAATTGCATCATGGAGAATAGGTAGAGTAGTCGTCTTGTGCAAAGTGAGTGGAAGAGACGCACAAGTGAATTATATGAGCGTAATCAAATTTTGTTTTGTTTGGTTTATGCTTCCAAGTATAGGAAACAAAACTACTTTGGATGCGTTTCCATGGATCAACTATATTTATTTTGGAAGTTCTCACTCTGTATTATGTAAGGATCTAAGTTTGTCCTAAGTTAAACTCTTACAAGTTTAACCAAGATTATAGAAAAGAACAATACTATTTATGGCATCAGATTTGCATTGTTAGATGCATTATGAAATATAGTTTCATATCATTTTGATGCAGTAGATAGTAACACTCTTCTCTGTTAACATGGTTAAAATTAATATAATTTGACTTAAGACAAACTTCGATCCTTATATTTTAGGATGGATGAGTAAGTACATACTGATATTAAAGTAACTAATAAGTGTTTTCATGTTCCCTCTCTCTCTCCCATGGCCGAATAAAGTTAGTGTAGCGTGTCGAGGCACGATGGGGAGTCTGACAAGGACGAGTTGGAGTAAATGATAAGATCATTAATTAGATAAAATCTGCAAGCCTCATATGTTTATACGAGTTAGAGTAGTACGTGTCGTCCAAGATAAATGAGAATATAATCTTCAAAGTGTAAGTCATCTAGGTTATATATAATACAATTATTTATACATCTCAATGCAATGCCACATCATGTATGTGTGCTAGTAAATACTCAATCCGTTTCAAATTATAAGTCGCTTTGATTTTTTTGTTTCATCAATTTTGCTTTGTATCTAGATATAGATATATTATTATATCTAGATGCATAGCAAAACGAATGCATGAAAAAAATCAAAGCGACTTATAATTTGT
Organism: Saccharum hybrid cultivar R570; assembly: GCA_038087645.1. Lineage (NCBI taxonomy): Eukaryota > Viridiplantae > Streptophyta > Magnoliopsida > Poales > Poaceae > Saccharum > Saccharum hybrid cultivar. The sequence goes on along the minus strand of JAQSUU010000493.1, from coordinate 7,218,933 downwards.
AACATATATAGGGAGTATAAAAAGAAAGAGTTCTAGTGCTACAAGGTTTGGAATTGCACGTCTACGCACCAAGTCACCACGCTCAAGAACTAACCCTATACATATACCTACGCCAGATCGCATTGACAGTCCAGGCATCCAGCGCCATGGCTGCCACCGCTGCTAATCCGTCCGTCGAGCTCGCCGTGATCGATGGCCCCTCCGTCTCCTCCTCCACAGGCGCAGGCGTTTTCTTCAAGTGGCTCGGATGGGGAGCACTCTACCTCGCCGCCGCCATCGTGGTGCTGGTAGCCTGCGCGGTCCTGTTCAAGGCGGTGGCAGATGAGCTCTCCCGCCGCCGCCGCCGCGCGGCAGCCGCGAGCCGACGGCGCCTGCGGCGGAAGATGATGAAGACCATGTGGCATGCGCCGTACCAGCGGCTGCTTGCGGCCGGGTTTGTCCGGAACCCGTGCGTCGTCTGCAGGACGGAGTACGAGGCCGACGAGAACTGCAGCGTCCTGCCGGGGTGCGTGCACGTGTTCCACAGGGCCTGCATCGCCAAGTGGCTGCGACACCATACTACCTGCCCGGTTTGCAATGCCACGGTTGCCCGGCGACAACGGGGTGTGTAAAACACGGCGGCGGTGTAGACTTGAGTTTTTGCTCCAAGATTATTATTATATATATGTTTCGTTCTTTTTTCTTTTTAAGAAAGCAAGTTTTCATGTTAAGGATGAATCGAATGACCAATATACACTATACAGTCGTCTAGAATATATATTTGTTTTTTTTTTACGAACCGGAGAGCTACCCGCTATATTATTAAAAAGAAGTGATTGCCGAGATAGGCAAACATCACCCAAATTGGCATTATACACCCACAACAACACAGCCAAACACTCTACAGTGTGTACATGAAGATGAAAACACCTCCCAGAGGAGGCTGATAAAAAAAATACGAAGGTGGTGGGGCACGGAGATAGAAAGGTGCTTTGCTCTTGCCAAGATCCAGAGCCTCACCTCGTCTTTGATTTTCCGAGGTACCGCAAAATTTGTGGACTCCGTGCACTTAAAAACTCTAGCATTTCTTTCCTTCCAAATTTCCCAGCATACTAGTATGATGAGTGAGTAGAGGCCTTTCCTACTCGTGCCCAGCGCATCTGACATTGCCGTCCACCACTCCTCAAGCATGTCTCACTAGGTGTCCATGCACTTGGGTGCAAGTTGAAGTTTTCCGTCTAGGTGGTGATTTCTCTCCACAGTCGCTTTGTGAACCTGCAATCTCTGAAAAGGTGCAGGCTTGTCTCTACATGCAGCCTACAGAGTATAGAGTGTGCAGGTTCCTTGGTTCAGCCACCTCTAAGCTTCCAATCTGTCAGCGGTTTAAATTCGGTTCTGAATGGCGAGCCAGCTGAAAAGTTTACATTTAGGCATATCCCAAGGTTTCCAAATGAGTGCTTCTAAGTTGTTGTAGGTTGCGCCTACAAACTGGGTGTGGTAAGCAGGCTTTGAGCTAAAGCCGAACAAAACCCTAGCGATTTTTTCCCCACTCCTTTCCCTCCACATCGTCTCTAGCAAAGGACTCAGAACAAAGGACTTGTTTGGTGTAGCCTATAAACTGCTAATATGGCTAAACATATGTTGATACTAAAAGAAAAACAACATGTTTTATAGTTTTTTCTGGCCATGCTTCTCCCCACATCACCAATTTATATACTAAAAATGTAGAAAATGGGTTAAACCAGCTTATTTTGACCGCACTTTTGCTTCATTTTGTACAGCTTCTTAGAGAAACGTTTTATTTACTACTTCCAAAAAACAAGGTTGAAAATCATCTGCAATTCGTCTTTTTTCTATAGGCTGTAGAAATCAGATCCACCTACCAGTGACCTAGCCCTAGCCCTAGCCCCTAGCCCCTAGGGGCTAAAATCATCGCAATATGATAGTTGAAGATGAAAAGGAAGATTACGTTGAAGATAGTCTAGATCTGAATGTGGCTCCTAGTTTAGCGACTATTGATGAACCAGAATTCTCTCCTGATCGGTATGTTACGTTTGACGGAGATGTAGAAAAAGATAGTGATATTCGAAATCGATCGACTCATTTTCGGCTTAAGATAGATTTGGTGAAACATATTTAGAATAAGTTTGGTTGCAGTCAAAATATATCTGGAGTTTGAGATAGACTATATGTAATCGTTTTTATAAATGTGTAATCATTTTTATATATGAGTGCATTCATGAGTATTGTATTTAATTAATATAGTATATATAGCTGACCATATTTATTTGGCATGCAGCCGTACATGATAAAGTTTGATCCCTGCTAGTATGCAGCCGTACGTGATAAAAGTGTGATCCAAACTCTAACAAACGCCTACAAAGTTCATCTAGCATATTTGATCACAATAAAACACAAGAATTAAATGCTACAACAAGCCTATGAAACAGTGAGACGAAACTATCCCATTAAGTGAGGTTGTTTCATATTTCAGTTTTCAAGACTAATAGTATTGGAAACAGTGACATGAAACGTTGCATTGAGACTGACCTAGTTCTCCCAAAACAATTAGCAACCTTTTTTTTTATTAAAGGTGCTTTTCATTACTCATTCATACCAGCCAAATCGCTGGTCACCGTATCCTCAAGCACCCTCCCGGATGGCAATATGTCCACTGGGAAAATTACAACCAAGAGCAGCCAACGGGTGTGCCACTCCATTACAGATTCGATTACAAATGCTAATATTGCAAGAAGAAAAGTCTGTAGCTAACAGGAGCTTCATCTCAGTTATAATGCCTCCCACCTCTGATAGCCTGTAATCATTTGAAACCAGCGCTGCTTTAACGAGGGGCGCGTCTGTTTCAATATCTACGCGAGAGATTCCCAGCTGAGCAGCTTCCTGCAACTCCGCAACATAGCTTAACAATTCAGCACGGAAAGCATTCAGTAAAGAACTCTTCCCTGCCAGCGCCTGCTCTGATCACACGGCCTTGGTGATTTCTGATCACAAAGCCCCACCTGCCATCCTTACTCGCCTCTCTGAATGCGCCGTCAGAGTTCAGCTTCAGAATTCCCTCAGCAGGTTTCTTCCACCTTGGCCTCTGTCTGTTTTCCGACAACAATTAGCAGCTTTAGCATGATGCAAACATGGCCTAGGCCCTAGCCCCTAGGCTAACCAATCAGCTTGAGTTTTTTTTTCGAATGAACCAATCAGCTAGATCTGATGAACTCCGAGTCGAGTTCTTTATAGATTTGCATATACATCGAAAGTGACGACGTGCCGACGTATGCAGCTGCTGCTCTCTCAATCGGAATCCAGGGCCTTGTTTAGATTGGGTGTGAAAAATTTTCATCGCACTGTAGCACTTTCGTTTGTATTTAACAATTATTATCCAATCATGGCCTAATTAAGCTCAAAAGATTTGTCTCCTAAATTACAGACAAACTGTGCAATTAGTTATTTATTTTACCTACATTTAATGTTCCATGCATATATGGGTGTGTTCAGTTGGTGAAAAGTTACTATAGCAACTTTCGTTGTTATTTGGCAAAATTTATCCAACCATGGACTAACTAGGCTCAAAAGATTCGTCTCGACATTTACAGACAAACTATACAATTAGTTACCTACATTTAATGTTTCATGCATACGTCCAAAGATTCGATGTGATGGATGGAAGAGGAAATATTTTGGGTTTGTATGGGAAGTGAACATACCCTATGTAAATATTGGATGTGATGGAGAGAGAGTGAAAAAACTGGAGACCACGCGCACGCGTGCTACTTGCTAGCCGTATAAATAAGGTCAGACGTCAGAGCTGAAGACCGTACCGCAGTCACCCGATCGACACGCCGACAACACCACGAACAACTTTCCAAACGCCGACGTGACGACGTCGTCTCGGTCGACCGGAGGAGCAATCGATATCGACGACGCACGCACATGATCTACGCAACGGCAGGTCTTCGGGCATCCAAATCCAGCTAACTAATCTGATCGAGGACCGCCGCCGACAGATCCGTCGACCTGCCGCGCGCGCCCGCGCCATGGACATCAACGATGTCTACGAGTGGATCGTACGGGGCGTCCTCGCCGTCGCTTTCTTCATGGCGGCGCTGGTAGTCATCATGCTGCTCCTCGGCGCGATCAACGAGGTGACCTATCAGATCAGGCGACGCCGCCGCCGACGCCGTGCGACGATGACGACGACGGCGCCGGTGCCGCCGCCTCCGCCGCCGTCGTCGTCGTCGTCCGTAGTCGAAAAGCTGCTGGAGAGCATCCCGGACGTGGAGTACCTACCCGTCGGCGCCGCCGCCGGCGGCGGTGACAGCGACCGGGAGTCGTGCGTGATCTGTGTGACGCCCTACGAGGCCGGCGAGGCCTGCAGCGTTCTGCCGGCATGCAAGCACTTGTTCCACAAGGCCTGCGTCGCCAAGTGGCTGCGGGTCAGGTGCACCTGCCCGCTCTGCAGGGCAGCCGTCGCCTTGCCATTGCCGCGCCCTGTACTGCAGGGTAACCTTAACGCCGCGGAGAACATGGTGTAGCTCTTCTTCAGTTTCCTGACAGGCTAACAGCTCATCTCCATTAATCAAAAAAAAAAAAACAGCTCATCTCCAGTTTCGATGTGGAATCCTCCGCTTTCAAAATGTATGTGTGTGATAAGTCAAATTCTTTATTGACCAATTTTTTATAAAAGAAAGGCACACGTACTGTAGCGCAACTGGGCATCACCGAAATGTAAATTGGCTTGAGAAAGTTAAATCTCTTCTGCAGGGCACCCTCACACACAGCTGTTGGATGAATCATTTCGTGAGCGTGTTTGGATCTTAAGGCCTAAATTGGAGACCAATTAGAGTACTAAACATGAGCTAATTATAAAACTAATTACATAAACAGTGGCTAATTCGTGAGACAAATCTATTAAGCATAATTAATCCACGGTTTAGCACATATATACGGTAGTATCACAAGGGAAAATCACGGACTAATTAAGTTTAATAGATTCATCTCGCGAATTAGCCTTTATCTGTACAATTAGTTTTGTAATTAGTCTATGTTTAATACTCCTTGGATGTGACATGGACTAAAGTTTAGTCCGGGTGATCCTAGATTGAGGTAATCAGATGTTCAAATGCTAATTAGGAGGACTAAACATGAGCTAATTATAAAACTAACTGCAGAAGCCGTGGCTAATTTGCGAGACGAATCTATTAAGCCTAATTAGTCCATCATTAACATATGTTTACTGTAGCACCACATTATCAAATCAAAAGCCATGGCTAATTCGCGAGACGAATCTATTAAGCCTAATTAATCCATCATTAGCACATGTTTACTGTAGCACTACGTTGTCAAATTATGAACTAATTACGCTTAATAGATTCGCCTCGCAAATTAGCCTCCAACTGTGCAATTAGGTTTGTAATTAGTTTATGTTTAATACTCTAAACTAGTATCAAGCTTTCATGACAGACTAATTTTTAGTCCCTGGATCCAAACACCCGATCCACACGCATTATTAGAGACTAAGCGGTGCCACCTAGGCAGGTCTTATACTCTCCTCTCCCTATTTGTTTTTTATTTCCTTTTCGGAAGGGCTAGCGCTCGGACGTCCGGACGGATGGCGCATTCAGACGCAACTCCCACACATTATTCCACACCGCATCCCATCCAGCGTTAGTGCACCCGTGTCTGGATGTTGCACCCGCGCCTATCCAGCGCTCCAGCAGCCCATCTCGCGTCCCGCGCCCATCCCTAGGCCCCACGGGGGTCCTAGACACTTGCCCTGCTTGTGGAGGCGTCTGTGGGCCTCAGGGGCCCGCACAATGACCCACAACGGCGCCCCCAGCAGCAGCAAGCAGGCTGCGGTTCGCTAGCCAATGGCGCCATTGCAACATGTGCTCTCCCAGATTTACTTTTGAAACATCCAGATGAAATAGATGCAACATACGTCTGAAATAGATGCAACATTTGAAACATACGCTTAAAACCTACGTGTATTATACACCCTAGGTGTTAGAAAGCTAATTAAAATCTTGATCATGCCATCATGACGCATAATCACCAAGTATCATGGCATACATGCACTATATGTTTCAAATATAGCATCCATGTGTTTCATATGTTGCTTGTAATATGTTTCGCATGTTGCATGAAATAATGTCAATGTTAGTGATTAAGAATTTACTTAAATAATTAAAAACATGCCAATGTAAACTTTGTCATACAAAGTGAGTGCTTCCCTATAGAATCAAGGCTGGTTTATATTTTGAAGTCAAACATGTTTAAACTTGAGCTTCAAATTTGAATTCTGTAATTGTTTTCTGCACTTGGCATTTCTGGCTAAGTGTTGGAAGGCAGTAATAAAGTTCAATCTTTGGAGCATAATTACAATGATTTTCATAAATAAAAGTTTTCTACTTTTAGGAAGAAGAAGTATTAGTCTAAACTTATTAAAGTAGCACACCTATAATTGAAACTTTTTACAGATTCAGAACTAAAGTTTAAGATAGTCACCCTGTTCGCTTGGTCCTATCCGGCAGCAGTCAGCCGTTTAGCAGTGTTTTTCTCTCACAATAAATTGGTATCAGCCAGAATCAACGAGTAAGAAATCATCCAGCGAACTGGGTGAGTAAATGAAGGATCATCTATTCAATGCGAAGAACCATGGCTCTCAATTCTAGTAGGTGGCAAGAATCCGTTCCTTGCAAACATCAGGCTAGCTCGTATCGCTGAGTTTTTGCGTTGGCTGTGGAAGATTGGCCTCCGAGTAGTCCCTCTCCCTGCCGGGACGTGGCAGCGGCGGGAAGGAGACTGTTTCTCTGGAGACACTACACGGAGCCGGACCGCCGGCGGCCTTAGCCCAGCACGAGATGACATCCACGGTGGTGGAGGAGAACATCGGACGGCTGGCACAGTACGGGATCGGCGGGGTGAGCTTGACGCCGAACTCGGGCGCCCCGCGGTGCACGTCGGCGGTGAGGCTGTCCAGCACGAACCCTGGCAGGCGCACGCCGTCGCCCCACGCGACGACGGAGCCTTCCTCCCTGCGCTCCCCGACCTCCACGCAGAACGCGGGCGCGCGGCCCGTGGCCAGCGGCGAAAAAAAATGGGGTGGGCGATGGGTTCATCCGAGCGCCGGTGCGCCCCTACGCGTGGCAGAGAAAAGAATCAAAGAGTCGACGACGCAGCCGAGTGCCTGTAGTGGCCGATGGTCTCGAGGTCGCCGTCGTCTGCGACGCGGATGTGGTAGGGGAGGTCGTCCTTGGACATGGCGAGGACGCGGCCGTTGAAGTAGACGAAGCCGGCGTTGGTGACGCCCGTGCTGGCCGAGGGATCGAGATCGACGAGGCCGCCGGCGGCGCGCGTAGAACCGGGCAAGCAGGCGTCCGATCCCGGAGTGGCCGTGGTACGACACCTCCACGGTGGTGCCGGCCTCCATGCACTCGCGGCGCGCCGCCGTGCTCGGCGAGGCCACGCCGAGGGTCAGGTTGAACCGTTGAACGCCGGGTCGATAAGGAGGAGCGCCAGCGCCGGCGCCGGGCGTGGCAGGTCCTTGGCGGGGTTGAGCCAGGAGACAGCAGCGATGGTGACGGTGTACTCGACGGGGTCGTACGGGCGGGCCCACTCCCTTTCCCAGCGACTGAGCAGGTGCGCGACGCCGATGAAGAGGTACACGACGCCGACGACGCCGAGGATGAGTAGGCCGAGCAGGAGAAGGATGGCCAATACTCTTCCAGCTACTGCTCCAACTTCTACTCCAGCTCTATGAACTCTTTCTGCTGCCGACTTCTTTGCCTGCGTCGTCGTCGTCGATTGTTTCCCGCTAATTGGCAGTCCGTCCGTCTCTGCGTCGGCGGTGGCGGCCATGGTGTGCTTCTCGATCGATCGTGTGTTTGTTTTCCGTGGCCGCAAGAGCGAGCACCGTGGATGCGGTCGCCGTGCGCGTAGGAGGAAAGCATGGCGAGAATAGCTCGCGCATGAACATGGAGTGATCGGCTGTGGACGCAGCGTCGTGAATGTGCAGATGGACACGTTGCGCGCGGCTATCCACCCGAGAGCGCTTCTGCTCTTTGTAATTTTTAGTTCCTCGTAGAATGCAAAATACAAAATGTCAACTACTTTGGAATGATGAAATGCAAAATGCCAAAATTTTCATAGGTGTGTTTAGTTTCATGCAAAATGCTAAATTTTTCATGGGGTGGGTGCGAGCTTTTTGGTTTTTTGGTTTTTTTGACATCTTGAGGCCAAAATCCAAAATGGAGAATGGATACTCTTTTGCCAAAAATTTTGTATGGTGTTTAGTTCCATTTTGTAAAATGATGGGCCAAAACCTAAAAATTTTTTGAATAAAATGGGGAACTAAGCACACCCTTAGAGAATATATAAAAGGGAAAGGAAAGATAAAAAAAAACAGTGTGGTTCCAGAGCTGCAGCAAACCCTGTGTGTTCCAAGTGTTCGCGTTGTGTGTTGTGCTGTGTTTGCTTTTGCGACTGTGATCGCGAGCTCGCCGGCCGTCATGAACGCCGGGAGAGCGCTAACTAACCGCGCTGACGTGTTGCCGAGCGTCGCGACACAATGGATAAACATTATGCGTCTAGTTATGAAATTCCATGATCTCCATAGTTGTTTTCTTTGGATCCTGTTCTTTGTGAAACTAGTGGACAAAACTTCCTAACAAAGAAATAACAATGTTTTTTCATCAAGAAATAACAATGTCAATACGACACATTTCTAAGAAACGAATTCATACATAATGATAAATAATTTCTTTTGACAAGTACCAGATGGAATTGCTCAATTGCTACACGTAGGCCTAGATCAGAAACAAGATGAACATCTGGGCCTATTAGGGCACCCGCAATGGATGAACTCATAAGATAGCTCTAAGCACTTTTTTCATATTTAATAGAAGAGAGAAAAAATTAGCTCTTGATCAAGAGTTAGACTTATACACACATTCCAAGAACATGTGAGAGTGGCATGTGAGCCTAATCATACTATAAGTCATTGCTAAAAGCTAATACTATTGAAGAGATTGGCTTAGGCCAGTCTCAGTGGGGATTTCATGTCACTGTTTCTAACACATCCAGATTTTGGAAACAGTGCAGAAGAGTTTCATTCTCATGAAACTATCTCTACTTTCATGAAACTCTTATCATCTCTCTTCATTAATATGGTGCCACATCAGCATAATTAATGCCCATAAAACTCTGATGAAACCCCATTAAAACTGGCCTTAGAGCCAGTAGCTGACTTTTACTATTGCGGGTGCCCTTATCATTGCTCAATTGCGCACCTATTATGATTGCACATGTTATCTTCCCATTCGTTAAAAAAATCGTGTTTATTTATCTTCCTCGTGTTTCTTCCGATCCATCTGGTTTGCGGTTTGCTTTCTGGACATCAAAACATGCGTGTGATATTGTTGCGACAATGCAAACAAAATCTTGCGCACAATGCGAAGAAAAAAAAAGAAACCCAGTGGTTACTGGTTAGCATGCATGCAGTCATGCAAAAAGGTCTAGCGAAGAGTTTCGTTTGTCAATTGTTTAACGATTTTGCCAACGTACTAACTACTTTTGCTTTAAGATTTACAAAGATTTATAGAAAAGGTGCACCGGAGTACTTCTGGATTCTATAATATCTGTGCTTTTGGATTATCGCCACGAGGAGGCTCACGAGTTTATGTACGGATGACACGTGCTACCTCCTCCGTCCCAACAAGAATAGATTTGTGGACTCAAAATTTGTTCCACAATAAATCTCATTTATTTTCTTGGAGTTTTTGACGGTCAACGTACCCATTTATCTCTCCTCGACATCATGCTCAATGGTTGATGTAGTGGGGTGCAATAACATTTATTATATTTTTGGAATTGCTCCAGCCCCTCGGTAAGTGGTGAGTGTTGTTACAGTTAATAAGTTTAATAAGGTATTTTTCTCTTGTTTTGCTAATCTATCCTAAACTTGCTAGAAACCTTTTCTTTTAGCCCCCTTCGTTTCACGGGGAATGACCCCTGGCCGGAGTCATTACTTAACTTATATACTATATAAGGAGCCAGTCTCAGTGGGAGTTTCACTAGAGTTTTATTTGCATTTAATAGCCTGCCACATATGCATTTTTGATGACATGTCAACGTTTTAATGAAGAGAGAGAAGAATTGAGTTTCATGGAGATGAAACTTTCTTGGCACAGTTACCAACTCTCTATGAGTCATAGAATTAAATGTCTATGAAACTATGGAGTGAAACTTTCCATTGAGAGTGTGTGTTTCATCCGAGTTTCATTTCATTCTATATGACATGCAGTCTTGGAAACAACGAAATAAAACTCTCCACTGAGACTAGCCTAAGAATTTCATTGGCCGGAATGATTCCTGGCGTGATATGTCCTAACCGAACGTGGCCTTAGGGACAGAGGGAGTACCTCTGTTTAGAGAAACTTAGGGCAGTCACAATGCTAAAAACTAATCATAATTTCTATGTGTATTAATTTATTTATATAAACACTACACTTAGAAACTACGTTCCTAATGGATAGTTTCTATGAAATAATCTTTTATGCAATCACATGCATCCTCTCTGTCATCTATCAATCACATCTCCTCGTGCCTTGGTTTCCATATAGACAACCATTTTCTCATCTCTCTCTTCTTTAATTGTAGTATAACATTATCTTTTTCTTAGTTGACATCTTAACTAATGAACATATAGAAACCATATATGTGATTTCTAAGTTAGGAGCAATGTTCTAGTTTTAATTTGTATAAGTTAGAATATCTTTAGTTTGACCTAATTTATACAATACTTATAACACCCAATAAATATGCTATGAAAATATGTTTCTTAATAGATAGATCTGGTCATTTTTATTGGATAATACAGATATTGTTCTTGTTTATAAACTTGATTGAACTCAAGATAATTTGACTTAATAATAAATAAAAAACTAAAAAGTCAAGTTTTCGTACGACTGAGGAATCCTGTGATATAGTACTATGCTAGCACTCCTAGCTTAGCTAAGAAGTAGCAAATCTGTATTAAGTATTACTGTTGGGGGAATGGAGTCGGAGATGCAGGCCTCGTTTAGATGCCCGATTCGGGGCACCGAATCGGTACAGTGTACAATAAATGCGAACTATAGTAATTTTGTTTTTATGTGGTAAAAATTATCCAATTTTTGACTAATTAGGCTCGAAATGTTCGTCTCGCAAAGCACAACAAAACTGTGCAATTAATTTTTGATTTCATCTATATTTAGTACTCCATACATATGCCGGCATTTCGATGTGATAGGGAATCTTCTTTTTGCATAGTAAAATTTTGGGGTGAATTTAAGGTATCTGAACAAGGCCGCAATTTGTATTCATGGCCTTGTTTAGATTCTAAACTTTGGAGGCAAAGTTTGCATAGTAAGTGTCCCGTCACACTGCAGCAATTTTGTTTTTATTTAGTAATAATTGTCCCAACATTGATTAATTAGGCTTAAAATATTCGTCTCGCAAAGTACAATAAAACTGTGCAATTAGTTTTTGATTTTATCTACATTTAGTACTCCATATATGTGCCTAACATTTTGATGTGATGGGGAATCTTCTTTTTGCATAGTAAAATTTGGGGGTAAATTTGGGTATCTAAACAAGGCCCATGAATCATGATTTTGGGAGCAGGTGGCCTGCCTTTCCAAGGCCTTGTTTAGATTCTAGAATTCACCCTCAAATTCCACTATGTAAAAAGAAGATTTCCCATCACATCAAAATGCCGGCACATATATGGAGTAGTAAATGTAGATGAAATCAAAAACTAATTGCACAGTTTTGTTGTACTTTGCGAGACGAATATTTTGAGCCTAATTAATCAAGATTTGGACAATTATTAAAAAAAAAAGTGCTACAGTACTCGCGTGGCACTGTACCGAATCGGTCACTCCGAGTCGGTCATCTAAACCAGGCCCAAATGAACACTCCTACGGATAGGATAGCAATCATTCGGATTCATTCCTTGCCACTTTCGTTCCTCCTCTACTTTTTCTGCCCCGGAGGTTGGTCCCATTCCCATACACACAGAGAAACCCAACCTTTTGCTTTCGGCCGTGTTTAGATCCCCAATTTGGGGACCCGAATTTGCACAGTGCACATTAAATGCGCACTATAGAAATTCGTTTGTATTTGGTAAAAATTGTCTAAATTTTGACTAAATAGGTTCAAAATGTTCGTCTCGCAAAGTACAACAAAACTGTGCAATTAATTTTTAATTTCATCTACATTTAGTACTCTATGCATGTTCCGGTATTTTGATGTGATAGGAATCTTCTTTTTGCATAGTAAAATTTGGGGTTGAAATTTGAGATCTAAACGGGCCCTTCGTTGTTCCCAATGCCATGTCGACTTGTCTTCACCACAGTAGTACTGTACCACCACTGGCCACTGTCCCCTGCATCGACTTGCCGCTGCCGACCAGACGAAACCTCAGAATGTTTTCATTCAGGCCAGGCAAGGCGTAAGGCATCTGTCACTCTGATCTCATCTTCGTCGTCAGTTCGTTAGTTCCACCGGCAGGCAGCAGCGGCAGGTTCCCTTCGCTTCTTTGTTTTTCCTTCCTTCCCATGATTAACCGATAATTCTTCGCAGATTGGCTTCATTTATTATTGTTAACTTGGTATACTACTACTAGTATATTTTAGTGGCTAATGTGACAAGATAAAGCCTAACCTGATGAATGATTTGTTTTGGTTGCTGCCTCCTCTGTACCCGGCGTTCCTTTGATATATACTGCATGTAGTTCCATCCATATAGCTCGTTCATTCAGATCCCTTAACTTGTTCAGTTACTCCTGCCTCTGAATTTTTTCATGTCAATCGCCTTCACATCTATCTTGCTCATTCAGTCATTCACCCTGCTTGCCATGCCTTTTCTTTCCCCTTCTAGATGGACGTATAGGAAACTCCGAAACTGCATTCTCCTGCAGGAAACAATGGGTATTCGTGTCTCTAAATGGCCCCAAGATGTTTTCTGTTAAATAAATCGTGCGGAACAAGAGAAACGTTCCTGCGTATACTCTGTTGTTCCTGAATGCACAAGTACAGTTTTGATTTCCTTTTCCCCCATGTATTCAGTTCGTTCATTCAGATAAGAATTTTGATTCCCATCACATTCGTTCAGAGAAGTAGAAGATCTGATCATACCCTTTTCTGGATGCTGCAAGCAGTCGCCATCGGTCATCGGCCATCGCCAAGATAAGCAATGGAGTCGTCACCAGGGCCAGCAAGAAGCGCGAGGGCTCCACCAACTCCAACCTGCACCGTCCCGGGGCTCCTCGTCGGCCTCACCAAGCTCTTCAGCCTCACCAAGGTCTGCGCGGCCCCAACGCCGGCGTCCGACGACGGCAACGGCGAGGCAGCAGCGACGACAAAGCCCCGACACATTCCCGACCCCGACCCCGGCCCGGACCCGAGACTTGTGCTCGTGAGGCTGTTCGACGCGATGTCGGCGCTCAAGTCCGGCTACGTCAAGCTGCAGCGCGCGCACTTCCCCTACGACCCCGACAGGGTCGCCGCCGCCGCCGAGGCCGTGGCGTCCGAGCTCGACTCGGTCGCCGCGCTGCAGTGCCTCTGCACCTCCCGCCGCGGGATCGGCCCGCTCGTCGACGACCGCTGGGCCCAGGCGCAGCGCCTGGAGGCCGACGCGAGGAGGCGGGACGCCCACATCGCCGCGCTCGCGAGGGAGCTCCGGCGGCTGCAGCGGGATAACGCCAGACTGAGCAGGCAGGTCGTCAGGAGCAGGAACGAGAACGACCGTGGCAGGGCGCTGCTCTTCGTGCCGAAGGAGCTCGCTACGCCGGCGGCGTTGGTGAGCCAGTTCGTGGCGGCGTCGAGGTTGGTCGGCGACTTCGCGGAGCTGCTGCTTGGTGGTACTGGTACCTGTAGCCTGACGACGGCGGCGGCGGCGGCTTTGTCGCCTGAGCACTGTGCAGTCAGCGACGACGCAGATGCCGAGCAGGCGCGGTCGTGGAGGAGGTACTCGCTTGAGGCGCACGTGTGGCGAGCAATGCTGCTCGTCGGCGGCGCCGGCGCCGGCGACGAGGAGTGCTACGGGGGCGGCGACGCTGGTAGCAGCTTCCGCCGGATCATGAAGCCCCGCGACGCTCTCGACGCGCTGATGCAGTTCCCGCGCTCGGGGCTCTCGGCGTTCTGCCGGGCGGCCTACATTGCCGCCGTGCCGGCGGAGGCGGAGGCGGCCGCGTGCGGGAACCTGGACCACAGGGCCTTCGTGTCCCGCGGCGGCCACCCGAGGACGCCGCTCTACCGCGCGTTCGCGGCCGCCGCGAGGTCCGTGTGGGCGCTCCGGGTGCTGATGACGGCGGTGGCGCGCCGCTCGGAGTCGGAGCTGGGTGGTGGTGGTGTCAGGATGTTCTACGCGGGCAGGGGGAGCGTGTACGCGGCGGAGTTCATGGAGAGCGTGGCTGCGCTTGGCGCGGAAGAAGCTCGCCGCGTGGAGGCGGGTGATGAGGAGAAGCTCAGTGTCGCCTTTACCGTGACGCCCGGTGTCAAGGTCGGCGACACGGTGGTGCCGTGCAGGGTGCTTCTTTGTCGGCGCCGGGAGGGCTTCGTCCGGATCCGATGACGACTCTCATCAGCAAGCTAGCTTCTTTTTTAGTATAGTACATTTTGCTTTTCTTTACGCTCGAAATATGCAAGCGTTATAAGTTGGTATTAGTACCCAAATGTACAAGTGTTATATGCGACGTTGATAAGATCATTAATCTGGACATAATCTGAAGTTTGGTGGATGGATGAACTACTAAAAAGAAGAAAAATCCATTTTAAAAAACTTAGAAAGGTCGTTCCGTCGATGCCAGTATGAGTGTTAGAAAGCTTTTTTTTATAATCTCGAGAACAGCAACGGTAATTTGTAAATTTTGTACCCCACCCTTTTCAAATTAAAGAACGTTTTGACTTATCTAGATGAATTACTACTTTTAGTACGTAGGTTCGGCCCTGTTCATCTGGCTTATAATCCGTCTTGTTTTTTCAGCCGGAACAATATTTTTCTCTCACAAAAAATCAACCAACAGTGTTTTTCAGCCGGCTTATAATTCCAGCCGAACGGGGCCATTTGTATATCTCCTAATCTAGAAAATTAGCAAAAGGTACGAGAGAGACATGGAGTACTTAAAAAACAAATTAGGAATAATCTAATAAATAAACCATGATATGTAACATTAAGGCTTTCCCAATGTACAAGGTTAGTTTCACGGTTGTAAGGTCAGTCTCAGTGGGGTATTTTGTCACTATTTTCAAAGCTCCCATGTACGTGTTCCTATTCGCTTGAACTTATTAGTCTGACTTATCAGTCATGGACTCATGGTACAGTGTTTTCCTCTCACAACAAATCGACGAACAGTACTTTTCAGTCTGGCTTTTCAGCAAAGCGTACACAAGTTTTACCCTTATGAATGGAACTCATTTTATCATATGAAATTTTCATCATCATCTCTCTCTATCCTCACTTTTGTTGATCCACATTAGCTCATTTATTATCCATAAAACTCTTAAGAAACCTCCACTTAGATTGGGCTACAAATAAAATTCTAAGACTACCACCTATCTATCCTCACTTTTCTCCTAGCATTGTGTAACGGATCAACGTAATTATACGAGATTAAGTAAGAAAATCTTCCACCGAGGCGGTTAATTTAACAAACTTAAGCCCGTATAACTCGAGATTCCGTGAAATCACGAAGGATTTCAAACCAACCAACATACAACCAAGATCGTACTGATTTAGCAGCCACAGTCCACACGATACATAAAGTTGACCATAAGGTAAGATACATCGGAGTTCAGAAATAAAAGTTATTACAACCTAGTTCAACATAAAGTAGCGGAAGCAAATAGTTTTACGCACACACCCTTAGTTCAATTACAGTGCCAGTAGATAGTCATGGTCCACAAAAGCAGTAGATAAGACAAACAGAACGACCTTTGCCCAAGGTCCTAGTTGTCACCCATCGCCGGATACAGACAGTTGGAGTAGTACCCGTAGTACATCTGACCATCTGCAACAACAATGGGAACAACGCCCTGAGTACGAGAATGTACTCAGCTAGACTTACCCGTCATAAACTAGAAATAACATGACACCAAGGAGCATGCAAGGCTTTATATAGTGTACTGGCTTGACTCATTTGCGAAAGGCATAAGTTATTAGGAATAACTAAAGATAAGTACTTTTAGCATCATTTTTATGATAACCTATTCATGCTAGGTAAGCACCTATTACTAAAACAATCACTTGATTAACCATTAGCATCAAAGGTTACCATCTCAGGTTTAGCATTTCCAACATTAACCACATAACCATCCGTGTTCCATCATTAACACTACGATGCCGTAGCTCGAGTCAAGTGCTCACTAACCGGGAGCGACGGCGATTCGAATCGAATTCCTATCCAGCTGGAGATTTATTCCTCACACAAACCATGCTTCCCCCGTCAGGGTCGCGTAGATCACCAATGACACTTTCCAAGAAGCCGCGGGATAACAATCATGGATCGCACTACCCAGGGACCGCCCGACTGCCAGGACGCACCTTGGGCTTACTCTTCGCGTCCCCGTACACCCTCTTCAACACCAGTCTGCCAACCCGAGTTTATCCCGGCTCAAAAAGTGTCGCTAGCTTCGCGGTCGAAAGGTACTTTATTCGGCCAGCTAAATGTGAGGCATGCGTTCAACATGACAAGAGGGACGAGCAACGATCGGTCCTTAATCGACACAGACGGAATCACTATAGTCCAAAACCCTATAAGACTCCGCCCGGTCTCCATTTATCCATCAACACTTGGTTACTTTTCAAGATTCACAAATACTGCTAACCATAGCCAGGTATTCACCTATAGCTCGCAGGTGACAGGAAATCACCCGACTTCTACCGATCTAAGCATGGCTAAGCAATTTACTCGATCCTGACCTAATAAGGTAACATTATTCTGGTGGACAAGGATAGTAATGCAACAACGGTTCCACTCAACTCCTATGACCTAATGCAACAATATATAATTATAAACCAGTTAATAAAGAATAACTCTTGTAAAATAGGAGACTTATAATGCTCCGGGGCTTGCCTCTTTCGAACGAGCTAGGATGGTGGTCGACGCACTCTGGCAGTTCCTCGCTTGGCTCTTCCTCCTCGGGCACCTCCTGTGCCTGGGGCTCCTGCTGGTCCGTCCAAGCTTGCTCCTCCGGTACTGCTGCCTGCGACTCCTCCTGCGATCCTGTATGATGCAAGTGCATAAGTACATGCGAATGATGCATCGGATTATGATGGAATGATGAGGTGACATGAGATGCAGACGAGCACATGGAATGAGCAGATAGTACAAAACTTCATCTTCTACAAGGTAGTCCACGTCATCCAAGAACATGTACCCTAAGGTTTACCCAATTTGATTACACTAATTATCATACACCTGACACAAGCAAGTGACCCTAAATAACCAAACCTTACCACCCTAACTCACTCACAACATCAGCAAGACCTAGTGATGCTTCAAAGATACACCAAACATATTTTATTCTTCTTAAATTCTCATAAAGAATAATCATTTATTCCTTATTTAACTAGGGTTGTACTGCAACACCTATCTCTGGTGTAGATAAAAATCTACAAAAATTACAGTAGAGTATTCTTACCCTAACTAAGCTACCACTAAATTTTCATGGTAAATGGAACTGTAAAACTACCTGTACAAAATAAACAAATTATAGCCTAAATGTGAGCATGAAATTGTTTTATACTAGGAAAAGTATCAAACAACAGATTTCACATTTTTCCTAGGTTACCAACAGTAAACTAACATACTACAAAAATTATCATAAGTATGTTATATACAAATATTGCTTTCTACTAAAAATAACAAATATTAATAAATAAAGGCATTTGAACTACACTTCAAAAATTTCCCACAGAACATGCTTCACTAGCATTTTTCCTAGAAAGTACATCACTAAGAAAGATTAATGCAACAAGAATCACCTTTTTCACTATATTATTTTATTTACTGCAATTTTTCTAAGATAACAGCATATATTACAATTAAATAAAAATGTACAGTAAAGTGTCACAAAAATATCATGGGATATTTTTAAACTGTAGATCTATTCACAAGGAACATTTCAAAATTTGTTTCATGATTTTTGGAGCTATAATTCTTGAGATACAATTTTTGGAAGCCTTTTTCAGATTTTCTGGAAATCAATTTCTTTAAATCGAAAATCAAAACCGGATTTAAACGCTACGTGCACCCCGCTGTGACACCAGAGACCGAAACGCTGAGACAGACAGGCGGGTCCCACGGGTCAGCTGACCCCACCGGTCAGCCGGAGCCGGGTCGGGGATGCGCTGACCGGGGATAACTCGCCGTCGGCGAGGTCGCCGGCGACGAGGTCGGTACCGGTGGACTCCCTGCAAGCATGCGAACCCAGCGAGGTGATTAACGGGGCGAGAGGAAGGGCGGAGCATGGGCCGCGGCGGCAATGGCGGAGGCGGTGGCGCGGCTAGCCGGCGCTAGGCCGGAGCAAGCCATGGCGGAGGTCATGGACGGGCGCACGAGCTCCAGCGAGCGGAGGCGATCATGGTGCGCACGGGGAGGAGGGAAATGTGATGGCGGAAAGTCGAGGTCGACGGAAGCCGCGGCGGCGGCTCACCGGCGGGGGAGAAGACAGCCAAATTCGGCTGCTTACCTTGCCGAGGTGTGCGTCCCGTGACTCGTCGAGGTCGGTTAGGGAAAGGGGAACGCCAGGGCGGGCGGAATTTGGTGGTGGAGTCGCGGTGGCGAGGTGAGGCACGGCAATGGCGCGGCGGTGGTGGCTCGGCGTGCTGCGGCGTTGGCGAGGCACGCGAGCAAGCGGAGGCAAAATGAGGTGAGGGAGCGGGAGCAGGCGAGTCCACGCGGCGGCCGAGCTCTGCCGCGACGCCACGGCGTCGCGCGCGGGCGCTCGCGCGCGCGGGCGGGAGGGGGACGACGCGGGCGCGGGCCGGGCCGCCTGCGACGCTGGGCCGAAAGTGAAGCCGGAGCCCAACAACGAAATTCCGATTTTTCTTTTTCAAATTATTTTCCAGATTTTAAATCTCTGTTTGAAATTCAAATTTGGGGATGAAAACGAGGTTTTCAGAAATTTGACCCAAAACAAAAGTTGTTCAAAATTTTATTCTCTACAACTTTCATATAGAACATTTTTCAAAATTCCCCATAGATTTTAAATTTGAGATTTAAAGCTAATTTAAAAATCAAAACTCATTTATTTAGAATAATTTTAAAACAGAATTGAGGAGAATTTGAATCCAAATTTTTGCTCCAATAATCAAGTTGATTTATTCTAGATTATTTAAAATTGCTACTTCTAAAAAGTACACCAACTTTTTAACATTTATTTTAAACTTAGGGTTCCCATTTTATTTGTCTTTCAAGTTAAATTTGAAAAGGGCTACAATTCAAACAATGCTAAACATGCAATGATGTTGAATGCTTATGCTTTGAAATGATAAT
The DNA here is from genome assembly GCA_038087645.1 of Saccharum hybrid cultivar R570. NCBI lineage: Eukaryota > Viridiplantae > Streptophyta > Magnoliopsida > Poales > Poaceae > Saccharum > Saccharum hybrid cultivar. The sequence continues at coordinate 7,199,402 of JAQSUU010000493.1, read as the reverse complement.
GCATGCTTAACACCCAGGGGTGTTACACATTGCTCGTATAAAGAAAAAGTGCATGCATGTAACCACCTATCTATCCTCACTTTTCTCCTCTTTGTCATTTCTAAGGCCACCATTTTTTCTGAGCATTAGCTTGTGCTGTGTGTTGATTGAGCTTTAGGGCTTCTCCAACGCTATAGCATGGAGTACTGCCCCCAAAGCCACGTCAGCTTTGGTCCTCCCCATGTCACGGTGAATGGTAGCTCCGCGGCGCGTCAGAGTGTCTCGCAGGAGATAGGAGTACAAACAACTTCGTCTGACAAAAGTAGGAGCAAGCAGGCAGAAGCATGTTGTGATGCTGTGGGGGCGGTGGTGGCTTGCTCTGCAAAGCGTACGTCAGAAAACACTGAAGAGGGAAGAGAGATGTCGTGCACCAGGCCGAGGCTACCTTTGGTTCGTGAAAAGAAAAATTTTACGTGTCATCCAATACGTCGAAAGAATGTTAGGAGGAGTTTTCGAATATTAATAAAAAAATACAAATTATAGAACCCGTCAGAAATTGCGAGATGAATCTAATAATATTAATTAATATGTTATTAGCACATGCTGGTTACTGTAGCACTTTAAGGCTTTTCATGGACTAATTAGGCTTAAAAGATTCGTCTCGCGATTTGTTCGAGAACTGTGTAATTAGTTTTTTTTCATCTACGTTTAGTACTCCATACATGTGTCCAAACATTCAATGTGATTGGTGGAGGCAAAGATTTTTGGGAACTAAACCAGACCCTAATATTACGGCAGGTGGATTAGTAGGCTCGTGGTTAGTAGTTTGCATTGAGGCTTGGGAGTCCAATACCTTCCATGTCTACGTTTTTCGTGACCAGATTGTAACCTATTTTTGAAAGTTTAAAAGTTACACGACATCGACGAGTTCTGGCTATTCCACATCCACTGGCAAAACACTAGCGTACGGGAGCAACCAAGAACGTCGACAAGCTAAAGCAAGAGCCTAGCAATTACAACACATTCTAAGAACTAACCATGTCTATGTATATTCCTACTTTTTGTTCAAGCTAACATACTCAGGCCGAGCCTAACGCACCAGCGTGTACAGCTACCCTGCACAGACACGCAGGCTCGGATGTCATCTATAAGACAGAGGTACCGAGATAGTAGCTTCGCAGTGTGTCAGTGTGTCTTAAAGAGGAGTCGACGGCCTCGTTAGAAAAAGCGGTAGTTTCGCTAGAAATGAGCCAGAGAACGAATGGTATTGGCTAGCAGACTGCAAAAAGCAAGTCCTTGAAAAGCGACATTCGAAGTGAGAGAGGTAGCAGTGGGTGAGAAAGTAGATAGAGCAGTGTAGTCTGCGTTGTAGAAATTTAGGTCATGTTCGCTTGACACGAAAAGTCATGACTAAAAGTACTATTTACTAATTTACTGTGAGAGAAAAACGATGTTCATTAACTGAAAAAATACAGCTTACAAGAGAAGCGAATAAGGCCTGAGTCTCAACTTGCACGGGACCTACGTGGAGCACGACTTTTCAGACGGGGCCAATGCTTGTGCTGCCGCGCTGTGGCGTTGAGCACTAGCGATGCCATGTACTACGACTCTACGAGGATGGGGCCGTGCGGGAGGAGAGCACGATGGACTCCCGCCGGGTCCCGCCGCTTTTTTAAAAAAAAAAAAAACTGGTGCTGGTGCTGTAGTTTGGGCGGCTTGGCTTTGTGCGGTCTCCCTCCGAACTCCCAAAGTGTCCGGGCCTTGGGGGTCGATGGGGGCCGGGCCGGCAGCAGAAATGGCCATTGCCCATTGGGTAGTGGCGGCAAAGGGGACTAGGGCCTTATTTAGATCATTAAAGTTTGAAAAATTTATCATTGTAGCATTTTCGTTTGTGTTTGATAATTATTGTTCAATCGTGAACTAACTAGGTTCAAAAGATTCGTCTCATAATTTACAATCAAACTATATAATTAGTTTTTTTAATTTATATTTACTGCTCCATGCATATGTTCCTATATTCGATTTAATGGAGAGAGTGTAAAAACTTGAAATTTAGGAGCAATCTGCCGAGGACTTCTTTTTTTGTCTCTGGCACTGGCAGAATGGCAGTGGCTGTTTTGCAATGCCATGGGTTTCTTCGGCCCAGCATCATTTATTCCAAGAAGGCCCACCACACCCACAAATTTTTATATTGTTTGATTAATATCGCTACGGAAATTCCATTTCCATTTTTCTACCAACAACTCCTCTGTCCTCTCGTCACCACACACGGCCCGGATACCCTGTGACTTTTTCGTGTCTTGTGTGATCCACACGGTCCTCTTGGAGAGTCTATCCTAAGTCCCACAGTTCGCACAAGTAATAAAAATAAACACTCTGTTCGTTTCGCTGGTTTATTGTGACTGAAAGTACTGTTCACTGGTTTATTGTGAGAGAAAAACACTGCTGGATGTGCTGATTCCGCTGATCAGCGAAACGAACAAGGTGAAAGAGAAGATTCCGATGATGATGATAAATAAAACATTTGAAAAAGAAACCAGCCAAACCATATCTATTTTTCACGCACCGTGCATGCCATTGTTATTACGCCGAAACGGCCGGTACGTGTCAGCTCGAGTTAGGCAGGGCAGAGCAGGGCAAAACGCGTCGTTCGTTAGTTGGAAGGTGCTGCTGGTCAAGTGGCCATTGTTGCGTTGACTGAGCTCAGCTGAGCTGAGCACACGACACGGCAGGCTCGTAGCCTTCGCGCGGTGAGCCGGTGACGACGCGGCAGCGTCAGCGACGACTCCATTGCTCGTCGTGCACACGTCTTCCTTCCTTGCTTCTTTTTTTTTTCTCTCGGGGAAATTTACAACTAGGACCTTGTTTAGATGCACCTTAAAAGTTGAAATTTTTTCACTCTCTCCATCACATCAATCTTTGGACTCATGCATGAAGTAGTAAATGTAGGTAAAAAAATAACTAATTACACAGTTTAGTTGGAAATCACGAGATAAATCTTTTGAGCCTAGTTGGTCTACGATTGAACAATATTTATCAAACAAGACGAAAGTGGTACTATTCATTAGGTTGAAATTTTTTTTCAATCTAAGGCACCGTTTGGTTGCCAAATTTTTTGGCAAAACGCTACTGTAGCGTTTTGTTGTTATTTGACAAATACTCCCTCCATCCCAAATTATAAGACGTTTGACTTTTTTTATCCCAAGTTTGACCATTCGTCTTATTCAAAAAATTTGTACAAACATAGTCAGATTTAAGTCATTCTTGAGGAACTTTTATTAATATACCAAGCCACGATAAAAGAATTGATATTTTGCACAAATTTTTAAATAAGACGAGTGGTCAAAAACTTGGTGTCAAAAAAGTCAAACGTCTTATAATTTGGGATGGAGGGAGTATTGTCCAATCATGATCTAATTAGGCTTAAAAGATTCGTCTCGTCCATTTCGTCTAAACTGTGTAATTAGTTTTATTTTTTATCTATATTTAATGCTTCATGCATATATCTAAAGATTCGATGTGACGGGGAATCTGAAAAATTTTGCAAAATTTCTTGGATCTAAACAGGCCCTAAACCAGGCCTAGAGAGATGAAAGTCCACGCTCTTTCTCTTCCCACCAGCTTCCATTGCATTTGCTTCACACGTCTTTGATCCGATATGTATGCCTGCTTCTTCCTTCTATCCTTGGAGATACTGCTATACAAATACAAATCACAAATTCACAATGCAAGCTAAGGCTAAGCTAGCAAAAGCACTTTACTAAAGCAGAGGACCAATGGAAACGCGCGCGGCTGGTTATACAAAGCCACACGGCGTTCACTCAATGACACGCGGTTTCGTCCCCTTCATTTCGATCGGCTCCTTGTCCTTGGTCTCCAAGCTACCGCCACCGCCAGTCAGTCTCCCTCCACCGCCGGTCGCCGCCTATATAAATCTCCTCTCCTGTACGTCTCCTACCTTACCTTCTCCCGCACACATTCCACTTTCCACCCAACGACGACCACCCGCCTCTCTCTTCAGTTTCTCCACTTCATCCAAATCCCCGCACGCACCAGCTAGCAACTCCTCCTGACGACGACTCCACCGCCGGCTCCGGCTCCGGCAGCAGCGACTCGCAGTAAATGGCCTGCACAAGAACCCAGCAGCAGCAGCAGCGACTCCGGCTCCGGCCGCCCCGCGGCAGCAGCAGCTTCGTCCTCGCCGCGCCCACGCTCCTCCTCCTCCTCTGCCTCTTCCTCGCCGTCTTCGCGCAGCCTTCCAACTGCAGGCCTCTGCCTGCCGACGACCACCAACACAACAACGGCGTCGTCAAGGCCGCCGCCGCCACCGACGTCATACTGCTACCTCTACTACCCGCCGACGCCGAGACGACGACGATGGTGGTCGCGGCACCGTCGTCGTCCGGGCCCAGAGAGGACGACGAGGACCGTCGGCGGCATCAGCTCGCCGGCAGCCGCCACCAGTGGCTGCTCAACAAGAAGCCCCGGGGGAAAGCGCCGCCCTCCGCCCCCAGCAAACGCACCAACTGATGATTTCAGTTCATCTTGAGCACATATGCTTTCTTTCCAGCGAGGCAAAATGTTTTTCTCTTTTCCCTTTTCTTTTCTTTATTATTTATTACTTATTAGGCTCTGTAACTGTCCTGCGTGCCTGACATGAGAGGACGACGCGGCAGATGACACGCACTGATAGTAGTTTTCGCACGTATTCCATTCATTTTTTTTTCTTTGGCTCGAGTACAGTCTGCAGGATGTAAATATAGATACAGATACATGCATGCTATAAGATGAGTTCAAAGTTTTTCTGCTCTTTTGTTTCCTTATATTACAGGAGATGTGTAAATGATTGCCACAGTGTTCAACTTAAACTTACAGAGGATCGCATCTTCATCGATAAGCAACCCTGTCTTTAATTTGTACCACGTAATTAATCTTATACCGCGTCCTTTTTAGCGCTAGAGTAACTTTTATTTAATCTTGCCCGGTAAACTTTTTCCTCCTCACCTAGCTAACCCACGATTGTAAATTTATATATACTTCATTCGTTTAAAAAAAAATTATACTTCCTTCAGTCAAAACAAATTTTATGCACACGTTTCTGCTATAACTTGTATAACTCTGAGATCTAAATCCATTTTTTTTCTTCTTCTAAATATAGTTTGCTAATATAAGACTGGCATGTTAAGAACATTCATTATGAAAAAAAAACAAGTTTTTAAATATATAACCATTTTAAACTAAGACCATACATTGTTATGTGTTGTTGAGAGTTGTGACCTTACGTTAACAATTTGATTTGATTTAGATAAATTTATTAGTTATAGACCTAAAGATGCACGCAGCGGCAGCACGCATGTTCCTGTTCTTGGATCAAGCGAGAGAGACCGGCAACTAAGGGAGGGGAAGGCATTCCGTCAACCATTTTGACCTCTGCATGCATGGCTGACCTACGAGACACGCAACGCAAGCCCCTCCTGGCCTCCACCACCACCAGGGCACCACCAGCCGTGCCCGTGCCGGTGCCGCAGGAAAGGGGCCGGGTCCGCGCCGGCGGGGACAGGACAGCGAGTCGACGGTGCGTGGGCGTCAATGAGCCTCGTTTTACGCGCTTTCCCCATGCTGCATGCATCAATTATTTGTTTGTTTGTTTGTCTGTCTGTCTTTGCTTCTTAACAAAGATTTCCTTTTCCTCTGCGCAAAGAGAGCAAAATATTATAGTTTATGTTAGCTTTTTTTTAGATATATAACTTTTACTATATATCTAGATAAATGTTATGTCTAGAGATATTAGAAATACTAAAATAACCTATAAATTGAACAGAAAGAGTATTAATGAAGGAGCTGAAAAGCTACGACCACGGTTGAGGAGCTCACTCACACATACCTTGGAGCCTGCAATTCCCCAGAGAGAGTTAGAGCATCTCCACCAGTCTCTCAATAAAACTCCCCCAATAACTTAGTATTGGGGTAGCCCAATATTTACTTTTTGGGTTATTGGGGGAGATGCTTTTGCAGTTCCCCAATATCTCATCCCTAATATGTGATTTTGGCTCATATTGCAAATTCTGGACCATGTTGGAGCAAATTGACCCATGGATATTTTTCACGTCAAAATAAGTTGTTGATGTCTTGTTTGTCGCATACTTAAGACCAAAGATCGAAAATGCAATAACAGTTTGTTCAACAATAAGAAAATAAAATTAAACATACTCACACAAGGATATATCATAAACAAGATATAAAGAGAGATGGCATGTCATTGTTTTCAAGTGCAGAATCACCAATGGGTGTGTTTGCGCCAAAAGAACAGAGGATTGGGAGAGGTTGCAAGTGCCCCTTTATTTGAGGGGAGATGAGTGTTTTTTTTGGTGGCCACCAAAAATTGGGGGAGGTATTGGGGCACTGTTGGAGTATGAAAATTGATCTATCTCTCCCAATAATTCTGTTTTATGGGGATGAGGGGTTGCATTGGGGATTTGTTGGAGATGCTCTTAGCACTCAAAAGTACTCTGTTCCAAGAATGAAAGTCTCTCTGTCCTTTTAGGTATATATATATAGCTTTTACTACAAAAAAATTTTCTACAAATCATTTTGCAGGTCTGCAGCACGGAACGAAATAATCACAAATCACAAACTAATCGAGTTAAAATGCACTCTCGAATCAAATGAAGTGGACTCTCCTATGCTCGCGCCTGCGACGTCGAAGGTCACCAGCCACCCTGTCGCATCACGCCACAACCACCCCTCCGCTTGCGCCGGCAGCCGGCACACTCCGTGAAAAATTTACATTTTAGTCCTTTCTAAAACTATTTCTACAAATAGACTCCTCATAAAACTTTTTTCATAAATAGAACAAAAGCTCGGCGTTAAATAATAAAATGCTGAGATCTTCGCAAGGGCGCAATGTCAGACGGCGCCAAAGTCCGCCACGTCAATGCCAACGTGGCGTGTCCAGGCCAAACCTCGGCGTGTGGTCAAACAACGCCGACATTCACACATCGGCGTTTAGTCCTCTCACGCCGAGATCTGGGCACTTTGAAACGCGAGACCGGCGATTTGCAGACATCAGAGCAACTCCAAGGTCTTGTTTAGATTGCAAATTTTTACAATTTGGACACTGTACCATGTTTCGTTTGTATTTAACAAACTTTGTCTAATTATGAACTAACTAGGCTCAAAAGATTCGTCTCGTGATTTACAACCAAACTGTGCAATTAGTTCTTTTTTTACCTACATTTAATGCTCCATGCATGTGTCTAAAAATTAATATGATAGAGAGAGAGTGAAAAAACTTGAAATTTTAAGGCAATCTAAACAAGGTCCAAGAGACATTGTATCTCACTCGTCATCAGCAAAATTAAGAAAAAAGAGGCTCCAAGAGACTCGCTATCAGCATTTGTAGCTATCCCGTTTTTTCCGGTCGGCAAATTAAGCCAGTGGGCTTCGCTAGCCATACGTATTGTCCGGCCATTTCTCACGCCCTCGTGGCCTCCTTTTCCCCTCCCTCTGTACCTCCACTCGGCTGACACAGGGACAATAAAATTTTGCTGCACCGTTCATCACTCACGTGTCCAATCAAAAGCAATCAAGTGTGGCACAAGTGACCGCTCTATTGCTCGTATCATGCATGTCTTGGCATCTGGTGATGGTGATGAAGAACGCAACACAAATTACTTATCGTGTTGTTTTCTGGGCCCCAACACACCTTTTGAAGGATAAAAAGAGTGACGGATCCGATCAACATTGATTGAGTTAGTGATGACATGGTCACTTTAAAAAAAATGAGTCTAGTTTAGCGAGTCTGTTGGGAACTGTATCTATTTTAAGAGTCTATATTATCTATATTATCTTACGTAGCCAGTTTAAAGAGCTAAATTTTCATTATCTCTTGGAGTTGCTCTCAGTTGGTTTGCTTCCTGGCGACTTTCTATTTGCGCGGGCAGGGACTTCGGCGATCTGCGCTGTCTATCACGTATATTGCCTTCGTGCATGCATAATCTTTCCTTCCATAATGACTGATTTGACCCTTCAACCATGCAAAACTTTGCACATTTAGCCTGACGAGATAACTTGCTGCGCCTGATGCCCTGACACTGATGCATAATAGATTAATCAAAATACTTCTTAATGATCTATTTATCTTGTTCATAAATTAACCTAGCCATTAGATATGTTTCAGGCTTTCATCGGCTAACAAACAAATACTATATATAAGTGGCAAAATTTCTCTCCACCTATTTTTTTTCGTTGGCCAATCTGTTGCGAATTGTTGCCTTTGTGTCCTTTGCTGGTTTTTTTTTCATTTTTTTCCGTTTCCACTTTCCTCACGTTTAGTATCTTGACCATTTTTTTCTTATTTTTTGTCTCATGTTATTGTTATATAAACAGAAAAAAATAAATAATAATGATAGTATTATGTGTCTTTGATCTCTAATTTATTGTTTCCTAATAAATAGATATTTTTGTCACTAATCAATCTAGATCAGCAGATGGTACAACTATAACTAATCTAAAATAGTTTTGTCATCCAAGCTAATCTATACTCATGAGTTTTTTGTCTCCTGTTATCTAAAATAGTTTTTTTGTCTCCTGTTATCTACATACTGATGCTTCTATACCTTAACAATATCAAAAAACACCCAAAATTTTATCTTGTTTCTTTCTACACCCCTAACTACCAGGATACGACTCATGAGTTAAAATAGCTTCTAACGATGATGAATACATGGTCTCATTCCAATACGTATTGGGTTACGTCCTCCATATCTCATATTTGACCCGGACTTGTGACCCCCTCTACCTACTCGAATCTAGCAATGATGCAATGTTCGGTTCATATACATATTGGACTCCGTTGCAGCGCACGTGTACTTTTGCTAGTAAGCTATAAAAGCTGATGTTGGGGGGAGGCGCCCCTAGCAGGCCACCCCGCCTGATGTTTGGCCTTTCTCGGGCCCTCGCAGCCTCTTCGTTGCCGCACTAACCCCTTGCGACGAAGGTTTCCCCGTGTTCTCGTCTTTCAGGCATTCGCAGAGGAGATGGCCGAGGCGAGGGTGATGCTTGATGGGAGAACACGAAGCCGACGGAGGCCCGGAGGACCCTTGATGGGCTCTGCGACGGGCGGAAGGTTTCTCCAACGGTTTTCCAAAAGTATTAACCTATCATTAATTTATATGTAGTTGATTTGTTAATTTTTTTAAAAGTTACTTTTTAAGATATACATATACCTACGATATACTTTCTCCTAGTGGCCAAAAAGTATTGGGAGCACCAAATAAAGGTTTCTCCAACGGTTTTCCAAAAATCACTCCTAAAAGGTTGAAGGTGATTTTACATAATCCCGAACTATTTCTAAATCACCCTAGCCAGTTTTATACTTTGTTTCTCTCTTGTACATTTATATCAGGAACTCTGTCTTACTTCTTATTTTTTCCACGTCCTTCAACCTTACATTGGCTCGATGAATGCGCGCGTATTTATCCGCGCAACTGGGTCGATTTTTCCATGTGCCAAAAGATTGGGAGGTGTGATTAGAAGTTGTTGGAGATATATTTTTTAATGTTGCTAAAATTATGGCATGGTAGATTGTTTTTTTAGCATCACAGAACTTCCATTAATCAATAATAGGAGTACAATCAGCGGCTGCTAACCCTGACAAACAATCCGGGATATAGTCCAGCCAAAAGAAGGAGCGCTCAGTAGCCGACACCATACAAGCACAGCAATGGGCCACCGACACTACAGCAGCCAGTGGCTTCCCCGAGTGCCAGTTGCACTCAGGGAAGACCCAATTGCACTCGGGAAAGCCTTTCCCGAGTGCAACACTCGGGGAAGAGCCTCCGGCTAATCCTCTAACGGTAAAGGCGGCTTCCCCGAGTGCCGAAAATCGTGCACTCGGGGAAGGTTCGCCGAGTGCCGTGCTGGCACTCGGGGAAGATTTGACGCCGTCGACCGACGGCCAACGCCGTTTTCTTTTCTTTTTTTTATTTTCTTCCCCGAGTGTTTTTCTTCCCCGAGTGCAACACTCGGGGAAGATTTTTGTCTCTTTTTTTAAAAAAAACCCTCTTCCCCGAGTGCCGCAGCCCAGGCACTCGGGGAAGAAATTTATCTTTTTTTTTAAAAAAAACCTCTTTCCCGAGTGCCACAGCCCAGGCACTCGGGGAAGCCTGTTTTTTTATTTTTTAAAAAATCTAACCACAGCATGTAATATATGATTCAAATTCAAATTCAAATCTAATGACCACACACACACATATATATATATATATATATATATATATATATATATATATATATATATATATATATATATATATATATATATATATATATATATATATTCATCCACAAACGCACGAGCACGATTTAAAACATCATTACAAGCCAAATTCAAAAGTTTCACAAGTCCATTACATAGTCATAAGAAACAAGCCATAATCCAATTTGACCTACAAAAATAAGGCAAATACATATTGCAGACCCCAGCCACCACAGAACATGAGTAAAAGAATCCCAAGATATATGTTCAGATTTAATCCCATGAGTATATCAGAAAGCTAGTCATTGTAAACATCTTGGCACTAGTCTTCTAGCAGGATCAGTGCCAAGAACACTGAGTTGGAACAATCAGAGTTTTCGAACTTGCAGATACAAGCAAGAAGAGCCGGGGATGGGAGGGTATAGGGTGATGCTCACCACCCTTGCTGCAGCACGCACTATCAGTGCAGAGCCTCCGTGCTGCCGCACCACGTCCTGAAGCTGCCACGCTGCCGCAGCACATCTAGGAGCCGCCAACCAACCTGCTAATACACATCTGGATCCTGCAACACTAATTGTTAGTGTTGCACATCTGAACATTTTCATGCTTGGAATGTCTGCAAGCAAACTAGATGTTCTCAACTGTGTGCAAACTGCAAACAAATTTATACAGTTGAGGTAGCAACCATAAACAGGAAAGATACATCACTTGCATATACCATAAACAAATCAACACGCCGCAGGCCTCCCATTTATAAAAGCAAAAAGAAAATCAAAAGGAGCTTTCTGTAGAAATAAGATAGTTGCACAACATTAGCACTGCTACAAAACTTAAGTGGGACCACTTTCAGCTATCCTTCACAAAGTTTAGTTTCATAATTCAGTGTACACTTGCAGCATCAGACAATGCCTTTACATCAATAGGAAAATGCCTTTACATCAACATTAGCATCAGACAAAATAAATGTGTACTAAAAATTAAAGCATGTAGTTGGATTCAGCTCTAAGTTACTGAATCATCATCATGCATAGTAAATTAAAAGAATTAGGAACTGACCAAGATGACATTGTTAAAGCACTCATGTTCATCTTCATGCCCACTCTGCTCCGGCATCATGGCTTTATTCACGACAGGTTCAGTATTAAAGCAAAAACTAAGATTAGCATTTCAACAAGTCTTCACAAATCAAGTGAGCAGGCAGAAAACAATTCGTAAAATAATTTGTGCATGTCCATCTCTATTTTTAAGAATTAACACTTCTGCAAATCAGATTGTTTATTAAATCTGACATATACTGAGTTGTAGTCAGACTCAGAATGGCAACTCATGGTATAGAATATGTAAATGACACTCTGCAGAACAATATTAAAAATAAGCTACTGCTAGAGAATCTGAAATCTGTGGTTACTTGAGCAGTTGAGCTACCCTCAAACCTTCAAATGATGAACCTAAAAGCTGCACCTGTGTGCAGTGCTAACTGTGTTCAGATTTGAAATCATTTCGCTACTTGATCACAGCACACATTGCAGCAAATAAAACGGCCTAACACCGTTGCAGCATGATTGAATTCACTACATATGTACAGACCTACTAATCTAAATTGCAGACCCATAGGGACATCCAACCTGTAGTACTCGAACTACTGCAAGTAAATACATGGGCATCTCAATGTACAGGACCAAGGCAGTAGATGTGAAATTAATAGCATACATTACAGAGCACATCAGATTTCGATCTGAACTAAAGATGGTAAACGAGAGAGACACCTTGGATGACGCAGAAGCTGGCATCCATGCCCAGGTGCTTTTGTCTTGACTCATAATTACATAAGGGCTTTCAACTTCAATCTGAAAAGTCACGCAATTATCAACAGTCCAGCAAGATAATAATTCTTGTAAAGAATGGAAATCAGGCTCTACGTTCTAAACTCTACTTTGTGTAATTGTTCTACCAACTGCAGGCACATAACAATTCCATTACTAACACTAAAAAATTATGACTAGAAACTTGTAATTTTTCACTATCAAAAACATTCACAGGACATCTCGCATTTATTGGCAATTGCCAAAACATATATAACAAAACACCAGCCCACGAGGAAAAAAATGGCATCACAGGCATGTGACACTTGCTCAAGATTAAATGCATCATAAGCAGAGGCACTTGCTCAGTATCAATATATATGTAGATCTCCTACCTACATATCCTCAGTTACTAATAATAATATTGCCTAAATAAAATATCTTCTTCTTATTCTTTAGTGCTCAATACACAGACCAATCTGCATGCAGTTTACCTCCAAACAATTATTCAAACCACTAGTGAACTGTTATATCTGAACTGCTATATTACTGCAATATCTGAACTGCAGTTCACTAGTGAATTGCTTTTACATAAACTAAAATTTAATATTTCATAGCAGTAACAAATGCTTTTAATGTTTCATATAGCAGTAACAAATGCATATATCTGAACTCGCTTATTACATACTCACATTTAATTTTTAAATGGATCACAGCAGTAACAAATATATTTGGACTAGCATAAAGGCAGAGCATACGGTAGCTAGGACTAGGACTGCACGAGGCAAGATGCATCATATGACTAAGCATCCATGATTAACCTAAAACTTTTACCCAAACCAGATCTCAAATCGTGAACCAGATATACCTGCAAGGATAAGGATCCAAATAGGACTAAAGTTACACGCTGGTTGACTGCTAGCTTCTTCCTGTCTGCTAGTTCATGCGTGTTGATTTCTTCACTCAGCCCAAACATCCTCCTCTCCTGTAGAAGCTGCACACGCTTCTTCGGATAAGCAGTAAGGAGGGGATTCAAATCTATTACAAATCGTAAGTCCCAAAATCCCCAAAACCGAACCCTAAGGAGGATGGGCTGAGAAGTACCTGGGATCTCCATGGCGGCCGCGTGATCTGGAAGGACCGTAGGAGGGCGGGAAGGCGTGTTCTTGCCGCCGAGCGTCTTCTTCCCTGGCGCCATTGTCTTGCTCGTGGGAGGGAGGCAAGGGGTTGCTGCAAGATCTGGAAGGACCAAAGGAGGGCGGCAAGGCGTGTTCTTGCCGCCGAGCGTCTTCTTCCCTGGCGCCATCGTCTTACTCCTAGGAGGGAGGCAAGGGGTGGCCATGGTTCTGGAAGCCGAGAGAGGGAGGGAGGCAAGGGGCGGCCGGCGGCTGTGGAGATGTGGGAGTGGGGAATGACTTTAGGGTTAGCTTCGCCTATGTATATGTGTGGCACTCGGTTGAGTTAAAGTTCGAAATTGGCCTCACATGAGATAAGTTAGTTGTACAGTTGGTATGGGTAGAAATGACTTTTTATGGAAACAGTGGTGCGGCAAGCATTTTGCTTTCGCGGGCGCATGTGGGATCCGAAATTTGGTGCAGCGGGAAGGAAGTTTGTGCCAGGGTCGGCTGCAGCCGCTACGGCTGTTGCTACAGTAAATTGTGAGGAAGAAAAAGCTGCAGCCACAGCCGCTGCTGCGATAGCTTTTTCTCCCCCTCACATGTTACTGTAGCTGCAGCTGCTGCGGCTTTTTCTTTATATCATTTAGAAAATCTTTATACCATTATTTGAGACCCTAAACAAATTCAAATTGAAAAGTTGTAAAGTACAAAATTTTATAACTTTTCGAGATCTACAACTTTGATTTTGATCATTTCTCCATCCAAGGCCGTTTGAAAATTTTAAATTTTAAATGTGAAAAAATGCCGACATAATTTTCCTTGGACAAATGATTTCAAATGAAAAAGTTATCAACTACAAAGTTGCATAACTTTTCGATATCTACAACTTTTATTTTGGTCATTTCTTTATTCAAGATACTTTAAAAAAATCGAATTTCAAATGTGAGAATTCAAACATAATTTTCGTTGGATACACGATTCCAAAAGAAAAGGTTGTCAACTACAATGTTGCATAAATTTTCGATATCTACAACTTTTGTTTTGGTCGCTTTTTCATCCAAGATACTTAACTACAACTACACACTCACTTGTGACTAGAATATATGGACTCATTTAGTATTAACTTCTATGAAATCTTGTGAAACCAATATATTTTATGACAATTAACTATTGTCACGATCTATCATCACAAATCCCATGCATACTGATATTATGACGATGTTTATGACAAAGACATAGCTTGGTCATAAACAGTTGTCATCGTGTGAATAGTCGTCATAAACAGAGGTTGTTTATGACAGATAGGTGTTCTGTCATCTAGCAATCGTCACAGAAGCCCAGATTTCTTGTAGTGCCAGGACCGGCGCCACATCCCATGCCTTTGCCTAGATCTGGATCTGCATGGGAGCGCCGAAGGGAAGTGAATCGGTGAGGGAGGGGGCGGAGGGAAGGGGATCGGTGTTGTAGTGCACAAGGGTGGGACGGAGGATGGGGATGCCCTAGGTTTCTGGAGGCAGCGTTTTTATTCCAAGCCGTTGTGAATCTCGGTCGTTCGTGTTATAATCTAATGAACAACAATGAAGCGGAGTATCATTTGGGCTGAGGTGGGCTGCATCTGTGATATGGGCTTCATTTCTGGGCCGAATAGTGTGCGATGGTTAATTATATGTAATCATTTGTGTTTTTTTTTCTAATTTTCAAGTAATTAAGTAAAAAGTAAACACTCTAATCCAATTGTATTCGTATACCCAAAATACTTTTTAAATAAAATAGAGTACATATATGTCCCTTTGTAGTAGTTTCACAAATTTTAGAACTGATTTACTATTTTCTATAGTTTAAATGAATTTCTGCGCGCTTTTGTAAAGTCACTATAATTTCAACTACGTGTCCTATCTAACAATGTCCAAAATATTAGAAAATAATATATGTAAGACGACATGTCTATTTGATCTCACATCCTGAAAATCGATGGCAAACTAAGTGTTTTGATAAACATTACTCAAACTACTATTTTGGTGACTCCGACGAAAAAATCAATAATATCATAAAGTGGTCTAAAAATTCTAAGAATTGGCATGGGCTCATAATGTGGGTGTATAAGCTTCCCATAAAAATTTTAAATCATTTTGACAAAGTGAGACTATACGTTGTTCACAAATGGATATATCTCTCACAGAGCTATGTGAAAAAAGTACCTTGCTTGTCACAGCCATAGCTACGAAGGTTACAATGTTGTAAAAATCGAAAAAATCAAAGGAAATCAAAGAGCATCCAGGAACAAACCTTGCAGAAATGGATCGAGACAAAGGATTCCAGTGCCATGGCAAATCCTGGTATTCAAAAGTTTTTCATTTGAGGTCATTTAGTGCCTCGTGTGACCAAGTTTGACCAAGTCACATCTTGGATTTTTTAAACATGTGACTAGAGTTTACTAAAACTTTCTCAAATGGAAACATAAACTATATAGAAAATGTAGACCTTGATGAGTTCTAACACCTTTGTATTCAGAAGTTTTTCATCTGGGGTCATTTAGTGCCTCATTTGACCAAGTTTGACCAAGTCAAATCTTGGATTTTTAAAAAACGACACTTTAACTGAACCCTAGATGGTCTTAAATACAAAAGTCATGAATACAAAGTATGTCAAACTCATCGAGATCTACATTTAGTGTAATGGTCAACTTTTCATTTGACAAAGTTTGAACCACTGAAATTTTGAATTTTGAATTTTTCACAGCTACATGCCAGTTTTCGAAACCCTAGATGGTCTCAACTCGAAAAGTCATGAATACCAAGATTGGTCCACTCATCAAGATCTACATTTGATACACAGACCATTTTTGCATTTGACAAAGTGTTAGGAAAGTGTAGTTGTAAATCCACATGTCTCGCACATAGTTTCTTAAAGTCTACGTGAGATTTAAGATTTTGTGACTAGTGTTTACCAACACTTTCTTAAATGCAAAAATGGTCTATGTATCAAATGTAGACCTTGATGAGTTCTAACATCTTTGTATTTAAAAATTTTTCATCTGGGGTCATTTAGTGCCTCATTTGACCTCCTCATGTGATCACATGTGGAAATGTCCGGAGATGTCTGGGTTTTAGGCATCCGATGTCGCTAATTGCTCGAAACCTTCTCAATTTTTTATCATAGCTTGTACATGCTATAACACGACGCCCAGTCAAGTTTCATGATTTTCGGACTTCGTTTGGATTTTATATAATTTAAATACACTTTTCCCGCAAGTTGTTCGCGATGGTACGGCGACAAGATGGTTGACATTTCATGTGGCTTCCTGGAAGCGGACTCAACATACACCAAATAACATGAATATGATTTTTTGAATCACCATATTCCATTATTTCATGCACCTGCAGTTCAAATCGGAAGTGTGCAAAAATTCAAAGAAATGAAAAAAACTAACGAAATATACCAAACAAAGTCAAAATTGTCCCAAATTTGAACAAAGAGTTTGAAATGATGTGGGAAGGCATCACAAAAAAACTGGGGCAAAAAAACAAAAAAAATAAAAATTCTTCCCCGAGTGCCAAATTCTGACACTCGGGGAAGAGGCCTCTTCCCCGAGTGTCAGGAGCAGGCACTCGGGGAAGAGGCCTCTTCCGAGTGCCAAATTCTGACACTCGGGGAAGCTTAAAAAAAAGAAAAAATGTAACGGCGTGCGAAGGCAGACCGTCATGTATAATTTTCTTCCCCGAGTGCCTCTCTTCCCCGAGTGCAACACTCGGGGAAGAGGACTTTCCCCGAGTGTCATTCTTCCCCGAATGCCTATAAATCTGGGGCACTCGGGGAAGCCTCTCTTCCCCGAGTGCATTTCTTCTCCGAGTGCAACACTCGGGGAAGAGCTAGTTCCCGGAGTGCACGTTTTTTGGCACTCGGGGAAGCCACAGACACTCGGGAAATTTCAGTTCTCCTGTGGTGCGAGTTAGCATCCCTACGCACCGAAACAACTCGGAAATCAACAAAACTCCTACCTAGCTCTGTAATATCGAAACACAGACCACCAATAGATGACCTTGTAGCCTCATCCCCATTTAGCAGTGCCATAAGACTACAGCAGTCAACCTCAAGGATGACTTTGTCATAGCCGTTCTCCACCGCTAGCTCTAGTCCTTCCTTAGCCGTCATCGCTTCTGCGGTCAGGACATCAGGCACGTCATCAAACCACCTTGCAGCGGCAGCCTTCACAGCACCTCTATGGTCGCAAATCACCACACCACTGCTGCTCTAAAACTCTGCCGCATCAAAGCCAGCATCAGAATTCACCTTCACCCATCCCTCATCTGGGCATCTCCATTTCTCCGGTGTCCTGACCAGCTTAGGTACCAGCCTTCACAGCACCTCTATGGTCGCAAATCACCACACCACTGCTGCTCTAAAACTCTGCAGCATCAAAGCCAGCATCAGAATTCACCTTCACCCATCCCTCATCTGGGCATCTCCATTTCTCCGGTGTCCTGACCAGCTTAGGTACTTTCAGCACCTTCAGTGAGGCAAGTTCCTCCAACATGTTGGAGATGAAGCGCACGGCTGCTCCAGGCTCCCAGACTTTGCGCCCATTACGTTTAGCATTCTGTCCTGACCAAAGCGTCCACGCACCACAGACCACCAGCGCAGCAGTCTTGGAGTTACAGACCTCCGGCTTGAGAACATCAGCTGCCCATGTAGTGGGGTGGAAATTTGGAATTGTTACACCCTCAACCTTCTTGACTTCTGTCCAAAATCTTCTTGAAATCGGACACTGGAGCGCCACATGATACAAGGATTCCTCTGGGTCTCCGCATGCCTCACAGAAAATTTCCCTAGCAACATGGCGCCGCTTCAGCTCAGCCTTTGATGGAAGAGAATTGTGCAGTACCCGCCACCAGGAGACACGGACTTTAGGTGGAACGTCCAACTTCCAGACCGTGCTCCAATGACGCTGATCCCCGGATGAGCTAGTTTCCTCGGACACTGCCATGGCCGTAGCTGTTTGCTCTTCCTTCAGAAGCCTAAAAGCTGAACGCACAGAGTAATGACCATGCCTTTCAAAGGCCCACGCCCGCACATCAGACACCATGGAGTTGCTGGGCTTGACCCTCAGAATTTCTGCCGCCTCCAGTGCCATAAAGGACATGCGTACATGCTTCTCATCCCAAACACGAGTACCTGGGATAAAAAGTTCATGCACCCGGGCCTCGTTTAGATGGGAAAAAATTTCAACCCGATGAATAGTACCATTTTCGTCTTATTTGACAAATATTGTCCAATCATGGACCAACTAGGCTCAAAAGATTCATCTCGTAATTTCCAACTAAACTGTGTAATTAGTTATTTTTTTACCTACATTTAATACTCCATGCAAGCGGCTAAAAATTGATGTGATGGAGAGAGAGTAAAAAAACTTGGAATTTGGATGTAATCTAAACAAGGCCCCGGTTAACATTAGCTGTTGGCAGACGAGCCACAGGCCTAATCCCAACCTGGAACAGCAAGTCGCCATGAAGCAAACCGATGCGCGAGTCGCCGGTTTTTGAAGTGCCTGATGGTCGGCGACTCGGCGTGGTAGGACCAAACGCCTATACTTGAGGGTCGGCGTGGGATAACCACACGCCGAGGTCTCGTGGGGACAGGCCACGTTGGCTCTGAGTTGGCAGGCTTCGGCGCAGTCTGACACAACACCGAAGACCTCAGCGTTTTATTATTTAACGCCAAGCTTTTGTCTATTTTTGCAAAAAGTTTTCTAAGGAGTCTATTTATAGAAATAGTTTTTAGAAGGGACTAAAATGCAAAAATTTCACGCACACTCCCTAGTAGCCCCTCCCGTGGCCTCGCTGAATAAGCTGCATGCTTAGCACCGCCCTTTGTGCAGACCGCACCTAAGCTCCCGCAACAACCATCAGGTGCGGATCTACGGTATATCATCGGGGTCCGCTAATCCCGATAACTTTTAGCTAATCCTCTATATATTAGGCTCTTGTTCAGTCATAATTCCCAATAAAACATCATATCACAGTAGCTTCTTTGACGTTGACCCTGGTGCCAGTCATGTTGTTCGCCTTGCCCATCGCTCATGCCGGCCATGCCCACACCACTTTTGTCGCACCAAGCTCGCCTCGTGTCATCCATAAACAAGGAGAGAGAGATGTGTGGGGAAAATATGAGGGGGGAGAAGATGAGGGGGGATACAATTTCTAGATGGAGTTTCTTAATGATATGGAAACTATAGAAACTATATTTATAGTTGCAGGTTAGGACTGCCCTGAAGATACCAATACTGATAAACTTATTATTTAATATTAGTAGCAGGCTTGCCAGCAAGTTCTAAACTCACTAAGTTACATTAGAATATTACAATGGGGCTCCTCACAACTTGCTTCCCAAACACCCAAGTGAAGCTTCCCTCCGCATGCTTAATTTTATTGGCATCCCAACTTAAACTCACAACAAATGTTTTCACCTCTTTCGCCTTGGTAAATTCTAGCTTATTTGGTGAAATCGATGCTGTCACTCCCTTCGGCATATCAATCTCCACATTGTAGGTTGAACTTGCCTCGCCTACATTGGTGACCGTCCGATTCACCACAAGTTTGCCAAGTTTCGCATTGACCGCAATTGAAGGATAGTTCAGCTCAGCTTCGGTGATTTTTCTTCCTTTCCTACAGGCATCCTTCTGATGTGTGACTGTCTCAACTTCAGAATCTGTGTAGCCAAGTCCACATAGGTACAAAATATATTGCTCCTCGTTAGTGTCATAGATTAGACCTGGATTGATAGCTCGAGAAGGGTTAACATGCCCAGCACCTATGCTGAAATGACCAGCTGGACTGAATTTTTCATCTAGGATCGGCTTCTTGTTACCATCTACTGTGTAGGCTGTTGTCATGATTGCTGATTTGATTGCAGCAGGTGACCAATCCGGATGAACACTCTTGATAATAGCTGCGATTCCACTGAGGTGAGGTGCAGACATTGATGTTCCAGAAATGGAATTGAACTTCATATAATGTGCATTTGTTGGTGGTCCAACTTTGAATGGCCAAGCTGCGATGACATTCACTCCTGGTCCAATGATGTCAGGCTTAAGAATACCAGGGCTTGCTGTGCTTGGACCACGAGAAGAGAAGAAAGCAACTACAGGAGCTGGAGTAGTTCCCAATGATGTTCCCTCGTAGACAATTGAGGCTGTTGGCTTGTTGCTAGAGTTCTTAGCATACTCTCTAATGACAGCAGCATCTATGGGATTCACATAAGATGCTGGTAGGACATGTGGTTCAGAAAAAGTATTGTGCCCACTCACTTGTTTTCCAAATACTATCATCCCAGCTCCGCCAGCTTCCCGGACAGTTTTTCCAATTCGGATACCAGAGCTACCAGAACCATCAAGATCACAAGCAACAATCTTCCCTTTAACATTCCCAGAATCTAGCTTATACGCTAGTGGCAAAGAAACAAGGTTAGAGGGTTGGTAGGCTGACTCACCAACGAATGAGCGGCCATCACCTAGCTTGACAATAGCTTTCATTTGTCGGTCCATTGTACTCGCACCAACCGTTAGGACCCAAGGCTCCTCGTTGCTTAGGGTGCCAGATGATGGACCTGAATTTCCTGCAGAACAACTGACAAATATCCCTTTCCGCATGGCAGAAAATGTGCCAATTGCCAGTAATTCTTGATGGAATGGTCGTGACCGACCACGACCACCAAGTGATATAGACAATATGTCAACACCATCAGAAATTGCTGCATCTAGCCCAGCCACTATATCTGAGTTCCAACATCCGAATTCGCTGCACACTCGATACATAGCAAGGTGTGCATGTGGGGCCATGCCAGCCGCGGTACCATTTCCATTGCCAAGCACACTTGCACCTTCTACGAATTGTCCGGCAGCTGTGCTTGCAGTGTGTGTACCATGGCCAACATTATCCACAGGAGGCACATGACCTCTAGAAAATGATCTGCCGCCAATCAACTTTTTGTTGCATTTGGCATCTCCAAAGTCACAAGAACCGCGCCACTTTGCTGGCGGTGGCTTCATTCCATCATCATGAAACGAGGGATGTGACATGTCTATCCCTGTATCTAGTAAGCCTATGATGCTTCCCTCACCCATTCCTATGTTATTCCAAGCTCCTCCATCGGACCTTAGCCCTAGGAATTCAGGTGTATGGGTTGTCAAGAGTGGTATAAGGTAATCCTCGTATACATTAAGGACCCCATCTCTTTTTGTAATGTACTCTACCTCAACTTTCGTGAGGTTCACAGCAAAGCCGATAATGGCTTCTCTATAGGTATAGATGAATGGTGTATGAGGCCTAGATGCACTCATCGATGATGGTGGGAGGAATGATCTATACCATGTCTCAAGGTTTGAAGAGCTCATGTCAGGGGAAAAGTTTGGTGGAGGGCGCACACGCACAATATATGTCCGTCGGATAGAAATTTCAGAATTCACATGGGTCGGTGTGGTGTAGACTAGAAGGCCTGCAAGAACAAGCACTGCCAATGGGAGTCTTAGATTAAGATCCATGGCTGGCCAAAAGCTAGAAACTAGATGTGAGGAATGTGTCCATAGGTCTTTGCTACTGACCTATTTATAGAAAATTTAAAGCATCAATATGTGTTCCACTTAATAATTTCAATCATTTTAGTATCTTTGAATTTTTTCTTAACAATAATGGTTGCAGATATTTTTCTATTAAGAATGATGGTTATGGATATAGTTGGAACTTATTTTTATTCCATAGCTTCTAACATAATCTGGCCATATATTTTTCTAATATATGGATACTGTTGATGTATTATAGTGTTTCGTATTAGAGAAATATATTTTTGGATATCATTTTACTAATACAATGGCTACTAGAAAGATTTATTTTCTTTTGTTCCTGCTTAAAATATGCTCATATTTATTACTACAGGAAGACTTTTAGTATATTTGACATTACTGATATCATTTATAACTATATATGCATTTCAGCATTACCTATTTCATATCCTTGGAAGTTGTAATAATATTTATCACAGGAAATAGTTTCATTAATAATGTTATGACCATGGATTCATATGGCATTGGTTCTAGAACTATAATTGATGTTAAAATAGATTTATCACTTAACACAGAGTATGCATTAGTGCATTGGATTGCTATGCAATTAATTTGAATATTTATCAGAAAAGATATACACAGGTGGATTCTTTTGCATCCTTTTACCATTCAAGCTATTTACGCCTTTGAAATTAACATGGCAATTAAAACATAACTATATGAAAATGAACACATAGTTATTAAACACAACAAAATATGTATTATCATCATGTGTCTTGTTGAATTTTTTTTGTAATGTAGAGTTTTTAAAGCATCAATATGTGTTCCACTTAATAATTTCAATTATTTTAGTATCTTTGAGTTTTTTCTTAACAATAATGGTTGCAGATATTTTCTATTAAAAATGATGGTTATGGATATAGTTGGAACTTATTTTTATTCCATAGCTTCTAACAACATTTGAGCATTTGTTACTAGAGATATATATATCTTTCTAATATATGGATCCTCTTGATGTATATATTATAATGTTTCGTATTAGAGAAATATATTTTTGGATATATCCTTTTACTAATACGATGACTACTAGAAAGATTTGTTTTGTTTTGTTCCTGCTTAAAAGTAGTAATGCTCACATTTATTACTATAGGAAGACTTAGTAGATTTGACATTAATGTTAGCATTTATAACTATACATGCATTTCAACATTGCCTATTCCATATCCTTCTTGAAAGTTGTAATATCTATCACAGGAGATAGTTTCATTAATAATGTTATGACCATGGATTCATATGTTAAAATAGTTTTATCACTTAACACAAAGTATGCATCGATGCATTGGATTACTATGCAATTAATTTTAATATTTATCAAAAAAAGATATACATAGGTGGATTCTTTTGCATCCTTTTATAATTCAAGCTATTTTTATTGAATGTCTTTGAAATTAATGTAACAGAACCGACCAATTATACGAAATTAAGTGAGAAAATAACCTGCCAGAGCAGATGATTTAGCGAACTTAAACCTGTATAACCCGGTAGTCCGTGAAATCACGAAGGATTTCAAACCAACTCACATACCAGCCAAGATCGTAATAAGTTTAGCGGTCACCATCACATATTACATAAAAAGTTCGCATCACAGATACATCGGAGTTTAAACATAGTTATTACAAACCGAGTTCAAATAGAAGTAGCGGAAGCGATTTTGTTCAAACCACACATACTCACACGAAGTTCAAGTACAGTGCCAGCTGATGATCATCTCCAACAAAAACATTAGACGAGACGTACGAAATGACTATGCCCATGGTTCTAAACATCACCCATCGCAGGATAAAGATAGTTGATACAGTAGCCGTAATACATCTGCCCATCTGCAATAAGTGGGAACAAAACCCTGAGTACGAGAAGGTACTCAGCTAGACTTACCCGACATAACCAAAAATAAAGTGACACCAAGGATTATGAAGGGCTTTATAGTAGGGTAGCTGCCTCATTTGTAAAAAGGCATTTTTAGCATTTCAAGAACCTTCCCAAAAGCATTATTGTCAAGTTAATTATTATTAACCTGTCGACTACATTTGCACCCATACTAGAGCAAGCATGTGATTAAGCAAATAATAATAACCAATGATCATTAACAACTTCCATAATGTCATATCCATTATAACTGTCCAAGTGTTCCATCAATATTACTACGATGAAGTAACTCAAGTCAAGTGTTCACTATCTAGTGAACGATGACGATTCAAATTGATTATTAACCAGCTGGTAATTTATTTCTTACACAAACCTCACTCACCTGCTAAAGTGAGGTATTGGTCACTGAGTCAACTATCTAGGAAAAATCTCGAGTTTACCAGGAACCACATGTAACTGGGGACCGCCCGACTATCTTTCGGTCTTATCATCACGCCCTCGTGTCCTACCACACCTGCTCTGGTACAGTGCGCTGCGTGCAATCCACTCGGCTCGAATAATCTTCCAGCTTCACGGTCGAAAGGTACGTTATTCGACCAGCTAAATGTAAGGCATGCGTTCAACATGACCCGAGGCCCAACAACGGTCGGTCCTTAATCGACACAGACGGAAAGCACTATGGTCCAAAACCCTGTAAGTCTCCGTCCGGTCTCAACTTCAAATTAACACTTAGTTATACCATGACTACATAGTTATCTGAGCAGATCCAGGTAACCACATATAGCTCGCAGGTGACAGGAAATCACCCGACTTTTACCGGTCTAAGCCAGCTAAGCATTGACTTAACTGCGGATACCAAGGTAACAAGGATATAGTATAACAAAAGTAAACAAGGTATAATGCAGCAACAGTTGCAAAACAACTCCTAAACGTAATGCATCAATTAAAGTAAAGCATTAATTAATAATTGCAAACCGGGGGAGAAAAATGCTCCGGGGCTTGCCTCTCTCGAAGGAGCTCGGGCGGTGATTGGGGCACTCCAGAAGATCCTCAATGTCCTCCTCGTCTGCTTCGATCACCTCTTGAGGCTGCACCTCGGGCTGCTCTTCTAGCTCCTCAGGTACTACGATCGGGCTCTCGGTTTGTGATCCTGTATGATGCAGGTGCGTAAGTGCTTATGCAAAAAAAGGTGCACTGGACGAAATAAACACAATGAATATGCTTGCATGTAAGTTAGAGGAGCATGTATTGCTTTCATGGGTAGAGTATAATACAAATCGCATACAAGGTAGTCAACATCATCCAAGAACATGTACTGAAGCACATGTCATCTACTACATTCTCTTCTACTACTAACATGCTAAATCAACACATCTCATTGAATGCTTCAAAGATACACCAAAGCTTTACTAGGTTCTTAATCATGTATAAAGCATTATGCAATTAAACCCTAATTAATACTAGGTTTGAATAGCAACATCTATTTTTACAGCATAGAAAAAATTTAGAAAATTACCATAGCACAGTACTACCCTAAGTAGACTACCATCAAAATTTCATGGCATTTGGATAAGTGAAATAGCCTACACAAAAATGACAAGCTAGGGCCTAAATATGAGCATTAAAAATACTTTGTATTATGAAAAGTATCAAACAACAGATTTAGTATTTTTCCTAGGTTCTACATAGTAAGTAATCAGTGTACAAAAATTATCACATGCATGTTTTATATAACTTTTGCCCTCTATCAAAAATAACAAAAATAAGCCATTATAGGCACTTGAACTACACCTTTAAATTTTTCTATAGAACATGCATGGCACATATTTTTCTTAGAAAGTACAGTACACAAGAAGATTAACAAAATTGGAACCATAATTTTCTGAGCTTTCTATGATTTATTATGCATTTCTCAAGAAAACAACAATTTCAATGATTAAATAAAAACTCTACAGAAAAGTGTCACAAATTTAATATGCAATATTTTTACATCATAGATCTGGTCCTAAGAAGTCTACCAAAATTTGTTTCACCATTTTTGGAGCCATGAATCTCAAGATATGAATTTTTGAAGCCTTTTATCATTTTTTGGAAAAACATTTTCTAAATCCTTTTTGAATCCGACTGCTCAAACGCTACACACACCCCAGATCTGTACCCAGAGACCACACACGAGACCGACAGGCGGGTCCCGCGTCAGACAGGCCCCACCTGGCAGCCACATAGGATAGGGGGGCGGCGGACTGCCGAGATCTCGCCGACGGCTAGGTCTCCGGCCAAACGGTGACCACCACCATGCTCTATGGCCCAAGGCGGACCCAGCAGTGCCTCGAGCGCGGTCAAAGGAGCACCGAGGCCAGCTCACCGACGTGGGCGTGCCTCCGGCCACGGCGTGGCGCGGGGAGTGGCGTCCGAGCACCGGGAGGTCGAGAGGGCCCGAATGCACGCGAAAACGGGGCGAGAAGAGAAGCGGAAAGGCAAGGTTCACTGAGCGGAGATCTCCGGCAAGGAGCGCTCAACTCCGGTGAGCAATGCCCGACGGAGGAGACCTTACCACGGAGAGCTGGTGCAAGCACAGGCTGCGCGGTGGCAAGGCGGAACCGTAGGGGTGATGTAGTGGTCGGTGGCGAGCTACGGTGGTCGGGAGAGCCAACTCCGGCGAGGCGCCTCGGCGCGCGGTGGCGGTGAGCGGCGCGTGCACTGTTGCTGCGTTGCGGTTGTCGGGAGCGGAGGGAGAGAGAGAGCGGGTGAGTGGAGTGGGCGCGCTCGGACAGGCGTTTTGAAGGCGAGCTGGAGGCACCGCGCGGCGAGCTCGCCGGCGCATGGTCGCCACGCGACGAGCGCGGCCTGCCGCGGTCGGGCGACGCGCGCGGGCGCGTGAGAGCGGGAGGGGGAGAAGGAGGCCGAACGGGCCGGGCCGAGGCAGCGGCGCGGCGCGGGAGCGGACGCGGGCGTGCGCGGGGAGCTGGGTCGGCTTTCAGCATCGTGTCGAAAACGAGGCGCCGGCCCATGAAGGAGAAAACGAGTTTTTCTTTTTATTTTTCAATTCTTTTTCAAGATTTTCAAAATGCAGCAGCTTTAAACCAATTTTTGAGCAAGGAAATAGAATTTTCTGGAAATGGCCCAAAAATAAAAGTTGCTTAGAATTTAATTCTCTACAAATTTTATTAAGGGACCAACTCAGAATTCCAAACAGATTTTGAATTGGAAAGTAAAAGCTAAATAAGGAGGATTTTTGACCATTTTTCAATAACATTTTAAAGAGCAAAATTTGACAAAACTTTGAATACCAAAGTTGCTCCAAAAATTGTGCTAAATAATTCTAGATGATTTACAATTTTAGCCAAACATGTTTTCTTAGCCTAGCAAGCATAACTAGGGCAAAATAGAGCTAAACAAGAATATGCAACATTCATGTTTCACGAGCATGTTTCATATGTTTCAAAGCATTGTTTCCATTATTATTTACATGGTTAGACATGTATGGTTATGATGCTTGATGGTGCATAATATGCATGATTTGCAGTGCCTAAATGCTTGCGTAACACCGGGGTGTTACAATTAACATGGCAATTAAAATTATAACTATCTGAATTGAACACATAGTTATTAAACACAACAAAATATGTATTATCATCATCATGTGTCTTGTTGGATTTTTTTGTAATGTAGAGTTCTTAAGCCACCGCAAATATCTAATTTAGTAATAGTGTACTATGACTATTTTTTGTTTTATTTGTTCTTATAACTAACTAGTACTTACAAATGTAGGTCGACTTTGCTTTTTAATAAATTCAACATCACTATTGGTATTTATAACTACATAAAACTAGATGATACCCCACTCGTTGCTGTGGGAATTTTATGTAGAGATCTGTAAATAGTTCTTCTAGATTGGTGTAGAAGTCTCAACAATTATGGTGTAACTAATTTCAAAGTGAGTGTATATAAGAAAAATATAATATTGGTTTTCTATGATATGGAAATAAACAAAATCCATCTAGAAAGAGATAAGTCATAGTCATGAAGATACATCGTTGGATCACCATGTTAGGAGTAATAATGAAATTTCTTATTGTAATAACCAAATATATTTCTAATTTTATATATGTTGTAGTAGAGGGAGTGTTACATGCATTGTTCACGATGTCCTGCATGTGGTGGGGAAAATCGGAAAAAAACACCATTAGTGTTCTCTCGTTGCGTTTGAAATGAAGTAATTAGAAAGCATGAGAGGCAACATGACTACTTACCATGGTGATCCTGGCGGTAGCGGCTTCGGCATGTCACCACCGGCAACATCGGCTCGACGGCATTCAATATAAGCGATCATCGTCGTCGACCGGCGGCAGCACCGACTGAGCACATTCCCCAAGCCAAGAAGCAGCACCTGCTGCTTCCCATGCATGGAGGAGCTTAGGACACAAAGGATTTGGAGATCCTGGGTGTGTTGCTGTAGTCCAAGACAGTGCTCGCTGATGTATTACTTGAGAATAATTAGCGGAAGGCTTGAGGTGCCTATATAGGGGTGTTTGTGACTCCTCCATAAACTCCATCGTGGAGCAACTCTATAAAAAATTAGAGTTTGTGGAGTACCTTTTCAGGTGCTCTCACAACTCCACTCATTTTTCTCGAACAGAGTACGTGGAGTTGAAATCGTTTGGCTAAAAAACATGGAGCAGAGCTAGAAATGTAGAGCAGAGCAGTCCCAAACACCCCATAGATAGGGTCATACCTATCATCAGACTCCATCAGCCTATTTGCTTGAGATTATCAGTCAAATCAGTCAGCTAGCCAGTAGTGTTTTTCTCTCAAAAAAACCAGCCAGCAGTACTTTCAGTTAGCCAGATCAGCCTATGCGAACAAGCTGATTCCATAGCCATAGCAGATCAATGGATGTCACTTAGGGCGTCCCCAACAACTGGCGAAGTCGTCGGCTGACTAGGACACAATCTGACGTGGCACGTAGAAATGGAGGAGAGAGAGCGAGCAAATCGGGCCTTGTTTAGATCCTAAATTTGGGATCCAAATTTTGCATAGTAAATATCCCGTCATGCTGTAGCAATTTTATTTTTATTTGGTAATAATTATCCAAATATTGATTAATTAGGCTTAAAATATTCGTCTCGCAAAGTATAACAAAACTATAAAATTAGTTTTTGATTTCATCTACATTTAGTACTCCATATATGTGCCGACATTTTGATGTGATGGAGAATCTTCTTTTTGCATAGTGGAATTTGGAGGTGAATTTGGGTATCTAAACAAGGCCTCCGTAGGCTATTTCACGTGCATCCAGAACATGTGTGAGCGGTTAATGCGGGTGATGGTCTGCTGAGTAAAAAGAGAATACAGAATATTAGTTTTTTAGCCTTCCGACTCCACGTCAGCTTAGCGATTTGACGAGCCTGTTGAGGACGGCCTTATATATTGGATCGGGAGTCTGGGATTTGGTCAGTGTTGTCGTCGCCAGATCAGAAGTTGAAACTCGATGTTGGATTGGAAGCCGTAGGGTCAAATTGATTGTTTAATTTACTGGCACCTGAGTTGATCAGTGTTGTCGCCAGATCAGAAGTTGAAACTCGATGTTGGATTGGAAGCCGTAGGGTCAAATTGATTGTTTAATTTAGGGCAGTCACAATGCAAGACTCTATCATAGAGTCCAAGACTATTTATTACACCTTATTTATGGTATTTTGCTGATGTGGCAACATATTTATTGAAGAATGAGGGAGAAAAAACAAGACTCCAAGTCTTATTTAGACTCTAAGTCCACAATATTCGAGGTAATAAATAGCTTTAGACTCTATGATAGAGTCTGCATTGTGAGTGCCCTTACTGGCACCTGAGTTGCTCATCCACTCGATACGTCATCATCAATGCGTTTCTACTCCGTTCTCTCTCTCTCCGCTTTCACGAAAGTTATTGGAAGGTCTCTTCGCATGGCTGAAACTATGGTGACTTTGGTCAGCCTCTTGACATTCCATAGATCGATCAGCGGCGCATGGGAAGGGAAGCTTTGGCTGTAACCCGGCAGTAACCTGTGGAGATGCTTCATGATGTAACACTTGAAATGCCCAGACTAAAGGAACTTGGTCTAGGATATTTTGGCAGGACGATAACAGCCTGTTTGTTTCGCTGGTTTATTGTGGCTAAAAGTACTATTCGCTGGTTTATTGTGAGAGAAAAACACTGCTGGATGGCTGCTGATTCTGCTGATAAGTCCAAACGAACAGGGAAAAAAGCCTAACGCTAGTTGGTTTGACAGGACTGGAGAGCTGGGTTCCAGGGGACCATGGTCATTTGTTGTCTTCACTGGAGAAGTTGACAATTTATAAATGCTCTCCTCTTGTGTCGGGATACTCTCTCGTGAGTCTGTTCATTCAGCACTCAATCCTGAGATGGTTGGAGACAGATGACTTAACTGGAGCCCTTGCTGAGCCCGTCTGCAGCATCCTCACATCCTCCCTCACCAGGCTAATCCTTGTTTGGAAGCCAAGAGGTGGAGCGCTTCACAAAGCAGCAAGAGGATGCCCTTGTGCTCCTCACCTCTCTCCAGTACCTCAATTTCAGTTGTTTTCACACTCTGCTGTGCCTCCCTGCTGGTCTGCACAGACTCAGCAACCTCAAGACTTTGGAAATCTTCAGTTGTGGTTCCCTCAGGTCGCTGCCTGAGGACGGTCTGCCTAGTTCACTCCAGGAGTTAATTGTCAGATCCACCTTCATCAACAAGGTTTGGAACTTTTTTAAAAGGGGCACGAACGAACTACGCATGGCATGCATAAATTACACCCGCGACCATCCCGGGATCAAGCTTCGAATGCGAATCTAATAGCGTTTTGGTTCAAGTTTCTGTAACGCAACCTGATTACAGCGGCAAGGAATCCTGTTTGTTTTCGTTTGGTTCGGGTGCGCTGCAAACAGGTATGGTGGAATCCCTTTACAGACCTGTACAAATCCAATCACATCCAGCTTTTTGCAAATCCTGTGCTCCTTAGATTACAGCATTTTGTGATTACGTTTGCAGTTCCGTCAACAAAACACTAAGTGCACAGTTTGGTTGGGGACGTAATGGAGTGGTGACGATTCCTATTTTGCCTGTCCATCATTCTGCAACTACTTGCACATCTGCAAACCACATCATGGCCATGGCTGGTGTCCTCTTCTGGAAGAAAAGTTTGGTAAGTATGACAAGTTAAATCTATTTTTTGTGCAGTCAAATGTCCTCAATTTTATGCATCTTTAAATGATTGGTTTTCCTACTTGTGGCTTCAGCCTTTCCACTTAGATTAATTTGATTGAGGATATATGCTCTGAATCTCCGTAAAAGTGTTTTCTCTTCAGTTAGAATTTGATGCGCGACATGGCTATATATATGAGTTGATTTCTTGACCCGGCAAGCTTACGAAATCCAGACAGAAAATAAACTCCAGCTTTTGAAACATGATAGATAAAGTTTTCGTTGTAAGAACATGCTCATTGTTGCAACAATGTTCATTATAGCATGATTTTCCTTCGGATTCAGAATAAATACACAGCTTTAGGAACTGATGGACTTAGGCAACAGTTCAGTGCAGAGAATTAGTAATACAGTTTTAGTTTTCCTTTTCCCGTTGTGAGTTCTGATGACTATATATGACTGCCATTTCTATTTTTGTTTGCTTCTTTTTACCCAACGGAATATTTATCATTTACTTTTCTTCTGCAGAAACAACTTTATTTATTTAATGCTCTAGTAGCTTTCAAGACATAACTCACACCTGCATTTCTCAACGAGGCATCAGTGTTTGGCTACTTTCCAGGCTCAGGCTTAGGGGAGCAAAAGAGCTTGGCATAACTGTCAAATCAGCAGCCACAAAACAAATTAACCAAAGCAAAATGGCAAGTGAGAAGAGATTCATCAGTCTGGCAGTTGCAGTCAAATGAGAGTGATATAAGTTATGCACAGTATTTGACATGCAAAATATCTTGAAAATTGGTTCAGAGGGAAGAAATGGTTTGAAAGAATTATCTCCTTTCAGAGTTGCACTTTCAGTAATAAAGAGTAAAGACAATAGAGTGGTTTCATGAAATTTCCTCAGTTGGCAGTTCCGGGATACTGCAGTGGTTCAAGGAATTTTCTCAGTTGGCAGGTTCAGGACAGTGCGACTTGCTGATGACTGATGACAGTGTTCATTGGGTCTGAGAACAGAGAGATTATATGGTATTGGTACTTAATGCTTCCATGGAAGTCTTTTATGGTATTGGCATTTCCATTCACCAAGGATAGGATGCTATATGGTGGTCATGATGCTTGTATGCTTTCCAAGTGTGATCACAAAAAACTCCATTGTACATATGTGCGGATGTACCTACCATTACTAATAATGCAAGATATAAAAACGGACCGTGTTGTCATTGTGCACTGAACTTTGAATTCTTGTGGCTTTTCTATCGCCTGAATCATTCATGCAATATTGCCTAACAAGGAGTAATAAATATGCAAGAATGCCCCATATCTTGACATGGAGTCAATTTAGATTTTTCGCTACTACTAAAAGCATGCACATTCCCACTAGAAGTTTGCATCACTTATATGTGTTCTTTATATGTAAGTTACCCCAAGTTATTGTTTCATGTTATTTCTAAAAAACTTGCGTAATCAGGAGAACAAAGACAAAAAATGAAGCACCATAAATTTGCCTACATAACATACATAATGCCACAAGGATCCACGTTCATTTCATATGTGACTTGTGAGCCCAGTGCTTCTATAAAGAATCACCTTTCAAGAAATTGAATGTCAAAATTTGACATCTGACTCTTTTATTCTAAATGGAGCAAGTTTTTTTGTTTACCGTCCATACTATCGAAAAGGTCATATAGGAGGAAACATATATATTGGCCCCGGTAGATTATTTTTTCTTCTGCTGGGGTATGTAAACCAAATGAACCATTGTGCATGACTCGGTCCCACATCTTATTCTGCCTCCGAAGTGAGCATAATGGAAGTGCCTACATACCGTGGGTTAGCGTGACTTCAATCTGAACAAGAACAATTACTATTTGTTTGCTATAATGTGATATCTCATATAGAGAATAAATAAACATAATTATTGGTCAAAATAATTACTACTACTATTTGTTATCTATAATGTGACATACTATCATATAAAGAACAAATAAACATAGTTATTGGTTATCAGTAGGGTCCGATGAGAAAGACAATATCATTGAATCTAATGACATTCGAGGAAAAATTCACATAGATGTGTTTTTATAATATATCTCACACTAGATAGGTTCAGGTTTTTTTGGTCACAAGAATCCTGTATGGGCTAGTGCTTAGAGTTAGTACCATACATGATAAGCAATACACGCCCCGTATTCGTATCCAATAGAATATCTAAAAATACCCTATAATAAATTAGTAAATTGAGTGCTTTTATTTTTGCACTTTTATATTTAATTTCATGAAAGAACTTTACTCTTGCCTGCCTGCGCACCCGACAGCACCCTCACTTTCTACCTTATCTTCTTCCTCCATGTTCTTTCTCCTCCCCACCCCCGTCTCCTCCCTAAGGGCAGTCCCAATGAAAGAAACTAGTAGTTTCTATAACATAGGATACTGTACCAAAAAAGTACTGCTTTTCAACCCATAGTTTCTATGAGTAATAATTATTTTCTCTTTCTCCTCCCAACTCTATCTTCTTCCTCCAATGGGAGTGCGACACGAGCTCCCTAGAAACTGGTGGTTTCTCCCCAATGATAATTTCATGGTTTCTTGGTGCATTGGGTCAAGAGTAGACCTGATTTCTTCATGAAGAAACCATTTCTATGATTTTTGCTCTCTTTCTTCATTAATTACGTTGCCATGTCAGCATTTTGCCTACGTGGCAAGTCATTTAATGAGGATAGAAACCATCATCGATGCACCATTGGGACTGCCCTAAAGATGGCAATTTCTACCCAAAACCCAAAACCCGATGGGTAATTACCTTATTAGGGCAAGAGTATGACTAATTTTTTTACCCATGGATAAATTAATGAGGAAAAAGCCTTACCCAACGGGTAAAACGGGTAAGGGTATGGGACTGCATTGCTCATACCCATTAACCCATGGGTAAATTAAACCCGATTCAGTATGTCTGAAATCATGGGTCAACATGTAATATGTGACGAACTCACTAATTTAGTACTATGTGTAGGTGTGGCCGTGTGGCTGTCATGTGGTGGAGACTTTGTAGTTCCTAGATGGTATGTTATACTGTATGTGAATTCATGAAATTGGTCGCTTGGTATTAGTAATGATGGATTTATCTATTACACTATTTGGTTAGGTGTTTATATAGCTTGTTTGTTTGATGAATTTATTATTGACTTGTGATGCTTTGGCTGAAACTGGGAGACTGCTATATTGATACATGTAATTTTGATTTGCAAACATCCTTGGAATCATGGGTAAGGATAACCCATAGGTACTTACCCACATGGGTAAGGGTATGGGAAAGAACTCTTACCCATGTATGGGTATGGGTAAATTAACAGGTAAAATATTTTTATGTGGGTAAGGATATGGACAGCACGTATCCGAAGAGTAATTACCCATTGCCATCTTTACTCCTCCCAGAGCGTGTTATGTTAGTCTATCAAGACACCTGTCGTGAAAGTGTTGGAATGAGTGGTCTCAATTGATTAGGCTAACCTTAGAAGGGTAGCTATATAGTGTAGCATACATGGGCCTCATGGGCCTAGCCACATGGGCCACAAACAGATACTCCAACACTCCCCCGCAGTCTGAACTACCGACGCAGCGGATTCAGACTGAACACCAGGAAAAGAAAATACACACAAGCCCCCCACAGACTCAACTAGCCACTGATGATGTTGAGGCTAGAGCGAAAGGCGGCGAAGGTCATCGATGGGAGGCCCTTGGTGAAAATGTCGGCGAACTGGGACGTCGTAGGTACATGTAGGACTCGCACCTCGCCGATGGCCACCCAATCACGGCGAAGTGAAGATCAATCTCTACATGCTTGGTCCGCTGGTGCTGCACGGGATTGATGGAGAGGTAGACTGCACTGACGTTGTCGCAGTAGACAAGCGTGCTCCGGAGAAGAGGGTTATGGAGCTCAGCCAGGAGCTGTCGGAGCCAAGAAGCCTCGGCCACGCCATTGGCCACGGCGCGGTACTCCGCCTCGGCACTGGAGCGGGAGACCACCTGCTGACGCTTGGACGACCAGGACACCAGGTTGCCGCCCAAGAAGACAGCTGTTGGGCATTCTTAACGTCACTACCAAAAGTAGACTTAGTTTTCTAATTCTGATAACGGCGCCAAAAATGCCAAACCTATCCCTCATGCCACTTAAGCCAAGTTGTTATCCCCAGCATGACACGAGAGACGCGGTATTGAAATATGCAATTGCTCATCAAGATAAATAATAAAAGGGATCTGCAAGCGCACAGATTAATACCGATGTAGCATTTTAACCGGGAAGTATTCCAGGTATCATTATTTATATTTTTACCACCGGGAAGGGATTTCTAAGTATCATGGTTGATAATGGAATGAGAATATGGAACTGAGTACACATCATTGCATGTATAACCGAGAGTATTTATCAATCTCTTTATACAGGTATAAATGTCATATTAAGTAAAGGTAAAGTGATAATGGTGACAAGATAATTAATCTGATCAGCTAGCCACATATAATAATGATAAGCATCTCAACAGATATTCTAGCAAGTCATTAGCATGGAATTAGGATGAACTACAAAGATATTCCCTAAGTTATTATTAACTATAAAGTCTAGCATATCATAGTTAGTGTAATTATACTTGGCAATCATGGTGAGAAAAGACTATATCCATGCATAGTGAATATTAGCAAGGAAGATGAAGAACATAGCAATCACTCCCCTGTAATAGTGTTGCTCTGCCTGCCCTATACACGAGAGGGGGACTATATAAGAATCAACGAAGCTGTCACTATCGCGAACTACCCCACAATCCGGCATATAGGGTGCAATCGCAGATAAATATGGTATAGACACCACGTCTACACAATAATTATCATTCACCCACTGTACACATGGATAAACGCTATACGATCC
This sequence comes from Saccharum hybrid cultivar R570, assembly GCA_038087645.1. NCBI lineage: Eukaryota > Viridiplantae > Streptophyta > Magnoliopsida > Poales > Poaceae > Saccharum > Saccharum hybrid cultivar. The sequence continues at coordinate 7,163,670 of JAQSUU010000493.1, read as the reverse complement.
TAGGCATGTATATAATTCTAATCTAACTAAGCCAAGCATATAACTATGATAAACTAAGAACAATATAATTGCAAATATAATCAAGTAGAGCAAAGTCATAATCAATATATTGAAATAGAACAAAGTCATATTCATAATATTGAAGAACAATGATGAACAATTGAAGAACAAGAGAGGAATTACCAAGAATCCTCTTGACAGATCCGGGAACCAATCGAAGATTGACTCCTTCTAGTTCTAATCCTATGTAGCTATGTTAACTAGAGATCTAGTTGATATGGTGGCTCTAGGGCTTGATCAGAGGCTCTCCTCCTGAATTAGGGTTTGAAGTATGAGACGAGGGCCTCCCCTCCAGGGTCAGGGGCCTTGCTTATATAGCCCTTTCGGATGAATCTGGGCCGTCGGATCAAACCGACATTGAACGGACGGTTTTCCTTGATCCTCTAGGTCGGTGGAGCATAATCCTCGAGGCGGAGCCTGATTGGCTGAGCCAGCAGGGCGGGCGCCCTAGGGACTAGGGCGGGCGCCCTGTCCCCGGCTCTGTTACGCCTCCCGTTCGTTCTCGTGGCTTCTGGACTCTTCTAGATGTAAGATAATTACGTGTTCGGTTAATATCCCGTCATTAATCCGACATATGGGCCTTTCTTCCGTATTTGCTGATAACCCCCTGCAGAAATAGATAAACAGCAAAACTAGTGGAATTCTGTCAGATAAAACCCTAAGTCTAGGTGTTGGTATCATTTGGATCCTTTTCTCTATTTATTTGATAGTTATAATTGATACTTAAGGACCGTCAACAAACTCCCCCAAGCTTACCTCTTGCTCGTCCCTGAGCAAGGAGAGACTCAGTAGTTGCTGAAATGCCTTTAAATTTTGACGGTACACATGATTTCAAATAGAGTCTCATCTCTGAGTTAAAGTAAACTGTCAAGACTTAAAACTTACTCATTATACCTTTCACCATGGGGCTTGCAACCGTCACCTTTGTCTTGAGCGGTTAAAAGATAGAACAGTCTAGTCAAGCGCCATGTCTCTTATTCTTGATTAGCTATAGCTCTTGGAGTTTTTTGTAGATTTTCAAATAAAACTCAGAGATTCCTTGTATGACTCTCTCAGGTCTCTCTTTTGTGGTATTTCTGGATCCTCACCAAGGCAGTAATGATGTCTGCCTTCTCTCAAAGCAAAGTATGTAGTATTTGTGGTATAAGGCAGAGTGACATTGCCTTCTCTCTCATCCTATTCTAATAAGGCTTTTGATATCTGGAGCTCATCGGTGGGAGATAAAGTATACATACTTACAAGACATTTATTGCATAGTCAAACCATGGATCCAGAGAAACAAGCCAATAAGTCAAATCAAGATGTGCATGTGTGGCGAATAAATGGTGTATGGTGGTAGTGATGATAACAATGATGAAAGTCTAATTCTACTTTTGCTGTTTTTGAGGAGATACGTACCTTTCTTGCTTTCTAAAGCTCTTGAGGAGAATGAGGTGCTCTATATTTTCTTTTTTTTTCTCAGGTGGGTATCTTGTACCCCTAATTCTACTATCGGACACTTGTCCATTTTTACCTCTCTTCTCACACTTTTTCTTTTTTTTTCATCGAGGTTCCGAGCACTTGCTCCTTTTTATTTCCTCGTATAGAGCACTCATCTCCTTAGAATAATATAGCAAGTGGTAGTAACCAAAATAGCTTGAGCATTTATTTCACAGGGGATAACAAGAATGGGAAAATATTTTTGGCTATTCTCTCCCGGATTAGGAGTAGAATAATTTTATGTGGATCTGGAGATGAGAATGAGTGGATATATGTGGATGCGTACTTCCGGAGTAGAAGCAGCATGTATGAGTGATCGTGCAAGTGAATCTTGATTTTAACCGCATGACAAGCTCCTAAGGGTCTACACAGCTTGACTATACTCAATGCTCATAAGCAGTAAAAAGTAAAGGTATGGCTTAAAGTCTAGCAAGCATGTATGTATGGCTGTGGTAGGAACTTAAACTCTCATCATACAGGAACTCATCATGTAGCATTTTAAGATTTTCAAAGATAAAATTCTCCAGAATTCTAGCATCTCTAGGAATAGATAAACAGCAGCTCAACCTTCCCATATCATATCCGTTAACAACTTAGACTTTAGATCAAGTTCTCTTCCCACAAGTTCAGGTTTAGAGCAAGCTTTAAATGATAACAGTTATGTAAACTTAGAGAAAGAACTTCAAATTTGAAAATTAGGCAAAGCAACTATTCATCATATCCATGCTAGAGTTTTATTATTATTTAGATTCAGTTTAGCATAGCCACTTTATTTATTTATTAAAACACACTAAGCAAAAGATATAGGTATATATATATATAAGCACAAAATCTTTATTTGGTTTTTTCATAGTTATGTATATTTTTATTTTTATAAGGTAGAAGTATATATAAATATAAAGATAAAGATATAAATACTTAGCAAGATAATGGAGGTGCTCTCCTCCAAGCTGGATCTTGACATAATCTCTTCTGATGTAGCTAGCAGATGGCAGAGGTGTATTTGAAAGTCGGCAGCACCCTGACAGCGATTAGAATGTCCTCTGTCTGCTAGTCTCCTTGAATTCTGTGAAGCTCAAATAGACAACAAAGCTTTGTGGAACTGATTAAGTGTTAGCATAAATATCTAGCCTTTATCATGCTGAGCCTCCTTGATTTTTTTATGTTGTTTTTTTATTATTTTATAAAGCAGAAGAAAATATTTATGTATTTATTATATATATATATTTTTTATGCCACCACAGTGAATGTACTTATGGGTTTTATGCCACTCGCATACTCACATGGGGCTTTAGGGTTTTTAACATTTTTATTTTCTTTTTAAGATAGTATGAATATGATTAACTAAGCAAACTATTTAAGATAAAGTAAATAATTAAAAGGAAAGGATAACTACCAAGTTACCTCTTGGCAAGGCGTTCGGTGTTTTTAAGTCCTCCGAACGGGACTCTTATTCGTTCAGTCGTCCTAGGACTTGGTGGATAGCGTAGTCGGTGTTTTCGGCAGCGCCTCTTCTTCATGTACAACTGTCTTTTCTTTCCATACCTGTCTCGGTGCTTTGGTCTCCTCAGGACAGTGTTGGTTGAGTGGTATGTCTTCAGATCTTACCACTTCTCCTTCATAATCTGCCCATCCGTCCTTGATGACCTGTTGCTTCTGATTGTGGTTACGCCGCCTTCTTCTTGTCCTGACCTGCTTGGATTCTTCAAATACATAGTTAGGGTCAGTAAAGTAAAGACGTACCTTCTCAGAGGGGAAGTGCATGTGGACTTCTCCAGTTCCAATGTAAATGATTGCTTTGACAGTACTAAGGAATGGTCTTCCAAGGATGATGGGTGGATCGTATTCATCTTCTCCCATGTCAATAACCTGAAAGTCTGTATGGACAAAGTGATCGTCTATCTTGACAGGGACGTTAGTTACTGTACCTTCGACCTGTCGGAATGTCTGATCTGCCATCTGGAGCTGAATATATGTTGGGTTTAAGGGCATGGTTCCGAACAGAAGTTCATAGGTGACCTTGGCCATTAAGTTGACGCCCGACCCAGTGTCGCAAAGTGTCTTGTAGAAGTGGGACCCATTAATGGAGCAATAAATGCTTGGCATACCTGGGTCGTCCTTCTTAGGCAAGAATGGTGACTTGAGTTGGCGATCTTGACCTTTGTGCACGGCAGTGACCATCTTAGCTGTCTCGGTCCATACTTGCTTCTTGCTCTTGTTCCTCCTGTTGGTCCTCTTCCTTGGTTCATATTGGGGTTGCTCTAGGATTTGTGCGGTCTTGTTCTTGAAGGAAAACGTTTCCCTTGATGTAGAAACTGATCTTGGCAGCACTAGCATAGATGACAGCTCCCGCGGTGTTCAGGAATGGTCTCCCTAGGATGACGGGAGCCCTCTCATCAGAACCGGTCTCTATTACTACGAAGTCTGCTGGAGCATACGAGGAACCCACTCGGACACAGATGTTCTTCAATATTCCTCTCGGGAAACTCAGTGTCCTATCTGCAAGCTGCAAACACATGGTTGTTTCTAATAATGGTTGTGAAAAGAGTTTTTCATAGAGTACCCTGGGCATGATGTTGACGCTGGAGCCAAAGTCACAGAGTGCTTCTGGGAAGTCTCGCATGCCGATGGAGATCGGGATGACGGGGCGTCCTGGATCGCCTCTCTTGACCGGCAGACGGTCAGTACTTACTTCCACGATAGGGTTACTCCAGTAATCTCCTGCATCAAACATGTCTACAAGATTTGCAGATTCTAGTCCTTCCGGTTGTGATGGTATACCGGGGTTAGTAGCAAGAACAACAGCAGCTATTTGATTCAACTGAGATTCAATCATTTTATTAAAGCTAATCTGGTTCTTGATGGCAGTAGAGAAATTATCCATTCTATTATTTATATTTTCTAGTATTTTATCATTAGATGCCAATTTCTTAGACAGGTTATCCATTAGCTTTCCTTGGTTGGATACTAACTCTCTCAAAGGTGGATAATTATTATTATTATTGAAAGAATTGTTACCTTGGTAATTACCTGAGTAGTTAGGCCTCTGTTGATTCCAACCTTGATTCTGCTGAGGACGGTTGTAGTAGTTGCTCTAGGATTTGTGCGGTCTTGTTCTTGAAGGAAAACGTTTCCCTTGATGTAGAAACTGATCTTGGCATCACTAGCATAGATGACAGCTCCCGCGGTGTTCAGGAATGGTCTCCCTAGGATGACGGGAGCCCTCCCATCAGAACCGGTCTCTATTACTACGAAGTCTGCTGGAGCGTACGAGGAACCCACTCGGACACAGATGTTCTTCAATATTCCTCTCGGGAAACTCAGTGTCCTATCTGCAAGCTGCAAACACATGGTTGTTTCTAATAATGGTTGTGAAAAGAGTTTTTCATAGAGTACCCTGGGCATGATGTTGACGCTGGAGCCAAAGTCACAGAGTGCTTCTGGGAAGTCTCGCATGCCGATGGAGATCGGGATGACGGGGCGTCCTGGATCGCCTCTCTTGACCGGCAGACGGTCAGTACTTACTTCCACGATAGGGTTACTCCAGTAATCTCCTGCATCAAACATGTCTACAAGATTTGCAGATTCTAGTCCTTTCGGTTGTGATGGTATACCGGGGTTAGTAGCAGGAACAGCAGCAGCTATTTGATTCAACTGAGATTCAATCATTTTATTAAAGCTAATCTGGTTCTTGATGGCAGTAGAGAAATTATCCATTCTATTATTTATATTTTCTAGTATTTTATCATTAGATGCTAATTTCTTAGACAGGTTATCCATTAGCTTTCCTTGGTTGGATACTAACTCTCTCAAAGGTGGATAATTATTATTATTATTGAAAGAATTGTTACCTTGGTAATTACCTGAGTAGTTAGGCCTCTGTTGATTCCAACCTTGATTCTGCTGAGGACGGTTGTAGTAGTTGTTGTTGTTGTTGATGTAGTTCACGTCCTCCAGCAACTCAGGACAGTGATTGCCCGAGTGTCCAGTACCTCCACACTCCTCACAAGTCATGTGGGAGTCGTAGACGTGCATGACTTCTTTTTTTTCTCCAGCTCGATCATCGAGCTTCTTCATGAGTAGGTCTAGCTTGGCAGACAACATGTCTACCTTCTTGAGCTGGTGCATACCTCCACCTCTCTTGCGTGTCTGAGTTCTTTCTTCATTCCAACCTTGGTTGGATGCCATCTTCTCCACAAGAGCTGTGGCTTGAGGTATGGTGAGTGATAGGAATGCTCCTCCAGCTGCAGCATCCATGGTTTCACGGGCACTGTTAATGAGCCCATGATAAAATGTCTGCATCAGTAGCCAGCTTTCCATTCCATGATGGGGACATTCTAGGATGTAGTCTTGGAAACGCTCCCATGCTTCTGGAACGGATTCATCATGTTGTTACTGAAAACTTGTAATCTTCCCACGGAGAGCATTGGTCTTGCCCATGGGAAAGAATTTGGCCAGAAAGTTCGTGGAGCAGAGTGCCAACGTAGTGTTCTTCTCCTTTGTAGCGTAGAACCACTGCTTCGCTCTCCCCAACAGTGAGAATGGGAAAAGGCGAAGTAGTATGGCGTCTCTGGGGACTTCAGCCATGGTGAAAGTGCTGCAGATCTCCAGGAAGTGTTGAAGATGAGCACTAACGTCTTCATGTGGCTTCCCACAGAACTGGTTAGCTTGCACCATGTTGATGAGCCCAGGCTTGAGCTCGAAGTTGCGGTCGATCTCCCCAGCAGGTCCAGTGCGGATGTTGTCCGTAGTGGGAGCTGAGAACTCGCGGATTGACTTGTTCGCCATGGCTTCGAATTCAGTCGACAAATTCCGGATGAAACTTCGGCGGTCTTCGGATTTGGATGAAGCTTTGTGCTGAAGTGTTGACGATGTCTTCTTGAGCTTGGCTCTTGTTCTTCTGAATAAGGCTTCGGGATCGTCAACAAAGTTGTCTGGAAGATGTCTTCTATTCATGCATCACCCTGCAATAAATAATCAAAATGGAAAATACAGGGGTAAAACTGTATAAGAGAATTGATAAGCTCGATCAGATTAGTGATGCAAATGATGACTCAAAGTTCCATATTCATTCCTACTTAGTAATCAACCTTCCCCGGCAACGGTGCCAAAAATGCTTGTTGGGCATTCTTAACGTCACTACCAAAAGTAGACTTAGTTTTCTAATTCTGATAACGGCGCCAAAAATGCCAAACCTATCCCTCATGCCACTTAAGCCAAGTTGTCATCCCCAGCATGACACGAGAGACGCGGTATTGAAATATGCAATTGCTCATCAAGATAAATAATAAAAGGGATCTGCAAGCGCACAGATTAATACCGATGTAGCATTTTAACCGGGAAGTATTCCAGGTATCGTTATTTATATTTTTACCACTGGGAAGGGATTTCTAAGTATCATGGTTGATAATGGAATGAGAATATGGAACTGAGTACACATCATTGCATGTATAACCGAGAGTATTTATCAATCTCTTTATACAGGTATAAATGTCACATTAAGTAAAGGTAAAGTGATAATGGTGACAAGATAATTAATCTGATCAGCTAGCCACATATAATAATGATAAGCACCTCAACAGATATTTAGCAAGTCATTAGCATGGAATTAGGATGAACTACAAAGATATTCCCTAAGTTATTATTAACTATAAAGTCCAGCATATCATAGTTAGTGCAATTATACTTGGCAATCATGGTGAGAAAAGACTATATCCATGCATAGTGAATATTAGCAAGGAAGATGAAGAACATAGCAATCACTCCCCTGTAATAGTGTTGCTCTGCCTGCCCTATACACGAGAGGGGGACTATATAAGAATCAACGAAGCTGTCACTATCGCGAACTACCCCACAATCCGGCATATAGGGTGCAATCGCAGATAAATACGGTATAGACACCACGTCTACACAATAATTATCATTCACCCACTGTACACATGGATAAACGCTATACGATCCTAGGCATGTATATAATTCTAATCTAACTAAGCCAAGCATATAACTATGATAAACTAAGAACAATATAATTGCAAATATAATCAAGTAGAGCAAAGTCATAATCAATATATTGAAATAGAACAAAGTCATATTCATAATATTGAAGAACAATGATGAACAATTGAAGAACAAGAGAGGAATTACCAAGAATCCTCTTGACAGATCCGGGAACCAATCGAAGATTGACTCCTTCTAGTTCTAATCCTATGTAGCTATGTTAACTAGAGATCTAGTTGATGTGGTGGCTCTAGGGCTTGATCAGAGGCTCTCCTCCTGAATTAGGGTTTGAAGTATGAGACGAGGGCCTCCCCTCCAGGGTCAGGGGCCTTGCTTATATAGCCCTTTCGGATGAATCTGGGCCGTCGGATCAAACCGACATTGAACGGACGGTTTTCCTTGATCCTCTAGGTCGGTGGAGCATAATCCTCGAGGCGGAGCCTGATTGGCTGAGCCAGCAGGGCGGGCGCCCTAGGGACTAGGGCGGGCGCCCTGTCCCCGGCTCTGTTACGCCTCCCGTTCGTTCTCGTGGCTTCTGGACTCTTCTAGATATAAGATAATTACGTGTTCGGTTAATATCCCGTCATTAATCCGACATGTGGGCCTTTCTTCCGTATTTCCTGATAACCCCCTGCAGAAATAGATAAACAGCAAAACTCGTGGAATTCTGTCAGATAAAACCCTAAGTCTAGGTGTTGGTATCATTTGGATCCTTTTCTCTATTTATTTGATAGTTATAATTGATACTTAAGGACCGTCAACAACAGCGTAGCCGGAGGTGGAGCGTCGAGTATCCGGACATCCGGCCCAGTCAGCGTCAGTGTAGACAACCATCTCAGTGGAGGAGGACCGCCGGTGAAAGAGCAGGCCATAGTCCACAGTGCCGCGTAGGTAGCGGAGGAGACGCTTGAGGGCAGTGAGGTGGGGCTCCCGCGGATCATGCATATGAAGGCACAGCTGCTGAACCGCATACGTGATGTCCGGGCGAGTGAAGGTGAGGTACTGGAGAGCACCAGCAAGACTCTGGTACGCGATGGGATCAGACACCGGGTTCCCCTCAGCCTCAGACATCTTGCCCTGTGTGTCAATGGGAGTGGAGCAGGGGTTGCAGTCAGTCATCCCGGCTCGCTCAAGGATTTCAAGGGTGTACTGCCGCTGGTGAAGGAGAAGTCCAGCAGGGTGAGGCACAACAGTGACCCCAAGAAAGTGATGTAGCACACCCAAATCCTTTATCGCAAACTCCTGCTGGAGAGAGGTGATAATCCGGCGAAGGAGTAACTCACTGAAGGCGGTGAGGACAATGTCATCAACATAGAGCAGTAGATACGCAGTCTCAGCTCCATGGTGGAAGATGAACAGTGACGTATCAGACTTAGCCTCCACAAACCTCAGTGAGTGCAGAAAGGCAGCAAAGCAATGGTTCCATGCCCTGGGAGCCTGCTTGAGGCCGTAGAGAGATCTGTTGAGCCTGCAGACCATGTCAGGACACGAGGAGTCAACAAACTCGGCCGGCTGACTGCAGTAAACTGTCTCGGTGAGAAGACCATGCAGGAAGGCATTCTTGACATCCAGCTGATGCACGGGCCAGGAGCGAGTGAGGGCAAGGGAGAGCATCGTGCGCACTGTAGCCGGCTTCACCACTGGACTGAAAGTCTCATCATAGTCAACACCAGGCCGCTGAGTGAAACCCCGGAGAACCCAACGAGCCTTGTACCACTCGAGAGTGCCGTCAGCCCGGCGCTTGTGTGTCCAGATCCACTTGCCGGTAACGACATTGGAGCCGGGTGGACGAGGCACCAGATCCCAGGTCCGGTTGGCGAGGAGAGCCGCGTACTCCTCTTCCATCGCGTGGCACCAGTGAGGGTCCAACAAGGCCTCACGGACGGAAGAGGGTACTGGAGAGACCTGCGAGTCCACGGGCATCGCCGCGAGAGCCGGGGGCTGCAGGGTCCTGGCTGCGTGTCGTGTCACCATAGGGTGAACATGACGCGGGTGGCTGTGAAGGAGCTGCGGGTGATACACTGGGGGCTCAATGCGAGCAGTGTGGGGTGGCGGTGACGGCCCCGGTGTACCCGGCGGAGAGGAGGACAGCTCCGGTGGGGACGCCGGTGAAGGAGGGACCACCGGCGGCGGCGGCGAAAGTGCCGCATCAGGTCGTGCCCGGCGCTGGTACACGCGGATTGGCTGGGCGAAGCGCACAGTCGGAGCCGGTGAGGACGGCCGGGGACCCCTGTCAGGCGGAAGGACAGGGGCTGGCCCGGAAGGGTCCCCATCCATGCTCGAGCGAGGAGCAGGGTCGGGGGAAGTACCGGCCGACGGCGAGTTGGGGCACGGGGCCGTAGAACCTGCAGAAAACAACGGCAAAGGTGGCTCGACCACCGCATCAGTGGGAAATAAGGAGGAGAGGTCAAGGGGGGAGGTGGAAGGGGGGGTGGTGGTGGAAAAGGGGAAGACAGACTCATCAAACACCACATGGCGTGAGATGAGGACCCGACGAGAGGTGAGGTCGTAGCAGCGATACCCCTTGTGGTCCGGGGAGTATCCAAGGAAGACACAAAGAGTGGATCGGAGAGCCAGCTTGTGTGGAGCAGTGGCTGTGGTGTTAGGGTAACACGCACACCCAAAGACTCGAAGGTGGTCATACCTCAGAGGGGTACCGAAAAGAGCGTGGTGCGGCATAGGAGCCAAACAAGCAGCGGAAAGAAGGCGGTTGAGAAGATAGGTGGAGGTGTGCAGGCTCTCGGCCCAGAAGCGAGCGGGGAGAGAGGCCTGAAGAAGAAGGGTACGCACGATGTCATTGGTAGTGCGAATCATGCGCTTCACCTTGCCGTTCTGAGAGGAGGTGTATGGGCAAGACATGCGCAACTGGACACCGCGAGAGAGAAAGAAAGCCCGAGAGGTGGAGTTATCGAACTCACGGCCATTGTCACACTAGATGGCCTTGATGGTGAGGCCGAACTGAGTGGAAACCCAGGCGAAAAAATGGTTAAGCGCAGGGAATGTCTCAGACTTGGCACGTAAGGGAAAAGTCCACGAATAGTGAGAAAAATCATCAACCACCACCAGATAGTACTTATAGCCAGAAATGCTGAGTACAGGAGACGTCCATAGGTCACAATGTACAAGATCAAAAATGCGAGCCGCATGTGAAGAACTAGAAAAAGGAAGACGAACATGACGGCCCATTTGGCACGCATGACACAACTGCTCATCATGAGCTCGAGTACAACTAATGTCTGAGCTATGACTAAGCTGCATCAGGGCATCACGTCCAGGGTGGCCGAGGCGCCGGTGCCAAGTGGTAGAAGAGGTGGTGGCGAAGGCAGTTGACAAAAGCGAAGATGGCGAGGCAGACGCCGAAAAGCGGAGAGTGTAAAGGGGGCCCGTGCTGTCACATCGGAGCAGAGGACGCTGGGTAGCCAAATCCTTCACAGTAAGACCGCAAGAGTCAACTCCACAGAACATGAATTGTCAGCTGTAAAACGACGAATAGAAAGAAGGTTGTGAACCATAGAGGGAGCAACAAGAACATCAGGAAGACGAAAGGACCCATGAGCACCGGCAGTACCCACAGAGGTAACAGGAAGACAAGAACCATTTGCGACCATAATGGACGAGGGGAGAGAAGAAGAAGGAGAATGGACGGAAGAAAGTATACCAGAGTTGGGGGTGGTGTGGTAGGTGGCACCCGAGTCGGCAATCCACTCAGGTCCGACCGGGGGTGTCAAACCCATGGTGCTGAACGACCGTGCCAAGGCCGCCTGGTCCCAGCCGGCAGACCCTGGAGGGGTGCCGGGGAGAGCAGCCCACGACGGTGAAGCGGAGCCGGAGGTGGGAGGACTAGTAAACTTGGCCACTGGTGGGCGAGGCTCACCCCCGGGAGCGTGGTAGGGCCACATAGAAATGCGCCCTGACCATGGGTTGTGAAAAGAAGGCCATGCCATGGTGCCCCCCGGTGGACCAGCAGGCGGGGCAACCCCACCACGGCCTCCCCCACGACTCCCATCGCCCCCACCACGTCGGCGATGACCGCCACGGCCCCCCCACCTCTGCTCGGCCCGGAGGGAGGAGGACCAAGAAGGGACGACGGTGGTGGAGCAGACGGACGAGGGGCGGCAGTCGTGCGCGGCGAAGAAGCAGTTAGGGCGGTCAAGGAGGACGAGGACCCCGGAGTGGTGGTGGACCCTGGCTAGAGGCCCTGGGTGAGCTCCTCCATGACGAGGTCGTCGCGGACCTGCAGGAAGGTGGGGAAGGGCCGCTGATGGGTGATCCATGTCCGGAGGTGGGCGTAGCGGTCGCTGAGCCCGCGGAGGACGTTGAGGACAAGGATGCGATCCTCCACGGGCCAGCCCAGGTCGCCGAGTGAATCTGCCATGGTCTTCATCTTCCGGCAGAACTCGCCAACAGCAAGGTCCCCCTGGACGAAAGTCCGGAAGCTCGCGTCGAGTCGCAGAGCCCGGGCCTCAGCATTGCCCAGAAACTGGCCCTCGAGCGCCAGCCAGGCCTGTTGAGCGGAGGTGGAGGTGCGGACGAGGTCGTGGAGGTCAACGGAGATCGTGCCAAGGATCCAGGAAAGCACGATGCTGTCCAGACGCAGCCACAATGGAGTCTGGACCATGGGCGTAGGCTCGTCAAGGACGTGGTCGTCGAGGGTGTAGCGTCGGAGAGTGAGGACCACCAGATCCCTCCAACGAGCGTACGAGGGCGACTCAGGGTCGAGAACGACCGGGACGAGGAGCCGGATGTTCTGGACTCCGCCGTCCTGGTAGTGGAGCTGCGAGACGAGAAGGTCGGCCGGGTCGTGACGGAGAGCGGTGGAGGTGGAGACGAGGTGTCCCCCCTGGTGGTCCAGGAGGCGGGGTGACCCCACCACGGCTCCCGTCGAGCCGGAAGAGGTGCCCCCCCGTCGGTGAGAAGCTGCTCCGCCTCGGCGATCTGGCGGGCCAGAGTGTCGGCGGCCTCCCGCTTCTGTTGCCACAGAAGGGCAGCCACCCGGACGCGCTCCTGACCGGCGGCGGCCGCGGCACGGGCGGAAGCGAGGGCAACGGCGAGGGCGGAGACAGGCGGCGGGGCGGAGAAGACGGCCGAAGATGGAGCTGCGGAAAGCCCTAGGCCGGCTGCAGCGGCGGCGGCGGCCGCGGGAAGGTCGGTCCCGACGGCGTCGACGCCATCAGTCGGGACGACCGGGAGGGCCGCAGAGGCGGGGGCGACATCGGACGCAAGGGCGAGTGCCACGTTCTGTCCAGGTGCCGGCCACGCCGCGGAAGAAGGAGAAACAGCGGTCTGCAGAGGCGCGGTGGTAGCAGGCAGCCCGCCAGAGGTAGCAGCGGCTGGAGAGGGGAAAGCCGCGGCCAGCAGGGGCGCGGTGGGGCCCATGGCCGTGCCAGGTGGGGGCCAGGTTGGGCCCGCACCCGCGCCTGGGGGCCCGTCGGTGGCTGGCGGCGCCAGGGGCGAGCCACGGCTGCGCCAGGTCGGGCGGCGCTCAGGGAGGCTGCGGCGGCTGTAGGTGGCTGGGGGCGCGGGTGAGGGGTGGATCCGGCCACCTGGGCCCAGGAGGTGGGGTGGGAGAGGGGGGAAGTGGAGGAAGAAGGAGGGAGGAGAGGGATCAGCCATGGCCGGCTGGGGAGGAGGCAGCAGGCGGCGGCGCCCCTGCCTGGAGTTTAGCCGGCGGCTGGGAAGAGGGAGGAAGAGAGAAGGGGAGAGATAGGCTCTGGTACCATGTTGGAATGAGTGGTCTCAATTGATTAGGCTAACCCTAGAAGGGTAGCTATATAGTGTAGCATACATGGGCCTGATGGGCCTAGCCACATGGGCCACAGACATATACTCCAACAGAAAGCAACACGATTGCCCTAAACTACTGTAGATAGTATGTCTATTTTTTCTATCTGCACGCTGCCAAGCAAACCGGGTCAAGACTGAGAAAGGACATAGACCTTACCTGATACATGTGTTTCACCGTGTGGAAACAAAGAAGAATCAATTCAGAAGCACGGACAGTCTTGCGGTTGCAGTGCACCGAAGTATGCCTTAAATCTTGTTAGGCTCGCAAGACAGAATCCTTGTTTGTGAAGGAAACCTTTTTCTCTCTTTTTTTTAGGGAAACAAAGATAATCCCATACTACTTCCCTATCTTCTGATACATATAGTAACCACATAATACGTTTAGGAGCCGTTTGGATTCCTTCATTTTGGGGAATTGAAATCTACATAATGGATTAGGATATTTAGATTGGAATTTGACATTCTATAACTTTCTAAAGCTCACAAATAAATCTATCTCAAATTCATAGGGTGAGAGATGAAATAGATTCTATAGATCACTATACTATAATTCTACTCTCAAACTCACTTCTCTACAATAAAAAAGCAACATATAAATATATCCCTTACATGCCTAACAAATAAATATATAAATATATTCCATATACAACTATATTAGTTTAATTAATCTATAGCTAAATTATAATTATTAGAATGAATTCAATTCCAAAGATCTAAACAGGACCTTAGATGATTTGAACAACATTTTTCCCCATTTAAGACACCATTACCTAGCATGAAACTGAAACAAATTCCATAGACTACTGGCATGTGAACACATTCTCTCTACCTAGCCATTTTTCTTATGGCAAAGACTAAATACTTCAATTTTGACTGTTAATCTGAAATATTCTGCCTACCTAGCCATTTTTGAAGCACCTAAAGTTACTTCAAACAGCGGGGCCTTTCAACGCAAGACCTCCCCATCCAAATGCAAGCAGAGGCTACAACACTATTCTCATTACATACACATGGACATGGCGAGCTTCAGCTCCCCAATCATCCCTTGCTCAAAACAACACAACCAACTAGCGCTCCAACAGATCTCTTCCCTGCCTGTAAAAAGAGGGTCTTTTCCCAGTAAAAAGAATCTACACGTCACCAAGTCCAAGCGCCCCCATCTTTCTTCCTTTCTTCCTATCTTGTAGTCCCTTTTTCGGACTTGTTCGCTGGTCTGAACTTTTCAGACCAGCCGGCTGGTTCTCCACTCATTTTACTATTCATCCAACCAGCTAAACAGTGTTTTCTCTCACAAAACCAGCCGGTTTCAGCCGAGATTCTGCCAGCCGAACGCCTCCTTCTTCTCTTTTGCCAAATGAGGATGTAAATTCAGTTACAGAAGCACAGGCTGATTTACAACATGGTGTCTAATTTCACGAAGCAACTCGGTGCCATTGCTGCGGTGAGCACAGACCATTCATCGGTATTTTTTCTTAGTGGTCAGTACGGCGTTGCCTGTCATACAGTGTATCACCATCAACATTCAACTAGATAGTGGTGGGAAGTCACCGCTGTCCTTGAGGCGATATGATTGAGCAATCCTGTAAATTGTACAGCGCGGGGTCAGACATTGGAAACTCTGTAAACTGAGTACAAAACCTACAAGATGAATGGGACGAGGGAAAAGGAGTGCATTTTCAAGCTGAACTAGCATGCTTTCTGCCTTGAAAACATGTGTGGCTAGAGTAAATCAAAATAAAGTGTCGGTAGGTCCATGTCCCATAGGTTTGAAATATGCACGTTAGTATCCCCAAACATGATCTAGACGTATATACATCATTACGCTTAAAATGGTAAGCTAGTAAAATCTGCATTAACAAATCTGAAAAGACATCAAAATCCAAGGACATCAATTATTTATTGATTTACATGGTAATAATAATGTGACCAATGGCAACTTGAATTGTCTCCCATTATTAGTAATTATCAATCACAAAGGATTGAACCTCAACTGTCCTCAATTATACAAGTTTAGTGGGTACGCATGTGTGGTTCTCAAGAGTCAAGACCAAGGAACCCAGTAAGATATACTCAAAAGTTTTATGGGTTACAATATAATTTACTTCATATATTAATGCCCAACAGTGAACATCACAACCATCTAAATAACTATGCAGAAACACTAACTAACGAAGAGTAAAACATCTAATTGTTGTAACATGGAAATGTTCGCTAAATTAAATATCATTTTTGTCATACAATTATTGTTAGTGCTGGAAATGAAAATAATACGCCATACCTACCTCATTCGTTGGAACCTGTTTCGGGGAGGAGAAACAGTACTCACAGGTCCAGAAACTTGATTGCTGGAAGCAGATTCTGATCTGCTAGCATGGTCTTTGGAGGTAACTTCCAAAGGTAACGCCCCCAAGGTCCCAGACTCAAGTTTACTGTCAAAGGTACCGGACTCAAGTTTACTGTCTTGCGGGAGCATGAAACCATTGCCATGAAAATTATCCCTTCGAACCTGGGAAGATGGAGAATGAGCTGGTACCTTCAATTGATGTCTTGTAGAGTTGGGAGACAGAAATGGCATTCCATGATCAGTTGCACCAGGAATATGTGTCTGTGGTAGCTCATGCCTAAATTCCTGACCAGATCCCATATCTGCAGGCATATCTGTTCTGACATGGTGATGAAACCTTTAATAATTATTTGAAGTGAACTGATTTCTTCCTCTCTCCCCACGTCCAGTGGGTGGCCCGTCCTTGCACAATTTCTACAGCATCCAACAAGGCAGACAAAATTATCACGAATACAAGACAAAGCTGCCCAAACAATACAAATTTGATGCCTAACCAACCTAAAGTAATTCTACTATGTAGTAAACTCATAAGCATAATGGAGACATCTTCAAGGTTATTGCATATGAAAAAGGATAGTAACTCTAATAACATGATAAATAGATTAGAAGAACATTAATATGTGCAACATGTACATCATTTGGAACAAAAAGAACACATGGGCAAGTAACAGATACAGATTATTTAGAAATGTTACTTTAAATTCTACAAGCATATTTAGAATGTCCATGGAGGGAACATACTGGGTCAGGAAAGTAGGTGCCTGTTCCATGGGCCCTCATAGCCATAGGATCATCTGGTTGAACAAATGGCCTCCACACAAGATAGCCAGATGGATAAGGAGGACAAGGGACTGCTCCATTCATGCTAGCATATGCATGTGGATTTTTTCTTCCTTGACCATTTGAAGGGCGCGTGTTCTGATATTGCAGGGGTGGTGGAGCAAGCCTTCCATAGTAAAACGGGTTTTCTGGATTAACTTGCTGGAACCCTTGCGCATACTGAAGATTATGGAAGTTTGTCTTGAAATCTCCAGTGAGATCTTTCAAGATGTTATTAAACTGATAAGACAGATCACCATAGCGATTGCTGTATAAAGGTGAACTGCTGTTGTTGACTCTTCTCCTATCCAAGCCCAGTGACAAGGAATCATTGGTGGCATGATAAGTCAATATACCATCATCAAATGAGCTCACTAAAACGTCTGGTCTGAACCCAGTATGATTTCTCTTTAATGTGTTCGAGAAGAACTGATTCACTTCATTGACAGTATAACAGACAGGCATTTGAAGAATCTTCCCAAGCTTACGAGCACCAAAATCAAATGCGCTACGTATTCGGTAAAAGTTTCCTGCACATGGAGTAGTACAATTAAGCTTGAATCTTTTTAGGAAATCATCAAGTACCTGATTAGTCCCTACTACCACAATTCAGATCTAGAGGCAGAACAATACCTTTGCTGACACTACGTCCAAGATTATTACTCTGTTTCAGTGGATCAACAATATTTAGAAATTTTCGAGAAAATACTTGTGCGTCTCTCTCAGAGTTTCTAGGAGGGGCACTAAAAGCTTCTGCACATTCTCTGAGAAACTTTTCCCGTTGAAGAAAAAAATCATCATGAATAGCTGGCAGATGCGGGTCAGCTGTTGAATAAAAGCCATGTCAATGATCAATAAATTTAAGTTGCAACAAGCCAACATACTGCATCATTCAGAGTTCATTTACTTACTAACTACATCAGGTAGTGAAGATAAGGAAACAGGACCAAACAAGCTGATTCCCTTGGTATCCCAATCAAAATTACTATAGAAATGGAGAAACCTATAGAGGACCTGCAGAAGGGCAGATAGTCATTCACCCCTGGGAAGTACTCTATCTTGAAGAAATTTGATAAGGTCACAAAAAACTGATAAATGCAACAGCAAAATTTAGGCCAAAACTTACAGATAATGGACCACTCAAGGTCATGTGGAAGATATGGAAAACGTACAGAACTAAAACCTCCAAGGCATAGGTAGATAGCAATCCATGGTGAGCACCGAGGATGCGACTTTCATAGTAACACCACACTTTAATAAGCACTATGCTTCGTTTCAACAGGTGTTTTTTTCCAAAATTTTCATCAACCTGTAAATGAAGGCATATAAGCAACTCCGAAAAAGGCAGTAGTCCTCGTAAAATGCTTTAATGTTATTAACTACTCCCTCCATTTCAAATTATAAGATGTTTTGGCTTTTCTAGATATGTAGCTTATAATTTGGAAAGTTAAAGCGTCTTATAATTTGGAAAGGAGGATTATACAAGTACCAGATCTGAGGTTTAAGGAAAGACAACAGCAAGAACCAAACAACATTGAAATATTACCTTCTCCAGAAAACAGAGCGTACGGATTCCCCCAATCTGATTCACAGATATATCTACAACAATATTCTGTACTAGACATTTTACCAGTTTGACCTGCCATAGCCCATAAGGAAGACTTATCATAGGATAACAATACATGAAACAACATTCTCACCTATAGAAATAGGGGCACATTCATATGCTCCACCGATGTCATAAACAAGACAGAGAGTTGCATTCAAGTATAGAGAAATGGGAAATTCCTTTCTTTTTTTTACATAATGTACATAAATGGATGCTGATATGTATGAGTGCAGGGAATTCGAAGTATGTTAATTAGACAAGTGGTGCGCATACGAAACAAACACCTCTAGTAAAGTGAAAAATCCAAAAGATGATACCAATGTTAACCTCTAATTGCATATATATGCATTAGAAGCACAGAGCAATATGGTAAATTGAAATACCCCAGCATGGATATACTGGACATCCTTGACATCAAATTCAGAATCTTTCCTATGCTCTTCTGATCTTAGAATAGCACAGACTTCATTTGCTAGATTCTCATCAGAAATCGCGGGGCCGAATGCAGTCAAGTCGATATCTCCATCAGGAAGATATGTTTTCAGTGGAACAGATCCAAATGGGAAGACCTATGTTTTACAAACATAAAGGTTAAGTTTGCAGTACAATCCCTCTGATGTGGCATTAATATAGCATTAAGACAGCACCAGAGCAGCATCAACCTTGGTAAAATTGCGATATCTCACTCAGGCGCATGCAGAGAAGTGGCAATACTAGCTAAACATACACGTGTGGAATACCATCTAGTAGAAACAAACAAGTAATCCACTAAACATGCCTTGGTGGCTTATTAAATAACTGAATTTATCCCTGTAAGCCTTGTAGCCAATTTACCTCAAATTGTGACACATGTTTGCCAGATCTGTGTCCACTCATATGAACAGCAATCCAAAACAACCTCAATAACGACAGCCAAGTCAAAAACATGAGTCAAATCTTAAACCCTTACACCATATACTCCTAGATTTATCTACCAATTCACTCATAGATAGGAATAGGATCATAGTTTGGTACAATCACCACATTACAACAATTGTAGCATAAATTTGGTAAAATTATCATGGCTATTTACGTATAATCCTTGCACGATACAATCAATCCTAGCAACTATTATGAGTAATTAAGTATAAATGCTGAAACGCCTCTCAATCGCAAAGTTCCATCTTTTACTCAGTTACATATTCAATATTTGTATTTGTACAAACACAAAGATCATTCATTTGTACCATAATTTACAATTCTTCTAGAGCACAACTTAAGAATGTACAATTAAAGAAATACATGTTATATTCAAATAATGTATCTTAGACAGAATCAGGTTGCTAGGATCTTAAATTCTATAATACGATCCTATATTAGATCTTAACATATCATCGCCAGTTCAATTTAAGATGTCCTGATGCCTTGACTGAGGCATAACAAAAGACCAAAGCTGCTCCTTCAAAATAACATGAGCAATGTTTGAATGGACACGTCACTAAAACAGACACTAAGATAAATGGCATGCCCAGACCTCCGATACACTATCAACAGTTTCGCTGTGTTTAATGCGGTACCCGAACAGGCGAACACATGCCAACAGATAGTTCACGCTCCCATTAAAGGTCATACCCGCCAAATCACGTGGAGACTCAAGTGCGCAACCGACAAAGTATATCCATACCGTTACACATTTATACTCATCACCAATAAACACTTGACACCTAAAGGACCCCAGCAACAAACGACAAGGATTTTAAAGCAAGAGCTCATTATATACCGATTTCGCGCCAAAAATCACATGCCAGCAATTATTACAGTACATAAAAATGAAATGAAATAGCAAGTATCGCAACAACCAACTCCGCAGCAGGAACACACCCAGCATGTTTACCCTAACTTCAATTCCATGACCTAAAACATGAACAGGGGCACTGAAACAGTAATGACTGGTTCATTCTAAAGCACCCAAACAGCCATTGGCGTGATCTGAAGGATATGACAAGCACTGAGCACAGCAGAGACTGATGCAACATCTAGGTTTTGTATGCCATTAAAGGTCCTGGTCCTACTTGCCAAATCACATGGAGACTCAAGTGCGCAACTGACAAAGTATATCCATACCGTTACACATTTATACTCATAATCACCAATAAACACTTGACAACTCAAGGCCCCCAGCAACAAACGACAAGGTTTTCAAAACAGGAGCTCTTATATATACCGGCTTCGCCCCAAAAACCACATGCCAGCAATTATTACAGTACATAAAAATGAAATGGCAAGAATGGCAACAACCAACTCTACAGCAGGAACACACACCCAGCATGTTTACCCTAACCTCAATTCCATGACCTGAAACATGAACAAGGGCACTGAAACAGTGATGACTGAATTCCTCCTAAGGAACCCAGACAGCCATTGGAGTGATCTGAAGGGTATGGCTGCTCATAGCACAGCAGAGACTGATCAAACATATAGGCTTTGTATGCCATTGTCCATTGATGCATAAACTATACTAGAACACTAGGACCGCAAACAAAACTATAGCCGCAAGGAAACTATAGCCGCAAGGAAGGTAGCTGCAGAGCAGAGCAAGTAGAGTACCTGAACCCCGGCGCGGGAGCCCAAGAGGCGCTGGAGGTAGTCGATGACGGCAGAGCGGAAGTGCTCGGAGGTGACGGTGGGCTGGATCTTGTTAAGCACACCAAGCGCGGCGCTCTCGAAGCGCCGCCAGGCGTCGGGCGGGATCGACGAGGGGTCCGGGTGCGCCGGCGCGGGCTCGGGCTCGGGCTCGGGCACGGGCGCCGCCGGGGACGCGTCGACGATGTCCACCATGGTCGCCGGAGCACCGAAACACACTACGAGAGCGGAGAGCCTCTTCCTCCCGGTGGCGTCAAGCGGCCAACCGCTTACAGGAGGCGCTTCCGGCGACGAACGGCGCGAAGAGCTTGCGCTACGGAGGCGATCGGCGCGGGCGCGGGTGCGATCTGGGCGCCGCCGGCGGGGGAGGGATTAGGGTTGGGAGCGCAGGAAGGATTGGGGAGAGCGCGGAGGGGGGAGCGCCGGAGCGGGGGATTATAAGGTGACAGAAAGGGTCAGTTTTTTTGTCGCTCTCTCCCTCTCGTCAGCTCGTCAGTTTCCACTTCTGCTCTTGGTGAGTGAGTTGGTGTGCACGTCTGCCCTGCACGGCGAGAAATGGCGGCCACGGGCGGGATGGATGGATGGATGGATGTCCGCGAGCGGCTTGACGATCCTGGGATTCGGTTCGTCGCGGGCCGCTCAACTCAACCTGCGTGGCCGGAGGGAGAAGACGAAAACGGGGAAGAAGAAGGAGGAGGTGGCGGCTTCAAGGTGCAGGCCCGCAGCTGCGCCCACCGAAATTGAAATTGAAATGGCAGTTCCCCTCAATTTGGCGGCATCTTGAAACACATCAGAGTAATGATGATGACGTTACTAGTTATTTAATTTGATGATGTTTAGAGTTGGTAAAATATGTCGTATGTACCCCCACTACCTAACCCATTGAGAGACTTTTACAACGGTCAAAAAATGTGATGCTAAAAATCATTGTTTTTCGGGGAAAAAAACCTACACGGTGTGTCAATCTCCCCTTCAGAGCCGGATTAGTTCATGTGGCCAGAAGATTAACGGTTTGGTCCTGTAAATTTTGCTGTAAATAATCTTTTCGAGTTCATCATCCTGGAAATCTTAGAGCCGAGTTGTAGCATCTAAGAACACAAGGTTAGCAAGAGTAGATATGGATAAGACTACGAGTCTCCTTCTGTTCCAAATTATAAGAAGTTTTGACATTTCTAGATGCATAACTTTTACAATGCACTTAGACATACCCTATGTATAGATACATAGTAAAAGAAATATATTTAGAAAAGCCAAAATATCTTATAATTTGAAACATAGTGAGTAGCATATAAATTTTCTTCTGCTATCTTTTTTCTACAAATTGTCATGGGATAATTATTCGTCTTAATTACGGTAAAGGTACATGGCAAAGACTTCCACGCTGTTTGTATCTTTATGAAATGATGCGCATCACGGATTTGTATCATGATTAAGGAGATGTACTAAGATATATTAAGGTCTTTTTTCTTTGGGATTAAAAGAAAGGCGAGAGCACACTGTCCGTGGGTCGTAATCAGATTGCAGTGGATCAATGAACCTAAATTTTCTATAGAAGCTTGGGACGCATGAGTCATGGTCTCACTTCATTTCACAAAATATAGTCATAAATGATGTAGTAAACAATGTATGGTATATTCACTATACCTTCTTAGGTTTCCAATTGTACAAAAGATCTTTGTTTATAGTGTTCCACTTGTATGAAAGATAATAAGCTTATCATCTGCAATATTTAGCTTACGAAACCTAATATCATGTAATAAGTAATATGCAAATTTAAGACTACTCGATTAATATGTTAATATTGCACTCGGGAATTATGTTGTTGGTGTTATTCACTTTGCTAAGACTATTGCCACTAGTCATTTATTAGTTGCGAACACTCAAAAAATATGAGGATTGAGTCATATGTATAATAAATGGTTGCAAGGTAGCTATCCAAACTAAGAACATCATATGTATATTTTGTAACAATGCAAGCTAAGCAATGACCGTTGCAAGTTAGGGGAACGCATCACTGTCTAGGGTCCACTATCTCACAAGTTGCTCCATCCACCCTCCGCCATAGCATGCTACTACTGATGCAGTTGGCTTCTCTAGTAATATCACAGCTTCCCTATCGCATCGCAGTCTCCTCTTCGTCCACCAATGAGCTAGTAGCTCCGGCAACATCTAGGCAAACCATTGCCACCTCTTGTTCCTGCACACTAGGCTGCCACAAATATTTTTATCACTACACCTTTGCTGCATAATGGCCTCCTAACAATTGTCACCACCCATTTATATTGCTTCCTAGACCACCACCGCTAATTTCTTAGTTGCAACTTCCATCCCTCCCCTCTCCTCTAAGAATATTAGCGATTAGAACCATACATGGAAAACCCCTTAGCCACCCTAACCCTGACTACCTCCATCATCGCCATCGGATTCGAATCCGTGTGGTGTCATCGGTTATCCAATCATTTGCTCACAAAGTCCCCATGGCATCCATTGATGAAGTTTTCTAATACTCGTATCTTTATTTTTTTAGACCATAGATAGATTGGCCCAACTTTATATAGAAAGCAATTTTTGTTGGGACACTAGCTTATAGGGTTTGGTTGTCACACAAATTTATGAAGCAAATGTTATCGCAAGCATACAGAAACTCCCTCTACATTAAAACTATATTGAAGAAATACCATAGAAGATGCAATCAGTACATAATTAGGACACCAAAACACACCCACTACAGCCAAAACACACCCACTACCGAAGAAACTTTTTTCTCCCAAATACTTGTTTATGAGCAACTTACAATATGGACTATTGTCTCCCTATTCCAATTTGTAGGTCCATTTTGCTAGAAGGCACTTATTCATCACTCTAGTAGTGTAAGTAAAAGCAAGTCAACCATATCTTTTGGTGTATCCATGATATGTCATTTAAATATATGATGCCTTTTTATTCCTTGCCCATGCTACAAAAAATTTGCTCTAGAAGTTTCCATTTGTGCACTCCTAAAAAATGAGCATACCCATCATGTAGTTAGGGATTGAACTTAGGCATGATTCACACAAAAGTATTTTCCCTCCATATAGGATAGCATAGAACTATGCTATGTTGGTCTCTCTTCTCTACTTTTTGGTAGACATATCCAATCTTCTCCATATTCGTATAATACATATCAATTAGAATGCTTAGGTATTTCATAAGAAAGTGCCTTGTTTTATGGTTAAAAGCATCTACGATTTTTCCTGCTCGGGTTCATTAATTCCTACTATAAACACCTCATTCATTTGATAGTTGATTTTTAGACCAAACATAGCCTCAAAACAGCATTATAGAAATTTGATGTTAGCAATACCTTCCATCATTTTCAATAAAGAAAATGAATGTATCATCTGCATAATATAAGTGTGATACCTCCATCTATATGATGGGGGTCAATCCTCTAATATGTACAAAATCCCTGGCATCGCACAACAGGTTAATAGAGCATCTCGCACAAGGTAGAACATCAATGGAGAGAGTGGATCACCCTGTCTCAACCCCTTAAAACAAAATTGCCATGAATGCCATTGATAGTGATACCCACTCATCTGCCTTAAATAACCTATTTCGTCCAAGCTCTCCATTCCCTAGCAAAGTTTTTGCTCTCTAGCTCTTCCATATGAAATTCCAATCTACCATATCGTAAGATTTCTCAAAATCTAGCTTTAAATAATAGCATTGTTTCACTCTTAGGGCCACTTTGGAACGCAAGAATTTCACGGGATTCACATAGAAATTTCAAAGGAATCAGTTCATTTTCAAAGAAAAACACATGAAATGGGAATAATTTCTATATTCCAAAGGTATGAAAGTTCATGTAATATGAGCACTCCCTTTGAATGTATGTGTTGGGTATGAAAGTTGTTTGAGATTGATTAATGATCTTCTCTACTACTAGTGCTAGTTTGCGAATAATACTTTAGTAAACCACTTGTGATCCACATTGAGTAAGCATATTGGCCTATATCATTTTATAGTATTGGCCTCCTTTAAGTTTGGAGTTAGAGAGATTTGACCATATTTAAGTCTCCCCAAGTTGGGCACCTTGCTATATATGTAGTTTGAACATTTATAACATCACCTCTTTTACCTAGCCCCAATACTCTATGCAAAATACCACATGCATACCATTAGACCCTAAGGCAGAATGGGGGTCCATATCATCCAATATTAATTTCTTTCAAAGAAAATGAATTGATTAATTCCTAACTCTCTTCATCGTTAATGATCCACCACGAGTCAAAAATCATATGTCAAATGTATCTCTCCTCTCTGTGTTCTTTTCCAAACAACTAGTTGTAATTTCCTTTTTTTTCATTCACATTTATGAACTCCCATTCTTTTTTCTATTTGTGTTGGGTTATCTTCTACACCCACTCATCATTAACAAGTAGTAGACATGCCGCCTCCCTCACTGGAGCCCTACACCGCTACCACCAGCCACCAACTACATGGAGGGTCCAGAAGATGATATCAGTTATTTGATGAACAGGGTTGGTAAAACCAATGTTTTGTGTAGCCAATGATGACAAACATATTGGTTAAATTATGACATTAAAATCATTGATACACAAGCTATACTTTGTGTCTTGCCCAATTTCCCTTCAAAGTCGGGTCAGGTTAAAAAATGTTGGGTCAAAACTTTTGGCCCAAGCCAGACCCGATGCACGACAGGTCAGGTTAGGTTAGGCTATTTCTCAGGTTTTTCTACTTTGTGTTACGTTTTTTTAGGTTGGATCAGATCATGAGTAAAAAATTATGACCCAACCCTAACCTGATGCACTGGCGGGTCAGGTTTCTTTTGGGCGGATCAGAACAGATTGGTCATGTTGTGTGGCCCATAATCAAGTCTAGTTCAACTCTGGATGGTATGACCAGAAGATGGGGGTGCATAGGGCATGTTCGCTGCATCTAGCCCCAAGAATCGTTTTGGGGTTTGTCATTCCATCGTAGAAGCTGGAGTTGTAGGCACATGAGGTTAGCTACTGTCAATATGGATAAAATTGTTAGACATATAAATTTCCTTTTGCTACGTTTTGTTATTTACAAGTTTGTTGTGTATAATAACATATTATCATTAGGTAATCTTACAACATAGGTAGATTACAAAGACTTGCACCGTGTTTAAATGTCAGAACATGTGTCAAAACTAAGGATATCTACCATGATATATTGAAGCTTCTTCGAGGTTGAAAAAACAAGAGCACACTACATGTGGGCTGTAATAAGTTTTCCATGGATATAGGTGTTTATAAATGATGTATCAGTTGTGCCAATGTATATATGATATATTTGTTAGCTTCTTAGTTTTTCAATTGTATATATAAAAGATTTCTTTACCTATCTTTTTAGTTTTCCACTTGTTTTGGAAAGCTGGTACTTAAAACCATAGGATATATCATTTTAAGACCGGTCAATTATGTCAAAGAATTAAGACTCCTATAAATTATTACATCAACATAGCAAGCATAAACTATGTCTTTGGCATTATTATCTTTGCTAAAAATATTGCCATTAGTCATTTTATTTGTTCTGAACACCAAATAATAAATATGTACAATGGTTGAAAAATGACTACAACATTGTTGTCGATAGGAGAGAAATTTGTACATATTTATAAGGGCAAACTTGGGAAACACATCACTTATTGAATGCCCCCTTCCACCCTCTGCCACCTTGGATATTCCTGTGTTTTCTCGGTTACCCTGCCACATCACCATAGCTCCATTCTGTACCAACAACTAGTTGTTCTTAGACTCCTTAAACATCCACACCGCCTGTTGGTCCGAAATATTTCTGCAGCCACATCCTCGCTATTGATCTTGATACTGCTTGATACTCGATGACACCCCTTGTTGCAACCCCTCCCTCTCTTTGCCTAAGCTACTGGTGACTAGAGGACGATGCTATGTGTAGCGTGGAGAAGGGGGAGGAGGGGGAGGGGGCAAATCCAAACATAAAAATAATAATTATGATCAAGTTTTCACTATATATATACCTCTCTAATATAAATATAATTCTATGTGTCCATATGGCAGATAAATGAACCCCTCTAATTTGCTCTTGCTCTTCCTCTGGCCATACCTCATAAATCCTGGAACCCTAAGCACCTCTAGTTGTCGTCATCACGTTTGAACTTGGTAGTGACGTGCTTTTAAGCTGGTTACAAAAGTCGCGTTGTCATCCACCAATGGAGTTTTCTAATACTCCTATCTTTGTGCTCAATAACACGATTGCACACGTGCACGTACATAGTGCACTTGAATTTTTTTCAATTTTGAAAGAAATTGAGCTTCTCTTCAATTAGTATTGGTATATAAGGGTATAGACAATGTATCTTACCTATATGTGTGGATAATAGAGGTGTGAGCCATGTGTCAGCCGCTAGTAAATTTTTGTAGAGGCTTTACAGGACACTAGGCAACAAGATGGGGCCCACATGAAAAAATGCTGCAAACTACCCCTTCTCCTTTCCACTAAATCACCAATCCATCTCCACGTTTCGCCTTCACCCCCATAGATCCCACCTTTGACCTGCATGACCTCCACTGGTGATGGCCTCGCCGGACCGATGTCGCCTTCGCTACCCCCGCCTCGCCCGCCACCATTGTCATGGTAAGCCTGGAACCCGACGACAGGCCTGGTACTACTGTCAATGTTATTGAGCATGGCCATGGCGGTCTCCGCGCTCACTGTGGTGGACCCATAGGATGGCCGCCACCAACACTGCCGGGATACTAGTGGTGGTGGTGTTGCATGCCTCGTTGTTGCTGCAGGTGGTGGTGCTGCTACTGCATATGTTGCTATTACCTACTTTTTCTTTATACTTCACATTGTATCTTGCTAGTAGCAAGAGTTTATTGCCCCCCTCTTACCCCAGTGCAGACAAGAGTTTGTATCCTATGCTCCCATGCTCCTATTTTTTTTTAAAAAAAAATCATCAATGAAAAAATTAACCAGAAATGTGTATGGGCACATGATGCAAAGTACATGTTCATACGAAGTTTTAGGTTCAACAAAGTTTTGTGCTAGGAGAAAAAAGATAATCAGCCTGCAATTGGGTTGGAGCGAAATGTTCATTTGGGCCCGCGATATGTTTTTATTACATGCTAGTTTTCTCTTTTTTTCCTCCTCAAATAAAACATTGTTAGATCTCAAATTTTGCATGAGCATGTATTTTTTCATCATGTACCCGTACTTTTTAAAAAAATCATGCACATTTTGATGGTCTTTTTTGAAATGGGAGCATGGCAGCATGTAAAATGGCATGAAAGCACACAGCACCTAAGACTGACCGCACTGGGTCCAGTAAACGATCCGCTACGCTACACATAGCGTAAAAAAATATTGCACCAGATACGCTAAAAGGAACCGCTACCTGCCCTCATCCGCTATATACCGGGATAGCGGAGGCACGCTACCGGCGCATGTGGCGCGGGCCCGCTGCTGCTGCAGCGCGAGATGGGAGGGAGAAAGTGCATGTGTGGGCCCCGCTGTTGCTAACTAACTAAAAAGATATTATAACTCACAAACTAAAAAACCAAATTAAATTCCGATTACACTATTAAATTTGTTTCAATAAATCCTTCAAAACAAAATCTCACATGGATATATTTAGATAAAGTCACAAGTGGGCCATACTATTGGTAGTTGGTATAGAGTATGGAATATAGAGGATGATGGATGCGAAAGAAAAGTGTATAGAGTAAAGAATCTTGATGCCTAGAACGGATAGAGGATGAATTTAGAGGACAAAGAGTGCGGTCAGTCTTAATGTACTCCTAATCTTCTGGGCCCACTCGTCGGGACAAGTAGCATACCACAGCCTAGTCTTACTGTAGCTGTAGTGGATCCACGGCCCATCAGCCCGCCAGTAATGTGAACAGCCAGCCCATGCAATCACCGGCGCCACCTGACCCGTACACTCCGGCCGTCGTCGTCAGCCTCCTTCGGCGCCTCCCCCGCCGCCACAGGCCACCAACTCCACGCGCTCCTCGCCAAGCTCGGCCTCCTCCACCACCCTGCCTGCCTCGCCGCTCTCCTCTCTCACCTCCCGCCCACCTCCTCGTCATCCCTCGCCCTCCTCCTCGCCGCGCCTCCGCGCGTCCTCTCCCCGTCCCTCTTCTGCCCCGTGATCTCCGCGTTCTCCTCCTCGCCCGCCCCGTCTGCCTCGCTGACCCTCTTCAACCACGTCTCCTCCTTCTCCCTCCCCACCCCGCTCCCCGCTTTCCCCGCACTCCTCAAATCCTATGCCCGCGCGTTCAGGCTCAGCCGCACTCGCGCCGCCGTGTTTGCTGCCAAGGGCGCCGAGCTGCATTGCCGCGTCTTGAAGCTGGGGTGCGGGCAGGATCGGTACGTGCAGAACGCGCTCGTGTCCATGTACGGCAAGTTTGGTCGTCTGGGGGAGGCGAGGAAGGCGTTCGACGAAATGCCTGTGAAGAATGCCGTCTCCTGGAATGCACTTGTCGTGGCTCATGGTGTCTATGGAGACTTGCAGGGCGCGGAGCGTGTCTCCCAGGCAACGCCAGCAAGGAACATATCATGGTGGAACTCTGAGATCACGCGAAATGTGAGGCTTGGGGATATGGCTGAGGCAGCAAGGATTTTCAGAGACTTGCCAGAGAGGGATGTCGTATCTTGGAACTCATTAATTAGTGGGTATGCAAAGGTTGGGATGTATGACCGAGCACTAGAAATTTTCCGAGATATGCGGAAGAATGGTGTTGAACCAACGGAGCTGACTGTTGTGTCAGCTCTTGGGGCTTGTGCGGAGGTGGGCGAGCTAGAGCTGGGGAGGGGAATCCACGATTACCTTAAGAGCAAAGGCATCGCAGCTGATGGGTATGTTGGCAACGCGCTGGTTGATATGTATGCGAAATGTGGCAACTTGAAGCTCGCCAGACAAGTTTTTGACAGCATGTCAATCAGGGATGTTACGTGCTGGAACGCGATGATTGTTGGGTTGTCAGTCCATGGCCACTCACATGATGCCCTTAAGCTGTTTGATCTTATGAATACTGAGCCTGATGCCCTGATCATGTCACTTTTTTGGGTGTTCTGACTTCTTGCAGCCACATCGGTCTATTGAATGAGGGGAGAGTGTATTTCAAGAGTATGATCGAAGACTACAAAATTGTGCCAAGCGTGAAGCACTATGGCTGTATAATCGATATGCTCTGCCGCTATGGTAAAGTTCACGAGGCTTATCAAATGATCGAGGATATGCCCATCAAGGCAAATTCTGTGCTGTGGAAGATGGTTATGGCTGCATGCAGAGTGCATGGGCACTTTGACCTTGCTAATAAAGCTGTTCACAGAATGCATCAGTTGATGCCAATGGATGATGAGGATGTTATCACAGTATCAAATGCGTATGCAGAAGCAGAACGGTGGGATGATGTTGAATATCTGAGAACAAAGGTGATAGGATGCAGCGATTCAAAGCATGCTGCACACAGTCAAGTTCATGTAAGATAGAGAACCAAATATAGTACAGTTGCCACAGAGTGCATGGAGCAATGATCAGTCTGAACTGCCAGAGCCCTCTTGGGTGCTGGGTTTTATCACTGAGGGATCGTAGCTCCATTGGCCACATTGTTGGTAATTCTCCATTCCTTACTCAACTTTGTTGCAGATCTGAATATTACTTTATACGTTCTAAAGCAAACTTGTTCTCATGTTGCAGGCAACTATTTCTTGCAGTCCTTTGGAGTGCATACTTTTCATACTCCTATTTGTAATTCAAAAGGTGCGACTGAAGATGGACCTTTCTATTGCCAAAGGATTGTCCGAAGTCCTAATACTTTCTTGATCCGGCAGCACTGTTTTACAAGACAATGTGGTAAGTGCTTTTTTTGTTATCATCAACAACTTCGGCTGCAACAGATTGTTCAAAGGCTACCTATACTTTAGCTCTAGCAATGCAAACTCTTGCACTCAATGCGTAATTAATTATAGTTGGATTGTTCTCTGTAGGCTGCAGAGCAAAATCTGTGTCTATCTCTGAAGTGAAAGTGCCGAAAACAGGGCAAATTCTGTTACCACCAGGCACCACAATGTCATATACATTTTTTCCCCTCTGTTCTGCATGGAAGAGTGCTGTCAGATCAAGAGGAGTCGCGCTTGGAACATTGGAACTTGAAAGTGGAAAAACAACCAAGTCAAGCAACAGGACATTCACGTTCTGATCGAGAGTCACAGTTCATGGCAGTAAAAATGTGCTCAAGAGTTCAGTGAAGTGGGCTGCATTGTTCTACGAAAATAATAGAGATGGACTGCATGCAAGAGAGGACGAGCGAAAGAAACATCTGCTTGGAGCCATGCACAGAAAGTTCTGTCCTGAGAACAAACTCCGGAAGCTATGAAGATACGTGCTACTACTAGTTCGTGCGTGCGTGCATCTTCGATGATCTCGATATTTGTCAGGATCGGAGGCTCGGAGCGCATTGATGCATATATACTATATGCATGTGTGGTGTACGTGGTACCATTCCACGTATTTAAGCTGGGTACAGGTCTGAAATGTCAGGCACCAACTCAACCAAACAAGCGTCCAGCCACTGGCTTTTGCTACCTGTGGCATTCTCTGGCCGATGGAGGACATGTATGGACGTGCTGTGCACGTCCCACACTGACGGATCAGAGGTTGCACGCTCCGGCTTGTAGTACCGTCCAATCTGAAGCAATGAAGCATGGCCTGAAATTTGCAGATCATCCATGCCATGATGAATGTGCGCATCGATCGTCGTCTCAGGTAACCGCAAGGAAATGTTGATGCACTATTCTTCTTCAGTTGATTTATCGTAGTAGCTAGCTACTTAATTAGTGGATGAATGATGAGATCAGTAGAGATGAAATGAAACGTGCATGAGTTCAATCAAACTATTACCACCATGGACTAACTCTCGCGCGCAGGCTTTCGTAACGTGACTGCAACTGAAACTGAACTGGATCCATCCTTAATCCGGGGCAGAACTCCTGCCTGTTTTAGTCTTTTATTTCAGAAAAAAAAGGGGAAAAAACTGTAGCCTGCCCCCACCCAGATCGTACGCCACCAACTTTAGTTCTGAAACGCTCCCTAATCTCACGCTACTTTAATCATCAAAAGGTTTCACAGAAAATTAGTGCTTAGTGGTAAATTAAGGCCCTATTTGAATTCATTAACTGCTAACAGTTAGCTAGCTAATAGCTCATAGCTAATATATAGATATAGTTAACTATTAGCTGGTTTTGCCCAACAAGTGAGGAGTTGTCTAATAATTAGCTGGACCCGTTTGGATCCAAATAGAAGCTGATCATTAGCAACTAAGGGCGTCCTCAATGACAACTTGCAAATAGCTAGCTAGATGGGGCTTAGAAATAATAATAAAAAAAAGAGCACTATAGTGGAGGTTTATGTGAGCTTTTGGAGAGTTGTTTCTGGAAGATCGTGTTAGACTAGCTATTTGGGAGTCGCTAGCTATTTGATCTCTCTTCTTAATAGCCAGTAGAATTCTTCCTAGAGTAGCTATTTGGAAACCATTGGGGACGCCCTAAATATTAGCTCTGTGGGTCCAAAATAGGGTCTAAGTAGGTTTCGTTGTTAAATTAAAAATGACGCGCCTCACTAATCAGTAATCATTTCCTTAATAACCTCACTCAGCATAAGCAGAATCCCACACGAAACCCACTACTACTCTCTCCCAACTCATCGTCATCCACTGCGTGCTCAGATGAATCGACCTTGGGCATGGCAGATTTCCATCCTCAGTCCAAGGCAGAGGCCGGTAAAAAGGGAGATCAGAAGTTATAAATAAAACGCTCTCTAATCATGGCGACGTTACGCATGAGATTAAGGGTTTTGTTGCTAAAGAAATGATGATAACATGATGCCATCCATATGCATACACCCGTAGGATCGGATGCGTTCTTTTCTTTCCATCCAAAGTTACGGAAAAGAAATGAAAAGGCTTTCGATCGATCCTCCTGACCCGCCTCTCTCCCTATATAAACCCTAGCTAGCTCACTCATCAGAAGCACCCCATGTCCCCATCCACAGCAAAACCACTCTAGAGCTAAGCTACGGTAGCTGCACACATCTCTCACTAGTCACAACGTCCTGTATACGTGCTCAGATCAGATCAACTAACCGAGACCAAGAAGACCACATGGCTCGCCCTGCCTCTGCCAAGCAGCAGCAGCAGCTCGCGGCGGCCGCCGTGCTGGTGGCGCTGCTGCTGGTGTGCACCGGCACGGCGCCCGCAACGGTGAGCGGCGCGGTGACGTGCGCGCAGGTGGTGTGGGACCTGACCCCCTGCATCAGCTACGCCATGGGCGCGGGCGGGGCCACCACCGCGCCCGGGCAGGACTGCTGCACGGGGATCAAGAGCAGTGGCGGAGGATGGAAAAAAATCAAGGTGTGGCAAAGTAGATAGCATCGATAGCAAAGTAATATCTGGTTAAAATAGTTTATACACAAAACGTCGTGATTGTCAAACACAAAATATATAAGTAAAAAAAAATGAACAAACATCAATATGGAAAAAGGTTTCATGTTTTAGAGTTGATCCTTACTACTGTGCGCTCACTTGGTTTGTGTGTTGCATCGCGTCGTCGTCTTGTCAACCGTCAGCAACTCGCAACTTGTAAGTTGAATCAGGGCTGCCGGAGCAGGCGCTTAGAGGCATGCAGTTCGCCTGAGGCCTGACCTGAGCATCGACTTGCTGTGTGCGGCTTGCCGGCGTCGGGAAGACAAAACGGTAGTGGTCGGAATTTCGGTAGTAGGACTGTGGCAGATGTCACAACGCTGTAGTCTATGGCAGCTGTAAAGGCCATATGGCCATATGTGCCTGCCCACAAGCACCTAAGCCCAAAGGCCAAATAACTTTTCGTCGCTTGGTCTAATCGTTTTCTATCCTGAGTCAGTTGCGCTGCGAATGAAGGCGTCCAGGCTCCCAGAGTGCAACACAGGTGGTGGTGGCCGGCGGAGCAAGGTATGGCGAGCGCCCTACCTTGCCCTACCGAGCCCTCCGCCCCTGATCAAGAGCCTGAACGGCGCCGGCACGGCCGCCGACCGCCAGGCCACCTGCGCCTGCCTCAAGCAGGCCACCGCCAGCATGGGCGCGCTCAAGCCCGACCTCGTCGCCAGCATCCCCAGCAAGTGCGGCGTCGTCATCCCTTACCCCATCAGCCGCTCCACCGACTGCTCCAAGTACGTAATTAACTGTGTTGTGTGTTAGTTTTTCAGTGTATTTGTTATTATCCATGCATCATCCTAGCTCAACGATCGTCGTCGTCCTTGCTGGACATTTTTGTTGTGCTTGCAGGGTGCAGTAAGATACTAGACAATTAATAAATAAAGCTACATCGAGGAGCTTAATACTACTGGAGTACTGATGCTACTTGTCATTTCGTTTGTATGCATGTATGAGGGTTAACTTACTATTTGTCTCCTCATGTGGAGGTAGACGACAGAGCTGAGTAGAAATTAAGTAAAACCCGTAGAACGCAATGACCTTGTACTTCTATGTACAACCTACTTGAAATATATGAATGAAGTACAGGTCTTTTATCATAATTCATATATACATATACATATACATATACATATACATATACATATACATATACATATACATATACATACATCCACATGCATGCCCTTTTCTAAGTTGATCATGTACTACTTACTACTCCCTCCATCCCAAATTATAAGGCATTTCAAGAATCTTGGAGAGTCAAAGGATCTCAAGTTTGACCAAATTTATATGATAAGATAATAATATTTATGACACCAATTAAGTATCATTAGATTCTTCATTAATTATATTTTCATAGTATACCTATTTGATGTTATAATTTTTTGTAATTTTCTCTATAATTTTAGTCAAACTTAAGATGCTTTGACTCTCTAAGATTCTTGAAATGCCTTATAATTTGGAATGGAGGGAGTATGTATGAGGTTTAGTTTTGCTATGTCAAAACTCAAAACCTGTGTGCACGGCGCGAAGCTGATGGATCATTCCCGAGTTAGTTTCATGGGCCACTATTTTTTTTCAAGGGAAAGCCCAATAGTAGAAGAGGTAACGGGTAAGCAGCAACACACTCAGGACAATAATAAGTAGGACAGCCCACTACTCCATGGGCAACAGCCCAGCCCAACTTAGGCCTTCATCGCTCAACTCGACACTGTATATACCTGGAAATTCCATGTAAAACGAATTAATTCCCCGCAAAAAAGTAAATTGCTCAAAAAATGTAAAAATAATTATTATCTCTTTGATCCAAACAGAGCTTAAGGGAAACGGACCTCTATGGCTAGCCATATGGGTTACCAAGTTCGTTGCATGTACCTAGACTGGTTTTAGTTTCACGCAAGCCCTATATGGGTTCGTAAGGGATTGTTTGGTAGAGATCCTTTACAGAGGCTCCTAAGAACCTGGAATCATTTTGGAGAAACCATAATTTGTGGCTCCTCTAAAACGGCTCTAACTTCTTTATTTTTTCATTGAAAAGCAGCTCTTCCTACAAAAAGTTTGGTCGAACTTCCAGTAGCCCTACCAAACATTCCCTAAAGAAAGCAGACGGCTGGTAGCTAGATAGGAAAAGTGGTTACAAAAAGCGCTGTTGCTTGTGCATATATAGCAGCTATCAATCTGTGCCTGGCATGCACGGTGGTGATCTCCCTCCTCGTTGCCCAACCTTGAGTTTCGGATCTAGATAACATGAGGCGCATCAATAGCATGATTTTTTTTGAGACCAGACTATATGCCTATATTTCATTAAGCAGAAGAGAGTGGCCGATAGACCTACACATAGTTGATACAAAAGGATCCGCGGGTAATCCATGGATTACCAACGAAGTCCACAACACAACACAAAAAGCAAGAACACGAAAGGTGGGGGACCCTCCACTTGACAACCTCAGCAACTGAGCCTAATACAAAATATATCTCAACACCTTGGTAGCCCGTAGTGATAGGAGCCGTAGATGAAACAGCAGCAAAGCATCCGCTAGAACTCCTCGGTGGCAAAGCATCCACCAGAACCATGTCGGCGGCAAAACATCCGCCGAAAACGATCGCGACCTCGGTGGCAAAGCGCGCACCGGAAACACGACCTCGAACTCCGATAGCTCCTCCGAGTCACTAAGGGCCATTACCCGTAGGACCACGGGCGAGGAGGACTTACCTGAAGATACGCCGGCGGCAAAGCATCCACCCAAGCACCCTCAGCGGCAAAGCATCCGCTGGAAACCCCTCGGCGGCAAAGCATCCGCCGGAAACAACCACAGCTACGGCTACAACACACACTAACTAGACAAACCAGGTGAGGAGAAACCTGAAGCCCGAGTAGGCACAGCTGAAACAACAACGATGACCAAGCGCAACGCCGAGGAGGCAGCCCCACAAGCGCCATGGCATGGAACTTCAAAGGCAACGCCTTCAAGAAGGACTGCGACACAGAGCGTCGCCGCTGCTTGCCCAGAACGGGCTAGGTTTTCACCTCAAAGTTCTGCCCAGAACGGGCTAGGTTTTCACCTCAAAGTTCCACGATGGCCGGAGAGGGGGGCGCAACGACAGATACCTCCAAGGAGGAAAACGGCGCCACGAGGGCGTCGCCATCGTCGGCCAGATAGCAAGGCTTTCGCCTAGCACCACCCTTCCAAGCGCAGGCTATGCCAGACGTTGCCGCACCCGTTGACGCCAACCCTGTAGCCGATGAACCATCGGGGGCATGAGTGCTCGCCCGACCGACATCAGCCTCGCCACCATGACGCTGCAGATGCGAGGACGGGCGAGGCCACGCCACCATGGCGTCGATGACGCACCGCCGGAGCCGCCGCCCACATCACCACGATGTAACGCGACGCACATTAGTGGCCTCAGTGCCCACACCTCCATTCGCCTGAAGGAGCGAGGTGTAGGCACAGTCGGGGAAGGGGATGCGGTCGACGAGGGCCCGCTGTCCGCGCACATCGCAGCGCACGGCCCCCAGCAGATCGGCGTTGGGGGGGGGGGGGGGGCGAGGCGGGCAGCGCACGCGCTCCACCGGAGCCGCGCGAGACCCACCGACCCCACATGGCCGGCGGCGCCCCACCCATGCGATCGGCCGCTGCAGACAAAGGGGGGAGGACGGGGGAGGGGGGCCAAACCTGGCCGACCCATACCCGCCCAGGTCGCCGGACCCCATGGTTGGCCGGCCACAGTCGGAGGGGGGGGGGAGGGAGGGGGGAGGCTAGATCCGGGGCCCATGGGCCCAGATCCAGCGGACCCCGTCCGCCCAGGCCGCCAGAGGGGCGAGCTCGCCGGAGCCGCCGGTCGCCGCCTTCGTTGGGGGGGAGGGAAGGCCGGGCTGGAGGCAGATCTGGTGCCCACAGGTCCGGATCCGGCTGTTCCCAGTCGCCGGAGGTCGTCGTTCCCAGAGTTCACCGGAGGAGGGATGGGGGGAGCGAGGGGCCGCGGGGGGAGCCTTTTTGGGCGCGCCACCGTTGGCCGCCGCCGCCGCGAGCAAGGGCAGCGACGGCGGCCGGAGGGAGCCGGGGAGCGGGGACTTGGCGCGGCGGGTGGCGGCGCCGCCCGAGTCGCCCTCAGAGGAGAGCGATGCGGGGGATTCAGGAGGAGCGTTGTGCCCATGCATCAATAGCATGATGATGACGACCATGTTGTGCACTATGCTTTTCGGACAAGCGCAATGTAAGTATATGTGACGATTGTTGCTCTGTTACTGCTGCTTCTATTATATAGTAATGATGATCTTCGATCTTTTTTCTAAAAAAATACTGTCGTAGGCCGTCATCAGCTGATGGATTATTCCAAGAGTTCAATCATCACCGCTCCCATCAACTCCACGTCATCAGATGAGAGAAAGCTAGTCCTCAACTTTTGCGTCACCAAGTTTTGCTATTACTTCGATAAGGTGAACGGGACCGCCTGCTACTGCTGTCCGGATGTTTCGAAGAAAGAGCATTGCCACAAGACACTGCAAGAGTGCAGGTCCAACTGTGCGACATGCACGCCCAAATGCACACCACCGCCATCTCCTTAATCGTGATGTAAAGTTAGACTACACGGTGTGGACCATTGTATGCAATAACAAGCGAGAACAACGAAGATGCAGAATATATATATATATATATATATATATATATATATATATATATATATATATATATATATATATATATATATATATATATTACAGTTGGCTACAAAATAACTTATTCTGTAGCCACTTTTGAGTTACAATAATTGCTATGCTAATTTACCATATTATAGTAACTGCTTACTATGTGATTTACTATAACATTATGGTAGATGTCTCATGTGCTATAGTAATTCAACTATTGTAAATATATACTGACATTGTCGTAAATTAGTATATAAAATTATCGTAAATAGAGGTAGCTACAAAATAACTTATTTTCTAGCTAGCTATAGAGTATACTCTCCCTATATATATATTGAAAAATAAGGCATTCGCATATTTATTTTAATCCATAAAAATGACGCAATAAAAATAAGAGTGACTTCATGAATAAAATGACAGAAACAATTCATGACAAGTGTTAATATGATGATAAGGCAAATTATAGAACCGAAACACGTGTGAAACATTGTTTTACACAGTTGAAGCATCACAGACTTGATCATAACTATAAAAGATGTGTTCTCAAATATCAAGATCACGATGATCACAAAATTAAAAGGAACCAGAAACACAGTACTAGCATAATCATCCAAATCAATCAAACAGAGCATGCTGAATATGAAAGCAGTATTGCCTAGGAACATCATGATATTGATAATGAAACTCAGAAAAGGGTGAAGGAGATTATACCCTGCGGCGGAGCCGCTCGCACCAGGAAAGGCCATGGTGGTGCTTTGTTGCTGTAGTTGTCCCGCTCGATGCAGTGCAGAAAAGGACGATGTGAAGACGCATTGCTACAGGTTCACCAGCGAGTAGTCGTGCCACCACCGAAACTCCCCAAAAACATAATCGTCCG
Organism: Saccharum hybrid cultivar R570; assembly: GCA_038087645.1. Lineage (NCBI taxonomy): Eukaryota > Viridiplantae > Streptophyta > Magnoliopsida > Poales > Poaceae > Saccharum > Saccharum hybrid cultivar. Next base: position 7,124,943 of record JAQSUU010000493.1, on the reverse strand, counting down.
TCTTCACCCGAGCAGGTGAAGCCCACGACGGAGACACATTCCGGAGGCCTACTCTTCCATCTCTGGTGCTCGCCGGAGGTGGAGCGGGAAGAACTTGTGCTTGCTGAAAAGTGGTGTACTTCGCCAAGAAGCCTTAACCGAGAGGGGAGGATTTGTCTTATAGGCGGAGGCCAGAAGAGGAGAAGCCGGCGGCACTGAGGGGTCACATCTCCCCTTGCGGCGGGAGAGACGGATGAAAGGATCTAATAGGCCTAGAGGGGGGGTGAATAGGCGGATCTAAAAAACCTAAAACTCAAAACTCAACGTGGAAGTTAAAACACTGACCGGTACTACCGGTTGGTTTGGACCGGTACTACCGGTGAGGGATCACCGGTACTACCGACGCAAACCACCGGTACTACCGGTACCCTACTGAAACTATGAAATCAGAGATTTGCGTGTTGTGATTTCAGATCTGAGTTTTACCCCACTACCGAAGATGATGTTGATGAAGTTTATGAACTCTCCTTTCTTGTTCCTTCACCAAATAGTAGATCGAGCACCCACAACCTATGAAAGAGATATGAAAAAGGGAGAACACAAAGAACAAGTAATATCTCAAGTAAACACAAATAACAACAACAACAAGCACGCAGCACACACGATTTAACCCGAGGTTCGGCAACCCCACAAAGGAGTTCCTACGTCCTCGTTGTTGAGGTGACCACTAAGGTCGGAGTCTATTCCACCTCCTTGCCTCCCTCAAGCAACCACAAAGGTTAGCCCGAGATTTCCACTAAGAATACAAGGGTAATACAAACACTTCGGGGTGCCCTCACAAGTAGAACAACACGGGCAACCACGAAGAACACCTAGCCGGCTAGGGTTCCAAGAACCCAAGAGTAACAAACACAAACCAAGCCAACTAGGAGGGGAACCAAGTGCTCAAGATGTGAATCGAAGCTTTCCACTCTTAAATCTCTTCTCTCTACTCAGATCTTGCAAGGAATTGGATTTGAGAGCAAAGAGGAAGAGAGAGAGGGTGAGTCAATGCTTGAGAGCTGTTTGTCTGAAGGTTGGTGGGAGTAAATGGCGTGGGTAACGGTTAGAAATGAAGGGGAGAGCTATTTATACTCTTATCCTCGAAGCGGTACCGGTACTACCGGTGAGTGCCTGTTGACGGTCCTTAAGTACCAAATATAGTTATCAAATAAATAAAGAAAAGGATCCAAATGCAACCAACACCTAGACTTAGGGTTTTATCTGACAGAATTCCATGAGTTTTGGTGTTTGTCTGTTTCTGCAGGGGGTTATCAGAAAATACGGAGGAAAGGCCCACACGTCGGGTTTACATAGAGATAATAACGTGTTCACCGATTTTCTATCATCTAGAAGACTCCAGAAGCCACGAGATCGAACGGGAGGCCGAACGGGCCCGGAGGCAGGGCGCCCGCCCTGCTCCCTAGGGCGCCCGCCCTCGCCTGAGAGCCAATCAGGCTCCGTCTCGTGGATTATGCTCCACCGACCTAAGGGATCAAGGAAAATCGTGCGATTAATGTCGGTTTGATCCGACGGCCCACGTTCACTTGAGGGGGCTATATAAGCAGGACCCCTGGCCCCTGGAGGAGGCACTCCCTCATTCTCAATTCTTCAAACCCTAATCTCAGGAGGAGAGTCTCTGATCAAGCCCTAGAGCCACCACATCAACTAGATCTCTAGTATAGCATAGCTACATAGGATTAGAACTAGAAGGAGTCAATCTTCGATTGGTTTCCGGATCTATCAAGAGGATTCTTGGTAATTCCTTTACTGTTCTTCATTGTTCATCTTTGTTCTTCAATATTATGAATACAACTTTGTTCTATTTCAATATATTGATTATGACTATGCTCTACTTGTTTATGTTTGCGATTATATTGTTCTTAGTTTATCGTAGTTATACGCTTGGCTTAGTTAGATTGGAATTATATACATGTTTAGGATCGTATAGCGTTTATCCATCGGATCCATGGGTAAATGATAAATATTGTGTAGGCGTGGTGCTTAGACCATATTTATCTGCGATTGCACCTTATATGCCGGATCGTGGGGTGGTCCGCGATGGTGACAGCTTCGTTGGTTCTTATATAGTCCCCCTCCCGTGTGTAAGGCAGGCAGAGCAACATTATTACGGGGGAGTGATTGCTATGTTTCTCATCTTCCTTGATAATATCACTATGCATGGGCGTAGTCCTTTCTCGCAATGATTGCCAAGTGTACTTGCACTAACTATGATATGCTAGACTTTATAGTTAAGAATAACTTAGGAAATATCCTTGTAGTTCATCCTAATACCATGCTAATGACTTGCTAGAATATCTGTTGAGGTGCTTATCATTATTATATGTGGCTAGCTGATCAGATTAATTATCTTTGTCACCATTCATACTTTATCTATATTTTATGTGACACTTACCCCTGTATGCAAGAGATAGATGAATTCTCTCACTTATACATGCAATGATTGATACTCATTCCTATATTCCATTCCATAATCAACATTGATGTTAGTAATCCCTTCCTAGTGGTAAAAATATAAATAACGATACCTGGAATACTTCCCGGTTAAAATGCTACATCGGTATTAATCTGTGCGCTTGCAGATCTTATTTATTATTTATTTAGAAGAGCAGTTGCATATTTCAATACCGCGTCTCTCATGTCATGCTGGGGATGACAACTTGGCTTAAGTGGCATGAGGGATAGGTTCGACATTTTTGGCGCCGTTATCAGAATTAGAAAACTAAGTCTACTTTTGGTAATGACGTTAAGAATGCCCAACAAGCATTTTTGGCGCCGTTGCCGGGGAAGGTTGATTTACTAACAAGGAATGAATACGGAATTTGAGTCATCATTCGCATCATTAAGTGATTGAGATCATCAATTCTCCCATACAGATTTACCCCTGTATTTTTCCATTCTTATTGTTTTGCAGGGTGATGTATGAATAGAGGACATCTTTCAGAAAATTTTGTTGACAACCCCGAAGCATTAATCAGAGGGGCAAGAGCCAAGCTCAAGAAGTCAACACTTTGACGCAACACTTCATCCAATTCAGAAGACCGCCGAAGTTTCATCCGGAATTTGTCAACAGAGTTCGCAGCCATGGCGAACAAGACGATCCGCGAGTTCTCAGCTCCCACTACGGACAACATCCGCACTGGACCTGCCGCGGCCATCGACAAGAACTTTGAGCTCAAGCCAGGGCTCATCAACATGGTACAAGCCAACCAGTTTTGTGGAAAGCCGCACGAAGATGTAAGTGCTCATCTCCAACACTTCCTAGAGATTTGCAGCACATTCACTATATTAGATGTTCCCAGAGACGCCATACTACTTCGCCTTTTCCCATTCTCACTATTGGGGAGAGCGAAGCAGTGGTTCTACGCGACGAAGGATAAGAACACTACGTGGGCACTCTGCTCTACGAACTTTCTGGCTAAGTTCTTTCCCATGGGCAAGACCAATGCTCTCCGTGGGAAGATTACAAGTTTTCAGCAACAACATGATGAATCCGTTCCAGAAGCATGGGAGCGCTTTCAAGATTACATCCTAGAATGTCCCCATCATAGAATGGAGAGCTGGCTACTTATGCAGACTTTCTATCATGGGCTCATCACTAGTGCTCGTGAGACCATGGATGTTGCAGCTGGAGGCGCATTTCTATCACTCACCATACCACAAGCTACAGCCCTTGTGGAGAAGATGGCGTCCAACCAAGGTTGGAACGAAGAGAGGACTCAAACACGCAAGAAGGGTGGAGGTATGCACCAGCTCAAGGAGGTAGACATGCTGTCTGCAAAGCTAGACCTACTCATGAAAAAGCTCGATGACAAAGCTGGAGACAAAAGAGAAGTCATGAACGTCTACGACTCTCATATGACTTGTGAGGAATGTGGAGACACTGGACACTCAGGCAATCACTGCCATGAGATGCTTGAGGATGCAAGGTACATCAACAACAACAATAACTACAACCGTCCTCAACAAAATCAAGGTTGGAATCAACAGAGGCCTAACTACTCAGGTAACTACTCAGGTAATTATCAAGGTAATAACTCTTACAACAACAATAATAATTTTCCACCCCTGAGAGAGTTAGTGTCTAATCAAGGAAAGCTAATGGATAACTTGTCTAAGAAATTGGCATCCAATGATAAAATACTAGAAAACATAAATAATAGAATGGATAATTTCTCTACTGCCATCAAAAACCAAATTAGCTTTAATAAAATGATTGAATCTCAGTTAAATCAAATAGCTGCTGCTGTTCCTGCTACTAACCCCGGTATACCATCACAACCGGAAGGATTAGAATCTGCGAATCTTGTAGACATGTTTGATGCAGGTAACTATTGGAGTAATCCCGCTGTCGGAGTACATAATGACCTTCTGCCAGTCAAGAGAGGCGATCCAGGACGCCCCGTCATCCCGATCTCCATCGGCATGGTGGACTTCCCAGAAGCACTCTGTGACTTTGGCTCCAGCGTCAACATTATGCCCAGGGTACTCTATGAAAAATTCTTTACATATCCTTTATCAGAAACAACTATGTGTTTGCAGCTTGCAGATCGGACACTAAGCTTTCCTAAAGGAATATTAAAGAACATGTGTGTCTGAGTTGGTACCTCGTACGCTCCAGCTGACTTCGTGGTGATAGAGACCGGGTCCGATGAGAGGTCACCAGTTATTCTGGGAAGGCCATTCCTGAACACCTCGGGAGCTGTCATCTACGCCAGCGCTGCAAAGATCAACTTCAACATCAAGGGGAGGAAGGAGACGTTTTCCTTCAAGAACAAGATTACACAAATCCCAGAGCAACCCCAACATGAACCAAGGAAGAGGACCAACAGGAGGAACAAGCAGAACAAGAACAACCAAGGATGGACCGAATCAGCTAAGATGGTCACTGCAGTTCAAGGAGGTCAAGACCGTCGACCCAAGTCGCCGTTCCTAATCAAGAAGGACGACCCAGGCATGCCAAGCATTGAGTGCTCAATCAATGGATACTCCTTTCAGAAGGCGCTCTGCGACACTAGATCAGGCGTCAACATAATGGCCACAGTCACCTATCAGCTCTTGTACGGGACCATGCCCTTAAAACCAACATACACTCAGCTCCAGATGGCAGATCAGACATCCCGAAAGGTCGAAGGTATAGTAACCGATGTTCCTGTTAAAATTAACGATCATTTTGTCCATACAGACTTTCAGGTCATTGACATGGGAGACGACGAGTACGATCCACCCATCATCCTAGGAAGACCGTTCCTAGGCACCGTCAAAGCAATCATCTACATTGGAACCGGAGAAGTCCATATGCATTTCCCCTCTGAGAAGGTACGCCGCTACTTTAATGACCCTAATTATATAGTTGAAGATTCTAAGCAGGTCAGGACAAGAAGAAGGCGACGTAACCGTAACCAAAGGAGGCAAACCATCAAGGACGTATGGGCAGACTATGAAGGAGAGGTCATAAGGCCCGAGGATACACAACAGGAGACCGAAGCACCAAGTCGGGTATGGAAAGCGAAGACAGTTACACAAGAAGAGGAGGCGCTGCCGGAACCACCGTCTACGCCACCCAAATCCCAGGACAACTAAGAAGAAAAGAAGTCCTGTTCAGAGGACTTAAAAACACCGAACGCCGTGCCAAGAGGTAAACTTGGTAGTTATCATTTTCCTTTTAATTATTGCTTAGTTAATCATGTTCATTCTGTCTTAAAAAAATGTTGAAAACAGTAAGCCCCATGTGAGTATGCGAGTGGCATAAAACCCATAAGTACATTCACTGTGGTGGCATAAAAAAAATAAATAATATATATTTTTTCTATTCTATAAAAATGAAAATAAAAATAGAGAGTGACATTTATCAAGGAAGCTCAAACATGATAAAGGCTAGATATTTATGCTAACGCTTAATCAAGTTCCACGAAGCTTTGTTGTCTATTTGAGCTCCACAGAATTCAGGAAGACTAGCAGATGGAGGACATCCTAATCGTTGTCAGGGTGCTGCCGACATTCAAATACACCTCTGCACCTGCTAGCTATATCAGAAGAAATTACGTCAAGATCCAGCTTGGGGGAGAGCACCCCCATTTATCCCGATATGTATTTTTATCTACATTTATACCTATGCTTTATTAAAATAAAAAGATGCATAATCATGAAAACCCAAATAAAAATTTTGTGTTTATATATATTTGCTTAGTTTAATAAATAAATAAAGTAGCTATGCTAAACTGAATCTTGAAAATAAAACTCTAGCATGGATATGATGAATAGTTGCTCTGCCTAATTTTTAAATTTGTTCTCTCTCTAGTTTAGACATAACTGTTATAATTTAAAACTGGCTCTAAACCTGAACTAGTGAGAAGAGAACTTGATCTAAGTTGTTAACGGATATGATATGGGAAGGTTGAGCTGCTGTTTATCTGTTCCTAGAGATGCTAGAATTCTGGAGAATTTTATATTTGAAAATCTTTAAAATGTTGCATGATGAGTTCCTGTATGATGAGAGTTTAAATTCCTACCACAGCCATATATACATGCTTGTTAGATTAAGAGCCGCACTTTTACTACTTACTGCTTATGGGCATTGAGTGTGGTCAAGCTGTGTAGACCCTTAGGAACTTGTCATGTGGTTAAAATCAAGATTCACTTGCACGTTCACTCATACATGCTGCTTCTACTCCGGAAGTACGCATCCACATATATCCACTCATTTCCATCTCCAGATTCACCCAAAATTATTCTACTCCTGACCCGGGAGAGAATAGCCAAAAACATTATCTCATTCCTGTTATTTCCTGTGAAGTTAATGCTCAAGTCATTTCTATTACCACTTGCTATATTTTCAAAAGAGGGAGATTGCTCTAAAATATATATATATATATATATATATATATATATATATATATATATATATATATATATATATATATATATATAAATACGAGGAAATAAAAAAGAGCAAGTGCTCGGAACCTCGAAGAAAGAAAAAGTGAGACGAGAGGTAAAAATGGACAAGTGTCCGACAGTAGAATTAGGGGTACAAGATACCCACCTGAGAGAAAAAAAATAGAGCATCTCATTCCCCTCAAAATTTTAAAAAGCAAGAAAGGTATGTATTCCCTCAAAAAGAGCATTAGACTTTTGTTATCACCATACACCACTCATTCACCACACATGCACATCTTGATTTGACTTATTGACTTGTTTCTCTGGATCCATGGTTTGACTATGCAATAAATGTTCTATGAGTATGTATACTGTATCTCCCATCTATGAGCTCCAGATATCAAAGCCTTATACCATAAATACCATATACTTTGAGAGAGAAGGCATATACCATTACTGCCTTGGTAAGGATCCAGAAATACCACAAAAGAGAGACCCGAGAAAGTCATATAAGGAATCTCTGAGTTTTATTTGAAAAATTTGCAAAAACTCCAGAGCTATAGCTGATCAAGAATAAGAGACATAGCGTTTGACTAGACCGTTCTATCTTTTAACCACTCAAGATGCAGGTGACGGTTGTAAGCCCCATGGTGAAAGGAAAAATGAGTAAGTTTTAAGTCTTGACAGTTTACTCTAACTCAGGGATGAGACCTTATTTGAAAGCATATGTACCGTCAACGTTCAAAGGCGTTGCAGCAACTTCTGATCCATAATGAGTCTATCCTTGCTCAGGGACGAGCAAGAGGTAAGCTTGGGGGAGTTTGTTGACGGTCCTTAAGTACCAAATATAGTTATCAAATAAATAAAGAAAAGGATCCAAATGCAACAAACACCTAGACTTAGGGTTTTATCTGACAGAATTCCACGAGTTTTGGTGTTTGTCTGTTTCTGCAGGGGGTTATCAGAAAATACGGAGAAAAGGCCCACACGTCGGGTTTACATAGAGATAATAACGTGTTCACCGATTTTCTATCATCTAGAAGACTCCAGAAGCCACGAGATCGAACGGGAGGCCGAACGGGCCCGGAGGCAGGGCGCCCGCCCTGCTCCCTAGGGCGCCCGCCCTCGCCTGAGAGCCAATCAGGCTCCGTCTCGCGGATTATGCTCCACCGACCTAAGGGATCAAGGAAAACCGTGCGATTAATGTCGGTTTGATCCGACGGCCCACGTTCACTTGAGGGGGCTATATAAGCAGGACCCCTGGCCCCTGGAGGAGGCACTCCCTCATTCTCAATTCTTCAAACCCTAATCTTAGGAGGAGAGTCTCTGATCAAGCCCTAGAGCCACCATATCAACTAGATCTCTAGTATAGCATAGCTACATAGGATTAGAACTAGAAGGAGTCAATCTTCGATTGGTTTCCGGATCTGTCAAGAGGATTCTTGGTAATTCCTTTACTGTTCTTTATTGTTCATCTTTGTTCTTCAATATTATGAATACAACTTTGTTCTATTTCAATATATTGATTGTGACTATGCTCTACTTGTTTATGTTTGCGATTATATTGTTCTTAGTTTATCGTAGTTATACGCTTGGCTTAGTTAGATTGGAATTATATACATGTTTAGGATTGTATAGCGTTTATCCATCGGATCTATGGGTAAATGATAAATATTGTGTAGGCGTGGTGCTTAGACCATATTTATCTGCGATTGCACCTTATATGCCGGATCGTGGGGTGGTCCGCGATGGTGACAGCTTCGTTGGTTCTTATATAGTCCCCCTCCCGTGTGTAAGGCAGGCAGAGCAACATTATTACGGGGGAGTGATTGCTATGTTTCTCATCTTCCTTGATAATATCACTATGCATGGGCGTAGTCCTTTCTCGCAATGATTGCCAAGTGTACTTGCACTAACTATGATATGCTAGACTTTATAGTTAAGAATAACTTAGGAAATATCCTTGTAGTTCGTCCTAATACCATGCTAATGACTTGCTAGAATATCTGTTGAGGTGCTTATCATTATTATATGTGGCTAGCTGATCAGATTAATTATCTTTGTCACCATTCATACTTTATCTATATTTTATGTGACACTTACCCCTGTATGCAAGAGATAGATGAATGCTCTCACTTATACATGCAATGATTGATACTCATTCCTATATTCCATTCCATAATCAACATTGATGTTAGTAATCCCTTCCTAGTGGTAAAAATATAAATAACGATACCTGGAATACTTCCCGGTTAAAATGCTACATCGGTATTAATCTGTGCGCTTGCAGATCTTATTTATTATTTATTTAGAAGAGCAGTTGCATATTTCAATACCGCGTCTCTCATGTCATGCTGGGGATGACAACTTGGCTTAAGTGGCATGAGGGATAGGTTCGGCATTTTTGGCGCCGTTATCAGAATTAGAAAACTAAGTCTACTTTTGGTAATGACGTTAAGAATGCCCAACAGTGCCCACCGGTACTACCGGTCCCAAAGGTTTCGACCGTTACAGACAACCTACTGGAGACTTTGCGAGAAAATAGCCTACCGGTACTACCGGTCTTTCACCGGTACTGCCGGTCAACGACCGGTACCACCGGTAGTACAGTTTTCGGTGAAGATACATTTTGCGGGAAAAAGGCTTACCGGTACTACCGGGCTTTCACCGGTACCACCGGTCAACAACCGGTACCACCGGTCAACCATCGATACTACCGCTAGAACAAAAACTTGCAGAACTAAAGCGCAGTCACCGGCGGGATTTATGCCTACCGGTACTACCGGGCTTTCACCGGTACCACCGGTCAACCTAGGCATAAAACACTTCTCTAAGTGTCCGTGAGTGCAAAGGTGTCTCTCAAACGCTTAAGCAAACACATATTGAGCACAAGTTTTCCCTCTAGATAGCCTAATTTGTATCCCTCTTGATAGTGCGGCGTTCCCTATAACTCAAGTCAAAAGATAAAATCTAATCGATCCACTTGAGATGGAATGCTTTCCAACCAAAGGAATTGAGGGTGCTAACATCACCAAATGTGACCAAACAAATTGTTTCATCGAACTAACACCTGCATATTCACTTAGATAGACATGTTAGTCCCTAATTTGATTGTCATTAATTATCCAAAACCCACAACGGGGGCGAATGCACTTACAAACTCCCCCTTTTTGGTAATTGATGACAACCAACTTAGGCTTACATAAGATTTAATGAATTGAAAATTTTGAATTCCAAACTTTACAAGAGGCTCCCCCTCAGTGTATGCATTGAACTTGAATCTCAACATTGATCATAATCAATATGCATACATAAGGGAAGCTCCCCCTAAATTTTGCAATTCGTGGGGTGCCTAAAAGTGTGTGACAAGAAATATAACGTGATGCATGAAACATGACTTGTCACACAAAAACAAGAAAGGCTAAGGTAGAAAGAAAAAGGACTTAAAACAACAAAGCCAACAAACATCATCAGAAAAAAAACTAGGCAAACATAACAAATAAGCATAAGTGATTAGCCTACAATCATCCATCATCACACACATAGTTCTTAGTCCACCATACATAGTTCACCACAAGTTTTGGAATTAAAACACGACCATTAACTACCTATTACATAGATGATAAGCCTAACACTCCCCCTTTGGCATCAAGTGCCAAAAAGGGTAGGCACGGAAACGACAAGGTAGCGAAATCTAATAAGGCTCCGAGAAGTCGCGGTCGTCGTCACTGTCGTCGCCGTCGTCGTCGTCGTCGGTGGAGTAGTCAACCAACCCTGGCGATGTAGGGACCGTCTTCTTACCACGAGGGTCATCGGACGGGCCAGCCTCCTCACTAAGGCCAGAGACGGGAGCACCATACAACTCATTGTACTCGACAAAGGGATCCCGAAACTCACGGAGAGGACTCTCAGGAGGATCAATCTGAAGGTGCTGCTCAATACGCCTTAGGCGACGATCATCCTTCTCGGCCTTGTAACAGAAGGCCTCCCAAAGCTTCCCCAATGCGTACTTGATGACACCGCCACCACGCCGACGACGCTCCGAGGAGGAGCGAGTAGGAGCAGTAGAGGCACCACCACGGTAAGCACCGTGGGAGGAGGTACGTGTGGCCGGACCACGAGTGGGAGAAGGAGCGGAGCCACCAACAATACCTTTAGGACCCAAGTGACGGACGGAGTAGGACTTGTGCACGGCGTTGTGATGGAATGAACGACCCACCACTTGCTCAATGATATACATGAGATATGGAGCATAAGGCAGAGACTTGTGGGGATCATTTGCAGCCTGCTCAATCTTGCGCCACATGAAGTCAGTGATGGAAAAACGATCACCACCAGTGCCAAAACGGCAAAGGACCTTAGGAGCATCAAGCATGATATGAATAGAATCTCCAATCTTCGGGTCCAAGGTGAGGCGAATGAGATTGTTGAGGACATAAAAGTACGGCTTCAAATGAGTGGTAGTGAAATCAATAGTCGCACCAGGCTTGTATACCTCAGCAGCCTCTAAGTCATCGTGAGAGACAGAATCCGGAAAAATATCAAAGAGACTAGAAGCACCCCTGTCCTCAGCAGTAAACCCAAGAAGGCGTGAAAAAGTCCGATAATCACATCTGTAATGGACGCCTTGGGTAAGCCAATGCAGTACAAGGTTCTGAGAATCAATCCACAGAGTTGCATAAAACTGACAGATAATCTCATCATTCCAATTATGCTGGAAGGTCATAAGAGGAAGCAGACGACAAGCATCAAGATCAGCAACCAAACGGTGAATGTCAGGATTGTTCAAATTATCAAGAGAGGCGCGCTGCACCCACTTGTGCTGGAATATCGGCGGAGAAGACCCACGCTGCCCACTTTTGAAAAGAACCTTGTAATAATAATCCGAATGCATGCGGCTCCAAAAACGAACATCCACACTAGGATTGCGGATAAACTGATAGGGATTCTCACTACGCTGCACCCTTAAATCACCCGCTCTCTTAGAATAATCAATAGGAAGAGAGGGTTGATAACCACCTTGATTTTGAGGACCGGACATACGAGGATTTGCATTTTGATGAAATAAAAGCATCCGGTTGGCAGTGGCAAGTCCAATTTGAATGGGGGATTGAGCCACAATGTTAGGGTCAATAGAGCGACCCTCAATTTGCATAGCGGCAAGCTATGGATTCTCACCTGCCGGACGCTGACCTTGAACTTGCTCGCTATGACGACGCGGAGGATTGGGGCGTCCCATACTCGAGAGAGGAGCAGGCACACCCTGGGGCTCAACATCATCTTCATCTCCAATGCCGCCACCACCACCACGGCCGCTAGGACGAGCAGCAGTCCTTCCACGGACGGGCCGGGAAGCACTACCACCATCACCTCCACTGGGACGAGCGGTCCTCCTGGGGTTCTTCCTTTGCATGCTTGAAGATGAAAGAAGATCGAATCCCAGCAAAGGAAGGAGTTTGGGCAACCCCAAAGCACCTCCACGCGATCCCCACGACAAGGGGAAACTTCTCCTCAAAGATCGGCAAGAGTGGTGGAGGGAGGAGGGAGATCGAGTGGGGGGTTGGAAGGGGCGGCGCCGTCGGTGGGGGTATAGTGCGGGCACGGGGAAGAAGAATGAGAGAAGAAAGGTCACAGCCCCTATTTATACCCAGCCGTAACTTACACTACCGGTACTACCGGTGGAGATGCACCGGTACTACCGGTCAGGTCGACAACCGCAGCCAGGCGACGCGAGAAAAAGAACTACCGGTGGTACCGGTGGCTAGTCGGTACTACCGGTCAGAGACCGGTACTACCGGTCACCCGGCGGTACCACCGGTGGTTCCAGCGCAGGAAGAAGTAAGTGAGAGATGGTGAACATATATGATGAACTAGAACCAACTCAAGCATGTCCAGATTTCATAGAAACAACACAAAACTATGAACATGCTTGAGAAGTGAAAATAGATTTTGAAATCTCACTCAAACTTTTTCAAAGAGTTTTCGCCTAGCTAGAATCAAACAAAATATGTCCAAAAAATCAAGCCACGTTACGAGAATCAATGATATTTAGTTCACTCCTCAAAGCACAAAATCTTGACTCATCTAGGGGCTTTGTGAAGATATCGGCTAGTTGCTTTTCGGTGCTCACATGATGTAAAGCGATATCTCCTTTGGCTTCATGGTCTCTCAAGAAATGATGCCGGATGTCTATGTGCTTTGTACGAGAATGGTTTACGGGATTGTTAGCCAATTTAATGGCACTCTCATTGTCACACAAGAGGGGAATCTTGGTTAGCTCACAACCAAAGTCTTTAAGGGTCTGCTTCATCCAAAGTAGTTGGGCACAGCAAGCACCGGCCGCCACATACTCGGCTTCGGCAGTAGATAAGGCAACACTATTTTGCTTTTTAGAGCTCCACGACACCAAAGACCTACCAAGAAATTGGCAAGTCCCGGTAGTGCTCTTTCGATTTACCCTGCAACCGGCATAATCCGAATCGGAGTAGCCAAGTAAATCAAAAGTGGAGCCCTTAGGATACCACAAGCCAAGATTAGGAGTGTGCACTAAATATCTCAAAATTCTCTTAACAGCCACTAAGTGACATTCTTTCGGATTAGCTTGAAATCTTGCACACATGCACACACTAAGCATAATATCGGGCCTAGATGCACAAAGGTAAAGTAAGGATCCAATCATGGAACGATATACCTTTTGATCGACGGCCTTTCCATCCTTGTCGAGATCAAGATGCCCATTGGTTGGCATCGGTGTCTTGATGGGTTTTGCTTTCTCCATGTCAAACTTCTTCAACATGTCAAGAGTATACTTCGTTTGACAAATAAAGGTCCCTTCCTTGAGTTGCTTGATTTGAAAACCAAGAAAGAACTTCAACTCTCCCATCATAGACATCTCGAATCTATTCGTCATAATCCTACTAAACTTCTCACAAAAAGCCACATTAGTACTACCAAATATTATGTCATCGACATATATTTGGCAAATAAAGATATCATTATTGACTTTGCGAGTAAATAAAGTTAGATCGGCCTTGCCTATCTCAAACCCTTGTTTGAGTAGGAAGTCCTTAAGACAATCATACCAAGCTCTAGGGGCTTGCTTAAGCCATAGAGTGCTTTGTTGAGCTTATAGACATGATCAGGATTCTTGGGATCTTCAAAACCCGGTGGTTGCTCTACATATACCACTTCGGAGAGGGGGTCGTTGAGGAATGCACTCTTCACATCCATTTGATATAGCTTGAAGTTGTGATGGACGGCATAGGCAAGTAAAATCCGAATTGACTCAAGCCTTGCCACCGGTGCATAAGTTTCCCCAAAATCCAAACCTTCAATTTGAGTGAATCCTTGAGCTACCAACCGCGCCTTGTTTCTTGTGACCACACCATGCTCATCTTGCTTGTTGCGGAAAACCCATTTGGTTCCAATCACATTTTGTTTAGGTCTTTCCACCAATGTCCAAACTTCATTGCGAGTGAAGTTATTCAACTCTTCTTGCATTGCTATCATCCAATCCTCATCATCAATGGCTTCTTCAACCTTTTTAGGCTCTTTTGGAGACACAAATGAGAAGTGTTCACAAAAGCTTGCAAGCCTTGACCTTGTCACGACTCCTCTTTGAATGCTTCCCAAGATGTTGTCAACGGGATGGTCTCGTTGAATGGTATGATGTACTCTTGGGTGAGGCACTTGAGTTCTCCTTTGGATTGGACCTTCATCTTCATCATCCTTGTCTTGGTTGATTGAAAGATCAAGATTAAGATTTTGTGTGAAGTTGTCTTCATTTCTATTTCGATCATCAACTTGGTTGCTATCTTCGACTTGTGGTGAATTTTGAATGACTTGAACACTTGAATCATGTCCATTTCTTGATGTAGAACCATCATCATGGACATTTATTGACCCATGATGCATATGCGGATCATGAATGGTTTGCTCTTGTGCATATTCATCATCTTATTCAACGGGCTTTACTTCACCGGTAGCAAGCTTCTTGATCACTTGAGAGGATGGCTCTTCTTTACCTATAATGTCAACATTGACTTGCTCCTTTTGAGAGCCGTCGGTTTCATCAAATGTCACGTCAATCGCTATTTCAACTTGACCGGTGGTCTTGTTGAAAACACGATAGCCATGTTCGTTAGTACCATAACCAAGCAAGAAACCTTCATCAACCTTTGGTGCAAACTTTGAGCTTTTGGATTTCTTGTTAAGTATGAAACACTTGCATCCAAAAACTCGAAAGTAATGCACCTTAGGTTTGTTACCGGTAAGAAGCTCGTAGGCGGTCTTTTTCATGATTTTATGAAGGTACAAGCGGTTGATTGCATGACATGCCGTGTTGACCGCTTCCGCCCAATACTTGTCCGGAGTCTTGTATTCATCCAACATTGCTCTTGCGGCTTCTATGAGTGTTCGGTTCTTTCTCTCCACAACACCATTTTGTTGAGGAGTATAGGGAACCGAAAACTCATGCTTGATTCCCTCTTCATTAAGGAACTCTTCAATGTTGGTGTTCCTAAACTCCGTCCCGTTGTCACTTCTCACTTTCTTGATCTTCACTTCAAATTCATTTTGAGCTCTTCTTGCAAACTTCTTGAAGATTACTTGAGTATCACTTTTATCTTGCAAAAAGAATACCCAAATGAAGCGAGAATAATCATCAACAATAACGAAACCATATTTGTTACCTCCAATGCTTATGTAAGCATTGGGACCAAATAAGTCCATGTGAAGTAGCTCAAGTGGTCTCGTTGTTGATACAACATTTTTGACGGGATGCTTGGCTCCAACTTGTTTGCCCGCTTGACATGCGCTGCAAATCCTATCTTTCTCAAAAGAGACATTTGTTAGTCCAAGGATGTGTTCGCCTCTTTGAAGGTCGGTCAAGTTCCTCATTCCAACATGGGCTAGTCGGCGATGCCATAGCCAACCCATGCTAGATTTTGCCACTAAACAAGTCTCGGGCTTCACTTTACTAGATGTGAAATCAACTAGATAAAGTTTGCCTTTCAAACGACCCGTGAAGACAATGGAGGAGTCCTTCCTTTTAGAGACTTCCACACCCACATTGGTAAAGAGACAATTGTAGCCCATCTCACAAAGTTGTGAAACGGACAACAAATTGTATCCTAACCCTTCCACAAGTAATACATTTGAAATAGAATTATCATTTGAGATAGCAATTTTACCCAAACCAAGGACGTCTCCTTTACCATTATCACCAAACATAATGCGTTCACTTGTACTTTGATTTGGTTGAACGGAGGTGAACATATTCTTCTCCCCGATCATATGATTAGTGCATCCACTATCTAGCACCCAACTTGTTCCACCGGAGGAGTATTCCTACAAAAACAAATTAAGCCTTGGTTTTAGGTACCCAAATAGAATTGGGTCCTAAGGGGTTAGTCACATAGCTCTTGGGCACCCAAACACTCCTCATGATTTGCTTCTTCTTGAGTGCACCAACATACTTCACAACAATCTTGCCATCCTTGCCCCAACAACACATATAATCACTAGCATAGCTTCGTGAAATGGGTATTTGTTGCTTGGAGGTAAGCACTTGCTTCTTTTTGTTGTTGGCCTTGGTCTTGACAAATGTGCTTGAAGGAGTGACAACGTTGTTGACCTTGTTGATAAGATCATCTAGTGCCACACCCTTGTTGAATCTCACACAAGGCACTCCATTGATCATGTTCCTTCCATTTGCTTTACCATCATACCTATTGTAGCCAAGTCCATCCTTGATGAGGGGGTGTCTTGATGACTTGTACATGGTTGTTGATTGCTTCTCCTTGCAACCATTCTTGATAACCATGTTCAATCTTTGAATCTCCTTATCTTTCTTTTCTAGCTCAACAAGGTTAGTAGCACAAGCACTTATATCATGATTATAACATCTTTTACATCCTCCGCTAGTTGAAGCATTGGAACCACCGGATTCCTTAGGATGGATGGAAGTGCTATTCCAAAGAGTTTCATAGCTAAGTTCAAGAGTATGATATTTATCTTTGAAGCTTGTGAGGCTTTCTTGAACCAAACTATGTTCACTCTTTAAACTAGCTAAAGAGTCATTAACCAAAGAATGTTCCTTAGTCAAACGTTCATATGAATCTTTGGCTAAGGACAATTCTATGTTTAATTTCTCAACTTCCTCCTTTTCCTTAGAAAGGCATGCTTCAAGTTCAAGGTTCTTCTCCCTTTCCACTAGGAGCAATTCCCCTTGCGACTCGATGCATGCTTCCCGCTTTTCTAGCTTATGGATTAGCTTTATTATTTGAGAGCCGGCCGATTTGCCGAATTTCTTTATCATGTTGTTTGCAGGTTCATCATCATTTTCATCACAACTACTACATTCATTACTAGAGTGAGTCAGAGAGTTGTGTGGTACCTTCTCTCCCTTTCCCATAAGGCAAGTAGGAGTGTAGTAGTCATTGTCGGTGAGATTTTCGAAGAGCCTAGGTGATGAAGATAAGTCGGCGAACAATGATGGTGATGAAGAATGGTTGATGATGCGCTTGGGTTGAGAGGAAGAAGTCTCTTGAATAGCAATCGTTGCTACACCCTTCTTCTTCTCCTTGTCTTTGTCATTTGAATCATCACTTTCATCGTTCGATTCCCATTCTTCACCAAGATGTGCTTCACCTCTCTTCTTGCCTTTATGCTTCTTGTCATCATCTTTGTTGTGCTTGTGCTTCATCTTCTCTTTTGGACAATCGGCAATGAAATGACCAATATCTCCACAACCATAGCAAAATCTTTTCTTGTATGGCTTGCCTCCACTCCTCTTCCTCTCCTTCTTCTTTTTCAAGTATTTTCTATAGTTTGCAACTAATAGAGCTTCTTCCGCATCGGAATCTTCATCTTGTTCTTCATCACTTGACGGATCATGAATATCTTTCTTATTGCTTCTACCATGAGATGCCTTGAGAGCTATATTCTTCTTTTGACT
This sequence comes from Saccharum hybrid cultivar R570, assembly GCA_038087645.1. Classification (NCBI taxonomy): domain Eukaryota; kingdom Viridiplantae; phylum Streptophyta; class Magnoliopsida; order Poales; family Poaceae; genus Saccharum; species Saccharum hybrid cultivar. The sequence continues at coordinate 7,107,068 of JAQSUU010000493.1, read as the reverse complement.
TGATGCTTCTTTTGCTTCATCTTCTAAGCACTCATAGTGTTTCAACTTGGCAAGCATTTCTTGAGGTGTCATTGTGTCATAGTTAGGTCTTTCCATGATGACCGAAGCAAGAATGTTGTTCTTTTGTCTATACACTCTACACAACTTTCTAGCCGCCGAGTTGTCATCCCAATACGTGTCACCAAGAGCTCTTATTCCATTGATCAAGGTCATGAATCTATCAAACATAGCTTGGGTAGTTTCACCTTCAATCATCCCAAAGTTCTCAATCTTGCTTTGAAGTAGCTCAATGTTTCCCTTTCTCACACTTTTATCACCTTCAAATGAAACCTTCAAAGTATCCCAAATTTGCTTTGCACTTTCCATGCCGTTTACCTTGTTGTAATCTTCTTGATTTAGGCATGATAGAATCAAGGAAGCAGCTGTAGCATTTTGTTGTATGTCAAGGTAATCTTCGGTTGTCAACTCACCATCTTCTTCCAAAGCTTTAACACCCACTTCCACAATCTCCCAACATCTTGCGGTAATAAGATGCATCTTCATTCTATGAGCCCAATCGGTGTATCTAACTCCATCAAATTGAGGTGGTTTGCCTGGGTTGATGGTTGGCAAGTGTGTATTGGATTTGCTAAAAGAAGAGTACTCATATGGAACACGAGTAAACCCTTTAGGTGTCTTGATTGCTTCATTCTCACCATCTCCATCACCACCACTTGCCACATCTTCAATCTTCTTACTTACGGCTTCCTTCAACTTGTTCATCTCATCTTGCATCTTGTTCATTTGCTCTTTTTGTTGCTCTAGAAGCCTGTCACTGAGTTTCCCGGCAAGCAGCTCAACTAGCTTGTTCAAGGTGTCATCATCAAAGGTGGCCATGCTTTCTCCTCACGCGGTGAAGCGCTAAACACGAGGAAACCTTGCTCTGATACCAATTGAAAGGATCTAATAGGCCTAGAGGGGGGGTGAATAGGCGGATCTAAAAAACCTGAAACTCAAAACTCAACGTGGAAGTTAAAACACTAACCGGTACTACCGGTTGGTTTGGACCGGTACTACCGGTGAGGGATCACCGGTACTACCGACGCAAACCACCGGTACTACCGGTACCCTACTGAAACTATGAAATCAGAGATTTGTGTGTTGTGATTTCAGATCTGAGTTTTACCCCACTACCGAAGATGATGTTGATGAAGTTTATGAACTCTCCTTTCTTGTTCCTTCACCAAATAGTAGATCGAGCACCCACAACCTATGAAAGAGATATGAAAAAGGGAGAACACAAAGAACAAGTAATATCTCAAGTAAACACAAATAACAACAACAACAAGCACGCAGGACACACGATTTAACCCGAGGTTCGGCAACCCCACAAAGGAGTTCCTACGTCCTCGTTGTTGAGGTGACCACTAAGGTCGGAGTCTATTCCACCTCCTTGCCTCCCTCAAGCAACCACAAAGGTTAGCCTGAGATTTCCACTAAGAATACAAGGGTAATACAAACACTTCGGGGTGCCCTCACAAGTAGAACAACACGGGTAACCACGAAGAACACCTAGCCGGCTAGGGTTCCAAGAACCCAAGAGTAACAAACACAAACCAAGCCAACTAGGAGGGGAACCAAGTGCTCAAGATGTGAATCGAAGCTTTCCACTCTTAAATCTCTTCTCTCTACTCAGATCTTGCAAGGAATTGGATTTGAGAGCAAAGAGGAAGAGAGAGAGGGTGAGTCAATGCTTGAGAGCTGTTTGTCTGAAGGTTGGTGGGAGTAAATGGCGTGGGTAACGGTTAGAAATGAAGGGGAGAGCTATTTATACTCTTATCCTCGAAGCGGTACCGGTACTACCGGTGAGTGCCCACCGGTACTACCGGTCCCAAAGGTTTCGATTGTTACAGACAACCTACTGGAGACTTTGCGAGAAAATAGCCTACCGGTACTACCGGTCTTTCACCGGTACTGCCGGTCAACGACCGGTACCACCGGTAGTACAGTTTTCGGTGAAGATACATTTTGCGGGAAAAAGGCTTACCGGTACTACCGGGCTTTCACCGGTACCACCGGTCAACAACCGGTACCATCGGTCAACCATCGATACTACCGCTAGAACAAAAACTCGCAGAACTAAAGCGCAGTCACCGGCGGGATTTATGCCTACCGGTACTACCGGGCTTTCACCGGTACCACCGGTCAACCTAGGCATAAAACACTTCTCTAAGTGTCCGTGAGTGCAAAGGTGTCTCTCAAACGCTTAAACAAACACATATTGAGCACAAGTTTTCCCTCTAGATAGCCTAATTTGTATCCCTCTTGATAGTGCGGCGTTCCCTATAACTCAAGTCAAAAGATAAAATCTAATCAATCCACTTGAGACGGAATGCTTTCCAACCAAAGGAATTGAGGGTGCTAACATCACCAAATGTGACCAAACAAATTCTTTCATCGAACTAACACCTGCATATTCACTTAGATAGACATGTTAGTCCCTAATTTGATTGTCATTAATTATCCAAAACCCACAACGGGGGCGAATGCACTTACAACGGAGACGGAGAGCCAAAAGTCACAGGAGTTAACAGAAACTCCTCCAATCAATTCGTCATGGGAGTTAACAGAAACTCCAATCAATTCGTCACGAGAGTTAACAGAAACTCCTCCAATCAATTCCATCCAAGGGAAACTGAGTGACAAAATAAAGGCCCGTCCGCTCGCTCGTCGCCGCCTGCCTGCCTCGCCACGCCCACGCGCATGGGCTCGGGCCAGGCCGGGCGGCGGCGTGCGCGCGCGTGGCATACAGGTGATTCACTTTTACTTCTCAAATAGATCAGTCAATGATCAAGTATTTAAGTAGAGTCGCCTCTCGATTAAATTCCCATATGGTATAAAAAACCATTAATGCACATGTACGGACCATAGAGTTTAATAAAGATATTAAATAAATGAGCTAAGCCCATAATATCTAACATATATATAACTATTACCCTATAACTGGCTACAAAATAACTTATTCTGTAGCCACTTTGAGTTACGATAATTGTTATGCTAATTTACGAGATTATAGTAACTCCTTACTATGTGATTTACTATAACATTATGGTAAATATCCCCATGTGTTATAGTAATTCAACTATCGTAAATATATACTGACATTGTCGTAAATTAGTATATAAAATTATCGTAAACAGAGGTGGCTACAGAATAACTTATTTTGTAGCTAGCTATAGAGTATACTCTCCCTATATATATATATATATATATATATATATATATATATATGCCGAGTGCATCCAGGGAAACACTCGGCGAAAGTAAAGCACTCGACAAAGTAGATCTTTGCCGACTGCCTAAAGGTGTACACTCGGCGAACAAAAAACACTCGATAAACAGCCGCAGTTCTTAACGTCCGTTAGAACTTTGCCGAGTGCCCGTTGTTGACACTCGGCAAACTATGTCTTTGCCGAGTGTTTTCTGGCGGCTCTCGGCAAATTAATAATTTTTTTCCCTTCTGCCCTCCAAACTTTTTCTTCTCTCCTCATACAGTATGTGGTACTTCATATTAAAATTTGGTATATTTCTCGGTCTGTTTGCTATATTTAGTTAATTTATTTCATTTAATTGAATTTTTGGGGATAAGTCAAATTTGAACGGTAAGTTATTCGAATAATGGAACAAAATGAATGGAAAAATGATATTCATGTTATTGAGATTCAAATTTATTCTAGCACTCAATTCTGCATAATTTCTAATCATCTTGCTGTTTTTTTCGCAGTCGTCGTCACATGGTGGCCAGCCTTGCTCCCAGTTCAAGGCATGGGCTTTGGCCCACAAGGGCAAGGCGACATCTGACGTCGACTACAACCCGGAGGACCCGCCCTCGGCGTACAGCAATGCGACTGTCCACTACCGTCTCAGTGAGTGCACATCGATGGCAAGGGGAGTCTATGGGCCAGAGTACGATCCGAGCACCCAGGGCCTTGATGGAGAAGTCGTTATGAGGGTGGGAGGAGGCAAGAAGCATGGGCGGTACTGGATTGGCGACATCACACTCGACACGGCCACTACTCCCACTCTCTCCCAGATTCAAGCAAGGAGCACGAGCTCAAGCCTGGCCATACACCCACGGCCGAACACTGCACAGCACCGGATGGAGGCACTCTAGGTTATTTCTGTTTTATTCATCGTTCATTGATTTTTACATACCTTAGCTTTACATTGTAACATTAGGGTGAAATATTGTAGGCCCAGCTGGAAGAAGAGAGGAGGCTACGGGAGGAGATGACGGCGAGGATGGAGGCCGATCGGCAGAGGATGGGGCAGAGGTTTCAGTGGATGCAAAGTCTTGGCGAGAAGATGGGTCAACCTCCGCCATAGATGCTATTCCCTTCTCCATCTCCTCTTGCAACTACTCCTGTGAGTATGAATGATTTAGTTTGTATGTTCCTACCTGATATAGGATATATTGTCGCCGAGAGTTTGCCTTCTCTACCTTGAGCTCTTGACTTACTATGTTTATTGCTTTCACTTGTGCTTTGCTTGTATGACCTCTACCTTCCTAGATTAGCTATAGGCAAGTTGATAGGATCGTCTCTAAGTGATAGGATCGTCTCTAAGTTGCAAAACTCTTTTGTGTTGAGGGCTAGTTAGAATACACTATAAAAACCTTAAGTCCATATCTCTTGTGCATTGTGACCTAACTTCCTACCTTAAATATTGTCTCACACATCATATCTCTTCTCCTTTATGCAGAATCAATTGGCGGCATTGAATGATGGGCCTCATGACCCGCCAGAGTCGTTGTGGCCAGCTTGGTGATTATTTGTGGATTACTTCTGGTTGCATTTGTCGCACTCAGCACTTGTGGTTGTGAATGATACTTGTGGATTACTTGTGGTGATACTAAAGTGACTATCTGTGATGTCTGTGATGCTTATTGTGACTTGTGATATATGTGAACTGCCTGTGATGCTTATTGTGGTTGTCGATATCTATATGAACTGCCTGTGATGCTTATTGTGATATATGTGATGTTTGTTTGAGTGGGGGTAATAAACAATTAAAACAGACAGTTGAAAGGTCTCGATGGCTAGAGGGGGGTGAATAGCTTTTTAAAAATTTCTACAAAGACAAGCTAAATAAGTTTATCAATACAACAAATAGCGAGATGCGAGTTTTGCTTAGCCTACGGGGTGTTTGCAAGCCACCTATCCAAATCACAATTCTAGTATAATGGCACTCAACCGCACAAGTCAAACCGAGAAGGTAACTACAACTACAACTAGCAAGCTACACAAAAGAGCTACTCTAGCAAAGCTAACTAGCTAGCAAAGATAACTAAGAAAGTAATGCGGAGTTGAGTTAGGAGAGTTTCACCGAGGGACGAAGTATTGAGCCAACCAATATGAACAACAATGAAAACCAAGACAACCGAACACCGAGATCAATCAATCACAATATGAAAGTGATGACACGAAGATTTATCCCGAGGTTCACGTGCTTGCCGGCACGCTAGTCCCCGTTGTGTCCCTCTTCACCACGTGGTTCGGTGGCTAATCGGTCTCACACCGAGCCTCTCAAAAGGCGCCACAAGAACCTACCAAATGGCAAAAGGTTGCAATGACACGAGCAATTTACTAATGTTGCCTTTGGCGCTTCGCCGAGGTAGGCATAAACCCCTCACAATCACCGGAGGTGGCCAAGAACAATCACCAACTCTTGCCAACGCCTCCAAGCTGCTCCAAGCCGTCTAGGTGGCAGCAACCACCAAGAGAAACAAGAATCCCGCAGCAAATCAACCACCAAGTGCCAACTAGATGCTATCTCACAATGCAAATGCACTTGGATCACTCAATCTCACTTCGAATATGCAAAGAAGCAAGAGAGATGAGTGGGAGGGGAGTTGCTTAGCTCAAAGTGCTCACAAGTATGTCAAATGTTCAAGAGAGAGAGCCTTGAGCCGGCCAACGAGTATTTATAGACGTACCCCTTCGAATATAGCCGTTACGCACTTGAAACTGCCGAAGTCGCGCTGACCGGACGCGCTGGTCAAACTGACCGGACGCGCCGATCGCACAACGGCTACTTTTGCGAACTACCAACCGGACGCGCTGTACGCAGCGACCGGACGCGCGAAGCTCGACCGGACGCGCCGGTCCCATGACGGACCGGACGCGCTGGTCAAACCTGAGCAGCGCACAACGAAACAGCGACCGGACGCACTGGAGAACTGACCGGACGCCACAGTGCCAGCATCCGGTTGGAGTCCAGTAAGCTCTTGGCCGGACGCGCTGGAGAACTGACCGGACCCCAAACCCTCTCTACCGCTCAAACTCTACTGCCATCGCAAATGTGCTAACGCCACCAAGTGATCACGTCATATGCGAGTGTGTTAGCATTTTCACAATCATTTTTCGAGGCGTTATTAGTTCTATCCAAATGCATATGACATGAAATGCACACCTAGAGGCACTTAGGAGTTCAATAGCCGCATCATTCCCCTCTTTATAGTACGGCTATCTATCCTATAATGTAACCACACCCACTAGGTGTCTTGGTTACTAAAACACAACCCTTAAGCATATACCTTTGCCTTGCTCACGTAGGGTTGCATCCAAATCCAAGTGTGGCCATCATGATCACCATGTCCATCTTGCCACCAACCTTGGAATGTACTAATCCTCATATGCTACATACAACTTAGGCATAGGATTAGTACTTAGGCATTGTCACTAATTACCAACACTAAACATAGAGCTTTCAATCTCCCCCTTGTTGGTAATTGGTGACAACCCTTTCACAAAGATATTATGATAAAATTTTGATTGAACCCATGTCACATTGTCCAAGTATATTACCATGTGTAAGAATTATGGACATGTGATCATGAATTCAAATTGATAGCAATGGCTCCCCCTACATGTATGCTATATGTTTGGATTTAGGAAGCATACATGCTTAGATAGGAAAGATTAGGAGCATTGACTACCAATAGGTGCTAAGTGTTTTAGATTATAGACCTTTGAAGCGTGATACCATCGGAGTAGCGATAAACACCATCTTAGCACATTGTGTAGTTAGATACCACTTGGAAAAGCACAAACATAACTAGAAACCTCGTGAGATCAACATTATAAGCAAGGTTCTAGTACCACTTTGAAAAACATGAAGCAAGAAAAATCTAACTACTTCCTATTCATGCTAGTATCTCAATACATCATTCAAATTATACTAGCAAGTCACCACACAAGCAATGTATCAGAGAAAAAGGAATGCATAACTATGCATCATACATATGAAGTGCACAAGGAAATGCAACATTCATGTTTAAGAGCTTGCTCCCCCTACTTGTGTGCTCAAAATTTTAGTTGTTAGTTGATCCCCTTCTTTTATCAATTTTCCCTTTAGGGTTTTCTCCTCCTTTAGAATCTATCTTTGTGAACAACATTTTCTCCCCCTTTGGCACCAATGACCACAAGGGACCAATTTTAGATAGATTATCATGTTGAATTATGGGGTGAGGATCAAGTTTGTGATTCAACCTAGATTGCTTGCATAAATAAAATGCTTCGGTTTGATCCAAGGGCAAGCTTCTTCACACCTCACTAGAAGGGTTATCATGCACCATGTTGAAGCAAACATTTAGACAAGTGATCTAGATTAAACACTTAGGATCACAAGCTACTTAAACAAGTTATATGCTACCACTAGATCATACAAGACATGGAAACAATAGTGGCACCATATAAACTTTAAATTCATTTGATTTTCATGAATGTGCCTAGAACATAAGAAATCATGACTAGATGCACTAAACATGTCCTTAGTATAGAATGTATGACATGTCAACCAATTGTACCTTGGGGCTCGAAGGAGAGGATGTCATATATGGGGTGCATCAACTCATGTTGGAGAAGTCAATTATGTTCAACTCATTCTTTAGCTCGTGAAATCTCTTCTCATCAAGTGCTTGGTGAATAGATCGGCTAATTAATCTTCGGTGCCCACACTCTCAATAGCAATGTCACCCTTTTGTTGATGATCTCTAATGAAATGATGACGAACATCAATATGCTTTGTTCTTTGATGTTGAATCGGATTGTTGGTTAGCTTCACGGCACTTTCATTGTCACATAGCAATGGCACATTCTTAAAATTGATTCCAAAATCCTTCAATGTTGCCTTCATCCACAAGATTTGTGCACAACAACTACCCGTGGCAATGTATTCGGCTTCGGCGGTAGATAGTGCAATACTATTTTGTTTCTTGGATGACCATGACACAAGTGATCTTCCCAACAATTGACAAGTCCCGGAAGTGCTCTTTCTCTCCACTTTGTCACCGGCATAGTCGGAATCCGAATATCCAACTAGCTCAAAGCTTGCACCTTTGGGATACCATAATCCAACATCTTGTGTATGCTTTAAGTACCTCAATATTCTTTTTGTTGCCTTCAAATGACTTTCTCTTGGTGAGGCTTGAAATCTTACACACATGCATACACTAAACATCACATCGGGCCTTGATGCCGTCACATAGAGTAGGCTACCAATCATTGATCTATATAGCTTTTGATCCACCATGTTGCCACTCTTGTCACTATCCAAGCTTCCACTAGTGCCCATTGGGGTTGTAATGCCCTTTGCATCTTCCATGCCAAACTTCTTTAGCATATCCTTTATATATTTGGTTTGGCTCACAAATGTACCTTCTTTCATTTGCTTGATTTGAAGTCCAAGGAAGAAGCTAAGTTCACCAATCATTGTCATTTCAAATTTCTTTGCCATCATTTTCCCAAACTCATCACAATAATCTTGATTGGTTGAACCGAAGATGATATCATCAACATATATTTGCAATACAAACAAGTCTTTCCCAATCTTCTTGGTAAAGAGAGTAGTATCCACTTTGCCCATGACAAATCCTTTGGATAGCAAGAAGTCCCTCAATCTTTCATACCATGCTCTTGGTGCTTGCTTCAATCCATACAAAGCTTTTCTTAACTTGTATGCATGGTTTGGTTTCTTGTCATCTTCAAAACCGGGAGGTTGCTCCACATACACCTCCTCTTGAATGTACCCATTTAGAAATGCACTCTTCACATCCATTTGATATAGCTTGATATTGTGAGCACAAGCATAGGCAAGTAAGATCCTAATTGCTTCCAATCTTGCAACCGAGGCATATGTTTCACCAAAGTCAAGACCCTCTATTTGTGTGTAACCTTGAGCCACTAGTCTTGCTTTGTTCCTTACTACTATCCCATCTTGATCTTGCTTGTTGCGAAAGACCCATCTTGTTCCAATGACATTGTGATCCTTAGGCCTTTCAACTAATTCCCATACTTCATTTCTCTTGAAGTTATTTAGCTCTTCATGCATTGCATTTACCCAATCCGGATCTCTCAATGCTTTATCAATGTTCTTGGGTTCTTCCATTGATACAAAAGAAGAGTGAGCACAAAATGATGTCAATCTTGATCTAGTTTGAACTCCCCTTTGTATGTCACCAATGATGGAATCTAATGGATGGTCTCTAGCAATGTTGGTTGGTTGAAGCATTTGCACTTGATTGCTTGGATGTTGATGTTGATCATGAGTTGGAGATGATGAACTAGCCACTTGTTGATCTTGTTGCACTTGAGATGATGTACTAGCTTGATTTTGCATTAGAGACCCACTAGCTTGTGTAATTAGACTTTGGAGCACTTGATCTTTGTTGTCATCCACATCAATCACTTGCTTTGGCCTAATATCACCAATATCCATTTCTTTCATAGCATTGGTCAATTGAGTTCCTCTCACATCATCTAAGTTATTTTCCTCATCTTGAGAGCCATTTGTTTCATCAAACTCAACATCATGAACTTCCTCAAGTAAACCACTAGCCAAATTCCAAACTCTATAAGCTTTGCTAGTAGTGGAGTAACCAAGTAAGAATCCTTCATCACATTTCTTCTCAAACTTGCTCAATCTAGTGCCCTTCTTCAAGATGTAGCATTTGCAACCAAATACCCGAAAGTATGCAATGTTGGGCTTTCTTCCATTTAAGATCTCATATGGTGTCTTCTCTAGAAACTTGTGGCAATAGAGACGGTTGCTATAGAAGCAAGCCGTGTTGATTGCTTCGGCCCAAAATGAATGACTCACATTATACTCATTTAACATTGATCTTGCCATATCAATCAAAGTTTTATTTTGTCTCTCAACTAGGCCATTAGATTGAGGTGTATACTTGGCCGAAAATTGATGCTTGATTCCAAGCTCCTCACATAGCTCATCAACTCTTGTGTTCCTAAACTCACTTCCATTGTCACTTCTCACTTTCTTGATTGTGGTCTCAAACTCATTTTGCACCCTCTTGATGAACTTCTTGAATATGTCAAATACATCACTCTTGTCCACAAGAAAGAATACCCATGTGTATCTAGTGAAATCATCCACAATCACAAAGTCATACTTGTTGCCACCTATGCTTGTGTATGTAGTTGGTCCAAATAGATCCATGTGCAACAACTTAAATGCCTTGGAAGTACTCATAATGCTCTTCAATGGATGAGTGTTGCCCACTTGCTTTCCGGCTTGACATGCACTACATAGCTTATCCTTCTCAAATGTGACATCCTTCAAGCCTCTAACTAAGTCATGCTTCACTAACTTGTTCAATTGCTTCATGCCAACATGACCAAGTCTTCTATGCCATAACCAACCCATACTTGATTTGGTGAGCAAGCATGTTGAAAGTTGAGTGTCACTAGTATTGAAATCAACCAAGTATAGATTCTCATATCTAAAACCCTTGAAGATCAAATTAGAGCCATCAACACTAATTATCTCCACATCATCAACACCAAATATGCACTTGAAACCGAGATCACACAATTGAGCAACCGAGAGAAGATTGAAGTTCAACTTTTCAACTAAGAGCACATTGGAAATGCTATGATCATTTGAGATTGCAATTCTTCCAAGAGCCTTCACATCACCCTTGCTATTATCACCAAATGTGATACTATCAATGCCACTATTATTTGATTTGAGAGAGTTGAACATTCTTGAATCACCGGTCATATGTTGAGAGCACCCACTATCAAGCACCCAATGCCTTCCTCCGGCCTTGTAATTTACCTACAAAATAAATTAATGTTTCTTAGGTACCCATACTTGTTTGGGTCCTTGGAGGTTAGTAACTAAGCTATTTGGTACCCAAATGGCCTTCTTCTTTGGACCCATAATTGGTGTACCAACAAACCTAGCATGCACACCTTTCTCACCATTGGTAAGCACATAACAAGAATCAAAAGGAATGTAATCCATTTTAGCATAAAACTTGTTGTTGTTCTTGTTCATTTTATTACAATTAATCTCTAGATGCCCAACTTGCTTGCATCTATTACAATAACGACCATTGCTCTTCACAAAGCGAGACTTTGGAGTAGCAAAGGCCGCCTTGCCCTTCTTGGGAGTATAGCCCAAACCCTCTTTGTTGAGAGAGAACCTTTGGCTACCCAAGCATTTTAGCAAGCGGGCATCCCCACCATAGGCATTGCCTAATGCGCGGATGAGATCATCCACCTCTCTCTTGAGAGTCTCATTCTCAACCACAAGTGATAAATCACTAGTAGTAGAGATAGAGTTGGTTGTGGTGGATGATGATGAGCTACATGAAGCATTAGTAGGATTAACAAATAAAGAATCATCAATAATATCACATGTTAGTCCAATATCACAAGTGACAATCACTTGTTCCTTCTTAGCTTCCTTCATGAACTTTTCCAACTTGAGGTCCTTTTCCTTGATGAGCTCAAGTAGAGTGGAATGGGCTTCCTTAAGCCTAGTGTGAGCAATTTCAAGGTCCTCGTGGTCTTCCTTTAGACACTCACGAGAGGCCTCTAGCTCATCAAAGGATTTCCTAAGAGCTTTGAGCTCTTGTTCAATTCCTTTGCACTCCTTACTCTTTTTGAGAGCAACAAGCTCCTCCATCAAGGCATCATTTTCATTGCTCTTGGCAATGAGCTCTTGTTCCAAGATTTTGTATTTCTTGGTTGTCCTCTTATAGGCCTTGCTCATTTGATCTATTATGCCCAATAGATCATCCTTGGAATAGTCCTCATCCTCCTCATCATCACTCCTACAACCATCACTAGCACAAGAATCATCATCACTATCATCATATTTTACCTTGGTAGGCTTGGTCATAAGGCATGTCGATGTAGTGTCGAAGATGGATGACTTGTTGGAGAGGGCGATGCTTGCAATGGCTCGCCTAGTGGTCCTCTCATCATCACTAGAGCTTTCATCATCATCACTATCGGAGTTGTCACTATCCCAAGTGACCACATAACCATCACCCTTCTTCTTCTTGTTGATAGTGAAGCTCTTCTTCTCTTTCTTCTCCTTCTTGTCCTTCTTGTTCTTCTTCAGCTTCAACTCCCCATCATGATATCTTTTGTCTTCATAGGGGCACTTTGCCACTACATGATCGGGGCTATTGCAATTGTAGCAAAGCACCTCCTTTGCCTTCATGAAGTCCCTTCTCTTCCTTGCCCCATATCCTTTCTTCTTCATGAACCTCCCCATCTTGTGCACTAGGAGGGCCATGGTCTCATCATCGAATGGATCATCATTATCACTCGCTACCTTGCTCTTGCCCTTAGAAGATGAAGCCTTGAATGCAATGGGCTTCTCTTGCTTGACCTTGGTCTCCTTCTTCTCTTCTACCTCATCTTCATCATCATTATATTGGGCATCGGTCATTATATCTCCAAGCACATCGGTTGGTTTGACCTTGTCCAATCCCTCTCTAAAGATCATTCTTCTCAAGGTGGCAAACTTCTTGGGTAAACACATCAAGAACTTGTGTGAGAAGTCCTTGTCCTCAACCTTCTCTCCAAGCCCCTTGAGATCATTGACAATGACTTGGAGCCTATAAAACATCTCCGGGATGGATTCATCATCCTTCATCTTGAAAGTGGAGAACTTGTCCTTGAGCATATATAGCTTGGCACTTTTTACCGTTGAAGTGCCTTCATATGTTTCTTCAAGCCTTATCCAAAGCTCATTTGCCTTTTCAAGATCTTTGATTTGCTCAAATACTTTGTCATCAATGGCACGGTAGATTATGTCAAGTGCCGCCGTGTTGCATTGTTTGTTGATGCGGTCATTTGGAGTGAGATTTTCTTCATCAAGAATGATGTATCCTTCTTTGGTCACATCCCAAACCTTCTTATGTATATTGCCTAGATATTGCTTCATCTTCCTTTTCCAATGATCAAAGGAAGAGATGCCATCAAAGAATGGAGGCTTGCCATTAACATGATTGAACATAACTTGAGCCATCTTGCACCGAGGTTGTTAAGCCTTGCAAAAGGTGACCACGGCTCCGATACCACTTGAAAGGTCTGAAAGCCCAAGTTTGGTTTTGGTAATTAATGACACCAAGTTGCTAATGCTATTGTATCAAGTGTGATTAAGCTAGGCATAAGCAACATGTGATGGAGGTGGAAATGGCATGGAGAGATGGCCACAAGACCACATGATTTGGTGCATGAAATGATGAGCAAGATCATGGTGGAGATGCACATAAAATGATGGACATGATGATCAAGTGAAGAGAAGGATCTAAGAGCGCAAGGCAAAGGTATAACCATAGGGTTTTCCTTTTGCCGGTCTAAGATGAGTAGAGAAGTGATTGACCGGGTTTAGGATACATAGCCGACTATCAAGAGGGGCAATCACGGTTAGCTCGGGAATCAAGTGCCACTAGATCAATGTCTTGAGCATATGCATTTAGGATCTAGTAAAAGAGCTAACATAACGCCTTGGAAAATGTTTGTGAAATGCTAACACACATGCACATGGTGGTGTACACTTGTTGGTGTTAGCACTTTTGTGAAGGCGGTGGAGTTTAAGTGGTAGAGAGGGGTTTGGGTTCCTCTCTCCCTCCCGCCGAGCTTGCGAGGCGGGATTCGGCGCTTTTTGGAGAAGTGAAATGCCTATTTTCTATTGCGCCGAAAGTTGGAAAAGAAACGGAGGCGAATGGAGGTCACTGCGTGCACCGGACGCTGCACCGGACGCTGCACCGGACGCTGCACCGGACGCGGTCACTATGCGACCGGCGCGTCCGGTCAGGCGGTCAGCGGTTCACGAGGACCACCGGACGCGGTGCGCGTCCGGTCACACACCATCGGACGCGTCCGGTGGTCCAGGGAGCTTACTGGACTCGCACCGGACGCGGGTACTGTGGCGTCCGGTGGTTGCGAGGAGCGCGTCCGGTGGATGTTTCGCGGTGCGCGGCTCGGTGTTGACCGGCGCGTCCGGTGGGTCACGGGACCGGCGCGTCCGGTCGTCACCAGCGCGTCCGGTGGCTCGGTCGAGCGCGTCCGGTCAACGGTAACGGCTAGTTCGAACGGCACTATTCACGTCTGTCGCGTAGTGACCGGACGCGTCCGGTCACCCTGACCGGAGCGTCCGGTGATCGCGATTTCTGCTGCGTCGTTTCTAACGGCTAGCTGCGTACCCCTTCGTTATAAATAGATGGTGGCCGGGGTTTTGAGGGTAACTCTTGCACATTTTGAGACATAGAGACATCCTTTGAGCTAGAGAACAACCCCTCCACTCATCTCTTTGATTGATTGCACATCTTGAGTGAGATTGAGTGAGATTCAAGTGCATTGCTTGAGAGTTGCATTCTAGAGGCACTTGATCTTCGAGTTGCTGCGGATTTCTTGTTACTCTTCCGTGTTTCCCGACACGGTAGACGGCTTGGAGCAGCGGAGGTGATTGAGCTCGCAATTGGAGATTGTTGGAGCCTTCACCAAGTGTTGTAAGGGGTTCTTGATCCTTCCCCGTGGGAGTTCGCTAATTGGATACTCTAGTGGAGCTCGTGGCTTGGAGGATCCCCATCTTGTGTGCGGTTGTGCGGCGCCCGCCGAGGGCTCAACTCTTGATAGTTGATTAGCTCGCGAACCGACAAGTGGGTGCATCGCCACAACGAGGAGTAGCTTGCCGGGAAGCAAGTGAACCTCGGTAAAAAATCTTGTGTCATCTCTTTGCCGAGGACTTCTCTTGTGTGATTGATTGATTGGTACTTCTCATCTCTACACGGCGGTATATTCACTCGAAGCTCTTCTCTCGTTTTACATCTCGTATCTAGCTTGTTGTTGTTGTGTTTAGTGGATAGCCTTGTACTAGAATTGTGTAGGTGGCTTGCTTAATTAGTTAGAGCTAGTGCTTTGTGCTTCGCCACCTTTCGTACTAACTTGTGGTTAAGTAATTTGTGTAGAAGTTTTTATTAGGCTATTCACCCCCCCCTCTAGCCTTTTTGGACCTTTCAAGTGGTATCGGAGCCGAGGCACCGTTTATTTGAGGCTTAACAGCCTACGGTGATAAAGAAATGGCTCAATTAAGTTTGCACATCAACAACACCAAGAAGGCACCTCACTTTGATGGCACAAATTATGCATATTGGAAAGTTAAGATGACCGCACACCTCAAGTCAATCAATAGAGAAGTGTGGAAGGTCACCGAAACAAAATTTGAGGTTGCTAATCCGGAGGCACCTACACCGGTAGAAGAGAAGAAGCTCCAATGCAATGACATTGCCATTAGTGCTCTTCATGAGGCACTAGATGACAAGACCTTTGAGCAAGTGAAAAACATAGAAGTTGCACATGATGCTTGGGCCAAGCTAGAAGAAACATTTGAGGGCACCGAAGGCACAAAGACCGCTAAAGCATATATCTTGCAAGAAAAATTTTCAAGCTTCAAGATGCAAGATGATGAGAGTGTACCGGAGATGTTTCATAGATTGCAAGTCATTGTAAATGAGCTCAAGGCACTTGGTGAGGAGGTCAAGGACAATCAATTCTCTATGAAGTTTTTGAGAAGCTTACCCAAGAGGTTTGATACATTGATCACCGTGCTAGTGAGGACTACATTGAAGGATTCAACTCCTCAACAAATATTTCAAGAAGTGATGACCGATGATTCGTATAGAGAAGATGATGAGAAGGATGAGTTGGTCAAGAAGAAGAAGAAGGAGAATGAGAAGAAAGATGATGAAAAGAAGAAGAGTGTGGCATTCAAAGCCACCACATCCAAGGGCAAATCCAAGATTGAATCATCAAGTGAAGAAGACTCAAGCTCTTGTGATAGTGATGACATTGATGAGAAGATGGCTCTCTTTGTCAAGCAATTTGGCAAATTCATGAAGAAGAAGGGCTATCGTGCAAGGAGGAAGAAGAACACATCTAAGAGGAATGAGCATACCATGAGATGCTTTAGATGCCATAGCAAGGACCATCTCATTGCAAAGTGTCCTTATGATAGTGATGATGAAGATGCTATCAAGAAGGAAAGGAAGAAGCAAAAGAAGAAGCAAGAAAAGAAGGAGAGCTCTTATAAGAAGAAGAATGATTCTCATGTTGCTACATGGGATAGTGATGATTCCTCAAGTGATGATGAGGATGACTACAAGAGCAAGAAGAAGGGACATGCTAGCATTGCCATCCAAGAGAAGGTCTCCCTCTTCGACACTCCATCGTGCTTCATGGCTAAGGCCATTAAGGTATCATCCGATAATGAGAGTGATCATGATAATGCTAGTGATAGTGATAGTGATAGTGATGAAGAAGAATTCACTAAAGATGAACTAATCACTATGCTAGAAGATTGCACTCAACATTATAAAGAATCTAGAAAGGAATGCAAGGGCTTGCTTAAAGAAAAGAAAAATCTTATGCAAGAACTTGATGAGCTTAGAGCATCTTATGAGAGTCTAAAGGTAGACCATAAGAAGCTTCAAAAGTCTCACACCAAGCTTGAAGAAGCTCATTCCTCTCTAGTTGAAAAATGTGAAAACATGCCAACTAATGTTGAGAAAGCTAAAACTTGCAACATAGGCATATCTTGTGATATAATTGATGAATCTTGTCATAAGCCTATTGTTGTTGCTCCCACTAACCCTTCATGTAGCTCATCTACATCATCCTCATCTAGTAGTGATGGTTTCACTTGTGATCCCACACTTATAGTTGAGAATGAAAATCTCAAGAAGGAGGTAAAAGAGCTCAATCACACCTTAGCTAAGGCTTATGGTGGTGAGGACCGCTTGCTTATGTGCTTGGGTAGCCAAAGAGCTTCTCTCTATAAAGAGGGATTGGGCTATAACCCCAAGAAAGGCAAAGCCGCTTTTGCTCCTCACAAGACTCGTTTTGTGAAGAACAAAGGTAGCTATTGCAAAAGTTGCAAGCAAGTTGGCCACATAGAGCAACATTGCATGAACAAGAAATCCAATGCTAATGTATCCTCAATTAAGTTTGATTCTTTCTATATACTTACCAAGGGTACAAATGGTGTTCATGCTAAGTTCATTGGTGCACCATGGATGGGCTTAAAGAAGAAAGCCATTTGGGTACCAAAGAGCTTGGTCACTAACCTTGGAGGACCCAAACAAGTTTGGGTACCTAAAAAGAATTGATCTTATCTTGTAGGTCAATTACAAAGCCGGAGGAAGGCATTGGGTGCTTGATAGTGGGTGCACTCAACATATGACCGGGGATTCTTGTATGTTCAAATCAATTGATACAAGTCAAAATGGTGGTTTTGATGCTATCACTTTTGGAAACAATAAGAAAGGCAAGGTCAAGGGGCTTGGTAAAATTGCTATTTCAAATGACATGAGCATATCCAATGTGTTGCTAGTTGAGAGCTTGGATTTCAATCTTTTGTCGGTGGCACAACTTTGTGATCTTGGCTTCAAGTGCATATTTGGTAGTGATGATGTTGAAGTCATAAGTGTTGATGGATCAAATTTGATATTCAAAGGATTTAGACATGGTAGCTTATACTTGGTTGACTTCAATGATAGTGAGACACAATTGACATCATGCTTGCTTAGCAAATCTAGTATGGGATGGTTGTGGCATAGAAGGCTTGGTCATGTTGGAATGAAACAATTGAACAAACTTTTGAGGCATGACTTAGTTAGAGGCTTGAAGGATGTCACCTTTGAGAAGGATAAACCTTGTAGTGCTTGTCAAGCCGGCAAACAAGTTGGAAATAAACATCCTAGTAAGAGTGAAATGAGCACATTAAAGGCATTTGAGCTATTGCACATGGACTTGTTTGGGCCAACAACATACACTAGCATTGGTGGCAACAAGTATGGTTTTGTGATTGTTGATGACTACACTAGATACACTTGGGTGTTCTTTCTCTATGACAAGAGTGATGTTTATGATCTATTCAAGTCTTTTGTCAAGAGAGTGCAAAATGAGTTTGAGACTACCATCAAGAAGATTAGAAGTGACAATGGTAGTGAGTTCAAGAACACAAGAATTGAAGATTTATGTGATGATCTTGGTATTGGACATCAATTCTCACCAACCTACACTCCTCAATCCAATGGTGTAGTTGAAAGAAAGAATAGAACTTTGATTGACATGGCTAGATCAATGCTTAGTGAATACAATGTGAGTCATTCATTTTGGAGTGAAGCTATCAACACGGCTTGCTATTGTAGCAACCGTCTCTATTGCCATGGAAAGCTTGGAAAGACACCATATGAGCTATTGAATGGAAGAAAGCCCAACATTGCATACTTTAGAGTGTTTGGTTGCAAATGCTATATTCTCAAGAAAGGCACTAGATTGAGCAAGTTTGACAAGAAATGTGATGAAGGGTTCCTACTTGGTTATTCTACCACAAGCAAAGCATATAGAGTTTGGAATCTCACAAATGGCACCTTGGAAGAAGTTCATGATGTTGAGTTTGATGAAACCCAAGGGTCTCAAAATGAAGCTCAAAACCTTGATGATGTGAGAGGAGATCAATTGTCAAATGCAATGAAGAATATGGACATTGGTGACATAAGGCCGAGGCAAGTTGATGATGATGATGATACTCATGTGATCAACCAAAGTGTGCAAATTGATACAAATCAAGCAAGCTCAAGTGGTACTCATGATGAAGCTCAAGTTCAAGGTCAAACAAGTGGAAGCAATCAACTCCCAATACTCCAACCTACTAGCATTGCAAGAGATCATCCGTTGGATCAAATCATTGGTGGAATTCAAAGTGGTGTTCAAACTAGATCAAGGCTAGCATCCTTTTGTGAGCACTACTCATTTGTCTCATTAGAAGAACCAAAGAAGATAGAAGATGCATTGAAGGATTCCGATTGGGTAAATGCCATGCATGAAGAGCTAAACAACTTCACTAGAAATCAAGTTTGGGAACTTGTTGAAAGGCCGAAGAACTACAATGTGATTGGTACTAAGTGGGTCTTTAGAAACAAGCAAGATCAAGATGGTGTGGTTGTGAGGAACAAAGCAAGATTAGTAGCACAAGGATACACTCAAGTTGAGGGTCTTGACTTTGGAGAAACATATGCACCGGTTGCAAGATTGGAGGCAATTAGAATCTTATTAGCATATGCTTGTGCACACAACATCAAGCTCTATCAAATGGATGTCAAGAGTGCATTTCTCAATGGCTACATCAATGAAGAAGTTTATGTTGAGCAACCTCCCGGTTTTGAAAATGATAAGAAGCCCAACCATGTCTACAAGCTCAAGAAGGCATTGTATGGTTTGAAGCAAGCACCTAGAGCATGGTATGAGAGATTGAGGGACTTTCTTCTCTCTAAAGGGTTCAAGATGGGAAAGGTTGACACCACTCTCTTCACCAAGAAGCTTGGAAATGACTTATTTGTGTTGCAAATCTATGTGGATGACATTATCTTTGGATCAACCAATCAAGACTTTTGTGAAGAGTTTGGAAATATGATGGCTAATGAGTTTGAGATGTCAATGATTGGAGAGCTTAGTTACTTCCTTGGACTTCAAATCAAGCAAATGAAGAATGGCACTTTTGTAAGTCAAGGCAAGTACATCAAGGACATGATCAAGAAGTTTGGATTGCAAGATGCTAAGCCAATGAGTACACCAATGGGCACAAATGATCAATTGGGTATTGATGCAAGTGGCAACATGGTAGATCAAAAGCAATACCGGTCTATGATTGGAAGTTTGCTATATGTCACCGCTTCTAGGCCGGATGTGATGTTTAGTGTATGCAAGTGTGCAAGATATCAAGCTTCACCTAGAGAAAGTCACTTGAAAGCAACCAAGAGGATATTGAGATATCTTAAGGGCACTCATGATGTTGGATTATGGTTTCCAAAGGGGTCTAATTTTGAGTTGATTGGATATTCGGACTCCGACTATGGTGGATGCAAGATTGATAGAATGAGCACAAGTGGCACTTGTCAATTGCTTGGAAGGTCTCTTGTTTCATGGTCATCAAAGAAACAAAATAGTGTTGCACTATCTACCGCCGAGGCCGAATATATTAGTGCCGGTAGTTGTTGTGCACAATTGCTTTGGATGAAGGCCACTTTGGATGACTTTGGAATCAAATTCAAGAATGTTCCGTTGTTTTGTGACAATGAAAGTGCAATCAAGATGACACAAAATCCGGTTCAACATTCAAGAACGAAGCACATTGACATAAGGCATCACTTCATAAGAGACCATCAACAAAAGGGTGATATTAGCATTGAGAGCATTGGCACCGAAGATCAACTAGCCGACATATTCACAAAGCCACTTGATGAGAAAAGGTTTTACAAGTTGAAGAATGAATTGAACATACTTGACTTCTCCAACTTGAGATGAGTGCACCCCCACATTCCTATATGACATGCCTCTCCTCCGACATAGCAAGGTAAAGTTGTTTGGCATATCATTCACACTTTGCTAAGGACATGTTTAGAACATATAGACATGTTTGCATGACAAATAGGCTCATTCATGAAAATCAAATGAGTTTAATGTATATATGGTACCACTATTGCTTCTATGTTTGATTGATCTAGTGGTAGCATATGACATGTTTGTGGGCTTGCAAACCTAGTGTTGAATCTAGAAAATGAGCTCATGATGTGTAATTCAACATGCTCAAGATAACCCTTATACTTTATGAGGTGTGAAGAAGCTTGTGCTTGGATCAAACCGAATTACATATTCTAGGCAAGTGATCTAGATTGAACCATAATTTGGACTCCCTCATATTGATTGACTTAACTCTCACTAAAATTGGCACCTTTTTTGTGATTGTTGACAAAGGGGGAGAGAAAAGTCACAAAGATAGAAAAGTCACAAAGGGGGAGAAAGATATAATAAGAGGGGAGAGAAAAGTCACAAAGAGAAAAAGTTACTAAGGGGGAGAGAAAGCATAAGATAAGACTTTGGAAAGGAATCAATTAATTTTTGAGCACACAAGTAGGGGGAGCAAGCTCATGAATTATTTGTTGCATTTGTATGTGCATTAACATGATGAATTGTTGCATTGCAAAACTTAAATTCATATTCATGCTTGTGTGGTGGTTGTTAGAAATAGAACTTGTATGATGTTTTGTTGAGAATAGTTTTTTAAGTGGTATCTAGACACCTTTGCTTGTAATGATGATCTCACGGGGTACTTTAGTGTTTGTGATCTTTACAAGTGATGTCTTACAAGTGGTGTCTAGCTACATCGATGCTAAGGATGGTATATAAAGGCAACTCCGATTGGTATCACGCTTCAAAGGTCCATTCTATATACCTTAGCATCAATTTGATAGTAGTAACTCTCCCAAAATTCAAATCCATACATATGTGCACAATTGAACCAAACTCATGGAAGCACATATGTAGGGGGAGCCAATACTATCGAAATTGAAAATTGATTTCATTTCACATCTTTGTGATGGTTGTCATCAATTACCAAAAAGGGGGAGATTGAAAGCCCAAGTTTGGTTTTGGTAATTAATGACACCAAGTTGCTAATGCTATTGTATCAAGTGTGATTAAGCTAGGCATAAGCAACATGTGATGGAGGTGGAAATGGCATGGAGAGATGGCCACAAGACCACATGATTTGGTGCATGAAATGATGAGCAAGATCATGGTGGAGATGCACATAAAATGATGGACATGATGATCAAGTGAAGAGAAGGATCTAAGAGCGCAAGGCAAAGGTATAACCATAGGGTTTTCCTTTTGCCGGTCTAAGATGAGTAGAGAAGTGATTGACCGGGTTTAGGATACATAGCCGACTATCAAGAGGGGCAATCACGGTTAGCTCGGGAATCAAGTGCCACTAGATCAATGTCTTGAGCATATGCATTTAGGATCTAGTAAAAGAGCTAACATAACGCCTTGGAAAATGTTTGTGAAATGCTAACACACATGCACATGGTGGTGTACACTTGTTGGTGTTGGCACTTTTGTGAAGGCGGTGGAGTTTAAGTGGTAGAGAGGGGTTTGGGTTCCTCTCTCCCTCCCGCCGAGCTTGCGAGGCGGGATTCGGCGCTTTTTGGAGAAGTGAAATGCCTATTTTCTATTGCGCCGAAAGTTGGAAAAGAAACGGAGGCGAATGGAGGTCACTGCGTGCACCGGACGCTGCACCGGACGCTGCACCGGACGCTGCACCGGACGCGGTCACTATGCGACCGGCGCGTCCGGTCAGGCGGTCAGCGGTTCACGAGGACCACCGGACGCGGTGCGCGTCCGGTCACACACCATCGGACGCGTCCGGTGGTCCAGGGAGCTTACTGGACTCGCACCGGACGCGGGTACTGTGGCGTCCGGTGGTTGCGAGGAGCGCGTCCGGTGGATGTTTCGCGGTGCGCGGCTCGGTGTTGACCGGCGCGTCCGGTGGGTCACGGGACCGGCGCGTCCGGTCGTCACCAGCGCGTCCGGTGGCTCGGTCGAGCGCGTCCGGTCAACGGTAACGGCTAGTTCGAACGGCACTATTCACGTCTGTCGCGTAGTGACCGGACGCGTCCGGTCACCCTGACCGGAGCGTCCGGTGATCGCGATTTCTGCTGCGTCGTTTCTAACGGCTAGCTGCGTACCCCTTCGTTATAAATAGATGGTGGCCGGGGTTTTGAGGGTAACTCTTGCACATTTTGAGACATAGAGACATCCTTTGAGCTAGAGAACAACCCCTCCACTCATCTCTTTGATTGATTGCACATCTTGAGTGAGATTGAGTGAGATTCAAGTGCATTGCTTGAGAGTTGCATTCTAGAGGCACTTGATCTTCGAGTTGCTGCGGATTTCTTGTTACTCTTCCGTGTTTCCCGACACGGTAGACGGCTTGGAGCAGCGGAGGTGATTGAGCTCGCAATTGGAGATTGTTGGAGCCTTCACCAAGTGTTGTAAGGGGTTCTTGATCCTTCCCCGTGGGAGTTCGCTAATTGGATACTCTAGTGGAGCTCGTGGCTTGGAGGATCCCCATCTTGTGTGCGGTTGTGCGGCGCCCGCCGAGGGCTCAACTCTTGATAGTTGATTAGCTCGCGAACCGACAAGTGGGTGCATCGCCACAACGAGGAGTAGCTTGCCGGGAAGCAAGTGAACCTCGGTAAAAAATCTTGTGTCATCTCTTTGCCGAGGACTTCTCTTGTGTGATTGATTGATTGGTACTTCTCATCTCTACACGGCGGTATATTCACTCGAAGCTCTTCTCTCGTTTTACATCTCGTATCTAGCTTGTTGTTGTGTGTGTTTAGTGGATAGCCTTGTACTAGAATTGTGTAGGTGGCTTGCTTAATTAGTTAGAGCTAGTGCTTTGTGCTTCGCCACCTTTCGTACTAACTTGTGGTTAAGTAATTTGTGTAGAAGTTTTTATTAGGCTATTCACCCCCCCCCCTCTAGCCTTTTTGGACCTTTCAAGGTCTTGATGGCTAGAGGGGGTGAATAGCCTTTTAAAAATTTCTACAAAGACAAGCTAAACAAGTTTATCAATACAACAAATAGCGAGATGCGAGTTTTGCTTAGCCTACGGGGTGTTTGCAAGCCACCTATCCAAATCACAATTCTAGTATAATGGCACTCAACCGCACAAGTCAAACCGAGAAGGTAACTACAACTACAACTAGCAAGCTACACAAAAGAGCTACTCTAGCAAAGCTAACTAGCTAGCAAAGATAACTAAGAAAGTAATGCAGAGTTGAGTTAGGAGAGTTTCACCGAGGGGCGAAGTATTGAGCCAACCAATATGAACAACAATGAAAACCAAGACAACCGAACACCGGGATCAATCAATCACAATATGAAAGTGATGACACGAAGATTTATCCCGAGGTTCACGTGCTTGCTGGCACGCTAGTCCCCGTTGTGTCCCTCTTCACCACGTGGTTCGGTGGCTAATCGGTCTCACACCGAGCCTCTCAAAAGGCGCCACAAGAACCTACCAAATGGCAAAAGGTTGCAATGACAAGAGCAATTTACTAATGTTGCCTTTGGCACTTCGCCGAGGTAGGCACAAACCCCTCACAATCACCGGAGGTGGCCAAGAACAATCACCAACTCTTGCCAACGCCTCCAAGCTGCTCCAAGCCATCTAGGTGGCAGCAACCACCAAGAGAAACAAGAATCCCGCAGCAAATCAACCACCAAGTGCCAACTAGATGCTATCTCACAATGCAAATGCACTTAGATCACTCAATCTCACTTCGAATATGCAAAGAAGCAAGAGAGATGAGTGGGAGGGGAGTTGCTTAGCTCAAAGTGCTCACAAGTATGTCAAATGTTTAAGAGAGAGAGCCTTGAGCCGGCCAACGAGTATTTATAGACGTACCCCTTCGAATATAGCTATTACGCACTTGAAACTGCCGAAGTCGCGCTGACCGGACGCGCTGGTCAAACTGACCGGACGCGCCGATCGCACAACGGCTACTTTTGTGAACTACCGACCGGACGCGCTGTACGCAGCGACCGGACGCGCGAAGCTCGACCGGACGCGCCGGTCTCGTGACGGACCGGACGCGCTGGTCAAACCTGAGCAGCGCACAACGAAACAGCGACCGGACGCGCTGGAGAACTGACCGGACGTCACAGTGCCAGCGTCCGGTTGGAGTCCAGTAAGCTCCCTCAGCGACCGGACGCATCCGGTCGACAGTGACCGGACGCGCTGCGCGTCCGATCAAAAAGCTGAAACACGCGTAGACACTGAACACTGACCGGACGCGTCCGGTCAAACAGAGACCGCGTCCGGTCCAGCGTCCGGTCACCACTGTGACCTCCGCTCGCTTCCGTTCGATTTCCGACTTCCGGCGTAGTGGAAAATAGGCTTTTCAATTACTCAAAAACGTCTATCTATCCTATAATATAACCACACCCACTAGGTGTCTTGGTTACTAAAACACAACCCTTAAGCATATACCTTTGCCTTGCTCACGTAGGGTTGCATCCAAATCCAAGTGTGGCCATCATGATCACCATGTCCATCTTGCCATCAACCTTGGAATGTACTAATCCTCATATGCTACATACAACTTAGGCATAGGATTAGTACTTAGGCATTGTCACTAATTACCAACACCAAACATAGAGCTTTCAACAGTTTTGGGTCACTTTGCCATGTGCTACACTCGCCACCACAAAGGGTGCCTTTGCTAAGGATGGCAGCGGGGCGGGTTCGGGGCGGGTATCGCGGGTTTTGGTCCGCGATTTTCGGTTTCGGTTTCGGTTCCTGGTTTTCGCCCACGGGTTTGCGGTTTCGAATACCCGAAATACCGTGGTTTTGGGGTGGATTCTGAAATTGACCCGTGGTTAATCAATCGGGCCCCCGAAACATTCGGCCCACTAGAAGCCCAGCTAGCAACCCTAGTATATAATCTAGGAATCCTTCAGTTCAGCCTCAACCGGTCAACCCTCATCCGCACCCACCACCCAGCCCCACGAGGCCACGAGCCACCCAGGCGGGAGGCGGCCAGGCGCAACGGCAGGCGGTAGCGCCGCACCGCGCGGCCTCCGCGCAGCCCCACGCCCTCGGCACCTCACCAGTCCGCGAGTTCGTCGGCCTCCAGTCCGTCTCCGCCCGCACCCACCCGACACCCCGACGGGCGACCTCACCGGCGGCCGACCTCGGCGCCTCGCCCAGTCCGCGGCCTCGCCGGCCTTCCCCGCGCCCTGTTTGTGACCTTCCCCGCATCCACCAGCTGCTGGCGAGCTGGGAGCAAATGGCGAATCCAGCAGGCCAAGAGGCCGGTGGTGGTGCGGGCTTCTCCTGCCGCGCTCAACCCTCACCAGATCCGGTGGTGGTGCGGCCTTCTCCTCCGTCCTCCTGCGTAGCTGATGGCAGATCCGGCGGTGGTGCGGCCTTCTCCTCCGGCGGTGGTGCTCCTACCGCGCTCGGCCCTCGCCAGATCCCCCCCTCTCTCTCTCTGTCGGCAGTATTCTCGGGTTTCGGTTAATCCGTCGGGTTTTGGGGATCCGCGAGTTTCAATTTCGGGGATGGATTTTTCACCCGAAACGATGTTCGAGGCGGGTTTGGGTTTTAGGTTCGGGTTTTGGTTTTGGGTGCCTAGACACTCCACCCAACCCGAACCCGCCCCGTTGCCATCCTTAGCCTTTTGCCGAGTGTTTTGGCTTTGCCAAGTGTTTTTACCTTGACACTCGACAAAGTGTAAGACTGTGTTTTTACCATAAACACTCGGCAAAGTCTAGACTTTGCCGAGTGCTTTATCCTATGCACCCCGCAAAGACAAAGGCTTTGCTGAGTGTTTTACCGTCTTGGCACTCGGCAAAGCCTCCGTCACCGTCTTCTAACCGTCCACGTTACTCTTTTTTGCCGAGGGTCGATTCAGCACTCGGCAACGGTTTTGCCGAGTACCCGACAATAAGCACTCGGCAAAGAGCTGTTTGCCGTCAGAATTTAAGCCGCGTGAGTTTTGCCGAGGGTGGCATTCGGCAAATCTTTTGCCGAGTGTTTTTTGGGCTTTCGGCAAGTGTCGCCGGCACTCGGCAAATTCGATGCTTCCGGTAGCATAGAACACATAGACAGCATGACCTTGTACTTCTATGTACAACCTACTTCAAATATATGAATCAAGTACAGGTCTTTTATCATAATTCATATATATACATACATCCACGTGCATGCCCTTTTCTAAGTTGATAACTACGTACGAGGTTTATTGGTTTTGCTATTTGCTATAGCTATGTGACTATGTCAAAACTCAAAACCCGTGTGCACGGCGCCAGGCTGATGGATGATTCCCGAATCAGTTTCATGGGCCAACTATTTTTTTAGGGAAGGCCCAATAGTAGAAGAGGTAACGGGTAAGCAGCAACAACATACACAGGGAAATAATAAGTCGGACCAGCAGCCCACTACTCCATGGGCAACAGCCCAACTGAGGCCTTCATCACTCAACTCGACACTGTTTATACTCGGAAATTCCGTGTAAAAAGTATTAATGCCCCTCAAAAAATTGTAAAAAGAATTAATATTGCTAAAAAAATGTAAAAATAATTAATGGCTCAAAATGAATGCTTCTTTACTATTATAATTGTTTTGTATGCAGGCTCTAAAATGACACCCCGAGATTCGAAGGCCTGCATTTGCAAGATGGCGCACACATACACAAACAACATGGTTAAAGCAACTCCAAGAGACTTTTTATATTCTTCATAATTTATAGAAAAATAGAGATTTTGGTAAAAAAAACTCTCCAGAAACCTCTTTAACCAGATCTTCAAATATAAACATTCTCTATTCTAGATTTCTTGCTAGCCAAAGATGGCAATTAAAGCGAGAATGAATCTCTATAGTGTGCATAAAGGTATAGTAAAACTATTGGAGGGTACAAAGATAACGATTTTTACTCAAATGACTCTCGAAATGATGATTTAAAAACTAGATTTTAGAAAGACTCTCGAAGATGCTCTTACACGCCCGCTAACCCGTGCCATAATTTAAATTAAACCTAGTACTAGTAGGTAACATGGTATCCTGCCTTCTGTACCACCACACCAAGAAAGTGCGGTTCTGACCCCTATATATATGATGGAACTTTTAATTTAATGTGACCCAATAGTCCCACGCAAAGATATGACTTATAGATTATTTTAGTAAAATTTATTATGAAGAGAAATGACCTCACTGCCCTCGGTAATTAACTGTATCTCCAAAAGTTCCTGTTATTTGTCTCTCTAGAGCTAAAACTAACACTACTACACTGCAAGATACTACCTAATCATTAACGGGGACGGATACTGCCTTATAAGGTTTAATGTAACAGAAATCATCCTCTGATAGTCCTCTTATTCAACATCTTATATTTAGCGGTTTTATAAATTATCCCCTCCCCCCTTTTAAACTTAAAATGCCATATTGTCCATCCTATTTATTATTTGAGATATGGTAACTATTGAAGAAGAGAAATATTTAGAGATGATTTTCTGATAGAATGTACAGGAGAACTAAGTTAAGAAAAAAATCTTGGAAATGCTCTAAGTCCTCGTAACCGATGGGATCAATGCAAGACACTAAAAGGGGTTGTGGGAGGGAGGTTGGTCAAGGGATTGGGTGGATGGATATATTGCTGGTGGACTATATATGGTTAGACATTACGAGAATAGCTAGCTACGGTGAGTGCAAGGTTGGAGAGAATAGAAATGGGTCGAGACAAGTTGAGCATCTCCAAGAGTTTGCCAAATCAACTTGGCATCCATTTATTTTTGGCAAAATAGGAAAAATTATGCTCCAACAATTTGGCATCCAACTTGGCAAATTTTAGCAACTTGGCAAATCTCCCCCCTCCACGCGCATATTTGCGCGCTGAGCGCGAGCGCGCATCCGGCTTCGCGTGCGGGGCTCTTCGTTTCTTAGCGGGGCTCTTCATTCGCTTAGCGGGGCTCTTTGTTTCTTAGCGGGGCTCTTCGTTCGCTTAGCGGACCTCTTCTTATTTTACCAAGTCCAAATGGCAAGCTCTTGGAGAGAGTCTATTTTTTCACTTGCCATATATTTTAGCAAGTTACCAAATCACGATATTTGCCAAGTAAATTTTGGCAAACTCTTAGAGATGCTCTAGACTGTTAAAAATGTACTCTTTTCTCTTTGCAGAACGGAGAGAGAACGTACAGTAGTTGGTTCATGCAATGCAATGCATTGCTGGCAACTACCTCACCAGAATTTTCAGGCTACCATCAAGATGTGAACATGCATGTTACACGTTGAATGCAAAGTGAAGCTAATGTAATAAAGGCGAAGTTAGTCGTGTCTTTTGCTTTTGCTTTGCTCTATCAACAACTGCAATTCTATCGATCTATTGCATGCGCAGTACGTACGATTGGCGACATGAGAATTGAAGGCAGTTAATTGCTAAT
This sequence comes from Saccharum hybrid cultivar R570, assembly GCA_038087645.1. Lineage (NCBI taxonomy): Eukaryota > Viridiplantae > Streptophyta > Magnoliopsida > Poales > Poaceae > Saccharum > Saccharum hybrid cultivar. The sequence continues at coordinate 7,077,918 of JAQSUU010000493.1, read as the reverse complement.
AGTCTGGGTCATCCGTACGTGTTGGCACGTTCTAGCTAGCAGTATGTGTGTAGTTGCAAAATTGAACACGTCTTACGTTCATGCGCGTGCATGCATCACGGGCGCGTATTCGTAGCATGGTAAGGCTGGGAAACACTGTCCACGCGTCCCATCTAAGGATGCAAGCGGCCCCGCCTACGGGCGCCCACCACGGTTCTGCAACAACTGCATGGCAAGACTGACTATTCTGCAGGAGCCTGCAAGCAAGCATGGATTAGCCTCCTGCATTTGGCTGCCGGGCTTTGCAGAAGAAGGCAAGCGGAGTTGTGGACGCCTGCCACAACCTAGGTCGACCACTCACAGCAGCCATCACCAGCGAGCAGCGAAGGTAAGCGAGAACCAGCCATCACGAAGCAGCTGTCATCGTTCCCGCAGACGCAGCGGCCGCACCCGAGGCACGCGCCAGTGAAGCGGTGACCGTTCCCGTGACCGCAGTGACGAAGAGGAACACTGCTGGGAGCATGACTCCGTTGAGGAGTGGTGCACTTGCAGGCCTGCAGGCTAGACGGTGGGTGGTGCAGGTTGACATGCTTAATCCAACAGCCTTTGTAAGTTGGGGCATTTGAACCCGTGTTACATATGCAGGTGTCTGCAGAGACCTATTAATGTTGAATATGTTCTAAATTTAGTTGCACATTATATTGGTCGACTTCTGATGAAGCGAAGCGGAGGCCCGTTGACGCTTGGGGGTGCGGCCCCGAGGAAGCTTGGGGGGTGCAGGGGGCTTGCCCCCCACGGTACGGTACATATACTTAATTAGGGTTTCACTTTGATAACTCTCTTGTAAGCCGCCATACGGCGTTGTAACCAGACTCTTGATAATAGTGAGAAGTGTTTGCTGGCTGGCGCCCGTGGTTTTTCCCTTCTGCATTGGGAGGGTTTTTCACGTTAAATCTTGTGTCTCCGCTATGATTGATCTTGTGTTCTTCGTCATTTATTCGCCGTCATTCACAACCGTTAAGACTGTTTTTTTTTTTGCAGGTAGGCCAGCCTGCGTCCGCTTGCATTCCTAATCCCATCGTACTGCAGCTAGCTGTGTCCACAGTGCAACCATACACATTTGCATCGTGTACGTGCCCGGCAGTCACAGGCACCACAGTCCACACTCCACAGGGCTGGCGCAGGGGGTACGCATGCAAGCATATGTCGTGCACAATGATGAAGGCTTTGTTTGTACTACCAAAAGTCCGAATGCAAACGAAGCAGGTTCACGTGCATGCATTCATCTCCTCGTCTCATCGCATCGCACGTACGACCCCTGGTTGGTGCGTGCTCATCAACCACCGCCGCTGCAGTAACACTGCACCTGCACTCCCTCACTTATCAGCTCGCTGCCGGCCCACATCATCAGATTTCCAGCTAACGCACACACTGTACAGACGTACTGCTACACTCTCCGGGCCTCGCAAATTCTAAGTTTTTTTTTAGCTCTATCCGTCACATCGAATCTAGGGACGTATATATAGAGCAATAAATGTAGATAAAAAAGTAATTAATTGTACAGTTTAATTATAAATCACGAGACGAATCTTTTGAGCCTAGTTAGTCTACGATTGGACAATAATTACTAAATACAAATGAAAATACTAAGATGCCAAATTTTTCTAACTTTAGCAATCTAAACAAGGCCCTCGTGAGTTGCCAAGGCCCTATTTATACCCTACCCCTGGCACCACCTTTGCTCAGCTCCATCCATCACAGCTAGCTAGAATTCCTCACCACACTAGCTCCACACTTCACTGACCACACACTAGCAGCTCACCCGGCCCAGTGCTCTGTCCAGCAACTGCAATGGCTGCTCCACGCCTCGCCCTGGTCGCCGCGGTGGCGGTCCTGGCGCTGCTGGCAGCATCCAAGACGGCGTCGGCGGCGGTGAGCTGCGGGGATGTGACCTCGTCGGTGGCGCCGTGCCTCGGGTACGCGATGGGCACCGCGTCGTCGCCCTCCGCGGCGTGCTGCAACGGGGTGCGCTCGCTCAACAGCCGCGCGACGTCCACGGCGGACCGCCAGGCGACCTGCGCCTGCCTCAAGAGCATGACGAGCAGGCTCGGCGGCGGCGGCGGCGTCAGCATGGGCAACGCCGCCAGCATCCCCGGCAAGTGCGGCGTCACCGTCGGCGTGCCCATCAGCCCCAACGTCGACTGCTCCAAGTACGTCGGCCGATCGAGTCCACTGTCCATTAATTAATGTCCATGCATCCATGCATGCACACTGATGTATGAGTAATTTTCTGCTAAGTGAAGTGCTAACCATGGATTAATATCTTTTGTGTTATGTACATGCAGGATCAACTGATGGGCCGGTTATGAGGAGGTAGCTGCTGCGCATGCATGATGCATGCGTGCTCGTTGGATGGCGATCACAGCATGCAGTCGTTGTCGTAGCAGATGGACTCCATGGATGATGAATATAGATACATAAAGGAGTAGATAATGCACCCGTTAGTGATCACTCCGTTTAGTTATTTACTATTTATTTACTACCTTTAATTTACACCACCTCTCGGCTGTCGTCGTGTACCTCGTATGTGTGTGTGTAGCAGGCTATCTAGCAGAGCAGCACTCAATGTCCTTGGGTTTGCTTTCCTTTAAGCTTGTTGCTTTGGCACACGTTTCTGAATAATGAATACTAGCTTTTGTGTGATGCGTTCAAGTAATATATACACGCGACTATTTGCTCATTTCATCTGTGTGGGGCTGTGGGCTCTCAGTGCCTCTGCTGCTGGCTGATGCGGGCTGCGGCTGCATGCCGGCCGTGTCCTTGTCTGCCTGCTTCAGTGATTCATTACTCATTGACCTCAACCGCTCCCGCTCTATATATGCACCATGCCATCATTGCAATATGAGGCTGGTTTACTGAAGTACTAACAGAATCCGGACTTGCTTGTAGCTTATGGAAACTGTAGGATTAATTTCACTGCATGCATATTGCTGTTGCATTTGGGTGCTCTGCATGGATATAATAATGACCTGTGTGTGGATCTTTCCTACCACTATATCTATCATGTCCCTAGCTACGTCTTTGTTCTTTGCCATACAACCCCAGCCCACCTTTGCAACGACAACCAGATGCATGACAGCTGTTCCGTACTCCTACCTAGGATTTTATGGCATGGAGTGAAAGATAAAAGATAAAATGGGGGTCTTTAGATTCCATCATATATATAACAGCTTACTGTACAATTTTTAATAAAAATAATTATAATAGGCATTAATGCCAAAGGAGTAAAGGACAAATCTATCTTACCGATATGTTTTTACCTTCTGCCGCTCCCCTAAAGAGCATCATTGGTTGTTTAGTGTTCTTTGAAACGTACGAAATCCTCTTCACTGAACCAGCAGACAATGCAAGAATGCACCCTGGTACCCCAATTCAAAAGTTAGATGATAATGGTAATTGACAGAGCATGTCGGTGGGGAAGCAAAGTATAACATGCAGCTGGAAGGACTGAATCATTGGCTGACCAACGGTAGCCAGGAGGAGGAACTCGTCGCGGCAAGTGCCAGTCGATGTCGATGCCACGTGAACGCATAGAATAGAAGACGAGTGGGCGTAGTGGACATGGAAGTCTAATCGAAATGTCATGATGGATCAGAGTCACGTACGTTTTTTTTTTTTGAGGGAAATCAGAGTCACGTACGTGATCGGTGAACGGGGGCAAGAAACTGAACAAGCAACCGGCACTTACGTACACTAATTGGGCTATGTATGGGCCTGCATCGCAGGCCTGGTTATGGTCCACCCGAGGCATATGTGGCCATAGCTTTAGCATGGGCCAACACTACGTTATATGCGGCAATACCAGTTATTATACACTCATATCTGCATCCTAATGGTGTATCGGATTCCTTGCCTCCGGAGGCATCATAGCTGTTTCAATTGCCCATTTATGGCCCAATTCTGTTTGGCCAATATCCGTTTTGGGGCCTAATATTCACGAGCCATTTCACGTATGGTATCGTTTTTCGATAATGCTCCTTAGCGGACATCCATCCCGCGTTGGACACGGCTAGCTGGGCCTAGCCATCGGCCCACATACAGAGTTCCTCAGTAACGAATAAAATAGTGGGCAACGTCGTTCCTCATTCACTTGTTCTTCACCATTGTGTCGGTCCATCGGCGCCAAGTCTTGCTCAAGCTTCACCGTCACACGTGGTCCCACGCTTTAAAGCCCTCGACTTGTCCTTCACACTTGCAACCGGTCCGTCGAGTCAAGTCATGTCTTGATCTTCTCCACCTTGATCACATGACTCAATGTCATGTCTCATGTGCAATGAGCTCCTTCATCATCACATGTATAAGCTTTGCAATAACTCCGAGCCATTTTTACCATCATGGTATATGTTGCTTACTCACATGTACGTATGGACTAATCTCCTGTGTATCTCACATAAACACAATTAGTCCACCTAAGATCGTCACTCAATTACCAAAACCAAACAAGGACCTTTCACGGTGGCTAGCGTTTTGGCAAGCTCTAGGGTCCTATTCTCTCCTTCCTCCGGCGAGCTCGAAGGTGATGGGCTAGGGCTGGAGCAGCCTGCACCTCGAACCCATCCTCTTGTTGTTTGTATGTCCTTTGCTGTTTCTCCATGTTGCAATGGGTTTTTTAATGTTGCAACAGATGATTTTAGAATGTTGCAATGGGATTTTTGGGTTGTTGCAACAGATGATTTTCGAATGTTTCGATTTCCATGTTTCATAGTTGATTCTTGCGATGTTGCAGTACTACTGTTTGAGATGTTGCAGTACATATTTTTCGACGTTGTAGTACATGTTTTTCGATGTTGCACTCCATATTTTTGTGATGTTGCAGTACATAATTTTCGATATTGTAGTATATTTTTTTTGATGTTGCAGTACATGTTTTTACGATGTTGCACTACATATTTTTGCGATGTTGCAGCACATAATTTTTGATGTTGTAGTACATAATTTTTTGATGTTGTAGTACATATTTTTCCGATGTTGCATTACATATTTTTCGATGTTGCACTACATAATTTTGCGATGTTGCAGTATTTATATTCTGATGTTGCATTACATAGTTTCTCCATATGTTTACGATGTTGCACTTGAAGTGTTTTCGTGCTCTTGGGACAGGGGCACGGTGGGGGAACAGGGTGCGATGGGGGAGCGGAGGACGGTGGGTGAGTGGAGGATAGGGGCGCAGTGGACGCGATTTCTATTCCGTTCTATTTCGATATGCGGGGGCGGGATTCTGTTCTATTTCCGATACGCGGGGCAGGCGGTTTTATGAAGGGGAGCGGCGTCCGGACGCATCTCGCGTGCCAGACGTCCGGGCTTTAGAAGCGTCGATCATTTTTCATAAAAAAAACCTATGGTATCGTATAAGGCCCAACGATCTACAGGCCAAGACCATTATGCCTTCTCAAGGCTGATCTCGATCTAGGTAATGTTCTAAACTTCCATAAAAAAGGTAATGTTTTAAACTCCCCTAAAAAAGGTAATGTTCTAAACAAGGAGCTAGGTATACTTAGGACATCTCTAAAGGTCAACTCTAAGCTAGTATCAGATACCACGTGGAGGGGAGAGCGGCCAAAAACCTTTGAACTAGAGGGAAGAGAAATTGAGAAAAGCTATGCTCTTTCGCACATACTAAATTATATGAGAGACATGGATTATCTATCTCTCTTGACAGGAGAGAATATATAAATAAAACATATGGCACATATGTATACGATGAGATGGATCTATTAGAGGTGCCTTCTCCAGCAGGACTCCTAGTTGAGCCCTCAAAACCAAATTTGATGACCAGAAAAAAGCTCCACTAGAGCCTCTACTGGACCCTAAAAATGAGAGTCCCCCCTCAAATCTCCCTCCTAGCCCTCATTTTCTAGGGACCCTACTCTAGGCCCTCAATCGACACTTGCTATTGTTTGCCTCCCAGCACGCAAGAGGAATCATGTATGTCCATCCACATCCGATGTCGCCTGCATGCTCCATCGTCCCTGGGAGGTCCTTCCCTCGCCCCCCACCCCCCCTCCCCCCCGGATGAGGCCCCTCACCTTGGTGGTGTGACTACCCTCGCTGCGGTTGTGCGGTCCTTTCCTAGGCGGGTCTCCCTCCCTGCGGCGTGGCTCTCGCAGTGAGGTTGTCCGCCTGCTGGTGAGATCCTTCCCCAGCACAGCTCCTCTCCCTAGCGCCTATCCCATCCCTTGGCGAGCTTCTTTCCCATCCTAACGAGACCCTTCCTCGATCCTTCCCCATCCTAGCGAGATCTTTCCCCAGCGTGACTCCTTTCCCAGTGTTTTGTCCCGTCCCACTGAGGTCCTTCCCTGTCTTGACAAGGTCCTTTCCCGGTGTGGCTACTCTCTTGTGCTGGCTCCTCAGCCCTAGGCGAACCCCTCCCTAGTGAGGTTATTGATGCTCCTCGACATGCCGGTCATAGCTCAGTTGATAGGAGCAAAGGTAGATATGGCCACTGGAGTGAAGAGTGGATCTCATGTGTCAGTAACTACTGAAATGAATTTGAGAGCTGTTATTATAGTTGATGAAAAAAGGAGAACCCTCCGATCAAAGGCAGGAACCCTAATTTAAGTGAAATTGCTCTTAGAGACATTACTAAAAGCTAACGCTAGCATCTAAAATAGAATGTCCTCCGCTAGACACAATTGGATTTATCTAGTAGTAGCAGTACTATTATTTGGCGTGAGTGGTGGCTCTAGCATGGAGGAAATAGGATCGCTAGCTCTTGTGTGGATGATCCACCTGCAGCTAGCTCCATGCTCCTCCGGTTGCAGTCGTGCAGCTGCTCCTACTCTCGTACAGGTACCGTGTAATAAAGTTAGAACACATCGTTGAGCAGGGCAGCAGACGAGACGACCCTGCGTACATACACTACCCGTGTCCTACAGTGTCCGGGACCGCTGGGTGATGGTAGGTAGGTAGACTTGTTCGTGTCACACGACGACGACGAACCTCGCCGGCATTAATACCACTACCTGCGTGGCGTTGGGGAGGTTGGCACTTGGCAGCACGCCGACGACGGCGGCCGGCCAACGGTGGCTAGCTTCCCAAAGGTAGCCATCCACCGACAGCAATACGTACGTATGGTGTCTGCGTAGGCGAAACGCATGCGTCCATGCCTCTTTCTCTGTGTATAATATAGTACTGGCATAGCGAATATGCTCATATATATGCCGCGGTAACACCTATATAACTTGTTGTGTGTGTGATTATCTGGATTTACCAAATTAGATGATAATAAAGTAACTATTTTTATTAAAATTAATTAAAGCAAATATATTCCAAGATCCATAATAAATAATAGGTGTAATGAATGACTAATCCAGTATGTAAAATAAACTAGTGACTTTGTGACTATATTGTATCCGGTTGTATCACATACATGCATGCGCGGGCTCAAGCTCGGCCACAACACAAGTGTCGGTCTGTCCCTCCATATTGAGGATGATCTTTTGAGTCCAGCAAAGCAGCCGAAATGTAGCTCAGAGGCCCAATTCTTGGGAGGCGTTGATTTGGAGATCGATCTTGAAAGATAAAAATAAAAACCCTAGCCTCATTTTCTCTAACCGGCCATCTTCAAGGCGACTCAAACATGGTTGGATTGGCACCAAACTTGGTGATGAGCTTGTTATGACTTAGAGCACTTTGATCTGTTCAGTTGGTTTTAGGATTGGTGGAGTAGAGCGCCAGATTTAAAAGAGGTTTTGTCAGTTCAGGTTACTGTAGTTTCAGGACAGAGCAGTTTTGACAGATGGTTGTTTTGGGTGGTGAATCGGAGTCCGATTGAACTAAAACTTGGTCAGTGGTTAGGGGACTCGTGGATCTATGTGCCTACTAAAATTCGTGCATAGTGGAGCTGTAGTTTGTGCGAACACAAGGTTGATATGTGCCCTTGTGGTTTGTTTTGTGATGAGTGATTGTCAACGTGATCCACGACCTAGGTTGAGTTTGTGACTAAGCATGGCGTGAGTTGGGTTGTGCGACATGTCTCTTGGCTTATGGTGTGTAGGTATGGAGCTTGGAGGCGGTGGTCGACGGCGAGGTGAAGGTCAAGTAAGGACGTGTCGTGTCGATGGACCGGGAGCGGTGAAGGGCGGACGTGAGGCTTGGACCGAGGGACCAGAAGCCGCGGTGGCTGACATCTGGGACATCGACAAGCGCAAGTGTACATGGGAGTGACCATGTTGACCGAGTTAAGATGGCGGACGTACAAGTCGAGCGGGGCTTTGGAGGACTTGGCGGCCGGCCGGTCGAGGACAACGGTGACACGTGTCGAGTGGCGGGGGACGCGTATGGAGTACGCTACTGGCGGCGGTTTGGTGGTTTGGGCCTCAAAACCATCGGTGGCCGGTTTCGCGGGTTTGGGCCTCAAAACCTGGGCGGCGGTTCTGAGGAGGAATGGACGGCATGTGGCGGCATCGAGGAGTTCGCGTCGAGACGAAGCTATCTCATGAAGGGCGCGGTGGCCGTCGGATGAAGATTACCTCAGGTTGGACCATAACACCCTCGGGTTATGTAATTCGACTCAAAATATCTAAGGCCAAAACTAGGATTGTGTAATAGCCTTGTTAAATAGGATGAGGGAGCCCTCATCTCCCTCATCTCTTTCATTTTTCATCATCCTTCTCTAGGTGTTCCCCTTCCCCTTAGGTTTTGCTTGTGAGAGAGGTCCACAAATTGAGAGATTTGTGTAAGAACCAAAGATTGCTGTAGGAATAGAGGCCCTTACCTCCTCGTGTCCTCCGGGATTCGATTTGTGAGTTGCTTTTGTGAATCACGTTTTTGTTCTTCGTGTTCTTCCTCTTCCCCCTTTCTTGTGTGGCTCGATTCATCATTTTGAGATCATTTTGATTCGTTCCTTTTGTGCTGAGATGAACAAGGACGTGAGTTGAGTCTTTCCACTGAAGGATTTCATCCAATTCCTCACGAGTTCATAGATCGGAGCGAATCAAGTTCATGACCTAGTTTTTGGGCGTTTTTCATTCCCCTTCGATTTTCCGTTGATTGCCTTCAAACTGAGCGATGACCTCTTAGAGATAGCTCCCCTACTGTCTTGTGATCACGTGTACCAAGTTTGGTGGCAGTTGGTGTTGATTTTGCCGCAAATCGGGTGAATCTTTGTTCTTGGTGATTTTCGGGCGAACTGTTTCACGACTCGCCGACAGACTGCGGTTCATTCCCGGACAGTCCGGCCATCGGGCATAGTTTAAACTCGTTTGCGCCTGCACTATGACCAGACTTGCGGATAGTCCGGGGTTCAGGTGTGGACAGTCTGCCACCCAGCGCAAGTCGTTTCCAGAAGCTTTTTCTCTCGGTGAGGTTTCTGATTTTTGACCCGCGGACAGTCCGTCGATTGGCCTCGGATAGTCCGCCGCTGTAGTTCGTGCCCTGTCTAGAACTATTTACTGTCTTTCGGTTTTCGGGAGTTGTACACTAGACAGTCCGGCCTTCAACCACGGACAGTCCGGGACTTGCTCTGCGGACAGTCTGGGCTCCCTACACCGGACAGTCTGGGATCCTGCAGAGTGTGCTGTTTTCACTCGTTCTTTTGAGCTCTTGTTTCCATCGGGTCTCGATCGTTTTGCGGTACTTCTTGGTCATCACCGGAGGTACCTAGCTACCTGTTGGTTTGTAGGTATCTCGCTCTTGCGTGCGTTTGATTTTGGGGTTTGTTTTTGGGACAGTGGCCAAATATTTCATAAGAAATTTGAGGCTCCCATTCACCCTCCCTCTGATCGTCGTTTCTGGTCCTTCAGTTTGTGACATATGAATTGATATGCTGATGGAGGAAAAAATCCGTGACTTCTCTATTTGGTTGTTGTCATTCGTCTTGTTAGAAGATTGTAGTCGTAGTTGATGCCAAGTTTGTAACTTGATAAATGCGTTGTTGCCAGTGTAATCTTCTAGATTCTCTATATAAGACTCTTTATACCCAATTGTTAATTATAGTGGAAGCTTAGAGTGAACCGTTTGGTCCCATAATTTTTACTCCTTACCTTGAGGAGTTTTTTCACGTAAGTCACTGTGCTTATTGTGCGCGTGATTGTTGATTCCGCTGTTGATCTGATAGTAGATGTTCTTCATGATGACTCATCGCAAGATGTGGGATTAATTGTGTATCGTTTCTATCATCTTTCATCCCAACAATGAGTGCTGCCACGGTCAATGAAGGTCTTTTCTTAACTTCAAGCAGTAATCGCTGAGGGATGGGAGAGGGCGAGTGAGGGGTGAAAGAAATTTTGCTTCTTTTAATATTATTATGGTATAGATTAGATTATTATCTAAAAATTTATAGATAGGTTTATAATGTACACGTACTACACGTAGAAAGCTAGGACATGGACGATGGTGAGCGGGAGGTATGGGCGTGCTGTCGTCCACTTGCATGCGCGCGCTACTACGAGTCGTACCTAGTACGTAGGTAAGTGCTACATGCATGGAATAGTACATACTATAGGATGGGCATCTCAAATTAATGTAGGGTATATATGGGAAAAAAAATTGGAGCACTTGAAAGCAAAGCAGAGGCATGTGTGGCACCACGAGCGAGCGAGTCTCACGCATGCATGTGAACACAAATGCATTAATTCGTCCAGGAACATGGACACGTGAAGATGTACTACCGAGGAGTGGCGCACGTACGTACGGAGTAGCATGCTATAATGTCTTGTACGTATTCAGCACGTACATGGGGTGCAGTGCAGTGAGTCAGAGGATGATCTTGATATGATTTCCGGCCGTAAGGATACATGCACGCCTGTACATACACAGTATGTGCGACGTGCGTACGTACAGTATCGTAGTAGAGAACTAGAGATGAATACAGATCTTGATATGATGGCCGCTCTGTACCTGTACGTTGCACTTGCACCACTTTCGTCACTCGTGCTCAGAAGCGTACGTGTGCGTGCCTAGCTGTCGATCGATCGGCTTTTTTTGATAATTGTTGATCGATCGATTGATACATGCATGCAGCTGAGCAGCTGGACCATCGTCACGTCCCGTACGTCGCATATAAACTGACGAGCACTGTAATAATGTAATCCTTGTACCCACAAACGGGGCCTGGAAGCTCTCCTTCAACTCCGTCATGAAAAGGCCGTAATTCTAAGGATTCATTAACGCTTATGATGTGAAAATATATATCCTAAAAAATCTAATGATAATTTATATCATAAATATTAACAGCTTTCTATATGAAGTTAATCAAACTCAAAAAGTGCGCTAGAATTGTACTCGTTTCTGGACGGAAGGAGCATAATTAACAGAAATGATTTAAGAAAATACTGATAAAACGACAGAGATTCAGAGAGCGTGTTAACATTCACATGCAACTAGGTGTGTTTTGTACAGATTCTCCGACTGCCCCCAGGGGATGAGCGGGGAGGAAGGATGGATGGTGGCCAGATAAAGAAAAAGATTTTTTAATAGGCCATGAGCCTTTAGATTGGTGATGAGGAGGCCGGCAGCCTTAGGTCGGCCAGCCAAGAAAATAAAAATAAAAATGTATCATAGTTATATCATTGTTTTTAACAACAAGAGGAGCGGTTTGACTCAAGGCTTTTCTAAAACAACTCTAGCTCTATAAGTGGGAAAAACTGGCATGAAACAGAGCCATAACTAACAGAGCCTTAAAGCTATACTACCTGTTGCATAAACATATGTATTCAGTTTATGTTTCTTGGTTTTTTTGACTTGCATAAGCTTGTGTATACTGTATAGTATACCGATGTACGAGTAGCAAGCAATTTGGGGCCATTTATTACTCCCTCTGTTTCAAAAAAAAATTAAAACTTATCTCATAAATGCATCATTATCTCATAGTAATATATACGTATCTCATAATTTGGGAGTATATAAGTAGCTTTTGAAGTTTGGAAGGTAGAAACATGCAACCGATTACTCATGCGTCAACTAATCTTTCCATATAAGAACTCATGTCAGTTACTATTTAAATTAAGCAATGAACATGGTATTTGGCAGGACTTATTAAGGAACAAATATATTAAAGATATAACCTTGTCACAGGTTCAGAAAAAAGCTTGAGACTCTCATTTTTGGATGTCTCATGAAAAGCAACTTTCTTGAGTTTGGCAACTTTCAGGTTAAAGAATGGTAACCAAATCAGGTTCTGGGAAGATACCTGGTTAGAGAACCAACCACTACAATCCCAATATCCAACTTCATTCAACATTGTTAGTAAGAAACAAGCAAAGGTTCGAGATGTATTAAGCTCAGTTCCACTTAGTGTTGAGTTTAGAAGGGCATTAGTGGGAAACAAGCTACTAGAGTGGAGCCACCTAGTAGCAAGGATGGTTAATATTAACTTGCAACAAGGTACTGATAGTTTTGTTTGGATTTTACATAAAACAGGTTTATTCACAGTTAGCTTGATGTACAACTACCTAATCAGTAATGGCTTAAAAGTATCACAAGTAGTTTGGCGACTTAAGATCCCTTTGAAGATTAAAATCTTTATTTAGTTCTTTAAAAGAGGGGTTATTCTCACTAAGGATAACTTGGCAAAGAGGAATTGGAATGGAATAGATCCTCCCGTTTTTATAGCAAACTTGAAACCATCCAACATCTCTTCTTTGATTGCTCACATGCCATGTTTTTAAGAGCAGTCCATATGGTGTTAGGATTTAAACCACCTCAGAATGCACATAACTTATTTAATGGATGGTACTCTTGGAAAGATAAGAATTTTCGATCACTCTCACTGATTGGTGCAGCGGCCATTTTATGGTCAATCTGGATAACAAGGAATTAAGTTATCTTTTTTTACAATTGTCGACCTAATTCTCTTTTGCAGGTGTTATTCCGTGGGACCCATTGGCTTCAGTTCTGAGCCCAATTGCAACGGTGTGAGGCTCAACAAGCGCTTATGGTAGAGGCTTGTCGAACTTTGAAGACCGTGGCAATAAGTCTCTTTGTGTCCTATGAATGGCCTTCTTTGTTTAGAATTGGGTTTTGAGTTGTTTTCTTACAAGAACTTTATTTATCCAGTGTTGTTATGTAAGTTGAAAGAAGTTGGTCTGATCCCTCTTCAACGGAGATATGAAGTCGGATACTCTTTTCATTATTATCTAAAAAACACACTAATCTATTCGAGATTTTGTAAAATAATAGTAATTTTTTGGAACGGATCGAGGTAGCAGTATTCTGCTCTAGTGGTCGAAAGATGTTTGTTTTTGAATAAAAAAAAATGAGAGATGTGGTTTTGGACAGTCGGACATACGAGTTTTGGCAAGCGTCGGTGCAGTGGTTCCTGCCCTTGCAGGTAGGGGACGGGATGCATTAGTACGTGGCGGAGCTTCGATCGAGACGGCGACATGTGGGCTCCCATAATCGCTACCACTGCTGCTCCTTTAATTTGTGAATGTGTAGAACGGAGCTGCGGTCGGTCAGAGCGTGGATCCTGGCGTCAGCGGCGGTAGGGACGGGGAGGGGATCTGCAGAGGCGCTCCAATGCTGGATCCCGCGGGGGCAGCCGCAGCAGAGGCGGTGGCGGAGCCTGGCCTCAGCGGCGTGCATGGCCGCGGAGGGGCTGGAGCTCCGGATCCCACAGGGACGGCCACGAAGCTGGTGCTGCTGACGGTGGCGTCCGCGGCGGCGGATTCTGGCGTCGGCGACGTCACGGGCGGGCCCGGTGTCGGTGGTGGCCATGGCAGTGGAGCACACGACATCGTCGGCAGCGGGCGTGGAGCCCCATGGGCGATGGGCGTCCACCATCAGCGAGCTGGGCGCCGAGGCCCCCATCTCCGACGCACCCGCGACTAGGACAGCGGGCGCCGGTGCCTGGGCAATGAGCGGCTTCGGCGGTGGCGGCGCAACCCTAGATCCGGGCCCGCCAGGCTTCCCCGTCGCCGGAGGTTGCGGGGGCGGGCACCGAAGGCTGGAGGCTGAAGGCGCCGGTGCTGCTGCACCCGCCGATGAGGGAGATGGCGCGGCAACCGCCGCCGGTGGCACCATCGTCGGGGAGTGTGTGTGGCGTCCCGAGCATGGTTGAGTGGAGGAGGAGGGGAGGGGGAGGGGGAGGCGGGCGAGGAAGGGGTGGGCGCCAGCGCGTGGGAGGCGGCCGACGGCGGCGGTGCTTGGGAGCTCGCCAGGAAGGTCAGGGTTGGGGAGGATTTCTGTTGTGATTGTTAATTCTATTGCAGATCTGATGGTAAATGCTCTTCTCATGATTCGTCACAAGACGAGAGATTAATTACGCATTATTTCTATCTTTCATTCCAACACAATAAGTGCCGCCGCGTCAGTGAAGGTATTTTTTTTAACTTCAAGCACTAATAGGATAGGGAGGGATGGGAAAGAACTTTGCTTCTTTTAATATTCATTATTATTAATTAAAATTAGGGTATGGATATAGATTATTATTAAAAAAAATTATATGTACACGAACACGTCGAAAGCTAGGACATGGACAATGGTGAGCGGAGCTGTTATGGCCGTAGGGGCGTGCTGTACTGTCGTCTCCTTTTTTTTAATTTTACTGTCGTCTACTTGCGCGCGCTAGTCCAAGTAGGCAAGTACGAGTAGTACGTACTAGGTAGGTGCTACAATGGAATGGTACTGTACATACTATAGGATGGGCATCTCAAATTAATGTAGGGTATCAGAAAAAAATAGAGCATTATTGGAAAGCAAAGAAGAGGCATGTGCGGCACCAGTGGCGGATCTGAGAAATAAGTTAGAAGGAGTGGCGGATCTAGGAAATAAGTTAGGAGGAGCTTATCTCATAATCTTTTATCCCTAGCCTCTTCTAAGCTTGAATATGTACAAATTTATAGCGGGAGCTTAGGAGAGGCTCCATGGTCCGAGCGGCGGTAGCGGGGGCTCGAGCCCACCCGCCCCGGTGCTGGATCCGCCCCTGTGTGGCACCACGATGGAGTCTCATGCATGCATGTATCTGAAAACATACCCCTATGCATTATGATCTTCGTCCAGGAACATGGACACGTGACGATGTACCGAGGAGTGGCACACGTAGCCTGCATCAGTCTTGTACGTATTCAGCACGTATGGTACGTGCCGGGTGCAGTGCAGTCAGTCAGTCAGAGGATATGATTTCCGTAAGGATACATGCATGTATGCACATATGTACGACGTGCGTACAGTAGTAGAGACTTTGATGGCCGCTCTGTACCTGTACGTTGCACTTTCACTACTTTCGTCACTCGTGCTCAGAAACGTACGTGTGCGTGCGTGCGTGCCTAGCTGTCGATCGATCGGCTCTTTTTGATACTAAATTGTTGATCGATCGATTGACGATTGATCCATGCACGCAGCTGGGGCATCGTCACGTCCCGTCGCATAAAGAGACGAGCACTGTCAACTGTAATGTAATCCTTGTATCACCCACAAACGGGGCCGGGAATCTCCGTCCACTACTCTTCTTTACGAAATTACGAACTCCGTCACGAGAAGAACGCAATTCTAAGCATTTTTTAAAATAATCTACAAGTTTATCAAATATATGAGATAAAAATATTAACGCCTATGATATGAAAATATATATCGTAAACAAATCTCATGACACTGAATTTATATCATAAATATTAACTGCTTTCTATATATACACAGTTAATCAAACTCAAAATACTGATACTGTGCTAGGGTTCTACTCTTTTCTGGATGGAAGGAGTATAAATTAACATAAATGACTTAAGAAAATACTGATAAAATGACAGAGATTCAGAGAGCGCATTAACATTCACATGCAACTAAGGGTGTGTTTCGTACAGATCCTCCGATTGCTCCCGGAGCTGTTCTGCGACTTCGTCTACCGCAAAAGGGTGAAGAAATTACTGCTCCTCGTGTGAAGAAATGAATTCTGGCCAGATAAAAGAAGAAGAATTTTTTTAATAGGCCATGATCCTTTTGCATGGCCAGGCCCAGGAGGCCGTCAGCTTTAGGTCGGCCAGCCAAGAAAAAAAATAAAAAGGTATTATAGTCGTTTCATTGTTTTTTAAAAACAAGAGAATGTTTGACCCAATATTTTTTCTAAAGCAACTCTAGTTTTATTAGGACTTGTTTGGAACGTAGGAATTTCACAAGAATTAGTTTAGTTTCACAGGAAAAGCGCAAGAACAGGAAAGAATTCCCATGTTCCAAGCATGCCCTCAATGAAAAAATTCCTCCACTACTTAAAACAGAGTTGTTCCAAACAGAGGCTAAAAGCTATATATAGTACATGTTGCATAAGCATATGTATTCAGTTCATGTTTCTCTGTTCTTCTTGCTTTTCACAAGTTGGCATGTATACTAGTGATTGGCGCGCGCCCATGTGCGCGAGTGATGGCCACAGTTCTATCTGAGAAATAGAATAATGTCGATAAAGAATAAATATGACAGGTTCTGCCTGGTTAATGGAATAGAGGCATTTGTTTCCATTACTCGGTCCACAGTTAGCCCAACAACACGGTAACACGCACTGGATAGAAGGCTTAACTTCTAAAACAGTTACAACATGTTCAAACACTATATATAGATTACATGATACAGAGGATGTCCAAATAGTACTTATATATATCTTACACGAGACAGTCCTACACCAGGACCCTAGATGTCCAAATAGTACATAATTTTACACAAATCAGTCGTACGATATAACACCAAGGAGGTATATTCTCTGAGATGGCACAACACAGTATAGCGCACATAGCAAAAGTCAAAGTAGCAGATGATCAACCATAGCTCTTAAGGAAAGTGGCATCAGCTTCTGAGGTTGCTCTGATGTTTAGCGCTGCTAATGAAGTTTCCAGCTTCGATCCGACTCAAAGTTGTGGGCTGGAGAACAATCTATTTAAATCATCAAAATAAAGGTCAATGCCTGTTTTGTCATTGCAAGCATGGTTTAAGAACTATTTAGCTGCGCGTGATAACATTTTAATTTAATGAAACTGACTCTCAGTGGGGGATTTCATTTCATTCTTTCCAAAGACAAGCTGGAGTCATTCAAACGTGTGAGATCACAAGCAGCACCTCTGCAAATTCACACTGCATGCAAGTGATAAGAAAATGGATAGACACAGCAAAGTTCCAGTTAAGGATCATAGTCTCAGATTCTACAATAGTCTCAGGTTCAGATACAGTAGTCCCAGGTTCAGAACTGAAATTAACTAAATAGAACTGAGATTAACTAAAGATGACTCATGACCAACTATTCTCCTGCACAAATGTACTCACAGGTGCACACAAGCATCATGTTCACACCAAAAAACTCACACATGCCAGGTAACTATTGTCCTACACAGAAACATTGCTACAAATGGATTTTTATGCACCACTCTGCATAAAGATTCAGCTCAAAAAATGGATGTGGCAGCCTACCAACACTATTTCTCAATTAATCATCCACCCTGATGCTAGACACAATTCAAACAGGGTTCAGTAGTTTACTACATGATTTCCTACAGCCATGTAGTAGTTGGTTCAGTAATTTAAGAATACAACAAACAGGGCAAATTCAGTACTTTCAGTTTTTTGTTGTTTCTGCATGCTGCTCATTGATCTAAAACAGCTGAAATTTGTTTTAGTTATTTGCAAATCTGTAAAAAAATTTAACTTGATACGAGCTGATCTAACACATATCAAAAACTTCTCTCCAATAAACATACATTCAATCTCACAAGATTTGGGGATTTCTATCTTACTCATACAGGAAAAGACATGCTGTAAGCATCAACAAATGGACATGCAAACAGAAAAGACAGTTTAATTTTGCACTTTAATTTGGGGATTAATCTTGCGCTTTAATTTTGCAAACAGAAAAGACATGTTGTAAGCATCACCAAATGGATTAGTGTTGTTTCACATGTATGATGTATATGAATCTGCAGCCATGACAGTTTGAAGACAAGGAGGTGAAAATCATCATGGAGCAAATAAGAATTAGGCACCATCAGTAACACACGATACAACCAAGGTAATAAGCAAGGGCTAGCTTATATATGGCTAAACATATATGACGGTCAGTTTAATTTAAAAAGAAAAAAGGCAAAAGAGGAGGGATTGCATTTGTGCGGAAGCTTAAACAAACCTGGAAGATAGAAAGTCCTTTGCTCCCCCAGGTGTTTCATCCGCACAAGGCCTGTGCACATTGAGCTGTAGAAATAAATCATTAAATCCATTGCAATAATAGAGAAAGTAAACCCATGGTAACTAAGTGACATGAATAAGGACATCAATAATATATAGTTCTGAAGCCAAGCTAAGAACAAAAATATGATTGAAATATTAAATGCGACATAATATTTGCGTGCGACCATGCACGGGGGATAACTTTGCGGTTTTATTTGTCAAATGGAACCTTGAGTGTAAAAAAATATTTGACATAAAACAATTCAAATGCACACCACGCCACGGTTATGGAATCTGGTACCTTCGATAGTTGGGATACCCATGTTCCAAGTATGATTAGCAAAACAACTATAACTCTATCTTAGTTGATAGCTGAGAAAACAGAGCCAGATGGTAAGGTTGCTAAGCAAGCATTCCAGATGAAGTCTCAGACTTGGACAAATAAAAAATACATATTTTCAAAAGTGGAGGACTCATGGATGTGCATGAAAACCAAACTCCCAGACAATAATAAAGACATAGCTGAAGATGTTTCACAAAAAGGATAATTGAAAATCGTAAACTCATCTTCATTTCTTAGAACACGCAAGTACCTAGAACAAATGGCAGGAATCGGCTTACCAGGTAGCCATCACCGGTGCTGCCCCCTATCCTCGTGTGCCACTCCCATTTCAAAACAGCCGTATGTATTTAGGAATATTTTTATCAGTAAGAAAACTGAACTACTTTTTTTACAGCCTACTTATCCTCTCAGGTTGTAGGCATAAACCTAAACCAACATTTAGCTGGTTGGCGAAAAAATCCAAAAGCACAGTTGTTGGTAAAACATAACCATGTCAAGCACATTCCAGTCTTTTGCATCACTAAAAAAATGGAGGTGTCCGTGCAAGTTCTTTACCTGTCCATTGACTGCATACTCTTCTTTGTCCTCGTCTTCTTTCCTACTCATAATAATAATGATTCAGTAAGCATTTAGGTCTCTAAGGGCCATGTCAGCAAAAATAATAACATGAAACCTCCGAAATAAAGTTCTAGATTCACATTTCTAGGTTTATGAAATGAATGTGATCAATATATTAACAACATCACCAAACAAAAATTGTAGGCCCTAGAACTACATTGATAGGGACTGCAACAAACTAAATGCGCTCAAGTTTCAGCGTAGGTACTGTGAGCCCTAAAATAAAGAAAAACCTGAAAGAAATTGCCGAGAAGCATGCCATTGACAATAATGTCATCAGCAGAAAATAAACCTCCACAGGGTCGCCTCAAACACAGAAAAAATAACAACATCTGCAGCCATATCCAAGCTTTTCTCTCATGTGCTGTTTTTATACACTGATTTCATATTGGTTAATGTTGCAGGAGCTGATATACTTCCCATTATAATCAATCTATGAAGCACATTCATGGGACAGTACTAAAATGCTAGGTGAATTTATGAAAAGAGTGAATAGCAAAAGAACTTCCATGCACAGTACTGAAGATGAAACCTAAAGGAAATGATCAAAGCATCACTTTCAACCTTGCAGGACAGTAAAAGAACAACAAATGGCACTACTGGTACTTCTGTGACCTCAAACTTATAATACTGTAGCTAAATATGTACCAGCGATTAGTAAGCTAACATATAGTATGCAACCCAACTAAGTACCTGAGTAGGGTCATGATGTTTGTTACAGACCAGATAATGCTTTTTTCCAAGTGGTTGGCTTGTTCTGAGATTTTACAATGTGCATATAAATTGTATCAAACTAAAAATTCAAGGTTTAATCTATATGGAAATTTTAGCACATGGTAGAAGAAATATGATAAAAGCAATGGATCAGGAACACCTTGATGCCGTTACACCTGCTGATAGCCCTCAAAATGCACCCATGGAATGAAGTTGCCTCAAAACAAAATTCTTGCACAAGAATAAAAATCATTCTGAGAAACCTGGGCAAGCATTAATAAAATAATTTAGATAAAACTTGATGGAATTAACTGTACTGTTGAGCAGTGAACTCATTTTTTCTTCATCTAGATGGATACTTCCTACTCAGTAAATAATCTAAGAAAACCAGTAGCATCATACAAATTCGCAAAATGAAGCAAGTTCGTTGAGGATGCTATAAATTATGAGCTGAAACTTTACCAAACAGGTAGAAGAATGACAAAAGGAAGGGAACAAAAACACCTTGATGTTGTCGCACCTGATGATAGTCCTCAAAATTGGCCTATGAAATGAAGTCCTGTGTCGAACTAAAATCACTACACAAGAATAAAAATCAATGTGAGAGAAAATTGTACTGTGTATCGCCCTTTGCGTCACCCAGACCATGGCGCACAGCCTGCTCCGCCGTCGGGCTCAGGAACTGCCACTCCCACCGCTTTAGCAAATGGAGAAGATCGATGAACACCAAGAAAAAAAAATCCACTGCGCCGAAGAACTTCCGCTGCTACAGCGCCCCCCACAGTCGCACTCCGCCGCCGGCGCAGCACCCCACATCTGCGCCCCACCTGGCACCGCAGCACCAAGGGGATGTGCCCCGCCATCGGAGCAGCACCCCGCGGCCGTGGCCGCCACCCCCGCAGCCTGCAAAACCACATCCGCCGCCGCCTCCAAGGCTTCACGCTTGGTGCTCTGCACACATCTGGTGGGGAACAAACGGATCCGGCTATGGAGGCCCTGGATCCGGTCGTGGAGGCCCCGAATCGACCCTAGCAAAAAGGCCGACAACCATGGACCGACGCTAGACCTCGGCACTGGCGAGGGAAGGAGAGGAGGAGCAAGGAGAGACGCCACCTTCACCTAGGTTTGGCGTGCCGGATTCAGCGAGAGAGGAGGAGGAAGCTGGGAGAGGTGGGCGCGCTTGCCCTGCGCCTGTGGCCGGCCACTAGAGAGCGCCCGCGCTGGGGCGCCGCGCCGCCGCCGCTACCGTGCCACGCCGCCGCCACGTCGGGGCCAACCTGTGCCATGCCGTGCCTGGGGCCCGCGCCAGGTCCCTGCCACGCCGTCGCCGTCGCCACCGGCGAGATGCGCGCGATGGGGCCCGCCCTAGCCGCCGAGAGAGGGAGGAGGAGGAGATATGGGCACGAGAGAGAGGAGTTCGTGCTGTGAATCAGAAGCTGGGATATATATCTGGTGTTGAGTAGAAGCGGAAGCAGCAGAAGCCACACAAATATGCTCCAGAAGAAAGCGGCTTCAAGCAACAACAACCGTAGGATTGAAGATCGGGCGGCCAGAATTAATCGAGTGACGTGTACGTTCTCATTGAGGTTGAGCTCTTGCTGTTCTCTTGTCTTTAGATAGTATACCTATGTACGAGTGGCTAGCAATTTGGGATTTGAAATTTACCCCACAAATTTACCATTATCTCATAATA
Organism: Saccharum hybrid cultivar R570; assembly: GCA_038087645.1. Lineage (NCBI taxonomy): Eukaryota > Viridiplantae > Streptophyta > Magnoliopsida > Poales > Poaceae > Saccharum > Saccharum hybrid cultivar. The sequence goes on along the minus strand of JAQSUU010000493.1, from coordinate 7,056,433 downwards.
TATATTTCATAAATTTCTATTTCCAAAGAAAATATCAATCAAGAATTTGAAATTTACCTCACAAATTTACCATTATCTCATAATATATATCTCATAAATTTGGGAGTATATGTTTAGCCTTGCTATACTAGCATGCATGCAACCTATTACTCATGCGTCAATCAATCTTTCCATACAAGATTTCATTTGAGTTACACACTAATCTATTTGAAATTTTCTAAAATAACAAGTTTTCTGTTTGTTTGTAACGGATCGAGGTAGCAGTATTTTTCTCTAGTGATCGAAAGTTGTTTGTTTTTTGAAGGACAAAAAACGAGGGATGTGGTTTTGGTGCGTCAGACATACAACTGTACGAGTTTTGGCAACCGTCGGTGGTGTCTGCCTGTGCCTTTGCAGGTAGGGGCGTGGATGCATGTACGTGGCGGAGCTTCCGATCGAGACAGCGACATGTGGGCTCCCTTACTTGCTGGACAACTTTAATTTCTGAATGTGCATGTAACCTCCTGCACTGGAGTACTGCTTGCTGTACGCGTCCGTCCTCAATCTCTGTTCTTCTGGTTGCGGGAGGGATTAACGAAGACTACTGGAAGCATCCATGGAGATCTAGACAGATGGATGGATTATTGACGTGTTAATTGTGCGATAAGCACCCAGGTCCAACTGCAAACTACCTCATACTGACACACTGAGAGAGAGTGATGAATGCGCGCGGCCTCCAACTGCATCAGCAGATGAGCCACGTACGTGTTTGCCAGTGCTGCTGGTAAGAGCAAGGGTGTGTTCACTTCTCATACAAACTCAAAATATTTTCTCTTTCACCTATCACATCGAATCTTTAACACATACATGGAGCATTAAATATAGATAAAAAAGATAACTAATTACATAATTTGTCTGTAAATGTTGAGACGAATCTTTTGAGTCTAGTTAGTCCATGGCCGGACAAATTTTGCCAAATAACAACGAAAGATGCTACAGTAACTTTTCGCCCACTTTTCACCAACTGAACACACCCAGTATAATAGCAGCCTGCAAATTGGCTGAACGCTGAGGTAGAGGAGAGAGGAGAGAAGAGAGAAAAGAAGCGGGCTGTAAGTTTACAGTCGACTTAGACATAACAATCGAGAAACTTTATGAGAAAGATAAATATACCATGCATTAATAGTGAAGAGGTAATTACCATATGAGTGGATTAAAAAAAGCTACAAAGATTCTTTCAGCTGTATTATTAGCCTTGCTCTAATAAATTCACCCTGCCTCAACTAACCACTGTTGCATCTGTATGTTTATGTGCATCCACATCCATCTGCCTCCTCCCAACATCCAACCACCTCCTGCCCAGCTCTTAACTTCCACGGATGGGGATGGCGACGATACCGTCCATGTAAACGAAGATGATGATGTGCATCCACCGACTGAGTACATGCTGAAACTGCATGCACACATGCATGTACATCTGTCATCAGCCATCCCTACCGACTGTAGCTAGGAGTAGATCACATGCCTATTTAAGGAGCAACATTCCGCTCCATTCTCCTCACCAGCTAGCAATTGCTGCTCTCACTGCATTCCAAAGCTAGCACTAGCACACAGTCGCACACAGCCAGCAGGCACTCAGCACCCAGAGCATCGACATGGCTCGCATGCAGCTTGCTGTGGCGATCGCCGTCGTGGCAGCGGTGGTGCTGCTCGCGGCGACCTCGGAGGCCGCCGTCACCTGCGGGCAGGTGACCTCCGCCATCACCCCGTGCCTGTCCTACGCCCGCGGCCAGGGCTCCGCGCCCTCCGCGGGCTGCTGCAGCGGCGTCAGGAGCCTCAACTCCGCCGCCAGCACCACCGCCGACAGGCGCACCGCCTGCAACTGCCTCAAGAGCGCCGCCCGCAGCATTAGCGGCCTCAACGCCGGCAACGCCGCCAGCATCCCCTCCAAGTGCGGCGTCAACGTCCCTTACACCATCAGCACCTCTACCGACTGCTCCAAGTATGTAAATCTAGCTAGTACAAAGTGATGATCTGAATTTTGAATGAACCACTGCCACTTGCATGTACTGACTCAACAAGCAAGTCGTTTAACTTGTGCTTCGTCTTCCATGCAGGGTGAGCTAAACCAACGACAGCCTGATGATCGATCGATGATCCATTCCGCCGTCGGCGGTGGCGGAGCATCGACGACCATGTATGCATGAGTATCTATCTATCTATCTACGCGTGGTGATGAGTTGTCTCTACTGCTACGTCGTACTACTGAATAATAAAAATCTCTCCGCATGTACGTACGTGTCGTCGTGTACGCTGTGATACGCTTGCATCGTAGCGTGTATGTACGTCCGTGTGTACGTGTGTGTGTGTGAGAGAGATGCCCTTTTGCTTGTTGTTGGGTTTATTTTTGAGTGCATGCAGTGTGTGTGCGGTGTTTGTATTTATTTCCATGTACGACGTTCCTCGCTCTCCTCTGATCCGTTCTCCGTACGGTTTTGGAGGAGACCATAGTTTGTACTACGTTCGATCGCTGCTACCTTATGATACACACACACACCTTTTGTTTGCAAATTATTGTTGTTATATATGAATGCAAGAGCAGAACGCGCGCCGCTTCCGGACAAGGTTTTGGAATTCATTTTGGGAAAAAATTTGGTCCCAACTAATTTCGGGAAAATTCGGATGAATTTCGGAATCAATTCAGTGAATTTTCGGAATGTGAAGCGTAAAATTCATTTCAGACCTCACCGAAATGGACAAATTTCGCCAAAATTTGGACTAATTCGGTTGAATCCCAGAACCTTGCTTCTGTCCCCACCCCCCACAGAGCAATAGGTGCGGGGAGGGGCGCTCAATTTAGCGTACTGTTTGGTTGGATGATTTGTAACGGCATCTGATTACGGTGGCAACTGATAACGTTAGATTCTGTTTGTTTTGCTTCCACTGTAAACGCATCACGCCAAGAGAAATCTGATACCGCTCAAACCTGCCCGTAATCTGTTCGCCTCATCTTCCCCACGACGTCTTCGTCCAGTTCTTTCCCAGCGCCGGCGCCGCCCATCCCCACTGCCTCTTCGCGTCCTAGCGTAACTCCACCCCTTCCCATCCTCTCTGCCTTCTCCAATCTTGGCCTGCAGAACCGCGCCGCCCACGCCGCAACCCCAGGTGTTCTCATCTCGTCGAGGCCGTCTGTGCGGTGATCCACTCCGCTGCCCAGAAATTCCGGACGTCCATGGACGATGTCGTCGCCGGCGAAGAAACACTGTCACTTGCTGCACACCGTGATGGCCTCATCGAGCTAGGCGAGCGCCGCCGCCACCTGCTCCGGCACCAGCGAGCGCCGCGGCCATCTGCTCCGGCACCAGCGAACGCCTCGTCGACTTACTGCGAGATGATGAGCGACTCGCAGACCAGCCTCCCGCCATGGACGAGAACGAGGTGGATGCAACTGGCCGCGGCGTGCATCCTCAACGCCATCAACAACGCTGCATCTCGAGTTCCCACTCGAAGCAGACACGCAGCGGCGCCGAGCATGAAGATCTCCGTCTCGCTGTTTATCCAATTCCTTTACCGTTCACGTTTACGTTTGCCGGATGCAAACCAAACAGCTCCTAGGTTGTTTTGTTCATCAGTGTGTAGCAAGACAAGGCAGAGTAGGCGTGGCGGTGTCAATTTTGGTTGTTTGTTCATCAGGGAGCAGTAAGACAAGGCAGAGCAGGCGTGGCGGTGTCGTTGACCCAAAGATGACACTCTTCTATCTTGATACAATGATATGTAAGTCTTTTACATATTCGAGAAAAAAATGACTTTGATGCACAAGTCTTATATTTTTGAGGAAAAAAAATGACATTCGATTCTGCTTCATTCGCTATATATCTGCACCAGTGGTTTTACCAATTTTATTTAAGTGCTTGCTACTCCCAAACGCTTGGTCAAGGGAGTTACCTAACGGAAAGCTGGATTGCAGACTTGAGGATTTGAAGACGGGATTGTGATTTGAAAAAATTAAAATGGTTTTATTTAATTAACTCGCTCGTCACTTGTGAAAAAAGTACTCACACGGTGGAAATTAAAACGAGCACCTAGCTGGCACGTTTTTCTCATGAGACGACGACACGCACTGCTCTTCAAATACCGAATTCATCTGATGAAACGAATACACAAGACAAAAACTAGAAAGCAGAGCTGTGTGCTGCGTTGAGGGGCTTGGTAGTAAAAGATGTATAATTATTACCACCCTCTGTCCTAAATTATAGATTATTTTTGCTTTTCTAGTTACCTAATTTTGTTATGCATCTAGATACAGGGGTGGACCCACGGGGTATGCCAGGTAGGCCACGACATACCTTGTGGGGCAGCCATGGACTACTTAGCATGGATTATATCTCCTTAGATAGAGATATTTGCAAAAACGATTACTAGTTCGTACTCTTGTCCCAGTGGTAAGTCTCTTGTTCTAAAATCCAGATGTCACCGGTTCAATCCGTGGCAGCCTCACATTTTTGTTTTTATTTTCCATTTTGCATTCCTTTACGGCTATGTACGTACAACGGCGTTCTAAATTTCCATTTTCTTTTGATCTTTTGACCCCTTTAAAATTAAGTATAGATAATATACTTCATTCTTTAGTTTTTCTATTTTTTATCCTCTCTTGTTGTGTCCCATGAGACCTCATGTATCTCTATTTTTATTTTTTCAATCCCCACTAGATATTATAACTATAAATAATACATTTCATCCTTTATTTTGCAATTTTTTCATCCCATCTTGTTGTGTCCTGTGAGATATACACACCATGAAATGGAATGGAAATTGGTAACTATGCGTAGTGCCGTGTCCACTTTACAAAGTCTGCACTCCAACATTTGTTGTGCATCACAAAATTTTTTAAGCGGCATACCCTGTGATAAAATCTTAAATCCGCCACTGTCTAGATATATACTATATACTATATATCTAGATACTTCAAAAAATTATCTAGATACATAATAAAATTTGTGTATCTAGAAAAATCAAAATGACCAATAAATTAAAACGAAAGCACTACTAGACGTATGCACCTATATGATATATATCCTCCATTCCAAAGCTCATGTTTTGTTAGACATGGTTTTAACCAAATACTTGCAATTTTATGGTAGGAAATTAATGTAACTAGATATTTGTATTCAAAAGTACCTATGCTTTTATATATATACTAGGTTCGTGCCCATGCGTTGCACCTAGTTGCCTCATCAAGGATAAAAGTTCCACACACGTCCTCCAGCTGCCAGTCAGTACACCTTCTCACGCCGGAAACAGCCGCCACAGTGCGGGACTGTCCGCCGCCATACCACGCAGGTCATCTCGGCAACTCAAATCTGCTGGCCACCATCTCCCACGCCGGCTTCCTCGCCAACTTCGTGGTCGCAACTGGCGTGCGGCCCCACCAAACTGTCACCCTCCACTGTCAAGCAGATGCAAGGCCCTCCAATCGCCACGCCAACGCCCTCTTCCTGACCACCCTCCTCCGTTGTTGATACCGCAAACTTGAATCCTCAACTAGGCCTCCACCTTTCTCGCCACGACGCTGGCCGTTGCAGCAGATTGACCGAGCACGAGCTTCCAAAACGACGCCTCCAAGGAGGAATGCAATGCCACTGGCGCCGCCGTCGCTTGACCAGAAGATCAAGGTTTTCACCCAGGGAAGACAAGCTGCACAAAGGGAAGAGGACTGATCGATTGACGCTTCCAAGGAAGAAAACGGCGTCTGAAGACGTCGCCGTCATCGGCCCCAGAGGGCAAAGCTTTCGCCGTGGCACCTCAACCCCGTGTACAGCAATGGTCACGGCCTCTCCGCTGCGCCAGCCACCGCAGCAGTCGGGCGCGGAGGAGACCGACCCTCACTAGTTCCGGCCTCATCCTCACCGGATCCAGATGCCGTGGTCGTGGATCCGCGAGTCGACTGCCGGAGTAGTCACCACCATCGCGAGGAAGACAAGAGCACTAGATCTGGCTGCCAGGGCGTCGGATGTGCTACCCGGAGCCACCGCCACCAAAACGGCGAGCAGCAGCCCCCAACGGCGCCTCCAGCCCCCGGGCCACCGGATCTCCACCCGCAACGCGTTCACCATCTCGTGGCCCGCAACGCCGTCCTGGCGCGGCCGCCTGCCAGACCCGCCGCGCCCGCCCGCTTGGTCGTCCCGGTTGCTGAGCTCCGTCTCCGCACATAGGTGGCCGCGAACTTCCTAAGCGAGAGCCTTGCTGCCGCCGTCCTTGGGGGCTGCACGGGCCTCCCGGCCGCACCCTCCGGTGGCGGTGAGGGCAGGGGATGTGGTGGTGGTTGGTGGCAGCGGCGGCTAGGGTTGTCGCCCGAGCCGCCCGTGCGGGTGGGCGACACAGGCGCTATCTTACGCTAGGAAAAGCTTCAACAATAACCTTTAATTTTGGGTCTGACCGCAATACAGAAAGCAATGGTGAAACAACACTCTCGACCGACCTAGATACAGAAATGATATACTAATACTCGTTTTTTTCCAACTACACGCAAATGTCGGGCGAAGGAAACATATATAAATTCACAGTTAGAGGGGGTCTCTCAACGTTGTACTGTTGAGTTCTTCGCCAAAGCTGTAGGAACAAGAACGAGGACGTAGTCAATCAGTTGGGAAATGGGGTTACTCTTTGCATAACCTTAATGGACATGTCGTTTATTACAGTGTAAGAGCTACTTAGCATAATCAAGGAGCTTCCGCTAAAAAAAGCTATATCAGTTGAGCTAAACTCTGTGTTTATTTCCTGTCTGGGTTTGTTTGCCTTATAGCACTTTTGTATCGTGACACATAGTTGTGTATCATTCCCAAATGGTAGAAGCTGGAACTTTGTTCCCTTATCTAAAAAAAAGGGTACAGGACCTTATCGGTATCTTCTAGAAGCAGAGTTGGGAGACAATCAAGAACGACAATCACAGAAACAAAAAATGCAGCTGTTGAATGAAGCAAATATAGTGAGGTCTAATCCTCAAGATGAGGTCTCAGATTTTGTGAGCCTGTGGGAGACCATCCAGGACATTCGATTAAACAGTGAGGCGGATGATGAGATTAAATGGCCCTAATAAGTCGTGTTAGGCGGCTGCTAGCTACTATTTATTAAGTTTGCTGCTGCTGCTGCTGTTAATGAATTCACTCGATCTGCCTCCACTAACCACTGCATCTGTATGGGTATGTCCATCCACATCCTCCATGGCTCCATCTGCCTCCTGCCTCCGACACCCAACTACCTCCAGCCCAGCTCTTAACTGTACGATGATGATGTTCCACCGAAAGAAACTGCATGCACACCACATCTGTCATCAGCCATCGCTAGCTACTGTAGCTCACAGCTCGATCGCAAGTCTAGGGGTGTTTAGTTCGCGAAAATTTTTGGTTTCGGGTACTATAGTTTTTTTATTTTATTTGGCAATTACTGTTCAATCATGGACTAATTAGGCTTAAAAGATTCGTCTCGCGATTTCACGGTGAACTGTGCAATTAGTTTTTTTTTGGCCCCGTTCGGCTGGAATTATAAGCCGGCTGAAAAACACTGTTGGCTGATTTTTTGTGAGAGAAAAATACTGTTCCGGCTGAAAAAATAAGCTGAATAAGACGGATTATAAGCCAGATGAACATGACAAAATTGTTTTGTCTATATTTAATGCTCCATGCATGTACCGCAAGATTCGATGTGATATTTTAGGGTGAAAATTTTTGGAAACTAAACACCCTCCTATTTAAGGAGCAACATTCCACTGCACATTCTCCTCACCAGCTAGCACTTGCTCGATCTCACTACATTCCAATTTCCAAAGCTAGCACTAGCACACAGTCAGGCACTCAGCACACAAGAGAGGTCGACATGGCTCGCAGCATGCAGCTCGTGGCGATCGCCGTCGTGGCCGCGGTGCTGCTGGCGGCGGCGACGACCTCGGAGGCCGCCGTCACGTGCGGGCAGGTGAACTCCGCGATCGGCCCCTGCCTCGCCTACGCCCGCGGCTCGGGCAGCAGCCCCTCCGCGGCCTGCTGCAGCGGCGTGAGGAGCCTCAACTCCGCCGCCCAAAGCACCGCCGACAAGCGCGCCGCCTGCAACTGCCTCAAGAGCGCCGCCGGACGTGTCAGCGGCCTCAACGCCGGCAACGCTGCCAACATCCCCTCCAAGTGCGGCGTCAGCATCCCCTACACCATCAGCACCTCCATCGACTGCTCCAGGTACGTACAACCGTACGGTCCAAGTCAAGTCATCTAACTCGGTCAACAAGTACGTACGTCGTTTGATTTGTGGTTCTCTTCCGTTCCATGCATGATCCATGCAGGGTGAACTAAACCTAGCTAGACGACGACGACGACGGCGGCGATTCCGCCGTCGGCGCCACCGGAGCATCGATCATGACTTCATGAGTACCTATCTACGCATGATGGATGAGTCGTCTACTGCTACGTACTACTGAATAAAAATCTCACCGTCCGTACGTGTCGTCGTGTACGCTGTGATACGCCTGCATCGTAGCGTGCACGTCCACGTGTGTGTGTGAGACTGCTGTTTTGTTTTTATTTCGACATGTACGCTTGATCGCTCCTCCGCCGATCCGTCTCCGTACGGTTTTGGAGAGGGAGATACCCGGTTTGTACTGTGTTCACTGCTGCTATATGATACACACACGCATCTTTTTGTTTGCAAATTGTGTTATGCATGCATGCGCCATAGCCATATGCATGTGACTCTGTGTTCCATGACTTTCTATTCTTCGTTCACTATCTGCAACATGAGTTTTACCAATTTTATTTAAGGACATGTTTGAATCCCCTCCTAAATTTTAGGGCTAAAGTCTCCAAATAAGTGATTTAAAGTTAGTTCTAAACTGGACCGCAGACTCTATTACCTCTCCCAAACACTTGGTCAGCATGCAACTGGACTGCAGACTCGAGGACTTCAAGATGGGACTGAGATTTAAGAAATAATAATAGTAGTAAAATGGTTTTAATTAACTCGCCACTTGAAAAAAAATACTCACTCGGTGGAAACTAAAACAAGTATGCCCTGATATATGACGACATGCACTAGATATAGTCTTTAAATAATTCAAAATTCATCTGAACAAATACAAAACAAAACTAGAAAACAGCAGAGCTGTGCGAGACTTGGTAGCAGAAGATCGTCTCAGTTATTACTAAACACACCTATGATATATTTCCTCTATCCATACCAAAACTCACGTTTTGTTAGACATGGCTCTGACCTATGCTTAAAATTTTGTGGTACAGAATTGATGTAACTAGATTTGTATTCGAAAGATTTTTGCAAAAAAAAGGTTTGTATTCAAATGTACCTATGATTTATACATATTAATGGGGCACCTATATATTTGGTCAACTCATTGCTGTCCTACAAAAATGTGTTTTATATTAATGGGGCACCTATTTGCCAAAATATATACTCCAATTAAGTGACATTTTGAAGTTGTCGTAGGTAAATCATTTCAAGCACATTACTACAAATAATTTTAATTAGGTACCATGCATTTTCAGGTAGTCTTACGTCAATCATTTCCAAACTTTGACTATTGAATGAATTTTTTAAGGGGGCTGCTAGCGCCCGGACGCCCGGCTCCAGGGGTGCGTCCGGACGTTGCCCCCACCCCGCGAGCGCCACCGCCTGTCCCGCCCCGCACGTCCCCGCCCCGCCCCCCACGGAGAAAAAAAATCGCGACCCCCGCCTCGCCCCGCACGGAGAAGACCGCCCCGCCCCACCCACCTGCATGGAGAAGAAAGGCGCCCCCACCTCCCCCGCGCACGGATCTGTCCCGCCCCCAACCTCACCGACCCTAGCACCTCCGCCCCCACCACCAGCTCACCACGATAGTCCACCCCCCGAACTGCAAACAAGGGAGAAAAAAGCTATTGCAACATCGAAGGGCGCCTAATGAAACAAATGAAAAAAAAACTGTTGAAACAAAACGAAAAAAGCTGTTGAAACATCGAAAAACACCTAATGAAACACAAACAGAAATTGGTGAAACAAACCCAAAAAACTGTTGAAACATTGAAAAACAACTAATGTAACAAAGGAAAAAAGCTACTATAACAAGAAGAAGATAGCTAACAGGGGAAAAGAAAGCTATTGCAACAAAAGAAGAAAAAGTTGCTGCAATAAGGATAAGAAGCTACTGCAACAAAGGAGAAAAAACTACTACAACAAAGAGAAAGAAGCTATTGCAACAAAAAGGAGAAGAAGCTACTACAACAAGGAGAAAAAAGCTGCTGCAACAAGAAGAAGAAGCTAATGCAACAAAGAAGAAGAAGCTACTGCAACATCAGAGAATCATGTTTCACATCATCTGTTGCTATGTAGCTTAGATCTGACTCGCCACAAGGAGAAGAAGCTGCTGCAACAAAGGAGAAGAAGCTACTGCAACATCAGAGAATCGTGCTTCACATCATCTGTTGCATGTAGCTTAGATCTGCCTCACTACAAAACCGTAGCCGCCATCAAAACCATAGATCCAGGGGGTGAGGAGGAGGAGGAAGGGGAGGAAGAGGAGGGACCAAATCGAGATCCAGAGGGGGGAGGCGGGGGGAAGGGGCGCCTCAGATCCAGATCCTTCCCCACCTACCTCGTCGGAGCCCATGGAGGTCGCGGCGCACGAGGACGAGAGCACCAGGGAGGGAGCGGAGGTTGGCGGGCTCACCGGATGCCGCCGCCGTCGCCCCCACTCCGGTGGCGAGGAGGCCGAGCATGTCGCAGTGGGGAAAGGCGCGGGGGAGCAAGGAGGGGAGGAAGGAAGGAAGGGGAGAGGGGAGGGAGGAGGGTGGGCTCGCCGCCGGCGCAGCACAAAGGCGCGCGCGGGGAGGAGCGCGTGGGCGCGGCACTAGACGAGCGCGCGGGCGGAGCGGAGCAACCGAGAAAAGAAGGGAAGTGGATAAGGCGGGGAGGAGGCGAGCGAGTGGGGAGGCGAGTGAGTGGGGAGAAGGCGTCCGGACACATCGGACGTCTTCACTGTATCATTACCGATTTTTTAAATGAACCGGACAGAGCAGTTGCCGATTATGTTGATAAAAGAAGACCCAAAGTGGGCAAGACGCCCCCGAAGGAGGTTACAATGTAAACAGGAAACAAAGAACTACGACAACTAGGACAAATTCTAACAACACCATCCCACTCGCAACACCTGCACAGACACAAGATACCAAGGGTGTGTTTAGTTCGAGAAAATTTTTGGCTTTGGCTACTGTAGCACTTTCGTTTGTATTTGTCAATTAGTGTCCAATCATGGATTAATTAAGCTCAAAAGATTCGTCTCGTGGTTTTCTACCAAACTGTGTAATTAGTTTTTTTGTCTACATTTAATGCTTCATACATGTATCCAAATATTCGATGTGACGGGGAATCTTGAAAACTTTTGGGAACTAAACATGGTCCAATGCCAACAACCAACAAGGAAAAAAAAGTCTAAAGAAGAGGCAGAGAAACCTTCCAACAAGCTCCAGATAAGACCTGACCTTTTAACCCCATCAAAGGCTTGAGAAGTTCTGGCAGTAACAATTCTTTTAAGCGGTCTACACAATCTTGAATGACACACTCATTGAATGATTTCTACATGGTTTGAATGAATGGAAGTGAAGATGTGATTGCTTGCTCATCGTACACTCGCGAGCTGCGACCCCACCGCGTGCTGCCGCAGCTACTGCAGTGCTTGCACCTGACGGCTGACGCCACACAACGCTCTAACACAGGAACGCACCCTTCGTCTGTAAGCTAAAACATTTCACGGAAGCTTAAAAGAATCGTATTAGCACAAATTGATTTAACCAAAATAAAACACCTTTACATATGTGCATAGCACAAATAGACCGTTCATGTGCTAAACAAAACAAACCCACCTTGCGGCATGTTTGCTCCTTGCATCTTGGAAATATTTCTCTCCCCTCTTCCTTCTTACCTCACTCGTTCTCTTGATGATAAAAGAACTATAATACTTCCATGTGTGTCATCCGTAACCTTTTCTCTAATGGGAACCATCTCTTCCCTTGTAGCCTTCTTCTATTTATACACCCATACCAGGTGCTTCAAAGCTCACAAGCCATAGGTAGGATGAGAAAACGCCATACATCATGCATTTAGATACTCCAACCGACATGCACATGCATGATAATGCTTGGTGCATCCTATTCCATCGGTGGCAGCACTAAAACAACCGTTTCTTTAAGCTAATGACTTCATAGTGATTAATCCATGGCCAATTGATATTGCTTCTATCTAGTAACTTACATGCAGCCACTAATCCACATTCATTTATGCATGCAATGCATGCGTGTAACACACAAGCAATTGACCTTTGGGTCTTAATACACATACTAATTTGATTTGAAGAGAGAGGAGATGGCATTTCAGCCCATCATTCTTATTCTTTAAGTCTGGCAACCATGGTCACACTAAGACATTTAATAATAAGAATAATTTGCTCTTATTCATGGGCCATATTTTAGTTAAATAGTCTAACATCGTCTGCCGCAAGCCACCGTGCTATGCTTAGGGTTGGGTTAATCTAGAGACTAGAAAGGTTGAGCACAAGGGATTGGGCCTTGGCCTGCCAAGTGCTACTACTGCGTGTTTAGTTTTATTGTCTCAAATTGGATTGGTTAGCCCAAGACCCTCCATCTTTAACCTCACTCTAGCTTTAGCAGCTTCTCACAGGGCATCCATGGAAGAAACTTTTGGCGGAGGCTAATGAGGGGGATACAATGGCCAGCAATGGTAGGGGGGCTCAAACACCTCTGCCCCACTGTTGGATTCACCCATGTACAGGGTGCTCCCACAAGTAGAGCTCGAGCAAAAAGCTAGTTACTAGCAAAGATGAAGCTCGAGCGATGGAGCGAGCTCGATGATGGAGGTAGGTGCTCAGAATCGTTGTTACTACTAGCTAAGTTTGAGCTTGAGCCGAGGGATGCTTGAATGGGTGGGTGAGTTCACCACCCGTGGGAGGGAGTTCATGGGGTGAGCGAGCTTATCAGTGTAGCAGGGTACGTAGGCGGTGGAGTGCAGCAGGCAAGGGTGCATCATGCATGGAGGAGGGAGCAGATGCGAAAAATGCAAGAAGTGCTGTCACGACACTAATCAATATGTTGCAGAATGGTCCATGCAAAGGAAAAGTGGGTTGGACTGATTCTCTATATATCAGCTCATGACGGCTAGGTTGGCCAGCCACGAGAGGTGCAGCGTCATAAAAATACAAAAGCAGTAGCAATGGGAGGAGTGTGGAGAAACCAGATGGTGAACTGGTGGCGAGCTCACGCTCGAGGTGCATATGCTCTACAACAAATATGGCTTTCTATGACGATTTCGCTATGAGAACAAAGCAAATTTGTCACTAAATCATTCCATTTATGACATTTTCTAATAGCTGGTATATAGATTAATGAAGAATATCTAGCAGGTGTCAGAGAGCCCAACACAAAGTCGTCATAGCCTACTTCAATGTCATATTTGACAATACCTGTCCATCATAATATTGTTTAATTATCTTAGCCTATTTGAAATTTTCACCACAAGATACCAAGTAACAATGGAATAATGACATGCGAGGATCCGGAGGTCAGGAGCAAAAGGGAAACTCAATAGGATATAAAACAAGGAATCAACTCCACTGTAAGGTGGTCTCCATTATTTACATTAGTTATAGGGGTATTTACGGATGAAAATTAAGTTTGAATTCCAAAACTAAAAAATAAATAACAGATTCATTTCTAGGCATATGTGATACTTATGTATTTTGTTCGTCCAACTATGCTAAAATCATCCATAAAATCCTACAAGTTTGTGATACTTTCGAACTTGTAATTAGTGATAACCTCAACAAAATTTTCAAACCTTAGAGCATCTCCAGGAGTCTTTCTTAAACTCACTCTTTAAATTTGAAGAGCCATATGAACAGAAGTCGCTCTCTATATCTTTTCACTACTCAACAACTTTTCTATATCTTGTGCACACTCTAAATAGATAATCCTATTCTCCATCTTTAGCTAGCGAGATTCAGAATAGAGGATGACAATATTTAAATATCAAATTAAAGAAGTTGTTAAAGGGTATTTTCACTAAAAATCTCTATTTTCTATCAATAAGGAAGAATATATAAAGGCTCTGATTGGAGTTGATCTTAAGCCAATTATGAATACTAGCAAATATGCCCATGCGTTGTGACGGGAGGAAAAACCTATTAAATATTTATGGGAACGACAATAAGAATGGTACGTATTATTTATGTTTCACCATTTATAAATTAAAAAATTTAAAGTTACAATTTATTTTGTGATGGCCATGATATCTATAATATAATTTATTGTTGGCAACTATGACAATAACTATTAAGCCTATATCGAACTAAAATACAATTTTGATGGTTTTTTCTCCTACCGCATAGCACATAAACATTTAGATATAAATACATCGTAACTTTAATTTTTGTTCTATATATGTGCTGGTATAATGAAATATCGAGTTCTGTGACCTTTGAGGACCCATAAAAATTTATCAACAACGAGTTAGTTACCGACGTGTCGAAGATTGGTCTATCTAGTGATGATTATGATGGGAGACATCTCTCAACTTTTCACATGCTAGCCCTCACCGTGGTGTGTAGAGATATATTTATTTAGACTAGATTAGATAAGTAATAAAGTGCTCAAGATTTCAGTTCACGTTTTAATTAGTTGAACTGTCGGCTAATCTAGATTTCAATAAGACATTACAATTTGGTATTAGAAATCTTTATTTTCTTTGAGATTGCAAAAAGTCAATGGTTTAAGTATCCATAATATTATATTGATTGTTTATTATTTATTTTACTGGAGAAAGAAAAAGATAACCTGAGCGGATAAACAAACAACCAATAAACAACGAAAAGATCCAAAACAAAAATAAATTGGAGGGAAACTAAAATGTACAGGAACCAATGTAGGAAAATAAAAAATATGATTTATTTATTGGACCAAAATCGAAGGGAACACGTAGGATCGGACAGACACAGAATTGACTTTAGAAAAAAAAGTTGCATGATTATGGAAACCGAGCCACTTTACGATTATTACGTTGCACGAAAATTTATTTGTGGCAGAAATTTTGCCTCTTTATTATTAGGTAGGTATAGGTATATAGATATTTTTTTTGAGAAACAGGTATATTTCTTTTTTTGAGAAACAGGTATATAGATTAGATTAGAGGTATCGATTCTACAAAGTGTAATGAATTTTTAACATGACGGGCCGTCATTGCTTGGCTGCTGTGAACGTGGCCCAAGTCGGCATTGCCGGTGACTGATCCGCTAGGCCGTTCGTGGAACAAGCTGCTGAACTGGTGCCACCTAAGCCGTGAGCGCCGTGCGGCCTGGCCCGCGTAACGCCAGAGTGGACCGGCTTCTCACGCAGCGTGACACAGGAGGCCTGCTGGTCGTTTGAGGGAATTGCTTCCCCAACTCCTCGTACTTATTTTTCTCAAAAAATAAAAACTCCTCGTACTTATTATTGTCTCTTGAATTTTTGCTTAAAAAACCTCTCTTGAATTTCCTTTCTTTTATTTATACCAGGTTAATTCAAAAGAATGCGTCCTATTCGATTCACAATTGACATATGGGCCAGGTGATTAGTGAGCCCAAGTTACCTGTGATTAGAGCGAGTCTTCACACTTTTGAGTTGTGAGCTCTTCTTTTGCCGTGGCCACCAGGCTGTACACTTTTTTTTTGGAATAACTAAAAATATGAACTACATGTGTGGTAAAAAGAAATCTTTAAATTACAAAAAAAAACATACATGCGTCGACTCTATAATAATCAATACCAATAGTCATTCAACATTCAATAATAAACAACTCAATAATTTTCAATGGTTTGTTACATTATTTATTAAGTAAATAACACAAGGGCAGCATATACTATAATTAGCTACAGTAAAGAATGAATATTTGCCTAATAAGTCAGGATTAGTGGCACTAAAAAGTCATAGCTAAGCCAAATAGCTATTCTTAACAAAGTTAAAGTGTCCTTAATTGCAATAGCTGAACAATTTGTGATATTATAACAACATGTTCTCTTCAAATCTAGAGCGCACTAACACAAAAACGGTTTTAGAAGACAACTCCTTTTGTTTATAGAGGCTGTCTTAAAATGTTGGTGTCTCCAAAAGTAACTAAACAGATTATTCCGAAAAAAGTAACTAAACAATTTTAGAGTCGGCCGAAATTTTTTTTGGAGATATTGCCACCTCTATAAATCTATTACAGATATATTTTTGAGGTGGACCTATTAAAATACCTACCTCTACTAATAAGGCCAAGGCCCGATAAGGAAACTCTAGTCCATTATAGGCAGCAATGCACAACCCTAAGTCCCCCCTCACTCTCTTAGCTACACAACTGCTCCTCTATTTGCCCTCACAAAGCCACACCCTATCCTTCCTCTCCTCTTCCTCAACTCCCTCCATCTCTCTTCTATTCTCACATCCAGCAACGGTGGTTGAGGTGCCTCACTAGAGGCGTCGGGCGCAACGAGATCCATGCTTGGGGGGACTGGATCCGGCGAGGTGAGGTGCAGATCTAGCAGTGAGGCGGTAGAGGATTTGGTGAGGTGAGGAGTCAACTTCTCTTCGAGTTCACACTTTGCCGGTGCCACCCCTCATGTCCTTTTTCTCACTGTCTTGTCAGGCAAGCGTGTCAATGCCAACATGCTTGGTTGCAGGCTTGGGTGCGACGGTCTCTATGGTGGCTTCTTCTTTCACGTAACCGATAGCCTGATCCAATTGGGGCGGAGAAGATTCGGACAGTGGCGGCCAACATGCATGACCCATGCTCTCTCCTTCCTTTGGCAGCATGCGGGCAAAGTTCCCTATGTAGCGGTGGCGCGAAGTCACTGCACCGCAGGTGGCCGCGCGATGTCCTATATATCCACATGCACTGTGTCACGTGCTCACCAGCGGACCTACAAGCCAGGCTCGGTGGTGTCCCTTTTTTGTTTTTTTGGATTTACTTAGGCGGGCATGTGCCCGTCTCTGATTAACACATACCACTACCACTTTAGGAACCCACTAGAAAGCACGCGCGCGGCGTTGCCGCGCCTCCGTTTGTGTTGGGCCAGTGTTTGAGCGTGTGTGATTACACGGGGACTATCAGTACGAGGAACAACCCATGCTCCTTCGCTGTTTTGTTGGCAGAAAGGATTGCATACATATTGCTGTGTATTAATTATCTTTTGTAATAACGGAGGTGGATAATTTAGAAAATTAGAGGTTACTTTATACAAAATTGGAGGTTACTTTTTTTACAATGAAGGAGTTGGTTAATTTTTTTTGGAACATAACCGATCCAACAATTATTGTTAGCACTGATGATTATATAATTTATAATAAAAGTTAGTTGTTTCTAATTTTTGTCATAATATCTAGCAATAATCTATTTTTTTAACGTGTTTGGTAATAGTTAACATGATTGTCCGTTTTTTGCGCTATATTACTATTTTTGATGGACTGTTATTTCTTACGTGGCATAATTGTTATGTGTAGGCAAACGTATGTTTTTCTTTTAGGATTGTAAAGCCGCTAAAATTACTCAATCATTTTATTTTATGCGTGGTATGGGTAAGCTACCATTAAAATTTCGTAGCAATTGGAATAAAGAAACTAACTCTATTAATTATTTATAGAAAACTCTAGAGAAATATAGATCCACATTTCTAGCAATAAAACTACAATAAAACATGTGATGTTATGTGTTTACAGTGCAGTGCTAGTTGTGTAGAGTCCAACAAACTTGGTTTGGCATTTTTTGTTTTTTATTTGATTTGTTATTATTTTTATATAGTTTCAATCGATTTAGATAAATAATAAATTTGTAGAAAATAGAAAAACGACATCGGGCCGAATTCGGCCCACCGAGGCCCATGCCCGGTGACAAATAGGCCCGAGTAGAGAGGTGCCCAGCCCATAAAATAGGCCCACACATGGAATCCTGGATTGCGGGCTGATTTTGGTAAAGTTCAAGGTTTTTTTTGCAAAACAAACTGAGAAGAGGCTTGGACTGCGGGTTGATTTCCGTAAAGGTCGAGGGCTTTTTCAAAAAATATTCAGATCTCGCACGATCTAGACCATCGACGCACCCGATCCGACGGCCTAGAATGGCAGGCGACGTGGCCTGCTTCCCTGCCCAGAGTCTTTCCTGCGGATTCGTTATGAAGAGATTTGGACCATCTCTTTTAATCTCTTCTATGCTAGTGAGCAGTGACAGTGCTATTCAGCTATGCGGATCGGACTATTTGCAATCATGCATGGAACTCGTGACTTAGTGTTGAAAAATGACGGCCTACACATATGATCTCTCCCTGGACTGCTATAATATAAACCCGCATACCCATGTAAATTATTTTAACTACTACTCGTACCAATTATCGTGGTAATTTGTAGGAGAGTCTTTTATTATTTTCCAATCGCCAACACGAATAACTAATTCTTGATGAGTTCTTTAATTTCGTCACATGCCTAAACTAATTTGAAGATTAATTAGTAACGGGCCAACCAATTATACGGCGCCAGACACACTAGCATCGATCATATATGCACATGATGTCAAGTTGGTTGGATGTGATGGAAGAGAAGTCGTGGCTGAGAAGCATCCACGGGGTTACGTATCGTCGGAGAGACACATGATAATTTGGGCTTATATAGTTCCTAAAAATTTTTGGTTCACCCACCACATCGAATATTTGACATATGCATGGAGTACTAAATGTAGACAAAAAAAACTAATTGCATAGCTTGGTTGAAAATTACGAGATGAATCTTTTAACCCTAATTAGTCTATAATTAGCCTTAAGTGCTACAGTAACCCCACATGTGCTAATGACGGATTAATTAGGCTTAATAAATTCGTCTCATAGTTTATAAGTGAGCTATGTAATTAATTTTTTATTAGTATTCGAA
The DNA here is from genome assembly GCA_038087645.1 of Saccharum hybrid cultivar R570. Lineage (NCBI taxonomy): Eukaryota > Viridiplantae > Streptophyta > Magnoliopsida > Poales > Poaceae > Saccharum > Saccharum hybrid cultivar. Next base: position 7,037,486 of record JAQSUU010000493.1, on the reverse strand, counting down.
AACCTCTACCAATATCTATAAAATATCTGATGTACCACTTAAAACTTTTCTTTTCGTGAACTAGGAATGATAGATGTCGCTAGCACGGGAAGGGAATGATAGATGTCGCTCGTGATGGATCGATCGTGATCTCGCGGGTAACCTGGCTATATAGAGTATAGACTATAGCTAGTCTATGCCATCTATGCGTGTACAGAGACGTGCCAACAACAGAAAATTTAAAGCTGTCACTATTAAGGATAATTGATCGATCCATCGAAAAGGTCTTGCATGACCTCTACTGTCTAGCTGCCAGGGCCTAGTTGCTCTATAGAAAGGCCTTGTTTAGTTCCAAAATATTTTATCTTCACCTATCACATCAAATATTTGGACACATACACGGAGTATTAAAGTAGACAAAAAAAAACTAATTGTATAGTTCTCGAGAAAATCACGAGACAAATCTTTTAAGCCTAATTAGTCCATAAAAAGCCTTAAGTACTACAGTAACCAACATGTGCTAATGACGGATTAATTAATATCATTAGATTCGTCTCACAGTTTCCTGATGGATTCTGTAATTTGTTTTTTTATTAGTATCCGAAAACCCTCTTGACATCCTCCCACACATCCAATGCAACATTCAAAAATTTTTATTTCACGAACTAAACGCAGACTAAATTGTGCGTAACTCAGATCATCTGGTTCGATTCTTTTGCTTGTTGCATTTTTCTAGAAATATTCTATAATTTATACTTTGCGGAACTACTGTTCAAGCGGTTGGTGATTTGTCTGTCCACAATATGACTCCTATACTGAATTTATTAATCTTCAAACTCAACTATTGAATATTTCGTAAGTGTCTCGTAAAAATAAGATGTTGCACGTGTGTTTATAGAGGACAGTGAGTTTAAGGGCATCGTTGCGGTACTCCTTTACCTTCTGGAAGGTAAAATCATAAAAAAATTACAGCACTTGATTTTTTAGAAAAAATAAAATAAATAAAATAATCTAAGTAAAAAAAATCCTAGAACCTCAGCATCACTGACGCAATAAATATTTTTGTTCCCTCCTTCCTTGTTCGCACCGACATGATGATCAGGTAGAGAGAAAGAAATCCCGCTGCCTCCTTGTTTGGCCAACTTGAACTCAGATCATGCACACGGATTGTTTTTTTCTTTTTCTTTATTTCTTTCAATTTTCATGAGTAAGTTTGAGTAGTAAAGCAAGAGCATAATGAAACTACAAAGCCAATTTCATCGCCGAATCAACGATCAGAACTGTGAAGAACAAGAACTGCACCGCTTCCATCCTTTCGGTAGTTACATCTAAATAACTTTCATGCATGATAGGGTAATTTTGCGCTTAACCGTCCGTTCCTAGTTATACTTTTGCAAATTCCCCTCCTACTCCCACCACGTCCCCTTGATCAATATCATGTGGTCAGATTAGAAGTTTGTACGGTTGTACGGAGAGGTTGGTTTACACCAGATACATTGCCATATGCATGGCAACGTATCTGGTGCAAACCAACCTCTCCGTGCAACCGTGCAAACTTCTAATCTGGGCTACATGATGTTGATTCAAGCGGCGCATGGGAATTGGGTAATTTTACGCTTAACCGCCCGCTCCTAACCACACTTTTGCAAATCTCCTCTCCCACTCCCACTGCCCCCCTTGATCAATATCATGTGGCCCAGATTAGAAGTTTGCATGGTTACACCGAGAGGTTGGTTTGCACCAAATACGTTACCAGTGCGAACCAACCTCTCCATACAACCGTGCAAACTTCTAATCTGGGCCACGTGATGTTGATCCAAGAGGCACATGGGGATTGGGTAATTTTGCGCTTAACCGCCCGCTCCTAATCACACTTTTGCAAAACCCCCCTCCCACTCGCCCCTACGCCCCCTTGATCAACATCATGTGGCCCAGATTAAAAGTTTGCATGGTTGCACAGAGATGTTGGTTTGCACCAGATATGTTGCCCACTAAAGGTAAAGATTTTTATGTGGTACCTTCGAAGGGGAGTTATTTTAACAAAAGACAATTTAGTAAAATGCAATTGGCAAGGCAATGAGAAGTGTTGTTTTTGTCACGAGAATAAGACAATTAAGCATCTTTTCTTAGAATATCGATTTGCACGGGTAGTTTGGGGTTGCATACAAGTTGCGTTAAATCTCCCTCAGCCCCGCAGCATTTCCCACCATTTTGGGAGTTGGCTTCGAGGGTTTCAAAAGGATCTCAAACCTTTAATTTTGTTGGGTGCGGTGGCTACTTGTTGGTCACTTTAGTTATGTAGAAATGATTTGGTATTTGAAAAAAAAACATGTTTACTCTCCCTTGCAGGTGGTTTATTCGGTAATCTATTGGCTGCGTACATGGGTTATCCTCAAAAGTCTTATGCATAGGCTTTGGTGCAGAAGACATTGCAACAATTGATACAAGCGGTACAATGTTTTTCTCCTAAGCACATGTGTGGCGATTTAGTCTTAAAATTGATTGTCACTAGAGTGTCAATTTTCTTTCTTTTAGGCTTTGTGTTTAGGTAGAAACCGGAAGTGAATTCATTTTTATTGTATCAACTCGATGTAATGACTGTGAATTAATAACCTTACTTTATAAAAAAAAAGTTAAATACATGTTTTTGCTTCAAAGTTTTCACACCTGATGGAAGTTTTTCATTTCACGTAAAAATATCGTTGCAGGTCACCGTTTAAAAACGTTGTGGATCACGTTCTGTTTTCGTAAAAGTTGCTACATCTCTAGATTTTTTTTACAAAATAAATATGTTAGAAGAAACTTTAGTGTTTATCCGCTTGTCACGTTACATTAAATATGAATGTTATATTACGCATGTATATTAGATCTAATAGGGAGATAGTTTCCCTATTTCTTCTTTTACCATCAAGGAAGTAATATAAGATCATTAACATTTACGCTAATGCTCTCTACTGAGCGTCCGTCTGGCCAGACGCGCGCCTTCGCTGGGCCTGCGACCAGGTCTGACCGGCCCAACTCCCCTCACAACTTCTCCATTTCATTAAATAAATCTGGACGGTTCTGTTTCCTATTCATCCGCTACGGCCGATTTCACCGGGACGGACCCGCCTTGCGCCGCGCACCCCTGCGCCTCACGCCTCACTGGACCTGCATCGTGTCGCGCACCCCGCCCATGCCTCGCGCGCCCGCGTTTCGCGCTGCGCTCCCTCGCGCCATGTCATTGAGCCTTCATTGGGTGGCAACAATTAGATGAGTATATGTTGCAAACGTATGTTTCATGTGTTTCATATGTATGTTGCAAAAGTAGATCTAGTGTTTCATATGTTACACTGACTATACATGTATGTTGCAAGTGTATGTTTCAAATGTTTCAGCTGTTTTAAACGTATGTTGCAAGTGTTTTATCTGGATGTTGCATGTGTTGCACTGGTTATACACGCATGTTGCAATTGTATGTTTCAAATGTTTTATCTATTTTAAATGTACGTTGCAAATATTTTATCTAGATGTTGCATATGTTGCAGTGGCTGTAGACATATGTTGCAAGAGTATGTTGTAAATGTTTCGGGCGAATGCTACTGCAAATTATTTTTGTTGCAAGTGTTCCATGAGTAGACACGAGAAGTGGGCGCGACGGAGGTGGTCCCCTCGAACGCAGTGGTCCCCGCGTGCACGGGAAGCGAAGCGGGCATGGTGGCCCCCATGTGCATGCGCAGCAGCAGCAGGTGCATGTTCACCACAGCTGCAGGCGGGCCCGGGCCTCCATGCGCGGTAGCAGCAGGGTGTGTGCGGGCGAGCAGGAGATGCATGTATTGTTCTTTGATCTCCCAGTGATCAAACGGTAAAACCCAAGTCCCACTAGCCTTTTGTGTCTGATTGAAGCAGTGTGCGGGTGGGCAATATGCCCGGGCGTCCGGACGCTAGTCTCTCCCGTAACATTTAGATCGACGGTCTATATTATCTTGAAGTACCATAGCAAAATTTGAAAAAAAATATTTTCTTCATAACGTACACATGAAACGCTTGAAAACTACTTGTCATTGAGTATTGCTTCAACTTCAGTTTGCATTGCGTATTGTAGTAGGACATCATCGATCGACGACTCACGATGGCAACTATTCTTTTATCTTTTAGAAAAAAGTAGTGAAATAAATATCCTGACTGCTACATCCGGAAGTGTACATCCGTTGAAAATAATTCAATGTTAAATAGTAGGAAAGGCAAGTACTGCTGTGGTTATTAATTGGAATGTAGTAGTATTATGTATTATATATCCTTGAATCTTCACTCACTGTTGAGGTACCGCTTCTTCTGGGAATCGCAGAACATGCCACACATGTACACATCGTTACTTGTCCAATTAACCAACCAGTACTTCTTATGAATGAATGAATATAATTCCATATAGTTTCCCTCTAAGTCTCAAAAATCAGTACTGTATAAACTAATCGTCTGTCTTACTCATGCATGCGGAGAAATGTTGGAGCCCAAGCTGGCCCCGCGTCGCTGGGCTCTGGGTCCGCCACTGAGATGAACATATTTAGATGTTTTTTGACAAATTTTTTGTTGGGACTTTTCTATTGGCATCAACGTGCAGACGAGAACGGCTTCTGAAGACCAAAACAATTCAAAAACAGTGAAGCGCAGGCCAATTTTCTCAAAAACCGAAGGCATCAAAACGTGACTTTCTTTGGCTTTACAGTTTTTGGAGAAGTCCAAACCCTGCTAAAGAGAACCATAAAATAGTTTATTAACTTAGAACATATTTAAGATGAACTTATATATACTTAACACACTTAAGATGTGTCATCAGCGGATACCCTTGGATGGTACCCACTTACTGTTGAGGAGCGGCTTCGTCAGGGAACCGCAGAACACGCCACACGTATAGCTATCAACTAATCAAGTTGGCAACAGCAAGAAAGCTCAGTTGCCGTCGTGAACATTCCGGAGACGGTTGTTTTTGCCTTGAAGAGAGGGGAAATCAATCTCGAGAAAGAAATCCTCTTGGTACCTAGCCGTGTTTGCATGCAGAAACGCCAACTGTAGTTAGTTAACAAATTTTGTCTGATACAAACATTTTCCACAGAGTTGGACTTGCAATTGGACTCTGTAGCTGGAATGAAGTGAAAATCACAGCACTTAACAGCTGGTCCACACCTACTCCAACGGCCAACGACCTGGCAGCGACGTTCTTGAATTCATCATTCAATGCATACATTCATGCGAGATGGAGCTAGCAGTGTTTCGCGTTGCTGCGGTACCTCCAAATGAATGTGAGCCGTCGATCTAGATGATTTTTATCACATATTACCTTCTAAGAGGTAATAGAAGGAGAAGAAAATATTTTCCAATTAGATCTAATTCCATATCCTATTAGATCTAGCTTGCATGCATGATGTAAATTGTAACCAACAAACTAATGTTCCTTTGTTGGTGACAACGTGACATATCATGCTAAGGTGATTTTTAAACATTTTTTGTAACATTTTCTTTTCACATACGTTTGCATGTACGTCACTTGCTAAAATACATGAATATGCATGCTTAATCTTTTTGTGCTTATCCCTTTTATATAACGTACTCTCTCCGTCTCTAAAAAAGAGTTGCTATGGGAATCGTGCTGGTTAAACTTTCTCAACTTTGACTAGATTATAGAAAATGCGTGCAACATTTATATCTCTAAATAAGTTTATTATGAAAATATATTCAACGATCTATCTAATGATATTAATTATGTACCATAAATATTAATATTTGTTAAATAAATTTGATCAAAGTTAAAAGTTGTTGATTTTTTGGGAAGCGAGAATGACTCTTTTTTAGGGACAGAGGGAGTAGTTTTAATCGAGTTAGCATAATATAAACACTTAAATATGTAACGTGTTAGCGTGCAACATGTTTTAGATCGCCAAAGTTCACGGCTCATTTAGCGTTAGATGTTATGTTCTTTATGTGTATAATACATTTTTTAGTTGAGTATGTGAAATTAAAATGGATTGTTCGAATTCATATTTGGATCTATGCGCAATTTTTGTAGGGCAAAATAATTACGCAGAGTTACGGAATAGAAAAAGGAAAGTAGCAGAAAAAAAGAAGATTGCGGCAAGGAGGGGCCACATGCGCTTGTATCTCCCGTGATCTAGGGGATTTGAGATTTTTTTCTTTTTTTTAGGTTAATTAAGTAATTAATTTGAAAATCTAAAAAAATCAATGGCCTAGATTAGTTTGAAGTATTACCACTAGCAGGTAATAGGGTACCGTAGCATTGCCCTTCAGTGTTTGTCATCGTCTCCATGGAGCTGAACACCTCATGTCATAGGTCGCTCGATCGCTCGCTCTATTTAAACCCTCCAAACCCTGCTCATTCCGCAGCACACAGAGTCACCCACCACTAGCTACACTCCACACTCACACACGTCTCGGACTCTCGGTCAGGGCAACGACGACGACGACGATGGCTGTGCTGAACAGCAGCAGCAGGAAGACGGTGGTGGCCCTGGCCGTGGTGGTGGCGCTGCTGGCGTCGTCCGCGTCGGCGGCGATCACGTGCGGGCAGGTGGGGTCGTCGCTGGCGCCGTGCATCCCGTACGCGACGGGGAGGGCCAGCGCGCTCCCCGCGTCGTGCTGCACCGGCGTGCGCAGCCTCAACAGCGCGGCGCGGACCAGCTCCGACCGCCAGGCGGCGTGCCGCTGCCTCAAGAGCCTCGCCAACAGCGTCAAGAGCGTCAACATGGGCACCGTCGCCACCATCCCCGGCAAGTGCGGCGTCTCCGTGGGCTTCCCCATCAGCATGTCCACCGACTGCAACAAGTACCTAACTAATGATCTTGCTGTCATCGTCGTCCATCTCTGCTTTCATCAATCTTGCTTGCACATCATATATATGTTTTTTTTCTCAACTATGTATTCTTTGGCGCATGCAGGGTCAGCTAAATGATGAAATCTACGACGTTAGTACCAGCGCACGTGATGAAGCTAGCAAGCCAGGAAAATAAAATAAAAAGTTGTGGAAACAGGAGGAGCAGCATGCATGCGGTATCTATATAGTATTACAGAGTATTATATGTAAAACCGTGTGCACTGTGTATGTGGGCATATACATGGCTATATGTATGTGTGGCTTGCAGTGCTACCTAGCTAGCTTCTCATCATGTGCTCATGTATGCGGGTGCTGTGTGTGTGAACAGCCAGTACACTGTTGACTGTTCAGTGGCTTCGATCGACCTACTTGTTCGGATAGTTAATGGTTTGCTATATAGTGGTGCTTGCTATTAATCAATATGCCTCTCCTTAAATGCCGGTGCATGCATCTTAAAATATATTAACCCTACCTAGCTGGCTATCTACTTTCAGATAATGTAATTACAAAGACAGAACTTGAAAACTGTGTTACTGTAGAAACACGGAAATCAAGTGGCAATGGTCTACAACACAATACATAATTTTTTCCCACATGAACATAAGGCCACTCTTCCGGTGGTCAGCTCTAAGATAACTTTTTTTTGGACGATGGCTTCTCTGAGTGATCAGTGAAGGGAAAGAGTGGTTGCGCGGAGATACCAGAGATGTCACCTTTGAGCTGGCGGAGAGAGAAGAGCTAAACTCCTCTATCTCTCCCTCTGACAGAAGAGACGATAAATTGATAATATATGACTAAAAAAACCTCAAATATAAAACATATATACATGATGATATGATACTTCAGGGTTGATACCTCACTCTCTTGCTATTAGAGGTGCCTTATTAACAGTATACACCATGAAGCTGCTGACCCACAGCCACCAAAAGGTTTTTTTCTTCGTGATTGGGTTTGTACCCGTATTTTTTCATTAAGGAGAAGAGAATTTTGTTACATGTCTGTTAATAGCCTGAACCTCCCGCGACGTTTGCGAGTGGCACTCAACACGGGCAAGCCAAACTACAACAAACCACTCCCAAGACTACAAACGGTGTACTATACGGCTATCAATGTTGTGACATCAGCAGTAGCAGCAGCAGCAAGCTCATTCGTCAGCAACGCAACCAAAGCACCCCGGCCAGACTCGAGAAGCCGGCGTCCAACCCACTCTTTCCCTTCACTGATTGCTCGAGAGGCGGTCTCCGCAGCGTTGGTTGCCATGCCTCTGAAAACCCTTGTGTTACGCTCATTGGCGGATCCAAGGGGGGGGCTGGGGGGGCTGCAGCCCCCCCCGGGAGGGTGATTTCTCCATTGAAATACTGTAGCAATTACTGTAGCATAGCATCAAATCACTATTAAATCTTAATTGTAAATCAACATCTTCCTTAATTAGCCCCCCCTGATGTGTCAATCCTGGATCCGCCACTGGTTACGCTCCTTCCACAGGGTCCATGATAGCAAATAGTACCAGCTAGAGAGTCTAAGCCCACACGCTCCGGCTTAGCCACCAAGCGACCAGAGCGTCTAGGCAGAGAGGGTGCAAGAATTCGACAGCTTAAATCTAGTTCTATTTCAATATAATCGGGCTTAAATGTTATACCTTAAGTCTTATCGTTCACTTTGGATTTATCCTAAATCAATTTTTTCTAACTTTGACAATGTTTTTTATAAAATATATTAATATCTACAAGTTCAAACAAAAGCTCAGCCAAAACATATTTTATAAAGAATTTAACGAAACTAATTTGATGTTCTAGATGCTTGTGTATTCAAAGTTAAATAGATTTGATTTAGGATAAAATGAAAGTGAACTATAATTTAAAATAAAGGGAGTATCAAACAACTGTGAAAACTGTTAGTATTGTTCACAAGGAAGAAAATATATAGGAATTTTGAAGTGAGAGAAAGAAAAAAGTCAAATACACTTTTGTGAGAGTTCGGTGTTTGTATTAAATTCAAAACTCCCACGTATTTCCTTTCGACAATCTACGAATACTTGTACCATAAGCACGACCTATGAAGAAGATTAACCCCTACCTGACTTTAACCAACAAATAGACAGAGGTGCAGGGGCACACATGGTGTGCCCACGCGCCCTCAGTGGAAATGGCCACTATCACGTAGAGGATCCCCAAGACGACTAATTGGATGACGCTCCAACTAAAGAGCTGCGCTTGGCTGGGGAGCTCGCCTATATATACCTCCATTTACGAATGGGGGTGCTCCATTGGACTGCATACCAAGCTTGAGGGTTGATGTGTTGTGATTTTCTATAAAGACCGGCAGGAAGTATATCAAGCATGATGTCGTAGAAATCTCTCTCTCTCTCATAGCGTGGCGGATGAGTTCGCATTCATCGCTTCCTCTCTCTCTTTCTCTCTCTCATAGTGTTTTTAGAAGGGATGGCAAAAACTTTGCCGTAATTTTTATTAGATGAAGAAAATAAAAATACAAGGGTCGGTCCATTTTTTGAGTGGAAATCGGACCAAAAAACCACCAACTGGGAGAGTCCACAACTCATCCTGACCAACTTTTGAAAGCACCATCCAAACAACTAACGACTTTATCCCACAACTTGCTCAACCTTGAGTCAACTTGGTCGAAAGCGACCCAAATAACAACTCAACTACACTAACGACTAGCTAACAACTAGAGCAACTAAGAACAACTCCAAACAAGAACCAAATAGTGAGGCGGAAGAGTTTGCATTCATCGCTTCCTCCCTCTCTCCCCATGTCGTGTACCAGATTTGTTATTTTACGTCCCTCAGTTCGACTCATCTGCGGAGTTTGATTTCTGGTCCAACAGTGACGGTTCGTATGCTCTAGTGTTTATGGTTCGTTTGGACCTGCCCACAGTTTGATTTGGAACAATACTGGTGCTGCTCTTAATAGAGAATACTGTTGCAGGTTGGTTTGGGGTTAGGAGCCAGTAGAGACTGAAGTTCAATATCAAGGATCGGGTTTATCTCTACTGAAGTTCAATATCAAGGATCGGGTTTATCTAAACATGCATGGTCTACACAGTACACATTATTCAATCGACACGTTAACATTTTTAGCTATGCTAGATAGAGGAGCGAGCCACACAAACCTCTAGCTTACATATGAGCGATACACCACCATTTCTTATTTCGGCGGCCAATATAATTGTTAAAACATAGAGTGCTTGGATTAGAAAAAATTGTAAATAGTAGATGGCATGTCGATCGTGCACTGTGCTTAGGCGCTGGCCGCCTTCTCACTGAACAACAGATCCGCGTACGGCATGAAGTGGCACACCGGCGCGCCGCCGTGCCGGAGGTTCAGCGTATCGAACGCCGGGTGCGCCGGGCTCCAGCTGGAGGTGTTGAGGACGGCCACCATGTCGACCGTCGAGCCGCCACTCATCCCGTGGTGGAGCTGGAGGCCCCGGCCCGGAGCGTGAGCACGTACGCCTCCTTCTCCATGTGGCACCGGTAGACGGCGTACGGGAACGGATCATCGTGGCAGGTAACATGGCGGCCGCCTCTACCGCCGAGCCGGGCCACCGCGGCGACCTCGTACTCCTGCCGCGGCAGGCCCTCGCGCGGCGTCAGCGCCGACGCGGCCACCGACAGCCTCGCCGTGCTGTGCTCGTACCCAGCATGCGCGCAGCGGCGCGCGCGGCGCCCTCCAGGGACGTGGCGCAGGCCTTGCGCTCGGCGGCGAGCGGCGGCGCCTGGCACGCGCTTAGGGTTCCGCGCACCATGGACTCCTCGGCGGAGCCCGGCGCGACGGCGAACGTGGCCAGCACATCGGTGACGTTGGTGAAGGGGGCCTTGTCGGCGTCGGCGCGCGGGAGGATGGCGGGGAGGTCGACGGGCGGGAAGTGCGCCGTCATGACGCTGCCGAGGGCCACGTTCTCATGGCGTAAGAAGACGCCCGTCGCTGGTACGGCTGCGCTCGGGCTGCACGTACGTGATCCGGTAGCTGTAGCCGAGGCACCGGTCGGGCCGGTACACTTGCGGGGACGAGTAGGAGGGCTGCTTGAGTGGTGAGTGGTCGGTGCCTGCACGTAAGAATGTACGATAGATCATCAGAACGTCAGAAGGCCACGTCAGTGTTTAGCGTGCATCGCATTGCGTCGCACTGCAGACACGTGGAGCAGAGAGAGGGAGTCTACAGTTGGAAACTTGGGAGCACTGCTTCATTGCAGGTACCTACCTTTGTGGACGAGTTCCGCGATGGTCGGTGGCATGCATGGGCGTGCCCGGGAGGACGTCCTCCCATAACCTCGCCGCCGGAGTGGTAGCGCCGGCGGCGCAGGCACAGGCGGCGACGGCGGCCACCAAGATCTGAAGAAGCGCTGACGGATGCATAAGTGATGCGTCGACGACCTAGACGTCGACGTGGACACGTGGTGATGGTGAGCAGAGCGTGGGAGACTGGGAGTGGGAGACTGTGAGGGCGCTAGATGGCTACCTCTTGCATGCTGTGCGAAGAAGATGGCTCCCATAGATAGGTCAGCCAGCTGTACTAGCTCTCCTAAACAAAGCGCACGTGTCAAAATATTTGCCCTGCTAGCTAGTTGCACATTGACTTGCACTGCATCTGCAGGCATGTGGGTGTGGTCGATCGTCGATCCTGGTCAACTCGCTTTGACCGTCCGTGGAAGTTTCTCCGGTCGTACATCGAAGAAATTAAAGAATAATAATATATATTTTTTTGGAAGCATATCTTTTTACTAGGAATCCTGCTTCCAAAAGAAAGGATTCTAATAGGGCCACGTCAACTCGTCATCTCTCGGCCATCCGATCCGATAGGCACGTTTCCTCGGCCGTTGAATCGTGCGATCGTGCCACCGTAATAGTCACCGTGTGGTCACGTGGACAGGTGGCGTGCAAACGTCTCGCTTCCAGATTCATCTCTTTTCTTTAATACCGGGAAAAAAATGGCGGTGCGGCGGTCCAGATTCGGGTCTGGTATACCCGCTTTCTCACCATCCCCGCCAATCGCGAACCTTCGTGGTCCGCACCTGGTTCCGCGCGCTCACATCCGCCACTCCGTCTTCCCCGCGACCCCTCCTCGGCACGGCGCGGCCTCACATGCTGATGGATCCCTGCCTTCACACAGGCGAGGCGTGTGCGGCGGCCATGAGCTACCAGCGCGGGCATGGACCAGCGGCGGCAGAGCCCACACGCTCCAGGCCAGCGGCGGTGACAGCTCCGGCGCGCGACAGGCCGGCAACCGTGGTGAAAGTCCGAGCGGCGGTTTCCAGAGGTCCCAACACATCCCTGTGCTTGGCGAACGCCTCGGCACTCTAGTCTATTACTGTTGCCACTAGCCACCATGGCTTGAGGAGACTAGCAGGGTGGAGGTGGAGCCTCAAGATTAACCTGACGGAGTCCGTCTGCCTCGGTGCCCCTCGGCTCTGCGAAGCCCGCCTCAACATACAGGGTGAGTGTTGTACCATAGCCTGGGAATGTAGGCCCAACTCCTTCGCCGATGACCCATGCCCGCGGCACGCGTGGCTATTGCAGCAGCGGGAAGAGCTTGCTGCTGCCGCTGATTTTGGATCGCTTGTGAGTCCCCTTGCTTGTGATGTACGGAGTTGCGAATGCTCGCGTTCCAGGTCACCCGAGATGAAAAACTGTGCTGGCAGTGCTGCCGGGCCAGCAATGCTGCGGGGGGAAGGGCCTGCGACTTCTACGCCAAGATCAATGACCTGCTCATGCTCAGAAGCTGTTCAACGAAAGGCCACAACCGTTCAACGAAATGCTACAATAGACATTCTTGCGTGGAATGACTGGAACATCATAACCTTCAGCTGCACGCACGGCGGTATGGTAATGCAGCAACTAGCTTTTTAACGTGGTGCAGAGAGACTGATTTCTCCCATTCTGATTTTTTTTAATCTATGCTCTACACTTATACATATCCATGTCGGTTGGTTGGCGGACACTGCCGATCGATCAAATTGTTGCATTGGCGCCGCAGCTCAATCTATCGATCAAAAAATACTACAGTTCAAAAAATACTGGAGTACGTACGTACAGGCAGCCCTCCTAGAATCTTGTGTGTGAACGCGTGTGCGTACGCGCCGACATGCACCCACGCGGACGCCTGAGCCTGACGCTGATCGATCATCAACTATTCAGCTTGCATTGTGCCCTTACTGTGTGTGTGTACGTATTATCGACTCGATGAGCAGCGGAATGCTCGATCGGAAGGAACCTGCGGCGCAGCCGGGCTTAAGTTTTAGTTTGTGCGCACAGTGCCACAGTCGTCCACAATAACACCTTTTGCGCCGCCGGCAGGCTCGCCGGAGGCTCGTTTGGGAGTGCTTCCGAGGGCTCCTGCTGTTCTCTACCGCATAAAAAAAATGAACAGAGGTGATGAAGTTTACAAAAATTGGCTTTGGCCTCCGTTCGGCACAACTCTCTGACTGGTGGAGGCTTCACGAGTAGTTCTACTATTATTAAAGCTAAATCTGTTTTCTTTTATTTTAGTAAAACATTTGTCTTCTCCTAATAGATAAAAGGGTGAAATATCCATAATGCAAGCCAACGCTAGTCCAGTTGGTCTAGCTGTACACTTTGCACCCTGCCGGCTAGAGTTTGAACCCCCTCGGGGGCAGATTTGTTGGCCGGAGAAGGCGCAGTTTATCTACGCGTTGAAAAAAATCCCCTCGTCTGTCTCACGCCAAATCACATGTCTAAGGCCGGCCCAGTCTCACGGGAGCTGTGGTGCCGCTGTGTACGGATGGGGCAGAAGTTCGGGGGTTTTTTCGACCTACGTGAGAAGGTCTTCTCCTTAACCACAATGCCCGGAGGCTGTCTTACCTCACGGGTCGAATATCCATAATATCTTTCTCTTTCTTCTTTCTTTCTGTATTTATTTATTTCCTCTCTCAGTATTTCCTCTTAGGGCTCCTTTGGATTGAAGGAGAAACGCTGGAAAAACATAGGATTTCAGATCCTAAGGATTTGGCCACTGTATACTCCTTTGGATCACAGAAAATCACCGTAGGAAAAATGAAGGAAAGGCTCCTATACCAGTCATTCCATAGGAAAAACGGAGAAAATCTTACATCCACTCCGACATCTTTTTTTCCATTCCTGTGCACTGAATCGATGATAACAATGAAAAGAGCTCGACGCGCTGGCCCGCCACTTGCTACTGGTGCTCGTTGTCGGCTGGCCGCCCGCTCGCCTAGTGCGAGCTCGAGCTCGTTGTCCCCCGCCAGCCATTCGCGTGGGAGCTCGAGCGCCTCATCGCCTGGGCTGCCGCACCGTGCTTGCCGCTCGAGCTGCTTGCTGCATAGTAGCTGGAGTGCCTCATGCCGCGTCCGTCAGCTTGTGGCACCACCGCGCTGCATTTGCCGCTCAAGCTTGCAGCCTCGCGCCGCGTCCTGCCTGCTGCCTGTCATCAGCGCTGAGAGACGGGGCTTCAGTGGGATGAGCGGATGAAAACGATGCGGGAGGGGATAAGGTCGAGTCGTTGTGCTGCCATCGCACAGCTAGCTGTGGATAGAAATGATCAGGCTGGTGGCTAGGGCCTGGGGGTCATGAAACAGTAGATGCGGTAATTGCCTAGTGGCCCACTTGTAAGTGGCTTCTTTATAATTATCTTTGCAATTTTTCTAATGACATTGGCAAACAAATATATTATTGGCTAAAGTATTTTTTTTCATTCCTACGGATTTCCTGTGTCCATCAAAACAACATTTATTCAAAGTTTCATATAGTTTTCAATCCTATGTTTTTCACTTGCAATCCTATCCTATTCCTACATTTTTCCTATTCCTGTGTTTTCTCAATCGTGGATTCCAAAGGAGCCCTTATCATCTTCTTCATCCAGCTCTTGAGGTGGGATCTCTCCTAGCTCCAACCTAGCAATGGAGAAGTTGTTGTAGGTCTCGGGATCTCCTTGGCCTCCACCCCCCCTTTCTTCTTCCCTTCTTTTGCCTCCTTGGGTTCTCCTAGCTAGAGAGAGAGAGGAGATGTGTGGTGGTATGTAAGGCAGGGAGTGAGACGGAACGAGTGCTTGTCATGTATACTGGAGTTGTGTGCTAGTGCCACATGCCCTGTCAAATGGGCCCAAGGTGTGACGTAGGTGGACACCTCACAAAACTACAAGTGTCGGTGTCCTTACCAAAGCACGACTCCGACTGAGTAACAAAACATCTGTAGGACTGTTCGACTGCTCAACCAAACCATCCGTCAATGCACATAATTGCTAGTTTCAACTACACACATATAAAAACACATAGATTTTGCATATATCAATTTTCATGATACAATGTTAATGATGATAATGCTTATGGACACAATATAATGCACACTATGTCATTACACTAGCAATAGCATCTCAAATGTGCACATCCAGAACACTCTAGACTCAATACTAGGCCAAGCTACCAGCTCTAAAAATTTAAATGCAAATAGCCTATCCTATGCCATTCTACTCACCCACTTGGACGGTTAGCTCCTAGGACCAAAAAGATCACACTGTTGAGGATTCCTTAGGGCCATCAAGCTAATGTTCTTAGGAAAGTTTATACTAAGAAAAAGATCCTTAATTACGGAAAGTAAACCTATAGTCAAGTACATGTACTCTAGCAAGGAGAATAAAACCTAGTTGTCACACAAATTCATGCACACAAACAGGAGCAAAGTATAGTGCTAGGCTAAGAAACGAGAGTAATTCAAGAACAAAAGAAATGCAAAGAGAGACAACACTGAATATTGTATGTTGTTTTTGTTACTACCCTCTCATCTATCTTGGAGCACCGAAGAGTCACTTAGACTCAGTCTTCTTCCCTTGAGTCATCAAGACTCAGGTACCCACTATTGAGTACCCCTTCTCCACTACGGATCGATGGGTCTCAAACCGAGCATACTGAAAGCATCTAGGCCCCTAATTCGGTTTTGGTGATTAATGACGACATAATCATTGTGACTAACGTGTGTTTTGTAGAGATATTACTTTAGTGAAGTCACAATGATGATTGGTTGATGGGCAATCATTGGTTTCCATGCCCCTTATTAATGGTATTCATTTTGCTTTTTAAAGGATGAGCGCTGCAAAGATTAAGGATCGACCAGTTCTAAGTGTCGATGGTTCCAAGGGACACTTAAAGTAGTGATAGGATCTTTGTTTGTCCTTTGGCTATACTATAAGGGGGTATGAACGGGTAGCTTGACCTAGTTGAGTATAGTGAGTGGATGTGGTGCACAATTGTGAAAATTAGTTCTAGGTAGATCAGATGAAGCCCAAAGATGATTGGAATCTAAACCAAACTCAAAGGTGTTTGATATGGAAGAGTTTGTGGGGTTTCTGCAGTCACCAACGAACCGAACATGTCCGGTGGTGCACCGAATTGCAAGGGTGTGGAGGATGCTCAAAGCTGATAATAATCAATCTGTTATAATCTTTTGAAGAGGAAGTATCTTAGAATGAAACATTTCTCACAGTTTGAGATTTTTGCAATGGGTCTCAGTTCTGAAAGGGATCTATGAGAAGTCTGGGGTATACTGAACTAGATCTGTGTACAGGAATAGAATGTTTAGAGGTGTTGTGAACAAGAGGATGATCAAACTCTTGTAAAACAAAGCTCCAATGAAAATCCGAGTTTACATGTGGATGCTCATTCAATATAAGTTGCAAACTGGGGTAAATCTGAATAAGAAGAAGTGGAAAGGTGATAGAAATTGTTGTCTATGTGGGGTACCAGAAACTAATGAACACATATTGTTCAACTGTATCGTGGCTAAAACTGTTTGAATGTGTTTCAAAGAGGCTTTGGGTTGGGACAAATGCCTAACACACATTAAGGAAGTCTTTGATCGATGGATTGCTTTGCATTCTCGTAACTATCATATTAAGTTGTTCATCTATCTGTTATAGAATAACCAAAATAAAATGTGTATACAGAAATTCTTTTTGGGGTCATCGAATGAAGCATTAGACAAGTTTTCTTCTCTGTTATGGAAATGGTGTATACTTTTGAAGGGGGAAGATGCTAAGTGCCTGGAAGACATGCTTAGGAGAATGAAGACGTGGTTATAGGATTTCTAACGGCAAACTGAGAATTTAGAAGTTTTTGAATCATCAGCAGGGGAGCCCCATACCTATTTTTTGTTTTTTTAATAACCTAGCCCAAAAATTCATCCCTATGGGGGTTTTAGATAATTTAGAAGTTAAAGGACTCATTTGACTGGAAGCATAGTTTTATCTTTGCTTAGAGTTGTAGACTCCATTAGTTATCTCTGGTGGCTTATTATTGTTAGCTTAGTTGGCTCTTTTTGTTTTCAGTTGGGTGCTGCTTGTTTTCTCTCACTGGCTGTTTGTGTTGCAAGTGTGGTTGGATCTGGTAGGATCTTTCTGGCCTGTGTAGTGTTGTGGAGTTATTGAGTAGTAGTTGGCGCTTGCGTGTAAGCTGGCATCCAATCCCAACATACTTAATGTTTTGTGTTGCTTTATAAAAGAAGGGTTTTCCTTCATAAAAAATATCATCAAGCATTGATTTTTTTTACAGCCAAGATTTTTCTCTGTCTACTACTTCAAATGGAGTAGCTATATACGACAAAATGTATTGGGATCCCAAAAATTGTGCAGCCCAACTTGTCTAACTTTGACTAAAAATAATAATGGTGGCCGACAATGTCTACTAAAGGCTGATAATATAAAATATTTCTTTGACTAAAATTAAGATGATACCTTACCAAACTTCCAACCAAGAGATGCAACCACCCCCATGCAGGCATTGATTTTGATGATGAGCATATTAAATGCTAGTGAATAACTTCAATGACGTCTTCCTCCTTGACCCCCTATATAAGATGCGCCAGCACCCCTCAAAGAACCACAACAAAAAATTATCAAAGGAGCAAGGCACAAGTCTTTCATCTTTTAAATCTTCAGGTAATCGATAAACATATGATATTCCATAGCCTAATGTGGTAAATATCTATTTGTGTTCTTTCTCCTGCATAGTTGAATGTCTTGTTTCACCAAACATGATATATATCTGATGGCACCTAATCAATCTTGGTCATGTGGTGTGTGCTCAGACATGAGCTGGTGGAGGAATGATAACAATGGCGGCTCTGGTGGCAGTAGTGCGAGGAGTACACCATTGGATCTACAACTACGCTTGGCACTACCCACAGAGAGGATAGAGTTTGACCGTGGCAATGGCAGTGAATTGTCATCATTTAGCTCATGTGTATCATCAGACATTTCATCGAATGAAAGCTTGGTGCTAGTGCTTGGTGGCTGTAGATGGTGCCGGAGCTACTGCATGGTAAGCAAGAAGGAGTTCCCCACCTGCATCAACTGCAAGCAGCCTTACCTTATCAGCTTCAGCAGTAACAAGAAGCATGACTAGAGCAAGTAAAGGGGAGTCAAGCATGCTAGAGGTCTTGCCCCTACGAATGCTCATGTGGATGGTTGCTTGGACGTTTTGCTTGATCTTGAAGCATGGTCGATCATTCATTAGACATGGTCTATTTGGTTCAGTAGTAGGCTAGCTTGTAGAGTCTAAGCTTAGTTTCCTATATGCTGCAATTTTTATGTTCTTGTATGGGGTGTAGACTAGGTGGTTTTTAATGTTGTGGTAATAAGGATTGCGGTTGTCACAATGCTCTGATTAATGAGTTCTTTCAAAGATTTGCTTCAAACGTATTACTATGCATTTAAACAAATGGGGGTTCTTCTACATTTATTTGGTGATGCCAACCTGTCAAACAAGTCTAGTGAACATTGGTGTTTGGTACGGTTTTGAGCATCTTCAAAAGTGTTTTAGGCAGGAAAAATCGACACTTGCACATTGGTGTTCGGTGTTCATCGGACATGGTGCACCGAACAACCTGCTCTAGGAATGGGTGTGGCCGGGCATAGTGCAGTTGCACTCACTAGACGTGTTCGGTGGTGCACCGGACTAACGGACAACACCATTCTACCAGAGAGGGATGCAAATGGGACTTGGCAGCAGCACTCACCGGTGCTATCCAGTGTGCACCGGACAGGTGCACCAGACATGTCGTACTATTAACGGCTAGTTCTGACAACTAGCCATTTGAGCCTCACCAAACATGTTCGGTGCAGAGACCATGAACGCACCAGACAAGTTTGGTACTCACATTTTCTATGAGTGGAGGGGCAACGGCTAGTTCCTTGGCTTGGGGCTATAAATAACCCTCCATCTCGTGCATTGAGGCTCTGTTGGCATTATGAAGTTTCACCTACACCCTTGTGTGTGTCCAAGAGAGAGGCTTGGCCTATTGGAGTGATTTGGATTTGCTAATTCAAGATTAAGGACTCCATTAATGCTTGGAGAGTAGCAAGTGTACACCCACTCTTCTCATTAGGCTTGGTTAGGTCAAGTGAGAGTTTGTGCTTGTTACTCTTGGTGATCGGTATCACCTAGACACCTTGGTGGTGATTGGAAGCTTGGTGATCTCTCGATGGTGATTGTGGGAGGCCCAAGTGATGTTGTGAGTGGTTGATTGTGCGTGATTCACTGTGCCAAACTGACAAGAACTCAGCCTGTAGAGAGCACTTGGTCCTTGTAGGGATCACGGGGGAGCTATACCCTTGCACGGGTACTCCAACGAGGACTAGTGGCCAGTGCTGACTCTCCAATACCTCGGGTTAACATTGCCGTGCCTATCCCTCTCTTTATGTTAAGCATTTACATTTGTGCAATTACATTCATGTCTTTACATTACTATAATTGCCATGCTGGTGTAGGATTGGAACTAGTTTGCAAAACTCTTGTGCGTAGGATAGAAACACTATTAGGCACAAGAGGCAAACATGATGTTAAACTGTGAGGGTATAGAAGGTGTCACATCATGCATGCCTGCATATAGATGGCCAAATGGGTAACACAGATCAACACAGCCCAAGCCCATTTAGGCATGAGCCCGATAGGCATGGATGGCTTAATGTGTCGTGCATGTGCCGTGTCGCCCGATGGACTCAACACGGGGCCGAAGCACGGCACTAGGTGCGTTTAAGCATGTTGTGTTGGCCCATTAAGCCCAATGGATTGTGCTAACCTGCTAAATCCATCATTTCAGATAGAATCAATAAAAAACATAAGACTACAAAATCTTTTACATATTCACATATCCGTCACAAAATTCATGTGCATGTCACAAATCAATCAGATACAATCACAAATCATAAATCAGAGAATGGATGAAGAGAGGACAAGAGGTCGGCCGCCACCTTTGATGAAGTTGATGGGAATGCCGCTTCTAAGCGAGATAGCTAGGCCACCGGTCCGTCGCCAGGGCCGCTGCACGAGATAGCCGCCAGGGCTGGCTGCTGCACGAGCTAGCCGCCATGCGAGCTGCGTGTTTCCTGGATGGTGGCGGCGGGGAAAATGGAAAGGGGAAGAAACAAAGAAAGACATGTGACTAGGATAGAGAGTGATTTGTATATATCTAGGGCTTCTATTTGATGAGCTCTTAATGGTCTACCAAATAAAACGGGCTATTCTCATGCCGGCACTATGGGCTGAGGTTGCAGCCTAGTTAACACTACTACAGATTCAGTCAATAGTGCCGGCCACATCACTGCCGAAATTAGGACAACCGGCAGTGATGACCCTTCACTACTGGTTCTAGGCTCTGACAACTAGAAAATAATTGGGGGTGCAAGAACCGGCAGTGATGACAACTATCACTGCCGGTTTGTGCCTCCCGCCGGCAGTGATGACAACTCCACTTATCACTGCCGGTTCAAGCCAAGAACCAACAGTGATTTGATTCTATCACTGTCGGTTCTAGGATAGAACCGACAGTGATGAGCCTGACAGCACAAAAAGGTTGTAGCCGTCATCTTCTTCCTCCACTCTTTTATCCCGAGAACAGAGGCGCGCGTTTGGGCCACTCCCTCCAATGTTGTGGTCGCCCAAATCCGTGAAGCTACCACTTGGATTTGGAAGAATGGCTTGATCTTTTTGCTTTAAGGTTAGTAACCAGCCTCCATTCCTTCGATTTTGTTGCTTAATTAGCTTTGTTTTGATGGCTATAATGCTTGATTCTCATTCTTATTTCTCCATTCTTCTACAGAGCACTTTTCTAATTCATGGCTATAATGCATTGTTAGCATGTGATGTTATAATTGGTTCTTAGGAGTAGAGTAGATTCTTTTACAATGTTGATGAGCAAATTAACCCATGTGTCACCAAACAATGCATTGTTTGGAGCAGTAGTGGCGGATCTACAGGGGGCTGGGTGGGCTCCAGCCCCCCCTAATGACTTGATTTACTACTAGAAATACTGTAGCAAAAATCTCAAATCACCATTAAATCTTCATGCAAATCAACATCTCCATTGTTTTTAGCCCCCCCTTCATTATCATCCTGCATCGGCCACTGGTTTAGAGCTACATTATTGTTCATGATCATGTCTCCAATTTTAGTATTTTTTTAAATTAATGTCTCTATTTTTATGTGGCATGGAGTAGAATAATTGTTCTACAATATTGTGCAATAATTATTTTTTATGGGGCTGCGATTTTTAATTTATATGGGCATTGTTTGGAGCTACATTGTTATTCATGATCATGTCTCCAAATTTAGTCTTTTTTTAAATTAGTGTCTCCATTTTTATGTTGCATAAAGTAGAATAATTGTTCTTCAATATTGTGCAATAATTGTTTCTTATTAAAACTTTCCTATGTTTCCTACTCGCAAGGGGGCACAGTACAATAATGACGGGAGCCTTAATGCCAGTAGTGAACCCGTCAGCAATCTCCTCCAGAGGATTTCAACCTTAACTGAGGAAGTGAATAGAGGTAACCGCAAGTCCGATAGAGAAAATGACGTGCTCACACAAGCACTTGGAAACAAGGAACACCCCGGTCGCACTAGAGGAGCCGGGAATGTTCCTTGGGTGAAAGCATTCGAAGGTGAATCTTCATCCTATAGGAGCCGGACAAGGGCTAGAACACAAAGAGAAGAAGAGCTCCAAAGGTTTCGAAAGGAAATCGAAGATAGCATGGAAGCACGGATAGCTGCTCAAGTTGATGCACGAGTTATGTCAGCTATGCAATCCATGTGTTCGACACAACCACAGCCTATCCTGACTTTGAATAGCCCAGTGCCCAAGGGTCGCAGTAGCTGCGGCTCAACCCCTATGCTTGACGAAGAAGAGGTCAATGCTCCTCATCCGGTGGACAACATCAGTGGACCTATTAATGTCAGGTTGTACATCCGTCAGCAGTGGACAAAAGACAAGGTGGCGGTCGGACAAGCATTTCCAAGAGGAGACGACATCATTCATGGCAAGCCAATGCCACCCGGATATGCCAGGGTCAGCATTGATAAGATCTTGGATAAGAAGTACAATAAGATACACATTGATTTCCTAGTGGAGGAAGATAGGCCGCGTCTTGTTCACAACTTGGGGACTCATGTGGCTTGGCGCAAACGCTTCATCAAGCTGGATGAGCAGCCATCTTCGGATGATGAGGATGGCAGTGAATCATCGGCATCGCCGCCGCCAAGAGGTTTCTCTCCTCTGCAAGATCCTCATTCTCCCTCTCCTGCCTCGAAAGAGAAGACACCTCCTCCACCGCCAAAGGAGAAAACACCTCCTCTACCTCCTCCACCGCTAAAGGAGAAAACACCTCCTCTACCTCCTCCACCGCCAAAGGAGAAAACACCTCCTCTACCTCCTCCACCTCCTCCACAGCCAAAGGAGAAGACACCTCCTCCTCCTCCGTGAAAATCCAAAGTGCGATCAGGTTCGACCTCGCAACACAAGAGGTCATCAGTTTCGGTTGGTAATGCTCCCCAGACAAGTAAAAAGAAGGTGGATGCTAGCATTACGAGTAAGATGAAGGACCCGACTGTGGAGCCTCCAAGCAAGAAAGCCGCCATTGCCTTCTTTAATCGAATAGCCAGTCTACCTAAGTGGAGACAACAGACCGAATTTGAAAGGCAACACAACAAAGAGAGTAATCAAATCAGAGCTAGAGAAATACACACCAAAGAATTGCTAGAGATACAGAACTTGGCCAACAACATGGGCATATCCATGGAGAGGGCCACGGAGTTGTATTACGGAACGAGAGATTTTGAAAAAGCCACGGTCGCATACAAGTATTCAAGAGGCAAACCTTTGGTCGCCACCGAACAAGAGTATAGAGATTTGCCAACATACATGCGACAGTTGCATGATTATTACTCCCTGGATACTGCCAACGGAGACTGTGTCGGTTTTGAAGTTTGCATCCCTCCCGGAATGGTTTTTAATCATCCTGAAGAAATGGTGCATACTATTTATTATGAACACCTCTTTCAGCTCTTCCAACGGCGCTCGCTCGATACGCAGATTTTGATGATATGGTCTATGTAAGTACCCTACCCTCACAACGTTATAATAAACTACGTGATTTGCATTTGAATATATCATATGTTTATTATGCAGGTGTATGGCAAAATGGTGCCTAAAGAAGCAATTGAGCAATATAGACTTCTTGGATCCCATATTTGTAAATGAGACAACATGCACCGCCCCTGGTGAAGATGACTATGTACCAACAAGTTTGAAGATTGAGTTTGAAAGGATGTTCAGAAACAACAAAACAAACGTACTCCTACCCTACAACTGCGAGTATGTGTTCTCGACCCTTATTTTAGTGTTTCTTTTCTTGATATGTCATTCAATAACATGGACTTTGTGATTGCAGCAACCATTTCATCCTCGTAGATATCTATCTTCAAGATTCACATACCGAGGTGTGAGACTCAAAGAAAAAGCCACTTTCTCTTATCGACCCCCTAGTCAAAGTGCTGAATAAGTAAGTGAACCCAATATCACAACACTTTCTAATCACATAGGATATTGTAATGTCCTCGGTCTTCACACTTCATTTACAATGTAACATAGAATGAAGGCATTACCGAATTGGAAAAATCTCGATAGCAAGATGCAAAAGCAATGGAGTGCCCCATTCAGTGTAAAGTATATGGAGGATCTCAAGACCCTAGATCAACCGATGGGGAACAACGAATGCGGGTTCTATGTGATGTGGGCAATGCTAAAATACTTTGGCGCAAAAACAAATAAGGGAGATGACATGGTACGTAGGCATCCCATTTCTATTGTTTTGTCTTACGTTTGTGCATCTCAATATCATCTTGCTTCAATTACCGCGCAAAGCAAACAATCACAACCAGTTGCTAGATTTTGAGATGAGAGGAATTCAAGAGGAGGTAGCAAGGTTTGTGATGGACGAGATATTGACCAAGACAGGATCATTCTCCATTGCGAGGACTAAGAAGTACAAGGCGCAGTACGGAAGAGACCACATTGATAGGCTATTGTAATGCGACTCTTAATTCGATACTTAAAGTTTTTTTTGAAACTTTTGTAATATAAATGTTGATGGGTTTGTATTGTCGCTGATCAACAACCACCTTCACATCGATATCAAATTGATCGATAGCAACCACCTCCACCTCCCCGACCTCCCACCCCACCACCTCCCCTCGAAATGAAAATAAAACAATTATTAAAATGCAAATTATGAAAAGTATATCACTACCGGTTCAAAGAAAACCGGCAGTGATAATATAATCTACACAACCGGTTGGTTAAAACAACCGGCAGTGATGGCTCAAGTATCACTGCCGGTTTGTAGCACGAACCGGCAGTGATACATGAGCTATCACTACCGGTTTGGCATAACCGGCAGTGATGTAATCAGCTTATCACTGCCGAGTTGGTTATGGCGGTTCAAAATCCGCCAGTGAAGGGAGGTTTTGAACCGCCAGTGATGTTCTTCTCTGCTGTAGTGTAAGCACGGCACTGGCCATCAAGCCGTGCTGAATCAAGTCGTGCCATGCCATCCATTAGGCCCAGCCCATCTAGCCATCTATACCTGCATATATATAACATATTGCTGGAAGTGCATCAAAAGATTAAGAGAGGAAGATGGAGGAATTGTATGAGTAGCTAGGAAAGTGTTTACAACTGCTTCCATGTTTTGTTGGGTGTTTTGGGGAAGAGGTGCCCTCTCTTTCAGTAGCACGAACGATCGATCCAATAGCCTTCTGTTGGGCAAGTAGTACAACCAACGACAGTAGCCAGTGGTGTGACAGCCGACCACACCTGCTTAGCGTTGCTTACAAGGAAGGCACAAAGCTCCTCCTAATACGAGAGAGAGAGAGATGCAACTCCAGACGCTTTCGATGTCACATTCGCAGCTGCATGCGATGCAAGGCAAAACGACGTGACACGCATGGATGGACCCTGCTGCAAAATTAAGCAGACGACAGACGCCTGCAACGTAACGTGTTTCAGTCGATTGCCATGAAAAAAAAAAGGAATGAAAACACCCTCTGCTCTTCTTCCTCCACACAAATACGATCCACATATGATCCGTGCGAAACCTCAGGTGCAGAGCGAGTCCTAGCGAGACACACCACCGTGGATCACACGCACAGAGACGCGCGCGCCATCATCGCCATGCGCATGCTCAACGACAGCCGCCCCACCATCGGCGCCGACGCGTCGTCGGCGCCGCCGCTGCTCGTCACGCCAGCAGCGGCGGCGGGGATGGTCGGCGAGGCCCAGCTGCAGCCGGCCGCCGGAGTAGCTGGGAGCGACGCTGGGTTCGACTCCGACATGGTCATCATCCTCGCCACGCTGCTCTTCGTCCTCGTCTGCGCGCTCGGCCTCAACTCCCTCATCCATTACTGCCTCGTGCTGGACTTCGGCCGCACCACCCTCACCACCGTGGCTGCACCTGCACCACCACACGCTGCAGCCGCCGCGGCCGCTACCGGGCTGAAGAAGAGGGAGCTGAGGAAGATACCCGTAGTGGTGTACGAGGCCAAGCCCGGCGCGTCGGCGACCGACTGTGCCATCTGCCTCGGCGAGTTCGACGACGGCGAGAGGGTGCGCGTGCTCCCGAGGTGCCACCACGGCTTCCACGTGCAGTGCATCGATCTGTGGCTGGCCGCGCACCCGTCTTGCCCGACGTGCCGGAACTCGCTCCTCCAGCAGGATCGTCACGCCGGCGACGGCGAAGGCGTGGCAACAACGGTGGCAGGGGAAGAAGAGACATAGTGCCGCGCGCAAAGGGTCGTTTGTGGTTTGCAGTTTCTTGTATTTTCGTAGGGGCTACAGTGCAAAACACGTCACTTTGTTCCGGAAGAAAAAAGTCCAAATTACTCCTCTTAAATTTGGTCTATGTCCAGATAACTCTTAATCTAACATTTTGGTTCAATTTAGCCCCTCTAACTATTTCAGTTGATCCAATTTACACCTTGAAAAGATTTTTCATTTTTGTTTCTCAATTTACAAATTGTGTTCTAATTTCAAATTTTGTGAGGTGATAGAGGACATCATATTTTGTGTTAGAAAAGTACATTATAACTTTTTCATCATAATGTTTTCTATGACATTGTATCTTTAGTGTTAATTTATTATTAAATTTCATAAGCTATCAATATAGCGGTGAAAATTTAAGATATATTTTTCTAACATTATTAAATTTCATAAGCTATCAAAATACTGGTGAAAAATTAAGATATATTTTTTCTAACATAACTTATGATGTCCTCTATCACCTCACAGAATTTGATGTTAACACTCAAATTATACATGGAGAAATAAAAATAACAAATCATCCTATTAAGGGGTAAACTGGGCCAACTAAAATAGCTGGAGGGTGTAAATCGAACCAAATGTTAGTTTAGGGGGTTATCTAGATATATGCCAAACTTGGAGGGAGTAGTTTGGACTTTCCTTCCTACTAAGATGTTTTGCTAGTTTTTTTTCAGGTCTTATTACACATGTAAGATATAGGATTGACATTTTTTTGTGAAACAACAGGGACCTAGGTGCAATGTGTCAACGTCTTTGTCACTTCGATTTGTTATTTGTTTGTTTCCATGATTTTTGCAGATTTTTCCTCCTTACCTATGATGGCCATTCCTCGGCGCAGAATTCCTCCTCCTTACCCAAGGCCGTGTTTAGATGCCGATTTCGGCCGGCCGAATTGGTACAGTGCGCATTAAATGCGCACTATACCAATTCGTTTGTATTTGGTAAAAATTGTCCAAACTTTGACTAATTAGGCTCAAAATGTTCGTCTCGCAAAGTACAACAAAACTGTGCAATTAGTTTTTAATTTCATCTACATTTAGTACTCCATGCATGTGCCAGCATTTTGATGTGATAGGAATCTTCTTTTTGCATAGTGAAATTTAGGGTTGAAATTTGGCATCTAAACAAGGCCCAAATATGGAATAGACAAACTCTTGAGCCTTTAATGTGGAGCATATAGCCTTATCCATCATTGTCTTTCATTATTGGCCCCAAATTATTTTTTGTTTTTTATTGCAAGCTCACGAACAACCTGCATTCACTAGGTCATGTCTACACCGCTCATGGCTGTAGCGATTTTTTTTTCCTGAGAAAGCGGCCCAAAAGCATTTGCTATGGCAATATGCGTTCCAAACAAAGGCCCAAGGCGACCAAACCACAGAAAAGGCTCACTCTCTCCTCACCTTCACCCACGGTTGACAGTTTTGTGACAAGCCGAGAGTCATGGGCGGCTTGGACTGAAGGGAGGCCTAGCAGATCAAATGTTGGCGCTCAAGAGAAAGAATGGACTGAGCTGTGGAGAACCAAGGTTCCCTCGAATGTTCGGGTGTTTTTATGGCGATTGACCAGACACTCGATCCCAACAGGAGATGTGCGACACCATAGGAACATGGCTCCAGATGCAAGCTGTGCATTGTGCGGTGCTGCTGATTCGTGGAGGCACGCTCTTCTGGAGTGCAATTTGGCTAAATGCGTGTGGGCTCTTGAGAATGAGAATATTATCGAATTCCTAGGCCAGCTTCATTGTTCGGATGCCCGTGCTTGGTTAGCAGAGGTTATGAGCTCACTTAAATAGGATGAGATCACGTGGGTGGTTGTTCGCCTGTGGGCGATACGGTTTGCAAGACGCAAGGCGATCCACGAGAATCAGTTCCAGAGCTCGTTCTCGACACATACTTTTGTTGAACAGTTCATCGGGGAACTTGAGGAGATCAACCAAGAGAGCCCAGAGGTGCACCCGGTGGCGGCGCCAGTCCCGCGCTGGGTGAGACCTCCGAGTGGCTTGGCAAAGATTAATGTTGACGCGGCAGGCGATGTCTAAGAATTCAGGTCAGGCGGCGACGGCGGCTGTTGCCCGAGACGATGCTGGCAACTATTTGGGGTCGTCTGCCCTGGTGGTGGAAGGGCACACCAACCCGGAGGTCATGGAGGCCGTGGCTTGACGCGAAGGTCTCACATTGGCTAGCGATCTTGGCTTGCAATCTTTCAGGATAGCAAGCGACTGTGCTAATGTGGTGAGGAGTCTACTGGGCGAGGGGTTCGGCAGATACGGACCAATTGTCTGGTAGATCAATGTCAGAAGAAGGAGCTTTATGAGAGCGGAGTTCGTCCATGAAGGATGAAAATCAAATGTCGATGCTCACTTATTAGCTAGAAGCTCTGTAAATTTATTGATAGGTAAACATGTTTGGTTTATGGAGCCTCTCGATGGAGTATGTAATTCTTATGTTATTGAATAAATAAAGTCAGAGCTCCCCTCAAAAAAAAACCCACGGTTGACAGTTAGCTTAGACATTCGGCAGCAAGCTTTGCCAAGAGGCTGCTGGCATGCAGCCATGCACGACAGTATATGTTGCTGCTTACTACCACACTGCTTGTTTTACAAAGCACAACCCCACCTTAAATAGGCAGTCCTCTACCCATCACTCACCGAGCAAGCAGCGATTGCTTGTAACCCATGCGGGGGTATTAAGGTGGTGTCGATCGATGCCAATTGTGGTGGATAGGCTTGGGTCCGGTGTCGCAATTTGTGGCCAGCCCATTCCAATTTATGTAGTGGGCTGTGGATGCAGTAGCAACCTGAGGCTAGTCTCATAGAGCAGCGAATACCACTGCTTCCAATGGTGGGAGGATAACAGGCCGTGGCGCTCTAGTACGTCCACTAGGGCCCATCTGCCCTCTCTGGTGGTAGACCACCATCTTTTTGATTTTTTTTTCTATCTACTTTTATCCCTTTGCAACTATGCTTTGTCGAAATTTCTCACTTTCACATGCTTACCATTGTACAAAACATATTAGATATCACACTATATTCATTCAATATCTAGGCACCCAATTTAGAGGTGGTCATTGTTATTTTCTCTATCTAGTCTTGTCCCTTTGGTTGCTTTTTTTCTATCTACTTTTGTCCCTTTGCAACCATGCCTCGTTGGAATTTCTCACTTTGACCTACTCATTCTAATCTAGGCACCAAATTTAGAGGAGGATATTGTTATACGTAGTGACAATCTTTCGCCATGACTCTTGATCAATCTGTTAAAAAATGGGTAGTGATGCCAACTCTATTATTGAGATGACAACAATGTGACGAATTGTATATTTTTGGTACTGCATCGAATCAAAGGTGGATTATATATTAAAGAGGACCACCCTTAGGAACATCCAATTTCTAAGGGTGGTTCTCTTAACAATACTGACCCTGAAAATGGCATTTTCAGATGTGTTTCTCTTAACAAAACCACCCATGAAAACAGTTACATTTCT
The DNA here is from genome assembly GCA_038087645.1 of Saccharum hybrid cultivar R570. Classification (NCBI taxonomy): domain Eukaryota; kingdom Viridiplantae; phylum Streptophyta; class Magnoliopsida; order Poales; family Poaceae; genus Saccharum; species Saccharum hybrid cultivar. The sequence continues at coordinate 7,008,021 of JAQSUU010000493.1, read as the reverse complement.
ACGAGTTGTTTTTTAAAGGAACCATCCCTAAAAATGGATTTTCAGGGAAGATTCATGAGCTACATTACTCCTTGTCCTAGTCAGGGGCAATTTCTTATGTGATTCGTCGATGTAACAAATTGGTGCCGGTTGTAAAAAAAAATATTTGTGTAATGGAGAAAAAAGTTAGATGGCTCTGTCATGGACATTGGTAGTAATTCAGAATATAAACTACTTTTTTGCCATGACATTCAATACTACACTCCAAACCACATGATCTTCACCCAGAAAGATAGCACACTACTATATAAAAATGAATTTCATGGAGGCATTTAGATTTATTTTTCAAAGGGGTTTGTGTCGGCCCCTAATTTAGGGTTCCTTGTGCATCATGTATCAGTCCCTGGATTAGTAGCTGATATGCACAATTCGAACAAGATTGATATCAAAAACCATATTGTTATTGCTAATGGGAAAAATATATTACATGGTTCGGGTTTACATAGCTTGGGCCATTGACCTTATATCATATATCATAATTCTTTTAGTTATTGATTTTTTTGTTGGATTTCACTCCACCCGCGGTTGGGAACTACTAATTCGTTGGGTCTACAACAATCTTGGATGGGCTCCTAACGAGCTAATTTTCACTATTTTTGTTTGTAGTTTTCTTGTGATTCTAGACATGTGTTTGAAACTTTGGGTCTTTTTTGTTTAAACCGTCTATCTCCTTCACTTGTAGTCATTTATCATTCAATTAGTGAAGCATAAACTCACTCATTTGATTTCCTCATATTAATCAAATTAGCATATTTCTTCCTAAAGAAAGCACTTTTCCTTTTTAACAAAATTCTTTCTATTTCTACCTATTCAAGGTATTCATCATTCTAGTACAACTATTGCAGTAGAATGACAACAGACTCGTGTATAGAGAACTAGATTAGCTTAGCTACCTATCTAATTTACTGTAGAAATTCTAGGATCCGCGATTGGACATGGAAAATAGAAAAAAATTCTTGGTTAAAGGAACAGATGATTCGATCGATTTCTGTATCGGTCATGATATGCATAATAACTCGCACATCTATTTCAAACGCATATCCCATTTTTGCGCAACAGGGTTATGAAAACCCGCGGGAAGCAACTGGATGAATTGTATGTGCCAATTGCCATTTAGCTAATAAGCCTGTAGGTATTGAAGTTCCCCAAGCAGTGCTTCCTGATATTGTATTTGAAGCAGTTCTTCGAATTCCTTATGATATGCAGCTGAAACAAGTTCTTGCTAATGGTAAAAAAGGAGGGTTGAATGTGGGTGCCGTTCTTATTTTGCCCGAGCAATTCGAATTAGTGCCGCCGGACCGTATTTCTCCTTAGTTGAAAGAAAAGATAGGAAATCTCTCTTTTCAGAGTTATCGTCCCAATAAAAAAATATTCTTGTGATAGGCCTAGTTCCCGGTAAGAGATATAGTGAAATTGTCTTTCCCATTCTTTCCCCTGATCCTGCTACAAAAAAACATTCATTTCTTCAAATATCCCATATATGTATGGGAAACCGAGGAAGGGGACAGATCTATCCTGATGGTACCAAGAGTAACATTATGGTCTATAATGTTGTGTCAACAGGTATAGTAAAAAAATACTACGTAAAGAAAAGGGGGGATATGAAATATCCATAGTGGATGTGTCGGATGGACGCCAAGTGATTGATATTATACCTCCCGGGCCAGAACTTCTTATTTCAGAGGGGGGATCAATCAAGCTTGATCAACCATTAACAAGCAATCCTAATGTAGGAGGGTTTGGTCAGGGGATGCAGAAATAGTGCTTCAGGATCCATTGCGCCTAACATTTCGTATATATGCACTTAGATATAGATTATTTCTAAATATATAGTAAAAGCAATGTATCGCTATTTCAAAAAAATGAATTATTGACACGACAATCTCGCAATTAAATTGACATACACATATTATAATGAACATTAGCCATTGTTTGTCACCCTGGGCAAATTACCCGCTACCCAATACCCGAACCCGAACCCGAACCCGAACCCGAACTACCCGGACCCAAATTACCCAATTGCTACTTTGGATAGTGATTCCAGATACCCGGAATTAGTTTGGGTAATTCGGGTAGCACTGCCCGGTACCCGAATTACTCATTTTACCCGATCTTTTCAAAGCCCATCAACTACGCAGGAGCTTACACAGGTACACAGCCTAGCAACGCAGCCAACTCCAGGCTCTAGCCGAGACCGAGCGGGCGAGCGGCAGCGGCCCCCAGATCCCCACAACCCCACTCCCCAAATCCCCCTACGCCCCCATCTGAATCCTACCCGAACGCGACCGAGCCCCCGACATCTGCTGTTTTTTCTGAATATCGGGTAGTTCGGGAATACCCGAACCCAAACCCGAATTATCGGATACCCGAAATCTCGGGTAGTGGTATTTCGGGGCTGAAATCGGGTAACGTTTTTCATTACCCGAATTTCTTATTACCCGAACTACCCGACCCAAAAAATTCGGGTAACCCGAACGCCCAGGGCTAATTGTTTGTCGTCTTCAAAATATGTTAATAATTTTAGTTATGATTATGGATTGATTAGGGTTTATTTTGCATCTAGCTAGATAGAGGATAGGCATACAGTGGCTTGACCACTAAAATTGTTCAGCCCCACTTACTTTTAAAAGAAACTTTTTCTAACATGGATCTCATGTTTTAGTTTACAATATTAAAATTTTAATTAATGTTCACTGTTACCTGTATTCACAGTTCATTTATTCAGGGATCGGTTTGCAACAGAATAATGTGTCAACAATGAAAATTTTAATTCATATCTTGAGCTGATTAACTTCGCAACTAGGGATTTCGCTACTAGGATTTTTGCCTGCCATATCGTGAAGCACTTCTTCAGGGTTCAGAATTATTTGTGGTTTAGAGAGCAAGCACGAATTTGAGTTTCATCCGTGTTTGGGACACACAACAATACAAGACACATAGCTGAGATGCCGTGCTCGTAGGCCACTCTTCCAGCCATTGACCCGTATATGAGTAATAATGGATGTGAGCTCCTCATCCAACTGGTGCCCTCCTTTTTTTCTCATACACTTTCCAAGCAAAACTAATGAAAATTCTTTAAAAAGGACACCCATCAACACAAGCCAACAAAGGCCCAACGCGATAATCACATAAAAGGCCCATTCCCTCCTCATGTCCTTCAGCCACAGCCCAACTCTATCTCAACAACAACCTTTGCCTTATTGGTGGTTGGCATGCATGACTGATGACACTATAAATTGTTGCTTAGTACCACACTGCATGTTCACAAACCCCCAACTTAAATTGTGTAGTGTAGTTGGTTGTGAGTGCTCAAGTGAATGCATTTGCATCCTAGCACGGTAGCACCTAAAGCGGCAAGCATTGCGTGAGACTGACTTCACAGAGCAGTGGGTAGCCAGAGTGGTGAATACCGTCCGCTTTCAATCGTGGAAGGAGAAGGATAACGGGCCACTGCGCTCTAGGCCCACTTAGGGCCCATCTGCCCTCTTTCTAGACCATCATTTTTCTTTTTGCTTTTTTTCTATTCTATCTAGTTTTGTGCCTGTGCAACCAAGCCTCGTCAAAAAAAAAAATCTCAATCCCACCTGGTTAACCTAGCATTACAAAAAAAAATAGTCGGTTGTATATTTATTTATTCTACAACTAGGCATCAAATTTGGAAATTGGATACCATTAGCCAAGTCTGCAAAAGAAATTTTAGTTACCTTGGTTTCTTTGCTTTTTTTTTCTTCTATCTAGTTTTGTGCCTGTGCAACCAAGCCACACCGAATTTGGAAACTTGGATGCTTCAACTCCATTGACCGTTAGCAAAGTCTAAAAAAGAATTTTTAATTACCTTGTTTTCTTTTTAAGTATTCGTTTGGCAACCCCTATATAGATTAATCTAGAGGCTGCCTTACAGGCCATAAGATCAACTCTATGTGATAACTATCTTGTTTGTAGATCTCAGGAAGAAACAGTCAGAGAGTAGATACTTTTAGTACTATACTAGAAACTTAGGAGCTTTTCCATGCCCTCTGTATAGATGACCGGCACAGGATATATCATATATACCCTGTGGTTTATATGATTAGTTCGCGTCGAGGCGAAGCTACTAATGAGGAGGCGTGGCGGCCATCGGATGAAGATGACACTGGGTTGAACCATAACACCCTTGGACTAAGTGGTTCGACTCAATTGTATCCAGAGACAAAACTAGGATTGTGTAATAGTCCTGTTAAATAGGATAAGGGAGCCCCCATCTCCCTCACCTCTCTCCACACTCTTATTTTCCCTCTTTCTCTTAGGGTTAGCTTCTTCTAGTTCATGAGAGAGGTCAAAATACTCTGAGATTTTCGTGGTATATTTGTTGAGATTAGGAGTAGGAATGAAGGCCCGAATCCTCCATTTGTCCTTCGGGATTCAGTGATTTTGCCTGTGATTTTTCCCTCACTATGTTCATGTGTTTTTCCCATTTTCGTGGTGGTTTTTTATCTGAGTTTCCCAGGGTTTGGGTGGATCCTAGGCAATGATTTAGAAACTAGATTCGTAGCTCGTTGAATTTATGCTGTGCAAAGTTTGGGATCGATTCTTGCAGATTTGGTCAAGTTCTGGGCGATTTTTGGGTCGCCCCCTTCTGCCTGTTCTTCGTTTGCTGGTTCCTGTTCATGCCCAGCAGAGACGTTGTTCGTCGTGCTCGTTCTTTGAATATTTTCGTGGGGATTCTGCAGGTGAAGCAGGCAGCAGCGCCACCAACGCCGTGGTCGCTAGGCCCGAGCGTGCTCTGGTGAGTGGCGCTAGCTCTTGAGCCGTGAAGTTTTGTTGTTTGCAATTTCTCGAGTCCAGGCACCCTGTCAGTTTGGTCTCCAGTTCTTCTTGTTCTTGCGTCCAAACTGGAGCAGCACGCTTGCACGTCGTTTGCAGCTAGCTGCTTGTGTCCAACGCCAGGAGCAGCACGCTCTGTCCAGATGCTAGTACATTTGTTGTTCGTGATTTGATTTTCAATTTCTTGTGTTGTCACTTTCATCTACAGGAAGAAATCACTACATGATTATTCAGTTAACTTCAGTCATGTGCAAGTGATCGTGTGCTTCCCATATTGTCGGCTTGATGCAAATTTCATTTCTGCAGGAGCATCAGGTCTTCCGTAGTTCTGAGCTCAATTTTATTCTCTCTGATTGCAGCTTAGCTTGCTTCCTGGTGCCGTGTGTTTGCTCCAGGCAGCTAGTTCCTGACCGTGTGTGGCCTTCTTGGTCCCTATACTTGTGTTTGATCAACAACAGAAGAGCAGGCCATTCGTTGTTGTGCGGGTGATTTCTTCGTTCAGTTTTGAATGCTTAATTTTGATTGGTCAGGAGTTCTGGTGTTGCATCCGTGAATACAAGGAGCAAATGTTGGCCAATTATTGGAATATATAATTGTGCTTGAATCATATTTCCAAGCTTCTTGTTTCATCTATGGTTTGCACGTTTGGGCTCCGATTTGTATTCCGTCTTTTGTGTTGTTTTCCTATCGTTCTGAGGAATTTTCTTAGATACTCTCGTCACTAGTAGGCGTTGGTATTTTAACTTGGGAACTCGCTTGTGCTTGGCGGTGATTTTGGGACAATGGCCAAATATTTCGAAAGAAATTTAAGGCTCTCATTCACCCCCCTCTGGTCGCCATTTCTGGTCCTTCATCTTATCAATGGTTTTTTATTTTTGTGTGGGTGCATCTGCACCCACAACTGACTACGTAGCTTCGCCTCTAGTTGGTTTTTTATTTTTGTGTGGGTGCATCTGCACCCACAACTGACTACGTAGCTTCGCCACTAGTAGCAGCATACGAAGGTAGAAGGCCTTGCCTTCATTAGGGCTGATGTTGGTTATGCACCCAACCTTTGCACGATTGTTGCAATTGCTGATGTTGGTTATGCACCCAACCTTTGCACGATTGTTGCAATTGGTTCCAAAACTTGCCATTAGCATGCCATATCCAATACTCAGGGAATTCTATATATGTAAATTGCCTTGCCTCTGGCCTTGTTTTGTTAGCCTCAAACCAAGCAGTCAATTTGGTTACGTTGTTGTGTGGATTACGAACCACCTCTTCAAGATTATCATCTTCAGCATATAGGATGTTGTTCTCAAGTGGAAGGTGGACATGTAGTTGCTCAATAGATGGGTCTGTGCAGTGAATGTCAAATTAGAGAAGTCGCCAAGCAGCATCATTGGATGTTATGCATCCGCAATCTAAATATTGTTTTATTTCATTCACCTCAGCAGCATTCTGCTCTTCCTTGTTTTGGATTGCAACCTTTGCGCGGTCAGGACCCTTATTTGTGTACTTGAATAAGTACTTATCCATGCCATCACGATTAACACTTTCAACATTTATGTGTGCATCATATTTGACACATAGGTCCACATTATGAGGTACAACGAATCGATTGTCGACGTTCACACCATTCTTTGGAACTGTGATATCATTTTTTGGTCGTGCATATATAACATGACCATTTGAGGACACAATTGTTATGCGTGCAAAATCCTTAGGATAGAACTTGCTGCATTTGCCATCAACCATGCAAGCAAAGGCTGGACAGATAGCACCACAGGGACCATGTATCATAAATTTTGAAACAGCATCATAACCAACCTGATCTAGCAGTGGATCAGGTAGTTGTGCTGATATATAAGAATCAATTTTTTCTGCAGTACGGGGGCCATCAGTTTGAAGCCATATATGATGTGTACATGTGGCAAACCCCACTTTTGGAACTCGATTGTGTAAACAGCTGCAAAGAAATAACAATGGCAAATAATCAAGGAACGGAACGCACAATTTGCAGTATGGGGCAAAACTATAGAGGAAGATTGGCGTAATACCTCCACGTGTAGGGCCAAAAAATGAATGCTTTGTTATGTCATCCATGAGTAGGTTAAGTTTAATCTGGAATACTCGATCAACAATGTCAGGTCGATCAGATGGGTGCTGGCCTGGTGTACCTGCTAGAGCCTGTGTTATTTCTGGCCAGCAAGCATTGCATGTAAAAGTAATGAACAGGTCCGAGCATCCAAAGCGGCGACAAAGAGCTACACAGTCTTGGTAATTTTGGTAGTACCACCGTGGGCCTCCAATGAAAGAACCTGGCAAATAAACTCTTTGACCTGCAGCCGTAGCCTCTGTGACACCAGCACTATCTGTATGCAGTAAAGATTTATAACTGGTTGTCCTATATTTGGCCTGGAATGATTTCTTTCTATAACAGCTGAGTCGGCCATCCTCAACATAGCAATAAGAGTCAACAATATATGCTTGGGTAAACCTCTTGCCACGTAAAGGGGAAGTCATTGAGTCTATCATGCAGTCTATATGTATAAAATTCCAACATAGTAACATTTTTCCGCTTAACTACGGCTGAACGGCGACATGGACGGTATTGCAATTTTTCGTGGAAACCATCCTCACCATATGGAAATAATATTGGGTACTGCATTGACATAAACTTACAGTGTGTTTCTTTGATTCGCTGCAGGTTAGATGCATGGTCCTGTACCACCAAGTCTCGACCTTCATCAGATAATCCGAGATCATCAATCACCAGGCCAACAACCTCTGCTGCAATAGGAGCACTATAAACATTACCACGCTGTTTTGAAGAACTGAATATCTCCACAGAACAATGATCATTGGTTTCATTCAATAATCTATCTCGAGCCGTCCGAAAAAGCTGGAACATGCTGACCAAAGAAGCAACAATAGCCTCATTTGGTCGGAAAGTAGCATTTTCATGTGAAGAAACAGCCACTCTGTTCCTCACTTCATGTTCGGTATCAAAGATATAGAGCTGACAATACTCTGGCCTTCTACCAGCCGATGGAATGAGCGATCCTATCCGATGGCATAGCTGGCCACTAAACTTGAAGACATAAGGTCCTCGACCATCATTAATCGAATTTATGACATTGACACCCATAGATGTCATAGCAAACATAGAATTGTAACATCTAATGCCATCAAAGAAGTGTGTGGACAATCTACTGTCCCGCGAAGTCAGGAGGCCAATCAAGAGCTCCGGCGGTGGTTTGTATGGAGGAAGCACAATGCTGCTACCTCCACAACACTTATTGTAAATCGGCAGTTGTTGGCTGCCACGGCCACGGAGACGCTCATCCAAAACAGAGCACCACAATGGGGGCACACATTATCTGGCCCTCCCAAATGAAGAGCAGAGGAAACAGTGCCTATAATTTGTAGAAGAAACAAAAAGGAAACCAATAATGAGGAAACAGCGCCTATAACTTGTAGAAGGAACAAAGAGGAAACCAATAATTAAGTTCAGGCAACCAAATTCTATCTGAAAATTGATAGATTCATTTGTTGCTAAATTATGAAAAAAAAAACTGTAGACACCTGTTTGCGAGCACTGGCTATAAAGAATTCATTCTGAAAATGGTTTCATTCATTACGGGCAATGGTCTGAAGCCATATACTACCATATGAATGCACTGTAGCATGTATGTGTAGTACTGGATACAACAGCGGAATGGATTTAGCATGTCCAGATGCAGCAGGAAATTTAGTGTTGCTCGGAATCATAAGAGATGGAATTCTGACACGAAGCATGACTAAACTGGTAAAGGAAATGTTTTCAGAGAAGAGGCTCACACGTTTGTGCCGACTGGAGCATTGAAGAGTACAATTTGTGGCGGCATTCATTTGAGTTAGTGAAATCCGACGACGGGTAGGTCTTGATGAGGAGGACACTGAAACAGTGGAACCCTGTGCAGCGACGACAACTGCAGCTTGTGCAAGATGAACATAACGAAGATAGATACACGTAAATTTTTCTGATGTGAATGTAACCAACCAGGTACATGTAGGCAAACATGGCTGCACTAACCGTCGTTGCGGAGGATGTTGTCTGACCTACGTTTGCGCCCCACTGTAGAAGCAACAGATGGCTCAGGTGGTGTGGATGCTGGCAACAAAAAGGATGAAGATGCATCAGTGTAACAAGAGGGCTATAGAAGACAGCGTAGGTAAAGACGTTTTGTATGTAAACAATGCATATTTGGCAAAAGGAATGCGAATACCATGAGGAGAGGCGGCATCAGCGGAGTGACCACACTATCAGGAAGCATCATGGACCGGCGCCTCAGTGCCTCACGACGTGGTACCTGTGACCGCGATGTTTGGCCGTGTGCTTAGAACCAGGCTGATCTTTGGCACGCCATCCTTTCTGGTAGCAAACGTGCAAAGAGAAGCGTCTATATATATTACCCTATAGCTGGCTACAAAATAACTTATTCCATAGCCACTTTGAGTTACGATAATTGTTATGCTAAAAAATAACTTACTATGTGATTTTACTGTAACATTATGATAAATATCTCTATGTGTTATAGTAATTCAACTATCGTAAATATATACTGACATTGTCGCAAATTAGTATATAAAATTATCGTAAATAGATGTGGCTATAAAATAACTTATTTTGTAGCTAGCTATAGAGTATACTCTCCCTCTATATATATTATGTAGAAACCAATTAGCAGGTGGAAGGACAATGAAAAATGAATCAATTCGTAGTATGAGGACAATGCACTACAAATCTGATAGCAGAGAACAGAATGAATATACGCACATCTCGTACGAAAGTCTGAGTGAGGAAATAAAAAGAGGGAAAATGAGGGTATACCTGCTGCTAATGGTCACGGGGTTGGACGGCGGCGGTGCACCTGCCGTGCAAGGAGGTCGTAGGAACGGCAAAGGCGCTGCGCCACGGGATCTGCCGTCGAGGTTGAAGTGCGACGCCGTCACCGTGCAAGGGAGAAGGCCGGAGAGGCGGCCGTTGCCGCAGCCGGGACGGCGAGAGGGATGGCAGGAGGCCGCGGCAGCGCTGGTGCGAAGCGGGCTGCGGCGGCGCCGTGCGACAGTCGGAGGGAGCAGCTGGGGTGGTGCTCCGGCCGGCGGGGCTACGCCGGCCGTCTTTTTTGTTTTTTGGCCCTTTTTTTGAAAGATTCTCTCAAATAGGCCTCTGACAGAAAGATTTCAAAAAATGGACCCTCAGCTTGGCGCCATGGTCGATGGCGCCAAGCTATAACGTCATGGCGCCAGGAACCATGGCGCCAAGATCCATCCGACGTGGCCGCTCGTGAATCTACGTGGCATAGCTTGGCGCCATGGTTCATGGCGCCAAGGCTTGGCGCCATGGATCTTGGCGCCAAGCATTGGAGCCATGATCCATGGCGCCAAGCACCCATATTTTAACCTGACCCCCTCTTCCTCCCCGAGTCATTCTCGTTTTCTTACTCCTTCTCTTCGGGTTTTTCATTTAGACACTTCTGCCGTTGCTCTTTAATCGAGCAATTGGACCGTGAGAAGTTGGATTTTATCCGTGGATCTTCGAGAGGTAGGTATCCTGTCACCCTTCCTTAATTTATTCGAATCGATTTGGTAAAATGAAGGCATTTTCTTTACCTATGAACTTCACATTTTAAAATACGTATGTATTGTTCAACCGTAGGATGCCTAGGCGTGGAAAAGCTAGAAAACAAAGGTATGTGTACATTCGTTTCATCATATAATAAACCTTTATTTTTAAGATTTATTGTTATTTGTTTTGTTATATTAGAACCGCATTTATTGAATTGTAGCTATGGACGGATGACCGAAAGTCCATACGTCCTAAAGCCGCTCCCTAGCGGTGTGCCAATACCCATGTGCTTTTGTGGTGATCCTTGCAAGGTAGAAATTTCCGAAGATGAGGCAACATATAAGCAGAGATATTGGATGTGTTCTAATTTTGCATGGGAACCAACAGAGCGTCAGCGCCGCAGTACATTTATTGTGAGAAATTGCTTTTGTTTATTAATTAATTTGTGTCATATGAAGTTTTGCTTAATAATTGGATTTGAAACAATTGAATTTGCTGCAGACCCCTCCACCGCTATGTGATTTTGAGCAGTGGATTGACACTGAGATCAATGAGGCTGACATGCGGCTTCTACAAGGCTTGAAGGAGTGGGATGCGGAGCGCCTGGAGATCTTAGAGAAGAGACGTAGAGAGGAGGCAGCAGCGAAGGAGCACAAGGAAGAGGAGGAAATGAGGCGTGTTGCTGCGTGTAGGGAGGAGAGGGAGAGGAAGCTTGAGCGCGTGCGTCGAGCGAAGGCAGCGATGGAGGAGAATCCCGATGCCCAGAACAAGGGAAAGTGGCCTCGTTGTACTCAGTAGTATGCTAGTTGTATGCCCAGAACATGGTCGATGTACTTTAGGTAAATCATGTACGTAGGACATGTTCTGTGTTATTTAATTCGTCGTCATGTACTTCATATGCACTTTAAGTTTTTGGACCGTGCTTGGTGTTGTGATATATCATGTTTAATGTGACTGAGTTACTGAAACTAGTTATCGAGTTGCACATATAACATAAGGAAGTACTGGATTTCACAATTCACCACGCATAACATAGGACATGACATGTCAGAACTTGTACCAAACAAGGGCACATATGTCCTGGACTAAACCTAACATGCCTTAGGTAATTAGAGCGAACAACAAGTACATTACATGGCATGTGCATATGCTAGATTCGTTCTATCTAGTAGTGCGGCCACATAGCGAACTGTGTAGCCCCTTCTCTATAGTACCCTCCCATTGTTGATGGTGGAGGTGGCGGGGGTGGTGGCGGAGGCCCGTTGTTCTTGTGGTTAGGGCAGCTGCAATATGGATCATGGCATGGTCCGTCCTGTGAAACAGCACCACTACTGGCATCGTCTGCTTCCTCGTCCTTGTAACCGTTGCTAACTTCCCTTTCTAGTTCGAAGATACGGTCTTGCAAGTAGTAGATGTACTGTGCGTGAGGATAGATTGGTCTAGGATCGACCCATCTAGTGAAGCCACAGTTTTCTTTGGACTCTGAACACTGCATTTCAAAGATTTCATTGAACATGCAGTTGGTAACGCCTATTTGATGCAAAATAATGGAGAAAAAAATTGAGTAACAAATTTTAAAACCAGTTACCTCTGCTCGCGGACATTTGAAGAATCGGCGACCTCCATCCAAACCCTCCACGAACATCTGCACTAAGCAGTCCTCACCATGCCTACATTTTGGCCAATCTTCTTTCCGGTTATCATATCCTCGGAGTGGACACTCTTTGGTGAAATCTCTCTTGGTCTCGACAGAAAAATGATACACTGGCTCATCAAAGTCTTCCGGACCCAGAGACCCCTCCCACACAATGGGAGTACCCTTACTCCCCCCCGTTCCCTTCCCTCTAGATGACCCTCCAGACATTACTACTCGTAGATAACCAACTTCTGGTTTCAAGTGACTAGCATTGTATGGAGGAAGGTGTATATATAGCCAAAAGTGGAGTGGAGAGCCGCTGTATTGTGGCTTTAATGCTCCTGAAAAGCCTAGACGCTATCCCTGAAAAGCCTATTTGAATTACTGAAAAGCCTATTTGAAAACTCATCTGTAAAGGCTAGATTCCTTGATCAATCAATTCATCTGTAAAAGAGGATGTACCATAGGATAGTGACATGATAAATCACTGAAAAGGCTATATGCTATCGGTGTACTGCACGACTTGACATGTTTCAGAAAATTTTGGCAGAGTTTTCCCTGTTTTTGATTCAATGCAAACACAGATATCACATAAACATGTCATCAACAATTATATATGACATTCACCTTAAACAAATAAATGATCATCATCAGCACCCACGTTTAAAGTGCATATGTCATAAACTCCATCTGAAGCTCATTCAGTACATAAGAATAGGATATAAAAGTCCATAATAATAGTCCATACAGTCCAAAAGTCGCCTACAGTCCCTCACTGTCTCCTAGACTTACCCTTGCCCTTGTGTCCAAGAGCGTGGGTGCCTGGAGTATAAGGGTCAGGTGGTCGACGTCGCCTGGTACCGACCGGCTGCGTAGGCTGAGTCCAGGGAGCATCGTCTAGCTGAGACGGTCCAATCTCCTCGTGCCCCTGGTCCTCGTCCTCGTCGTCGTCATCGTCGTCCTCGTCGTCGTCCACAAGTGCATGAGAAATCTTGGAGGACTACAACATGAATCCTCGACTCTCGGACCTCGCCATCAGATGTAGTACCACCGGTATGCTTCACCTCATACCTTCCAGTCGCATGGTCAAAACATGTGACCTCATGTGTCCCAGCCCTTTCCTTCGCCTTCTCTAAATGTGCCTGAGGTGTTGGGGCCCAAATCTTACCTTCACTCTACAACTGCAATGCATGGGCGTGCCGATCGTTGAACCATGCAACAAGCTTATAGAATGTGAATTGAACGATAGCGTTCACGGGCATACCACGAATCCCCAGCAACAGCTTATTAAATGACTCGGCCATGTTGCTGCACTGAAACTCGTACCTCCAACCACCTGCGTCATGAGCTCTTGTCCATTTCTCGACATCTCTCATCAAACCTGTCAGCCATTGTCTACCTTCTGCATTAGATGCGGTTCTGACCTCCTCTAACTTCCTCCGAAAATACCTATCCTCAAGCTGTCGAGCAGCCTCCTGGAAAAGATCAAAATTATCCTTGACACCATCCTTCCGGAGTAGATTCTCAGCAAGGTGCCGAGTACACCAACGATGGTGCAAAGGCGCGTACCCCTCTATCTCCTCTCGCACAGCATTAAGTATGCCCTGGTGCCTATCCGATATGACGCCCACCTCCCTGCCAGGCCCAACCACATGTATCCGGACTAGCCTCAAGAACCATCCCCAGCTATCATTATTCTCCCTCTCAACCAAAGCAAATGCCAAAGGAACAAGCTTGTTGTTTGCGTCACACGATATGGCTATGAGTAGTGTGCCACGGTACTTGCCAATCAAGAATGTACCATCAATGGAGAAGACTGGACGGCAGTGCCTAAAGGCCTCGACACACTGAGGGAAGCACCAGAAAGTACGGTAGAATATCTGCCTCCCATCCTTCCATGCGTCTGGCCTAGAGATGTACTCGTAATGCATGCCGGGATTCACTACTTGGATTGCATTGAGAAGTACTGGAAGCTGCTCGTAGCCATCCTCCCAGTCCCCATATATCATCTTCCACGCACGCTGCTTAGCCCTCCAGGTTTTGCCATAACTTATGTCATATCCTCCATATACCTCATTAACTATTTTGATAATTATCCTGACCTTCATATTTGGCTCTCCCTGTAATACTTTCATCAACCGCTTGGCAATGAGGGTTGATGTCAACTGCCGATGCTTTGTGCTGAGGTCATGTGAAGAACAGGTATGTGGCCCAACAACTCTTGTGATCTTCCACTTTCCTGAGACCTTTTGCTTCCTTGCACAAACTCTCCATGGACAGCGTTCCTTGTCACACACAACCGTGTAACGCCGCTCCACATAGGAATGCAGGACCTTATACGGTCTCTTGTGTAACACTGCAAACGCTTGCAACCACCTCTTCAATGCAGGGAGGTCATTGAAAACCCTCCCCTTCTCTATCTCCATACTAGGACCAGCCTCTGGAGCTTCCTGCAGCTCATCATGACGTCCTTCTGCAAACGCCTGATCTGAATGAGTAAGATCACTGAACTCATGAACCATAGGATCACGACGGCCGGGAAAAATACGCCTAAGCATCTCAACGTCACTCTCCGTGAGCTCTCCAACGGGACGATCATCGTCAGAATCAACAGCCCTTGCGATCTCATATGGCTCTGAATCATTTATAATTTCAACACTATTGGAGGCGCGGATTCCATCTCCAATCTGGATTGAGCATCAGCAGCAGGAGCGCCCTCATTATCGGGAACATCTCCTGCAACATTGCAACAACGAAGAAGAGATGATAAGAAGAGTGGATGAAAAGAAAAGACTTAAGTTTCAAAGAAAAAAAGGACACCTAATTGACACTTACTCGGATGATTCTGTGTCAAAGGGATCTCCTGAGGAGGATGTGCCACATCATTGGGGCAGATTGTGCATCGGGAACCATAGGCGGGACCTCCGCATCCACATCACGTTCCAGGACGGGAGGTTCAAAATATGCCTGCTCACCCATTGGCGGGGACAACCCAAGAGGGATTGGATCAATGAGCACCCGCTGCACAACCACATCCAAACTTTGGAACTGGCTTTTCATAGCCGATCTCACATAGTTGTCCCACTGATCTGCACAACCTATTGGGATCATCTTCCTTAGCATGTTGGGAGGGTAACCAAGGTGAAGTACACCCTCAACTATGATGCCATCATCTCTACGGCAATGTACCTCCTCACAAGCTCTTACAGTCAACTCACTGAATGATGGCCTCTCATTGAATAGCACAGGCACACTTTGCATGTCAACAAGCTCAACATATCCATAGCGATCTCGTTCTACAGTTCCTCCATAATAAATGCTCAGTAGGTTGTCCATCTAGTTCGAAAATATAACTAAGCATACTAACCATAATTGTTTTACTCCAGTATATTTAAAACATAATAACTAATAGGTCTCTAATAAATATGAAGTACATACTAAGTACTACTAACTACTAATTATTCACTACTAACTAACTAATTAATTAACTAAAAATTAGATATTAACTACTACTAACTACTAAAAATTACATACTCTAACTAAAAAATACTAATTAACTAAAAAGCACAGGCACATTTTATTAATCAACAACTAACTATGTAATTAAGCATACTACTACTAATTAACTAAATAACTAACTCGAAATAAAATAATAACTAAAAAATAACTAACTAATACTAAAAAATAATTAGCTAACTAAATAACTAACTAATTAATAATAATTTAAAAAGACATACTAAAACTATATAATCAAAATAAACTATAACTAACTAAACAATAAATAAACAATATATATAAAACTAAACAATAAATATTCAAACTAAACTATATAATCAAACTATACTATAACTAACTAAATAATCAAACTAAACTATATAAAAAATTAAACAATAAATACTAACTAAACAAAATAAATACTAACTAAACAATATTAAAATATATATTAAAACTAAACAATATAAATATTCATACTAAACTAACAATAAATACTAACTAAAAAAATATATATTAAAATTAACTAATCCTAACTTAAAAAAAACCCATACCGATGGGCCGGCGGCGGCGGCCGGCGGCGGGGGGGCGGCGCCGGCCGGCGGGGGCGGCGCCGGCGCGGGCGGAGACGGCCGGCGCGGGCCGCGGCAGCCGGCGCGGGGGCGGCGGGCGGCGCGGTGACCGGCGGCGGCGGCCGGCGCGTGGGGCGGCGCGGTGACCGGCGGCGGCGTCGGGCGGGTGGCGGCGGCGTCGGGCGTGGGCCGGCCGGACGAACAAGGAAGAAGAGAGAATGAGGAAGAAAAGAAAGAGAAGGAAGATGAAAAGGAAGGGGCCGACATTTTTTTGCAGGGGCTTGGCGCCAAGATCCGTGGCGCCAAGCCTTGGCGCCAAGATCCGTGGCGCCAAGCCTTGCGCCACGTAGATTTGCGTGTGGCCACGTCGGATGGCTCTTGGCGCCAGGAAACATGGCGCCATGACGTTATAGCTTGGCGCCATGGTCCATGGCGCCAAGCTGAGGGTCTATTTTTTGAAAACTTTCCGCCAGGGGCTTATTTGAGAGAATCTTTCAAAAATAAAGGGCAGAAAAAAAAAAAAAGACGGCTACGCCGGCGGGCGCGGATGTCGCGGGACCGTGGGGGACCTCGGTTTGCGTGGCTACGGCGTTTTTTTTGCGTGGACGTCGTTGTGGCACGACTGAAGGAGTGGATGTGGGGGCTGTCCAGTGGGGCCAGCTGGGAAGCAGAGAGGTGGGGGAGGGCGAGCGTGGCGGGCATCAGGCAACAGCAGGCAGGATCGGACGGATGGAAGTGAGCGACGACTGTGGATGAATAGCGATATGTGAGAGGAATACGGGATGGGAACTATTGACCAACAGTGTAGATCACCACGTTTAAAGCCTTTTTATTTTATAGATAGATATCAAAGAGGGATCGTGGATGGAAACTTGCATGCATGCAGCTGTCGTCTGCTGTGCCTGGTGACCACACTACCTTAGCATCGCTTACACCGAAGGCACAAACAAAGCAAACAAGCAGCAAGGAACGTGGCGCTTTCACTCTCAAGCCCGATTCCTCCCTGATACGTACGTACCCTCGTCGCAATCGATTCGATTTCGATCGATCCCATGCCAATATACACGCATGATCAAACAGATGCCGCCAAGCACGGTTCCACGACACCTCGTTTCTCCGGCCTCACAACCACAATATACAGTCAATCATCCGTGCAACCACCAGCTGCAGAGCGATTTGGAGCTTGATCTCGTCGGCATGCGCATGCTCAGCGACACCCTCGCCGGCGGCGGCGGCGTCGACAAAGGATCCGCCGCACCGGACACGGCGTTGTCGGGGCTGACCGTGGCGGCGAGCCAGGGCCAGCTGACGCCCGAAGGAAGAAGGATCAGCAGCACCACGAGCTTCTTCGACGCGCACACGGGCCTCATCCTGGCCGCGGTGCTCTTCGCGCTCGTCGGCGCGCTCGGCCTCCACTCCCTGCTCCGCTGCGCGCTCCACTACTGCGGCCGCCGCAGCCGCGCCCTCCCGCCCGCCGGGGCCGGGCTGAAGAAGAGCGCGCTGAGGAGGATGCCGGTGGCGGTGTACGAGGCCGAGGCCGCGGGCGCCCCGCCGGCTGGCGCCGAGTGCGCCATCTGCCTCGGCGAGTTCGAGGACGGCGAGGCCGTGCGCTTGCTCCCCAGGTGCCGCCACGGCTTCCACGTCCACTGCATCGACACGTGGCTGTCCGCGCACTCGTCCTGCCCGATATGCCGGGACTCGCTCCTCGACGACGACGAGGGTGCCAGTGCCACTGCCGCCGGCGAGGAGACGACGGCGTGGTTGTCTCCTTCGTTCACTGCTGCCATGCTAATTCTTGCATGATAATAGTAAGGTGTTCGAGTGCGAAATAGGTGCAATTTTTATGTCCTAATTTATTTATATAACTAGGTAATTGACCCTGCGCATTGGTGCGGTGATCGATAGAAAAAACAAATAGTACAACTTAAAGCTTCTAAGGATTCCTAAAAAAGGGGGGAAAGCATTTCTCCAGAAAACACACTGTTGTAGCGGCGAAAAAGCGATTTCTCTTAGCTTGTATATGAAGTATGAACATGCACATATTAATCAAAAATATAGTGTGATGTCTTGCAGTGATGTTAATGGCCTCATCAAACGTGGTACTCCTTGTAGAAATGAGCAAAATGCATCGAATCATTTCACGGTGACAGGTCTGGTTACCACCAAAGCAAATTGAAATATGTGCAGGTAAGGCATATTATACGTTAACCCGTCGGGCTGTGCATCACGCTCCTGTATGTGTACCTTAGTACCTACTGCCGTTGCTGATCGCCTCTAGTTGGTCCCCTAGACCCTAGTTTGACCACGACGTAGTGGCGCATATGGGCAGCACGTACGTGCACCCACTCGCCGTCCTTGAGCAGCTGATGTGCCCACCCACCTGGTTGTTCCGGAAAGATAGAGCGATCCTTCATATTCAGTTGGGGCTGAAGCATGAGTTTGATCTGACGGCTGTCAAATGTTAATGATGTGGCGGTGCGAGCTTTATAGCAATTATGATTACTAGGGACTCCATCTAATATAGGTTATATAGATTTCAATAATTGTTGAATAAAATATATAAATTTTCCATATACAGAATACGCTTATTATTCTAGGACTGTAGAAACAATTTTAAAGAGTGCTCTCCGGGTGATATTTTAACATTTACTCCCTCCGTCCCGCTTTAAATGTCGTTCTAGCACTACCTTTTCTTGTCCAAGTTCACACCATATGGCAGGAATGTAGACCAAGACAGCATCCAAGTTCATAGAAAGGTGCATGCACCTGGTGGAGGGAGGCTACAATGACATTTAATAGGGGACAGAGGGAGTACTTCGCTTTAAAGTTGTCAGAGTTTGAGTACAAGGAGGAAACTGAAGGAGATGATTCCACCCTGATCGCTGGATGGTTTCTGGCTGGCTGATTCTGGCTGATGCTGATTTGTTGTCTGAGAGAACAACATTGCTGAATGGCTGGCTAATAAGCGCTGATGAACAGGTTGGATAAGCTAAGTCCACTGGGGACATAATAAGGGGGCCAGGCCACCGTAATTTGAAAGCTACTCCCTCTAAAATAAATCAGAGTAGCTGGCGTCCGGATGTCCGAACAGACGCCCATGCCCCATCCCGTCCGATCCACCGTACCTATTACCGTTCGGCCCTTGGCTGCACCCGCGAGGTCCCATCCCCGTCACGCCCGTGTCACCCACGGCATCCCGTCCCCGTTGCTCCCCGTGTCCACGGCCTCCATCTTCGCCATCAGCCCATACGCCAGGGAGCCACAGCAACCGGCCTTCTCCATGTCCGCGGGCATCACCAAGGTGTCTACCGTGCCTCTCACGCCCCCGCGGGAGTCCAACATCCACCTGCTGGCAACCACGCCGTCGTCAGCGGAGGTCCCCTTCAGCTGCTTCCTATGGTCATCCATCATGGTAGACCAGTAGCCGCCACACTGCTCGGGTAGCAGCACGATCACACTTTTGCAACACCCATATTAAACAACTACAACATATGTCTGAAACATTTGGAACATACACTTGCAACATAGCCATTGCAACATATGTAACATCCATCTACTTTTGCAACACCCAGATGAAACAATTTCAACATACTTCCGAAATAGATGAAACATTTAGAACATACACTTGTAACATACACATGTATAGCCATTGCAACAAATACAACATCCAGATCTACTTTTACAACATCCAAATAAAACACCTAAAACACTTGAAACATATCAACAAGCACTTTTAGTGCAACATCTCCTTGCTGCTTGGGCGAATGGAGACTCGTCGACGTGTGGAGTTCACCGTTGTAGAGATCGCCAGTAGTGTGGAGCTAGGTGGCAGCGCACAGAGGTAAAGGTGGGGGCGGCGTGACGGACGACGTAGAGGGTGGGTGGGATGATCGGTGGGCGCTCGAACACCGTGGTGGCACGGTCTTGGTGGAGCCCAGTTGTAGCGTGGTCGTGGGGTTGGGTGGTAGTGCCCAGAGGCTAAGGTGGGGGCGGCGAGCCGGTGATGACACAAAGGGCGGGTGGGATGGCCGGCGGGCGCCCAGATGCCGTGGAGAACGCCAAAGAGACAAAGTCGCGCGCGAAGCCGTGGAGGGCAGTGGCGGCGCGGTCGTGGTGGAGCATGGTCGTAGCGCTGCGGATGTGCTAGGTTGGACGAGCGGATTCAATTGGGGCGTGTGGACAAGCGGATCCGAGTGTTGGGCCATAGGGCGTCGCGGCTCACCAATGGGAGCATCCGCAGGCCCGAGAAGTTGGCGTCTAAACGGACGGACACCTTATATGAAACATTTTCGAAAATAAATATGCGTCTTGTTTTTGAGGAATCAAACTATTTTATGTTTAGTCAAATATATACTAATAATATTTATAATGCGTAATAAGTACTATTAGATTAATAGTGGAATATATTTGCTAATAAACGTATTAGGATACAAATGTTGATAATGTTTTCTATCAAACATAAAAGAAAAGTTTGGTTCCTTAAAAAATGAGATGTGCAGTTATTTTGTGATGGAGGGAGCAGAGGCAAGTATGAAATAGGAATATCCTTTTAGAACTTTTTTCCATTCAACTTAGTAAGAGGATAGCCTAAATTCAGCCTACAACTAGATACATTTGGTCCATGGTAAAACAACAAAAAATACTATTGAATTACAGATCCACTAGAGATGATATAGCAATGGCAGATCCACATGAAAAGACATAGCTCGACTACACTTCATCATCCCTTGCATTTGCAGCCACATTGTGCAGTATGTTGGAAAAGTTTTTTTTCTATTACCCCACCATATATATATCTACACGTTTGACGTTTCACACAGTGTACTGGCAGATAACGACTCCATCGACGGTTTTACAATTGAGGAATAAAAAAATATAACACCGTACAATCCATCACCTATGTTTGATTGCGTTGCTTTCATAGGAATTGCCATGTATATTTCCCATCCTTGACTCTTTTGTTAAAGGGAGTTCTTGCAAAATATGCTACCGCTTTCAACAACCATCATTGCAATAATCTTGCTTTTAGGAAATTGAAGACATAATCAGAACTGAAATTCCAGTGGCATTCTTACAAACAGTTGGAATCTTTTGCAAATGACCCTTATCAAAGCATCCAAAGTTATCTTTGAGCGATATGTGTTCGCCGTACTTTTGGGTTAAACTGTAAATAGATTTAATCATTTTTGCATACTGGGCCGAGCCGACAAAAGTCACGGCTCGACCTACCCATTGGTCAAGGTTGGCCCTACTTTTCCTTGTCAGGCCTAGTTTTGGTTGGGCTGCCCGCTCTTTATTATTATTGCATAATAATTGAAACAATAGTTTCACACCGGGCAAAAGAAATTGGGCTTGGCTACCTATGTCAAAGCCTGGCCCTATTGCAGCCATGGGGTGGGCTCTGCCTGGGTTGGGCCAGATTTGCTCATGTTTTGTGCTATAGCCTATTGCCGTACTCTTGGCTCTTGAGAGGATGGATTAATTCTAACCTTGTTCATTTGATGCATGATGAAGAATATACAGAAGAAAGCTAAAATTGCATACATAGGCAAAATAATGAAGACCTTTATTCAGAAGTGTAGAGCATCCAAGGATTTGGCATCGTTCAAATTTCAAAAACCAATCTTAGTTATTAATTATTACTTGCAAATTTGCTGCAGACGATACACGACTACACGAGAACACGCACAGGACATTCAAGAACTCAACGCACTGCGACTCCATGAGCCGGCCGGATCGGAAAAAGCAGAGCATCATCATATCATCACGCAGCGACGGCGAGCAGGGCCGCGAAACGGTCGGCGAGGCTGCGGACGGTGGTGGGAGACACGGCGTTCTCGCCGCCGAGGTACCACTTCTGGATCATGCCGGCGACGTGCTCGTTCTCCACCGTGATCTTCGCGTCGCCCTTGCCCTCCGTGACGAAGGTGATCTCCGCGGGTCCCGGAGTTGCGGGAAAATGGAACGTGATGACGGAGGCCGGCTTGAAGTACTTGGACTGGAAGAACTCGGCGACCTTCTCGAGCGCCTCTTCTTCCTCGTCCTCGTAGAGGTCGGCGGCGGCGAGGCGGTCGCGGACGGAGCTCTCCAGCTGCACGCCGTACTGCGAGCCCTTGATCTCCTTGATGACCACCACGCGGAGCAGCTTCTCGACGGGGGACGAGACGAGGGCGACCCAGAAGGCGGCGTCGGCGAGGAGCTCCTCCGCCGTCTTGCCCTTCCACGCGCCGAGGTGGCCTAGGAGGGTGGTGTCGTCGGTGGTGTGGAGGTAGACCCCGATCGCGTTGTACTTGATCTGCAGGAAGTGGATCTCGATGTCCGTGATACCGTTGGCTAGGAGGGAGAGAGGCTTGCCGCCGGCGGTGATCTCCGCCGGGAACGGGATGCCTTCGAAGGTGATCGTCTCCGTCTCCGAGCCCACTGCGCATGTAAGATACGTACGAACGTTGCTCTTGGTCACACGATGTCTCCATATGATGAAACAAGAACGGGAATAATGGAAAGACGATCGACGATGTACTTACTTTTCGCTTGGTGTGGAGCGAGGACGACGTACGGCAAGCAGGGATGCGAGTGAGGAACTGAGGTAGATCGATAGAAGCAGAAGAACACAACAAGGAAGAAGAAGAGTTGAGCTCTTGTGGTGAGTGGTGACGCTGCTAGCTGCTGCTCCGAGGAGAGGAGAGGTAGCTGGGTAGGTAAGTGCAGGAAGGAAGAGAGGGGATGCAATAAAAAGAGTGTGGGATGGAGCTACTAGTACGTGCTCGTGTATGTGCGTTGTTGTTGCAAGTTGAGCCAGTTGCGAGGACGAAGAGGGTTAGGTGGGAGGAGAGGCAGGGAAGCGAGCAAGGGAGGCGGCTGGGACCTAATTCCATCGATTGACAAATGACAACGAACTTCCTCCCATCGATTGACGAATGACAACGAACTTCCTCGCTAGTCCCTAGCTAGCTAAGGGATAGGACCGGAACGGGAGGGGCCAGACGGGACGGGGAGTGGTAGGTGTATGCTGCGGCCAGTCGACAACAACTGTTCAACTTGCAGCGACGACGACTAACCTTTTTTATTTCGTCTTCCCAACAACCAAATAAACACACACACGTACGAATGCGTACGTACAGGTTTGTTGAAGGAAAAAGAATTGGACGAGGACTATAATCCCCACCGGGTATCCATAATATTGTACATTGGATGGTTATGCATAGACACGTGCCATGAATCCATGATAAGTGTACCAATGGATGCTGGTCGGGATAGGCCTCACCCAATTTTTTTCTCTTGAAATAGCACACAGTTTCAACTAAACTACAGAGACAACATTTCACTTACCATTAATTTAATTTATTTAAGAAAGATAATTCGTAACTTATAAATCGATGGACTTATTAAGCCGCCACGCTGCCGTTTTGGCGGCCGTCGCGACCAGTCCATGGCCCCTGCCCCGGTCGCCGATTCCACCACGTCCACGGACTTCACCGCACGTGCATGGCCACCAGCCCACCGGCTAGGGCTGGGCATGTCCTCGGCCGTGCAGTATGCACGCTGCGACTCGGCCGGCACGGTGCAGTCAGTCCAAGGTCTCGAAAGCAGCCATTTGATTTTGACGAAAAAGAAAGAAAAGGTTATCACTTTCTTCCACGTGGATGGACTCGCGGGAAGCCCCTGGTTCAGAAATTCCACCACGTGTGCCCGTGCCAATTGACTTGACGACTCCGTGCCGTTTGTATTGTATGATATATATGATCTCTTTCTCCTGGGAACGTAACCTTTGGCAATTCTGTTATCCCGGCGACCTTGAGACCAAGGAGTGCTCCGGTGACGCAATTAGCGACTTTTACTAGTTGGTGGTCTGGCCTGATCTTGCCGGCCAATAAACCATCTAAGAGCCTGCTTAGATCTCTACTAGTGCTAATAGTTAGCGGCTAAAGTTAGTATTAATAGACCCAACAGATCTGTTAATAGACCAACTAATAATAATTATATTTTCAGGACAACATATATATTATTAGGTGTGTATCCAAACGGTAAGTCATGCTAAAAATAAGGAAAATTCACTTGAATACCGTAATTAGTTTAGTAATTAGAGGGGATACATTAAGGAAAATTGCAACCTTAGGGGTGGTGATTGCCCCCCTTTCCTCTACCACTGATTAGATTCATCGTGAAATATACTTTTATAGTATATTTATTCGAGTAATATGAAGTTATGTTGATAATATTTACTATAAACTTAACAAACTTAGATAGTTTGACATTCATGAGACCTTTTTTGTTTTTGAGACGGAGGCGTGGTAATAATAAAAAAAAATAGAGCCCATGCGTGCACCTTCCAGTCAAATGAATAGTCGCTCCATGTACTGAGGATTAGATCCTTTTCTTTGGAGTAAAGTACATACTCGGTCCTTATACTTATTGGGGTATGTCATCTTAGTCCATAAACACTCAAAATGACTAATTAGGTCCGTAATCTCAATTTGTGTGTCGTTTAGGTCCATAAATGGTGCTAACCGACTGTTGTTGTGGTTATATTTGCAGATGACCCCCTCATATTGGTACAAACTAAAATATCCTCATTCGCTTTTGCCCTGTCATGCATTGTTCTTGGCCACCGCCGCCGCATCATGGCCGCGCGGCGCCGTATCTCCATCTGGGTCGCCGCTGCTGCCCATCGCGAGGCTGAGGCCGTCGTGGCGAGCGCGTGGCTGAGGCAGCCATGGTTGTGGCTGTCGCTGTCGCCGTTGGGCGCCGCGTCCAGGAGGCGCGCCGTTGCGGCATCCTGTATGGGCTGGTGCCTGCTGCTCCCCGAGCACAAGCAGGGGCACGCCAGGAGCCTCCTGCTCCCCGAGCACAAGAACTGAGCTAATGCTGCTGTAGCCCCTTCACCGGCTGTTGTATCTCACCAGGAGCAATTGCCGCTATTTTTCTTAGGAATTGGTTCATAGATGATACTTCTGTTCAAGTGTTTTGTTGTTCTGTTTGTGAATTCCGTATGTGAATCCTGTTTTCACGAGGATGCAGTAATGGTACATACAGTGTCGCCACCATCCTTGTGGCCGCAGCGTCGCCGCTCCAGTGCTCAGTCGCCCGCCTCTCCTGCTCCCTAGTGTGGAAGCCCTTGCCACCGTCGCCGCCCTCACCGCCTTCCCTTCGGTCGCCCGCCTCGACGCCCTCGCCGTGGTCTGCGACGATGAAACCCGAAGGGGTACGATGAAGTCGCAAAAATAGAAGGGGTATGACTGTATGAGCACAGAATAGTAACCTGAGGGGTCTAATTGCAATAAGACGCCATGCCGTCCATACTTAAGGACTTAAACGACACAAAAACTGAGATTACAAACCTAATTAGTCGTTTTGAGAGATTATGGACCGGGGTGACACCCCCCCCCCAACAAGTATAAGGACCGAGTATACACTTTACTCTTTTCTTTGTTTGCTACGCTCGTTAGATGGGCCGAACCATGTTTTCTTATGGACATGCAAGCCTTATGACTCAGCTATAGAACAGTATTTTTCTTTCACCATATTTCAAGCATAAGCATCAGCATAAAGTCAAATTTCATCATAAGCCTTATGGCTCTGGTGTGTATTCTCATCTATGTACCATACGTGAATGGTAATGCTGGAACTTTGTTCTATTATCTAAAAAAAATATACAAGTTGAGGTTTAAAACTTTAAGTTATGATATTCTACCCTAACTTAAAACTCAACTTATTATACATGAAAAGGTAAAAAAAAAACAAATCCTGCTAACGGAAAGATGGGCCAACTGAAAAAGAACATCAAATTAGCTTAGCCTGAACACTATTCATATACCTGGGAGTAAGTTGGACCTTTTTCCATTTTCCTAACCCACCATCCAAACCTTTCAAAAAAAAAAAACACCATCCAAATGAGCCCCAACACAACTTTGGGCCTCTACGATGATGGGTTACAAGCGTAACGGGCTGGCCCAGCCCAACCCTCCAGCTGCCTGCGAACACTTGTTTCTCTGTACTCTGTTCGTCTTCCACACCTCCTTATCGCAACGCAAGCAGCAGCTCACGCCCGGGCTGCAGAGCACGCAGCAAGGAAGGAATGGCCGCGCTCCGCCACCTCGCCGCCGGCCCCACCTACCACCACCACGGCGTTGCGGCAGCCACCGCCTCTCTCCAGCTCCATCGCCTTCCCCTTCCCTCCTGCCGCCCCCTCCGCTCCCGCTCCCGCTCCCTCACCAGTAAGTAACAACTCTCCCCCTTCTGTCCTCGTCGGCCTCCTTTCTTCCTTCCGCTCCCAATTTCTTCCGCTACCGGTTGAGTGTGAGAGCCCAATGTCTTGCTTCAGTGTCTTTGGTGGTGGCCGGCTGATTTCTTTGCTTGCAGGGGTTTATGCGCTCTCCAGCAATGACATCAGGGTCGGCACCAACGTCGAGGTCGACGGCGCGCCATGGAAAGTTCTAGGTGACACAAGCATTCCCCACCCTTCGTGTTTCCCTTCCTTCTCTTATCTAAAGGCTATCCCTTTACCTACAATTTGCTCAAGGATATGCAACACTATACCAGCATAAGTTGTGGAGACTACTTATCAAGTCCAATGTCCATGTACCTGTCTTCTCAACGATCACTGATTTAAGAGTATTTGCTTAGCTCTATTCTTGAATGAAAACAAAAGGAATTCACTGCACAAAATGTGCATCATTGTTATGCAAAATACGCCAGTTGATTTCTCCTCTCCATCCAACATCAGAGTTCCTCCATGTCAAGCCTGGAAAAGGTGCTGCTTTTGTCAGGACAAAAATGCGTAACTATGTAACCGGCAACACAGTTGAGAAAACTTTCCGGGCTGGAAGTACGGTAATCACACCTCTAACTCACATCTTCTGAATCTGACAATATTCAGCACTTGTTCTTTTTCCCTTCCCCATTCTGTGCCTGTTCTAGTAGTACATGTTTTTTTTTCCTTGCAACAAATTACTTGTACACGATGTAGCTTAGTTAGCTAAAACTCTTGCTTTTTTCTTATTTTCTGTGATGAATCATGTAAAACTCTTGCTTCACCAATACATGTTTTCTGTTCACTGTATGTCCCTCAGTGTTTTTACAGTTATGCAACGACTAACAGTCACTTCTTCATTGAAACTTTCAGCTACAGGAACCATCCCTTTCAAAGGAGACCAAGCAATTTATATACAAGGATGGCGCCCAGTTCGTATTCATGGATCTGGTAATAATTAGTCAAAATTCTTGTCATTGTAAACAACCATACTTTATGTTTTTTGTGTTTTTCCCTTGGCCTCGGTTGTCGGAGATGAGCTTAATGTTGAGAGTTTTTTTTTGGGGGAAATTCCAGGAATGAAAACATTATTTTAATTCTGTGTTGACTCAATTCCTTAATGAAAATACACACAACTCCCGCATATTCCAGAAGAAAAAATCCAACTAAATGATTTCTTCTTAATGAATGGTACTGTGGTCACCAACCAGACCACCGCCTTTCATTTTTCACCAGAATGTTGCTCCACATGGTTTCAGGCGTTGTGGTGTCCTGTGGCGCTGGGGGTACGCCCAGGTAACACCTCAAAAACCATGGTCCCGCTTCAACACCCTGAGGCATTAGATCATCTATTGTAGCATTCTACTTGCTTGAAAACCCACTGCAAATTGGCTTCTATAGGAATTGTTTAAGGAATTCTGCATCATTTGTTTTTATCAAAGGCAACTCAGAGTTGTAATGTAAAAAGTTTTGATTAAAGGCAAAGAACCAGAAAAAACTTTCAGTTTCCACCACCACCACAATACTCACTTTCAATTTCCTTTTCAGAAAAGAAAAATAGATTTTGTTTGTCTTCCCAGAAAGCTTGATGTCTGGACGTAAACTAGCCACTTTCTGATTTGGGGGCAAATTTGAACTTAGGATCCTGATATAGGTAAACAATTCCATGTTTTTTTTTCTGTCTTACAATGCTCTTCTTAATTTCTCCTTGTAGACAACATTTGAAGAAAGTCGGTTAAATGAAGCAGATGTCGGTGACAAGCAAAAATGGCTGAAAGAGGGGATGGACTGCAATTTGTTGTACTGGAATGGGAAGGTATTTCCTAGTTTTGTTTTTCAGATTCTTTGCTATTCAATTTTTTTAATGAATTAAAATTCTAATAGTTTCCTATAAATTCTAGGGCGAATAGTTTTCTTACATAGCAAATAAATACTGGATGCTGATTGTGATAATTTTGTAGATCATTGATTTTGAGCTCCCAATCACTGTGAGGCTGACTGTAACTGATACTGACCCAGGGGCAAGTGATAGTGCGCAAGGTACAAAACTCTCATATATAGCATGCTTCTGCAGTACCTGCAATTGCTTAAACACGCATGTTGCTAAACAAATTAACCGCATTCAATCTAGATGTGAAGAGTGCAAAATTATCTTGGCCATTTCTTTTCTGGTGGAAGTTGACATCATCGGAATGGGGATCATACTGTTACTGTATTTTGTAGGAGGAACAAAGCCTGCAACCCTGGAAACTGGAGCTGTTGTCACTGTGCCCTCTTTTGTGAACGTAGGCGATGATATTCTGGTTGATTCAAGAACTGGGCAGTATATGAATCGAGCATAGCGAATTGAAGAGGATTTCAGATTTGAGGAGAGTACTGGTTTTTTGTTTGACCATTTTAGTCCCGTTCACTTGTGTCTTTGGCCCCAGGAAATTCATTTCCGTTGCATGTGAATCCTCGCTCTGATCTCAAACTCTGATTATAACAATGTACATCTTTGGCTTCCAGATAAAAGGAAAACTGTGTTCAGAATTTTGCAGTTCATATCTCAAACTCTGATTATAACCATGTAGTAGATAGTATGTACAGACCAAAGAACATGAGTAAATAATCTGAGCTGTGATTAGCAGAATAACCGGATCAAATTTGTTTATAAGAACCAGCTGAGCAGGTTACCACTTACAAGGCATGTGGCCACAACAAATTGAAGAAATATCTGAAGTCAGATTAGTAGCTTACAAAATGGTACACTGGTAATGAAGCTTGGGGTACAGTGGCTCTGACACATTGTCTGAAAATTGATGATGAACAAACCTTGCTGACTACGACTCGTCTGGAAGGTACATTAGAGTAAGGGTGTATTGATCTTGCAATAGAGAGGCTCCAGATACTCCTGATCTGGGGACCGGAAGCCACTGAAACTGCCGCTCTCAGCTGCTCCCAGGCCAGAACAGAGGATATGACTTTGCGAGTCTGGCTATCCATATCCTTTAGTATGTTAGTTGTCTCTGCTGTGGGAACATCTTTGAACTAGTAGCTGTGTCTGACTTTGGCTTTCTTATTAGTTTTACTTTCAGCTTGAGAAATCTTGGAACTGTAAATGTTAATCTTTGTTCCTGTGTAATACTAGAATGGATTGTGGTGTATGTCCCTAGAACTCAAAAAAAAAAAGTTGTAACTATTGTACTACACGTTGTCTCAATTTTGACAGCCCAAATGGCTTCAGTAAGTCCTCAATTATATTCTTATTCCACTAATGCTTCAAAAGTTCAAACTACACAGTACTCTTGCTGAACAAGCAGTCCCTGGAGCTAAAGTTTTATCAGTGTTACATGGTTCTCCCATACAAGAACATTCGGATCTAGGCAACTTAGCAAAGACTAACCTACCTCAACATCTGATGTTTCTGCACCACTTACCAGCACGCCAAGCAGGAACACTGCAAATCTCCTGGGTTGCTTCAGCCTTTATTTGCCAGTACCTGATGCATGGTGCTTGACGAAACCTCCCCATGGATTTCACAGGGGCCTTTCCTAAATGTGATGGATGTAATGCTATTTCTAGAGAGTGTTGAACGGATTCACAAAGTGTGCTCTTCTCTTAGCTCGACACTATCCCTTCACCGCACCACTGACTGCTATGTCAAGCCACATTTTGTGATCACATCACAATATTTAAAAGTCTGATGTAGACAAGATTTTTCACACGCTCTTTCGTGCAAGAATTATTCAGATTGTTGGATATTAGATTGCATCTAAATCCAGCTTATTAATCCTAGGCTGAATCACTGTCTGGAGAAGTTTCTTCTGAATTTTGCATGCTTGTTTGGCTCAAGTGGAACCTAACTGAGTTTATCACATATCAAACTTCATCAGGCCGCACACCATTTAACGTGTTATATGGCACTGATTCTAATGTTAGGACTATGCCTCAACTGCATTAGTCCAATAGTTCTGATGCTAACACTCTGCTCTAGGAAGGGCAGCTGAATCTTCATCTCAAGAATGAACTGAGTTGGGTTCAGAACAAAATGAAGATGCAAACTTATAAGCATCATTCTCCAACATACTTCAGGTTGGTTATGCTCAATCATCAACCATGCCCGAAACACCCTTTAAAGTACTTTGGCTCATTTGGAGTACTAAAGTGCAAGGATTCAACAGCATATTGCTTAGCTCTACCAGAACATTGCAAGATTCACCTTGTGTTTAATGCCTCACAAGTCACAACTAAGGACCTTACATTATACCCATTTATACACACCAGTGTTCCCTGAGATCCCTGAGCTGCCTGATCTAGAGTTCTCGACAATATGCCGTTGTTGCCAGAATCCATTTTGGTTAGGACACAGGACTGGTAAAAAGGCAGTGCTTCTGCTGCTGCTTAAATGCTTGTCAAATGGACTCCATTTCAGCCAGAGATAGATATGGAAGGACTACAAATGTCGTAAAGCAGTGCCCTACCACACAAGCTACAACAGGCACGTGCACAGTCATCAGGCACCTCTGTAGCATATCTGGCATACAACTTGAGGCTGGGAAACAAAGTCAGCATACACTACGTGTTGGTCAGTGTGAAGGAGAGGATAACTGGATAACTGATTAGAACCTAAGCCAAGTGAAGAATGAGAATTGTTCTCCTACCTATCTGATCTTGTTCTCTAAGCTACCTTCCTATTTGTCTATCCCTCCCTCTGCTGTCTCTGTTCTCTGCACATCACAAGTCAGACCAGGAAGCCAGAATCAAACATTATAGTGAACATAATGGACAAATTAACATGTGTTGTTGGGATTAACTGCCGCTGTTCAGCAATGAGCCAAAAATAGCCAAATTGAACTGCAGAGGTTTCCATTTTTTATCTGTGTTGGAATGTCATGAACCATTCATCATGTCAAGTATAGGTGGCGATGTATGTCCATAGCCTTCCACTTGAAGCAAATCTGTATTTCCAGTTTAATCTCCCAGATGGCTGTAAAATTTCTACTCAACAACCCTATTTGTACTATGCAAGCTGCAGCAATACACAAGACTGATCGAGTACGCCATTCAGTCACATGGGTATTCTTATTCCAAAAGAATGACTGCTCATGTACTACATTTTCATTTGATTAAGTCTGCTATCAGTGTTAATCCTAGTTCTCCACAAGAAGTCTCTTCGAAGAATTTTACAAACTCCACATCATTATCGATTTCAAGTTACTTCTAGAACACATCCAAGCTCAGAGGCCCTCATTCTAACTATTTATCTAGCAAAAAATAAACATCTCATCTCAAATTGAAGTGCTTATTCTATAATTTGTAGTTAGGAGGAGCAAAATCCTTTGAAATGCTTCCAATATATGTTTTTTCCAAGAGATTTAACAAATGTAGGTACATTGGTCTATTCATTTGAGCCTCAGCTACATTATGGTATCATGGAACAATTTTTTCGCTCTAATAACTTTTGAGAAGAATAATTTCATACATATTTCATATATATACTATGTTTTAAAAAAAAGATCACTATTAGTCGAACACATTGTCATGGTCATGTTCAATGCTTCGAGACTATGCCTCAAGTGCATCATTCCAATAGTCCCCTGAGCTAGCTAAATTTGATCTCAAGAATGAACTGATTTGGGTTCAGAACAAAATGAAGATGCAAACTTATAAGCATCATTTTCCAAACCAATTTCAGGTTGGTTATGCTCAAACACGCCAACCATGTCAGAAGCTCCCTCCAAAAGTACTTTGGCTCATTTGGAGTACTAAAGCACAAGGACTCAACAGCATATTGCTTAGCTCTACCAGAACAATGTAAGATTCACCTAGTGTTTAATGTCTCACAACTAATGACCTTACATTGTACCCATTTTGTAGACACCAGTGTTCCCTGAGATCCATGAGCTGCAGCTGCCTGATCTGGAGTTCTGGACAATATGCCACTGTTGCCTGAATTCATTTTGGTTAGGACAAAGGAGTGGTAAAAAGGCAGTGCTGCTGCTGCTGCTGAGTGCTTGTCAAATGGACTCCATTTCAGCCAGAAATAGATATGGAAGGACTACAAATGTCGTCAATCAGTGCTTTTGCCTACCACACAAGCTACAACAGGCAGGTGGACAGTCATCAAGCACCACTGTAGCATATCTGGCATACAACTTGAGGCCAGGAAACAAAGTCAGTGTACACTGCGTGTTGGTCAGTGCCAGGGAGAGGATAACTGATGAGAACCTAAGCTAAATGGAGAAATGGGAATTATCCTCCTACCTATCTGATCTTGTTCTCAAAGCTACCTTCCTATTTGTCTATCCCTCCCTCTCTGCTGTCTCTGTTCTCTGCAGGTCACAACTCCAATGACCGGGAAGCCAGCACCAAACATTACAGTGAACATAATGGACAAATTAACTTGTGCTATTGGGGTTAACTGCCACTACTCAGCATTGAGTAAAAAAAGCCAAATTAAATTGCAGACATTTCCAGTTTTTATGTCTGTGTTGGAATGTCACGAACCATTCATCATGTCAAAGTATAGGTGGCACTGTATGTCCATAGCCTTTCACAAAGCAAATCTGTATTTCCAGTTTAATCTCCCAGATGGCTGTAAAATTTCTACACAACAACCGGGCTTTAAAACTTCTACTCAACAACCCTATTTGTACTATGCAAGCTGCAGCAATACCCAAGACTGATCGAGTACGCTATTCACAGTCATTTGGGTATTCTTATCCAAAAAGAATGACTGCTCGCATACATTTTCATTTGATTAAGTCTGCTGTAAATGTTAATCCTAGTTCTCCAAAAGAAGTGTCTTCAAAGAATCTTACAAACTCCACATCATTATCGATTTAAAGTTACTTCTAGAACACATCCAACTTTTAGCAAGCATTACCAATCACTGACCAAGGAAAACCTGCAGTAACAGGGACTCACAAAACAATTCCTTCATGCTGCAAATTTTGGTATTATTGTTCCTTGAAGATGGATGATCCAAACCGCATATTGATGTATCAGAAAACATCTAATCCTTCATATGCTCCTACCAAATGTGAATCATTCATCCAACTGCTTAAGTAACTGGGAACATCCATAAGAAAAGTAAACCAAAAAAGCTAACTGATCTATTCCACTGCTCCTAAGGTGTTCTTCCCACTGGTACCAGTGCCCTTAAGTGTCCACCAACAAGAGAAATAGTGCCTCGCATATTATGCCAAGTCCAAATTTATTTCATAAACTGTGTGCATCAGCGCGTCTCAGCAAATGGAGTATTTTTTGTCTTGGGAAAAGAAGTGTAACCAGGTACAATTTGGAAGCAGATGCACAATCAAACACCCATACTAGAGTAGACTATCAATAGAGATTCATGTTATCACCCAAACAGTTCCTGTTAGAACCATCAACCAGAGGCTGCTGCATACTCAGAATCTGTTCACTTGCGATAAAGAACAGCAGTAGCATTGGGAGTCATTAATATGATCACTAGAGGCATGCGACCAGACGAAAATAAGTTTCCAGCTGGCAAGACTGGAAGTTTATCAGTTGCACTGGATAGATAGTATCTTCTGCTTGAACTGAGAGGTCCTGATCGAGGAATGATGTCATAGCACTTTACTTGCACAGGTCCATCGTTCATGGTACCATCCACAGCTGCTAGGTGCAAGGGGATGCCAAGAGCTTGTGATAGAGCCATCATTTGTAAAAGGATGACATCAGCGCCAAAGGGACGCACAGATTCTTTGCAAAACTGTTACAAAGCCACAAATGCAGAATAGTGAGAGCAATTTGTAAATGGCATAGTATTGGTTAGCTTGGTTCTTCCTTATTAACCAAAACAAGTTGCCCACATTTTCATTTATAGGGTTTGCATATTTCCATCACGAGAAGGCTAACATGGAAAGCGAGCACATTGTTAATGATATATAATTGTTACAGAAGCATAAAAGGAAAACAATCAACTACTTGAAATGAATCAAGCATAAATTCGGAGATGGTGGTATAGCAGCTGAAACACTAACCAAAAGGGCATTTATCTTTTCATTCTGATTCTGACTCACTTCTCTGTTGTAGTGCGCTTCATATGTACGGATATGAACCTCTGTCAGCAATCTAAGCAAAGAAAGAACTAACCAAAGAGAATCGTTACATATAGATAGAGAACAAATAAACAAACAACACATCACAAAAAGTATCGTATCCTCACTCCTGGATGACGAAATCTCCTGTAGGCTTATCTTGTAAAGATCATCAGCATTTAGCCTAAAAAAATAAAATAGAACTTTCCATAAACATAAGTATTATGGCAACAATTGATCACTGAGAATTGGATCACTGAAGTAAGGAACTAAGCCTACCCATTTGCAACTGAATTGACCAAGTGCTCAAACTCCTGAAAAAACATAAAGACATTTGCAGTGACTAATATAAGTATAATTCGTTTAAAAAAAACTAATATAAGTATAATCTCAGGAAAAGACACTCCTAAGTGATGCATAATGCGGTCTTGCAGCGCCATTCTTTTTTTTAGATAAGTACCATTTTATAAACCATAATTTTATCTCTTAGATGTGAAAATGTAAGAAAATGAAAAAAAAATGCATCCCAGAATGCATGATACATACTCAGATATATGTGATTACTCATGAGCTCTTAAGTTGTTCTGTTCATATACTCCATGCCATCTATGTGTCTGTGCACTCCATCTTGTAAAAAAAAAACCTTTTTTTCCCATGTATAAGAAATGAGAGCGCAGGTTTCTATAAAACTTTAAATTATACCATACTACTGTAAATTATGTTGTACTACTGTTTTTCCTGTCTATAGGACTGTAAATTATGTACACATTACATTTTTAACCTTGAATATGCAGGAGAGTCAGAGTACCATTGCATTAAGAAGAGAAATTTGAAGTAAAACACACCCCACACACACACCCATGAAGTTACATACTGTAGAAGATTAATACATACACCCCGTGTCCCCACTGGAACAAAAGAACAACCAAGCATGAATACCAGAAAACTAAGATGAAGCCAAAGCAAGCAGCAGCAAACTCCTAGCCCCGGCCATAAAACAGAGAGTCTCATCCCCAGAAGTACTTAAAATTCCTTGAACAGATGCACATTACATGATCTCTATGATTCAGGCCATGGGGCACAATAAGTATTTTGGCAACTAATAGATGTCCAGCATGATTCTTCGCAAGGAAAAAGAAGTCCTGCATGATTGTTTTGTGCATAGCCAGCTGAAAAAATCACTAGGAAAAATTTAGGATAAAACCATCAGGCAATACAAGTTCATGCTTTTGTAAGCTGTGATAATACTTACAGAAACAACACTTGAGAAAAATGCTTCTGGATTTGAGAAGTATGCATTATTCCATTCTAAACGACGGAAATTCACTCTGGACCTTGCCACGCATTCCATTAAACGAGTGACCTCAGCTTGACTACCTTGCATTTTCCCAAGGTTTTCCTGATTACAAGCTTAGCATGTTAAGATTTTGTGCAGAAGAAGAAATCAACAACATCATCATGAACAAGATAACTGAGATCGTTACCAAGTAAGAGAAAAGGAAAGCTCTGTAGAACTGTGACCCATCCCTTCGCATTGGTCTGAAGCACACATAATATTCACTAAGTATCTGCACAAAGAATGATTTTCAGGTATGCACAAAGTTCTTAATAATGGCAGTGCTTCTAGAGTCAAGTTTACAATGTACAAACAAACCTTAAACTTGTACTGCATGATAGGTTTTCCTGCAGCTCCATGAACCAAATGCGATAGTGGCTCCTATGATTGTAAAAGTTAGCATCCCACTAGGCATAATAGTTAATTCATAATATTATATAACTTAAAATTATCCAGATAAGTCATGTTGAGGCAAGGTTTGGAGCACAAGAGTTCACTTCTTTTTACAGGAAATGCTTGAGACCCATATGGCAAAATGCCTTTGCACGTAAAGGCTAGCTAGCTATTGCTTGCAGCAAAATCATGAATCTGTAAGATCACTGGTAGCCAAGCTTTCAACATCATTTAAAAAATCCCGTTTCGAAAAACATCATTTAAAATACAATGAACTTTATGGTTGACGTTAGTGACATTTTTTTACTGTACAAATACTGCTGTTTACTGCATGGCGCATTGTATCTGTTTATAGAAATATTTAAGTTACATTTTTTCAGGACATGAAAATAAGAATTGTTTTATTGCGAAAGGCTAAATCTGTTTTTGAGCTAATGTTTTTTTAGACAATGGAACAGAAACATCCAGGACATCAAGAGACGGTGCAGCCATAGTTTTCATGTATTTAAGAAATCATAACTGCAATTTTTGAGAAAAAGAAATTATAAATGGAATATTTAAGCCAACAGACTTAGGACGTGCTCAAGGAATGGGTAACTATCCATGTTGATTCTGTAAGATATAAGCTAACAAAGACCAGACATTATTTATCAGTTTCAAAATACATCAATCTTCAAACAGTTTCAAAGAAAGTTTAGTATATATCATCATCACATATTGTATTGCCATTAAAGGGCAAAGCTTATCTAGAAACACAATGAACAGGGTATGATTCGGGCATCACAGAGAACATTTTACAATGGTATGAATACTTAGTGATAGTGGATGATGGTACGAAATTACAGATGTCAGACAATTGGCATTGAGCATAAAAAAATAAAAAAACAAACTGCACTCTGAAGCAAAAACAATTCATGATACGGAACAAACAAGTAAATTCAGTTAAGTTGCTTATGAAGCTACAATGCTAAAAGACCAACAACAACAACAACAAAGCCTTTAAGTCCCAAGCAAGTTGGGGTAGGCTAGAGTTGAAACCCAACATGAGCCCCTAGTCACGGTTCAGGCACGTCAATAGCTGCTTTCCAAGCACTCCTATCCAAACAAAGATATCTAGGTATATCCCAACCCTTTAAATCTCTTTTTATTGCCACCCCCCATGTCAGCTTCGGTCTTCCTCTACCTCTCCTCACATTGATATCTCAACTTAGGACTCCACAATGCTCTAGTGCCTCTGAAGTCTCCTTTGGACATGGCCAAACCATCTCAACCGATGTTGGACAAGCTTTTCTTGAATTGGTGCTACCCCTAGACGATCACATATATCATCGTTCGGAACTCGGTACATCCTTGTGTGACCACAAACCCAAATGACAAAATGCCTTTGCATGTAAAGGCTAGCTAGATAATGCTTGCAGTAAACACTATGAATCCATAAGGTCTCTGGTAGCCAAGCTTTCTACATCATTTAAGACACTGAACTTTCTGGTTGACGTTCATGATGTAAATACTGTAGGGCACACTGTATCTGTTCATGGCAATATTTAAGTTACAATTTTTTCCACAACACAAAATTAAGAATTGTTTTAGTGAGAAAGACCAAATCTATTTTACGAGTAACATTATTTAGGTAATAATGAAAAAGAAACATCCAGCCTCCACATGGAGAGATGCTTTAGCCGTATTTTTCAAAGATTTAGGAAATCATTACTGGAATATTTAAGCCAAGACTTAGGACGACTCAAGGAAGGGGTAACTATCCTGCATGATATAAGCTAACAAAGGCCAGACATTATTTATTAGTTTCAAATACATCAATCTGCAAACAATCCAAAGAAAGTTTAATGCATATCATCATCACATATTATATTGCCATTGACTACCAAAACTTATTTAGAAACACAATGAATATGGTATGATGAGGGCATCACAGGTGTCAACGGAGAACATTTTACAATGGTAACACTTCTGAATTACTTGGTGATAGTTGTAGTTGATGATGGTATGAACTTTCAGTTTTCAGATGTCAGACCATTTCGTTGAGCATAAAAAAAGCAACTTCACTTTTAAGAAGAAGTAATTCATGATTAAGGGATGTAAACAAGTAAATTCAGTCAAGTACCTTATGAGGTTACAATATTTGTACCTGACATCGTAGTGCCTCCTCAAGAGGTTTTGGGGTTACAAAGATGCGGTCGACATAATTGGACTTGGCAACACGGTTGTTCTTTGGAGGACGGAGGTATGTATTCTTGCCATCTAGCAGCTGTTGCCAATTGTGGTGCAGTGAAAGAAACTTCTGTCTGGTGAGTGGCTCACAATTTTGCCGGCCAATATAATAAGGGGGGTCTTGTGGATCACTCGAGGACATAGAAAGAACTAGAGGATCACTTATGAACAGAGAACCCCATCCATTTCTTGTTTGAAATTCGTCTGGCTTTTCATCATCGGAGTCCTTAGGATCCTAATGAGTTACAATCATCAGGTAATTCATATTTTCCAAATGGAAGCAGGGAGAACCCAATGACATAATCCCAGTAAATCTAAATCTACCTATTTTGTTCTGGTCAAATGACGGCCACATAATCTAAAAAATAAAAAAAACTTTCCAGAAGATATATATGCACATCACGGCATGCTCTCTGGCATCACAAGATGTCCATTTACACCAAGAACGTACGAAAAAGAATCTAAATAATGTGCTCAACATACAGCGAGTTTTCTTTTCATGAAATGCCAAGGGGAAAAGGAAAAGCAAGCCAGCCTGCAATTGGATCAAATCCCTGAAGGAAACCCAAATTACGACACAGTCATCTAAACGGGATAGGCATTTCGCAAGAAACCCCCATTCGATGTTGCCGTGGCACACGATTCCGCCATAATTCAAGAACCGGCATTGCTTTTTTTTTTATCCGTCACTTCATTTTTTTTCTGTGTTTCCCCCAAAATCAAGAACCCGCCAATCAAATTGGGAACATGTTCATACCAAATTTAGCCTACAACCAGCCGAATTGAGGAATCCCTCTCCCTCCATCAGAACGCGAGAAAGAATCCCCAAGAAAATCAAGCGCAGCAAGCCAGCAACTCAAGAACCTGCCAACGCACCGAATAAGAGAGTTTCGGTCCCGCCGCGCCGCCGCCTCCGCCACCTCCGCTGCTTCCCGCGCTGGGGTTGTACGTGAACGGTTTGGGTGGCGACGTTGAACGTGGCGGCGGAGAAGAGGACACCCGTCGCGGCGCGGGGGTCGGTGCTGCTGCGCCGTCGCCGGGGTTGTACGTGAGCCGTTTGGGTGGCGACGGTGGCGGCGAAGAAGAGGGCTCACGTCGCGGTGCGGGGGCCGGTGCTGCTGCGCTGTCGCCGTCGCCGCCTCCGCCTCCGCCTCCGCCACCTGCGCTTCTTCCCGCGCTGGGGTTGGAAGTGAACCTGAACCGCAGTCTCTTTTTTGGAGGTAGATTTTCTGCCATTTAGGCAAGTTTGTTTTTGTAGTTTCTCCCCTGGATTTCTACGGAATGTTGACGCGCTACTTCTTGATGGGTCAGAAGATATATATAGCCCCCTATTTATTTGTAGCCACAGGGATCCAATGGGAAATTTACAAGAGAGGTATTTTCTGGAAGTTTTGCGCCTATATCGTTTATGTGCTGCATAGACGCGTAGTAAAGAAAATGTCTGCTGCCAGTGAAATTTACCAGTAAAATTTTCTATTTTTCTACTCCCTTGCTTTCAAATTACAATACGTTTTTATTATGTATTTAGACATAGTATATATCTAAGTATATAGTAAAGACTACATATAAAAAAGGTTAAAACGTCTTATAATTTGAAATGGAAGAAGTACTTTCAGAAGAAAAAAAAATCTAAGTTCTAGCAACATGTAGTCTACATAGCCTTGCTTCATCTGTCCACAAAAATATCATTCTTGTTTTTGGAGGAGTCAATCAATATTAAGTTTGACAATATATATACAACAATGTACTAATATTTACGATGCGTACTAAGTATCAGATGAAATAGTAACCATGCTTGTACAAATATTGATAATGTCCTTTATAAACCCAGTTTATAAGCTTAAAAAAGCTTAACTTAGTCTAACCTAGGATGATACTTCCTACATTTCAAATTATAAGTCATTTTGGCCTTTTTTAGATTCATAGCTTTTGTTATGTACGTAGATATAGGGTATATCTAGATACATAGTAAAAGCTAAGAACTAAAAAGCCAAAACAACTTATAATTTGAAATAAAGGGAGTATTTTGTTTTGAGATGAGTGAGGCACCACAATTTGATCAAGCTCTTCCAGGCCCTAATTCAAACTATTTATCTAGCAAAAAATAAGCATCTCATCTCAAATTGAAGTGCTTAGGATTCGTTTTGAGGCGGAGTGAGGCACCACAATTTGAACAAGCTCTCCCAGACCCTCATTCAAACTATTTATCTAGCAAAACATAAACATCTCATCTTAAATTGAAGTGC
This sequence comes from Saccharum hybrid cultivar R570, assembly GCA_038087645.1. Lineage (NCBI taxonomy): Eukaryota > Viridiplantae > Streptophyta > Magnoliopsida > Poales > Poaceae > Saccharum > Saccharum hybrid cultivar. The sequence continues at coordinate 6,967,382 of JAQSUU010000493.1, read as the reverse complement.
TTATTCTATAATTTGTAGTTAGGAGGAGCAAAATCCTTTGAAATGCTTCCAATATATGTTTTTCCAAGAGATTTAACAAATGTAGGTACACAAATGTGGTTATACCACCAATCGCTCCTATGCTGGGGCGTGTGTACACAAATGTCTTGTTTATCACGGGTCGTTTTGGGCTAATATATAATATATAATTCAGGTGGGGAACACCTCCCCCCGGTCACCTTCAAAAAAAAATGTAGGTACATTGGTCTATTCATTGGAGCCTCAGCTACATTATGGTATCATGGAATAATTTTTTCGCTCTATTAACTTTTGAGAAGAATAATTTCATATATATTTCATATATATACTATGTTTTGAAAAAAAAATCACTATCAGTCGAACACATTGTCATGATCATGTTCAGTGCTTCCAGACTATGCCTCAAGTACATCATTCCAATAGTTCCCTGAGCTATAAGAAGTACAGCTAAATTTGATCTCAAGAATAAACTGAGTTAGGTTCAGAACAAAATGAAGATGCAAACTTATAAGCATCATTTCCAAAACCAATTTTCAGGTTGGTTATGCTCAAACGCTCCAACCATGTCAGAAGCTCCCTCCAAAAGTACTTTGGCTCATTTGGAGTACTAAAGCACAAGGATTCAACAACATATTGCTTAGCTCTACCATAACAATGTAAGATTCACCTTGAATGTCTCAAAACTAACGACCTTACATTGTACCCATTTGTACACACCAGTGTTCCCTGAGATCCCTGAGCTGCAGCTGCCTGATCTGGAGTTCTGAACAATATGCCGCTGTTGCCTGAATCCATTTTGGTTAGGACACAGGACTGGTAAAAAGGCAGTGCTTCTGCTGTTGCTCAGGTGCTTGTCAAATGGACTCCATTTCAGCCAGAGATAGATATGGAAGGACTACAAATGTCGTCAATCAGTGCTTTTGCCTACCACACAGGCTACTACAGGGACATGCACAGTCACCAAGCACCTCTGTAGCATATCTGGCATACAACTTGAGGCTAGGAAACAAAGTCAGTGTACACTGCGTGTTGGTCAGTGCGAGGGAGAGGATAACTGACGAGAACCTAAGCTAAGTGGAGAAATGGGAATGATCCTCCTACCTATCTGATCTTGTTCTCAAAGCTACCTTCCTATTTGTCTACCCCTCCCTCTCTGCTGTCTCTGTTCTCTGCAGATCACAACTCCAATGACCGGGAAGCCAGCACCAAACATTACAGTGAACATAATCTGGACAAATTAACTTGTGCTATTGGGGTTAACTGCCACTACTCAGCACTGAGTAAAAAAAAGGCAAATTAAATTGCAGACATTTCCAGTTTTTATGTCTGTGTTGGAATGTCACGAACCATCCATCATGTCAAGTATAGGTTGCACTGTATGTCCATAGCCTTCCACTTGAAGCAAATCTGTATTTCCAGTTTAATCTCCCAGATGGCTGTAAAATTTCTACTCAACAACCCTATCTGTACTATGCAAGATGCAGCAATGCACAAGACTGACCGAGTACGTCATTCACAGTCATGTGGTATTCTTATCCAAAAAGAATGACCGCTCGCATACTACATTTTCATTTGATTAAGTCTGCTATCAATGTTAATCCTAGTTCTCCACAAGTGTCTTCAAAGAATTCTACAAACTCCACATCATTATTGATTTAACTTCTAGAACACATCCAACTTTTAGCAAGCATTACCAATCACTGACCAAAGGAAAGCCTGTAATAACAGGGACTCACAAATCAATTCCTTCATGCTGCAAATTACGGTATTATTGTTCCTTGAAGATGGATGATCCAAACCACATATTTCTGTATCAGAAAACTAATCCTTCATATGCTCATACCAAATGTGAATCATCAAAAAAGCTAACTGATCTATCCACAGCTCCTAAGTGTTCTTCCCACTTGGACCATTGACCTTAAGTATCCAGAAACAAGAGAAATAGTGCCTCGCATATTATGCCAAGTCCAAATTTAATTCATAAACTGCGTGCATCAGCACGTCCCAGCAAATGGAGTATTTTTTGTCTTGGACAAAGAAGTGTAACCAGATACAATTTGGAAGCAGATGCACAATTAAACACCCATACTAGATTAGACTATCAATAGAGATCCATGTTATCACCGAAACATTTTCTGTTAGAACCATCAACCAGAGGCTGCTGCATACTCGGAATCTGTTCACTTGCGATAAAGAATGGCGGTAGCATTGGGAGTTATTAATATGGTCACTAGAGGCATGCGATCAGACGAAAATAAGTTTCCAGGCGGCAAGAATGATTGTTTATCAGTTGCACTGGATATATAGTATCTTCTGGTTGAACTGAGAGGTCCTGATCGAGGAATGATGTCAATGCACTTTACTTGCACAGTTCCACCTATCTTGACACCATCCACAGCTGCTAGGTGCAAGGGGATACCAAGAGCTTGTGATAGAGCCTTCATTTGTAAAAGGGTGACATCAGCGTCAAAGGGACGCACAGATTCTTTGCAAAACTGTTACAAAGCCACAAATGAAGAATAGTGAGAGCAATTTGTAAATGGAATAGTATTGGTTAGCTTGGTTCTTCCTTGTTAACCAAAAAAAGTTGCCCACATTTTTATTTATAGGGTTTGCATATTTCCATCATGAGAAGGCTAACATGGAAAGCATGCACATCGTTAATGTTATAAAATTGTTACAGAAGCATAAAAGGAAAACAATCAACTACTTGAAATGAATCAAGCATAAATTCTGAGATGATGGTATAGCAGCCAGAAAATAGAGCCTTCATTTGTAAAAGGGTGACATCAGCATCAAAGGGACGCACAGATTCTTTGCAAAACTGTTACAAAGCCACAAATGAAGAATAGTGAGAGCAATTTGTAAATGGAATAGTATTGGTTAGCTTGGTTCTTCCTTGTTAACCAAAAAAAGTTGCCCACATTTTCATTTATAGGGTTTGCATATTTCCATCATGAGAAGGCTAACATGGAAAGCATGCACATCGTTAATGTTATAAAATTGTTACAGAAGCATAAAAGGAAAACAATCAACTACTTGAAATGAATCAAGCATAAATTCTGAGATGATGGTATAGCAGCCAGAAACACTAACCAAAAGGGCATTTATTTTTTCATTCTGATTCTAACTCACTACTGTTCTGTTGTAGTCCGCTTCATATGTACGGATATGAACCTCTGTCAGCAATCTAAGCAAAGAAAGAACTAACCAAAGAGAAACGTTAGATAGAGAACAAATAAACAAACAACACATCGCAAAAAGCATCGTATCCTCACTCCTGGATGACGAAATCTCCTGTAGGCTTATCTCGTAAAGCTCAACAGCATTTAGCCTAGAAAGGAAAAAAAATAAAATAGAACTTTCCGTAAACATAAGTATTATGGCAACAATTGATTACTGAAAGAATTGGATCACTGAAATAAGGAACTAAGCATACCCATTTGCAACTGAATTGACCAAGTGCTCAAACTCCTGAAAGAACATAAAGACATTTGCAGTGACTAATATAATTACTTTGAAGTATAATCTCTGGAAAAGACACTCCTAATTGATGCATAATGCGGTCTTGCAGCGCCATTCTTTTTTTAGATAAGTACCATTTTATAAACCATAATTTTATCTCTTAGATGTGAAAATGTAAGAAAATGAAAAAAAAATGCATACCAGAATGTATGATACATACTCAGATATATGTGATTACTCATGAGCTCTTAAGTTGTTTTGTTCATATACTCCATGTCATCTATGTGTCTGTGCACTCCATCTTGTAAAACAAATTTACCTCTTTTCCCATGTATAAGGAATGAGAGTGCAGGTTTCTATAAAACTGTAAATTACTGTCTATAGAACTGTAAATTCTGTACACATTACATTTTTAAACTCGAATATGCAGGAGTCAGCATTCCATTGCATTAAGAAGAGATTTGAAGTAAAACACACCACACACACACCCTACGAAGTTACATACAAAAGAACAACCAAGCATGAATACCAAAAAACTAAAAGCCAAAGCAAGCAGCAGCAAAGCCCTAGCCTGGCCATAAAACAGAGAGTCTCATCCCCAGAAGTACTTAAAATTCCTTGAACAGATACACATTACATAATCTCTATGATTCAGGCCATGAGGCACAATAAGTATTTTGGCAACTAATAGATGTCCCGCACGGTTCTTTGTAAAATCGTAAGGAAAAAAATGTCTCACATGATTGTTTTGTGCATAACCGGCTGACCAAATCACTAGGAAAAAATAGGATAAAACGATCAGGCAATACAATTCATGCTTTTGTAAGCTGTGATAATACTTACTGAAACAACACTTGAGAAAAATGCTTCTGGATTTGAGAAGTATGCATTATTCCAGTTTAAACGACGGAAATTCACTCTGGACCTTGCCACGCATTCCATTAAACGAGTGACCTCAGCTTGACTACTTTGCATTTTCCCAAGGTTTTCCTGATTACAAGCCTAGCATGTTAAGATTTTGTGCAGAAGAAGAAAGCAACAACATCGTCATGAACAAGACAACTGATATTGGTTCACATTACCAAGTAAGAGAAAAGGAAAGCTCTGTAAAACTGTGACCCATCCCTTCGCATTGGTCTGAAGCACAAATAATGTTCACAAAGTATCTGCACAAAGAATGATTTTCAGGTAAGCACAAAGTTCTTAATAATGGTAGTGCTTCTACAGTCAAGTTTACAATGTACAAACAAACCTTGAACTTTTGCTGCCTGATAGGTTTTCCTGCACATCCATGAACCAAATGTGATAGTGGCTCCTATGATTATACGAGTTAGCATCACACTAGGCATAATAGAAATTCATAAGATTATAAAACTTAAAATTATCCAGATAAGTCATGCTGTGGCAAGGCTTGGAGCACAAGAGTTCATTTCTTTTTACAGGAAATGCTTGAGACCTATATGGCAAAATTAGCTATTGCTTGCAGCAAAATCATGAACCTGTTACAAGATCTCTGGTAGGCAAGCTTTCAACATCTTTTAAAATACAATCAACTTTATGGTTGACGTTTGTGATACTTTTTTACTGTACAAATACTGCTGTTTACTGCACGGTGCATTGTATTTGTTCATGGAAATATTTAAGTTACATTTTTTTCCAGGGCATGAAAATAAAAATTGTTTTAGTGGGAAAGACTAAATCTGTTTTTGGGGTAACTTTTTTTTAGATAATGGAACAGAAACATCCAGGACATCAAGAGACGCTTCGGCCGTATTTTTCATGTACTTAAGAAATCAAAACTGGAATATTTAAGCCAACAGACTTAGGATGCTGATTCTGCATGATATAAGCTAACAAAGCCCGGTCATTATTTATCAGTTTCAAAATACATCAATCTTGAAACAGTTCAAAAAAGTTTAGAGTATATCATCGTCACATATTGTATTGCCATTAAAGGGTGAAGCTTATCTAGGAACACAATGGACAGGGTATGATCAGGGCATCACAGGTGTTCAATGGAGAACATTTTACAATGGTATTAATACTTAGTGATAGTTGATGATGCTATGAAATTACAGATGTCAGACAATTGGCATTTAGCACAAAAAAAAATAAAAACAGTTTCGCGAATAAAATAAAATAAAATAAAAACAAACTTCACTCTGAAGCAAAAACAATTCATGATTATGGAATAAACAAGTAAATTCAGTTAAGTAGCTTATGAAGCCACAATGCTAAAAGATCCATATGACAAAATGCCTTTGCATGTAAAGGAGCTAACTAGTGCTTGCAGTAAACACTATGAATCCATAAGGTCTCTGGTAGCCAAGCTTTCTACATCGATTAAGACAGTGAACTTTCTGGTTGACGTTCATAATATTTTTACTGTACAAATTGTATCTGTTCATGGCAATATTTAAGTTACAATTTTTTCCACCACACGAAATTAAGAATTTTTTTTAGTGAGAATGGCCAAATCTATTTTACGAGTAACATTATTTTGATAATAATGAAACAGAAAGATCCAGCCTCCACATGGAGAGATGCTTTAGCCGTATTTTTCATATATTTAGGAAATCATTACTGGAATATTTAAGCCAAGGCTTAGGACGACTGAAGGAAGGGGTAATTATCCCGCATTATATAAGCTAACAAAAGCCAAACATTATTTATTAGTTTCAAAATACATCAATCTGCAAACAATCCAACGAAAGTTTAGTGCATATCATCATCCCAGATTATATTGCCATTGACTACCAAAGATTATTTAGAAACACAATGAATATGGTATGATCAGTGCATCACAGGTGCCAACGAAGAACATTTTACAATGGTAACACTTCTGAATACTTGGTGATAATTGTAGTTATTGATGGTATGAAATTTCAGATGTCAGACCATTTCATTGAGCATAAAAAAAAAGCAAATTCACTGTGAAGAAGAAACAATTCATGATTAAGGAAAATAAACAAGTAAATTCAGTTAAGTAGCTTATGAGGCTACAATATTTGTACCTGACATCCTAGTGCCTCATCAAGAGAATCTGGGGTTACAAAGACACAGTCGGCATAACTGGACTCGGCAGCACGACGGAGGTATGTCTTCTTGCCATCTAGCAGCTGTTGCCAATTGGGGTGCAGTGAAAAAAACTCCTGTGTGCTGAGCGGCTCACAATCTTGCCGGCCAATATAATGAGAGAGATTTTGTGGATCACTCGAGTACTTAGAAAGAACTTCAGGATCACTCATGAACAGAGAACCCCATCCATTTTCTGTTTTAAATTCGTCCGGCTTTTCATCATCAGAGCCCTTAGAATCCTAATGAGTTACAATCATCAGGTAATTAATATTTTTCCAAAGGGAAGCAGGGAGAACCCAATGACATAATCCCAGTAAATCCATCTATTTTGTTCTGGTCAAATGAGGGCCACATAATCTATGCTTTTTGGCATCACGAGATGTCCATTTACACCAAGAACGCACAAAAAAAGAATCCAAATAATGTGCTCAACATAAAGCGAGTTTTCTTTTCAGGAAATGCCAGGGGAAAAAGGAAAACCAAGCCAGCCTGCAATTCGATCAAATCCCTGAAGCAAACCCAATTGGATCTAAACGAGATAAGCATTGCGCAAGAAAGCCCCATTCGATGTTGCCGTGGCACACGATTCGGCGACAACTCAATAACCGGCATTGCCTTTTTATCCCTCCCTTCATTCTTTTCTGTGTTCCCCCCAAAATCAAGAACCCAACAATCAAATTGGGAACATGTCGAACCAAAATTAGGCTACAACCAGCCCAATTGAGGAATCCCTCTCCCTCTATCAGAACGCGAGAAAGAATCCCCAAGAAAATCAAGCACAGCAACTCAAGAACCTGCCAACGCACCGAATAAGAGAGTTTCGGTGCCGCCCCGCCGCCGCCGCCGCCACCACCACCTCCGCTGCTTGCCGCGCTGGGGTTGTACGTGAACGGTTTGGGTGGCGACGGTGAACGCGGCAACGAAGAAGAGGGCTTCCGTTGCGGCGCGGGGGCCGGTGCTGCTGCTGCGCCGTCGCCGCCTCCGCCATCGCCGAAGTTGTACGTGAACGGTTCGGGCGGCGACGGTGAACGCGGCGGCGAAGAAGGGGGCTCCCGTCGCGGTGCGGAGGCCGGTGCTGCTGCGCCGTCGCCGCCTCCGCCACCTGCGCTGGTTCCCGCGCTGGGGTTGGACGTGAACTTGAACCGCACTCTCTTTTCTGGCGTTGCCTTTTCTGCCATTTGGGCAAGTTTGTTTTTGCAGTTTCTCCCCTGGGTTTCTACGGAATATTGACACGGTACTTCTTGATGGGTAGCCCCACTAGCTTATTTATAGCCAGAGGGATCCAATGGGAATTTTACAAGTGGCGAGGTATTTTCTGGAACTTTTGCGCTTATCGTTTATGTGCTGCGTAGTAAAGAAATTGTTTGCTGCCAGTGATCTACGAGTTAAAATTTCTCTTTTCTACTCAAAAAAAATCTAAGCAACAACATGTAGTCTATAGAGCCCTACTCATGACATTGTTTAGGTGGCGACAGCTTCCCTTGCGGCACAACTTCAATAGTACTTGTCAGTAAATAAATAGTATTTTTCTCTCCCAACAATCAACGTAGCGAAACAAACAGGGCGGGGCCCGTGACTCCCGTCCGGACGTAGCTTGACCTGCGTACGACTGGTTCCCATCTCTCTCAAAAAACTCACTCTGCTCATCCTCCAGCCCTATTCCCTCAGTGCGACTTCCGTTCCATTAGACGCGATGCGCCTTTGCCCGATCAGCGCCCCTACCCCCGCACACGCCATGCCTCTGCTCGAGCAGCGCGTGCCCCTCTCGCCCAACCCACGCTCCTCCCATGTCATGCCCCTGGCCACGCGCGCGCCTTGGTTGTGCCGCACCTCCATTCACTGGTGCGCCCCACTCTGAGATCCGTAGCGGCGAGACCTGGAGCGGCGAGATTTGAGCACCTCCATCCTTCTCCGACGCCAGCTCATGCAATACTGGTGGTCTTCCATTCACTGTCGCGCCCCACTCCGAGATCCGGAGCGACAAGACCCAGAGCGGCGAGATTCGAGTGCCTCCATCCTTCACCGGCGCCAACTCATGCAATACCGGCAGCCTCCCCCCTCTCTCTCTCCACGTCGACGAGCCTCCATTCGTCCAAGTAGGAAGAAGATGTTGCGTTGAAAGTATGTTGCAAGGTATGTTTCAAGTGTTTTATGTGTTTTATATGCATGTTGCAAGTGTTTTATGCGCATGTTGTAAGTATTTCAGGTGTTTCATAGGCATGTTGCAGGTGTTTCATATGGATGTTGCAAGTGTTTTATTTGAATGTTGCAAAAGTATATCGGGGATGTTGCATGTGTTGCAATGGATACACATTTATGTTGCAAGTGTATGTTTCAAGTGGTTCAGCTATTCTAGACGGATGTTGTAACTGTTTTATTTGGATGTTGCAAAGTAGATCTGGATGTTCCATGTGTTACAATGGCTTCGTATGTATGCTGCAAAATTATGTTCTAAATGTTTCATTTGTTTTCAAATGTATGTTGCAAGTGTTTTCCTCTGGATGTTGCAAAATTAGTCCCGAAGGTTGCAAAAGTCCATCTGCTTTTCAAATTCCCGCGTGCGCGTGCGCAACAGAGCGAGCGGAACTACGTGCGTGCGTGGAAAGGACCGGGCGGGACAGTCCCACAGGGCCCGCGCGCGTGCAACGAGCGAGTGGGGTGGGGCGGATCTGCCGCGAGTCCGAGCGGATGGGGCGGAGCAGGGAGCTGTGTCCAAACGTCTGGGCGCTAGGCGTTCCGATACAACAATGTACTGATATCTATGATGCATAATAAGTATTATCAAGGAATATATTTTCATAATAGCTTTGTTTAGAGATACAAATATTGATAATGTTCTTTATAAACCATGTTAAGCTTAAAAAGCCTTGACTTAGTCTAACCTACAATTATATTTCGTTTTGGGATGGAGGGAGGCACCACAATTCGACCAAGCCCTCCCATGGCACATTAGGCCCTCATGCAAACTATTTATCTAGCAAAAAAACATCTCATCTCAAATTGAAGTGCTTAGTCTATAATTTGTCGTTAGGAGGAGCAAAATCCTTTGAAATGCTTTCAACATATATAATTTTTTTGCCAGGAGATTTCACAAATATAGGTACAATGCTTCATTCGTTGGAGCCTCAGCTCCATTATGGTATCATGGAACAATTTTTTCACTCTTGAGAAGAATAATTTCATATATACTATGTTTTGAAAGAAAAAGAAGAATAATAGTTTCACTATTAGGGGGTGTTTGGTTCATTTAGTAGCTCCTAAATCTAGTTACTTTTAGTCATTTTGTTGCCAAACACTATGACTAAATGTGACTAAAAGGGCTTTAGTCCTCTCTAGCAACTCTGGAGTTGCTAAAAGTGACTAAACCATCTATGAGGGACTAAATTTAGGAGGTGTGAACCAAACACCCCCTTAGTTGAATGTATTGTCATGGCCATGTTCAACGCTTTCATGATGATAAAGGGTACCGAGTCCTGACAATAGGTTGCTGATGCCTTAATTATCTTAAGTTGATCATTCATTTGAATTCCATGGTGTCTCAATTTTGACAGCCCAAATGGCTACAAGTCCTCAGTTCTTATTCTAGTGATGCTTCAAACTAATGAACTACTTGCTGAACAAGCAGTAGCCTTAGCGAATGAACAATATTATCTAGATTCTGGTCTTATAAGGAACTAAAGTGTTATCAGTGCTGCATGATTCTTCAATAGGTGGACATTCTCGGATCTAGGCGACTTACAAAAGACTTAAGACATTGCCCTTTAGGACAGCCCTCAAATCGGATGTTTATGCACTGCTTGCCAGCAGGCCAAGCATGAACACTGCAAGTTTCCTGGGTTACTTCAGTCTTTATTTAGCAGTTCCTGATGGTGCTTGATGAAACCTCTCCATGGATTTCATAGATTCCTTTCCAAAAATGTGAAGGATGCGATGCTATCCTAGAGATTGTTGACAGATTCACCTCTTAACTCAACAGCATCCCTTCACGGCACTAATTGCTAAGGCATTCCTAAAGCATATCTCAAGCTACCTATTCTGCTTTACAATATTATTAAGTCTGATAGGAACAAGATTTCCACATGCTCTTGCTCACAAGAATTATTCAGATTGTAGGCTAAACCAGTGTGTTTTTCTTTTCCTAAAGGATGGCAAAAGTTTTGCGGCTAAGTTTATTAGAAGAGAAAATAAAAGTCATGGCCCAGCTTTTAAGGAAAAAACTAGGCCCAAAAACCTTACAAATAGAGGTGCAGTATCCAACATTAACTACCACAACTAGCTCAAGAAAAGAAAAGAAAAATACACTAAGCACAACTAGCTCGCCTCCAACCAGCTAAACTCAACTTGCCTAGGAGAAACACACTAAACAAGGCTAGAAAAGAACCACAACAAAAACTTGTTAAGGGCTTTAGCATTGAGCACCACTTGCTACAATAGAGAGGCCCACATGCGACATATCCATACTACCAAAGCTAGTGTCAATAAACAAACTGAAGTCTGAAAAAACGCCCATACGCCTTCCATCCCACCCACAGCTGGAGCATGAGAAAGGTTCAGATAGCTTGCTGGACTGATAAAACCTTGGACAATGTTGAATTGTTAGCATTCCTTCCCCACAGCACTTGATGATTTCCATATTTTTCCAAGTGAGAGAGCAATAAGATGTGTTCAGACCATCTGGCTTCCCTATTTTGCTTAGTGAGAGAGCAATAACAGGTGTTGTCCGTGCTCTAACAATGCTTGGATACGCTCAAAAAATCAATGCTTGGATGGCCTCCATTCTTACCTTGGTGAGCGGATGATCAAAGTGCTGGGCAAATTGTTCAAAGAGATACTTGAAGATTATGACTTAGGGGATACAGCTCCTAGTTTCTTAACAAGGAGTTCTTCTGCTGCTTGGATTGCCCCTTTGCCTACTTTCTTTTCGCTTTTTCAACAAGCCTATTGCTTTTGCGCTGTGGAGGAGATTGTATTGCGGTATCTTGGGCTTCCACATTTGGACTTGGTTGTTGTCTAATCAATGGGGGAGTCATTGGTCTAGTAATTGAAACCAAAAACTCCTCAATGCTCTATGCATCTTGTTTGGATCAAATAGAACCTAGCTGAATTTTTCACATATCAAACTTCATTGGGCCGCACACCATGTAACGTGTTATATGTCTCTGATTCTAACTTTAGGACTATGCACTAGGGGCTCAGTACCCTCCTGTTTCTCTTCCAAAAAAAAAACTTTAGGACTATGCCTCCACTGCTTTCCAATAGTTCTGATGCTAACACTCTGCTATAAGATGGGCAGCTAAATTTGGATCTCAAGAATGAACTTAGTTGAGTTCAGAACAAAATGAATATACAAACTGATAAGCATCGTTCTCCAAATCAATTTCAGGTTCGTCAACCATGTGCGAAGCTCCCTTTAAAGTACTTTGGCCCATTTGGAGTACTAAAGTGCAAGGATTTTAACAGCATACCACTTAGCTCTACCAGAAAAATGCAAAAATTCACCTTGTGCTTAATGTCTCAACTTAGTGCACACCAGTGCTCCCTCAGATCCCTGAGCTGCCTGATCTGGGCAATATGTCGCTCTTGCCAGAATACATCTTGGATAGGAGTTTGGTAAAGGACGGCAGTGCTTCGGCTGCTGCTCAAGTGCTTGTCAAATGCCTGATCCAAGAAGGATTACAACGTTGTCAAGCAGTGCTTTTGCCTGCCACACAAGCTAAAACATGCAGGCACATAGCCATCAGGCATCTCTGTAGCATATCTGGCATACAAATGAATGCAAGGCACTGCATGGGTACATGCTGTGATTGTAATTCTTCCATGTTTGTGTGAGGGCCATATTGGTCAGTGTGAGGGAGACAGTAACTGATGAGAACCTAAACTAAGTGAAGAAACAAGAATTATGTTTCTACATATCTGATCTTCTTCTATAAGTTACCTTCCTATTTGTCTATCCCTCCCTCTGCTGTCTCTGTTCTCTGCAGATCACTCAACTCCAGTGACCGGGAAGCTAGCACCAACATTACAGTAAACATAATGGACAAATTCTGCTGTTGGAATTAACTGCCGCTGTTCAGCAACTGACCAAAGACAGCCAAATTAAATGGCTGAAGTTTCCATTATTATGCATGTGTTTGAATGTCACGAACCATTCATGCATCATGTCTAGTAGGGGGCGCTGTATGTCCATAACCTTCCAATTGAAGTAAATCTGTATTTCCAATTTAATCTCCGAGATGGCTTTAAATTTTCTACTCAACAACCCTATTTGTACCATGCAAGCTGCAGCAATACACAAGATCGACCGAGTCTCCATTCACATCCACATGAGTTTTCCCAGAAGAATCACCGCTCACATACTACATTTTCATTTGATTAAGTCTGCTGTCAATGCTAATCTTAGTTCTCCACAAGTGTCTTCAAAGATTTTTCACAAGAAAAATACAAACTCCATATCATTATCAATTTAAAATTCCTTCTAGAACGCATCCAACTTTTAGCAAGCATTACCAATCACTGGCCAAAGAAGAGCCTGCAGTAACTGGGACTCTCAAAAAATGCCTTCATGCTGCAAATTTCGGTATTATTGTTCCTTGAACATGGATGATCCAAACCACATCTTGCTGTACCAGAAAACAACTAGTCCTTCATATGCTCTTACCAAATATGAATCTTTCATCCATGCTTCAGCAACAGGAAGAACATCCATAAGAAAAAAAAACCAAAAAAACTAACAGATTTATCCCATTGCTCCCAGTGTAAAGAGTTCTTCCCACTGGTATTAGTGCCCTTAAGTCTCCAGCAACACGAGAAACAATGCCTCAGATTTTATGCCAAGTCCAAATTTATTTCATAAACTGCGTGCATCACCACATCCCAGCAAATGGAGTATTTTTTGTCTTGGGCAAAAGTTTAACCAGATACATTTTGGAAGCAGATGCACAATCAAACACCCATACTAGAGTACGTTATCAATAGGTTTCCATGTTATAACCCAAACAGTTTCGGTTAGAACTGTTCACCAGAGGTTGCCACATATTCGGAATTCACTTGCGATAAAGAATGTCACATTGACCTTTCCTACTCAGTAAGGAGACTAAAGGCATGTGATCAGATGAAAGTAAGTTTCCAGCTGGCATGGCTGAGTTGCTATCATCCCTTCCTTGCTCTGGATGTTTATCAGTTGCGCTTGAGAGACAGTAACTTGTAATTAAACTGAGAGGTCTTGATGTTGTGCTTACTCTTGATTCTGATTGAGGAAAGAAGTCAAAGCACTTTACTTGAGCAATCCCATTGTTCATGGTTCCGTCCACGAGTGCCAGGTGCATTCGGATGCCAAGTGCATTTGATAGAGCACTCATTTGTAGCATGTCAGCTTCAGCGTCAAAGGGACGCACTGATGCTATGCAAAACTGTTACCAAAGCCACAAATGCAGAATAGTGAGAGCTATTTGTAAATGGAAAAATAGTATTGGTCAGCTTGGTCCTTCCATATTTACCAAAAAAAAAGTTGCCCATATTTTATTTCTAGGGTTTGCATATTTCTGCTGAGAGAAGACTAACTTGGGAAAGTGAGGATATCGTTAACAAAATATAATTGTTAAAGCAGCATAAGAGGAAAATAATCTACTACTTAAAATGAATCAAGCATAATTTCTGAAAATGACTGTATAGCAGCCAGAAACACTAACCAAAAGGGCTTGGGCTTGCTTGAATGCTGGCTCGTAGTCCGCATGATGTGTACGGATATGAACCTCTGTCAGCAATCTAAGCAAACAAAGAACTAACCAAAGAAAATGTTACATAGAGAACAAAAAAAACAAACAACACATCCCAAAAAACAATGTATCCTCACTCCTGGATGACGTAATCTCCTGTAGGCTTCTCTTGTAAAGCTCATCAGCATTTAGCCTATAAAGGAAAAATAAATAAATGTTCTGTAAACATAAATATTATTCAAAGAATTGGATCACTGGTGTAATGAGCTAAGCGTACCCATTGGCAACTGAATTGACCAAGTTCTCAAACTCCTGAAAGAAAATAAAGACATTTGTGGTGATTAATATAATTACTTCAAAGTATAATCTCAGGAAAAGATACTCTTAAGTGATGCATAATGACATGCCATTTTTAAAAAGTAACACATAAAACATAATCTTAATAGATAGTGAAAATGCAGGGGAAATGGAAAAGAAAAAAAGAAATGCATACCAGATAGTAAAGTGCATTTTCACTGCTGTGTAGAAATATGATATAGTGTTCAAGAGAAAAGAAGTATGATATAGACCCAGATATATGTAATTATTCATGAGTTTTTAAGTTGGTTTCGTTCATGTACTCCATGTTATCTATGTGTCTGGGCACTCCGTCTTCCCATGTAGGGGATGAGAGCACAGGTTTCTATAAAATTATAAATTATGCCTTACTATTGCTTATTTAAAACGTTGTCTTAAAGTCCAGAGAAATACACATTACATTTTTTTTCTCGAATGTGCAGGATAGTTGTGTTTTATTGCATTAAGAAGAGAAATTTGAAGTAAAACACACCCTAACACATTTATGATTTTTTTTTCTCGAGCAACACATTTATGAAGTTACATACACCCCACAGGAACAAGAAAACGACCAGGCATGTATACCCAGAGAACTAAGATGAAGCAAACTCTAGCTGCAGCAAACCCCTAGCTCCAACCATAAAACAGAGCAGAGCCACATTTCCAGCAGTACTTAAAACCCTTTGAACAAATATACATTACATAATATCTAGAATTCAAGGCACGGGGTACAATAACTATTTAGGCAACAAATAGATGTCCCACAGGATTATTTTGTGGATAACTGGCTGAACTGATCACTAGGAAAAAATTTAGGATAAAACAATCAGACAATACAAATTCATGCTTTTGTAAGTTGAGATAATACTTACAGAAACAACACTTGAGAAAAATGCTTCAGGATTTGAGAAGTACGCACTATCCCAATGTAAATGACAGAAATTCTCTCTGGACCTTGCCACACATTCCATTAAGCGAGTGACCTCAGCTTGATTACCGTGCATTTTCCCAAGGTTTTCCTGTTTACAAGCCTAGCATGTTAAGATTTTGTGCAGAAGAAGAAAGCAACAACATCATCATGAACAAGATAACTGAGATAGTTACCAAGTAAGAGAAAAGGAAAGCTCTGTAAAAAGATGATCCATCTATTCGCATTTGTCTGATGCACACATAATGCTCAGTAAGAATCTGCACAAAGAATAATTTTCAGGAATGCAGAAAGCAGTTAATAATGACAGTGCTTCTAGAGTCAAGTTTGTAAGGTAAAAAACAAACCTTAAACTTTTGCTGAACGATAGAATTTTTTGCAGCTGCACGAACAAAATCTGATAGTGGCACCTATGGTTGTAAGAGAGTTAGCATCACATAGGCATAATAATTGATTCATAAGATTCACTTAAAATGATCCAGATAAGTCATGCTGAGGCAAGGCATGGGGCACACGAGTTTACTTTTTTCTTTTTACAAAAAATACTATAAGACTCATGGCAAAATATCTTTGCGTATAAAGGCTTGCAAGCTAGCTAGTGCTTGCAGTAAACATTATGAATCCATGAAGTCTCTGGTAGCCAAGTATTAAACATCGTTTAAGACACACTTAACTTTCTGGTTGACTTTCATGATATTTTTATTGTACAAATACTGCAGGGCACATTGTATCTGTTCATGGCAATATTTACATTTTTTTTCCAGGACACAAAATTACAAAAACAAGTATTGTTTTAGTGGGAAAGACCAAATCTATTTTATGGGTAACATTTTCTCGATAATGGAATAGAAACATCCAGCCTGACCGAGAGATGCATCAGCTTTATTTTTAATATATTTAAGAAATCATGATTGGAATATCTAAGCCAAGACTTAGGACGCACTCAAAGAATCTGCAAACAGTCCAGGGAATGTTTAGTGCAAATCATCATCACATATTTATTGCCACTGATTATCAAATCTTATCTACAAACACAATGAACAGGGTATGATCAGGGCATCACAGATGTTTCAATAGAGAACAATGGTAACACTTCTGGATACTTAATGATAGTTGATGATGGTATGAAATTTTCTGATGCCAGACCATTTCATTGAGCACAAAAAAGAAACTTCACTGTGAAGGAGAAACAATTCATGATTAAGGAACAAACAAGTAAATTCAGTTAAGTAGCTTATGAGGCTACAATATTTATACCTGACATCGTATTGCCTTCTCAAGAGGTTCTGGGGTTACAAAGAGGCAGTTGGCATAATTGTCCTTGGCAACACGGTTGTTCTTTGGCGGGCGGAGGTATGTCTTCTTGCCATCTAGCAGCTGTTGCCAATTGTGGCGCAGTGAAAAAAACTCCTGTGTGATGAGCGGCTCACAATTTTGCCGGCCAATATAACGAGGAGGATTTTGTGGATCACTCGAGTCCATACAAAGAACTTGAGGATCACTCATGTACAGAGAACCCCATCCACTTCTTCTTTCAAGTACGTCCAGCTCTTCGTCTTTGAAGCCCTCATAATCCTGGTGAGTTACAATCATCAGGTAATTCATGTTTTCCAAATGGAAGCAGGGAGAACACAATGACATAGTCCCAGTAAATTCACTTATTTCATTCTACTACTAGTCAAATGACGGACACATAATCTAAAAAAAAACTTTCCAGAAAATATGCAAGTCACGACATGATCTCTGGTACAAAGATACCAAGAGAAAAAAGAATCCAAATAATATACTCAACATATACCGAGTTTTCTTTTCACGAAATACCAAGAGAAAAAGAAAAAAAAACAAACCAGCCTGCAATTGGATCAAATGCCTGAAGGAAGCCCAAATTATGACAGACAGTAATCTAAACGGATGGTTTTGAATAAAGCGACCAAAAACTTCAGAGGGCAAGAATCAGCCAGAACGAGACAAGCATTTCGCAAAAGACCGCAAGAAACTGCCATTCGAAATTGCCGCGGCACCACTCCTGGACATGCAGTAACCGGCATTGCTTTTTCCCCTTTCTTCCTACTTCCCCTTTCCTTCCTTCCTAACCGACATCAAGAGCCCATCAATGATCAATCAAATCGGGGACGTGTTCAAACCAAAATCAACCTGCCACCGACCCAATCGAGGATCCCTCGCATTCTATCAGAACGGGAGAAAGAATGAATCCCCAAGAAATTGGGCGCAGCGTCTCAAGAAATCAAGAACCTGCCAACGCACGGAACCCCAAGAGACCCGCGTGAAGCTGGAACAAACACAAACCTCCTCCTCGTCGTCGTCGTCGGGCGGCGGCGGTGAAAGTGGCCGCGGAGAAGAGGGTTCCGGTTGCGGCGCGGGCCGCGGCGCCGCTGTGCCGTCGCCGCCTCCGCCTCCGCCTCCGCCACCTGCGCTGCTTCCCGCGCTGGGCTTGTACGTGTACGTGAACTTGTGCGGCCTCGCACTCATTTCTGGCGTTGCCTTTTCTGACATTTCGCCGAGTTCTTTTGCAGTTTCTCCCCTGATTTTCTACGAAATGTTGACGCGCTACTTCTTGCTGGGTCAGAACATAGCCCTCCTATTTTTTTATAGTCATACGGATCCTATGGAAAATTTACAAGTGGGAAGGTATTTTCCAGAATTTTGCGCCTTTTATTATGTGCCACCTAGTAAAGAAATTGGAGATACTAACGCCGGACGTCCAGAGAGATATGCGCGCCTCCTCCTCATGCACGGCCACGGAAGCATCATGCCGCCAACAATTCGTTCGCACAAGCCCACGCGGGGACCACTCAAGCCCGCTCCGTTTCACGTGAGGACCGCCGCGCCACCCTCTGCTTCTCGTGCGCATGCACACGGAGACCGCCTGTGCCCACTCCGTATCATGCATGTGGGGACCGCTTGCGCCTGCACCTGCTTCTCGCGCCTACTCCGTGCGCTCGCACCCCTGTAGATGCGTGACGTAGACTCCGATCGTCCGATCTAAGAGCATACACTTGATACATGAATGAAACATTTGCAACGTGAAAACACTTGCTACAACATATGACTAAAACAGCAAAAACATTTGAAATATACGCTTGCAACATATGTGTGAAACATATGCATCATCCATATCAAACACTTGCAACATATGTCTGAAACAGATGAAACATTTTGAACAAATGCTTACAACATACATCTAAAACACTTGCAACATATGCAACATCTAGATCTACTTTTACAACATCCAAATGAAAACACTTGGAACATACCTTTGAAACATCTGAAACACGTGAAACATAGGTTTGCAACATACACTTCAGCGCAACATCTTCTTGTTGAGGTCGTGTGTCATGCCTGCCACAACCTTCCTGATGTGGAACTACGGTAGCGGCAACAAGCTCGGGTTAGTGGTGGCGCAACTTTCTACCGTGGTGTCTTCAGTCGACCATGGGAGACAATGTTCCGACCGGCGGCGACCTTCTCCTAGTGGCGCAGTGCATGTCGTGGCTGCGACGGGCGAGGCAGAATGGGGCGCGGCGGTGGATGGGGGTGCGTCGAGAGATGGAGCACGGCATGATGCAGGATGGCAAAAACACGCGGCGCAGGATGGAGGCACGGCAGGGGATGGAGCGCGGTGTGGCAGGGGACGTGACGCGGCGCGGGATGTAGGAGCCACGCGACGTGGGATGGGGTGCACTGTAGGGATGGTGGCAGGGGCGCGCGGTGGCTGGAGCGAGCGGACGACGCGGTGGCGAGTGGGAAAATTTCTGCGGTCTGGGAAGCTTGGACAGACACCTGTGTCTAAGCATTATTGTAAAAAATTGTCCCTATCTACAAGTAAAATCGTTTTTTATTCAGAATTCTTTGCTTGGTATAGGCCCTGTTCTGCTGGTCATGTTTCGGCTTGTTTCAGCTTATTTCAGCTTATTCTCTCTCACAGAATACTATTGAATTAGCCGAAACCGGCTTTTCCACCAGTCGAACCAGCCCATAGAGGACTATGGCTCCTCAACTTATTTAGAAGTCATGGGGATATTATATTAGGGCTTGTTTGGATTCTTAGAATTAAATTCATTCTAATAATTATAATTTAGATATAGATTAATTAAGCGGTATATGAAATATATTTGTATATGTTAGGCATATGAGTGATATACTTATATGTTGAATTTCTGTTACAGGGGAATGAGTTAAAAGAGTGTTTTATAAGTTGGAGAATAGAATTATAGCATAGTGATCTATATAATTCATTTCCATCTCCCACCCTATGAATTTGAGATAGGCTTATTTGTAAACTTAGAAAAGTTATGGAATGTTAAATTACAAGCCAAATAGCCTAATCCATTATGTAGATTTGAGTTCCTCCAAAATAAAGGAATCCAAACAGCCCCTTAGAGAATTTATGGGTGGGTAATTTTTTTTCCACAAAACTAGCAAACTTGTTCCTGCGTTGCAATAAAACATATACATTATAGTGCAGGCGTGTCCCGGGAAAACATGAGGCCCAGTTCGAAACAACAAACGGAGGCGTAACATCTATTGGAAAAAAGGGGGGAATTTACCAGGCGGTGATCTTCGTATGGCGTCTCCGATCTGGGTCCGGTTGGCGGCTGTCTGGGATTGCGACTAGCTCGACTATCGAGCACGAACAACGGTGAGGGCAAGGAACAAGTCCAAGCGACGAAGCCACGAAGGGTTTAAAACTTACATGAAGAAGAATCGCTGGCCACAGACTTTTCTCCGGAAGGAAGTAGCAGGTCAGATCACTAACTCATGATCGTGGACTCGTGTGGTGCTTTTCTCCGGAAGGAACTAGCAGGCCACGTTTATAGGCCTGTAGCTAATTTATTAATTAAACAAAGCCTAAAATTATTCTATATACTTAGGATACTTAGTAAACTTTGGGGCCCATAAATTTTAGGGGCCCAATTCCGTCGCACAGCTTGCACGGGCCTGAGGACGCCCCTGTATAGTGTCATCTGGACAACTTGAGGCTCGATGATTTATGTAACAATTGTGTTCCAACGACATGTCCTAGAATCACACTCCGTGGTTAGACAAGTGTCGTTCTTAACTCACATAAGCACAAGTTTTGAGTCTAGGTCATAAACGGAATAGAGAGGTGCATTATAGCACTGTTCGCCTACACGGCCGTGTAGGCCGTTTACACGGCATGTAAACGCTACTCGATGGGTAACCGTGTAGGCCGATTAGCCGTGCAAAACCGTTTCAACCGTTTAAAAGGCCGTTTAAACGGTCGTGTATACCGACTTTTTGCTAAACGATGGGTGACCGACCATTCACCGTTTAACGTTTAGGCTAACACTGCATTATAGCATTATTATGGAAAGTTAAATATGACAGTTTACTTTCGACTTTAGTGATTAATGCTTTTCTCGAAGCCGATGGCACGAGCACATCTAAAAAACAATGAAACCACTCATGACGTTGGGCTCTTGGGCATCCCCCACCGCAGCCTGATCTGACTACATTGCTCGATCATGGCGGGCATCACCTACAAGCGCCACAATCTACCACAAAGTTGTCATACGTCGCACCCAGGTCATCCACAATCAACCCTCCTCCACCTCCAAATTTTGCTGCAGCTTTTGTAGACTCATATCGCCCGGGAGCTGAGCTCACCCTACTCGGCCTCGGGCCTCACCTCAGTGGCCCTGCCCTACTCCACCCTGGGCCTTAGCCAACCTTGAATCTGACGACCTGCTCTGCCTTGGTGGACGGTGGCCCCACCTTGCTCTCCTGGCAGCCTCGCCATTCGGCTCCACCTTGCCCACCCGCTCCGGCGTGGGCAGATCAACCCAACCCGCTCCTGCAGAACAACATGGCATGAGGATGAGGAGAGTCAAAGGCGAACTCTCGAGACCACACGGAAAGATAAGACCAACCAAAAGAAAAGAAAAAAAAAGAAAAGATAGCCTAGTAGTATGACGAGCCATGGTTGATAGGTGGGGTGTTGATAAATGACATCATTCCATCCCTCTCATCCCTCCTACTAAATAAAAAATAGGATAAATCTATCTTCTCAACCAAACACAAAGGTGGGATGGTCCCAAAAAATAAGGATAGAACCATCCTATTGTTGAAGTGTATAAGTGGATTGGCTACCTTCTCCCAATAGCTTAAGCTTTTGGATTCATGTGGTCAATGCAGTTCACTAACATGGCATCAAAGCCAGAGGTCTCGAATTCGAGTCCTGGCAAAGGCTTCATAAGTGTATAAGTGGATTGCCTTCCTTCTCCCAATGATTTAAGCTTTTGGATTCATCTGGTCAGTGCAGTCCACTCTAACACCTCTATCAGAACCAAACGCATGGTAGTAAACTCACTTGTACTTAGAGTAAGACATCTCCACCTTATAGATACAATACAGGGCCACAGCTAATTGAGAACATCTAGTCATTTGTATCAAACAATATCCTTTTTTTTCCTTCTTTTATCTTTTTCATTCCCCCAACATATTTAGCTAAGGTGGCATCCTAGATGACCTACCGAGTCTAGGGCACAATGGTATGCCCTTGTCCCGACGTCCTAGGTTAGCATTCAACGACGACAAACATTGTAGCCTGTCAAAACTAGTTATGTCGGGTGACAAAACCAGCTAAATCAGGTTTCGCAAATGTGATGTAAGGAGTGTCTTTGCAAGCTGTACGTGACGTGCTTGTCTAACGACGTGTTTTAGCGTTAACTATAATAAACACATAACAGTTTTTTAGGCTCCCTCCTTTCTAGCGTCAGTGTGTCGTATAGGCAAAAAGCAAAATATGCAGGTTCTAGAACCATTATTTTAACATAGAAAATGCAAAAAAAGTAAGCATCCTCATCTCATCCCTTCTATTTTGATGTAGAATACTACTCTCTGCTTTTCAAATTATAAGACATTTTGACTTTTCTAGATATATTGTTTTTGCTATATATCTAGACATGTTGTATATCTAAATATATAACAAAAACTACGTATCCTGTATCCAAACAAAGTCAAAATGTCTTACGTATAATTTAGAATGGAGGGAGTATTACCATCATTGTCCGGATGTTTTTGATGAACTATACAAAGCGGTTGCACATTCTCAAATTACTTTTTTAGCGTGGCATCATACTCATCATCACTCGCAAAAAAGTCCATTCTGGAGGCGGGTTAGGATTTGGCCATCTCCCTTGGTTCCATATCTCGGCGGCAGGTTGGCACGGCGGTGGGTGGGCGGGGCGGTGGAGTGCCTCTCCGCTAGTCATGGCGGTGGAGGCGGCGGTTTGGGCAGAGTAGGGGTGGGGGAGTCTCGTCGACGATCAGTTGATGGAGGCGATGGATTAGTGGAGGACGAGCAGTGTAGTGAAGCGGCATGTCGCCGCGCCAGCGACCACGGGCGTGGTGGTGGAAGGCGGCGACGGGCGGTGTCACGCGCTCGTGTGGGAGCATGCCCCGTCCGATATATAACTATGTCCAAGTCCAGGTTCCTTTGGATAATTTATTTGTTGCTTAGTAAATTGTGGCCAGCTCTTTCTTTTTTTTTGAAATAAATCGACAGGAGAGTTATCTATATTATTAAAAATTTTAAAAAGAGAAAGTGAACCCAAACAGGTACTGTACTATTTTTTGACATCAGCAGTGACGCTCGTTTTTTGACGTCACGGGGTGTATTGTGATGCTTAGGCACGGCGGTCAAAGTCGTTGCAACTCCAATCACAAGCAACGCGGATCTTTCACTAGATTTTTCTCTTTCTTTTAGTACCAATATAAATACTTTACCGTTTGTCCCTTTTATAATATGTTGTTATTACACTGAACTATACCACCAGACACCAGTCGGATCATTGGTCACCATTAGCTTGTTTTTCACACGACTACTTCAACTTTCTTTGTGTACCAGCACATTCCTCTACACACACTAGTTTATTTTTTTTCAAAAAAGAACCCTGCATCTTATTGTGTACGTAGGCTGTATAGCTCTAGTAGTGCTTGAAGCTGTTGCACAGGAGGAAAAGCTCGAAATCGTTGAAAGGGACGTCATCTGCAGGTGCTTCCACTCCTGCCATCCGCGCGGCCATGTCCTCCCCACCAGCTGCAGAGTACTCATCGGAGGACTCGCCGGAGATGCACGAACTGGTCGTCGACGTCGCACCGCCGCCATGGCAGTCTCTTGCATCAGTGCCACACAACCGCCGCATACCGACAGGAACCAACAGGTCTTGGCACAGCGGCGGCGGCGTCCGATCAGAAGGCAGGGCAGAGTAAGGCTCGGCGACCAGAGGCAGAGGAGGAGGCAGCAGCGCTGGTGGTGGTTCTTGCTTCACCATGGCCGCACCGCAGCTGCTGTTGGCAACAATGGCAGCTGAGGTGGCGGTGGCCGTAGCAGTGGAATCGCCGCCGCCGCTGCTGCTGCAAGTGTGCTTGCCGTTGTAGGTGACCTGGAACACCGGCGGATCGCTGCGGATGTCGTCTCTCTGTTGGACGTGCTTGGTGGCCCGGCAGCCGGTGTCGTCCTTGTAGGTGCACCTGAAGTAGCTCCTGCTGTGGCCGGCGCCGTTGATCTTCTTCTCGCCGTATTTCCTCCACTCGTAGCCGTCCTCGTACGGCACGGTGGTGAAGTCGACCCACGACGACGTTGATGGCTGCTTGTTTCTCCCTGCCATCGCCGATGATCTGCAAGAAGTACGTGTGTAGTTCGTCGATTATATATTGCATATGTGCATTATGTGCAACGTGTTAGATGATGTGGATCAGGACCAGCTAGAGCTCACCTTCGTCTTTTGCCTCTGGTCGCTGTTGCTTCTTGGGAATTGGCAGGGAGTAGTAGTCGAGGTCGAGGCTCAGCTTTGGCCTCGGTTGGTGGTGGTGTCACTGGTGGACCTTGCTGCTGCTTCATGACGGAGAGGGCGACGTTGAGGGCTCGCAGCGCCTGGCCGAGGAGGTTGTGCGCCAGCCGGGTGGTCGTCGTGGACGGGGATGGCGACTGCGAGGACGAGGAGGAGGAGTAGTGGAGGAGGACAGGCTGCTGGAGCTTGATGTGCTCGTACACCTGCGCCACCTCCCTCACCGCGCCGTCACGATCCATCTTCTTATAGCTTCAATTCTTGCTGGATATATGGGCTAGCTTCTTATGGAGTAGTGTGAGTGTATGTGTGTTGCTTTGTGTGTGGTGATGCTATCTGTGCCAAGCTAGCTCATTGTCCTGGGCTCCTGCTTATATATGCAGCCCCCACCCCGAATATATATGTGGGCGTGGACCGAGACCAGACTAGCTACCAGAGCGCGTGGAATTCGATAGGACCAGGGGAGCAGGTGAGGGTGAAGGTGAACTCACCGATGACCAGACTAGCTACCATTATCTCTTTTTTATTTTTCTGAAACGAACCAGAAGAGCTGTCCGCTATATTAAAAAGAAGAAGAAGCCCAGACAGACACTGTACAACCACACTAATATACAACAACTACAAAAAGCGAAAGAAGAGAAAAGACGTGCACTAGGGGAGGGCCGATCAAAATTGTAGTCGGTGGTGATTCACGAAATTATCTAGGTGTTTTGCTCCCGCCATGATCCACACTCTCACCTCTTCCTTGATTCTCTGAAGTACCCCAAAGTTTGTGGACTCCGCGCGCTGGAATACTCTCGCATTTCTTTCCTTCCAAATTTCCCAACAAACTAGGATGATGATCGAACGGAGGCCTCTCCTGCTTGCACTAGGTACAATTGATATGGCCATCCACCACTTCTCGAAGGTGTCACTAGGCAGCTGGGCATTCAGGTGCAAATTATGATTTGCCGTTCAGACGGCGATTTCGCTCTACAAACGCTTCATGAACCTACAGTTTTTGAAAAGGTGCAGGCCCATTTCTGCATGTAGTCTACAAAGTGGGCAGATCCTTTGATTTGGCCAGTTCTGGGCTTCCAATCTCAGCTGTCCAGATTCGATTATGTATGGCAAGCTAGCTAGAGAATTTGCATTTAGGCGGCGCCCATGGTTTCCATGTAATGGTTTCGAAGTTGTTGCGGGTTGCGCCTATAAACCGAGCGTGGTAAGCAGACAAAGCGGTATATTCTCCATTTTCCTCGAATTTCCATGTGAGGGCATCTGGCGTCCCCGTTCTCAATAGGATGCGCCTGGTCTCTCGCTATAGACATATGTACTCGGCAAAGTGTTGGGCAGAAAAGCTTGGATGCCATAGGTCGATGTCGCGTATCCAATTGTTGGCAAGCAGAGCTTGGTGCACCATTCTGTTTTTTTCTCTTGGAGATGGAGAAGAGATGTGGCGCTACATCACAGGGTCGTTGGCCATTTAGCCATGCACTCTTCCAAAATGACAAGCCGCAAAGAGGAGCTTGTCTACCTTGTTGCAAGGTGTTTCTTGTCCATCCCATGGTCTGTCACTATTTGTTGACCAACCCCGCCACAACCACCGCAACCTGAGGGCCCTCGCAAACTTCCCAAGATGAAGGATGCCTAGGCCTCCTAATATTTGGGTCTTGCTGATCGAGGCCAGTTTACCTTGCACTTTCTTCCAGTTAGTGCCTCGGCTCCCGCCTAGAGGAATTTCTTCCTCTATCGATCAATGTCCTTAAGTGTTTCCTTTAGGGCACGCAAAGATGCGTGGAAGTACACAGCCTGCGACGTAAGGACCGCTTGAACCAAGGTCAAGCGCCCTGCTGGGTTGATTTGACGCCCGTTCCAGAGGGTGAGCTTGCTGATCGCTTTGTTCACCAATGGCTAGAAGTCCACTTGCTTTAGGCGTTTGACCATTAACGGCAATCCTAGATATTTGATTGGGAAGCATGAGACCTCCGTAGGAGAGCCGGCCAGAATATTGTTTAGATTCAATCCTTCGCAGCGGATTAGGATGATTGTTGATTTTTGATAATTTGTTTTGAGCCTTGAAGCCTCGCCGAAAAAAGTGAGGAGGTCGGCCAACGCTAGCATGTCTTCCCTTGTTGGCTTGACAAAAATTGTCGTATCATCCATGTACATCGACACCCTTAGTTGTGTCGTTCTTCCCCTTAGCTTGGAAAGATAGCCTTTTTTGTTGCTAGATGGAGCAGTTTTTGCAGGGGATCCATTGCTATGACGAATATCAAAGGTGAGAGAGGATCTCCTTGCCACAGCCCTCTACCATGCTTGATCGGTGCATTTGGGATGCCGTTCAGCAGCACACTATCGGGTCAACCCAAAATCCGGTAGTGATGGTTTCATGTCGCTGCAGGGTGAACAAATGAACCAACAGTAACATATCACTGCCAGAGTGGCCAGGTGGAAAGTTGAGCCGGTAGTGTTCTTATTAGCCGACTCATACCTTCAATTGGCAGTGATATATGTCTTCACTGCCGATTTAAAAGGATTTCCAATCATTGACTTGATCCTAGGCTTACGACCCGACAGTGAAGCATAGTCACCACCGGCTCCAACACAACCGAGAATGTTGGTCTTGCGGCAATTGTTTGTTCTAGCATAGTGTTTGCAAACAACAAGATATTTGTAAGTTATCAGCCTCGCTATCATGAAGTTACAATTCGGTAACTATAGCAAAGTAGCAATTAAGAGCCAATTTGCCAGAGCTCTTCCTGCTTCAGATTCCATGTGTGGAAGCTGATTCTCTATGAGAAGTGATTCTCTGACTAAAGTTGATTCCCTATGATTCTTTTGGATAAACTCTGTGCATATAGTGATTCTGTGTGTGAAATGAATAGGGAGAAGTTTTTTTTAAGCTCCCAGCCCTCTAGTTAATTTCAGAGAATTACTTTTAGGTTCAGCAAAGAATCACTTCTCAGGAAAAAAACTGGTTGGCAGAGCTTCTCCTGGATTCAGCCTGGAAATTGCTCTAAGAGCTCTGCCAAAATGGCCCTAAGCCACTACTGTTTTGAAGAAATTTTCTCTTTGGCAAGAGCTAAAAGTCGTCGCTAGATTAACTCATCACTAAGATAGAGAAGGGTTGTACCTTCGGTAGTCAATTTATGCGATATGATGTAATTATAATTAAAAGTGCAACAGATTGTGTGAAACTTGCTTGGTAGCAACGCGTAGCTCGTCCACTGAATCTTTGAAGGAATGCATGCCAATTGCCAACGTAATTAGCTAGCAAAGAGAGAAAGAGAGCGGTCAATACGGTTGACTGTCCGAGGTACTCCAACGACGACCATGTCTACGCAAAAATAAGGCGACGGCCCTATGGGAAAAAAAATTGCATGGAGCCTGTATGCACCCTGCGGCCGTGCATACCTAGGATGGATGGCTAACGCGTGTCGGTTGAACAAATCCAGATCGGTGATTTAGGGTGTGTTTAATTCCCACTTCACCTAAAAAATTTTAAGTATTGGCCCATCATTTTGCAGAATGAAACTAAACACCATGCAAAATTTTTGGTAAAAAGTATTCATTCTCTATTTTGGATTTTGACCTCAAAAGGCCAAAAAAGCCAAAAAGCCAAAAAATACTCATCCACCCCACGAAAAATTTAGTATTTTGGATGAAACTAAAAAACATCCATAAAAATTTTAGCATTTTGTATTTTATCATTCCAAAGTAGTTGACATTTTGTATTTTGTATTTCATGGAGAACTAAACACAACCTTAACTGCTAAATTAAAAACGTGGGCAAGCCGTGCTTGAATTCCAGCGAATGAGCCAAGCCGAGCCGAGCTGATCCGATATAGTCAACGACGGACAGGGTAGAGAAAGAGAGACGCGTCAATCGTCCACCGTACCCAGCGGCGGATCCAAAGGGGGGGCTGCCGGGGCTACAGCCCCCCCTAATCAGCCAGATTCCTTTACTAATCACTGTTGCTTAGTGTGAAATCACCATTAATTTTTAGCATTAGCTCTAAATCTTCTTTGTTTAGCCCCCCTTGATCCTCATCCAAGATCCGCCACTGACCGTACCCTAGGCATGCACGGCCGCAGGATGCATACAGGCTCCATGCAATTTTTTTTTCCTATCTTCGCTAGATTTGCACTGCACCACCCTAGCTTTTTGCTCATTCTTTTCATCTCATGTTGCCTTGTTTGTTTCTTTTTCATATACTACTTATTTGTGCTGTGCGCTTCTTTTCCACACGCAGACGCTGGATTATTCACTTTCTAGTTTCTCTAAAGAGAGGGTGCATGCGAGGCTGATGACCATCAGTACTAACAGCACTCTCCTGTGTGACCTGTGTATCTTCCGTGCATTAACTGCACATGTGCACAAATGAGGAGAGCGAGACGACTCGATCGATGGAAATTACAATTCAAAGTTCATGTGGACATGCAGGACACATAATGATGAATTGATGAAAGCAAACAAAGCTGCAGGCACTACTACCGAAAACAGTATCTTTGCCGAGTGTCATATG
Organism: Saccharum hybrid cultivar R570; assembly: GCA_038087645.1. Classification (NCBI taxonomy): domain Eukaryota; kingdom Viridiplantae; phylum Streptophyta; class Magnoliopsida; order Poales; family Poaceae; genus Saccharum; species Saccharum hybrid cultivar. Next base: position 6,938,500 of record JAQSUU010000493.1, on the reverse strand, counting down.
CTTTGCCGAGTACCAAATATCGGCGCTCGGCAAAGATTGGCTCTCGGCAAATCCAAGCTTTGCCGAGAGCTCGACGCTCGGCAAATATTGGCTCTCGGCAAAGCTAAACTTTGCCGAGAGCTCGACTCTCGGTAAACAAAAAATCTCGGCAAAGCCTCAACCCCCACAAACGGCACCCTTACGCCGTCATCTTTGCCGAGAGCCTGCTATTAGGCTCTCGGCAAATTTTTTTTTTGATTTTTGGTCCCAAATTTTTTGTGCAGCCTTGCTACAGTACTATAAGCCAAAATTTGAAATTTGGTGTATTTTCCATCCCTCTTGCTATATTTCATGTATTTTTTTTATTTTCTTGATTTTTTCCGCAAGACGCACATTTGTACTGCAGGTGCATGAAATAATGAATCTCAGCGATTCAAAAAATTATATTCATTCTTCCGAGGGTATTTCGACGCCGTATCTAGGGACAGATGCGGAAACTCGACCATCTCGTGCACGCGATATGGCGACCAAGTTGCGTGAGATTTGATTTAAAAATATATAAAATGTGAATGGAGTTGGAAAATCATGAAAATGGACGACAGACCTTGACATCGCATGTAGAAGCTATAAAAAATTTTGAAAATGTTTGAAGCAAGTTGTGCCGCAAGATGGTTGAAACCCTTAGATCTCCACATGTGATAACAAGATATCGCATGCGAAGATCTCAGGGTTTCAACCATCTTGTGTCACAACTTGCTTCAAACATTTTTAAATTTTTTTATAGCTTCTACATGCGATGTCAAGGCCTCCCGTCTATTTTCATGATTTTCCGACTCCGTTCACATTTTATATATTTTTAAATCAAATCTCACGCAACTTGGTCGCCATGTCGCGTGCACGAGATGGTCGAGTTTCCGCGTCTGTCCCTAGATACGGCGTCGAAATACCTCGGAAGCATGAATATCATTTTTTAAATCGCTAAGATTCATTATTTCATGCACCTGTAGTTCAAATGTGCGTCTTGCGGGAAAAATAAAGAAAATAAAGAAAATGCGCGAAATATAGCAAGATGCATGGAAAATACACCAAATTTCAAATATGGCCACCTAATACTATATCAAGGCTGCAGGAAAAAATTAGGAGCAAAAATAAAAAATATATATATATTTTGCCGAGAGCCTCTAAAGCTCTCGGCAAAGATCCTCTTTGCCGAGAGCCTGGGCTTGGGGGCTCTCGGCAAAGAAAATCAAAAAAATAAAAACTCTTTGCCGAGAGCCGCCTGACCTAGCTCTCGGCAAAGAACGCCGGCAAATAAAATAAAAAAAGAACCTCTTTGCCGAGAGCCAGGGCTGGGGCTCTCGGCAAAGAAAATCAAAAAAAAGAAAAACTCTTTGCCGAGAGCCGTCTGATCTAGCTCTCGGCAAAGGGGTTCGTACATTTAAAAAAACCCGCCCCTCTCACCCCTCACACACGTGCCCCTCTGCCCTCACCCGACCGGACGCCCCTCACCCGACCCGCCGCCGTCCGGCCGCGCCCCCGCCCCTGCCCCCGCGCCGGCGCCACCATCCGGCCGCGTCCTCGCCCCGGCCTGACCGCGCCCCCGCACGTCCGCTCCCCCGCCCCCGCCCGAGCGCGCCCCGGCCCCTGGCCGTCCCCCGCCCGGCCACGCCGCAGCTGTGGAGCCGGCCCCGCGTCGCCGCTTCACCGCCCGTCCGACCGGTTGGAGAGGAGGCCGAGAGGGGGAGTAGGTGGAGGAGAAGGAGAATAGGAGGTGGAAGAAGAGGGGGAGGAGGAGCTCGCCCCGGCCGTCCAAGATCCGGTGGAGGAGGGAGGAGGAGCTCGCCGCGGACCTCGCGTCGTCCCCACAGCCATCACCGTCCGCTCACCGGCAAAGGTATACCCTTCCCTGCATAACGTCTGTTCCTATATCCAATGGCAGATTGTGGATGCAAATGGTGGGGAGTCGGTTCTTATCGTTAGATGCAATTGGGAATCATGCAGTTCGGCCGCTAGCGCCCGCATGGTGCTAGTGCTTTGCCAACATGCTGGCCAGCTGGTCTCTCAATATCATTGCTGATCTGTGCTTAGGTACAGAGATCATGTGTCTAGGGCTCTTGCCCTGGTTCACAAAGGTCTTGCTAAGCACCGAAAATACAGGAGTAGTAAACTTCAGAGTAGCAAAATGGTGTTTTACCACAACAGCTGTGATCATTGGCGGATGGGTTCCCTTTGTGATGTAATTGAACAGCTTCTCAGTTGCCTAGTCTTGATCATCCAGGGCACAACCATCAATTCGCTATGCGGCTGAGTTGATGCATAGACACTTTGAGTAAATCCCTGAACCCTGATTAAATCTGTCTAGAATAACTCAAAACAAAGAACACTCCAGCATGCCAACAAGGAATTCTCCTTGATCATTATTTTACATCTTTTTATGCGTTGCCTCAGCGAGAAAATGAATGCACCAAGACGTCCAATAATGTTGGTCCTAGATGCCACCTTCATGACTTGGAAGCACATAGCATTTTTTGTTCAACTGAAACCAAATACTGCGTCCTATGCTTAGCAGCACCAGCCAGCCATCTCGTGTGGGCAAACTGGCATGTGCCCATGTCCTTGGCTCCTTGCACCTCGAAAAGAAGAAAAGAGCAGTGCATATCCCTAACTCCTTCCAAGTTTTCAGACTGCAATGGCCTTGTGGTTAATGTATAGTCCTGATGCTGTTTAAGTAGTTAGATGTTAGTTAACGGTGAGCCTTTAGAATATCTGATCCACCATTTCTGACTCAAAAGGATCATGCTTGTTTTAGTTTGGCTGAATTCATGGCTATGCAAGGTGCTAGTCTTGCAACCATGAAATTTGCTTTGTCAGAAGTCGCCAGAATTCATGACCAACATTGCTTTGTCACAGCCAAATGAATTTAGCAAATCGTCAGAAGTCAGAACTTGTAGGCACATACAATTTGCTGACAATGACATGCAAACTCAAAATAAAAACAGCAGCGAGTATAATTATTCTCGTCCAACCAAAAACATACACAACAGCAGGTTTTTACGACATGATATGCTCATGGCTCAGGTACTAGTGTTTCAAACAACCATACTGATATAATTCAAGACAGAAATATGCAATTCTAGCAAGTATTGGCTTGGCGACAGCGTCATCGACTCGTCCTCCACTCTCACTCTATCCCAGCTCCGAGCACAGACCACGAGCGGGAGCGTCCCCATACGCCCACGCCCGTCGCCTTCGCAGTCGCGGGTCGCCGAGCTCGAGGTTATTTTTGTTTTACTCGTCGTACATTGATGTTTAAATGTTTGCATTGTTCTAACATTCTCTTTGTATTATCGCAGGCCCGCCTGAAAAGAGAAAGGGAGGAGCGCAAGCTTGCCGAGGCCCAGATGCGGTCCCAGATGGAGGCCCGGTTGGAGGCCCAAGCTAAGCAGATGCAAGATATCATCACGTTCATGGCCTTCCAGGGCATGCAGATGCCCGCGACGCTCATGGCTCCTCCACCGCCGTCTCAGAACACGGATGCTACTCCTGTGAGTATCGATTCCTCAGTGTTTTGTTTCTGCATTTGCTTGTCTGACATAGACATCTAATTTTTGCAGCCTCCGTCGGCGGATTCGAACAACCCGCAAGCGCCTGGATGGAACACGCCCGGAGGTCAAGGCGGGACTGCTTCTCCGGGGTGGCCAGGGCAAGGTTGGCAATGATTGTATTTAAAGTGTCGTCTCTAGTAGATTGTGAACTTTAGAATGAAAACTTATTATGTTTCGATGATAACTTGTAATGATTAACTTTCGTTTAGTTTAAATATTATGATAAATGTGCTATATGCGTGGTGTATGTGAACGTGACATATATGTGATGAATGTGATATGTAGATGTGATATATGTGTTTATACGTGATGAATGTGATTTATATGTGATGAATATGTTTATACGTGATAATGTGATTTATATGTGTAATGAAGTGGAAAATCAAAAGAAAAAACCAAAATTTCTCACTTCGCCGAGAGTTCCTCTCGGCAAAGGCTACATTTGCCGAGTGCAATGGTCATTACACTCGGCAAAGCTGGGAAACATGACTGCAAAAATACCCATTTCCCAGCTTTGCCGAGTGCAATGGTCATTGCACTCGGCAAAGCTGGGAAACATGACTGCAAAAATACCCATTTCCCAGCTTTGCCGAGAGCAATGACCGTTGCACTCGGCAAAGGACAGGCTTTGCCGAGAGCCTGACCAGACTGGCCCTCGTCAAAGAGTTTTCCAAAAAAAAAGAAAATTCTTTGCCGCGAGCCGGCTCTCGGCAAATATTTTTCTTTTTTTTTAAAAAAAATGTTTGCCGAGAGCCTGGCCATACTGGCTCTCGACAAAAAATTTTCTTTTTTTTTTGAAAACTCTTTGCCGAGAGCCAGTCTGGCCAGGCTCTCGGCAAACATTTTTTCCTGGCCAGACTCTCGGCAAATATTTTTCTTTTTTTTGAAAAAATGTTTGCCGAGAGCCTGGCCAGACTGGCTCTCGGGAAAGATTTTTTTTTTTTAAAAAAAAGAAAATTCTTTGCTGAGAGCCAGCCAAATGGGCTCTCGGCAAAGAAAGCAGGCCCGTTAACGGCGCCTTTTCTTTGCCGAGGGCCGCGTTGGCTCTCGGCAAAGCCACGGCTCTCGGCAAAGAAGGTTTTGCCGATCGAATTTTTGCCAAGGCAGTTTTACCGAAAGCTGCTCTCGGCAAAGCCTTTACCGAGGATCTGAGTGGCTTTGCCGAGAGCCTGGAGCCCTCGGCAAAGCCGCCAGCTCCAGTAGTGAATCAGGGCAGGTTTTATTATGTCGTCGGTCCAGCCACTCGCATTGTGTGCGTCGTCGTCTGCCCTTCAATCGTGGCGCAGAGCGTGCGTTCACACGTGAAAGTGATGACCGACCGGCTGACGCTGATGTTATATGTGGTTTTTGGCGTCCGGTCGATCCAGATCCAGCACAAAACTCGTCATGTATACCGCCCCTTAACTTGCTGGTACGGTGTGTCGTCTTTGAAAATTCAATTCTCCTATATATATCTTTCTTTCTAGCTATAATATTATGGTCAATTGCGATTCAACGCGAGAATAACTGAGCTCAACTACCCAGCGCCAACATAAAAGTCGATCGTATGCAGTGTGGCCCAACAATCTTCGAGCATCCGGTGGTAGACCCGTACTTAGACTACCCGCACTCACAGACCTCTGTATTCATCCTTTATATGTCCTCGTCAGCAAGATTCTCTCCTCTATACTCAATTCTCCCGTACCCATCCATCCTCTATATCATCCTCTATCCACTCTATCCACTGTGGGACCCACTTGTCACTTTATCTAAATATATCCATGTGTGATCTAGTTTTGAAGTACTTATTGGGACGAATTTAATGGTGCAATCGAAATTTAATTTGGATTTTTGATTTGTGAGTTATAACATTTTTTTTCCTTTGTTTAGCTAGTGGGGCCCGCCACTCTAGAGTACAGAGTAAGTACTGTACCACTCTAAATATAGAGTGAGAGAAAGGATAGAGTATCGTTTTAGAGTATCCAGTGCAGCAGTTTTTACTCTATATTCATACTCTAAAACTTTAGAGTATTGTTTTAGAGTACCCACTGCGGGTAGTCTTATGCCGGGTCAGCGGTGACTGCCATACCTCAAATGAATCTTTTGGAATCTTCCCCATCCTGGCTTCCGCGTCCTGTGTTTTTCCTACCACTTTATTTCCTCCGTCCCAAAATAAGAGACGTTTTTTTACTTCTAGACTTCTTCTTTGACTATTTGTTTTATTATAAAATTTATATAAATAGTATTTATTTTGTTATGACTTATTCTATCATTAGAGATACTTTAATAATGACTTATTTATTTTATTATAAGACCAACGGTCAAGTAAATAAGAAGTTTATAAAAATAAAAAACGTCACTTATTTTGGGATGGAGAGAGTATAATATAACTCTTGAAATAAAATAATTATCCTCTAATCTTTTCTTGACATGGAAACCGGCTTTTTTTCTCTCGATGATGATGATGTAAAAAATATTGCCATAATTTAATTTCACGACCGGACTTCTTCAATTTCTTCTGTCAATTTTACAGCTTGGGACGAAGTCAATGCATATTTTCTCATTTCACGGATGCAGGGCTGCTCAATGTTGAACTGAGGAATTTTTTGTTTGTTTTTTGGATGTGTCTGAGTTGAGGATATGCTCCATCTTCTAAGAGCAACTCCAGGTGTGTTTGATATAATTAACTTGCTGAGCCAATAAATTTAGCGAGTTAACAAAATAAATAGCAACCTGAATTTATTGCCCTCTCCGATAGCTTGCTAAACGATTTTGCATTAGGAACCTGAACTATTTCTAACCAATCGAAGTTTTTTTATTTAGTTTCTTTATCTCATAGCGTTTTCTCACATACTCTCTGTCCCAAAATAAGTGACATTTTTTATTTTTAAACTTCTTATTTGACCATTGGTCTTATTCAATTTGTTTGCAAATAGTAAAAAATAAGTCATCATTAAAGTATCTCTAATGATAGAATAAGTCATAACAAAATAAAGAATATTTATATAAAAATTTTGAATAAAACGAATGGTCAAAGAAGAAGTCTAGAAGTAAAAAATGTTACTTATTTTGGGACGAAGGAAGTAAAATTCTTTATTTTTTAATTTGCTTATGCGTCCAATTTACTCTGATTCTCCGAGAAAAACACTAGATGTGTAGCGGAATGGAGTTCTTCTTGATTGTGAAACTTACGAGTTGAAGAGGATATTTGGTAACTTTTTTATTTTTAAGGAACTCTTTTACCAAATTGTTGAAGGACATTTTTCTCCTTATTGCTAAAAGTCAAAATAGGGAGTTGTTTTACAAAACTTCTGGAGATGGTCTAATGATAATTTGTGGACTGATCTCTCTTTATTTTTAAACCGACTGATCTTTTTTTTTTGAAGAGGGTGAAGCCGGAGATATGTCCATTATCTAAAAATCAGTAACAGTATGCAAGGAAAGAAAAAATAGCACATCATTACTAGCCCAGTTCACGAGAGAAACTCTGCAAAGCCCCACTAACTGTAAACGCCCACTAGACAGCCCACAACGCTATAATACAGCCCAAACGCAAAAACAGGCTCCACGCACCGAACAACTGAGCCCACGTGCTTGGATGTGGAGGCCCAAGATCACAACACAACGACTAGCTAGCAGTAGCATTTGCGTTTGGAAAAAGTCTACTTTTGGTCTCCCAACTATCGCGAAAGTCCCCTTTTGGTCTCTCAACTTCAAAACCGAACAAATCCCTCAACTTTTGAAACCGCGCAGATTTAGTCCCTCGGCTGTATTGTCCGGTGGTTTACTACAGTAACCGCGGGTTTGCTACAATAACTGCTCAGATTTATTTCGTCTGAATCTTTGAAAAATCATAGTAAATCACAGAAAATTCATAAAATGGAAAATCTAATTTTGTTAGACTCCACATGAGTAGAGCTACACGGTGAATATATAATATAGTTTGCTTTAGTACAAAGTTTTTGTCTTTTCTTTTTTATTTATTTTAGCTCAATCTTTGAAAAATCATAGTAAAAACTTTGTACTAAAGTATGCCATATTATAGGTTCACTGTATAGCTCTACTCATGTGGAGTCCAACAAAATTAGATTTTTCATTTTATGAATTTTCTATGATTTACTATAATTTTTCAAAGATTCAGCCGAAATAAATCTGTGTGGTTATTGTAGCAAACACGTGGTTACTGTGGCAACCTGTGGTTACTGTAGCAAAACCACCAGACAAATCAGCCGAGGGACTAAATCTGCGCGGTTTCAAAAGTTGAGGGGCTTGTTTGTTCGGTTTTGGAGTTGAGGGACCAAAAGCGGACTTTCGCGATAGTTGAGGGACCCAAATAGACTTTTTCCTTTGCGTTTCGGCCTAAACAGTCACAATCCACATGATTAAAAGCATGATGAAAATGAAATTCTTCTGGTCCATGTGCCAACTCTGGAGACCCGATTGAGCTAAGATTGTCATGTTTTGTCTCCAAAACTGAACTGTTTATTTAGAGATAAAGAGAGCTAAAGCAACGAGTTTCTAAAACTGCATACTTCCTTTGTCTTATCTCTAAGAATATGAAACCGTTGCCCTTTTTCATTTGTTCGATTATTCTCGTCCTTTTTCCTATAAATCTTTGTGCAAAATTGTTTGGGCGTGCCTGGTGCCCGAATGTCAGGACGAATGCTCGTGCAGCCCACCTTCATCTGCCTCGTTCCGACTCGCACGCGCACCACGCCCTCAATGCTGCGCCTGCCGTTCCTCGCGTCCGAACGGTCGCATAGTCCGCCCTTGTCCACCACGCCCCCGCCTCGCATGCGCATCCTGCCCCCGTAGTTGCACCCCGCTCCTCCCCCCGACACCCTCCTCTCCCTTGCGTAGGCAGGATCCGGGAGCCGGCCCCAGCTCGCTGTGCCCCCGTCCGTCGGCCCCTAGCTCACCACGCTCTATCTCTCAGCGCTCGGGCCGTGCGCCCCTCACTCAACATGCCCATGTGAAACACTTCAATATGAAACAATTGGATGCAACATACGTCTGACACAGATGAAACGCTTGAAACATACTGTTGTGACATGTATGAAACATATGCAATATCCAGATAAAATACTTGCAACATGTGTGTGAAACATATGCAACATCGAGATAAAATATCTGCAACATGTGTGTGAAATATATGTAACATCCAGATAAAACACTTATTGCAACATACGTTTGAAACAAATAAAATATTTTGAACAAACGCTTGCAACATACCTCTGAAATACTTGCAAAATATGCAACATGTGTAACATCCTGATCTACTTTTGCAACATCCATATGTAACAACTGCAACATACTTCTGAAACACTTGAAACATACGTTTGCAACATAGAGGAGAGGAAGACCGGGGCCGGTCGATTTCGGTCGTTGAGGTGGGATCCAATGGCGAGCGGTGGCGCGCGAGCACCACCACCACCAGCACCAACAACACCGGCCTTGGCTCGGCCGGGCGAGCGGCATGCGCTACGGGAGGGAGCGGGTAGCGCGGTGCACGGCCGAAGCGAGGAGCGAGGCGCAGATGGGGCGCGCAACGGGTGAGAGAGAGGAGCGAGGCGCGGATGGGGCGCGTGACGTGAGAGAGAGAGAAGCGAGGAGCGAGCGGCGCATGTGGGGGCGCACGATGGGCGGGAGAGAGGAGCAAGCGATGCAGGGTGGGGGGCACGGTGGGAGAAGGCCGTAGCAGCGAGCGGAGTGAGGCGTGGCGTCCGAATGGGACGACCACCATGGCCAAGCATTACTGAATCTTTTTTAACGCAAATATTTGTGCAAATATACAAACATACAAGAATTTTTAAAGTACATTTGGTGACAGAGATGAGTAGTGAGTTTTAGTTCTGAATCATTAGATTTGATTAGGATGGCTTGTGTTGGAAATTGACCCACGGTTATTTTCGTTCTTCCAAAGATAACATCTCTTTTTTTACTATAATAATGTACTAATACTTTGGTAGAGAAACTTCAAACCGCATTCTTCACATGTACAAATATAAGGAGAACCCAGGTGGCCATCGAGCCAGTAAGCTCACTGAAGCCACACTGTAGTCTCATCTCGCAAGCTCCACTCCAACATTGAACTATAATAGCGCAGGACATATTATGTTCAAATTCGCTAGTACGGAGTATTTCAGTAGTAGAGCTAGCAGAATGACCAGGCAAACCTTCTGTCAGGAATTCCATACATACTACAATCATCCCTAATGCCATTCTTCACATCATATGCAAAACTCCAACTCCAATGCCATTCCTCACGTCATATGCAATCACGAAAATGTGGCCTCGGTCTACCAGATAAAAGAAACACCAATAATGCCAATGCCATTCTTCACATCATATTCAAGCACAAAAATGTGGCTTCAATCTGACAGTAAAGAAGTAAGCAACGGGGCACGAACATCTCCATGGGGACCTGTAGGTTGGGTCCCTGTGGTTCATGCCCGGGACGGCACAGCAATGTTAGTTGCCTCCAACGCCACATATAAACTTCACTTGGAGCTCCACAACAAAAACACCAAGCGGATACCTTCTTCTCATCACAAGAAATGGAAGTACTCGATGCATCTGGACTGCCCGATCGGTAGCAACGTCCTTGTCCTCGGCAGAGAACCCATGCTGCTGGAGCTGGACGAAGCGCTTGCTCCTGAAAAAGTGTCAACCTCCATCTTAACCGGACTGTCATTACTGGTAAGAGACGGAGGCGATGCAGCGATCCACTGAAACCGGCTCGTTGCATAGACACTCCTCTCAGCCGGCTGTTGGTTGCCTCTGAAAGAATGTGTAATCGGTGACTGTGGCTCATCTCTGAAAGAATAATGCGGGCTGAAGCAGATCGACACTGCTTTACTCGAGGCCGATTGCGCAGCAGTGTCTCTCATGCTTCCTATGGGATTTGAGATGCTGCTGCAGGTGTGTTGGTTGAAATAAGTGACAGAGAACAATGGTGGATCGCTTGTGTCCTTCTGTTGTACTTGCTTTGTAGCCGGGCACTTCATGTCGTTCTTGTAGGTGCATCTGTAATAGAACCTGAAAATAGGATGGCATGTACTGAAATCTCACTTCGAATGGAAAGAAGTGAATTATTGGACAAAAATGCTGAGGCCAATCTAATACTTTCACCGACTGCTTAGTGCTTACAATAGGATAACTTACTCTTTACTAACCAAAATAGTCTATACCCACTTTTCATTTCTTGGTTGTGATAATAAGTACCTCAAAATCTTCCACTAATGATATTAGTCATATCCTATCCCGATCTATTAACACTTAGTCTACCTAAATTAGGTGGAACGACATTGATAAATACCTTTGAGACATCTTCTACCTCCACCGCCTTTTAGGAAAATAAACAAAAGTTCCGATCTGTCAACCTGCTCTTTATGGGCTAACAAGACACCACATTCCAATCACTCTCCAGGAAAGTTAAAAGAAATGGTAGCGGAGACTGTCGGCATTCACACTAGTAATAGTTGAAAAATGAGTTCGAGAACAACAGCGCTAAGCAAATGATGGAACTTTTAGTTGCTAGTGAAGTATAAGATTTGATTATTTGAACAAGTTGCGAATGGCAGGTAATAAAGGTGGCATGTGGATCGTATATTACTATATTCATATGGGAAGTAACACTTTACAAGTTTTTATTTGTCTAGTTGAGTTGTCAATAATTAAGAACGATTGCTACTGTGAAGGTTATTTTCCTAGTCCAGTAGACCAGTAATCGTTACATAAAACAATTTGTTTCTTTCAATCAATCAAGGCTATGGCCTATATATGGTAACAAAAAAAGGGCAATTCCTTATTTGCCATTGTAAAATTTTGCAGCTCTTTATTTGCCACCAACGTCTCAATGGCATATGGGGACCACCTATGCCACTAACAGTGGCAGATAGAGGATTATGCAAAACCGTAATGACAAGAAAAGGATTTCTTGTCGTCTTAGAAGTGACTAGTAGACAAACAGACAATTTGATATATCCTCCATCAGAGGTAAACAAAAACAGTGGAATGCTCAAGATTTGTGCCTACAAAACCACCATAACACGCTTCATTTAAGAAGAAAATTACAGCGTTAGAGATAGGAAAAGCATGTATAGTTCATCTTTACTTATTATACTACTGGAAGCCATTATAGAACAAATTAAAGGTATTAAAAACTAGGAATCCTTCCAGTAAAACAAGGCATGCAAAGCTTGTTCCTGAATTAATTCCAAAGATTAGAGGTAACCACCCTCAGCAGGCAGTTCACCCAGTAACAGGTCGTACAAACTCATTACAGATATAGTATAATAACTAAGTTGACAATTCGTAGTAGTAAAGAGAGGTTTTTGCACACAAAAGGGATGCATGCATGGACTGAAACAACAAACTTATTTGGAGAATAAAACTCTATGGCAAGGGGATGAAGAAGCAAAGAGGGACTAGGAACCTTGGGAAGTTGGAGTTGGAGAGCTTCTTCTCGCCGTACTTTCTCCACTGGTGCCCGTCGTCGTAGGGTGCATATGTGTCTGAGGTCCAGATGCGCTCATCTTTCCTGGTGAGTTTTTTTACAGAAAAGAAATTGAAGAAAAGGCATCAGAATGAAACAGATGAAGCCGAACAAATTTCGCAGCAGAATTTAGAAACGAACCTACGATGAAGCGTACCTGATTCTTTGCTGCTGGGCTCTGGCAGCCTGGTGGGATCCCAAATCACTGAGATAGGTAGGAACAGGCTCAAGAGCCATGGCGAGGATGATGGAGGAGGGAGGAGAGCAGGAGGCGTTTCTTGGCAGAACGGAGCTAGGCAGCTTGTGCCTGGGACTTGGAAGAGCTGACCACCTTTATTTATAGCATTAAACAACGACGGTGTAGGAGCATTCTTCAACGTTTGCACGCGTCACAGCCTATGTCTGGCTGGAATTCCACTTAGCGGCAATGCAGAGTATCCAAGAGCATATGTCACACTTTGTTTTGTCGTCTATGCAAAGCAATATTGGATAGAAAAAACTGAAGACTAATCTTACCATAACGAAATCCGCACCACGGGATCGGCCTTATTCTCCTGCCACGTGTCCCCGCAGCTCCCATCGGCCGTGACGGCTTCAGCAGGGAAGACGCCCGCGGCAGCCGGCCCCGGCCCGGCCCCTCCCTTCATCGTCCTCTCCCACGCGACGCGCAGCGCGCGGACCCGGCTACCATGGCCGCCGTGCCGAGCAGTATGGCTGAAGAGGGTGCTCGTGGCCGCGTGCCCAGCAGGCCGTGGCTCGGCGAGAGGGCCGGCCCCGGGACCGTGTGGGCCCGTCGCAGCTCGCCGGCTAGCCAGCCGCCGCCGCCACAGCCAAGCGCTGGAGCACCGCCCCCTGCCTCCACCGCACCGACGCCCTTGCCGTCGAGGTCGCGCTGCTCTGCTCCCTCCATCCCTCCCCTTCTTCTTCTCTGCTTCCTCTACTTTCTCCTTCCTGTTGCTTCCAAGACACGGATACAAGGGGGCGCTCGGCGTACGCAGCCCGTACCGCCGCTCCACCCTTCGCCTCCGCCGCTGCACCCCCGGCCAGCGGCACGTGCGGATCAGACCCGCCCCCTTCCCTCTCTCTCCGTCGAGCCTCTCTGCAGCCAGCGCCCCCTCCGCCCCTCCTTCCTGCTGCTCCTTGGTTGCGCCCCGCATGGCCGCGCTGCACCACACCCACACCCCCCTGGGTCGGGCTGCATAATGGCGCAGCCGCATGCCCTTCCTCTCCACCGCCTCCCTGATGCGGCGTGCCAACCTGCGCCGCGGGGCCTCGGCTGCGTGCGGCAGGCCTGGCAAAGGCGAGCCCAGGTCGGGCGGATTGACGGTACGTACCACTCCGTGCTGCTTCCTATCGGCGCCTCCGTGGCCATTGGTTTCGCAGGTTCGCCTTCTTCGCCTGTGGCTGCATGCGTTCTCCTTCGTCGCCATGACTCCATCGTCCCCAACTGCTATCTCCTCAGTCCTTGCCGTTCTCACGTTCTGTGCCCTTGGAGTGCTCAATGAAATGCCCAAATAGGAGTATGCTTGCTAATACTGATTGCTATTACTGCTTACTTATGTTTGCAGGCTATCGAATCGCTTCTGCTGCCACGAAATCAACCTGCGCCACGTATCACGTCCTTGGCCGTTCCCACCAGCACGTCCTCCCCCGTGCTCCTCCACAGCTTCGTGCTACGGGTGCCGCTGGGACACAGTGTGATGCCTCCTGTACCTGCCACTGCCACTGCTACAAGTCCGGTTCAACCAGACCCCACCTCGCCTGCACGTCATTGGTTTCCAGTTGATTGTTTTTTTAAAAAAAAGGTTGCCATGTTATTTTGATTGCACGTATGTATCACACATATTATCAGTTTATTATGTTGATGCCACCTCAAATTGCATATAACAATGTCTGCAGGCTCTCATATTATCAATTTACTATGTTGATGCCACCTCATATTGCATATACCAATATCTGCAGGTTCTTTTAATTTGTGCGCTTCACCCGAGCTTGAGGTGGGAGCCGAGACAGTTAATCGGCTTCTAAAAGCCGGAGACCTTCTTACCTTGATTTATCTGGTGACGATATAGTTTTCACCTCTATATCTGTGAACCTCCCACACAATGTTCAAATCATCTTTTCAGCAAACTGAACTTTAAAGTTTCTAATATTTTATCCTAATTCTAGAAGGTTCAAGCTGCGGCCGCTGGAAAAGAGCGGGGAAACCAGCAAGGGCCATTGGCTCTGGGCGAAATGATGGCGAACACGAAGGAACAAATATCATTAACAAATACACATAAACAAACATATTAGATAAGGTAAACCTTTCATGTATTAATATTACCATTCTATTCTTAGTAAAGCCTCTCAAATTCCACTGCATACTGGTAAAAAAAACACAAATCTTAGTATAAACAGGGAATATCGTGGAGAAGCGCAAACCCATTACTTTGTCCATCCAATGTAAGTGACAAACTGTTGCTAATATTGAGAACTATATTCTGTGAAAATTTTCAGTCTCTTTAGCCTAATATATACATTTGTGCTGTGCACATTGGAATTCTACTATGTTGAAGAAGAAGATTCAGTTTCAGTTTGTGGCCTATTTAGAGACCTTACAGGTTTTTAAGAATATGGACACACTCAGATACATTGAGGGATTAAGATTATGTCTGTGAACCTCCCACACAATGTTCAAATCATCTGATGCTCTTTTTTGCAAACTGAACTTTAAAGTTCTCGGAAATCTCATTTACTCTTAATTACCTACTCTGATATTACGTGTATCCTAATTCTAGAAGATTGTATTGTTAGGTCTTTCCATCTTTCAGGGATTACGATATGATGTAGCTGTACTCCGCTGGAAGTTATCTTGGGTGCCTGCTATGTTAATTCACTACACGTAGGTGCATCACATATTATCAGTTTATTTTTTTGATGCCAACTGAAATTACATGTATCGATATGTGCAGGTTCTTTTGTGCGCTTAACCCGAGCTTGAGGGTGGGCTACACAGAGCCAGTTAACTGCCTTCTAGAACTAGATGGAGAGGTACTTACGTCGATTTATTTGGTGAGAATATAATCTTTGAACCCTGTGCGTGTGTGAGCTATGAACCTGCCACTCATTGTTCCAATCATATGATGCTCTTTTCTCTGACATAAACTTCACATTTTCAATTATCACATTTACTTTTGATTACCTACTCTAATGTTACATGTGTTCTAATTCTATAAGGGGGATACAGGGCGTAGGAAAGGGATATGTATGGAACTGCTTATCCCAATCTAATCCACCATCCTACTCGATTTAGTTATCTTTTGTAAGTACAATCTTCATTTGGTGTTCCATGTCACTCTGAATTCATGATTGCCGTGCCGGTTGTCTCAATTTTCAATTCTCCAGCGACATTTACAGAAAGACAACATACTGTTGCCCTCATAATGTGGGATCTCGCTGTGTCCTGTTTCAGGCATTTTTTTTCCATTTTCCTTCCTGTGAGCGATTGCTGGAGCATTAATCAAACACTACAGGCACTAGAGATATTGCAGGGAGCATGCTAACATGCCTGCCTGATCTGTTCTCCCAGGTACTACTATAACTATTAGTTATGATTGTTATTCCTGTTCTCAGCTTCTTCTATACCCTGCAACATGTAGGGATGAATGGTACAACATGTTGAGTTTTCGGTTAAATAATCATACTATTTATCCTAAGCAAAACTATCTCAAAGATTATTGCAATTGTACCTCTTATTTTGTTAACATCTAAAAATAGTAGTATTTCGATTAGTTTTCTTACACCGGCTCTACTAAGCCTGTTGTTGGTTGCTTGGATCGATTTTACCTTGCCCCATTCTGCTTACCTGTCTAAAAAAATTGCATCACAGATAAAGTAAAAATGAAATACAGCGGCTGGGGCTGCAAAATGTGTTTGTCAATTTATATATGCTTACATACTGTTATTTGTTCTGGGTGATTCTGTACCTGCACTGCCTACCATGCCGCTTGATAGTGTACAGGATCATAGATAAAGAAAAAGCGATTATATGTTGACAGCTTAAGTTGCAACCTAATAATATTGTTGCCAATGAGATTACTGGTTATGTTTACGGAGATTTAAGGAGATCTATTCTGAGCACCTAGTTATGTTGGTTGAGCAATTGAAGCAGAATGAAACACATGTGCCAATTCTTTAGCTTTTCTTAATCTATGATTTCACTGTTGCACTTTGAAAATAACAGTAACCATTTTCTATCCCAATTTCCTTGGAGGTGTGCATAACAATCATTGTAAGATTCCATATCTGCATATTGAAAAAAAGCAGCACTATACATTGATTAGCGTAATAGCTACAGACATCAGGCTGTTTGACCCCCCCCCCCCCCCCCCCCACTTGCCCCCTATCGCACTACATCAATATCCTCTTGTTCGAAATCATGACTGGTCAGCTCAAGGATGGCGCGGCAACGCCGCGCCCCTGGTTTTCTAGTCAGGCTGAGAGCAACAAAGTTGCGCAAGCACATTGAGAAAATATCACGAGAAACGTCCCATAAGAAATAAGAGTTTCTACATATTCCCTTTTTTTATCTCTAGATGTCAGTCAAATAGTTTCAGGAATAATTTTAGTATCTGTAAGCACGCAGTAACGGAGAAGAGCCCGCCACATCTAACTAACTAAATGCCATTATCAACACAAACCCCTGTGCAGGAGGACAGCTAGCTCAAAGCCCTGACTCTGCATTTCTTTACATTTCTCAAGACTCTCATCTTGGTCTTATATTACTTGTTAAATAAAAAGGAGGCACAACTTTATAACAAAATCTTGGGTTTGGTGGGTCGATCCCCACCGGCACAGGCTAGCATAGGGAGGAAATAAAGAACTTATAATAGTACATCCCTTTGAACAAATTTTCACCAACTAGTCATTTTCAATGCAGTCCCAAGAGGCAAGAGAGAAGCATAGATAATTAATTAACCCTGCCAGCATCTCCTGATTAAGTAGTATTAGTTGTCATGCTAAATTGCTAATGACCTTATGGACAGAAAACAAATGCTCTAGGATATGTTGAAAATGACATGCTTTACATATTTCTTTCCAACTTTGAATAATGATAAATCACTTGGCTAGTTGCGAGGTGCTTCTATGCTCTTCCAAAACTTAAATACACAAATCCTAAAGCAACAACACTGCTAGTGGAGCAGTGAGTGATATTCACTTTTCAATAGGGCTTTCCTTTTAGTGTAACTTGTAGTTAGTTTATAATTATCGCCTGTTTATGGGTTTCGCTTTTTATTATAATTACCTATAATGAGTTTATTATTGTCACTTCCTTTTTGTGCGCGAATAAACTATGCTTGAACATGACATTGGAAACAAAACTATTGATATACTAATGTGCGAACTCCTGCTTAGTGTGCCTATGTTTTTTATGTAATTAAAAAAAATGATATCTTATGAAACATGAAAATTTTCTCTATTTTTTATTATTTCATCATCTAGCAGTTTAACTTCATGCACTAAATGTGATATTACGTTGTCGATCAGCACAGATTAATATAAATATAAACACTTTGTACTTTAATAATATTTCTTCTATTAGTTAATATATTTTAACCAGTAGGGGGCTACCCTTTCCTCGAAAAAAAAATATTACACGATGCTAATATTTTAGTCGTTGAGATAGTGGCTATAGAAGTAGCCGCATCATCTCGCGGATTGCTTTTTGCCGAATCAACCGACCAAGTGGACTTTCTGGTCACCAGGTTCAAACTGTCAAGCCTAGTTTATTTGCTACAAACACATCCAATATATAATACACAGAGAAACAGCTCACCCAACTACACTTTATTTCCTTTCTTCTCTTATGCTATAAAGAAGAGGGTCTCTTGTATTAATACTAAACCGTTGTAAAAATTTATATATGTAATGCAGTACATACCTAGTCTCAATCAAGACTGAGGGGAGGTACAAATGGGCGAATTCTGAACCCCGAATACTTCCATCTTCAGAAAACGAAAAATACGGCCTGTTCAAAAGAATGGACGACACTCCCTAAAAAAAAACAGATGTTCCCCGAATATGCATGGTTTCATCAGAAGTGACATATATTTGGAAACTGGGAGAACAGAGAACTCTTGGAATATAATTCTCTACTCTACACTAAACCTTCAGAAGTTGTTAAATTACCCTTTGCATCTAAATTGCGGGGACCAACTGTTTACATAAGTAATGTTCAGGAATGGGTAATCCATGAAGGTTGAATGGCAAAACTGGCCTTTATAGCTGGCTGTTTTTTTTCTCGAAAACGCAAGAGAGCTGTGCATCATTGTATTAAAAGATAGAACAGTCCGAATACAAAGCCAGTTCCATGGCTCGGGCTAGTTTTTTGTTACAGTCGCGCCCTTTGCAAAGACTGAACAGCCTAACCTGAGACTACTGATGTGTTAGCTGCCCCAAAGCTAAAGCACCAGCCCTCACCCAAACACGACCCTGGTCTACAACCTCCTGGCTGCTAGAAGGGTCATAAACAAAGGGAGGGATGCTCTGGAAGGACTGAGCATCCCTTGATTGGATAATTAGAGATTAATGGGGGACATAAAACAAAGACGATCAACAACCTAGTTGATCCACTATATCTGCAAGTTGATGCTGGTACAAGGTGCTCCCATGTGCAATGTTGCACTGTTTGCGAAGAATCTTGCTGCTTATGTAAACGATTTTCTGTAATATATACTTGGGGCGGTGGGATGGTTCCTGGAAGCTAAGATCAATGGAGAGTAGCCTGGGACTGAAATTGAACAGTGCTATCTTTTGACAGCTGACGGATCTGTGTAGCTAATCTTTCTTTTCTGATCTTTTTGACAGCACGTTAAAGCTAAAATAACAGAAATAAAGCCAAGGAATATATTATACCATTCCTCCCCCCCTGGTAGTCTGGTATGATACATTAGCGCCGGAAACATCACAATTGGATGCCATGTAATGTAATACCGCAGGTTCTAATTCTAACCGCGCCCACTGAATTTAACCCTTCTTTTTTAGCAAATGGTATCTCACGTCTGACTCCGCGTAAGGAAAAAGAATTTGTGCTCAAAGGCGATGAATGCCGCACTCGAATAATATAACTTTGATTGATAATATATACCACCACCCCCATGTGTAGGAGTCAAGTAGTGTTTGATGGGAAGACAATTTCGCTGTCAGATCAGATGTTCAATTCATTGAGGATTCCTAGATAATTAGTTTATACAAGGAGAAGCATCATCTAGAGAAGCAGCTTAATTATAATTAGGCACTAGTAATAATGTAATGTATCCTGCAGGCTGCTGCAGCAGTCCAACAATATTATATTTGCAGACTTGTGGCTGCAATGGGATATATAGTACTGGAACGACTTGGGTGTTGTCGGTGAGAAAAAGAGAGGTGGATGGGGATGGATTGTTAGCATCAAATCAAACGAGATAAGTTTAAGCAACGATCCAGAAACGTGCTAATTCGAATGAAACGGTGTTGGGTGCATGTACAGGCCACTGTACTAGAGTAGGACTCAGTCATTCAGAACAAGAACACATGCAACTAGAGGTGAGTGGCAGATTTATAATGAAGCTTGCTTCCGTGATGAATAATCAATAGATGGAAACTAGTAACAGAAACAAGCGCATGCGTACATATGTAAAGTTAAGAAAATACTTGCCAGATTATATATGCAGTTAAAGAAGCCCTCCACATTACCGGTTGCCATCCGTCGGATCGGAAGGGGGGGAAGCAAGAAGGCACACGCACGCACAATCCGCCATCGGGCCCCGCTCACGTCGGCAGCCGGAGCTGGTCGTCCGTTACGGGGGAGACCGATCAGTGGCCGGCGGCTGGCCGGAGTTGGGGAAGGAAGCGGGATAGGAGACGCAGTTGCAGTCCTCGGCTAGGGCCGCTTCCGGATGGGAAGCAACCATTTGTTGGGCTTGGACCCCACTTGGGCTGCTGGACGAAGTCGGCACTCATGGGCAGGCAGCAGGCTTGGCTGTGATGAACCAGCGACAATGCGCATGAGGCCTGCGCCCTGCCTGATTAGTTTTCCAGGCCAGTCCCAACCACAAAGAGGGATGACGCACCCATCCAAAAAACAAAAAAAAATCATCTTACATATCTCAATATTTCTTCCTTATCTACCATACATATTCCACTCAAAAGAAACTACCATATATATGGGATGACATGCAACTTCAGGTTTTATGATTTTTTTTTATTTTTTTTTCGAATTACACAACACACAACGGGCACACACTCAGAGTCACAAAAACAACTATGATACACAGGCAGGCATGGAATGGTATACTGTGAGTGCCCACCGTTATTCTTGCTTGCGTCCGCGGGGGGTACCGACTAGTTCGACTGATATTTACAACGGGCAACATCTGGCGAGAACAAGCCTAATAGGGGACCTCACTTCTCATGCTTTGTTGTTGTTGGCCTCAAGTGCCTGGAATACGTCCGAGCGAGTCACAATTCCTGTTACCATCATGAGGTAAAGGTTATCAACTTATCATGTGGGCATCATTTGTAGAATCAGAGTAAGAAACTAGTACTTAGTATATGTACCGCAAATGTATCCTCATAAAATTTGCAGGGAGTAAAGCCAGGGGTGTCAGGAGCAGGGTGGGTAATTTCTACTAGGTATATTTTCAGGGAAAAAAAAGAACATCTGGATAACAGGTTCCTGAATCCAAATCAACTATGTTTCAGCTTCCACCTAAAGTTAACTGGAACCAGTAGCACTGTATTGCATCATGATTGCTTTAGTGAAACCTTATTGTCAGACTCACAGTTTGCAGTTAATTTGCCAAAGGCATGTTTACCAAGTCCAAACCTTATTGCTTTAGTTTACCAAGTCCAAACCGTAAACGGAGCTCTTAATAACAAAGTAAAACAGTATTCTCCAAGGCAGCTAAGTAAAACTGCACTGCTGAAAAGTTTAGTTGCTCTATTTATATATAGACTTTATTTATGTACTCCTAGTCCAAAAAAAAAGTAAGCAATCTGGAAAACCTTACCGATCACTTGCCGCTGTTCATTCACAACCGGTATCCTGTGAACCTTCTCCTTAAGCATTAGTGCTGCAGCCTCTGCTCACATAACCAGCAGCAACCTGTTAGCAAGTTGTTGTAATGATTTCAAGTGTTCTTAGGGTAGAGGGGAGTAAAGGTTACCCAAGACCGTCTTCTGGGGTGTCAGGGTTATCGCAGGAGATGACATGACTTCACCTACAGTTGACTCCATCTGCATCTCGGCAACAAGCTTGAAAAATTAGCCGATAGTTTCCAAACCAAAGATATCGGAAATGGCTGCATCTTCTTTAACATGCTCTGAGCACAGGTTTCACTAAAGAAATATTTATTTATCCCCATTAGGAAATGTTTCTCAACCACTAGGCCCATACACAGCATGGGGCTGAGCTGTTTATAAATGTAACAGTATTAAAGATACCAGTCAAAGAACCAAGTGCGCTAAATGCCACAAAAAAATATTTATTCCAAATGGAAGGAACTCTCATGTCTTATGCATGATCATCAACAAAACTATAGATTGTTTAGGTGAAAATTGCAATATGTGATGAAAGAAACAGTCAGTACCAAGCCTCTCTTCAGTCCAAAATGCATCAAACAAACTAAGAAAAAGAAATTTCTGATAAGAAAGAAAAATTCAATTGGATTCTGAGCATCTGACTGCAGACGGGCTAACATTTAAATTACCTTTATATTTATGCTTTTCAGAAAATACTTTAAATGTTTCAGGGCTGAGAAACTTTTGAAGCAGGTAAGCTAATTTGTAAAATATATCATTAAAACCACTGACCGAATCATTGCAAAATCTCTTGTTGGAGGAACAATCATAATATACCCGTTTAAGTTAAT
Organism: Saccharum hybrid cultivar R570; assembly: GCA_038087645.1. Taxonomy (NCBI): domain Eukaryota; kingdom Viridiplantae; phylum Streptophyta; class Magnoliopsida; order Poales; family Poaceae; genus Saccharum; species Saccharum hybrid cultivar. The sequence goes on along the minus strand of JAQSUU010000493.1, from coordinate 6,916,547 downwards.
TCTACTAGAGACCAGAAATTTTCACTAAATAAGCTCTAATTTTTAGGATTGGACCACTTGTTTATCTTTTCTGTATGTAGCTCACTTTAGCATGTCTGACACAGCAAGCATCAGACATGCTACAACCCTTGGTCTTGACTTTGATCATATCCCCAAGAATTACTTTCTGGTTCCGTGTTCATGTTTGTGGTTCAGCCCAGATGCTCTCAAGTCTCAACAGGTGGCACAGTAGCTCTAGGCCTCTAGCATCCAAGTTAGTTGAGATAACAGATAACTGAGTAGGGGTTTTGTTTATAACAAACTGAGTGGAAATTAAGTCAGGAGTTCAGATCCTAACAGCAGTGCTGTATTTCAGCTGTCATGCTTACATAATACTCCTTCCGTTTTAAATTGTAAGTGCATTATGTCTAGATCGACTTTAATTCAAAATGGAGGAAGTACAACTAAGAATTCTAATTATTTTAACTAAATGAATGATCGAGCAAGGGAATGACAGCAAACGAGATGAACATGTGGCCAAACTAAACTGAAAAGAGCCAATTGAGGATGTGCTTAGAGAACACACTGAAAAAACATTGTGGTCATCCAATTAGTGATTGGTTTTGTTCTCCATCCCCGTTTTTCATGATTTGATAAATCTATCTGTAGGAACATCCCAATTAAGCAATTAACAGGCATAAAAAAGAGACAGGCAACAAGGAGAAGGAGGGGCAGTTAGTGAACCGACCCCATTGGGCGCCTTGGCCTTGTCCTTCTTGGAGATCACCCCGACGCACCTGCCGTCCTCGTCGACCACGGGCAGGCCGGAGAACTGCTGCGCGGTGAAGAAGGCATCGACCTCCGCGAGCCGCTGCCCCGGCGTGGCCACCTGCACGGGGCGCGACATCACGTCCCCGAGCTTTGCCGCCGGGCTCATCTGCCAGCCAAGAACAACCAGTTCATATCGAATCGTCCCAGAGAGACAGGAAAAGGGAAAAGGGAGAGGAGTCGGCGGGTACCTGGTCGGAGGTGACGATCTGGGACTCGAGGTAGGCGCGGAGGTCGGCGTAGCTGAGGAGGGAGAAGTTGCCGGGCCACTCCCCGGACAGGATGCCCTCGGGGTACTCGTCGATGGCCGGGCGCAGGTCATCGAGCGCGGCGGACGCCACCAGCGCCGCGCCACGCCCGCCGAGGGCGCGCAGGGCGGCCGGCACCGGCGCGCGCCGCGCCACTACTGCAACGGCGGGCGGCGGCTGGACCGGTGGGATGGGGAGGACCGCGGCCTTGACGGCGGCGGAGGCGGGGGCGGAAGGCGCGGACGCCATGGGTGGGGACGGACGAGCACAGAGCGCGGAAGGTGACCGAACGTCCGGACCTGCTGCCGTTTGGCGCTGGAGCGTCGCCTGTTGCGTGCACGCTCGCTGCGGCGGACGCTGCTCTGCCTCTGCTCGTGCTTGCTGCGGGCTGCCGTACGCCGGTGCCGGTGCGGTGTAGTGGAGCCGCGGAGGTGGAGTGAAGTGGAGTGGAGTGGAGAGTGCGGTGGAAATCTCTGGAAGGGCGCGGGCCCACTCGCAGGTGGCCACGCGGCTCTCTCTGGGCTCAGGTGTGGGCGGGTCTTTGTCGTCTTGTGCGGTTGAGTGACTTGTGGTGATGTTGCTTAGGCTGTTTTCAGTCGGTGAAAAGTGGTGAAAAGTTACTGTAGTATTTTTCATTGTTATTTGGTAAAATTTGTTCAACTAATGGATTAACTAGGCTCAAAAGATTCGTCTCGACATTTACAGATAAACTATGCAATTAGTTATCTTTTTTACCTACATTTAATGCTCTATGCATGCGTCTAAAGATTCGATGTGATAGGTGAAAGAGGAAATATTTTGGGTTAGCATGTGAAGTGAGCACACCCTTATTCTTTGGCTTTTCTCATTTAATATGAGAATAATCAAATTATATCATCTTTTAATCGTATTTTTTCTAATTACATATCGTTTTAGCTTTTTTAAACACATAGGGTCTATTCGACTGCGCTAAAGCAGCGGCTGTTGCAGCCATACATTATTGGTGCTAGGACTTGCAAACACTACGTACTTTAGCTAAAGCGAATGGAGTCATATTATTTACTATTATTTAGACAGTCACCGGCTGCCCTTACCCGGCTGGCTGGGCTGATTCTGGCTGGGCCAGCTGTTCGGCAGGCCACAAGAAGTCGTTCGGCAGCCCACCAACCCGTTAGGGTTATATAAAAGGCCAGATCGGCTTCTTCCACTGGCCGCGCGTCTCATTTCCTTTCCTCCCGCTAGGGTTTCCCTCCTCCCCCGCCGCACAACGCCGCGCCGTCGAGGCCATTCCCCGGAGCCTTGCCCGTCGGCCTCCCTCGTCCCGGTGTCGCGGCCGAGCAATGTCAACCCCGTGACCCGCCCGCATCACATCCGTAGCGGGGTTCCAGCTTCCGCCATGGTCGACACCGTGTTCACAGCTCGCCGCTGACACTGTTCGACGCCGCCACCTTCGATACGTCTTTACGCACCCCAGGTACCACCCAACATTTCATGGATCTCTGATTTTCTACGCTCTCCAAGCGAATCCACCCTTTCCCGTCCTAATGCATCTTCTCATCTCTACAGATCTGACGGCCAACGTTCAGATCCATGCCTTTCTGAGCCACAACTGCCTCGATCTGCTCCTTTCTGCTTCGTCACCTCCAGTCCTCTTGTTGTAACCCTTGTTTTTAGGTTAGCACGTCTTACTGTATGCTCTGCTTTCATTCGCTAAGGATTTTGGTGCACTTGTCCTGCGTCCAATGTTAACTACTCACTGCATTCGTTAACCTTGCAGTCCTCCTCCCTAGTCGGCCGGTCAACGGTGCCCATACTGGCCCCCATCGTCGACCTGCGAGCAGCTGCTACAACTTCCGTCGGCCCGCCAGCACCATCTCCGGCAGTCGGTACAACCTCCCCCCAGCCACCACCACCGCACCTATTGTGCTTCAAAGGTAATACTCCTGACGTACCCATTCCCCAGGAATTAACGCCTTAGTTTTCTCCACTCTATGTCCTCCTAAGTAGATACATGCGGGATCTAGTTGGTAGGAAGAGTCAAATAATTACTACTAGTGTTTCGATTTGGCACAGATGTCCATCAAGTGGGATGAGGCCACCACCTACAAGTTCCTGCAAATCGTGCTTGATCAAAAGCGGAGGTACAACTGGGACAAGATGGGCTTAACAAAGCATGGTTGGAGCCAGATTTACAAGGAGTTTCAAGCCCAGACAGGGAAACATTGGGAAAACAAGGTTCTGAACAACAAACTGAACACTCTTAAGAAATCATATAACAACTGGCGCAAGCTGCTCAACCATACGGGGTTAGGGCGTGGGATGGATGGTGTGGTTACAGCGGATGACTCTTTCTGGGCGGGGGATGACCTGGTGCGTTACCTCTGTCCACACATGCTTAGATTCAGGATTCCCATAGCACTGCTTAATTACTCCTTACGTGCAGGAGAGTAGTGAGCCCCGTCGACGTGGCCAACCACCTGACTTCCTAGACCAACTAGAGGAGTTGTATGGAGATCGAAACCAAGACAAGGGCAAGTTGGTGTGGGCGGGTGGGGTTCGTGAAAGCACCCCTAGCAACTCCAGTGACAAGCCTACTCCATCCTTATCCAACCACGTAGGCTCCTCTGGTGTAGGCAAAACCAAGCGTTCAGGGAGGAAGTTTGTTGTGACTAGCCTAGTCAAGAAGAAAACCAGTAGCATAGAGGACAGTGTGCGCAAGATATCTGAAAGCATCAAGTCAAAATTAGGCAAACATGATCTAAAGTTGCTGTCTAGAATGGAGATGATGGAGTGCATGAAAACACTTGCTGAAGGGAGCGAGCTGTACAACAAAGCCATCTACCTTCTTAAGAACGTCACCAACCGCACTGCCTTCCTGACCATGCAGACAACAGAAGGAAGGCTTGCTTGGTTGCAGTGGACCCCCTACCGCAAGTAGACATCTCCAAGCTTGGAATGCTGGCTGTAGTCCGTAGTTGTGTCCGGTTGCAGTCGTACTTGGGTTTCTTGCTGACACTTGTTCGTTTTAAATTTGGCTGTAATAAGTTGAGTCGGTCATGTACCTGTATTGTGTGAAACGGTTTGTTCATGTGTGCAGCGTTGAGCCAGCACAATGTGTTGTAATAATTAACTAAACTGTTGTCATTATGTTTGTCGTAATAATTAGTTGTTTGTATTTCTCGGTGCTTCAAATCTGTAAATTTCATGGACATGTATGTTTTATGTTGGTCACCTGTTGGCTTGTTATTCCAGTGTGCACAGAAGTGACGGTGTCCTAGCTGAACGGAGTGTTGACCGTCAGCAACAAGTGTTCAAGGTAGTAATATGCTAATTTACTGTCCATGTATATACCTTTTTGCCATTGATGTCGTTCCTCTAATTGTTGTTGGTTTTTTCATCACTTGGTTTTGCAAGGATGAGCGTGAACATGAGCGGGAGCAGTGAGGATAGCAGCAGTGGCAGTGCGGTGACTTCGCAGCGGAACACATGGCTAGAGGTTGCGCAACTGTCGCACAACTTAGCAGCTCAACTGGCATCAGCATCAGCATCATCTGCCTCTCGGTCAGTGCCTCCCTACATGACCCCATTGCCACCAGGTTTGGAGGAGCTGCAGGGCCTGCAGTGGGTTCAAACCGTGCTGCGCAATGAGGCGCACTGCTATGACCTGTTTTGTATGACCCCTGCTGCATTGCAGTGCTTGCATGACACGTTAGTTGCTAGGCATGGGCTGTTTAGTACACAACAGTGTAACTCAGTGGAATGTATTGGCATGTATCTGTGGACGATTGGGCATGGGCTGCATTTTAGGGACACAAGGTTACGTTTTGGTAGGTCGCTGGACACTGTGAGCAGGAAGTTTCATCTAGTCAACGACGCCATGTACTCATTTGCACAAGAGGTGATTTGTCCCACTGGAGCGTACAACAACGCAAGGCATCCCAGACTCCACTGTTACATGCCTTATCTTGATGGTTGTGTTGACGCTCTAGATGGTGTTCATATCCCAATCGTAGTAGCTAGGGAGGTGCATGATGAGTGGATTAACAGGAAGGGCTTCACTAGTCAGAATGTTTTGGCAATTTGCGACCACGATGAGCGGTTCATCTATGTGGGGGCTGGGATGAAGGGGGAATGCCATGATATGGCCGTTCTCAGGGAATGTGAGCAGCGGCATGTCTTCCCACACCCACCAGAAGGTATATAGTGAATTGATGCTTAATCACGATTCTTGAAAATATAAGTGCCATATATGTCGATGCATGTAGTAAACTATTGCCTGTGGTTTGTGCATTGTGCAGACAAGTTTTATGTTGCGGATGCGGGATACAAACTGGATGACAAGTATCTAACTCCTTGTCGAAAGGAAAGGTACCACTTGAGGGTGTTTGAGAGAAGCGCGCCGCAGGGTATGAAGGAGACATATAATTTCCTCCATGCCAGGATTCGGAATGTGGTTGAGAGGTGTTTCGGCCAGATGAAGGAGAAGTGGAAGATCCTACAGCTAGTTCTTGAATATGATATAGAGACTCAGTCAAGGCTTATTGTTTCTTGTTTTGGCATGCACAATTTCTTGAAAGATTTCAACAGATGGGTCAATCGAAGGCCCCTGCATGTGCCCAGTGCGCATTTGCTGTCTGATGAATGGATTCAGCTGAATGCGGGATCTGAAATGAAGGCTATGCGTAACGCCATTGCTATTGGCGTGTGGAGTGTGTATGCTCCAGGTAAGGGACATATTGGTTGCATTGAGTTGAACTCTGTGTACAGATTTCAGTTGCGGGGTTGTAACATGTGATGTTTTGTGCAGCTGACGGTGGAGTTGATTAATGTGAACTGGTAGTGTTGCTGAGCCCTTTTGGTCGTAGGGGATGGAAGTGGAGTGAGATCCTCTACAAATTTTGGATTGGCCGCATGAGTACTGGTGTACCCTCTTCCACGACCATATGTGGCATATTAAAGACTTCATGTAATTTGATTAGAATGTGGGCTAATGAACTTGGGTAATGTGTTGTAATATTGTTGGGAGCTAGAACTGCTGCTGTCATTGAACTTAGGATTGGTTTGTAATGTCAGCTGCGATGGTTGTGCCATGACATGTTGTGCATCTGTGTTTCTGGAGTTGGCACCAAAAATCTCAGTTTGGTTCCTCCTGACGCATTCTATTTGAATTGAAGTTTGTATTTGAATATTTGAATCTGTACTGTGTTGGCTGGCTGGCTGGAGACGGTACTGTTCTAGCTGCTCCAGCATAAGCCGTTAAATAGTAAATCTTAGTGCAGCCAAACACGGTGAGTGTATATTTAATGTATAATAAAAAGGCAAAATGACATAGTTTGAGATGGAAGCAGTAAAATTTGGTTAGAGACTTTTACAGACATCTAAATTCATACATGAGTAAGTTAAACCTCATGTTGCTATAGATAGTGAAGGATAAATGAACATCAAACTGAAGGAGGGCTTTATCTTCAACCTCCGGTCTCCAACCCCTCTTTCTTTTATAATTATAATATGCATTAAGAATAGGGCAGGGGCTGAAGGAGAGATTATGGGGCTTGCATCGTGTAGGAGAGAACAAACGTTAGACTGTAGTTTAGAACAAAAAAAATTGCCAAATTAAGAAATATTGTATCTTCTGCTTAAATAAACATCCAAATAGGAATAGCTCATTCATGAAAGTGCTCACACCAGTAACCATGACAGATTTAACTAGTCATCTTGTGCGGTTGGTGACTAGTGTGACTTGACTTGAGAGAGGTCTTGTCTCCCGTGGTGATGGTACCTCCGCTGGACGTTTATATTCTTTGACTTTTCTCAAGATTAAAATCAAACTCTACCATGTTTTGAAACGCAACATCTGGACAGAGATTGGGAGATGTTATTGTTTGAGTTAGAGGACAAAAAAAATTAAAATTATGACAATAGTTCAATGACGTAGCATGATTTTTTTTCCAAGGGTGTGTGGCGATATTTTTTTTTTGAACTTTGAGAGCTTTTCATTACTCATCAGTCTCAGCTAAATCGCTGGATACCGACTCAACACCGTGAGGTACATCATTCCGAGTGATTTTAGGACACTATGACTCTTACAAACCAATAGACGCAATGGCATGCACTACCTTATTGCAGACTCGAGAGCAAACACTAATATTACGAGAAATAAAATCTAAAGACATCAAATGCTTGATTTCAGTTATCACTCCCCTGTCAGGTGGTATTCATCCCCCTCCACTTCTTTTTTTTTTAGAAATCCTCCTCCACTACTGCCTTCACCAACATAGCATCCGTTTCTATGGAAATCCAAGAGATCCCCAAGTTCACAGCCTCCTTAAGGCCTGCCAAGAACCCCAGCAAGGAATGAGGTACAATGGATTTTTTTGGAGAGGGGTGTGTGTTGCCCCTTGAGCCATGCTGATGCGGCTATGCTGGCCCGGCACAAATTAGCCCATCAACCACCAGTAAATATATATATTATAAACGCGCGTTGTACCGGGATAGGGGAGAGGGTAATGGGAAAAAGAATAAGGCCTTTACTGTGCTGATCTTGAATGGCGGATTGAGATTTGAAGAGGTGCAATTAAAATCTTCTACAATTTTTTAAATCACTGTAAAAATGTAGTGTTTCGTTGTATGAGGTAACCTCATGCTATCTTTTTTTTCTGAGACGAAAGAAGAATTATATTAAATAATAGTTGGGTACATTATCACATTACAAGCACTCTAAAATATATTACATATATCCAGAAACTGATTTTCATCTATATTGTACCTATAATGTGAACATCTCCAAATCTCAAAATCAAACCTATATGACGTTTCGTATGGATGACCGCACAGGTAAACACTCGGTAAAAGGCCTGAGAACAAATGCCTAACGAACGACGACCAACATTCCTGCAGGCGGAGTTAAGAATCTTCTTATTTCTTGTGTCTTCCTTCTTTTTCTTTCTGCCACCGAAGAATAAGGAAGATTGATCTGAAACTTATTCGCACCCGTCCTTCATCGTGACTAGATCTAACCACAACAAAAAAAAAGAAGAGACCAGAGAAAATTATTCTATGGCGGCGACATCATTTCCGCCTTGATGTCTCCGTTCGGAAAAAAAGTCTCTATGTCGTTATGCCGATGAAGTTGTTGACACCGTAGTTGTCGCCTTCATCTTTAACAGAACCGTCACGGAGAAAACGATTCCACCCTGCCTCCTCGCCGTCACCAGAGAGGAGGAGGAGATGATAAATCCCTAATATCAAGAAACTTGGCATGGAAAGACCCTAAACCTAAGGACTCGATCTAATAGAAAACTTATTAAAAAACCATGGATCCCCACTCCCTCCGGCCTCTGACGAGATGCTGGAGGGAAAGGGAGGGGACCAACGGTGGTGGAAGACCGGGGGGGGGGGTGCGTGGGGGTTGCGGCGGCGGCGCTAGGGCAAGTCGTGAGGGAGAGGGGCGAGTCCACACCTCAGGGCCTAGCGGCTGGACTCTGGAGTCTGGACACCTCATGCTAACCTTACTTAAAAAATCTTGTTTCAAAAAGATATGTGGACAAGGTTCGCTAGAATTGGATCTCTAAAACCGCTATTTTTAGAAATAAGAATATTGGGATAAAACAGACAATGAAGATTCTATTTTGAAAGTCTCATGTGACATGATTGGCCAGCTACAGCATGCCATTTTTTTCTTCACCCCTACCACCACTATCGCCATCTCACTGCCCCTTGGAATTGAATCTCCAACCACTACTTTCAGATGTGAAAATACTAGAAGATTGAGTAGACAAATTAAGTAGGCAACAGAGATTCCTTTTGGAAGTGCGAGGTGCAGGGCCGTACCTATAATTTGGAGGCCCCTGAACAAAATACTCGATATTGGGACCTAAAAGAAAACAAAAGCATACTTTCACTTAATTATAAAGCTTTAAAATATATAGGGATCTTACAATACTAAGAACAGATCAAATCTTAATCCTAAAACAGTATAAGTACTACTCAAGTAACAAATTAGCATCCCTAGCATGCAGGTAGCAACTGCGCAGCAAAGCAGCAAAGAGGAAAAATGAACCGTCGCTGACTCTGCATGCAAGGGAAGCTAAGGAAGCAGGCGGGTGACATGACCATTTGGGCCTTAGGTTGAGTTGATCAAATTAACGATGCAGGAATTGCAAGCCTGCTTGGATATGCCACCATTTTATTTTTTTATTTTAAGGATTAACTATTGATAATTAGTAAAGTGCAAATTTGGAGGTCCTTGAATTATGGAGGCCCTGAACAGTTGCCCACTTTGCTCCTGTCAATCTACGGGCCTGCGAGGTGTCAGGATGGCTGGCCACGATCGCAAGGTATTTCTTCCATATCCTATGGCTCGCCCCGTGCATGGGGACTTATGCTGATGCTTATGCTGATTTGGTGTGAAAGGAAAACACTGTTCGTTCACTAAAAAGTACTGCTAAAGTAGTTCAAGCGAACAGTCACTCACTAACAAGTAGTGTGGAAAATAAGGGGGTGTTTGGTAAGGTTCTTCTCCGACTTCGGCTCCGGCTCCGGCTCCTCCAAAGAGGGTCTACTAAATGTTTTGTAGGAGAAGCTGTTTTTCGGTGAAAAACAGAGGAAGCCTACAAAACAACCCCTAATTAGAATGACTTAAACGTTAGACCGTCGGCAATTATATTTATTATATAATCGGCACAATTGATACATATGTCCTAGGAGCACTTTGATACATGACCAAGTAGGAATCTGAGTCTATTTGGAATCCAAACTCTAAACCTATATTTGTAATCGTAAGTATCTATACTTCTAACATTCTATCTTAATAGCAGCGAGAGCAAAACAAGAGACTGTGACTAGGTTTAAAGTTTTGTGTACCGCCATATTCTATACCTCGCCATCATCAAATGCATCTTTGAAAGATGGTCCGGCATCTAGAGCCACGCCTCTCTCCATCGGGAAACTTTCAAATGGATTCGGCCGGATTTCCCTTGAATGCTTGGTCCTGGTTTTCTTCCTTCCACACACACCCATAGCAGACGCCAACAAAAACGCCTCATTTTCCTAGATAGAGACTAATTCATATTACGCTACATGCAGCATGTCAGGACCGGCCATTTTGCTACCTTTGAAGTCCGTCAAGAGTCATCTAGCATTTCCGATCCTCCGGTTCACCAGTTATTCAATTAAATGTTTTATTTATTTTCTGTGGCTTTTTTTTTCAGAGTTCAGTTCAACTATGTACACAATTAAACTGGTCCAAGTCAAGGAGGCACGGGACACAATAGCCATCCAGATAGCTAGGGTGTGGTGTGTATTATTAATTACCCCTTTTCTAAATTATAGCGCACTTTTTTTTTGAGAAGTGTGCATTATTAATCACAAATTTTCTAAATTGTAGTGCATTTTTTATATCTTGAAATAAATGTAGAAAAGTACGGCATCAAGTCAAGAACTTAAACCCTGGTAGACAAGTTCCACCAAGGAACCTATCCAACAAAAAGTTCGCAAATTACAATGCACATTACTTCACCAGACCTCTTATACCCCCCCCCCATCCATTAAACAGGATATGTAACAATTGCCGTAGATCTTCTATTCACATCTTTTATCCAGGCCATCTCTCCTAAAAAGGGGAGATCTATCCATCTCCTAAACCAGGATGAGGTTTTCGCAATCTGCTAGAGCAAATGTATCTCATATCTTAAAGTTGTTTTTGAGAGATCTCCTACAACTAGTCATAGGAGAGAATAGAGATCTGGTGAAGATGCTCTTAGGTGTCGTTGTTGAGATGGAAAGCACTGCAACAAATTTGTTAATCCATGATGTATTTTAGATTATGTATTGGAAACCTCAGTAGCAGTCTAGCAGCCCATTTGATGTTCAAATGGGATGTTTTTTTATGACGAACTATGCGAGGTTGTCATCAAATTAGAGCAAGGGTGAGGAGGGATTTTATTTGTTTTCTCATTTAAAATAATTAATTACTACAATGATCATTGCAAATAAGATTTTTACATTGAATCATACATGAATACATGGATGTATTATCAAATGTAACCTTTACTTCATATATTTGTTTAGGGAAAATTTCAATTTTTTTTCTTTTAGGCAATAATATAGATTAATGATAATTTAAATGTATTTCTTCCTATTAAATATAATTACTTCGAGCCTGAACAACATGTAAATGGATCTTTATGTTTCAAAAAAGATATATAATTACATGGATATATTTAAGATTGTATTCAAATATTTAGAAACTACTTTTCTTAGTTACTAAATGAAGTCATTTGCTACATTTAGGGTGTTTTATTTATGGAATGAAGTAGTCTGTCATCATCTCACTCTTTTTTTTGTTTGGTTTGTCGAACATAATGAGTTGATCCATCACCATCTCATTTCTCACAATCTAATAATTAGTAGCAGTATGAGGAATATGGGCATTCCACTGAATCTTCAAACCAAACACTAGTGTTTATTCAACAACACATTTTCATTTTTTTTCTTCACGGACGAGACTTCACGCATTTTGACAACGCATTTTCATAGTCTCCTTATTTTTTACTAGCAAGGTCCAAGGTGATCGATAGTTAACTTTTGTTTGGTGAAGATCTTATAAATCACATTCAAAAGACAAAAGGTTTGTACTGTTGGATCTTATTGACATCTTTAACCATTGGGAGAAGGGTGATGATTCTATAATTGAATCTACCGATTTCTAACTTCAAATCATGAAAATCCTGAAAGAGTCTTAGAAGGTCCTCTTTGATGATTTCCCAGCAATGTTGGTAGAATTCAACAAGGAAATTAAGTACATATATATGTTCTTTATATATGTGGTCCATCAAGGACAGGTAGAGATAAGATTAAGGAGAAGTAGTTAATTAAGTATATGTACATACAGTAGTATTGTACAGCCAACCCAAACAGGACTGTCACAACGAAGAGACATATAAAGTTGCTGAGTGGTTACCAATTTGGAGGATGCAACAAGAGAAACGGCAACAAAAACAAAAAAAATAAAGCCATGGAGTTTAATTTGTTGGTCTCATTCTCGTCGCTCTTCTTTAGCTCTTTTACATGTAGCGTGCCCGGGCGTTGCTATGAGACAACTAAAATTTTGTACTAAAAACACACGGATTGCACGATAAGATAACAATACCTTGAAATTAAATACCGACGTTAAAGTGACATTTAATCCAAAAAGCAAAGTTAGTGAAATTAATACAGCCACAAAGATCGCGGCGTCGCAGGCTCACCAACTCTACTGTATAGACCTTTCCACGCATTGGAACGGGAACAAATAATGCCATAATTTGAGCATGAACGTATTGTATTGTTACAAAAAAACGATAATGAGAGCGTGATGTTCGGAATATCAATATTACAAATTGAATTTTGTGCATGGCAAAAATTCTCACTGATGGTTTGCAATCATCAAGATATGCATTTATAGTATTGTACATTTGTCGTACGGCTATATATGTAGAATTATATGATACTATGTCACACGGGTAACATCTATAAAATCTTATGATGTACAATCTCTGAACTCATGACAACTAAATGTAAGGAAAAAGAGAAGTAGATTGAAGAACTGATGTAACCAAGATCCAGTAATTAATTTCATCTTTACGAAATAGTTTTGTGGTTTAAATTACCAGCACACAAGCTCAGGGAAGTCCACCCAACTTCTTACCAAGTAAAAAGTTCACTTCATATGTTAGAAATTGATCTGGCTATCTAATTCACTTTAAAAAAAATATCAATACAGAACGCAGGCACCATGGAGTTGATATAAAAATACTGTAAATAAATTGGAGCAATAATGATAACATTGTTGACATATTTATATCTTCATCAGCACCATGCTTAATTAGTGTTTGGTGTCTGATTGGGGTCTTCTTGCATTGTCACACCATGCTGACCAGAAGCTTTTTGTTCGATTTCCTTCACATATACTACAATCATTAACCATGTCAGAATAGGGCTTGCTAACAATATAATAAAGTGCAAACATAAAACATGTTAAGCATCTCAATGTGAGCACTGAAATGACAATGTAATCACCAATATCGATATTTTTGACAACAGTAAAGAAAACAACAAGAGTTGGAGGATATTCATCAACTTCCAAAAGTCACCTATGTGGATCTAGGAGACACCAATATAAAGACCTTGATCTAGAGTAGGCTTCCAACCATGGTACAAAATAGTATTGCAAAACAAAAAAAAAGAATATTATCGGACACCTTGAACTATTAGTTTGCCTTGAACACTGATTAATTTATTTTTTATATCAATTTCCCATGTTACAAGAGTGGTTACCTCAAGGGAATAGATTGCATGCTCGAAATGATACACTGGCCAATATACATTCCTAGGATACAAATATTCAGAAAATGTAATTGAAATATGGAAAGTTTACTAGATTTAGTTAGGGTTCACTTGCCTTCATGAACGCACCAACCTTTTGCATATGTGAGATTGACAATGACTTAAAACGCTAGGTTAATTGGAAGTGTCAGAGTGTTGTAGGCAAGACATGCATTGCATCACTGACAATAGGAAAAGATATCACTAAATGAATGGGTGGAGGAAAGTTTTGGATTAGATTGAAAACCAAATTAAACCTTAGAATAAGAAAATCATTTAACCATCTTGAGTTTAGTTGTTCCGTAGCGACGTACGGACACGCTACCTAGTTGATGTATCAACTTAATGTCTAGATAGCTACTTGTTCATACTGCACACTCATTTGACCATCCTGAGTTCTATCACCTTCATAATCTTCTCAAAATTGTAAATAAGTCAAATAGCATAAACCTGGAATTATCTACCATCTCTAACCCAAACAACCAATTCAGGGACTTAACTCTGCACGTAAAAAATGAGGACGGGTCGATGCGAGTATCTACCCTAGACAAGAAAATGTGTTTCGCTAACATCCAAAGCATCCATGGTGCTGGAGCGAATAATCCCTCCAGCAGCACGCATTTATTATACCGTACCCATCACGGTGCTCGACGTCAATGCAACACGTCTGACGCTTCATGAGCCTCAAGCATGCAGACAAGCAAATGAAGGGCAGAAATGGGATGATGATGATTAGTAATTACGTGGAGGCAGTCGAGCGCTGGCTCGATGAGCTTGACGTGCTTGGTCTGGAGGGAGGGAGGTACAAACCGAGGAGGAAGGATGGGCCTCCCGACGGCCCATTAGGGCGACGCTCCTGGCGGCCGCCATCCGCTCCTCGCCGCCACCACTGCCAGCTGCTGCCCCAGCGCCGGTGGCCCCCTCCTCCTCCCCTCCCCTTCCTTCCTCCACCACGCACCCCATAGATCCCGCGTCCAGCGCTGTCCCTGGCTGCAAGCTCAGCCCAGGCAGCTCCTGTGCATGGACGGCCTCTTCCCCGACGCTGACGCTGCCGTGGTCGGACGCTGCCCCAGCGCCGGCGGCCACTCCCCTCCCTTCCTCCACCGCGCCCCCCGCAGATCCCGCGTACAGCTCCCCGTCTCACTCCGAGGGTCGCTCCGACGGTGGCATTCAACAGTCGTGCGCGCCTCTGCAGTGTGCGGGAGTCGACACTCGTGAGGCTCTGCCTCCGGGGTTGGATTCCGCGGCCGTGGCTGCCTCACGGCCACGCGAGGGGACTGGATCTGGCGCTGCTGGCGACCGCGACCGCCAGGTCACTGTCGGCGCGGGCTCCCCGCAGCCCCGCGGGAAGGCTAGTTCCGGCGAGGCCCCGGGCGTAGCTGCCGTGGCCACCGCCGCTGCGGTCACCTCTTCCACCGGCGCTCCAGCTGCGGGCGCCCAATGGTCGTGCTTGGGGAGCAGCTCTGGCTCCACTGCGGCAGCGCCGCCGAGCGCCCCTGGCTCGTCTGAGTCGCGGCTAGTGGAGGACGAATTGCTTGTTCTCGTCAAAGACGTCTTGGATGACGAGGCTCCTCTGGCATCGGGGCTCGACATCTTCCTCGTCCACCCCTCTGCGCCCAGCCTGTCGTCATCTCTGTCCCCCCTCACCTCCCCCTTCTACCCTGGGGTCGGCTCGATGGGGCGTTCCAAGGCTCGTCGTTGGGCGGATGAGGACTCCGACACCGAGAGGTCACTGATCAACTCCCCAACCTCCTACCTCGACGCAATCTGCCGGGGGTCGCAGCTCTGGATGTCGTCCTTGCTAGAGCGTGTCGAGCCATGCTGCATTGTCGGAGGCTCTCGCGGCAACATTGCTGCTGGGCGGGGCAAGCGCCCCCTAGCTGAGGGAGCCTGGCCAGCCACCGTCGCTGAAGGCGCGCGCAACAGTGCAACTGGTGCTGGCGTTGTGCACGGGCGGCGCAACCGCAGGTCTCGCCGGCCATGGCTGCGCCCTCACCTGGTGCACGGACTGCCTGCTCGGCCCATGGAGGGCCGCGTCCCAGCCCGGCAACGCCTCGGGAATCGCGGACGGGGATCCGCTCCGGACGCCGACGGCTGGCGTGAGGTCTTGTCGCAGGGGTCGGTTAGTGGTGCCGGTGGGGCATGCCCCGCTCTTCCTGCATCGGCTAGTCAGCGGCCCCCTACCTGCTATCCGGCGGATCTACATGGGAAGTGCTTCAACTGTCTCTCCACCGCGCACAGGGTGGCAACATGTAAGCTGTCTCCAGGCTGCTTCCACTGCACCTCGCGTGGGACTGTAAGCAGCGACGGAAGGTGCCTCCTTCCATTTCCAGCACAGTTGGAGCTGTGTCGGGTGCGATTGCAGTTGTGCCTGGTGCAGCTACGTGCGGCGGCGGTGGGCGCCGACGGCGGAGACGTCGCAAACGTCGGCGCCGACCAAATGGGGACGACACTGTGGCGGCAACGAGCGTCGCCACCGACAACCTCGGGCGATCAGCTGGAGCCGCCCAAGCGACACCAGACTACACCACATGTGCGCCTACCGATCACGCCAGCAAGCCACCTCCTTCTACTGCCGCACTTTGCTTCCTCGAGCCCGACCCGCTTGCGTTGGCGATGTGCCTGAGCACGGGACCTCCCGCATTGGTCGTCTCGACCCGATGCTGTAGGAGCTCGCCGCTGCGCTCGTCGTAAGGCGTTCTCTGGAGGCCGCCTCTCCAGGGATTGCGGAGATGTCTCCATCGCCGGCTGCTCCCTCGCCTCAGCCGCCAGTGCAGGAGCTGCCACAACTCACGCCTCCTCGGGCGGGACAGCTCGACGTTGAGGACAACGACATGACGCCCATGCCACGTGAGTCCGCTCGGCGTCTCGCACGGTTCACCGAGGTGCTGATCAGGTGAGTGTCGCCGTTAATCGCTAGCCCGCCAAGACAGATGGTGGCAACCAGAAGGAACCCCTTGCCAAAACGGAGTAGACAGATCACCGTTCAGCCGCTAGCGCACATTCCGACCGCCAAGCGGGGTGAGGTGCTCCTCATGCAGAGGATGGGCTTCGCACCACCGGCAGCTCCAGTTTCATCCGCGTCGAAGCGAGCACACGACGATTTGTTCACAGGGAAATTGACGTCAAGTGTAGTGGAGGCTCTAGATGCGCTGTTCCCGGCGACCAATACTATGACTAGTAGAAGACTCTTCTTGGATGACGAAGCAGGGTCGCACGGCGAGCAGCTGAGCCGTCTAGCTCTGTAGGTTCTGAGTTGCTACTAGTTCGGTCGTATACTCTTGTATAATATCGAAGTTTGTATTAGTCGGCTAGGAAGGTCCGGTCGCAACTGTAAGACCTCCTAGGGTGCTCTTTACAAGAGTGTCGTGTGTATGTTTAAACTCTTCTTCTTAATTATAATGATACACAAATCTTTTGCGTATTCAAGAAAAAAAAGACGTGCTTGGTCTGGACGACGAGGCTGAGTGGCTGCAGCACCAGCTCGGCCTGCGGCCCGTCGAGCACGCACCCAGCCTACGTGAGCGCCCCCGTGATGACCGCGCCCTCTGCCTTAGCCCCCTTGATGCTATCTGCAATGACACGAGCCCCACGCAGAGTCCACCACAGCTCCCCATCATCAGCCACCACGAGATCCCAATGCGCGGGAGGAGAGGGAGGAAAGGGGCCGCATGCACGCACCGAGGTATGACTGGATGGAAAGCTGTAGCGCTGCGAACTTGCCACGGTTGGCGGCACACTCCTTGAGCATGGCCTCGAAGGCCCGTGTAATGAACCTGCCCGTGGCGCCCGCCATGGCCGTGGATCTCAGCTCCAGCCACGGAGACGGGGGAGGGGCAGAGTGGTTAGATCCGAGGAGGGGGAGTGTTTATGGGATGGAGAGGGCGCGAGATCTGAAGGAGGAGGAGACCGAGAGCCCCGCTGAAGGGAGCAGGGCTACGGATCGCACGAGGAAAGGGAGCAGGTGCCGCGCGGCGTTGTTTCCTTCTGCGGAGAAGAGGGCCCACTTGGCAGCGTGACTTCCCATGAGATCGCACATCGAACGGCAGAGCGATGACCCAAACAATTGTCACGCTATCTACTTATCTTAGTTTTATTCTTTTTAGTTGTATAGGACGTTGATTGATTCCCCCATTAAAATATTTACGGAAAAAAAGAAGTAGATTTGTGGACACACCGTCCACAGCCGTCTAGATTCTAGAGTCAGCAACAGACTTGTCAGGTACGTAGCCATGCATTATTATAATCTGTAAATTAAACCAGTATATTCAGGGACCAGCAGCAATATGATAAACGAGATCAATACTCAGTCTGAGGATTTATGAAGCCCTTTCCGGCCGTGCGATTATATTCCTGGCCTGCTCTTAATTAGTTTGAAGCACAGAGTAGCCAATCGAGATGGTCACTGACAACAATTGGATTGGATCGATCGCGACACACAACTAGGGGCCTGTTTAGTTCCTAAAAATTTTCCCATAAAACTACACTAACGAATATTTAGACACATGCATGTAGCATTAAATATAGATAAAAAATAAAACTAATTATATAGCTTAGCTGTAAATCACGAGACGAATCTTTTAAGTCTAGTTAGTCCATGATTGGAAACTAATTACCAAATAACAACGAAAATGCTACAGTGTTTTTTTTGCAAAATTTTTTAGGAACTAAACAGGCCCAGAGTGGAGAGGCAGCAGGAATTTTAAAAAATGCATCTCTATCTCAACAGTTTTTTTATTCATATTCGAATCCATATTCTATTCGATGACGTATTCGTATCCCGCAAAAAATCGATATTCAACTAAGAGCGTCTCCAAGCGTTCCCAATAATTTTTTTTCAAAACCATAGAGTTTGCGACTCGCTAAAAATTGTTGAGAGCAATAAATAAGACCATCTCCAATAATTTTCAATAATATATTCACTTCTAAAATGTAGAAAACAATTTTACATCAGGATTCCTATGCTATTTCTAAATTATTCTAAGTATTTTTATATATTATTTCTCTCTGGTACATTTGCATCAACAATCCTTTCCCACTCTTTATTCTTTCCCATGCTCTTTCACCTTTAGATTGGCCTATGGATACGCACGTCTCACACACGCGAGTATATCCGTGCTACCTCTATTTTTCCAAACGCGGGAAAATTGGAAGGTGGGATCGCGAACTATTGGAGATGAATTTTTCTATTTTTGCTAAAAATCCTAGATTGGAAGGCTTTATTAGGAACTCTTAGAGTATATCTGAAATCTATCTGTATGCGTACCAGCATCAGCACAGTAGCATTGTTCCTCAAAGAGAGCACATGTAGACACCAGTAATGCATAGACAGCTCGAGTTACTATTACTAACAATCTATAGTAATGGAATTAATGCCCAGAGAAATAGTTTTTCACAAGCTAAGACATGTTTAATGATTAGCTTCGGCGACAGGGGCCCTCCCGAAGAACCAGCAACCTATATTAAGTTTTGAACTTCCATGCAACAGATGTTATATACATGGGCCCAAAAAATGAAGAACCTATCACAGAAGTGCCAAACCAAATAGATTTTCATCACGGGGCTCCAGAGTCGAGAGAGCAAAGAGCATCTTTGTAGTTTTCACTTTTCCTAACTTCTAATTCTAAACCATGCAATATACTAAGCGTTTTTACATGGTAGGAAGCAGGGGTGAACTAGCATGAATTTTGAGTGGCGGCCTATCACTGATGGACCTCTATTAAGGTATATTTTCTTTGGAAACCCATAATTTGAGGGGGGCACGTGCCCCCGCTCCTTGTGTATTGGATCCGCCCCTTCTATGAGTAGACGATGTCATTCAAGGAACTTTTGTGCTCTTATGCCTCCTCTCTTCTAGTTGTGATGCCTCGTTCAGCACGATAGTGCAACTGCCTGCATGTACAATGTTGTTAGCCAATCAGGGCAGCATCAGGTTGGTCACACATCCACATTGACAAACTGTGAAACAAACACAGGGAAAGAAGAATCAGCTACATTGGAGTGTTCCTTTTGTTTTAGACAGATGGAATAAACAAAAACTATCCTGGTCTCTACAGCTACATTTGAGTGATATATCTGGGGCCTATTAAGGGCTTTTCATGAACAAGAAACACAGACTGTAACAATCAATTGCTGCCCTAAAATCGATTGCTGCCCTAAAATCTGTCTTCGAAGGTAGAGTCACCACGTTTCCTTGCATCCAACATATCCCTCATCCGCTGTGTCCATTCTTGAAAAGATAGCTGCAGAATGGAGAATGATTGTCACACCCATTTAAAGACCAAATGGAATGCATACTCTTATGTGTGCCCAGAGATCAATCACACATAAGTTAACAAATTATAACGGAAGTATCATCACAAATGTTATTAGATCACGATATTTAACACATAGTCTTTACACAAATATAGCGGAAGTAAAAATATAAATCTCTCGTGGTAGCTCCAAACACAGGCACATTGACTGATTGACTGCAAGTCTAGTAATCTTCAGGGAAGTAGGAGTAGTAGTCACTATTAGCACCATCTGTTACCCATTCGGGATTTTTATCCAAGTAAGAAAAATAAACAAGCGTAAGTACATCTCGTACTCAACAAGTGTAACATGGGGTTCATGAGACTCAAAGACATATTATTGGTTTATCAGCATGTAGCTTTTAGTTAGCATAATTTTAGCATATCAATAGCATCAAGATGTCTCAATATAAACAATAAACATATGATCCATGGGAAATGATTGATGAATAACAAAAACATAACCATTAATAATTATCAACTATTCCATAAGGGTCCAAGGCCACTCGTGACCGTGAGCACGGCTGTTATAACAATTTTACACTCTGCAGAGGTTGTACACTTTCACTGTGAGTCGTGTTGCCCATATGCCCGGGTTAATTACTCCCAAAACACTCCCAAGGTGAGCAGGTAGGGAAACACTATGAAGTCTTTCGAAGGTTCGTCTAACAGGTTAGGGCCATTAGATTCACTCGGCAAACAGATGTAGAGCCCCCGTTCCAAATGGCACAATAACACGTAGCCTATACACATAAGGACAGAGGCCGCACTATACCCGATTCGTCAAGCCATTCTTACGCCAAAAAGGTTACCACTAACAGGCTAGAAAAGGTCTTTCTATATGACTAAAGCCAGAGCCATATAGCCCCCACAGTTGTACTGTAAATTCCGGATGTTCGCTTATAGATGAGTCCTTATGGAGAGTAATTAGAGCATCAAAAGTAACCCCATGCTCTAATCCCCTTTAAACATTAATCAAAATCATCTTTTAATGTTTGTTGCATATTCTATTAATCAATTTACATGATCATAGTCCATGTTTAAGCACTAGCCATACTACTCAATGCAATATAATGGGTATCAATGTATAAGATCAACACTAAGTCATTCTTAACAAGGAAATAGATGCATAATGATATTATTTGCATATTGTGAATAGGACAACAAGGATAATCCCATGCTATACTTGCCTTGCTCAAACTGGTCCTGAAGATCTTGCTTGTAGAAAGACTCTTGATCCCCAACGAATTGCTCACCGTCTATACTCGATCAACAACAGCAACAACATACATTCAGAGGCAATCATACATAAACAAACAAGACTATAATTAGAACAGTACACCAACAGTAAGAAAATAATATAAAAAGTCTTTAAAATGAATCTACAACTCGCTAGGATCACACAGACGCAAAGATCATGAAAAACGGAGCTAAAACGACGAAGTTATGAATTTACGAAGATTTCCTATAGAAAAATAAATACTTTAATATAAACTCAAAAATAAATTATCTCAAACCTACTGTACAGTACTACCAACATGTAGAGCTCGCAAATATGAACCTAACACAATTTGAACGGGTCAAAGCGGAGTTAAAACGGAGATTCTACGTACAAATTAACATAATGACAATTCTGTAAATAAGTGAAAACGTATTTTCTGAAGTTACGCGATCAAAATACGCTTTACGAAAAAGAAAACGTAAACTGAGAATGCGCTTTGGACTGCGGGTTAAGAACTTAAAAATTACAGGGTCTCTTTAGCAAAATTGACCGGCCGAAAGGGTATCGTGTATTATCAGCCGTTGGATTTGAAATAGATGGCTCGGATCTAGTCGGGGGAAGGAGAGGGAGGATTGTCGGCTGTCTACAGGAGCCCGACGGCGGCGCCATGGCCGGACTTGGCCCGAGCTCGCCGGAGCTCGACGAAACAGCCTTACCGACCACCATTCGACAAACAGAAGATACGGGGAGGTAGAGCGGGACATGGCGAGCTCACCTAGGGCAAAAACGAAGGCGAGGGTAGCCCCAAAGCAACTCGCGGCTTGAGATGGTGGGCGGCTAGGGTTGTGCTCATGGTGACCGCGTTCCCGAGCACCACAGCATCGACGAGAAGGCAAGATGAAGCGGAGGGGTGCACGGTCTCGACTTATATAGCCTCGGTAGTGCTCCAAGGTAGGAAAGTGAAGATTGGACGTGGGATTCGGCGGCGGCAAACAAGGAAGACGACGTTGGCGTCGGCTTGAGGAGGAAGGCGGCTCTGACACGTGGGCCCACGGTGTCAGCGAGAGGCAGAGAGGAGAAGAACGCGGGCGCGCGCGAGCTGGGCTCGGCCCGTGACGCGAAGCGGGGCGGATTCCGAGCGCCCTGCTCTGCTGGGCCACAGCAGCTCGGCCCAAGGCGGCTGGGGAAACGGTCGCGCTGACCGCGGCTCAGGAAAAAGGCTGAGCAGGCCAAGAAGAGGCGGGGAGAAAAGCAGGAGGCAGCTAGGCCGACGGGCCGAAGGCCAAGGAAATGGAAAAATGTTTTCTTTTTTTTCTTTTTCCAGTTTTTCCAAGGAATATCAAATAGATTTTAAATTTCTCTTTTGAATTTGAAAACAAACCACTCAATACAAAAATTCCAATGCAGCAGCATGAGTACACAATCATATTCCTACCCTTATATTTGATTTTAAGTTAATAAAAATTATTATTTTTCTAAGTTTGTATGCTCACAAAAATGCATTATAAATCATATTCACCTATTTGAATTGATGCAAATTTTTGGGTGTTACAATTCTACCCCCTTAAGATGAATCTCGTCCCGAGATTCGACTGATGCTTACTCAAACAGTTGCTGGTAGGTTTTCCTCAGATCCTCTTCTCGTTCCCAAGTAGCCTCTTCTGCAGTGTACCGATTCCACTGTACCTTATACATTTTGATTGTTCGACTCCTCGTGACTCTGTCAGTAGTCTCTAAAATTTTAATCGGAAACTCTTCATATGTAAGATCCTCCTTAACAGTGAGCTCCTCTAACAGAATCTATTCCTCTGGTACTCGCAGACATTTCTTAAGTTGGGACACATGGAACACATCATGTACACCTGCCAAACTCTCAGGTAATTCCAACTGATATGCCACTTCACCACGTCTCTCTATGATCTTGAAAGGTCTAATATATCTTGGTGCCAATTTACCTTTCATGTTGAACCTTTTCACACTCCTCATGGGTGATACTTTCAAGTAAACATAATCCCCTACCTCAAAAGTCAACTCTCTTCTACGAGTATCAGCATAACTTTTCTATCGGGACTGTGCTATTTTCAAATTATCTCTAATCATCCTCACTTTCTTTTCAGCATCCTTGAGTACATCAGGCCCAAACACTTGACTTTCCCCTGTCTGATTTCAGAACAACGGGGTCCTACACTTTCGTTCATACAGAGCCTCAAACGGTGCCATCTGAAGACTCTTCTGATAACTATTGTTATACTAGAACTCTGCGTAAGGCAAGCTCTTATCCCATCTAGTACCATATTGTAAAACACAAGCTCTCAACATATCTTCCAATATCTGATTAATTCTCTCCGTTTGACCATCTGTCTGTGGATGATAAGCTGTACTAAAATTCAGCTTGGTTCCCAGTGATTCATGTATCTTTTGCCAATAATAAGATGTAAACTGAGTACCCCAATCAGACACAATTTTCTTAGAAACTCCATGTAGACTCACTATTCTTTCCATATACAACTCAGCCAACTTTGTACTACTATATGTAGTCTTTACTGGCAGAAAATGAGCAACCTTAGTCAGACGATCCACTGTCACCTAAATTGAATCATATCCTCTCTGAGTCCATGGCAACCCAACTATAAAATCCATACCAACTTCTTCCCATTTCCACTCGGGTATCTGCATAGGCTGTAAGTATCCTGCAGGTCTCTGATGTTCAGGTTTCACCCTTTGACAAGTGTCACACAAAGCAACATATTCAGAAACATCTCTTTTTAAACCATACCACCAATATTTTTCTTTCAGATCCAGATACATCTTAGTACTCCCCGGATGTATGGAATAAGCTGACTTATGAGCTTCACGCAGAATTGCCCCTCTAATATTCTTATCTTCAAGCACACACAGCATTTTTCCAAACCATAGCGTACCATTATCATCCTTACGGAATCCTGGTGATTTGCCTTTTGCTATGTTCTCCGCTATCTCTCTCAACTTTTCATCTTTCAACTGACCCTTGCGGATTTCTTGCTCCAGAGTAGGCTCTAGTACTAATTCCACTGCATTGGTGGTAAACCCTAAGTTCAGATGCTTACATTCAGCACACAACTCTTTTGGCATAGGCATTACTTGTATTTCATTAGCGTAGCTTTTCCTACTAAGAGCATCAGCAACGACGTTGGCCTTTCCTTGGTGATAATGCACCTCTAGATCATAGTCCTTTATCAACTCCAACAATCTACGCTGTCTCAAGTTCAGATCTGTTTGAGTGAAGATATACTTTAGACTCTTGTGATCAGTGTATATATCACTCTTGTGTCCAATCAAATAATGTCTCCATATCTTTAGTGCATGAACCACTGCAGCTAATTCCAAATCATGGGTAGGGTAATTCAATTCATGATCCTCAACTGTTTAGATGCATATGCCACAACTCTACCCTCCTGCATAAGAACACATCCCAAACCCAATCGAGATGCATCACAGTAGATAGAGAAGGGTTTATTAAGATCTGGCAAGACTAAGACTGGGGGCAGTGAAGCAACCACATGTGGGAATAGCAGTGAAGCTGCGCGGGAAGCTGGAGCGGAAACCAGGGCAGGAATCATCGGACGGTGTCTCCTGTCCGCCCGTTCGGACGGGAAGCTTCGGCGGCGGAGCAATGGCGATGCAGGTTCCCCAGGAAGAAGTGGCACGTCATCGATCAATGGTGCCTGTTGTTTCAAACAACTAGACAACGTTGTCTTCCTAATCCTATGACTGACTAACATTTATCAGTCAGTCATCATCACCACCACCTGGGTGGTGCTTGAACCATGTAAAAATCTCATGTAACCTTGTTATACTTCATTACGGGCCGTTTTAGGCCATATATAGAAATTCAGGTGGGGAACGCCTCTCTCCATTGACCGTCAAAAAAAAAACCTTTCAACCCAGCTATGTAACCATCCTCCAAAAAAAATCATCGAGGGCTTTTCGGCTCCGGCGACAGCGGCCGTGGCTTCTTCGGCGATCGCCGTGCTGGGGCAGCAGAGCAGCAGCTCCACCAAACGCCCCAGGTCAAGTCACCCCTCTCCGTCTCCTCCTTTTGGTTTTCCTGTCAAAGTGTCACAAACCGGGGGCTCTGGGCTGTCCTCCAAAACCGTACTGATTGGTGATCGTTTTCTCCGTTCCACACACACACACATCGGCCGGCCGGGCCATAGCAGAGGCGAACAAAAACGCCGCATTCCACCGGCATAGCAATAGCATAAACTCCGGTGTGGTGTGAAGTGTGAACCTTTCGTCACCTTTCAGTGAGACCAATGGCCAACCTACCTACTACCTTAGGGGCTAAGGGCCTCTAGTTCGTTGGACATTTCAGGCCACAGAGCAGAACCACCCAATTTTAACACATAGCAGAACCACCCAATTTTAAGTAGCTTCCAAATCGACGAGGATGTTTATGTTTCCTCCCGTCCACCAATTATGTTCAGTCAGATGTTTACTTATTCTTGTGGTTTTTTAAGTTCATTCAGTTCAACTACAGACACATACACTGGATCAAGTCAAGTCAACGAGGCATGGGATGGGAGAATATAATTAACCATCCTGATAGCTACTAGCCTGTATGCATGGAGGATGTAGCAAAGCTCGACAGGTGTCATATCAATGTCTGAAATTGTGACTAACTATGGAGTTTTTCTTGACCGGCATCCATTATTTGTCATGCTAATTATTACTATTTCTCATGTTTCTAATGCTCTCCATCAAATGTTAACAAGTTATAAGCTAGTACTTTTAATTCCAGGACACTTTACCTGTTATGAAGACTTTGCAGGATGTGTTTTACAGAGGCTGGGAATGGGGTGGTTACAATTACACTCAAAGGAAAGTCTAGATATTAGTACATCAACATTCTAGCATGTGGGACACAGCATTTACAACTTTTAAGCCTTAATTTCTGCCCACTGTTTACTTTCTGCAGATCCATTTTCTTTGCTTATCACACATATTATACTCTTAAGGTAACATACTTGTGTCCCTTTCTTGTCACAACTCATGAAGCAATGGCTGTCTGCATACGAACGGATTGATGTACACCTTCAAAGGAGTTCCTTCCCATCATTCTTCCTTACGCCCATATATCTTCAGGGATCATCATAGAGGTAACCTCAAGTGCCCCTGCCATTTCAATATCTGTGAAATCTATCAAATATTCTGGCGTGCTTGGCACCATGAATAAGTTTTCAAAGCTTTCATCCTGAATTCCAAGGACATCATTATGAACAACTGTTGACCCACTAATGCTTTGGTTATGATTGACAATTGGTGCACTATATTGTGTTGTCTCAACAACATATGGATGGATTATGTCATCCTTCTTGCAAATGTGCTGGCCGTAATAGTCAACATCGAACAACCTCACTGTTCCAGCGCTTCCATCTGATTCCTTCTGTTGAACTGTCTTAGTTGCAAGACACCCTTGGTCTTTACTATTGGCACATCTATAGTAGCTCCTGATTAAGCATGGCATCATTATATATTTTTTATTATACACAAAAGGCAAAATATGCAAAATATGATTCATCCACATAGATGAGAATATGTATGGCTGCAATTACAAAGCTAATCATCCACACCCATTTTATTTTGAAAGGACGGCAAAAGCTTTGCCGCAAATTTTATTAGAAGAAAACATAAAAAAGGTGTCAGTGTAGTTTTTTGAGAGGAAATCGGGCCCAAAAACCACCCGACTAAAATACAACATGAGAATCCAAATTCAGAATAGAAAATATTATATATATATGAAGTACATCAATACATATGTTTTATTACATACCTAGAATGCTTTGCTTTGGAGATCCACTTCTGTCCATACTTCCTCCATTGATATCCATCAAAGTGTGGTGCTTGTGTCACAACTGAACCTGTGTGTTGTGCATTCTTCCTAAGAGAAGGGATAAATATTTAAGCGCCACAGTAAATGATATATAGGTAAACATTTATATGCTCTTTTGCTACATACCTTCTCTTATTTCCAATTTGTTTAGCTTCCTCCCCCAACATGTGACTATCCACGTTATTCTTGCCACCTTTTCTTCTATATTTTATAAGATCGGCCTGTTTCTTACTGTTATCACCAAGTTCGAGAAAGGAGATAACCTTACTTGAGGAACTGAATATATCTTGAAAGAGTTGCTGCGCAAGCTTCTCCTGCCTACTACAGGGATCAAGTGTTGGTAGGATAAGGTTATGTAGCTCCATCACGAGGGCCCTTTGGTGTTCAATCTCATTGATCACCACTTGGCAGCCACTATGAGTGGAAGATTCAAGGATGTTCATTTGATGCTTTCTCAAATATATGTGGCTATAATAGTTGGACTTTGGAGCTGAAGGTGCTAGGTATATGCAGCTTTAGGCATCTATTTATACATGCAAGTAACATCACACAGTATGAGCATGGTGGAGGGAATGGATCATTTTTCAAATTTTCTCACTGGAAAAGACTAGGGAGAGTACTGTGTCCCTATCCATCAGTAGTATGGTAGAACTAAAGGTGTCATTCAAGATCCTGTTTTTCTCAGACTGATGCATAAATATACATAGATCATGATTGTTAAGATCATGATTGTTACGTAATTTTCATTCAATGCACATGTTTAATTACATTATGTGTGATGGGCCTAGGAGACACATTTGAAGTAGTACATAGTAATCACAACCAGAATTTTAGACTTCAAACTTTAAACTTTGCGTAAGATAAATCATTACATGAAATTCAATTTATGTTAATCCTCATACATGCATGAGAAAAGTACTGCTGGTACACAGGAAGCCTGTTGAATAATTAAATTAAACAGTAAGTGATTGTCAAAAACATGTTGAGAACCATGAAAATTGCATGTTATGTGTTCAAAGATCATAGATACTTCATAATATGAACATGTACTGATAGTTCCACTCAGACTAACCATGGCCTTGAAATAGTTTTGTTGACAGCCATGCATATTATCAACCAAAACAAGAGAACAAAATTAAGTGATATGTGGTGAATCCTTCAGGATTCCTGAGCACCACATGAATGCCATACATGTAAGCCAAACATATCAATTGATTGCGACAAAAGATAAGGGAATTACTAGTTATAAAGAAATTTCCCTACATGCAAAATAGCGTACAACAGTTCTTTCTCACATGTGCCACAGTTGGTGCACACACACACACACACAAAATCTGCCATAGAACCTGACTGCCGATGCTTCCAACTTTGAGACTCAAATCTCAAAATTAAACGTTGAAACAGTTCCAACTCTTCACAGGTATACCTTAACCTTTTCATAGCATAAGCTTAGCTGGTACAACAAGGGGTGGATGAGCTTGACTACATAGATGACAGTTGGTGCCAAAAACCTGTGGCCACTCCGTCCACTATCAGCATGAGGCACTTGTCCAGCAGGCATGGGAGTGATGATGAGTGGATGACAATGAGCGGAAGAAAACTTTGTATTGTGTTTCCAAAGATTCTAGTACCACAGCAGGAAGGACAATTGGAGGTCGTCCCTTCTTCCTGGCCCAACCTTGAGGGAAGAAGGCTTTTGTAGGATTCTAGGCTATAGCAGCCCAAATATGTGATCTTTGCGTATATTAGCTTGCTTACCTACCTGCACAGGTAACTCAAGAACTTAACTTTTACATACACAATTTTATATACTAACTCCATCTTGAAATATAAGATAACCAAGAATTCAAAATATATCTCAAATTATAAAGGATTCTAGGCTCCAATCACATGCTACCTAGTTGCCATAAGTGTTTATTGTCAACCCAACCACTGAACCACCAGGCTCAAATACAGTAAGCATAATATCTCCCTACTTTTTAAGGGAGAGTCAACATGTGTCTTTTGCTTTCCTATAATATATTCCTTGGGTACTATATTTCAGGATGGAGTGAGTATTAACTGGTAATAAAATATAATATTCCTCAAAAGAAACCAAGATATTCCAATTTAAGGATCATTGGCTTTTGTCATTATATCTCATATTTGTGTCACAGTGTGACATATGCATGCATGGTTATTCTTTTGGTTGCAGACTTCCAGTTAGTTTAACTGTATTTTGGACAAGGATGATGCCCACAACGCCCCTTTCTTCAATGGTCACAGCTCAAGATTCAGAATGACTCTGTGCATTACCCTTTGTGCCGTTTATTTAGAAAGTAACGTGTGCCATTACAAATGAATAACTCCTTACTCTCAATGACATGTTAGAGCTTAATTAAAACGCAAGAAGCATATACCTTAGTTTACTACTTCCCATTTGCTGGATAGCTAGACATACGTATATGCTAGTTGATGTAGTTTACAGAGTCATTGTCTTGCTTGGATCCCGTCAGGTGTTTGGTTATCTAGCGTTATAGTATTAGCAAGTCTGATGCAAGTAACAGCTATACTAATTGTGCACTGAACTCCCTCTACTCCCAAGAGATAAGCCAACTTGTGCACTGAACTCTATACTACCACTTCATGCATACATGTCCCTTTTCCAAATTCTGGTTGCAACATCAATTCCATCTACAACTGATCTCGTATGCACGTGCATTGAGAGCATACACAGACAAACTTGTGGCGGCTGCGGGGTCAACATACCCAGTTTATAAATACTTTCGATGATCATCAGCGGCTATGTACTTGTGATTAGTTTGCATAGTTATGTGTATAGTTGCTTGCTATTGCAATGCATGACTCTGAACATATGATTTCCATATTAAGGTTGTGCTGATATTCCGGAATGTGGCAATCACAAGGATACTCTATTGTGAGAATCCAATACCTTCAGACTGGTATCTGATTCTAACAAGATCAGACAAATTGAGTCAGTTTAATCTGCTCCCTAACTTTCACAAAGACTTGTCACCCTATATATATTGTACCAGTATACTTTTCACTTGTTTTTTTTAATGGATGGCCATGAGACTGTCTATTTTTTTTTCGAAAGCGCGCATTAGCACGTGTTTCATTAAGTGATGAGACTGTCTATTTCATTGATAAAGAAGAAGTTTTTACATATCAGCAAGAACCAGAATAAAAATAAATAAATATTCTCATGCTATAGAGCCACTAAATGTTTTGTCCTTGCTACCATCCAAAGCCATGTTTCCTTCTTTATTTTCGCTACCAACGCACTAGTTGGGGACTCGCTGTACTGGAACTCTCTCAAGTTTACTTCCTTTCCTGCCAGCCATGATCCCTCCCTCCCAGATCCTGCCGCCACCCTTGCACCTGTTCTTCCTCGACGCCCCCACTCCTACCACGTCGTTCTCCAGTAAAAATCCAGGTACACCTACTTATCACTTTTCAGCGCTATTTCTCTTTTTCTTTCCTTTATTATCTCTCTCCTTCCCACACGGTTCCTAAGATTTATTTCATATCATGCAGGTCAATCACTATTTCATTCATCGATATACCAATTATGAGGCATCACATCATAGGTTTGAACCCACAAGTTGATGATGTAGTTAAAGATCATAAAAGTAAAAGCTGGTGTAATAATGCAATATATAGATTTTGTTGCTTGGATCCCTTGTTCGATGGAACGGAATCTATTCAACCAAAGGTAAGCACGCCGCCTCATACACATGAGCATTATAAGTACTGCATTCAGTTTTTTTTCATATATATATATATATATATATATATATATATATATATATATATATATATATATATATATATATATATATATATATATATACGGCAGCGCTATTCTACACCTTAGGTGTAGAATATTATTCTACACCACAAACCAAAATTGACCTTAAAAAATACTGAGTACTACTGAACCATGTTCAGTATCAGTCAGTACTACGCACAGTACCACGAAATACTGAATAATACTGAAACGTGACTACTGAACATTAGTGAATTTTGTTCAGTATAGCAGTTCGGTGTAGAATAGTATTCTATACCTAGGGTGTAGAATAGCATGTGTGTGTGTATATATATATATATATATATATATATATATATATATATATATATATATATATATATATATATATATATATATATATATATACTCCCTCCGTATCGGATTTAGAAGTCATTTAGGACAGCGACACGGTTTCCAAAACACAACTTTGACATCTTGTTTTATAAAAAATATTTATGGAAAAGTGATATATGTATATTTTCATGAAAGTATTTTTCAAGATAAATCTATTCATATAATTTTTACATTTGTAAACTCAACAACTTAAAAGTTATTGATGATTTATATTCCCAATGTTTGACTCAAACCTTGTCCAAAACGACTTCTAAATCCGATACGGAGGGAGTATATATATATATATATTTAGAGGTTGAGTTTGATGCAAGTTATAGCAGACATATGTTCTCTTATGTGAAATCCAGAACGCGACTCTATTAGTAATAAGAAGGTGGGGATCCCATGCATTCCAAATGCCAGCTGATTCCTAGCAGGGCGACGCCTCTCAGTTATCGTTTACTGTTATGGTTGAGAAAGGCCGATTAATTTCAACCTGCAATTCATGAACTAATACTCTTCACACCCTCCAACTCTCAAGACTACTATGAGTTTACGTCCCGATCAGCTACAATTAATAAAGTTGGCAAATTAGAAAAAACAAAAATAGGACTTGGTGACGAGCCGTAGAAGATTCTTCAACATGCAGCATTATTTTCCTGCTGATTTATATGGAAAATTATATTGTTGAGAGAAAGAGTCATATACATTCAGCCTAGTTAGTGGGGTCATAGAGTTCCTCTTAGTTTTTCTATCCACATGACACCATGCCATGCATATGAAAATCGTGCATTCATGCTGGGACCTGCTTTTGTTCTAGTTTTTTTTAGAGCGTTTCGTTGTGACACGTGTTTCATTAAGCAGAAGCGGAGTGTCAAAGGTTACAATGGATTCACAAGTAATCCATGGATTACCGGCGAATCCCACAAATACAAATGAACAGCAAGAAAATGAGAGGAGGGACCTCCACCTAACAACCCCAACCAATTGAACCTAATAAAGATGAGCCAATACTATGGTAGGCAGCAGGGTAGTGTAACCGCGAAAGCGACGACCACGGTGGCCAAGCAACCGCTGGAAACCATGGCGGCAAAGCATCCGCCAGAACTACAGCCATCGACGAGGCAAAGTATCCGCAGATGGGGCCATCACGCTTGCAGCAGCAAAGCATCTGCATGGGAGGGGGCCTTAGCAACTACATGGCAGCAAAGCATCCACCAGAAACGACGACCATTGATGTGGCAAAGCATCTGCGGATGGGGCCAACACGCTCTTATCAGCAAAGCATTTGTATGAGAGGGGGCCTAAGCGACATCGGCGGCAAAGCGTCCGCCCGAGCAACGACTGTAGCTACACCAACCACCAGCATGACGAACCAAAGTGAAGATCAACATGAAGCACGATCAGGCACAGCACAGCGAACAAACGGAGACTTGGTGACGAGCCGTAGGAGATTCTTCAACGACACCTTTAGAAAGGGGGTGACGACCAAGGAAACCACCATGGACGCCATCGTCGCCGGCCTTAGAAGCTTCTAAGACAGGGCAAGTGCCCATAATTTGGCGATGCATGTGCAGCTACATGTGGTTGAATGATGGCGCCCCTAGGGAGGTGCGTGGCGCTTAAAGCGTCACTGTCGTCTGCCCGGCCGAAGCCGGGCCCGAGCATACCACCATGAGGCGCGCAGGCACCGCCACGCCTGGGCCCCTAGGGCCAGCCAGCCGCATCGCAGGCACCGGCAACCGGAGCGGGGGCACGGGCGCGGGTCCTCCACGGCCAGAGAAGCCCAGACATGGCCAGTAGGCAACCCGCAAGCCAGCGCCCAGGACATCGCGGCCGGCCGCCCGTACAGGCCGTGGACGGGCCACGCCGGCGCCGGATCCGGGGCCCGAACCAACCCCGGAGCGCGCCGGACCGCTGGAGGAGCACGGCGTCTGGAAGCCACTCGAGAAAGCCACCAACCCCGGCCGCTGGAGCAAGGGGGAGAGGCCAGGTGCCACTAGACGCCAAATCCAGACCACAGGGACCTGGATCCGGCAGGCCGCCGCCGTACGCCGCCGGAGACGCCGGAGGGGGTGGGGTGGAGGGGGGCATGAGGAATGGGGGGTGGAGGGAGGGGGGAGGCCAAGCGCCACTAGACGCCAGATCCAGGCCACAGAGCCCCTTTTGTTCTAGTAAGGGGCTCTGTTTTTTTTCCATAATGGGCGAATATGAATTTCATAACTTTCGCAATGAAATTACAACCACCCGACTGCTCGAGTTCAGAACGACCACAGCAGCACAGGGGATTCTGTGACTGTTTCTATCACCAGATAACACTCAATACTACAAGTTGAAATCCAAAGCTAGGTTCTGTTTTTGAGTCCTCTGGGAAAAAAAGGGGCTCTTTTTTTCTTTTACAAGTTGAGAATTGCACCCATACTATACAGTTGAAGGCTGTAAATACTCTCTCTCTCTCCCAATCTGTATATATTATACTTGTTTATTACCAGTCTTCACATTCATACTATATCAGCTTATCAATTGATCACTAGAGCTTATCCATGTGTATATCTCTGATTCAGGGTATATATGACCCGACGAAGTGTATGTAGACGAAGTATACGATCATACTAGACCATCTACGGTAGTATGTATGTCAAGTATGCAAGTATACGTAGAATATATGGTTATACTTATTTTATATATATTATAGTGGCATTTCAGTAATATATTAAAAAGTGTGGGCTCTTATGAAAAAATTTTGCGTAGTAAGAGTTGAAGTATCTTAAATTGAGTATATAAACATACTCGAACTGATAAATTAGTATGCACACATACGCAATATGGTTTATTAAAGATGGGAGTACCTACACGCACGTAGGAAAAATGCACCATATATATATATATATATATATATATATATATATATATATATATATATATATATATATATATATATATATATATATATATATATATATATATATATATATATATATATATATATATATATATATATATATATATATATATATATAGAACTATTATCCTACAGCTGGCTACAAAATAACTTATTCTGTAGCCACTTTGAGTTACGATAATTGCTATGCTAATTTACGAGATTATAGTAACTCCTTACTATGTGATTTACTATAACATTATGGTAAATATCCCCATGTGTTATAGTAATTCAACTATCGTAAATATATACTGACATTGTCGTAAATTAGTATATAAAATTATCGTAAATAGAGGTGGCTACAAAATAAGTTATTTTGTAGCTAGCTATAGAATATACTTTCCCTATATATAGATATATATATGTGTGTGTGTGTGTTTATCAGGCTCCAAACCTTAAGAATGCATCCAACTCCCAACTGTCCAAATCCAAAGGTTCAAACACAGTCATGTCGAATGGCTCATACATGCTGTTCCTTGTGATCAAGTCTGCAGATTTGTCGAGCGGCTTATTGCCATCTAGGGATGTCTCAGGGACATACGGATCTGTACAAATTGTCGATATGCTGGATTGGTTGTTTGTTTCAGAGTCATCGGTGCCTGAGTTGATGCCATTGTTGTCCTTGCAAGTATGCTGGGCGTGGTAGACGACTGTGAACATCACGGGATGATCAGTGCCTGTGCTGTCATCAGTGGCGGAGCCAGTTTGACCGGCTAGTTACTAGTATAATGTACGTATTATACATCTGTATTTATAAAAGATAAAAGAAAGGGAAAAAAATCACCTGGATTACGCCGTCACGGAAGCAGGAAGGCCCAGGACGCGGCCTACGCGGCAAGAGTCCAGTATGTACCTGCGTTCACTACTTTTCGTATTCTAATCTTGATCTCAATCGCTGATCGGAAGATTCGGAGGCTGGAAGAAATCACCCAACAAGCCGCCGCCCTGACGCCCTCACGGCTGACGCCGACGCGGTGCCGGTGAGGTGTGACGCTGTTACGGTGACTGGTGCCCTCTGCCCTGCTGTCCTCCTCCTCTGACCACTCGTCTTCGTCTACAATTTGCACGGCTGGGCAGTCACGGAGACCTGCTGATTCACTATTTCTCTTAGGTAAAATTTAATCTTTTGCTCTTTGTCACTTTTAGAAAATTATTATCTACTTTCATAGCTATTCAACATCGAATTGTTCAATTATTTAGAATCGTGTTTTTAATGTTTGTACAGTTATAAATAGAAACTCAGATATTGTATCTCTTTTGGATGATTGTCTAGTCACTTTCGTTATAGGGGATATTTTCTTTGAAGTTGATGAAGATGGTATAATAAGACATTCATGTCCCTTCAAAAGTATATAATAAAACAGTCAGAAAAATAACATTGTAAGTCTCTAATGCTCTTTTATGTCTATATTTAAATTATCGATATGCCTTTTGAACTATTTATGTTGTATTTAATGGATGATTTTAACTTAATCCGTGAATTTAAGCTTTATCGTGTTATTTAGTGCATATATACTGAATCATATTGTTAATTTTACAATTATTACCGAATTGCTAAAATGGGTGTACTGAATTGCATATGAAAATTTTTTAGCGGCATACCCTTAACTAAAATCCTAGATTCGCCGCTGGCTGTCATCATCTTGCTGTTGTACCATCTTTGTTGCTTTACAGCCCTGTTCCTGCCTGTAGGCGCATCTGTAGTAGTTTCTGCATATATGTGTAATCGATTTAGTGATCTATTATAGATTTGCAGTATTATTAGGTTTCTGCACATGCACATGATTTAGTGATTAGTTTTTTTTTTCATGTGAACTTCATGCGCTGTTAACTCTAGTAACGAGTGAGCGCATAATAAGAGTCCAAGATCTGGTCTTGATATTATTCGTCACATGCATATGATTTTTTTTTTGTTGATTTCTTTCTTTCTGATGAACCTTGTTAATTCATCGATAATGATATGCCACATGCGTCTGCCTTGTCCGGACGGACCACTCCGCACGCTCTGCCCGCAAGCAATTGCTTGCTCTCGCCCACGCTCTTATCCACCTCACCCGTTGCAGAAGAGGAGGCAAGGGAGGCTGCGCCTGCACCCCCATCCACCTCGCGCCGTCGACAGGAAGGGGAGGCCTGCACCACTACAGTTCTCCACTAGGTAGGCCGTGACCACCGGCGACACTGTGTTTTCAAGTGTTTTAGACGTTTTCAGGCATGTTGCAAGCCTATGTTTGAAGTGTTTCAGATGTTTCACACTTCTGTTTCAAGTGTTTCATCTGGATATTGCATATGTTGCTATGGCTATACACGTATGTTTCAAGCGTGTGTTTCAGATGTTTTCAGACTAATGTTGCAAATATTTTATCTGGATGTTGCAAAAGTAGATCTAGATATTGCATACGTTGTTATGGCTATACACGCATGTTTCAAGACCATGTTTCAAGTGTTTCATCTATTTTCAGACATACGTTGCAAGTGTTTTATCTGAATGTTGCAACTGTATGTTCTGAATGTTTCATCTGTTTCAGACGTATGTTGCAGTTGTTCCATCTGAGCGTCGCAAAAGCGAATCTGGATGTAGGTTTGGAGGAAGCCTAAGCCCTCGGTGGTTCAGCTGCTACCTCCCTGGTGTGGCAAAGATGGAGGCCGCGTACACGAGAGCGGCGGGGACGGGATACCGCGGCGGATCGGCTGGGATGTGGAGCAGGATGGGAGCGGGCGCGGCGCATTGGGTGGGATGGGACACAGGCCTCCATGCTGCGTGTGTTGGGCACGGGCGTGGAAAGCTCCGTCCGGACCGATGATGCCTCTGGAGCAAGGATGGGCGCGCGAGGCGTGCGTCGGGCGCGGGGCATGCATTGGGCGCGACTCTAGTCGTGCGTCAGGCGCAGGCGCGGGAGCAGCTAGCGTCCGGACATCCAGGCGCTAGTCGTTCCGTTAATTCATACATCCTCAGGTGTGTTAAAAGAGAGAAATCAAAGAGTCCCAGAAGTATACCACCAAGGAGAGCTAGATGTCCCTTCAATTAAGAAGGAAAAATATACCTTGGGTGTTTTGATTTGTTGATGGGCTTCTGCCCGTATTTCCTCCACTGCCGTCCATCATAGTGTGGAACGGGCGTTTCAAGTGACATCGACTCATCAAATCTCCTGCTCGAAATTAAATTTGTTTGCAAATAAAAGAATCAAAATCAATAGAAAGCTTAATCCCATGCTCACATAATACATATACAGAAGCACTATAAACAAAAAAAAGGCAGTAGTTTTACTCATCAATTGATGTTTGAAAATGCATCCATACCCTCTCTTGAGCTGCTGCTGATGACGCGGCTTAACAACATCCGCCTCCTTGCTGACACCCTCCTCCTTCCAGCTGATGCAGTCATCAGAGATACTCCTCTTCATTCTCTTCTTGTCATCAACCAGCACATCATCTGGTTGGTGGTTAAGCATCATCATCAGACTGATGACGCTGCAGCTCGGCCATGGCCTTGCTGGAGCAATCCAGTATGCTCTGGAACATCTGGGCAACAAGCTCGTAGCGTTCGTCCGCCTGCTGCAGCGCAGGGAGGACGATGGCTCGCAGCTGTGTCACCAGAGACTACTCCCTGGAGATCTCCTTCATCACCGACCGGTGGTCGCAGTCGCAGGCAAGAGAGTGGTGACCAGAATAAGCTGAAGATTGAGGAAGACATCTGCAGTTGTCATGGTGGTAGTGGTGGTGCTTCATCTCTGCTAATTTCATTCTAGCTCAGCTCGATCTGGTATTCTGGTATCTGAACTGCAGCTTGTTCTGTAAACTTCAGGTTCCTTCAATCCCTTGTGTATGCAGCTTTCGGAGAAGGGATGAAGGGAAGATTAAGCGATAAAGTTACTCCTAATCGGCTGTACTTATATATGGAGATGGCAACATAATTAACAACCAACTTGGGCAGAATAAATTAAATTCGGCTGTGCCTGCCTGCATGCGTAGGCAAGAGCGGAGTAGCACATGGAGATGGACAGGAAGGACTTTGACTTGGCAGCTACCGCGCACGCCCTAATACGATTACGAAATGAGTATGAAATTAATTAGATGCTACGTACAGTCCTTGTCAATGGCATTCCTGGCACTTGGATTGGTTAATTTCGTCGTAGTCAAGTCGTTTGTGTTCACCAGCTACTGCTCCCAAAACAAACAAGCCTGGTCAGTAAGTAGTCGCCTGCTCAGTTCTCACCTGACCTTTATTTTCACCTTTACTGTTCTGTCCTGAAATGTCATTCTCAATCCCTTGGAATCAAAAGAACAAGTTCTCGCTGGGGCATTGATCTACGGTGTTTCTCCTTAAGAGCTAGTTTGAATAAGCAGTAATTGTTCATTTTAACTTCTGACCAGAAAAGTCTATTGTCTATAAGGGTGTTCTTTTTGCATCCAAGTTCAAATATGAAATGAACCACAAATAATTGCATCCATATCAGCACTATCTGCATACTCTGCATACTAGATGTAGGAAGACTAGAACTGGTTTAATGTAGATGGATATACTGCTCGAGCCAATATATAGTGCCGAGTGAAGTCGCGGCTAGTGGAGGACAAATCGCTTGTTCTCGTCGAAGACGTCTTGGATGACGAGGCTCCTTTGGCATCGGGGCTCGACATCTTCCTCGTCCACCCCTCTGCACCCAACCTGTCGTCATCTCTGTCCCGCCTCACCTCCCCCTTCTACCCTGGGGTCGGCTCGATGGGCGTTCCAAGGCCCGTCGTTGGGTGGATGAGGACTCCGACACCGAGAGGTCACTGGTCAACTCCACAACCTCCTACCTCGACGCAATCTGCCAGGGGTCGCAGCTCTGGATGTCGTCCTTGCTAGAGCGTGTCGAGCCATGCTGCATTGTCGGAGGCTCTCGCGGCAGCATTGCTGCTGGGCGGGGCAAGCGCCCCCTAGCTGAGGGTGCCTGGCCAGCCACCGTCGCCGAAGGCGCGCGCAATAGTGCAACTGGTGCTGGCGTTGTGCACGGGCGGCGCAACCGCAGGTCTCGCCGGCCATGGCTGCGCCCTCACCTGGTGCACGGACTGCCTGCTCGGCCCGTGGAGGGCCGTGTCCCGGCCCGGCAACGCCTCGGGCGTCGCGGACGGGGCTCCGCTCGCCAGCGCATCTCCGCTCCGGACGCCGACGGCTGGCGTGAGGTCTTGTCGCAGGGGTCGGTTAGTGGTGCCGGTGGGGCACGCCCCGCTCGTCCTGCATCGACTAGTCTGCGGCCCCCTACCTGCTATCCGGCGGATCTACATGGGAAGTGCTTCAACTGTCTCTCCACCGCGCACAGGGTGGCAACATGTAAGCTGCCTCCAGGTTGCTTCCACTGCAAGGGGTTCCGACACCTCGCGCGGGACTGTAAGCAGCGACGGAAGGTGCCTCCTTCCATTTCCAGCACAGTTGGAGCTGTGCCGGGTGCGATTGCAGTTGTGCCTGGTGCAACTACGTGCGGCGGCGGTGGGCGCCAATGGCGGAGACGTCGCAAACGTCGGCGCCGACCAAATGGGGACGACACTGTGGCGGCAACGAGCGTCGCCACCAACAACCTCGGGCGGTCAGCTGGAGCCACCCAAGCGACATCGGACTACACCACATGTGCGCCTACCGATCACGCCAGCATGCCGCCTCCTTCTACTGCCGCACTTTGCTTCCTCGAGCCCAACCCGCTTGCGTTGGCGATGTGCCTGAGCACGGGACCTCCCGCATTGGTCGTCTCTTTCGACCCGATGCTGTAGGAGCTCGCCGCTGCTAGCGCACATTCCGACCGCCAAGCGGGGCGAGGTGCTCCTCATGTAGAGGATGGGCTTCGCACCACCGGCAGCTCCAGTTTCATCCGCGTCGAAGCGAGCATACGACGACTTGTTCACAGGGAAATTGACGTCAAGCGTAGTGGAGGCTCTGGATGCGCTGTTCCCGGCGACCAATGCTATGACTAGTAGAAGACTCTTCTTGGATGACGAAGCAGGGTCGCACGGCGAGCAGCTAAGCCGTCCAGCTCTGTAGGTTCTGAGTTGCTACTAGTTCGGCCGTATACTCTTGTATAATATC
This sequence comes from Saccharum hybrid cultivar R570, assembly GCA_038087645.1. NCBI lineage: Eukaryota > Viridiplantae > Streptophyta > Magnoliopsida > Poales > Poaceae > Saccharum > Saccharum hybrid cultivar. The sequence goes on along the minus strand of JAQSUU010000493.1, from coordinate 6,876,620 downwards.
GAAGTTTGTATTAGTCGGCTAGGAAGGTCCAGTCGCAACTGTAAGACCTCCTAGGGTGCTCTTTACAAGAGTGTAGTGTGTATGTTTAAACTCTACTTCTTAATTACAATGATACACAAATCTTTTGCGTATTCAAGAAAAAAAAAGACGTGCTTGGTCTGGACGACGAGGCTGAGTGGCTGCAGCACCAGCTCGGCCTGCGGCCCGTCGAGCACGCACCCAGCCTACGTGAGCGCCCCCGTGATGACCGCGCCCTCTGCCTTAGCCCCCTTGATGCTATCTGCAACGACACGAGCCCCACGCAGAGACCACCACAGCTCCCCATCATCAGCCACCACGAGATCCCAATGCGCGGGAGGAGAGGGAGGAAAGGGGCCGCATGCACGCACCGAGGTATGACTGGATGGAAAGCTGTAGCGCGGTGAACTTGCCACGGTTGGCGGCGTACTCCTTGAGCATGGCCTCAAAGGCCCGTGTAACGAACCTGCCCGTGGCGCCCGCCATGGCCGTGGATCTTAGCTCCAGCCGCGGAGACGGGAGGAGGGGCAGAGTGGTTAGATCCGAGGAGGGGGAGTGGGCATGGGATGGAGAGGGCGCGAGATCTGAAGGAGGAGACTGAGAGCCCCCGCTGAAGGGAGCAGGGCCACGGATCGCACGAGGAAAGGGAGCAAATTGCCACGCGGCGTTGTTTCCTCCTGGGAGGATCCGCGCCGCGGAGACGAGGTCCCACCTGGCGGCGCGACTTTCCCTCATGGGATCGCACATCGAATGGCAGAGCGACGACCCGAATGATGGGCACACGTTGGTGTCTTAGTTTTGTTCTTTTTAGTTATAATAGGATATTAATTGATTCACCCATCAGAATATTTATATAAAAAAAAGAAGAAGTAGATTTGTGGACACACCGTCCACAGCCCTCCAGATTCTAGAGTCGGCAACGGATTTGTCAGGTACATAGCCATGCATCATAACCTGTAAATTAAACCAGTGTATTCAGGGACCAGCAGCAATATGATAAACGAGATCAATACTCAGTCTGAGGATTTTATTAAGCCCTTTCCGGCCGTGTGATTATATTCCTGGCCTGCTCTTAATTAGTTTGAAGCACAGAGTAGCCAATCGAGATGGTCACTGACAGCAATTGGATTGGATCGATCGCGACACACAACTAGAGTGGAGAGGCAGCAGGAATTTTTAAAAATGCATCTCTATCTCAACAGTTTTTTTATTCATATTCGAATCCGTATTCGTATTCGATGACGTATTCATATCCCGGAAAAAATCAAATATTCAACTAAGAGCATCCCCAAGCGTTCTCAATAATTTTTTTTTCAAAACCACGAGTTCCCAACTCACTAAAAATTGTTAAGAGCAATAAATAAGACCATCTCCAACAGTTTTCAATAATATATTCATTTCTAAAATGTAGAAGACAATTTTATATCAGGATTTATATACTATTTCTAAATTATCCTAAGCACTTTTATATATTATTTCTCTCTGGTACATTTGCATCAGTAATCCTTTCCCACTCTTTATTCTTTCACATGCTCTTTCACCTTTAGATTGGCCTCTGGATACACACGTCTCACACACGCAAGTATATCCGTGCTACCGTCTATTTTTCCAAACGCGGGTAAATTGGAAGGTGGGATCGGGAACTATTGGAGATGAATTTTTCTATTTTTGCTAAAAATACTAGATTGGGAGGTTTTATTAGGAACTCTTGGAGTATATCTGAAATCTATCTGTATGCGTACCACTTGCATCCCTGCTACTCCTGGCCGCAGGGTCCAGGCTGCATAGATTGCTGCAGCATCAGCACAGTAGCATTGTTCCTCAAAGAGAGCACATGTAGACACCAATAATGCATAGACAGCTCGAGTTACTATTACTAACAATCTATATTAATGGAATTCATGCCTAGAGAAATAGTTTTTCACAAGCTAAGACATGTTTAGAACCTATCACAGAAGTGCCAAACCAAATGGATTTTCATCACGGGGCTCCAGAGTCCAGGGAGCAAAGAGCATCTTTGTAGTTTTCACTTTTCCTAACTTCTAATTCTAAACCATGCAATATACTAAGCGTTTTTTACATGGTAGGAAGCAGAGGTGAACTAGCATGAATTTTGAGTGGCGGCCTATCACTGATGGACCTCTATAGCTATATGAAATAAGGTATATTTTCTTTGGAAACTCAGAATTTGAGGGGGGCACGTGCCCCCGCTCCTTGTGTATTGGATCCGCCCCTTCTATGAGTAGACGATGTCATTCAAGGAACTTTTGTGCTCTTATGCCTCCTCTCTTCTAGTTGTGATGCCAGTATGATAGTGCAGCTGCCTGCATGTACAATGTTGTCAGCCAATCAGGGTAGACAATCTGTGCTTGTATTGCATCACGGAGGGCAGCATCAGGTTGGTCACACATCCACATCGACAAACTGTGAAACAAACACAGGGAAAGAAGAATCAGCTACATTGGAGTGTTCCTTTTGTTTTGGACAGATGGAATAAACAAAAACTATCCGGGTCTCTACAGCTACATTTGAGTGATATATCTGGGGGCTATTAAGGGCTTTTCATGAACAAGAAAGACATGCCCGCCTGACTGTAACAATCCATTGCTGCCCTAAAATCTGTCTTCGAAGGCAGAGTCACCACGTTTCCTTGCATCCAACATATCCCTCATCTGCTGTGTCCATTCTTGAAAAGATAGCTGCAGAATGGAGAACGATGCCGATTTCACAGATCCTACGAGACAGAAAAATTGGAACTAGAATGCACTTTTATTTTACCTCATTGCTCCCTTCGTCATCTCTGTAATGTGTTGTAAACAGGGCCTGATGGATGGTAGTTAGGTCCATTCTCACTTTTCGAGAAGTCAAATATTATTAATTAGATATATCACTCAAATAAAGTTACTTAAGAAAGTTTGATCAGCACGAATCTCATAGCGACTCTTTTTATGAGACGAAGGGAGTAGGCAATAGACATTCCTTTTGGAAGTTTGAGGTGCCAGGATGGCAAGATATTTCGTCCATATTCGCCGTGTACGAAGACACAGTTGCGATATGTATGATGTAGCTCTGATGCTAATAAGACTCGCTAATGAAGAGTGTGGAAAATAATTAGAATGGCTTAAACCTTTAGACCATCGGCAATTATATTTATTATATAGTTGGCATAATTGATACATATGTCCTACGAGGACTTTTGATACATGACCGAGTAGGAATCTAAAGTCTATTATATTTATTTCTAATCGTAATATGAGTTTTGCTCCGGTGATCCTTTCCTGAAAATGTGCACGAATATTAAAGGAGCCGGGTAATTAATTTAGTTAATTTCTCCATGGGTTTCGTCTGGGCCAGTCCGTCCCATGTCCAGCCCAGGCCCAGCCGCCGTCCACCCAGACCTAGCACAGATGATTCCTACTTGGTCTGGAGTCCGATCGATTTCTTCCATGTGGAATAGTCGCGCGCGCACGTCTTATCCTCTAGGAACGCCGATGGCGACGGCGGCAGCTGCAGCGCATGGAGGCTAGCTACTTGAGGCATCCCTCAACCTGGCACAACTCTCCTACGCGGCGCAAATGACAGACCGCGGCAACCGCAGCAGCGGACAGGATGGATGGTGGGTGGTGGCGGTAGGCCGGCAACGGCAGCGTACATGACGGACGGCGGCTGCAGACCAGCCTATTCGCTTGGCTGATCTGGCTGACTGAAAGTATGGCTGACTGAAAGTACTGCTGGTTAGTTTTTTGTGAGAGAAAAATATTGCTGACTGACTGACTGATTTGACTGATAATCTCAAGCGAACGGGCTGGCAGTGGCAGACGGGCGGCTGCAGTGGTGGTGGACCGATGGCCGGTGGCGGCACCGCCCAGCGACGAGACGACGACCGAGGACAGTCGCCTTCGTCGTCCACCGTTGTACTTCCACAGTTCCACGGCGCCGCCTTGGCCAGTGCATAGTTCACACCCCCTGTACTGAGGTGCAGTGTGCCGTTCTGTTTGTTCTCTTTAATCTCCAAACAACTGCGTGAGAAAGTATGAGTTGCTACGTACAATGTGTTGCACGTAGTACACACCACATTGATCATCTAGTCCTTCCTACACGCAAAAATTTAAACTCATGACATTCATTTTCTTAAGGAGAGGTACATGGTTGACATGTGCTGAAAATTCTCGTAGATTGCCACATCAATTGTCTAATCATGAAAACCTTGTTCAGAACCACATACCAAGTCCTGCATCAAATGGTTTTTCATATGCATCTCAAGTGGGATATTTGGCACAAGTCACTGTCAGTCTCAGGAGGGTGATCAGTTACGCTATGACGATTAAGTCAGGCCTCTAATGTGCAAAGTTAGCACCATAGCAATGTTCAGCAGTGTCCTTTCCAAATCAAGAGAGGTAGTACTTTGCGCATAGAATGTTGCTAAGCCCGAGGCATATACACCGCGCCAATGATTCAATTATGGGTTACATAAAAATGATTGAATTATGGAGGGTGCTGCCGCCGTCCCTCGCCCCTCACTGCCGCGCGTGCCCACGTCCCACGCTCGAACCTGGGGCCGCGTCCGCGCGACACCGAGGTCTGGCAGCCTTCGTGTGGCGGCGGCGCCGCCTCTCCGCGCTTTGTTGCCATTGGCGGTTAAGACGCGCGACTATTATGATCTAAGAAATTCGGACTTGAAGCATGGAATTCTCTGGAGTCTGGACTGGAGGGTGGGCAGCGGCTGGACCTGGGTTGGACATGGGTAGGGTCGGGTCCAAACTAAACCTGGCAAAATTAATTTTCTGGCTGCTTTAATATTCGTGCAAATCTTTTTGAAAGGACCACCGGAGCGAAACTCTAAGTATATATACTTCTAACATTCTATCTTAATAGCAGCGAGAGCAAAACAAAAGATTGTGTGACTAGATTTAAAGTCTTGTAGTACCGCCATATATTATTCTATACCTCGCCATCATCAAATGCACGTTTGAAATATGGTCCGGCATCTAGAACCACGCCTCTCTCCATTGGGAACTTTCAAATAGATTCGGGCGGATTTCCCTTGAATGCTTGGTGATCGTTTCCTTCATTGCACACACACCCAGTTATTCAATCAGATGTTTTATTTATTTTCTGTGGCTTTTTTTACAGAGACCAGTTCAACTACACAATTAAACTGGACCAAATCAATATAACCATCCCGATAGCTACGATGTGGTGTGTATTATTAATTACTCATTTTCTAACTTATAGTGAACTTTTTTTTGTGAAGTGTGTAAACTAGAAGGATACCCCACGCGTAGCTACGTAACTTTCTTAGAAATAAAATCCTTGGATGTATGATTTAACATACATGTTCTTACATCAATTCTTATCAAAATTGGGCAAGGCAATGAAAAAACTAACATAATTAGATTGAATTATAAGATGATGGAACGACAAGACAAATAGTAGTAATAAATATATTTATACCTTCTATATATTTTTTTAATATATTGAAATTAGTAATTGCGCTTAGTGGTGATGATGTGGATAGCTTGCATTAAAGGATTGAAAGTTAGTGGGATGACATGACTATTACTGAGAGATGATGTGGATAGTTAGTGTGAGATGATGTAAATGTCTTGCATGTGGAGATAGAACTTGTAGTGACGATTAGTTTATAAGAGATATAACTATAGTACATTCTTTTTTTTTGCAAATCATAGTGCACACACTCGTACATATACATACACTTACCTCTATAAAGACAAGAACAATGCCACTAAATTCTAGAATAAATACAGGAAAATGCGAGTACATGCATCAAATCGAGGACTTGAGCCCTTTGATTGGCAGGTTCGACCATAAGGAAGCTAACCAACTAATAGTTCACAAATTGTAATGCACTTTACTTTTGCTACAAGTAATTTTTTCTCATTTAGAGCAATTTTTTTAAAAAATACATTAATAACAAAATAACATCAACAAGTCCAAATAAAATTCACTATTAAAATATACTTTATGAAGAATTTAATAAAATTAAATTGGTGTTTATAGATGTTAGTGCACTTCTCCATAAACTTATCTAAAGTTAGAAGAAATTTGACTTAGGATAAAGCTAAAAGAATTGTAATTTGAAAAATATGCGTTGTAAATGAGATATTTAAGTTAAGAAAGAGTTAAATAGGAATATATGTACATATTTTAATAAAATATGCAAATTTGGAAGAAAAAAATGCAAATTTTCTTGGTATACTTTAGAGTCCAAGTTTATATGGATTTTTGAAGGAAAATGAAAGATGGTCATATATGTAATAATCTAGTTTTCTTTGTGAGCGAATAGTTACTAATTTTTAATAATACCAGAATTTTATAAAAAAAATACAACATAATAAGCCATGGATTAATGGGTTTATTGTAGTGGAGAGAGATGGATGGGGATTGATTATTTGTATCAAACAGCCGTCAATGTCATGAAAATGGCGTTGAGTAGACTTGTGGAGGGCATACTTCACTGCAGGCGACGAAAGCTAGGTAGCTTGGTCATACATGTCAATGTCATGCCATATATACAGAGGAAAAAGAAGTACGGTTAAGGTAAGTAGCCATGAAATTTTTAGAAGGTTTTTGCACCGTGGGAATGTGGAACGAGAAACAAGACCACGTTCTTCTATGTTTTCAGCTGTTAAAGGACTCAGCACAAGAAAAATACAACTATATACATATGAGTCATGAGTGGCAAAATTTCTAATGAAGCTTTATGTTTGCGTCTGTGATGAATCGATGATAAAAAAAACTGGAGTAACAACAAACCTCATTTGTTGGGCTTGGGCCTTTGTTAGGGCCAGTTCCGAAGGGCATAAACCCATTTGTTAGGCTAGGGCCTCACTAAGCTGTAATTGGCCTCATTTACGTATGATGCACAATACGCATAGGGCCTGCCCGATTAACCTTTCAGCCCAGCATTGACAGCGGTGCTATCTACAAACTGCTAAAAGCTCGTGGACAACCTTCAGATGACAGAGCCAAATTTGTCTGGTGCAACGTGGCTCCTCCACGACTTCAAATGTTTATGTGGCTCCTGACACAAGGAAGGATACAATGCCGGAAAATTCTACATCGTAAACATGTGCTGCCTCATGCCACATGCGAGGTCTGCAATGATGAAGATGAAACTCCAGAACACATCATCGGAGGTTGCTCAATCGGCAGGCAATTCTGGAAAAAAATTGGTTTCAACTCAATGCCAGGAATGGCCGTGGACAGCATCCACACTCTCAGCCCCACGTCAGGTATCCCGTCTGATGAGTTTCGTGCGCTAATTGCCCTCACAACTGGGAACGGTGCCTTTGCCGACTGCTTGAGGCCCATATCCTGTCGGCAAAGGATTCGCCGACAGGGTTCCTAACTTCCTGTCGGCGAAGACCTATCGGCGAAGTTTTTGTCGGCAAAGAACTATTCGTCGACAGCCACGTGTCAGGCTGTCGGCGAACGTTCGCCGATAGCCTCGTCTCTTGTCGGCGAAGGAGACGGCGCTGTCAACAGTTCCGACGGTGCTTCGCCAACAGCCGCCGCCAGGCTGTGGGCGAAGTGTTCGCCGACAGCCAGGCGAACAGTCGGCGAAATAAAAGCGTAGCGGCTTTGCCGACAGCCCACGTGTCAGGCTGTCGGCAAAGCTATGGCCGATGCTGTCGGCAAAGCTGGGCTGTTCAGAGGGAAATGGCCTAGCTTTGCCGACAGCTGGCTGTCGGCAAAGCTGGGGTTAATTTTTTTTGTTTGTTTTTTCTGTTTTCCTGCATTTAAACCACAATTCATCTCATATATACCGTACAACCCACATTTCATCACATATATTCACAACAATAAACCATATGAACCACATTTCAGCATCGAATTCAGTTTCAACATGAATCCATACATCAAGGTCCTCAAATCCATCGATACATGTCCACAATACACATAACGTCGCCAAAAGAGTCCATACATGTCCAACGTGCCACAAGTTCATCGCTACATGTCCAAAAGAGGGAAGCAAAGATACCTAGCTCGAGGCACCATCTCCAGGGGTCCCAGAGCCCCCACCTTGCTCCCACGGAGACCACCCTGCTTGCGGCGCCGCCTCGTACGTCCAGTAGGGTGGCCGAAGCCCCTGCTACGTCGGCGCGTGCGGCCACGAGGAGTAGCCCTGCGACTATGGAGGAGGCCACACATACGGCTGCACGGGGAAGGTCGGGTAAGCTGGCCAGCTATGCTGTGGAGAAGGACCCAATGGAGGGCTGCCACCTGGAGTCGGGTTTGAACCCACTGATGGTGCCTGCACAAAGGTCAAGTGATATAATTAGTACCTGCAGGATGGCCACACAAGCTAAAGCAACAGGCAATATACTCACCGGAGCAGGTACAGGAGCAGGCACTGGGATTGGTGGTGGAGCGAAGAGCGAGGCAGGAGGCTCCTGCGTTCCCGGGATCTAGGACCGGAAGTAGCCTGTCAGGTCCACCAACTGGTGGGCCGCCTCCTGCTGCTGGTGGGCCGCCTCCTGCTGCAGACGCAGCGTCTCCTGCCTTGCCTCCTGGGCCGCCTGGTTGGCCTGCAGCTCTTCGAACCTGGCCTGCAATATTACACCCGCATGGTTGATGGTATGTGAAGGCAAGGTGGATCATGTGTGAAACGAAGTGAACGACGAATGAAACCGCACTTACCTGAAACTGTGAGTACATCTACGCGCTGCTCGGCTGTCGGGGCGCTATGGGGATGTCGGAGGAGCTACTGGACCCGCCCCGTCGAATCTCCCTCAGCGTGGGAGCAGAGGACGGGTCGATGGCGCTGTTGGCCGTCCAGTACTGGCAGTGCTGCTTCCCTCCTCCCAACCTCATCACGAGGTCCGTGTCCAAGGGCTCGGTGGTGGGGTCCTTCTCCTCCCCTTGGCGCCGGCGAAACGCGGTAGTGTACTCGGCGAGCTTGGGGTGGATGTTCGCGTTGGTGTACGCGTCCGACCCGTCCTCCGGGTCGTATCTGTTGTCCGGCGCAGTCGCTTTGCCCTTGTGAGAAAGGGCGTACCCCATCATCTCATTGACGACCTCCCCACCATGCGTTTGGGACTGCGAGGAAAACACAAACATGGTTACAGGTAAATAGATTGAGCGCTAGAATAAATAGATCAACAGAAGCATACCCATGTGTCCATGTACTGCGGGAGGGACCGGTTCCCTTGGTGGTGTGGTGCTCCTGGCATCTTGTTGCGGCGCTCCCAACGCTCATTGCGCTCCTTGTACGCCTCGTCCGATCTCTAGTGACGCACAATAGCCAACCAGCATGCGGGGTCCTTGTCGCACCACCCCGGCATGAACTAAGAAACATAAGTATTTGACATGTCAGAAGATGAATTGAATGTTTCACAGAAAGAATCAGAACGAATGTTTCCTACTTAATTACCTGCAAGTACTGCTCCTCGGTGAGATCGGTCTCCCTCTGGAGTAGCATCAGCCTGACTTGGTCCTTCTTGATCACCTCGCCAAGCACGTTGGCGTAGTGGGTGATGACACACTGGATGTGCGCCTCGTGGTACAGGTCCTTCAGACGTGCGTGGCAGACCGCCTCCTACACTCGTGTCGCATGCTCCTCTTTCCCCTCCTCGCACTTGAAGATCTCTGGGTTTTGAGCATCTGACGTCGCAACTTGCCCTAAACTTTCTCAAATTTTTATCATAGCCTCCACATGCGATAACATGACACCCCGACAAATTTTGTGATTTTCCGACTTCATTTGGATTTTATATAATTTAAAAACACTTTTCCCCCTAGCAACTCGACGTGTTACGTCAACTAGATGCTCGAGATTTCATGTGAATTCCTGGATACGGCCTCAAATTGCTCTAAATATCATGACTGTCATATTTGCCTTCACCATTTTCATTATTCCATGTACCTGCAGTTCAAATTTGAAATATGCGGGAAAATTCAAGTCAAAGAAATAAATTAACGAAATATAGCAAAATGTTATAAAAACGTCCCAAATTGGAACATGTGATTGTAAACAATATAGTTAGGCCATATAAAAAGTTTGAAATCAAAATTCAAAAAAAAATGAGAAAGCTTTGCCGACAGCCGTTTTAGGCTGTCGGCAAATTACTATCTTCGCCGACAGCCTAACGGTTATGCTGTCGGTGAAGGTAACGACGTCGGACGACGTTGGAACCCTTAGGTTCTTTGCCGACAGATTGGCTTTGCCGACAGTATGGCTGTCAGCAAAAATGTCCTTTGCCGACATGTTTTTTTACCGACTGCTGGCTACAGTTGTACTGTCGGCAAAGAATTCTTTACCGACAGTCGATAAGGGTTGTCGGCAAAGACATTCTTCGCCGACTGCCCATATTATGGCTGTCGGCTAAACTGCGGGCAGTCGACGAAGACGCCGTCTCCCGTAGTGCTTGTCCTGCTGGCAACTCTGGAAAACCAGAAACGCGGCCGTCTTCAGAAGTGAAAGGCATAGCATGACTCAAGTTCTGGCTGCATGCGCTGCGGCGGCCGGGGGCACTTGGGGTTCGGACGGTACCCCGCGCCGGCAGGCAGCGCGCCGGAATAAAAGGCAAGGAGCGCAACGCGGGAATAAAAGGCAAGGGTCGCGCTTTGCTGACCTTAGCAATTAATTACTGCAGACACGTGTCCACCTCACCCACGTTCCTCTCAGTATATATGAACTAAAAAAGTCATAACTGCTAAATTAGACGTCTAAATTAAATTCTGATTGCACAATCATGTTTCTTACAATAAATACTTCAAAACAAGATCTCACATGAATATATTTAGATAAATTTTTATTAACGAACATTTATCTTATGAAGATAGAATATTTTTCTTTTATTGAGCAGAGACATGTTCTAGGTTCAGAGAATAATGTTCCGTCTCCGTAAGATCAATGTTCTCGGTTTAGAAGAACAATGTTCTAGTTTTAGATTCATGATATTGATATTATAATATACATAAATATAAATAAATACATACATAACGTAAACAAAAATAAGAAAATTTAGAGTAAAGCATAAGGAAAAAAATATAACATGTAATAGAGAAAATTTTAAAAGAACATCACATGGATACTTTTTGAACATCGAAAAAAATACTATAGAACATCACAAGTATACTAAGTGAACATCACTAAACACACCATAGAACGTCACTAAAAACATTATAGAACATCGTATATATACTACGCGAACATCACTAGTAAACTATGTGTACAGAGTACATTATAGAACATCACTAAATACATTATAAAACATCGCATGTAAATATAAAAAAACATCATAAACATCACAGGTATACTATGTGAACATCATAGAATACATCATAGAACATCAGTGTATACTTATGTGAACATCACATTTATACTACGCGGACTTAGCCTGGGCATTCGGTTTAAACCGAAACTTCGGTTCGATTTATTCGGTTCTTAAGAAATTCGGTTTTTGGGTTCAAGAAGCTGATCGGATAATGAGAGAACGTAAAACCGAGCATTTTGGTTTCGGTTTTTTACTTTGGTTTCTCGGTTTAAACCGAACAAACCGAGCTTGCCTGCACACCTCGCAGTCTCCTCGTAGCTCGCACCGAGACGTGCAGAACTTCGGCCGCCCGCCGCCTTCCAGTCGAGCAGCACGGTCGCCCCCGCCTGCTCGCATCTGCGACGCGCTACCACCGTCGCGACGAGGAGCAGCTGCGCAGCCACACCTCTGCCTCGACGCCTCGACGCCTTGACGCCTCGTGCGGTCGTGCTGTGCTCGCGCCGCCGCTACAGCTCACAGCAGTCGCGCCGTGCGCAGCCACCGAGCCACGCCTCGCCTCGCCCGCCGCCGCGCCTTGCAGTCGCAGTTGCTTGCCCGCTTCCCAGTCGTGCCGCCGCCGCTTGCGATTTAGGGTTTCAGAGGCAGTTGGATGGGAGAGGGAGAGGGAGAGCCTCGTTGGCTCGGCGCCACCCACGCCGCTGGCAGCTCGCCGCCGCGCGCGCATTCCTTGCTCACTGCCGTCGCATCCGCTGCCCCGCCCCGTGCTCATGCGATTCCGGTTGCTCGACGCCGCCGCAGCTCCCAGGAGGTTAGGGTTTGAGGTGGCCGCTCGAGGCTCGATTGGGGAATCAAGGGAGGGGAGTGGACTGGTGGGCACGGGGTCTGGCCGTGTGGGTCTGTGGGATCTGCTTATATTTGCGATAGTGGGCTGCATAATGGGCCTTACTGGCTTGCCGCGTTCGTGTGCTTCGCCGAGCGGGGAGCTAGATAGCCTGTGTTGTCGTAGTTCTTCTCGGTTTGATCGGTTATCGGTTCGGTTTTGGGCTGAAACCGATCACCGAGCCGAAAACCGAAGGTCGCATATTCCAAAACCGAAGCCGAACCGAAAAACCGAGATTTCGGTTCGGTCTTTGTTTTCGGGTTAATTGTGCCCAGGCTGAATAACCTAAATAACAACTGAAAAATAAAACTAAAAAGAAAGAAAAAATAAATTAAGAATGAAAAACATATAAAACTAAAAAAGAAAAAGAAAATAAAGAAAAAAGAAGCTAGGAAAAAGCAATCAAAAGAAAAAAATGAAAGTAAAGGTAAAAATAAATAAGAAAAGAATAAGAAAGGAAAAGGAAATAAAATAAAAATGAAAACATAGAAAACTAAATAGAAAAAGGAAGAATAAATATAAGCAAAAATATAAAACAATAAAAAGAAAAATAAAAATAAAAAAAAGAAAAATAAAGATAAACTAAATAGAAGCAAAAAGAAAGAAAGAGAAGGAAAAAAGAAAAGAAAAGAAAAGAAAAGAAAGAAATAAGAAGAATAAAAAAAAGAAAAGAAACCAACGGAACATACCTAAACTAATGTAACGTACCTGTCAAAAATAAAATAAAGATAAAAAAGACAACATAAGAAAAAAAAAGAAAACAAAGAAAGAAACGTACCTGGATTCCCACTGCTCGCTCCGCTGTTGCTATTGGCCGGGAGAAAAAGGCAAAGCTGCGCGGGGAACTGGAGCGGGAAACCAGGGCGGGAATCATCGGACGGTGTGTGATGAGCGCATCGCCGACGCATCGACACGCTACGGTGTTCTCTGTTGCAATTCGTCTCTGACTCAACTGTCACGTCACCCTCAGATTTAGCAGACACGTCATTACTGTTTCGGTCATAATTTTCTCATACGACATCGAAACGGGGCGTTCTTGATGCGTTGGAAAGGGGACGACGACGCCGTCGTTTTGGATCTGGTCTCAGCTCCAGAAGGTCCGTGGATCATTCTGTATGACCACGGCAAGGTGCTGCGTCACCTATTTGGGCCAACTTGGCCATGTATCGTGTCGGGCCTTAAGCCCAAATTGTGGGCGCCCAACCCCTGGCCGTCCTCAACCCTAGGTCGAGTCTTAGACTATAAACACCGCCGCCGCTGCTGCTAGACAATTATGTTTTGTTTAGAGTTTAGTTTTTCATCGAGAAACTGAATCGTTCATTGTAACTGTGGTGACAAATCCTTTTACAGTGATCCAGGGCCCCTGTTCTTAATCTCCTCCACTGTGTCGATTAGTCCTTTGGAACCGAGTTCTTGAACCCTGTATTGATATTCGCATCATTCATATTTGTAATTTTAGATTGCGTGTTTTACCTTCTTGCTTGTGTTCTTCGATTCGCTTGCAGGAAAAGCCTTCTTGGCGAGGTCAATCAAGTTGTGCTTGGTTGATAATCAACGGAGCAGTGGTGTAACGGTTGCAGGGTTCGAATCGTGTCTGATTTGAAGCCAGATCGCCAACGTCGAGATCTCCACAAATCGAACTTACCGGCTACCTTCAGGCCTGTATCTCATCAGTGTCTCTTGTCCGCCCGTTCGGACGGGAAGCTTTCCGCGGCGGCGGAGCAATGGCGATGCAGATTCCCCAGGAAGAAGTGGCACGTCATCGATCAATGGTGCCTGTTGTTTCAAACAGGTAGACAACGTTGTCTTCCTAATCCTATGACTGACTGACATTCATCATCGTCACCTGGGTGATGCTTGAACCATGTAAATCTCATGTAACCTTGTTATACTTCATTACGGGCCGTTTTAGGCCATACATAGAAATTTAGGTGGGGAACGCCTCCCCCGGTTGACCGTAAATAAAACCTTTCAGCCTAGCTATGTAACCATCCTCTAAAAAAAATCATCGAGGGTTTTTCGGCTCCGGCGACGTCGGCCGTAGCTTCTTCGGCGCTCGCCGTGCTGGGGCAGCAGAGCAGCAGCTCCACCAAACGCCCCAGGCCTAGTTATTAGGACCGGACTGGACCGACGGTCCGACCGGTAAAAGACCGAACCAGAGACTATGATGGTCCGGTTCACTTAAAAGACCGTTCATACAATCGGACCAGTAAAAACCGGTTGAACCGGCTGGTTTTTTCATGAACCGGTGAACCGGCCGGTTTCACCTCCAACTGTCCGACTCTTTTTAGTTGGCGGCGCGTGTGCTGCTGCAGTGCTGCCTGCTGGTGCTGCCTGTGCACCTGCCGCTGGGCCCGCATGAGTTGCTGCTGTGGTTGTGTGCGTAGGGGTTGGGGTGGAGCTGAGGCTTTGATGCGTGCGTCAGTGTGTACAGTGCGTGTACCTTGCCTGCATCTGCATGTTGTTGCTGTTGACTTTTGTATTGCCAACGTCACCTCATGGGTGTTGGCTTTTTAATTTCAAAATTTCATAACTCTTTTATATGATCTCTAAATCAAGCAAATGATACATCTATTTTGAATATCTCAACCAGCTTTTCGCAATGATAAACTCTATTTTAACATTTGAGATTGTTTTACAATAGTGGATATTTGAATTACTATTTAGATCTTATTTTAAAAATTAATAAGTGCTCCGTATATTATATTTTTATGCGTATATTTTGACATATCCTGTAAAAACAACTCTACAATACCGAAAAACTTGTGGACTTGTGGCTAGATTAGTTGGAAGTTGGTTATATAATTGTGTTTTGATCATCTTATGGTATATATGTGATCAACTATATGTTGCTAAGGCTGGACGAAAAACTCGAAGCTCGTTAGCTCGCTCGGCTCGTGGCTGGCTCGGCTCGGCTCGGCTCGGCTCGTTATGTTAATGAGCCGAGCCGAGCCAGGATTTAAGCTCGTTAGCTATAACGAGCTAACTCGAGCTGGCTCGTGAGCCGCTCGCGAGCCAAACGAGCCGTAGTTTTAGGGAAAAAGTCATCATAACTTATATTAGTTTTGTATTATTTCATGTCTTGCACTTCACAAATGGATGATATGTTAGCTCATATAAATATTTTATTCGATTTAAGGTTATTGAATATATTATTTTTATATTATTAATATTTTTAAGCTTTACATAAATGCAAATATTATATTTTTTATATTTTTTATACCTGGCTCGCGAGCCTAATGAGCCAGCTCGAGCTCATAACGAGCCGAGCCGAGCTGGCTTTCTGGCTCGTTAAGATAACGAGCCGAGCCGAGCTAGCTCGTTATCCTAACGAGCCAGAACGAGCCAAGCCGAGCCGAGCCAGCTCGGCTCGTTATCCAGCCTTATATGTTGCTAATTATCCATTGTATATAATTATATTGCACCGGTTTGAATGATTTATGACCGGTTCAATTCGTCCGGTCCAAAACTATCGAACCAGCGGTTTAACCGATTCTTAACGGTTGGACCAGTGAACCAATGAACCGACAGCCTCATCAGTTTGATGTCCGGTCCAGTTCTAATAACTATGGCCCTAGGTAAAGTCACCCCTCTCCGTCTCCTCCTTTTGGTTTTCCTGTCAAAGTGTCACAAACCGGGGGCTCTGAGCTGTCCTCCAAAACCGTACTGATTGGCGATCGTTTTCTCCGTTCCACACACACACACACATCGGC
Organism: Saccharum hybrid cultivar R570; assembly: GCA_038087645.1. Lineage (NCBI taxonomy): Eukaryota > Viridiplantae > Streptophyta > Magnoliopsida > Poales > Poaceae > Saccharum > Saccharum hybrid cultivar. The sequence continues at coordinate 6,860,766 of JAQSUU010000493.1, read as the reverse complement.
CGGCCGGGCCATAGCAGAGGCGAACAAAAACGCCGCATTCCACCGGCATAGCAATAGCATAAACTCCGGTGTGGTGTGAAGTGTGAACCTTTCGTCACCTTTCAGTGAGACCAATGGCCAACCTACCTACTACCTTAGGGGCTAAGGGCCTCTAGTTCGTTGGACATTTCAGGCCACAGAGCAGAACCACCCAATTTTAAGTAGCTTCCAAGTCGACCAGGACGTTTATGTTTCCTCCCGTCCACCAATTATGTTCAGTCAGATGTTTACTTATTCTTGTGGTTTTTTAAGTTCATTCAGTTCAACTACAGACACATACACTGGATCAAATCAAGTCAACGAGGCATGGGATGGGAGAATATAATTAACCATCCTGATATCTACTAGGCTGCAGCCTGTATATGCATGGAGGATGTAGCAAAGCTCGACAGGTGTCACATCAATGTCTGAAATTGTGACTAACTATGGAGTTTTTCTTGACCGGCATCCATTATTTGTTTTTCTAGAACACGACTTCACGTGTATTTCATTAAGAAGAAATGTTCAAAAGCCGAATACAAGCAAAGTCCGAAGGCGAGATGCCTGGATCAAAACATGACACCCGGCTAACAGCCACCGAAACAAATAGAGACTACATGGCTGAACATGGCGCGACAGACAGCGACTGGGGAGCAGCCCTAAGCAGCCGAAGCCGAGAAGAACACCGAGACTGGCATCCATTATTTGTCATGCTAATTATTACTATTTCTCATGTTTCTAATGCTCTCCATCAAACGTTAACAAGTTATAAGCTAGTACTATTAATTCCAGGACACTTTACCTGTTATGAAGACTTTGCAGGATGTGTTTTACAGAGGCTGAGAATGGGATGGTTACAATTACACTCAAAGGAAAGTCTAGATATTAGTACATCAACATTCTAGCATGTGGGACACAGCATTTACAACTTTTAAGCCTTAATTTCTGCCCACTGTTTACTTTCTGCAGATCCATTTTCTTTGCTTATCACACATATTATACTCTAAAGGTAACATACTTGTGTCCCTTTCTTGTCACAACTCATGAAGCAATGGCTGTCTGCATACGAACGGATTGATGTACACCTTCAAAGGAGTTCCTTCCCACCATTCTTCCTTACGCCCATATATCTTCAGGGATCATCATAGAGGTAACCTCAAGTGCCCCTGCCATTTCAATATCTGTGAAATCTATCAAATATTCTGGCGTGCTTGGCACCATGAATAAGTTTTCAAAGCTTTCATCCTGAATTCCAAGGACATCATTATGAACAACTGTTGATCCACTAATGCTTTGGTTATGATTGACAATTGGTGCACTATATTTTGTTTTCTCAACAACATATGGATGGATTATGTCATCCTTCTTGCAAATGTGCTGGCCGTAATAATCAACATCGAACAACCTCACTGTTCCAGCGTTTCCATCTGATTCCTTCTGTTGAACTGTCTTAGTTGCAAGACACCCTTGGTCTTTACTATTGGCACATCTATAGTAGTTCCTGATTAAGCATGACATCATTATATATTTTTTATTATACACAAAAGGCAAAATATGCAAAATATTATTCATCCACATAGATGAGAATATGTATGGCTGCAATTTTGAGCTACAGTATATGTGCACAAAGCTAATCATCCACACCCATTTTATTTTGAAAGGATGGCAAAAGCTTTGCCGCAAATTTTATTAGAAGAAAACATAGAAAAGGTGTCACCATAGTTTTTTGAGTGGAAACCAGGCCAAAAAACCACCCGACTAGAATACAACATGAGAATCCAAATTCAGTATAGAAAATATTATATATATATGAAGTGCATCAATACATATGTTTTATTACATACCTAGAATGCTTTGCTTTGGAGATCCACTTCTGTCCATACTTCCTCCATTGATATCCATCAAAGTGTGGTGCTTGTGTCACAACTGAACCTGTGTGTTGTGCATTCTTCCTAAGAGAAGGGATAAATATTTTAAGCACCACAGTAAATGATATATAGGTAAACATATATATGCTCTTTTGCTACATACCTTCTCTTATTTCCAATTTCTTTAGCTTCCTCCCCCAAAATGTGACTCTCCACGTTATTCTTACCGCCTTTTCTTCTATATTTGATAAGATTGGCCTGTTTGTTACTGTTATCACCAAGTTCAAGAAAGGAGATAACCTTACTTGAGGAACTGAATATATCTTGAAAGAGTTGCTGCGCAAGCTTCTCCTGCCTACTACAGGGATCAAGTATTGGTAGGATAAGGTCATGTAGCTCCATCACTAGAGCCCTTTGGTGTTCAATCTCGTTGATCACCACTTGGCAGCCACTATGAGTGGAAGATTCAAGGATGTTCATTTGATGCTTTCTCAAATATATATGGCTATAATAGTTGGACTTTGGAGCTCAAGGTGCTAGGTATATGCAGCTTTAGGCATCTATTTATATACAAGCAAGTAACATCACACAGTATGAGCACGGTGGAGGGAATGGATCATTTTTCAAATTTTCTCACTGGAAAAGACCAGGGAGAGTACTGTGTCCCTATCCATCAGTACTATGGTAGAACTAAAGGTGCCATTCAAGATCCTGTTTTTCTCAGACTGGTCCATAAATCTACGTAGATCTTGATTGTTACATAATTGTCATTCGATGAATGTGTTTAATTACATGATGTGTGACGGGCCTAGGAGACACATTTGAAGTATAGTACAAAGTAATGTTATTATAAGGTCAGATGATGATTATTAAATGTCACACTAGTGGTACTAGTGTTTTAAATTGTTGGAGGAAGATAAATTAGTATGAACTTAATTGTTGATCATCAGATGATAAGGATTATTGGCATATCTAATGCATAAAAAACGTAACTGATTTATTCATGTATAGAATATAACAGAGGCGATGCATAAAAATTTCATTTGTAAGAAAATTGTTGTCTCCATAAGTTATTTGATGTGTGAATAAGCATTTCTGTTAGGTCACTTGTTTAGCTTGAAAATCGCCCACTAGATTGTCATTAGTTTTTTGTGGTCGACAGTTCTGACAACCAAAGACTTGGCTAATCATGCAGGATCTACGGTAGTATCTACATCGCTCAAATGGCATAGACATTCATGAAAGGAAGCATGTATATAGGCAATAATTCTAGAGGCTGTTATAGGGAGCAACGTTGCTGTAACTACACCGGCCGTAGGGCAGGGACATGCTTGGTTGGAGTCTAATAATGGTAAATGACACAGTTATTTGGAAATGAATGCAAAAATAAACTAGCTAGTGAATTTCATCTTTTACATAACAGATGTGCTATGATGAAGTAGGTTATCATCATTTATCATCGGTTCAAACTTTAAACTTTGCGTAAGATAAATCATTACATGAAATTCAATTTATGTTAATCCTCATACATGCATGAGAAAAGTATCGCTGGTACACATAAGCCTGGTGAATAATTAAATTAAACATTAAGTGATTGTCAAAAACATGTTGAGAACCATGAAAATTGCATGTTATGTGTTCAAAGATCATAGATATACTTCATAATATGAACATGTACTGATAGTTCCACTCAGATTAACCATGGCCTTGAACTAGTTTTGTTGACCACCATATATGCATCATTATCAACCAAAACAAGAGAACAAAATTAAGTGATATGTGGTGAATCCTTCAGGATTCCTGAGCACCACATGAATGCCATACGTGTAATCCAAACATAACAATTGATTGCGACAAAAGACAAGGGAATTACTAGTTATTTATAAAGATATTTCCCTACATGCAGAATAGCGCCCAACAGTTCTTTCTCACATGTGCCACAGTTGGTGCACGCGCACACAAAAAAAAATCTTCTGCCAGCCTGCCATAGCTTTGTGACTCAAATCTCAAAATTAAACATTGAAACAGTTCAACTCTTCACTTAAGGTATACTCTAAACATATATATGATTTCCATATTAAGGCTGTGCTGATGTTCCAGCAATCACAGGGATACTGTATTGTGAGAATCCAATACCTTAAGACTGGTATCTGATTCTAACAAGATCAGACATATTGAGTCTGTTTAATCTACTCCCTAAGCTCTATTATTCACAAAGACTCGTCACCCTATATATGTTCTACCAGTATAATTTTCAGTTTTTTTGGCCTCTCTCCCCAATCCTTGCCACCACGGCACCACCCTTGCACCTATTCTTCCATGCCACTCCCCACCCCAACCACTCATTCTCCAGTCAAGATCCAGGTATCCATACTTCACTTTTCAGCCCTATTTCTCTTTTTCTCATGAAGGTTGTGTCTGTTTGTTCAATGGCTTGGAAGAACTGTAATTTGCTATGTTGGAATGTACGGGGATTAAATGATCCAGCAAAAAGAGCTAGTGTGCGTAGCCTAATTGCGTCCTCCAACGCCACGATAGTTTGCTTACAGGAAACGAAAATTGCTACTGGAATAAGAGAACTTTGAATGATACCCTTGGCCCCAACTTGGCATATCGTAGGTTGTTGTGCTTCCATCAAATGGTGCCTCTGGTAGCATCACCATCACGGTCTCCGATATTTTCTTCAAACTGATATCAACGCACACATTGGACCACTCCATCACTACTAACATCAGATTTAGATCAGAAGGCACTGTTTTGTCCTTAACAGGGGTCCACAGTCCTCAAAGTGATGCAGAAAAGATCGAATTCTTATCAGAATTTATCGATTTGAGACCTCTTGTGAATCTGGAATGGTTGCTTGTAGGAGATTTCAACCTCATTACTTCAACAGAAGATAAAAATAATGGAAGGGTCAATATGCAGATGATTAATAGATTCAAAAGAACAATTGATGATTTACAATTGGCAAAATTGCCTTTACAAAGGAGAAGATTTACATGGAGTAACAAACAAGATACGCCAATAATGACTAGAATAGACCATTTCTTTGGAACTACGGAATGGCATGATCTCTCTGCTTATTATCTTTCTGCTTGCTTCCCACACTGTTCCTAAGATTTATTTCATATACTACTGGAGCCGGCGGCTTTGCCGAGGGCTCCAGGCTCTCGGCAAAGCCTCTCAGACCCTCGGCAAAGGCTTTGCCGCTGCCTCGGCAAAAACCCGATCGGCAAAGCCTTCTTTGCCGAGAGCCGTTTATCGGGCTCTCGGCAAAGGCTTTGCCGAGAGCCAGCGCAGCTCTCGGCAAAGAAAAGGCGCCGTTAACGGGCCCGCCTTCTTTGCCGAGAGCCCATTTGGCTGGCTCTCGGCAAAGAGTTTTCTTTTTTTTTTGGAAAAACTCTTTGCTGAGAGCCAGTCTGGCCAGGCTCTCGGCAAACATTTTCTTTTTTTTTAAAAAAAACTCTGCCGAGAGTCTTGCTGTCCTGGCTCTCGGCAAAATATTTTCTTTTTTTTTTAAACTCTTTGCCGAGAGCAAGTATGGCCAGGCTCTCGGCAAAGCCTATCCTTTGCCGAGTGCAACGGTCATTGCGCTCGGCAAAGCTGGGAAACATCATTGCGCTCGGCAAAGCTGGAAAATGGGTATTTTTGCAGCCTTGTTTCCCAGCTTTGCCGAGTGCAATGACCATTACACTCGACAAAGGCAGCCTTTGCGAGAGCAACCCTCGGCAAAGTGGGAAATTTTGTTTTTTCTTCTAATTTTCCATTTCATTACACATACAAATCACATTCATCACGTATAAACACATATATCACATGTACATATCACATTCATCACATATATGTCACGTTCACATATACCACGCATATAGCACATTCATCACAATATTTGAACCAAACGAAAGTTAACCATCACACGTTATCATCGAAACATAATAAGTTTTCATTCTAAAGTTCACAATCTACTAGAGACGACACTTTAAACACACTCATGGCCAACCTTGCCCTGGCCATCCCGGAGAAGCAGTCCCGCCTTGACCCCCGGGCGTGTTCCATCCAGGCGCTTGCGGGTTGTTCGAACCCGCCGACGGAGGCTGCAAAAATTAGATGTCTATGTCAGATAAGCAAATGTAGAAACAAAACACTGAGGAATCGATACTCACAGGAGTAGCATCCGCGTTCTGAGACGGCGGTGGAGGATCCATGAGCGCGCGGGCACCTGCATGCCCTAGGAGGCCATGAACGTGATGAGATCTTGCATCTGCTTAGCTTGGGCCTCCAACCGGGCCTTCATCTGGGACCGCATTTGGGCCTCGGCAAGCTGGCGCTCCTCCCTTTCTCTTTCCAGGCGGGCCTGCGATAATACAAAGGGAATGTTAGAACAATGCAAACATTTAAACATCAATGTACGACGAGTAAAACAAAAATAACCTCGAGCTCGGCGACCCGCGACTGCGAAGGCGACGGGCGTGGGCGTATGGGGACGCTCCCGCTCGTGGTCTGTGCTCGGAGCTGGGACAGAGTGGGAGTGGAGGACGAGTCGATGACGCCGTCCCAAGCCAATACCGCCCGTGCTTCTTCCCTCCTCTGACCCTCATCACGAGGCTTCCGTCCAGGTCCTCGCTGGTCGGATCAAAGTCGGCCCCATGGACCGCCCTTGCCGCCTTTGTGTAGTAAGTGAGGCGGGTGTGGACGCTGGAGTTGGAGTATGCCTCGGGGGGGGGTCGTCGGGGTTGTAGGAGGTCTCCGGTGCGGTGGCCTTGCCCTTGTGGGACATGGCATATGCCATGAACGTGCTGCAAGGCTGGCCACCGTGTGACGCCGTCTACGAGGAAGACAACAAGATGATTAGTAATTAGGCAACATTTGAGCGTTACAATACATAAAGTGTTTCACGTACCCAAGCTTGTGCGTACTCGGCAAGGTTGCAGTTGCCCTAGTGGTGTGGTACACCTGGCATCTGCAGACGCGTCTCCCGGGCCTCGGCGTGCTGGGCGGTCCACTCTTCAGAGAGCCACCGGTCCACGATCATCTCCCAGCACTCGGGAAATGACTGGCACCATTGGGGGACCATCTGCACATCATCAAGTATTTCACATATAAGCGTCAGATGAAATGAGCATAGCTTAATCTCAAAAGGAATCACTTACCTGAATGTACTGCGCCCGGCTCAGCGTCATGCCTCTCGCCTCGACCTTCGACACCCTCCGTCCTTCGACCGTGGCGTTGTAGTTGACGATGGCCTGAAGTCTCGCCTCGTAGATGATGTCGGTGACGAGCTTCCTGCAGGACCTTGTACTCACCACCTCCGCCTGTGCCTCCTTCCCCTGCTCGCACCTATAGAAGTCCTGCATACAGATGCAATACAAACTCTAAGTAATTCAAGAAAAGTACGATGAATGCGATGTTGTGTGACGAAGACTTACCCACAGCTCCGCTCTGACCCTCGCCGCCTTGTTTGGGTAGTCCGGGTCTGGGGCAACGGTGTAGTGGTCAAAGGTGTAGGCGGGCTCTGTCTTCCCGGCATACTGTACTATGCTGGGGTAGTGCTCGCGGCACAGGAGACCCAGGATGCCATTGGGTTTGCGGCCGCGACCCTCCACAAATTCCCAATGCCTGCACAAGTGATACAAAAAGATTATTAGTTTCTATTTCAATTTTGAACATATCATATGAACGAGTAGTTAAAACATGTACCTTTGTCCAATGGGGAGGATCACTGGGCGTTGGTGAAGTGGTATTGGTCGGGCCGGGAGGCTGGCGGGACCTCGCAAGTAGGGCGTGGACGCCCCTGAGGCAGCCGAACCCTCATCTGCCTCGGTTGACGGCTCATCCTGCTGCTCGGGGTCCTCCTGCCCCTCGTCCGCCTGAGCCTCGGCCTCAGGCGTGGCCGGCACCTCGTCATCGGTGGAGTCGGCTCCCTCCGGCGGCGACCCCTCCTTTGCCGAGATGGCCCGTCGTCCTGCGAGGCCCGGTACAGGGAGCTCATCGACCTCTGACGTCCGCCTGGCATCTTGGCTCGACCTCCTGCATTTAAACAGAACAAACAATATTGTATTAGAAATAACATAATGAAATATATGCAAAATAAATAAAACCCTAGATCCTAAGAAAAAACATAACAGGAGTAGAATATAACATAATATTACGTGAATTAGAAATAATCTGCATCATCGGGATTAGCCGAAGCATAAGTGTCATCATCGCTGTCGACCATGTCTAAGTACTCCTCAGTATCCGAAGACGGGAGATCGTCTTCATTTGCTTCGCCTAAAAGGAATCGTTCTAGCATTTGTATGTCCTTCTCATTTACCACCTCATCTCTAGCGTCCTCGTCATCATTCTCTACTTCCATTTTCATCGTTTCGGTTAAGTCTATCGTGAACGTCCCTTGTAGCCCAGCTTCTTGAAAGAACTCCCCATCATACGTGTTTGTGTTAAAGTTATAATCTTCATCATTGGGGAGAGGTAGTTTAGCATGTGGCGATATCTTGTGCACAATATACCAACCCAAGATATGCTCTTTGCTTTTGCACGCATATGGTGTGTAATAAACCTGCGTGGCCTGTTGAGCCACAATATACACATCGGCTCCTGGATAGACAGAATCCTGTCGAAACCTGCAGACGTGGTCGCACCGCCTCCTCTCTTAAATGATGTACTTCACCATGGTAGATCCACCGGGTGTAGTCCGGCGTGAATCCATGGTTCAAAAGATGTTTACCCATGTTCTCCTTGTCTTACCTTCGCCGGTTCCCACATCTGCTGCACGGGCACAATACTTTCATCTCTCCTCGCCGAGCCGGGCCAAATGCATGGTTCAAGAAAGCATCTGTCTTGTGCAACCATTTATCACTGAAATCACTCTTGCTTCTGCGGCCCGAGTACATCCACTGACGGTCATCCATCCTACTGTCATCCATCCGAGTACTTACATCTACATCCAAGTACTTACATCATATTGTCATCTAATAGGTGAGGATATGTCCTAATTCCACCCGCGGATGCGTAGACGAGGCTAGTTCCTATTTTCTGCCCCAACCCAAGACAGAATTTCGGCAGCACCTCCCCGCTGTTCTCCCGATACACGTCCCTGTAGGGAGAGTGTGTATCCGGAGAACAACAGGGAGGTGATGCCGAAACTCTGTCTCGAATCAGGGCAGACAATGGGAGCTAGCCTCATCAACGCATCCGCGGGCTATGCAAGTAACGTGGACAATCCAAAACAGATACAGTTATCGACATGCAGAGATCTGCATACCTTCAACCGTATCTCTTTCGGACGGGAGACGCCTAATTGGGTTCATGACCTACGACCCTTATCCGGGAGAAGAGGTTATTTATACCTAGGGTGGCGGCGGAGTCAGGCTAGCGGCGCAGTGACGAGTCGGTGCAGTGGCGAGGCGAAGCGGTGCAGACAAACCCGTAGTGGACGATCCTGCAACTACAGTTATCAACAGAAGGCTATTAGAAAACTCTAAAACAACTTAAGATGAGAAAGTGCACTATATTTTTTGCTGATCTACAACCCTGCCCCGATGACTAGACGAGTAGGTGCCAGCAGGGCGGAGCGAGTGTGCCAGGCGGCAACAAGCCAGCAGGGCGGAGCGAGTGTTACATGATCGCTTGAAGAAGCCTAACTCAGAGCATGGAAAGGTCCAACCTGCTATCAATTGTCTATGGATAGTTCTGTTTCTTTTCTAGAGCATATATTAAAGTGCATTGTGAAATTTCTGGATATAATGTAGATATATAGGAGATTGAGTAGCAATTTTTTTTGTGGTGGTTTTGTAGTTTTTTTTATTTTAGGGTGTTTTACTGATCTATCCTTCTAATTTTCTTATTGCGGGGTTCATTAATGACATGGGATGAGATCCAGTAGCTACTTGGAGTCTCAGAACATGTCTAAAGAAAGCAGAGTTTCAACATCAATAATCCTTTTCACCTACAGAGTTAGGATGTGCTATGTGCTTCTTAATTAGATCCCTGGCCTATCTCATTTTCTCAGAAATGAACGCGATTGAGCAATCACCTACGATGGACCACTATCCAGTATACTATATCTGAACTCATTTTATTGAAGACAACTTTTTTCCTTTTTGCAGAACTGTAAGGCCTTTGCTTCAGTGGACTTCGACATGGAACTTGGATGGCAGTTTTTGTTTTCAGATCATGACAACATGCAGGTGGCATTTCGTATGTCAGATTATCTTATGCTAGGCCTTTCTTCTGCTGTTATTTTGTAACATTTATTTTTCAGTTTTGAACATTATAGAAATCTACAATGTCATTTCTGGTGCTAATGCCCCTTGATTCAACACATGATTGGACCAAAGAGCCTGACATTGGTGTGTCCAATCAGAACGACCCCAATCAATTTTGCTCCAAGAAGAATTGGCGACTATTTAGAACGACCCCAATCAATTTTCCTTCCCGCTGATGTTGATCTCTTGATAGGGTTTTAGTTTTAGTAATAGAGTATAAATGGTAGGAGCCATGAAATTATGCCATGGCATTAGCACGGGCACTATACTTATACCAAGGTAAGTTTTTCTGTCATCATTCAGTTTCTGTGATTGTTAGCTGTACGCTTTCAAATTTATAGCAAGAAAATTTTTATCTGTTGAGTCAGAAACTTGGGATGGGAGAGTAGATGGGTTCAGGGCTATTCAGTCACAGATAGTTCATCTACAAGCAGAAATGTCAGGAGCCATTGATCATGGGGATCCCGCTGCTCCTGTGGTTGATGAGAATGATCTATACTTGAAGAAATTTGGGGAATTGACATGCCTGGACACAGGAACGTGTCATTATGGCAGAGGCTCAGGTATGCTTTTTCGACATGCCTGAACATAAAGATTCTAAGTTATACTATACCAACTTAGATTCAGAGCTGATTTTGTAAGTATGAAGTTTTGGTCAACTTGGTCTATCCCAGATTGTACACAAAGCTACATGTTAAAAAATTATTTTGAAAATTCACTCTTGTGTCACTGTTAAGTGCCGTTTATTCTGCAACATGACAGTGAGATTCTACAACATGAAGGTAAAGCAAAGTGCACTCACTTTAATCATTTGAATGAAATGAAATAACATGACTTTGGTTAATTGTTGTTTTCTTGAATTTTCAGATAGTCAAGGAATGGGTGAAGCAATAAACTATTATTAGTCCAACAATTAACTTGTCAAGCACCTCCTTCAGTGGCAATTTCAAATTCATAATTGTTGTCTGCTTAATTGTTGCGTTTTAATTTGCAAGTTGCTCTCTACTAACTTGTGGTCAATATGTGTTGCATAAATTTTACTTTTAAATTTGAATATTTCTCTGAACAGTTCTGTCTCCCAAATTTGATACTTATATTATTTCCAAATTTCAAATTACACATACAGCCTAAGATGCAACTATTGCAGCGGAGTATTCCATGGCTTTGATTAAACAAATGCCTTCAGCACCACCGCCATGGCTGCATCTCTTGTGCCAGTGTTTTAAGGTCTCCGGTGCAAGGTTTAGATGTACAATATTCTAAATGGTGTTGGCTTCATGGCTCAATGTCAAGATTTTGTCTTGAGGTACGATGTTCAACTAATAACAATAGAGATGTAAGAAACTTGATGACCTTCATATCTACCATGATACATGGATTAGCCGATTAGGAGAGAATTCCTATCGTCAAGGTCATCCTGGGAACACCTTGGTTGACTAACCTGAGCACCATTTTCCGGGGCTTTACAAATCTAGAGATGAGATTCCAAAAGGGAGAACACAATATCACCTTCAGCGACATCACTAGTGGTCAAGCACCGCGCAACGAGCTCTCCATCACCACATCACCATCAACAACAGTAGTAGCCCGACAACTACAGTCAGCTACACTACCATCTTCAACACAGCTGCTTCACCACAACATGAGCCGAGCTGCACGGACATACCGATCGAATCGGTTGGAATCTGTTGATGACACCGCCATCATCTTCAACTACATCAACGCCAACTACAACATCACCATCTACATCCTCGGCATAGCATGGTTGGACAAGATTGAGATGACCTACTGCAACTTCAGCACTAGGAGGACGAATTCAAAATGGGGCAATCTCACCAACGTCTACAGCAGCACTACACCAGCATCTATGCTACTTAGAACCATCAGCATAGGCCACACCAACAGCAAAAGTTGTGGTAATCTCCAGGAAGGAGGCCGCTTACTCCTCATCACCTACACACTAACAGTACAGCATAAGCATGCACTGACAGGAGAAAAGGCAACATTTGTCATGGCTCCAACCCCAAACACCATCGTCATGGCGCCACCTGAGAAACTACGGGTGTCACCACCAGCATATATGACCGTCATCATCACCATGGGCATCACCTCCCGTCGACGGTGGTGGCAGTGACAGTGGGAGGGAGGGAGGGACAGTGAGGGAGGGAGGGAGGGAGAGGGAGGAAGTACCTGAACACGCTGGGTCGCTCCTCCCGTCGGGCCCTCCCTGGCTTCCCCTCCATGGACGGCGGCGGCGGCCGCCGGCGGCGTCGCGGGGGCGGGGGCGCGGCCCTGTGGGGGTGCGGTCGGGCCAGGGCGAGGACGCAGCCGGGCGGCGGCGCCGGCGCGAGGGCGGGGGCACGGCCTGGCGGGGGCGGCGCGGGCGAAGGCGCGTCCAGTCGGTGGTCAGCGGCGGCGGCAGTGTGAGGCGCGGCGGCGGCAGTGTGAGGCGTTGTGAGGGGTGAGGGGCGCGGGTGGTGGTTTTGATACAGATAACTCCTCTTTGCCGAGAGCTAGATCAGGCGGCTCTCGGCAAAGAGTTTTTCTTTTTTTTTGATTTTCTTTGCCGAGAGCCCCAGCCCAGGCTCTCGGCAAAGAGGCTCTTTGCCGAGAGCCACCTGACCTAGCTCTCGGCAAAATATATATAATTTTTAAAAATTTCTTAACTAGGTCCGGCGTTCTTTGCCGAGAGCTAGGTCAGGCGGCTCTCGGCAAAGAGTTTTTATTTTTTTTATTTTCTTTGCCGAGAGCCCTCAAGCCCAGGCTCTCGGCAAAGAGGCTCTTTGCCGAGAGCTTTAGGAGGCTCTCGGCAAAATATATATTTTTTTTTGGATTTTTGCTCCTAATTTTTTCCTGCAACCTTGATATAGTACTAGGTGGCCATGTTTGAAATTTGTTGTATTTTCCATTCATCTTGCTATATTTTGCGTATTTTCTTTATTTTCTTTATTTTTTCCGCAAGACGCACATTTGAACTGCAGGTGCATGAAATAATGAATCTCAGCGATTCAATAAATGATATTCATTCTTCCAAGAGTATTTCAACACCATATCTAGGGACAGACGCGGAAACTCGACCATCTCGTGCACGAGACATGGCGACCAAGTTGTGTAGGATTTGATTTAAAAATATATAAAATGCGAACGGAGTCGGAAAATCATGAAAATAGACGGGAAGCCTTGACACGATACTTAGAGTTTATGGAAATAATTTGGGAATGTTTCGAGCAAGTTGTGACACAAGATGGTTGAAACCCTGAGATCTCCGCATGTGATATCTTGTTATCACATGTGGAGATCTCAGAGTTTCAACCATCTTACGGTACAACTTGCTTCAAACATTTTCAAAATTTTTTTATAGCTTCTACATGCGATGTCAAGGCCTCCCGTCCATTTTCATGATTTTCCGACTCCGTTCACATTTTATATATTTTTAAATCAAATCTCACGCAACTTGGTCGCCATGTCGCGTGCACGAGATGGTCGAGTTTCCGCGTCTGTCCCTAGATACGGCGTCGAAATACCCTCGGAAGCATGAATATCATTTTTTGAATCGCTGAGATTCATTATTTCATGCACCTGCAGTTCAAATGTGCGTCTTGTGGAAAAAATCAAGAAAATGAAAAAATACACGAAATATAGCAAGAGGGATGGAAAATACACCAAATTTCAAATATTGGCTTCTAGTACTGTAGCAAGGCACCACAAAAAATTAGGGAGCAAAAATCCAAAAAAAATTGCCGAGAGCCTTGGCTGAGGCTCTCGGCAAAGAAAATATTTTGCCGAGAGCCTAACAGTAGGCTCTCGACAAAGATGACGGCGTAAGGGGGCCATTTGTGGGGTTGAAGCTTTGCCGAGATTTTTTGTTTACCGAGAGTCGAGCTCTCAGCAAAGTTTGGCTTTGCTGAGAGCCAATCTTTGCCGAGAGCCGAGCGCAGGCTCTCGGCAAAGGATTCTTTGCCGAGCGCCCGATATTTGACTCTCGGCAAAGAGGTAGGCCCTCGGCAAAGCTCCTGTGTCCCGTAGTGATATCATGTAGATTGATCACTATTCCATTTGATCGATATACCAATTATGAGGCATCACATAATATGCTCTAATATGTGAAATCCAGAACCCAACTATATTAGAAATAAGAAAGTGGGGATCCTGTTTTGAGTATGTGTAATTGCCTCACTCATATTTGGTCCCCGTATAAGTGAGGATGCTGTTGAGGACCACCCCTTCTCTTTAATACAATGAAACGCAGCTCTCCAGCGTTTTCAAAAAAAAAAAAAAGAGGTGGGATCCCATGCACTCTAAATGCCAGCTGATTCCTAGCAGGGTGGCGTTTCTCAGTTATTCCGCGTTTATAGTTGAGAAAGGCCGATTAATTTCAACCTGTAATTTATGAACTAATACTCTTCACACCCTCCAACTCTCAACACTAGTGCAAAGCATGGCTGTGGTTTTTGCTGGGGTTTTATGTGAGGCACTATTATGAGTTGTCAGTTGACGTCTTTTTTTTTTCCGAACACGCAGGAGAGCTACGTATCTTATATTAAGAAGATGTAAAAAAGGTAAAGAGACCCCAACAAAGAAAAACAAGCCAACAAACACCAAGACTCACACACTCACTCACGCCTAAGAGGGTGACAAGATAGAAAAGTGCCTTTATAAAAGAACAAAACGACCACACACACCCAAGGCCTGACCTAGACACTGTTAAGAAGTGGTGCAATCAAGGAAGTGATGCCCTTAGCTCTAGCCAAACCCCATAACCTCGTTTCCTCGATGGCCACTGCCAACACATTTCTCACATCAGGTGCAGCCCCATTGAAGGCACATCGATTGCGGTGCCAAAGGGACCAAGCTCCAAGAATAATTATGGAATTGACGTCCCAATCAGCTATAGTTAATAAAATTTGCAAATTAGAAACATAAAAATAGAAGGACAACACAAATCAACTTTGCGACATTGTTTTCCTGCTGATGTATATGGAACATTATACTGTTGAGAGAAAGAGTCATACATGTGGCCCAAGTTAGTAGGGTCATAGAGTTCCTCTTAGTTTTTCTATCCACATGATGCCATGTCATGCACATGAAAATCGCGCATTTGTGCTGGAATGGACTGCGGGCTTATGCATGGGACCTGCTTTTGTTATAGTAAAGGGCTCTGTTTTTTCTCCCATAACGGGCGAATCTAAATTTCATCAGCCTGCTTGCTGCAGCTTATTTGGCTGCGGCTGTGGCTGTTTCTAGCAATGTTTTTAGGTCGTCCGATTAATCGCGATTAGTCATCTTGGTCGGTCCCTAGTGTTCGATTAGGAGATCCGACTCGATTAGCTCGACCAGAAAACTGATCGTCCGATTAGTCGACGACTAGGACAGGGACGACTAGTTTTCTTTGGTATTCCAGGCTTCCAGCAGCAAGTCAGCAAAAAAAAAATGGAGTTTGGGACAGGAATACGAACCTCTGGACAGCGCAGAAAAGAGAAGAAAACAACTCCCACAAGTCACCAGCTAAACACTAATGCAGTCTTGATGCTTGCTTTTATTGTGTATACTTATATAGTATATATAGAGGTATATATATAGGTATATGTCCTGATATACATGGACGACTAGATGAACCTGGTCGACCTGGTCGACGACTAATCGCGATTAATCATCTGGTCGGTCCCAGGTCGACCAGGTTCAACCAGCCGACTTGAATACATTGGTTTCTAGTACGTATAGCTTCTTTCTTGCAGCCTAAAAAGTTGCACACAGTTTCACAACCAAATTACAACCATCCCACTGAAGTTTAAAACGACCACAGCAGCATAGGGGTCTCTGACTTTCTACCACCAGATAACACTCAATACTACAAGTTGAAATCCAAAGGTTCTGTTTTCGAGTCCTCAGGGAAAAAAGGCTCTGTTTTTTTTCTTTTACAAGTCAAAAATTGCACCCCTACTATACATTTGAAGGCTGTAAATACTCTCTCTCTCTCATCTGTATATATTATACTCTATTTATTATCTATCTTCATTCATACTATATCAGCTTATCAATTGATCACTAACTTTTCATCGATATATATGTGAATTGTCAGGCTCCAAACCTTAAGAATGCATCCAACTCCCAACTGTCCAAATCCAATGGATCAAACACAGTAATGTCGACTGGCTCGTACATGCTGTTGCTTGTGATCAAGTCTGCAGATTTGTTGAGCGGCTTATTACCATCTAGGGATGTCTGAGGGCCATAGGGATCTGTACAAATTGTCGATATGCTGGATTAGCTGTTTGTTTCAGAGTCATCGGTGCCATTGTTGTCCTTGCAAGTATGCTGGCCGTGGTAGACGACTGTGAACATCACGGGATGGTCAGTGCCTTTGCTGTCATCATCTTGCTGTTGCACCGTCTTTGTTGCTTTACAGCCCTGTTCCTGCCTGTAGGCGCATCTGTAGTAGTTTCTGCATATATGTGTAATCGATTTAGTGATCTATTATAGATTTGCAGCATTAATTTTAGGTTTCTGCACATGCACATGATTTAGTGATTAGTTTTTTTTTTGCATGTGAACTTCATTTACTGCTAACTCTAGTAACGAGTGAGCGCATAATAAGAGTCCAAGATCTGGTCTTGATATTATTCGTCACATGCATATGATTTTGTATTGATTTCTTTCTTTCTGATGAACCTTGTTAATTCATCGATAATGATAAGCCACGGGCGTCCGTCCCATTCGGATAGACCGCTCCGCGCGTCCCGCCCACCAGCAATTGCTCGCTCCCGCCCATGCTCTCATCCACCTCGTCCGTCGCAGAAGAGGAGGCATGGGAGGCCTGCGCCTGCACCCCCATCCACCTCGCGCCATTGGCAGGAAGGGGAGGCCTGCATCGCTGTAGTCCCTCCACCAGGTAGTCCATGACCGTCGGCGACGCTATGTTTTTAAGTGTTTTAGGCGTTTTCAGACATGTTACAAGCCTATGTTTCAATTGTTTTAGACGTCTGTTTCAAGTATTTCATCTGGATGTTACATATGTTGCTATGGCTATATACGTATGTTTCAAGCGTGTGTTTCAAATTTTTCAGATGTTTTCAGACTTATGTTGCAAGTGTTTTATCTGGATGTTGCAAAAGTAGATTTGGATGTTGCATATGTTGCTATAGCTATACACACATGTTGACTATGTTTCTAGTGTTTGATTTGTTTTCAGACGTATGTTGCAAGTGTTTTATGTGGATGTTGCATACGTTGCAAGTGTAAATCCAAAAGGAACTATAATTTTTGGTGCGGTTGCCGAAGAATTAAGAGAATTGAATTTTACTAAAATAGTTTCATTAGCTCTTGATGTTCCGAATGTTTCATCTGTTTTAGATGTATGTTGCAATTGTTTCATCTTAGTGTTGCAAAAGCAGATATTGATGTAGGTGTGGAGGAAACCTAAGCCCTCGGTGATCTAGTTGCTACCTCCCTGGTGTGGCGAAGATGGAGGCCGTGTACACGAGAACGGTGGGGACGGGATGCCGCGACGGATCGGCCGGGACGTGGAGCGGGATGGGAGCGGGCACGGCGCATCGGGCGGGATGGGACACGGGCCTCCATGCTGCGTGTGTCGGGCGCAGGCGCGGGAAGCTCCGTCCAGACCGATGATGCCTCCGGAGCAAGGATGGGCGCGGGTGGCGTGCGTCGGGCACGGGTCTGGTCGTGCGTCGGACGCAGGTGTGGGAGCAACGTCCGGATGGACACCGTGTCCGGACGTCCGTGCGCTAGTCGCTCTGTTAATTCATACATCCCCAGGTGTGTTAAGAGAGAAAGAAATAATAGAGTCCCAGAAGTACACCACCAAGGAGAGCTAGATGTCCCTTCAATTAAGAAGGAAAAATTTACCTTGGGTGTTTTGATTTGTTGATGTGCTTCTGCCCGTATTTCCTCCACTGCCGTCCGTCGTAGTGTGGAACGGGCGTTTCAAGTGACATGGACTCATCAAATCTCCTGCTCGAAATTAAATTTGTTTGCAAATAAAAGAATCAAAATCAATATAAAGCTTAATCACATGCTCACATAATTAATACATATACAGAAGCATTATAAACAAAAAAAGCAGTAGTTTTACTCATCAATTGATGTTGGAAAATGCATGCATACCCTCTCTTGAACTGCTGATGACGCGGCTTAACAACATCCTCCTCCTTGCTGACACCCTCCTCCTTCCTGATGCAGTCATTAGAGATACTCCTCTTCACTCTCTTATTGTCATCAACCAGCTGCACATCATCTGCTCGAGCATCATCATCAGACTGATGATGACGCTGCAGCTCGGCCATGGCCTTGCTGGAGCAATCCAGTATGCTCTGGAACATCTGGGCAACAAGCTCGTAGCGTTCGTCCGCCTGCTGCAGCGCAGGTGGACGATGGCTCGCAGCTGTGTCACCAGAGACTGCTCCCTGGAGATCTCCTTCATCGCCGGCCGGTGGTCGCAGTCGTAGGCAAGAGAGTGGTGACCAGAACCTGAAGATTGAGGAAGACATCTGCAGTTGTCATGGTGGTGCTTCATCTCTGCTAATTTCATTCTAGCTCAGCTCGATCTGGTATTCTGGTATCTGAACTGCAGCTTGTTCTGTAAACTTCAGGTTCCTTCAATCCCTTGTGTATGCAGCTTTCGGAGAAGGGATGAAGGGAAGATTAAGCGATAAAGTTACTCCTAATCGGCTGTACTTATATATGGAGATGGCAACATAATTAACAACCAACTTGGGCAGAATAAATTAAATTCGGCGGTGCCTGCCTGCATGCGTAGGCAAGAGCGGAGTAGCACATGGAGATGGACAGGAAGGACTTTGACTTGGCAGCTACCGCGCGAGCCCTAATACGATTACGAGATGAGTATGAAATTAATTAGATGCTACGTACAGTCCTTGTCAATGGCATTCCTGGCACTTGGATTGTCTAATTTCATCGTAGTCAAGTCGTTTGTGTTCACCAGCTACTGCCTTCTCCCAAAACAAACAAGTCTGGTCATAGCAGTCGCCTGCTCAGTTCTCACCTGACCTTTATTTTCATCTTTACTGTTCTGTCCTGTTCTGTTCTGTCCTGAAATGTCATTCTCAATCCCTTGGAATAAAAGAACAAGTGCTCGCTGGGGCATTGATCTGAGGTGTTTCTCCTCAAGAGCTAGTTTGAATAAGCAGTAATTGTTCATTTTAACTTCTGACCAGAAAAGTCTATTGTCTATAAGGATGTTCTTTTTGCATCCAAGTTCAAATATGAAATGAACCACAAATAATTGCATCCATATCAGCACTATCTGCATACTCTGCATACTAGATGTAGGAAGACTAGAACTGGTTTAATGTAGATGGATGTACTGCTCGAGCCTATATATAGTGCCGAGTGAAGTATAAACCCAGGGAGTTGTAACAAAAAAGGACCAAGAACTGAATAGAAGAAACCATTTTCCCAAATTTCGTTTGTTTTTCCTCTTGTTCTTGTTGTTCTTCCTCAATTTTGATTCCTGAGCAGCAACTTACAAGCGATTTGCCGTTACTTCCTCAATAGGAACATAGCAATTGATATTAGAGTTGTTTCATGCGGAGATGTTTTTTCCGACGTGGAGATCTTTGTCCTTGCGCCTTCCTGATGCCCGACAAAGCTGCAGCAAAAAATGGCAGCTTCCATGGAGGAATTGTCGAAGCGATTTGAAATCTTCGAGCTCTTGGTGATTTGAAATCTTAGAGCCTTGTCTACCTTAGTCGTGATCTTTATGTCACGGGCGCGTTAGTTTTCTAGCAGCAGCAGTGGAGTGTGTGTGTAGAGTTGTGTGTGGTGTTTGTGTGTGTGTAGAGTTGTGTGTGGTGTTTGTGTGTGTTGTCTTGTATGGATTCTTATCCCATTTTATTATCTTCTTAATATAATGATGTGCAACTCTCTTGTGTTTTCGAGAAAAAAAAAGAAAAAAAGCAATCGCTTGATAAGCTCAGCAGCTTGGAAGCCTGGTGCTCGACGGCGGATGACTCCTTCGGTGTTATCCTATCCAAGGCGGATGAGTCAGCGATGCGGATCCAGCGGTTGGAGATGGTACCGCACCTCCACCACCACTCCCTCATCAGCAGTCGACCGCTCCACCGCCTCTACTGCCGCGCTCCTGGTCCTGGCTCGACCTCAACTTAGCTTTGAATCGGCCGCACTCAACTGTGGCTGTGCTAGAGCAGCCTGACAAACACCGCGTCGACTATGGCCACCGGGATGAGAGCAGGGGGATTCTGGGATCACCTACACCTGTCCCGGTCATGGGTATGTGATCTGACACTCCTTTCAATTTAACTTGGGAACATACATGGGGGTAATCGGGATTTTGTGATTCGTCCTGCAACTATGCCTAAAATGGAGTTTCCATGTTTTGATGGCGAGAACCCTAGGCGATCTGTGTGAGATGTTCTTCAATGTTTATTCAATCAGGGAGAATCTCAAGACCAAATTTGTTGCCCTCAACTTTATAGGGCAAGCGACGACATAGCTGCAGACCTTATGAACGCCGCGGCAGAGTTCTCAATTGGGAACTTGGGATCAATTTTGGACTGCTGTGTTTGAGCGCTTTCATCGTGATCAGTGCGTCAATTGGATGCCCTCAGACAGACAGGATCGGTCACAGAGTATTTGCCTATTTGGACAAATTTGAACAGCTATCTCATGGGATTCTCTATTGTACAACACGACCTAATATGACACTTATTTGTCACTCGTTTCTTGGGAGGGCGAGGAGATTAGGTCTGCCATCCTCTTGCATCGCTCAAAGGATGTTCAGATTGTGGGTTCTTTAGCTCTTATCCAAGAATAAGAGTTGGATATTCATACAAGAACAGATCGTCCAAACAGTTTCAAATTAAAAGAGCAGTTTCAAGGCACATCAAGTAAATGAAGTAGTTAAGCCTGACAAGGGAGCATTTCTGAAATCAAAAGCTAATAATACAGACACACCATTCTTTCATATACTCCCTCCGTCCCAAAATATCTATCGTTTTCATTTCCCGAGAAATAACTTTAATAAAATATATATTAAAAAATATTAATATTTATAGTACATAATTAGTATCATTGGAAAGATCTTTAAATCTAGTTTTTTAATAAATTTATTTAGAGATAAAAATGTTACACATATTTTCTGCAAATCGAGTCAAACTTGCGGCACGAAAACCGAAAACGACTGATAAACCGGGACAGAGGGAGTATACCGGTAGACCAGTACATATCACTGTGACTACAATTTCACCACTTGGTACTAGTTTATGCACATGAGGTGTAGCCATGCCCTTCTAGAAGGAGGCCAGCCAATCCAGTGGCAACAACTAGGCAATCATACTGTTTAAGTCTTGACCAGTCTAAAAATCCACATGCAGGAATAGAGGAGCAGTAGTATAAGCACTCAGTACAAGTGAAAAGGAGTGACAGTAGTAAACCAGCCCTCACTCTCTCCAGTGTTTAGCTCCTCCTAGAAAATTTTCACACCATCGATGTTTGCATGAAGTATTAAATGTAGATGAAAAAAATAACTAATTACACATATCACGATAAATTTGCGAGACGAATTTTTTGAGCCTAATTAATCCATGATTTGACAATGTCGTGCTACAGTAAATATGTGTTAATAACGGATTAATTAGGCTTACTAAATTCGTCTCGCGAGTTATGTAATTAGTTTTTTTATTAATATCTGAACACTCCTTCCGACGTCCTAGAAATCATACGATATGACACCCCAAAATTTTTACCCAGAAACTAAACAGCCAAGTCTGAGAAATTCATCAACCATTCACACCAGCACACCATGGTGACCTGAGCAATCAGGGAGACCGACATAGGTTGAGAGAGAGGGAGCTGACCATGGAGGAAGTCAAGAGAAGTAGCTAGGTGAGGATCAACCACGTCGAGAAGAAGAAACATTACAGAGTGCTTGTTGAGGGAGCGCAAGTCTTGAGCCTGGAGCTAAACTTCACCAGGATTAAAGGTGCGGATCTAAATGCACAGGTTAGAGAAACTTTTTCTTTCCTCCACTGAGAGCACGAAACACCTGCCATAGTGCCATGGCGACGAATATCTTGACTGTAGAGCACAGCTAACAAATACTAGGTAATATGTTTTGGACAAGGACAAATGTGTGCTAGTTGTTATTAGAAGAACTAATGCTCTACTTGTACAGTCAAGATATTCATCTCCATGGCAGGTGCTCTACTTGAACCTGGACTAATAAAACGTTACTAAAAGAAACTTCCACTTGTAGAGACACTTAGCTGTAGCTTGAGGTGAAGACTAGATGAACTGACTATGAAGATGCAAGAGTAGGAGCACTCACTGTCAGTTGTTTTGCTGCACGCACGGGTCTTCTTGGCCCTGTCTTGGCATCACGGCGGGCCAGCACGGCACCATGCCACCACAGTGAAGCAGGCCGCCGCCACCCTGACCTGCACACATCAGAGAGGGGGAAAATCGAAGGGGGAAATAACTAGATAGCAGCTAGAGATCGTGAGGCCTTGATTTGGGGTATTAACCGTGAAGGGCTACAGCCATGGGTCACGACCAGGCGATGCTTGTTCCCATGGCGAGCAGCAGAGCTAGATCCCAAAATAGAGGACACAAGGAGTCCGGAATGGAGGAGGAAATGGCAGGGATAACACCATGGTAATGGAGAGAGTAGCATGGAGGTGATTAGAGGTGAGATTCTTCATCCATGATAGCGGATTCGGCTGCAGCGTGAAGAACAGAGGAGAGCCATGGATGAGAGGCAGAGAGAGGAGGCTGAGAGTGTGCGTGTGTTACAGTGTTGGTCTGTTGACTTGCTACTACTTCAGTGTTCCAAGCGTGCTAGTAGTAGACAGTAGTACTAGTGCACTAAGCAGGGCCTTTTTATCTTTTTTTTTGTTTAGTCCTAATGGTTAGCTCACGTGTAGATAAGGAAAGGAAAAAGGTTAAGGATATAATGAAACTAGTGGCTGACCAATTTCAAAATGTCACGAATATATTTCCTATAAATTATAACAAAACTAAAATTTGAGACTAATGAAGTATCTTGACGGTAGACGAGACACATGGCTACGCAGATTCCATGAATATGCTTGTATATATTTTACTCTTCTAAATACCAATATATCAAATGTTATAATTACAGGAAGCAAGCTAAATACCGAAGGACATCCGGAGTAGTACTGACATTTTAAGGGACAGGCAAGTCATGTAGATGATCCATCGATTTTTATAAAATGAACTTATTTTTAAAATACTTGCATAAAAATATATTTTCTAAATTAAACTGAATGAGCATGATGATTATGATGGATAATGATTACTAAATGATAACTGAATATTCCGTATAAAGAGAGATCATGGAATGTGATGATGAATTAGGCTGGGTCGAGCTCTCTCTACATCGACTATGAATATATAAATAAGGACTCACCCTTCTCACTCGTTATGTGGGTTGTATGAACCCGTGTCGACAAGTGAACTCGTTTGGGATGGGCCGAGTCCGGTACCCATTAATGTTATTATATACTCCCTATGGTAAGTGAGGAGAGGGTTGGGTGATGAAATCCCCAATCAGGTGTCGATGAAGTGCACCCAGGCGCATATATTAGCGCACGTGGATAGATGTGGATGTATATAATATACGGATGTGGGGAAAGTCCGGTATCTTAACCATGAGTCATGCCTAAGGGAGTGTGATGGAAAATTGGTCAAGGTAATCATGGGTAAAATGATACAAACCTGCGCAGGGTTAAACCGTGAATTCACGTCATGTCTCTTGGATTGAGGGCTACAGGAACCTATAGGAGGCTCTGTCTCACTTATGGGTGATAATAGATTTCTTAATTATTTTCTAAAATATGCAACTTTTTGATAAATGATCTATGAATTAGAATGGATATGACAAATGGTTAGGCCTGTATTTTATTGATTTATTATATGCTTGCTAAGTACTTTGTACTCACTCTTGCTATTAACCCTCCCCCTTCAGATGAAAAGAGATAACCTATGATGATGAGATAGGCCAAGCACTTGACCTAGAGGAAGTCATAGGAGAAATACATGAAACAGATAAATTCCGAGTATAATATGATGGTGTCGCTATTATTTTTGTATTAGGTAATGTTCATTAATTTTTGTCCATTAAATATAACGAATTTTGTAAGGTCCTAACTATTATTCTGTTGCAACACTTTGATTTTAGGGTCATTACTCGAGAAGGCATCGTCTTGTCGGGTTATAATCCTTAAGCCGATATTTTTACCTTGGTAGTGATAATGCGGGGTGTTACAACTCTGTAGCTTGTGATGACCCAGTGGAGATGGCTATGGATGTAGGTGTTGTGCCACTGGTTGTGCACCTTAGGAAGAGGACAATGAGGCTTAAGGGCAAGATCCACAATATTGGTTGATTCACGGAGTGTGGGCACATTTATCAGTGAGCAGTTAGCTGCACAAATTCCATACAAGCCAATGGAAGGGGTGCATGCCCAATACATGATTGTTGATAGTAGCCCAATAACATGTAACAAGATTATTGAGGGGTTATAGTGGTGGACTCAGGGTCACACTTTCTTATCAAATATGAGTATACTTCCATTGCAGTGCTATGATACGATTGTCGGTGAAGACTGGCTGTAATCTTGTAGTGGTAATGCTTGTCACCTCGGACAGCCCCGCTGGCAGGCTAGAAGGCCCAAAAGGCTCTTCTATCTGTTCCTATCCCATCACCTCCAGCCACCATGGTTTTCTAAAAAAAACTCACCGCAGCGCCGCGAGCCCGCAACCGTACTCCGCCACACATCCCGCCCGCCATCTCCATCGTGCCTCCTACCCGTCTTCTCTTCACCGCGCGCTCGTGCTTGCCTTCCTCTCCATCACTCCTCTCTCAACCGCGCCTCCCACCTGCCTTCTCCACCAGAGCGACCCGCTACAACCTTCTCCACCGGACCTGCCGCGACCTTCTCTACCGAAGTGGCGAGCTCCGTGCCACAGAGACGCTGCTGCAGGATGTCATGGCGCGCGGCTGCCCTCTCCCAGTAGTGTAGCCGCTGCCTCTCCACCACATCGCGGAGCCGCCATCGCCTCGGGACCACTGCCTACAAGCGCCACCGGGCCGCTACCTCCGACACGCCGACGAGCCTCTATTCTCCCAAGCAGTAAGGAGATGTTATGCTGAAAACACATGTTGCAAACATATGTTTCAAGTGTTTCAGATATTTTAGAGATACGTTGCAAGTGTTTCATACGAATGATGCAAAAGTAGATTAGGGATGTTGCAATGGTTGTACACGTATGTTGCAAGTTTCTGTTCCTAATGTTTCATCTGTGTTTTCAGATGTATGTTGAAAGTTTGTTTATCTGAATGTTGCATAAGTTTCACACATATGTTGTAAGTGTTTTATTTGGATGTTGCGTATGTTTGCAATGGTTTTTATATGTTTTCAGGTGCTTTTTGCAAGTGTTTCAGAAGCATGTTTCAAGTGTTTCATCTATCTTCAGACACATGTTGCAAGTGTTGCATCTAGATGTTTCAAAAGTACATCGGGTGTTTGCACATGTTGCAATGTCACCCGCCTGTTGCAGCTGCTAGAGGGGGCGCGAGGAGTCGAGCGGGACACAGATGCCACGTGGGGTCGGGTGGGGCGCAGATGCCACGTTGGCTGGCACGGGGGTGAAGTGCAGGCGCGGGTGTCTGGACGTGCGCGTCCGTCCGGATGTCCGGACGCTAGCACTAACGATCTTGTAGTCCTATGTGGGTTCACTAGCGAAAGAAGATAATGAGATTTACATATACTAGGAAGAGGATCACTCTAAAAGGAATCACTCCAACAGTGACCAAATGCACTGCCATATCCAACGAAGACAGTATTCACAAGTCAAGTGTGGCAAGAGCTCTTCAGGTTTGTCTGACACTAAACTTATTATGAGCTCTTCTTATCATCTTCAAACGGATGGACAAGTTGAACAACTCAATCAATGTCTCAAAGTATTTCTCAGATGTACAATTCACTCTTGCCCCAAACAATGGAGTAAATGGCTTTCTTTAGCAAAGTATTGGTTCAATACCACTACCATTATGCTCTTGAGTGAACACCATTCGAAGGATTATATGACTATGTTCCTCGGCATTTTGGCATCAGTGACCCATCTGCAGCTTCTGTGCCGGATTTGGAGGATTTGGTTAAAGCAGAGGGAACTTCTGACTACTATTATACGGCAATACCTGTTGTGTGCTCAACAGCGCATGAAGTATCTCAAGCTGATAAACAATCGCGTGGAGAGGGAATCCCATGTTGGAGATCGCGTCTATCTGAAGCCCTATTGCAGACAAAAATCGATCGGTGTAGCAATCGGAAACTTTCATACAAGTTCTTTGGGTCGCTCATGGTTCTTGCTTGCGTTGGGAAAGTAGCATATGAGCTAGATTTGCCTCCAAGTCATGTGTCTCAACTGAAGCTCCATGTACCTTCTCGTATGCCGGTGATTTCAAAGTTAGTGCTACAACCTGAAGGGTCCATTCAACAGCTCCATCCGATGGCAATCCTGGACCACCGATTGCTACTTCAAGGTACTTCAGCCCAGCCTCAAGTGTTGATGCAGTGGCATGCGTTGCCCAGGTATGTCAGACATGGGAAGTCAGCTTGCTGGGTGTATGAGTAGTTTCCAAAGGCGCCAGCTTGGGAACAAGCTAGAACTCACGGAGGAGGAGCATGTTACGAGGCTTAGCCGTGGCTAGGTGGTCTGGGCCGTATATGTGTGTTGGGCCGAGTGGGGTTGCCTAAATTGTAAGTCGGTAGGTGTGCCCGGTGAAGTATAAACCCGGAGAGTTGTAACTGGAAAGGACCATGAACTAAACAGAAGAAACTACTTTCCCAAATTTTGCCCGTTCTTCCTCTCATTCTTTTTTTAATTACACAGTACAACGTAGACACCCACAAACTACTTTCCCAAATTTTGCCCGTTCTTCCTCTCATTCTTTTTTTTAGATTACACAGTACAACGTGACACCCACAACACGCACGTACGCTCACCCTTATGAATACACATACACAAACCCTACCCCTATGAGTACCTCCGAAGGACTGAGCCGATAGATCTTGAAGTTCACGAAGTCACCATAGGCTCCTCGCTGTCGACGGGGATGTCGCCTACCACTTAATGCATAGCACCGGTAAATCCTGGAATATTGAAGTTTACGAAGTCACCATAGGCGCCTCGCTGTCGACGGGGACGTCGCCTACCACTTAATGCATAGCGCCGGTAAATCTTAGAATAAATCCAAGAAAATGCGAACACCAGTGCAAGTCGAGGACTTGAACCCTGGTGGGCAGGCTCCCCCCACAAGGAATCCAACCAACTGATCTACGATCAGTTCGCCGTTCTTCCTCTCATTCTTGATGTTCTTCCTCAATTCCGATTCCCGAGCAACAACTTACCACCGATTTACTGTTACTTCCTTGGTAGGAACGTAACACGAAGTTATTGTGATGATGAGTGATTATCAAGCAAGATGAAATCCTTTCAATTGAGTTGTTCCTCCTCTCATTCTTGATGTTCTTCCTCAATTCCGATTCCCGAGCAACAACTTACCACCGATTTACTGTTGCTTCCTTGGTAGGAACGTAACATGAAGTTGTTATTGTGATGATGAGTGATTATCAAGCAAGATGAAATCCTTTCAATTGAGTTGTTCTTGGTTATGATGAACCGGAGGCCAAGTGGTGGCGCTGCACCGTGTCTCTTAGGTGTATATGTGGAGAAAACCTCATGTCAAGGCGAGGGAGAAGGTCAAACTGTGGTTCATGCAAATGTAACACTGGCGGTGAAGGGCGGACGAAAAGCATCAAAATTTCCATTCGTAACAAAAATACCATATGGACGAAGCAAATTCCCAGTCTTTTCCCATTAAATAACGTCAAAGCAAGTTTTAGACAATAACCATAGAGGAAGGGTCGATGCAAGCATCGCATCATTGTTTCGTCGCATGCATTTGCTCGGTGATGATTAAACCACGACTCATTTCACAAC
Organism: Saccharum hybrid cultivar R570; assembly: GCA_038087645.1. Taxonomy (NCBI): domain Eukaryota; kingdom Viridiplantae; phylum Streptophyta; class Magnoliopsida; order Poales; family Poaceae; genus Saccharum; species Saccharum hybrid cultivar. The sequence continues at coordinate 6,832,596 of JAQSUU010000493.1, read as the reverse complement.
AAAATACAAGATGTAGAGTAGCTAACAACAGGACATCGAAGATTGCAGAAATCAGACTCAAACGGACGGCACAATCGTCTCTTGTGCTTCCCCACTGACACTGACAGCCTGCGCGGGGAGCTGCAGATCAGTGCCAGCGGCTGGCGGCGGGTCCGGCTCCGACGACGGCTCCGGCGCCACCTCCCCTGCTGCAGGTTCGGTGTCGGTGTGGTTGGAGGGGAGGCGGCAGCGGCAGATGGGGCAGGAGTTGTGCACCTCCAGCCACGGCACGATGCAGGAGGAGTGGTAGAGGTGGCCGCACGGGAGCCTCCGCGCGGCGGCCGCGAGCGGGAGGTCCTCCTTGCAGATGGCGCAGACCGCGCCGGGCTCCGACACCTCCACCGTGGGCAGAGCCTCGATGGACGCCGCTGGCGCCGGCGCCTCGCCGCCGCCACCGCTGCCGAGGACGACCCAGGGCATGAACAACGCGGGGGCGGGAGGCATGGCCATGATGGGACCACGACCACGACGACGCTGCCCTTCCTCCTCGCCGTAGGTTTGGTGGCGGATTGCGATGACGAGGTCGTCGTCGACGACCACGTCGTCAACATCGTCGTCCGAGGACGAGTACCAGTCAGTCGGCAGCAGCAACTCCTGCTCCGGCAGAGGCGACGACGAGTCGGACATGGCCGGCCCTCTGGATTTCGCTCACTTTCTTGGGGCCTCCGGCCGCCTTGTGTGGCATCATTTATCTATGTTGTGCACTTGTGCAAGGGAGCGCCGGCGCCTGCATGCTCTTGCTCTCGTCGTCACTCTCGTGTCGTCTGGCCTCTACACGTGCAACCAGCGCCAAAAGTAATTTCCAAATTTCCTTTTCAGCTTAATTAATCACTTAATTATTAGTAGTCTGATCGTTCATTGACGCAATCCTCTATCAATCTCCTGTTTTTCAGAGAAGGAAAACTCTTTTCCCGCGTACTCCTTTGTCCATGAATAAATGGATTACTAGAGTTGTTTTAAGTCAAACTTTTAAGTTTTAACCAAATTTCTAGAGAAACATGTCAAGATTTATGATATCAAATTAGTATCATTAGATATATTATATATTATAGAATATATTTTCATAATATATTCATTTTATGCCATATATGTTGTTACTCTTTTCTATAAAGTTAGTCAAACTTAAAATTGTTTGACTTGTATGTATTCTAGAAATTGATTTATTTGGAAATGGAGGGAGTAAAATATAGTTTCGGCCTCTGCAATGAGTCGATATACATAGTCATAAAAAAGGTGCTTGTAATCCACACCAGCTGGTAATCACCCTACACATGGTATAATGACCATGTTTGGTAAATTGTGGGGATAAGCGCGATTTATCCCTAAGAAGCTACAACATAAATGTAATTGTTGGAGAGCCCATATAGATATGGGCCAACCCCCTTGAAGAGGCCCAATAGGAGTTAGTGTAGTAGCTTGTAAAAATCTCCTCTACCAAGGGGCCACTTGTAAATTAACGTTGCCTATATATAATGCCTAGAGCATGCAGGCAAGAGGGGCTCTCCCTTCTGACTCTCGTTGACAAACCCTAGCCACAGTCTTGCTCTCCCCTCTAGCGTGGTTGAGCCTTCGCCGCAGGGCCTTCTCCATGGAGTCATCGCATGGAACCTTCGTTACCGGACCTTTATCCGGGAACCTCCGTCTCGGGACCTTCATCCCCGGACCTTCATCGGGAGGCCCTCCCTAACTAGCCTTCGTCCTGGACCTTCGTCCGGGAGCCTTCACCAGGATGCCCTCCATAACCGGCCTTAGTCCCTGGACCTTCATCCGGGAGCCTTCGTTAGGAGGCCCTCCCTAACCGGGCATCATCCCTGGACGTCCGGGAGCCTTCGTCGGGAGGCCCTCCTTAACCGGCCTTCATCCCCGGACCTTCGTCCGGGAGCCTTCGTCGTGAGACCTTCCCCAGCTAGCCTTCACCAAGGAGCCTCCACCTCTCGACTCTATTCGGGACCCTTGTCTCAATATTGGCGCCCACCGTGCTCAGCGCGAATAGATTTTTGGAGAGTGAAGGCTTGAACCTATGAGAACCCCCAAGGAAAAGTAAGATCCTTAAGGCAAAGGTATGATCTTCTTAAACCTTCATAGCTAGCGGAAGTGATACTTTTGAATTAAATTTTGCCAACTTTTCTCCAATAGTATAAAAACATAATAAAAAATAATAAAAAATGCTAGAGCCTTCGGCTCTAGTTCATGAAATAAAAATGTAAGACTCGTGAGCCTTCGGCCTCTAGAAAAAAATTACGGAGGCTCTCAAGCCTTCGTCTCCCGTTTTTTTTTTAAAAAAAAACTAAACAATAGCCTTCTTGCTTTTATTCTCATAGCCACCACTAAACAAAAGATTGTGGGGTTTTTTCTTCCCAAGACTAACATGCAAGCCAAGCTAGTGCTTGCGCTTGTGCAGGTCTGTCATCAGGTCTCCGAAGGCCGAACAGATTGCGTCCGCCTCCACGACCTCCCCTGTGCCGCGGACCTCGGCGCGCTCCCAGACCCCTCGACCGCCATCTCCGCGCTCACCTTCTACTCCCAGGCCCGGTGCCACTTGCGACGGACGGCTTCGTGCTGCTCACCATGTTGCACATTTTCAAGCGCCACGCTGCCACTGAGGGGCTCAGTGCGCATCCGTCTGGCCACTTTGGGGTGCTCGCCACACTCAACCTGCGCATCTTCCCGTGCCACGCCGCCGCCGAGGGGCTCAGCTCGCACCCGTCTGGCCGCGTTGGGGTGCTCGCCACACCCACAACCTCATCCGCAGCTTCAGCTCCCAAACCCGAAGGTGCCAAGCAGACACCGAACAGGGGCATTGACACACGAAGGCGCTCTAGATCCAGTCGAAGCTGAAGGATCTTTGGCACCCAAGGTCCAGCGTGCCAACATGCCGAGCCAATCTACAAGATTCAGGAGGAGCTCCGGCCTCAACTCACGAAGGTCTCCACACAGCCCGCGAACCTTGTCGAGCCCAGCTAAGTAATTCGGCCACTCATCTGCAAATTTCCGCAAAAAAATATACGTCACATGGAATCGAGCTCGTTACTGTCTTCTCCTATATCTAATTGGCTACGAGTAGGCCAAGCAAGCCTTTTTGCTTGTCCTCTGTGTCAGCCATCTTTATCTTGGTGTTCAAAGAAACATGCAGAGGGCAGCTGCACGTTACGTGACTCCGATGCGAAGTGCAAAGGCTTACACTCTACGTGCTAAGCTCTTGGTTTTCTTCATCAACCAGCCGGCATGCAACATTCAAGGATTGAGCAACGTTGTTCATCACTGGGACATGCAAATCTGCATTTGCCCTTCTCAGTAGTCTCGGCTTGGGCCGACAGCCCCGCAAAATGGCCTCTCGAAGGTGCATAGCCAGGTTCTCCACCTAAGGTCCCTGAAGCTACACCTGTTCGTCCGAAGACGCTTACCTCCTTGCAGCTTCGAATTATCGGCCTACGACACCAAAGGACCCGTGTAATAACCCTCCAAAAAATATGAAACAAAACCCCACAACAAGATATGAGAACCAAGGTCGAAAGTGGCTAGCATTGAAACCATGACATTCGACAAACTTTTTAGCGTAAAGAGGACCCTCCGTCGCCCCAGGCCAAAGTGCACGGGCGTGGAACCACCTCCGCGGCGCAAAAGCGCCTGATCTCGACAAAGACCTAAGTGACCCCCTTAGGTATCAAGCTTGAGTTTGCATCATTCAGTACTCCATCAATCAACGGTTCTCATGAAATATTCAACCTTCGTCAGATACCTTAATGATCCTCGATCAGTTAGTGGATTCCATCTGTCAGCAGCCTTGGTTAGTCGTTGGCCTTCATCATCAGTCAGTGATCTTCATCTATCATTGTGTCTTAGCATCCTTAGTTAGTTATTGGCCTTCGTCAGTCGATAGCTTTCATCAGTCAATGGCCTTCATCTATCATTGGTCATCATCTGTCAGTAGCCTTCGTTTGTCAACAACCTTCATCAGTTGGTGGCCTTCATCTATAATTAGTTATCATCAGCTAGTAGCCTTCGTCAGTCAATGGCCTTACCAGTCGGTTGGTTATCATCAGCTAGTAGCCTTGGTCAACAATGGCCTTCATCAGTCAGTTGGTTATCATCAACCAGTAGCCTTTGTCAGTCAATGCCTTCATCAGTCAGTAGGTTATCTTCAGCCAGCAGCCTTGCTCAATTGACACGCCATCGTCATTCAGCAGCCTTCGTATGTCAGCAGTCTTCGTTATTCAACAGTCTTCATCAGTTGGCAGCCTTCGTCATTTAGCATCCTTCGTCATTCAGCAGCCTTTGTCAGTTGGCAACCTTCATCATTCAGTAGTCTTTGTTAGTTGGTAGCCTTCGTCATTCAGCAGCCTTTGTTTGTTGGCAGCCTTGTCATTGGCCTCCATCAGTAATCGACCTTCGGCATCCACTAAACCTTTTGAACCCTCAAACGCTAACACTTTCCCTCTTTTTTTGCAGGTTCTATTGTTCAATTTTTTTAGGTTTTTATAATATGCATCAACCCAATGTTATTTGAGCTAACCTTCATAGGGAACTAATCCCTTTTTATATTCAATACTACAAGTCGTATCTATACCCGTGCAGGTTCTTAAATGACAACCTTCGCTAGCCATCCAAAACTATGTCCCTCATTTGAGGGCATCATTCTTCATGTGCAGGGCTTATCTTTTGTCAAGCATAACCATCATTTTTGCTAGGTGCATGACATATTTACCTCCCCCTTTAATATTTTCATGCAAATGCATTTATTTTCATCATCACATATATACATACATACATTGCATAAGTGCATTGCACAGCATGGCCCGGGCTACCCGGAAGAAGTCCCAAAAATACGTGGGCACCAGGACTTTATGCATCAAAATCCTGGAAGAAGTCCTGAACCTACACGGGCACCAGGTCACGAAGCTAAGGCTTTTGTGTTACCCTCGCATATTATATGAAATGACTAAATATCTTTTGCACCAAGTAGAAAGCCATTGTCTTTCTGAGTGTGGAAAGACTTGCAAGCAAGTTGATATTCAACGAAGCTATAACGCTCAACCTAAGTCCCTAAAAAATGCACCCTATCAACTCAGGCACATTTTCATGCGACTTCTCTGGCCTTCGGCATGCGGTGTTGGCGTCTACATTGGCTTCACCTTCGCCAAGCTCTTTGGCATGAGGGGCATCACCACCATCTTAGGAGGGCCATCGAAAAAACCATGATGACTTGCCTCCACCAACACGTCGGCACGAGGGGGCTTCACCGACACCTTCGACGTCTACACCAACATCGCCTTCGCCAAACACCTTTTACAGGAGGGCCTTTACAAACATCTTCGACAAACCACAATGACATGCCTCCACCTACTCTTCATAGGTGCCTACGACGACTTGCCTTCATCGCCAAGCTCGAGGGGCTATGTCAACTCCTTCAGCACCGAGGTATACCACACCTTCGTCCACCACTTTGGCTCGAGGGGCCATCGGCAACTTGGGTCTGGACATCTACTTCCACTAGCAAGACTACGTCGACTACACCAAGAACAATGGAGGATTTGGTCACGAGCATCGACCAAGAGGGGCTAGGGGATCACACGGAAGGACCAGCCACTCCGAGATGCGAAGTCTTTTACCCGATGCTCGTGAGCGAAGATTTGAGGCCTCACATCTACCTTCGGAGCTAAGGAGTTCGACACACGCTGCCGCCCAGACGCCGACGCCAGATGAGGACCGGCGGACGTGGTAAGGCGTGATAGTGAGGCCCTGGTCCTGGTGGCTGGTGCCCTCTAGACTCTGCCCTGCTGCCCTCCGAGTGATTCGTCTACAGTTTGTTGTTTGCACGGCCGTGCATCTATAGAGGATCGCCGATTCGCTATTTTCCTTTGGTAAAATTTTGCTCTTCGTCTTTTAATATCTACTTTCGTAGCTCCTGCTACTTCTAATCATTTCTCTGATATGGTTGAACTTGTGGCGGCAGAGTAGACTCATGCGAGAGTAATTGAGGGAATTAAAAATCCTATACCACAACCACAACCGTCTTCACTGCTAGCAGTTTATGGCATCAATCGCTTTCCACATGATCCAGGTGACTTATCATATTAATGATCAAGATGCTATTCGAAGAGCATATATTGTTAAAGGTCCATGAAAGCATCTAGGCCCCGAGAGTTGGTTTCGGTAATTGATGACAACGTTTTATTACCATGACTAACGTGTGTTTTGCAGAAACTTTGGTAAGTTAGGTCATGGAGGTGATAACTGCTTTGGGCACCATGGTATTCATGCCCCTTGATGGAAATCGTTTCGGTTTTCAAAGGAGTGACATCAAGATTAAGGACGGTTAGTTCCGGATGTCGAGGTGTTGAGTTACATTCGGAATAGTCGTTAGGATCTTCGTTTTCTCTTTTGGCCGTACTATAAAGGGGAGCATGAGCGGGTAGCTTGACCTAGGTGAGTCTTATGTTTAGGTGTGGTGCACACTTGTGAAACTTAGCACTAGGCAGCTCTAGAATAGCTCAAAGTTCAGTTGGAAGCAACTTGGTTCAAGTTGTGTCGTGTTTCGGAGAGTTTAGAGGGTTTTTCCCTTGACCGGACGCGGTTCTCGGTTTGACCGGACACGTCCGGTCAGTTCAAAACCGCGACTGCGTTTCGGCGCTAACGACCAGACGCGGCCCTTGCGAGGACCGAACGTGGTGGTCAGGGCCGACACGTGTCACTTGAGGGAAAACATCCGATCGGACGCGACCTGGGTGTGATCGGCGCGTCCGGTCACGTTCCAGTAAGGTCCTGCGACGACCGGACGCGTCCAGTCATCACCGATCGGACGCGGTCGTGCGTCCGGTCTCGTTACAGTAAGCTCCCTGCATGATCGGACGCGTCCGGTCACCCCTGACTGGCGCGTCCGGTCACTCAGCCGAGATTTCAGAATTTCGACCGTTACGGCGACCGGCGCGTCCGGTCATCCCGTATTTTGCTAAGTTGGCAGGTAACGGTTCGTTTCGACTGTGGGGTGTATAAATACATCCCCACCACCTCTTTTAGAGGTCTGTTGCTCATTTGTTCAGCTGAGAAACACCTTTGGAGTGCAAGGGAGTGCAAGAGCTCTAGTGAGGATTGTGTTTTGAGAATCAAAGCTTGAGAGTTCCTCACTAGCGATCAGAGAGTAGCAAGTGTGCATCCACCTTCTCTTTAGGCTCGTTGTGGTCAAGTGAGAGTTCTAGCTTGTTACTCTTGGTGATCGCCATCATCTAGACGGCTTGGTGGTGATTGGGAGTTTGGTGATCATCCGGCGGAGCTTGTGGATGACCCAACTCATCTTGTGAGCGGTTTTGGGCGATTCACCGCGACGGAGTGTCGAAGAATCAGCCCGTAGAGAGCACTTGATCCTTGCGCGGATCAAGGGGAGCTACACCCTTGCGCGGGTGCTCCAACGAGGACTAGTGGGGAGTGGCGACTCTCCGATACCTCGGAAAAACATCGCCGTGTTCCTTGCCCTTACTTTCAAGCATTTACATTCTCGTATTTACATTCATTGCTTGATTTACTTTCCTAGAATTGCCATGCTAGACTAGGATTGGAAACTAGGGTGCAAAACTTTTACCGGTAGAATCTCTAGGAACACAAGTAGGCACTAGGGGTGAATTCCGGTTTGTAGGATTTAATTCTTGCAATTAATTTTTAGAAAAGCCCAATTCACCCCCCTCTTGGGCATCTTGATCCTTTCAATTGGTATCGGAGCCGAGTTGCTCCTAATTTAGGCTTTACCGCCTAGAGCAAGATGTCTAACGGGGAAGGACCACCTCCCACCTTTGAGGGGGATGATTTTCCATATTGGAAAATCCGTATGGAGGCGTATCTCGAAGCCATAGATGTTGGGTGTCTTAGAGCCGCAACCCAAGGGCTTCCCGCTATCAAGGATCCCGCCAACCCCATTGGTGACGAGGAGAAGTACGACCGGTGGAATGCAAAGGCCAAAAATACACTCTACCGGGGCTTAGACAAGGATATCTTCAATCGTGTGCGTAATGCAAAGAACGCTCATGAATTGTGGGAAAACCTTTGTGCTCTCCATGAGGAAACTAAGAGTAAGCGTGAGGAACGCTATCACATTGCTTTAAAGAAAATTAATTCTTTTGAGATGCTTCCCAAAGAAAGTGCTAATGATATGTACACTCGTTTGAATGTTCTTGTAGAGGACCTCAATGCTCTTGGGCTCACTCAAATGAGCCAATCGGATGTTGCAAGGAAGATCTTGAGTGTTCTTCCCGTTGAGAAGTATGGTCACATTGTCACCGTGCTTCACCAAAGTGATCTTTCCACCGCAACACCGATACAAGTATTGGGGAAGATCAATGCTCATGAGATGTACATGCATATCACTCCAGAAGAGGGCTCATCATCTTCCAAGAAGAAAGACTTGGCCTTCAAAGCTAGTCATGACAAGAAGAAGAAGAAGGGCCAAGCCATGATGGTGCAAGAGAGTTCAAGTGAAAGTGATGTTGATGATGAATCACTTGCACTCATGGTGAGAAAGACCACCAAAATGCTAAAGAAGCTCAACAAGAGTGGCATCAAGTTCGATGGCAAGAAAAAGAAATTCTTCACAAGTAGCAAAAGGAAGCCAATCTCGGAGATGTACTGCTACAATTATGGTGAACTTGGCCACTTAGCTCATCAATGCTCTAGACCTCCAAAAGACAAGTACAAGAACAAGAACAAGGGAAAAAAGAATGATTCAAGTGATGAAGAAGAAGAGAAAAAGAAAAACAAGCCATACAAGAAGAAGGAAGGCAAGAAGAGAGAGTTCTACAAGAAGAAGAAGGGAGAAAAGGCATATATTATTGGTGATTGGCTCACCGACATTGAATCATCTTGTGAGTCCTCCGAAGATGAAAGCAATGATGAGAAAGAGAAGGTTGCCGCATTTGTGATGGGGCCATCATCTTCACCAACATCTTCATCACCACCTTCATCGCCTCCTTCACCATCATCGTCCACTACTCACCTATGCCTTATAGCCAAGGGTGAACGAAAGGTACAAAGCCATGATAGTGATGATGATGATGATAGTGATAGTGATGATGAATATGATGCACCTTCTTATGATGAACTTGTAAAATTGTTGAACAAATACACTAAAGTCATAAGAAGGACAAGAAATGAAAATGATGAACTCCAAAATGAAAATGAATCACTCTCATCTAAGCTTGAAAGTGCTCAAAAGGCTAGTGGTGAGCTTAAAGATCAAAATGAAGTTATGTCTTCCACTCTCAAGGAGCTCAAAACTTCTAATAAAGAGCTTAAAGATCAACATGATAAACTTGAGAAGAAGCATGATGAGCTCATCACTAGACATAACTCTCTAAAAGACAAATACACCACATTGAAAATTGACTATGATAGTCTTGTGATGGCTAATGAACTTGCTCTTGAGACACATGATGCTACTAACAATGTTGTTAAGTGTGATATAGCTACATCATGTGATGACTTGATCATTGAAAGCATTGAGCAAGGTTCTAGTAGCAAAGGCAAGAGTGTGGTTGAGTCAAGCAACTATGATGATTATGCCAAGATCAAGAGTGAAAATGAGAAGCTTGCAAATGAGAACAAGAAGCTAAAAGGTTTGATGGCTCTTGAGAAGCAAACAACAAATGAGTCACTCATTGAAGAAAACAAGAAGCTCAAGCAAGAGAAAGAGCATCTCAAGACCGGCCTAAGCAAGTTCACAAGAGGTCAATATTTGCAAAGTGAGCTACTCATGAACACCGTAATAAAGATGGATAGAAGTGGTATTGGGTACTTGGCAAATCAAGAGAAGAAGGCAAAAGCTCAACAATAACAAAGCAAGTCAAAGTCCAAGCCAAAGAGATGTGTTGAGTGCGGACAAGAAGGTCACTTTGCTCATGAGTGCAAAACTCCACCACCACAACCCTTCCCCAAGCATGCTAGACCCTTTGCCTTCAATGCTCATTACATGCTAAGAAAAGATTCTAATGAAAAGATAAAAGTTATGTTCTTGGTCCCCCAAACAAGAATAGGCCAAAGAAAATATGGGTTGCCAAGACACTAGTTGAGAAAGTCAAGGGTCCCTCTCAAGTTTGGGTCCCTAAATAAAAAGCTTGATCTCTTGTGTGTAGGTGAACTACAAGACCGGTGGATCTCATTGGGTTATTGATAGTGGTTGCACTCAACATATGACCGGTGATCCTCGTATGTTCACCTCCATTGAAGAGAATGGGATATGTCAAGAGAAGATCACATTTGGGGATAATTCAAAGAGCAAAGTCAAGGGTATAGGCAAGATTGCAATATCAAATGATCACTCACTCTCAAATGTGCTCTATGTTGCTTCATTGAGTTTCAACTTATTATCCGTTGGGCAACTTTATGACCTTGGCTTCCAATGCTTGTTCACACCAAATGAAGTGGCAGTTTCAAAGATAGATGACAAGCAAGTGATATTCAAAGGCTTTAGATACAACAATCTTTATCTTGTTGACTTCACCTCCGAAGATGCAAACTTGATGACATGTTTGTTCACCAAGACCTCACTTGGTTGGCTTTGGCATAGGAGGCTTGCTCATGTTGGAATGAACACTCTCAACAAGCTATTGAAGAAAGAACTAGTGAGAGGATTGAAGGATGTAAAGTTTGAAAAGGACAAACCTTGTAGTGCATGTCAAGCGGGCAAACAAGTTGCAAACACTCATCCAACCAAAGCTTTCATGTCAACTTCAAGAGTGCTAGAACTTCTACATATGGATTTGTTTGGGCCTACAACCTACAAGAGCTTGGGTGGTAATCTCTATTGTCTTATGATAGTGGATGACTACTCAAGGTACACATGGACCTTCTTCCTTCATGACAAATCCGAAGTGGCCAATTGTTTCAAGAAGTTTGCAAAGAGAGCTCAAAATGAATTTAAAGTCAAGATAAAGAAGATTAGAAGTGACAATGGCAACGAGTTTGACAACACAAACATTGAAGCTTATTGTGATGAAATTGGAATCAAGCATGAAGTCTCTTCAACCTATACTCCTCAACAAAATGGTGTAGTTGAGAGAAAGAACCGGACTTTGATCACCCTTGCAAGAACAATGCTAGATGAGTACAACACTTCAGAAAAGTTGTGGGCCGAGGCAATCAACACCGCATGCTATGCTTCAAATCGCCTCTTCCTACAAAAGTTTCTTGGCAAGATCCCCTATGAGTTGCTTAATGGGAAGAAGCCGGACGTCTCATTCTTCCGGGTGTTTGGTTGCAAATGCTACATCTACAAGAAGCGTCAACACCTAGGGAAGTTTCAAAGACGTTGTGATATTGGTTTTCTTGTTGGTTACTCATCAAAGTCCAAAGCATATAGAGTATTTAACCATGCCACCGGTTTGGTTGAAGAAACATATGATGTGGAATTTGATGAATCTAACGGCTCCCAAGGAGCAATTGAGAATTGTGATGATGTAGGTGATGAACCCTTGAGGGAGGCCATGAAGAACATGCCCGTGGGAGACATCAAGCCAAAAGATGATGATGATGATGTACAAATTATTGATCCACCATCATCATCACATGTGCCTCAAGATGATGACAAGAATGAGAGAGTTGAAAATGAAGACACTTATGTCTCTCATGAACAAGCCGAGGCACAAGCTCAAGATGTTGATGCTCCCCGTCCACCTCCTCAAGTGGTTGATAGAAGAAACTCACCTCTACTTCAAGCACATCCACAAGATCTCATCATAGGGAGTCCTACTAAGGGAGTAATGACTCGATCTCAAAAGCTTGCTTCTTTTGTTGAACATCACTCTTTTGTCTCTTGTGTTGAACCTAAGAATGTAGAAGAAGCTCTTCAAGATCCGGATTGGGTGAATGCTATGCATGAAGAATTGAACAACTTCACCCGCAATCAAGTATGGACACTTGAAGAGCATCCTAAAGGTGCAAGAGTCATTGGAACCAAGTGGGTGTTCCGCAACAAGCAAAATGATCAAGGCATAGTAGTGAGGAACAAGACAAAACTAGTTACAAAGGGGTTCTCTCAAGTTGAAGGTCTTGATTTTGGAGAGACCTTTGCACCCGTTGCAAGACTTGAAGCCATTCGTATCCTCCTTGCATATGCATCACATCATGATATGAAACTATATCAAATGGATGTGAAAAGTGCATTCTTAAATGGCTTCATAAATGAACTAGTCTATGTTAATCAACCTCCCGGGTTTGAAGACCCTAGATATCCTAATCATGTTTATAGGTTGTCCAAGGCGTTATATGGGCTCAAGCAAGCCCCTAGAGCGTGGTATGAGCGCCTCCGGGACTTCCTCATTGAGAAGGGCTTCACCATTGGGAAGGTCGACACCACACTATTCACCAAGAAGCTTAATGGGGAGATCTTCATTTATCAAGTGTATGTTGATGATATCATCTTCGGATCAACAAATGAAGATTATTGCAAGGAATTTGGTGAATTGATGTCGAAGGAGTTCGAGATGTCTATGATTGGTGAGCTCACATTCTTCCTTGGTTTTCAAGTCAAGCAAATGAGAGAAGGGATTTTCATCTCTCAAGAAAAGTATACCAAGGATCTTCTCAAAAGATTCAAGATGGAAGAATACAAACCAATTAAGACTCCAATGCCATCTAATGGACATCTCGACCTAGATGAGGGAGGTAAACCGGTTGATCAAACTCTCTACCGTTCTATGATTGGTAGTTTGTTGTACCTTACCGCATCTAGGTCCGATATCATGTTTAGTGTGTGCATGTGTGCTCGCTTTCAAGCGTGCCCTAAAGAACCTCACTTAAGTGCCGTAAAAAGAATCTTAAGATATCTTAAGCACACCCCAAGCATTGGTCTTTGGTATCCCAAAGGAGCTAGATTCCAACTAGTTGGCTATTCCGATTCGGATTACGCCGGGTGCATATTGCGGCACATGGGTTAGAGAGTTCTATGCTTCATTATGGATTGATCCGGCCCATGAGTTCATACACTTTGCTTTCCGAGGCCGCGACCGCAGGCTGTACAGCACTAGAGTGCGGGAGATTCTCAGACTCCCAGCTTCAGACACGAAGATTCATCAGCTCTGCTTTGGTCAGACTCCTCCACCCAGACGCCCTCACGGCGGGACAGTGCCACCTACAGATCTGATTCGACCCTGCTTCCGCGAGCCTTTTGGCGAAGGGTCTCGTCGCACTCCTGCTAGTTTGACACCGCTAGTCCGAGTCCTGGATGCTATTGTCAGGTGTACTCTTCTTCCCAGGCTTGGCTACAGAGAGGGATTGACTAGGATGCAGCTATGGGTTATTCACCACCTCCTCTCACAGACACCTTTTGACATTTGGGATCTTATGCTTAGTGAGATGGAGGACACCCTGGCAGAGGGATTCAAGGGACATCGTCAGCTGCCCTATGCTCACTAGATTTGCTTCATCATCAGGTCCGCACTTGAGCTTCCTGCAGAGATTAGAGCTGAGATATCCGATACTACCACCGCTTTTCCTGAGTATGATATCCGTCAGCTATGGGCTCTAGTTACGAGAGAGCAGGCCCCAGTGCCAGGACAGCGCGAGAGACCTGAGGTACCAGAGACAGCAGCTGAGCAGGACGCCACCGTTGAGGGGCTTGCTGAGGCAGAGCTTGCAGATCTTGATGCTCAGCCTGCTGATCTAGCTGAGGATGAGGCCTCTGACAGCACTAACGAGGATTATCAGCCCATCCCCAGGTATCGGTCTCCTCGGCCTCATGACCACGAGGCCGGTGGCTCTGGTTCAGCCTCCCGCTCAGATCCAGCCATGGTGGCTATTCTTGAGAGGCTGACCCAGGCACAGGAGCGACAGCAGCTTCAGATACAGCGGCAGGCTCAGGACACAGCTGCAGCGTTTGCACAGATACAGGCTCGACAGGACGAGTTCCAGAGACAGCAGCTAGAGATACAGCGTCAGCAAGTCGAGATGCAGCGTCAGCAGTATGAGATGCAGCGACAGAGTGCAGCTAGCCAGCAGCAGTATTTGGACCTTCTGCGTCACCTAGTCACAGTTAGGGTTCCTCCACCTCCTTCTGTCCTGACTCCAGCTTTACAGTCCAGTGGTCCGTCGAGTCAGGGACAGCCGAGCTTTCAGTTCACCTCTCCACAGCAGCAGGTCCCCCAATCGTTCCAGTCCCCGAGCTACACGCCTATTCAGACGGGGTTTACTCCTTCAGACCAGCCTCACCCTCACCTCCTGACAGGCACACCATTCGATGATTTCAGTGCCACATACAGCGAGTTGACTGGTCAGCCGACGCCCTCGCACACTACCTTTGCTACTTCTTCAGGGTTGTCAGCTTCAGAGGCAGCTGTTCCTCCTGTGACAGGGACGGGCACTATAAAGACAGTTCCTTCGTCAGTTGCCTCGACCGATCCCCCAGCTATTGGCTCACTACAGGCTCAGGTCACAGAGACTGCTCCACTTGTTGCTACTACGTCAGTACCTGTTCCTGTTGCTCAGACCCAGACCGCTTCACAGTCGCGTGCTTCTTTAGAGGGTCAGCCAGATAGCTCCGAGTCCGAGGAAGACACTCTGCACTTCGTGATTACTCCGCGCACCTCGGCAACCGACACGACTCTGTCTGTTCCCCCGTCAGATCCCTAGACTAGTTTTTGGCGTTTTGATGCCAAAGGGGAGAGAGAGTAGATTCAGGGGGAGTTTTGATAGAGGGTTTTCGTTTTTATTTGTGTGCTACATTCATGCATCATGTTTCCTTTACAATCATTGCATTCGTGTGACATATGGTCGTGTGAGATACTTTGAGTCCAATGGTTTATCTAGTCACTGTTCTAAATCATGCCACTTGTTTGACTATAGCTCTAAGGTTGTGCTTCCGTGCCTTACTCCGATTTCTTATGAGCTATATCTTTATGTGTACTAACGCCTTAATGTCTTATCTTATGAGTACACTCTTTTAGCTTGGGGCACATAAGCAATTCCTAACCCCTTGTGCTTATTGCTTTTGCTTATGTGAACCAAGCATGCTCGAAAACCTCAACTCCTATCTTTTGAATCTTAGTGTTGTCATCAATCACCAAAAAGGGGGAGATTGAAAGCATCTAGGCCTCGAGAGTTGGTTTCGGCAATTGATGACAACGCTTTATTACCATGACTAACGTGTGTTTTGCAGAAACTTTGGTAAGTTAGGTCATGGAGGTGATAACTGCTTTGGGCACCATGGTATTCATGCCCCTTGATGGAAATCGTTTCGGTTTTCAAAGGAGTGACGTCAAGATTAAGGACGGTTAGTTCCGGATGTCGAGGTGTTGAGTTACATTCGGAATAGTCGTTAGGATCTTCGTTTTCTCTTTTGGCCGTACTATAAAGGGGAGCATGAGCGGGTAGCTTGACCTAGGTGAGTCTTATGTTTAGGTGTGGTGCACACTTGTGAAACTTAGCACTAGGCAGCTCTAGAATAGCTCAAAGTTCAGTTGGAAGCAACTTGGTTCAAGTTGCGTCGCGTTTCGGAGAGTTTAGAGGGTTTTTTCCTTGACCGGACGCGGTTCTCGGTTTGACCGGACGTGTCCGGTCAGTTCAAAACCGCGACTGCGTTTCGGCGCTGACGACCGGACGCGGCCCTTGCGAGGACCGGACGCGGTGGTCAGGGCCGACACGTGTCACTTGAGGGAAAACATCCGATCGGACGCGACCTGGG
Source organism: Saccharum hybrid cultivar R570 (assembly GCA_038087645.1). NCBI lineage: Eukaryota > Viridiplantae > Streptophyta > Magnoliopsida > Poales > Poaceae > Saccharum > Saccharum hybrid cultivar. The sequence goes on along the minus strand of JAQSUU010000493.1, from coordinate 6,816,899 downwards.
TGTGATCGGCGCGTCCGGTCACGTTCCAGTAAGGTCCTGCGACGACCGGACGCGTCCGGTCATCACCGATCGGACGCGGTCGTGTGTCCGGTCTCGTTACAGTAAGCTCCCTGCACGATCGGACGCGTCCGGTCACCCCTGACCGGCGCGTCCGGTCACTCAGCCGAGATTTCAGAATTTCGACCGTTACGGCGACCGGCGCGTCCGGTCACTTCGACCGGCGCGTCCGGTCATCCCGTATTTTGCTGAGTTGGCAGGTAACGGTTTGTTTCGACTGTGGGGTGTATAAATACATCCCCACCACCTCTTTTAGAGGTCTCTTGCTCATTTGTTCAGCTGAGAAACACCTTTGGAGTGCAAGGGAGTGCAAGAGCTCTAGTGAGGATTGTGTTTTGAGAATCAAAGCTTGAGAGTTCCTCACTAGCGATTAGAGAGTAGCAAGTGTGCATCCACCTTCTCTTTAGGCTCGTTGTGGTCAAGTGAGAGTTCTAGTGTAACACCCCTGGGTGTTAAGCATGCATTATCATTTCAAAGCATCAGCATTCAACATCATTTCATGATTAGCATTGTTTGAATTGTAGCTCTTTCAAATTTGAATTTGAAAAACAAATAAATGGGAACCCTAAGTTTGATGTAAGTGTCAAAAAGTTGGTGTACTGTTGAGAAGTAGCAATTTTAAATAATCTAGAATAAATCAATTTGATTTTTGGAGCAATTCTTGAATTCAAGTTTTCCTCAAATTTTGTTTTAAAAATATTCTAAATAAATGAGTTTTTGATTTTTAATTTAGCTTTAAATCCCAAATTCAAAATCTATTGAGAATTTTGAAAAGTGCTCTATATGAAAGTTGTAGAGAATAAAATTTTGAACAACTTTTATTTTGGGCCAAAATTTTGAAAACCCCTTTTTCATCTCCAAATTTAAGTTTGAAACAAGGATTTAAATCTGGAATTATTTTTGGAAAAAGAAAAATCGGATTTCGCCTTACTGGGCCGCAGCCTCACTTCCCGGCCCATGGCCGAAGCTGGCCTGGCCCGCCTCGCGCCCCCGCCCGCGCCCGCGCGCGCGCGCCCGCGCCATTGCACGCCGCGCTCAGGCCGCGGCCGCCGCGTGGCCGCCGCTCGCCGCCTCCGACGTACGGGTGGCGGGCCGTGGACCCCACCGGCCGCGCCACGCGCCATGTAACCGCGCCCGCCTCTCCCTTGCCATTCACGCCCTCCATTTCCGTCCTCTCGGCCTCGCGCGAGCAGCAGCCGCAGCCGCTCCCGCCTCCGCGCGCTCGCCGCCGCCGCCACGAGCTTCCGCCCCTCGTTCCACCGCCGGCCGGGCATCTCCGAGCAATTGCTCTCGCAGACGGCTCCGCCTCGTCCTTCTCTTCCCCGAACACGCCTCCTCGCTCCGTCTCAGCCCCGTGGTAAGCCGCCACACCGCGCGCCCCGCCGCGGCGCCATTTCCGCCGCCGCGCTCTCACCCCCGCCGTTCCGGCATATCCTCCCCACCTCGCCACTTGCTCACTGCCCCGGGGTGTCCGCCGCCTTCACCATGTTCCCGTACGCCCAGCCGCCGGTGTCCGCACGCCGGGACCGGCCGCTAACCGCCGGCGGGCTTCACCGCCGCCGCGACGTCGCAGCCGCGCGGCCGCTCCCCGCGCGCCCCGCGTTCCGCCCCTCCTCCTGGCTCGCTGGGCCGCCGGCTTGGGCCGAGCCACCAAGCCGGGCCGCCCTTTTTCCTTTCCCGCGCGTGGCGCCCCAGCCGTTTTCGGCAGCAGGCCGGTTTGGCCGACTGGGCCGGCCCGTTCAGCAATTCCGAATTTCATTTTGAATTTCTAATTATATTTAAGAAAAGAAAGTGCTCTAGAAAATGTTGTGTATAGTTTATGGCTCCAAAAATTATGAAATAAATTTTGAAATGTTCCTCTTGAATAGATCTACAGTTTAAAAATATCTCATGTTATTTTTGTGACTGTTTGTTGTGCAAATTTATTTAATTGCTATAAATGCTGATATTTTAGAAAATATGTAGTAAATAAAATAATGAAGGGAAAAATGTGATTCTGGTTGCATTAGTCTTTATTAGTGATGTACTTTCTAGGAAAAATACTAGTGAAGCATGTTCTGTGGGAAATTTTTGAAGTGTAGTTCAAATGCTTTTAATTGGTAATATTTGTTATTTTTAGTAGAGGGCAAAATTTGTATAAAACATACATATGATAATTTTTGTAGTATGTTAGTTTACTGTTAGTAACCTAAGAAAAATGTGAAATCTGTTGTTTGATACTTTTCCTAGTATAAAATAATTTCATGCTCACATTTAGGCTATAATTTGTTTATTTTGTACAGGTAGTTTTACACATGTAATTCTCCTGAAAATTTAGTGGTAGGTTAGTTAGGGTAATAGTACTCTACTGTAATTTTTGTAGATTTTTATCTACACCAGAGATAGGTGTTGCTGTGTAACCCTAGTTAAATAGGGAATAAATGATTATTCTTTATGAGAAATTAAGAATAATAAAATATGTTTGGTGTATCTTTGAAGCATCACTATGCCTTGCTGATGTTGTAGGTGAGTTAGGTTGGTAAGATTTGGTCATTTAGGGTCACTTGCTTGTGTAAGGTGTATGATAATTAGTGGAACCACAATGTGCGTGTTTTAGGGTACATGTTCTTGGATGACGTGGACTACCTTGTAGAAGATGTAGTTATATTCAAGCTGCTCATTCCATGCGCTCATCTGTATCTCATGTTATCAAAGCACTCCACCATATTCCTATGCATCATTCGCATAGTTACTCATGCAACTACATCATACAGGATCGCAGGAGGAGTCGCAGGTAGCAGTACCGGAGGAGCAGGCTTGGACGGACCAGCCGGAGCCCCAGGCACAGGAGGTGCTCGAGGAGGAAGAGCTAGGCGAGGAACTACCAAAGTGCGTCGACCACCATCCTAGCTCGTTCGAAAGAGGCAAGCCCCGGAGCATTTTAAGTCTCCTATTTTATAAAAGCTATTTCTTTATCACATGAATTATAGTTATATATTGTTGCATTAAGTTATAGGAGTTGAGTGAAACCGTTGTTGCATTACTATCCTTGTCCACCGGATTACTGTTACCTTATTAGGTCAGGATCGAGTAAATTGCTTAGCCATGCTTAGATCGGTAGAAGTCGGGTGATTTCCTGTCACCTGCGAGCTATAGGTGAATACCTGGCTATGGTTAGCCGTATTTGTGAATCTTGAAAGGTAACCAAGTGTTGATGGATAAGCGGAGACCGGGCGGAGTCTTATAGGGTTTTGGACTATAGTGATTCCGTCTGTGTCGGTTAAGGACCGATCGTTGCTCGTCCCTCTTGTCATGTTGAACGCATGCCTCACATTTAGCTGGCCGAATAAAGTACCTTTCGACCGCGAAGCTAGTGACACATTTCGAGCCGGGATAAACTCGGGTTGGCAGACTGGTGTTGAAGGGGGTGTAACGGAGACGCGAAGAGTAAGCCCAAGGTGCGTCCTGGCAGTCGGACGGTCCCTGGGTAGTGCGATCCATGATTGTTATCCCGCGGCTTCTTGGAAAGTGTCATTGGTGATCTACGCGACCCTGACGGAGGAAGCATGGTTTGTGTGAGGAATAAATCTCCAGCTGGATAGGAATTCGATTCGAATCGCCGTCGCTCCCGGTTAGTGAGCACTTGACTCGAGCTATGGCATCGTAGTAACAAAAATGGAACACTGATGGTTAAGTGAGTGCTGTTGGAAATGCTAAACCTGATATGGTAATCTAGATGTTAATGCTGTATCAAGATATTGCTTTAGCAATAGGTGCTTATCTAGCTTAAGTAGGTTATCATAAAAATGATGCAAAAGTACATAATTTAGTTGTTTATAATAACCTATGCTTTTCGCAAGTGAGTCAAGCCAGTCCACTCTATAAAGCCTTGCATGCTCCTTGGTGTCATGTTTATTTCTAGTTTATGACGGGTAAGTCTAGCTGAGTACATTCTCGTACTCAGGGCGTTGTTCCCATTGTTGTTGCAGATGGTCAGATGTACTATGGGTACTGCTCCAACTGTCTGTATCCGGCGATGGGTGACAACTAGGACCTTGGGCAAAGGTCGTTCTGCTTGTCTTATCTAATGCTTTTGTGGACCATGACTATCTACTGGCACTGTAATTGAACTAAGGGTGTGTGTAAAACTACTCGCTTCCGCTACTTTATGTTGAACTATGTTGTAATAACTTTTATTTCAAACTCCGATGTATTCCATTTTTATGGTAAACTCTATGTATCGTGTGAACTGTGGCTGCTAAATCAGTACGATCTTGGTTGTATGTTGGTTGGTTTGAAATCCTTCGTGATTTCACGGAATCTCTAGTTATGCGGGCTTAAGTTTGGTAAATTAACCGCTTCGGTGGAAGATTTTCGTACTTAATCTCGTATAATTACGTTGATCCGTTACATCTAGCTTGTTACTCTTGGTGATTGCCATCACCTAGACGGTTTGGTGGTGATTGGGAGTTTGGTGATCATCCGGCGGAGCTTGTGGATGACCCAACTCATCTTGTGAGCGGTTTTGGGCGATTCACCGCGATGGAGTGTCGAAGAATCAGCCCGTAGAGAGCACTTGATCCTTGCGCGGATCAAGGGGGAGCTACACCCTTGCGCGGGTGCTCCAACGAGGACTAGTGGGGAGTGGCGACTCTCCGATACCTCGGAAAAACATCGCCGTATTCCTTGCCCTTACTTTCAAGCATTTACATTCTCGTATTTACATTCATTGCTTGATTTACTTTCCTAGAATTGCCATGCTAGACTAGGATTGGAAACTAGGGTGCAAAACTTTACCGGTAGAATCTCTAGGAACACAAGTAGGCACTAGGGGTGAATTCCGGCTCGTAGGATTTAATTCTTGCAATTAATTTTTAGAAAAGTCTAATTCACCCCCCCTCTTGGACATCTTGATCCTTTCAGTCCACTCAAGCCTTTTGCACATGATTTTCCAAAAATAAAGATTTCAGATAGAGGTACTCTGAATTTTATGCCTATATTTCAATTATCGGTATGGATTTTACATTGAACTATTGGTATTGTATTTAGTGGATGGTTTCAACTTTAATCCATGAATTTAGGCCTTATCGTGTTACTTAGTACAATATACCCAAATCAATTTGTCAATTTTACAATTATTACCAAATTGCTAAAATGGATTTATCGAATTGGATGAATTTTTTTGGCGGCACACTCTACGCTAAAATCCTAGATTCGCCACTGGCTGCAGCACTGGAACCTAGCTAGCCAGCGCGTGCCACGCGGCTCTCAACAGCAGCCCCGCAGCAGCATTGCTACACTGCAATATATAGCCTGCCACAAGGTGCTGTGCATCTACGAGAAGTAGAGGGAGTCTGATCAACACCCGGCCACCAGAAGGACATACACGCATAGGCTGCATCAACAGCTATGAAAGACAAGAAGCAAGCAATGAGATGGAGCCTCATGGAGGGCAAGCTGGCCAGCCATGCACCGTGTGAGTAGCTAACCTCTTATCTCGTGTTTGTTTATTTGTCTTGTCTTTCTTTGTTTATCTGGTACATATATATGTGTGGTGAAGCCGGTACGTGAGCTAGCTGGAGCCAACGCTCATGTTATGTTGCCCGGTGCATCGTTGAGCTGGGTTACTGGTGATCGTAGTAGTTACCGTGGCCGGAGGCAACCAACCGTGATGAAAGTCATGCTTGGTCATCGACTTTGAGCGATCCATGTAAGTCTATATGGTCAGCGCATGACGGCCACCATCTACATCAGCTAGCGTATGAGGGTGAGCCTGACAAGCTAACAAGACAAACGTGCATGGATGAGGGGGTGCCAGGGGCCTCCATCTATTAATGGAGTCGTCGTCGGGCCACGTCGGGATGACTCCGAGCGCCATCGGCAGCAGCTCTTACACCAACAACGCTGCTGCGTATATATACCAGTGCAATCCATAGTAAGTTCAAGAACTCGATATTTTATAATTCTACCAATAAATAAATACTATAAAAACAAAAGTTATGATAGATCTATGAGTAAATAGTTTTGTGGCTTATAAGGGAAGAATTTTTTTAGCAAGATAGTATTTTAATTCGATAAATACTTAATGGAGTAGGACATTGTCATATATTATTGCCAATGCAAACATAATTATTATGGATGCATGGACATAATAAAATATAGTTTTTAAAATTTATGAAAATAGTAAAATATAAATAGATATGTAATATTCCTGTTATTATTTTTATGAATATTTGATTATTTTCTTCTCCCGTTGCAATGCACGGGCATATTTGCTAGTTAGACTTAAGAGGTAATGCAACAATCTTACTAGCAAAAACTACTCACCCCCCAAAATTACACTAAATCAGTCTTACGGTAGTAATAAAGCTAAACATGTCCTTAATCGTGATCACATTTAAAAGTGGTCACATTTAAAAAAATGTCCTAAATTGCAAAATTTGAATCCTATGACTAAGAACACTCTAGCATGGTGAAAAACAAAATGCTGGTTCCCACTCAAAGAACCAAAAAATACAAAATTGAAAAAAAAAATACAAAGATAAAAAAATCTTTTTCCCCTAACGTCCTCATTGACCTCTTGAACTTGTGTGGCCCAAGCCCAATAGCTTCATCCGCCAGCCCATCAAAGGTGCTAGCGCCGGCGGCCGCCCTTCGCCACTTCGCCCCTCCCATCCCATCGCACCCTCCTCAGTTCTATCCTCCTCGCCTCCTGACGCGGAAATCGGAATCCCCTGGTCGGTCGTCGCCGCCGTCGCCTCCTGTCACCATCGCCGGATCCCTAGCGGCTAGCGCCGGACGCCGGCGCTGTCAAGTCGAGGATAAGCGCAGCGAATCAGTGCTAGCGGCGGGCAGGCAGATCGGCACGGACAAATCGCTCTTGGGGGCGAATTGGACGCGTCCGCGCGGGCAAATCCTAGAGGCTGTGCTCGTGCCGTACTGCGTTTGTGGCCTGCCGGCCGGAGTTGCTCAGTTGCCCGCCCGCCGGACAGGCGACGGCCGCCCGCGGGAGTCCGGCGGCCCGGGCGTCTGTCCGCAGCAGCACAGCTGGTATTTGACTTTTGAGTAATTGAGTGTTCTGCATTTGTTCTTAGAACTTCAATTGCACAATACACAACCCCCAATTTTCTCTAAAAAAAATTCTTGATTTCTAGTACGTATAACGTATGTGGCCCTGTGCGAATTCACCGGCTCCCGCTCCGCCACTGTCTATTATGCCACAATCCCCAATTCCTGTTTTCTATACTACACATTTGCTTGGCCCTCGGCGTGCAAATTCACTGGCAAGGCCACTGTCTATACGCAGTGTCAAAATAATGCAAAATCCGTTGCGTTATACATCAAGGCACGCTAATGCACATAAAAGCAGACCAGACATCAACGCATAAGGCTACCATGATTTTCCTTTTTAAGCTGAATCATTCGGTTGAGACATATCTGACACTTGTGCATGTGCCTGTATTCTTGTGATCAGGGCCTGGATGCTGAAAAAATGGTGTCGGGCGTCGGCTGCTCTTACCCTGTTACTGGAAGGAAGCGCGTAAAGTTGTTGGCAACCGAGTTGTTGGATAGTGAACCCCTTGTCTGTTGCGTGCCAATATGTGATGATTCATTGGGGGACTTGCCTGACCGGTACAAGGCTTCACTGAAATCGCATCTCTTCTGCCTTTTACCTTCCTTCTATTTCTGTTAAAAAGTTAGAGCTTTAATGCTTTCCTGCATGATTTATCAGGTGCTCTGAGCGGCATCACATGGCTTCCGGTAGTGGTGACCAAACACAGAACACTGGTGTGTTTCCTGCAATGCAGGAATATGCCTGTTCCACTGGTAACAATGGTGTGGTCTATCCACAATATGGGATTGGATATTCATCTGGTCAAAATGGGGCACAGGGCGCATACTTGCAACATCAACATTTTGAAGGTTGCATGTATATGAGTGGGAACGGGCAGATGTGCGGACCTTACCCACCTGAACAGCTGTATGAGGGGCTGTCCACTGGTTTCTTGCCTCAAAGCCTTGCTATCTATGCTGTTTTTGGTGGGAAAACAGCCGATCCTGTGCAGTTGATCTTTCTGAAACAATTCCTTTCACAATGGAATGTCGGTGCCATGGCTTCCACCCCAAATGCATCGATGGAGACAGAGAAAGTGGCTTCCCATGCTAAAATGGTTTTTCCAGATGTATGGCTTGCTCTTCTGTCTATATTTGTTCGTGTCATCCTTAGCTTGCCTGCCTTCCTGACTGCTTTGGTTCCTGCTTCCTCCCTGTTAGTCTCTTTCAAGCGAAGAATCGTGCTGGATGTTTGAGGATTCAGAAGGTTGCCGACAAGGGCCACATTCTCTTGCTGAACTTTCCTATTGGCATCACAATAGCTATATCCAAGATTTTTCAATGGTATGGAAATCAGATATGAAAATTCTCACCTTCTGGATCTCACTAATTCTTTGTGTAAGCAAAAAAAGTATGTATACGTGTAAATTATGACATTCTTGATTGCTTCTATGTAATGCAGCACTTCCTTTGTGAGTGAAACACTTTCCTATGATTTGGTCACATTGTCAATGGCTCAAGAATATTATTAGGCTCTTGGATATCCTAATGTGTAATAGTTGGAGGAGTTTCTCTCTCGTTGAAAAAAAAAATCTTAAAATTTGGTTCATTTGTTGCCATGAGTTCCCTTGGCACTTTACGTTAGATTAGCATATCATAGTACAATATTATTATTTTCATTCTTGGCAAGTACTGTACAGACTATCTGGTAACCCAGCCAGGTTGAATAAGATTTACATGATGGATGAGAAAAACCGAGATAAGATTCTGTTGAAATTCATGGAAGTCTTCCCTGCCTTTTGTTCCTGATTTAAGATAATCTATAGACTTGATGTGCATCTAGATCCTTCACTCATACTACACATTTCCTCCTATCTCATGTGCCAACTTATGAAATAAGTTTTAATTTCTCCACATAGTTTACAATCTGATGAATTATTCTAATAATTTTACTTCAGATTTACCATGTTGATGGCAAATTTGGCCCATTCACGCTTGTATCACTAATGGGTATGTGGAGTGGGGAGCACAAAGAGCCTTTGGAAGCTACAGCTAACGATTCTGCATCATTGAATGGCTTAGTGGGTGACATAGTTGATGATGTTAGCCATCAGCTGCATGCAGGGATTATGAAATCAGCTCGCAGGGTTCTAATTGATGAAATATTCAGCTCTATACTTCCAGATTTAATTGTTTCCAAGAAAACTGAGAAGCAACTGGCTGCAAAACTGAAGAACCAAGTTACTAAGGTTTGTTTTATTTATGAGGGGTTTGTCTAAGGAGGGAGCTGCGTCTTACTTTTCCTTTTCAGCTTTTAATAACCTGCCCTAGTTGCGCTATTGTTTGCAGCCTGACAGTGTGAGCAACAAGAAGGATTCCACAATTAAGGTCAAAGTTAACACATCATGTACTGTTCCAAAAAAAGGCAACTCATATAATACTGCCCCAGTGGATTGTTCAGTGGCAATTCAATTTACAGCAGTGCATGGTAAATTTGCTGATATACTACCAGCAGTTTGGCAAACAGTTTATTATGAATCCATGAAGAATGTATGGGATGAAATACTGTCTGAATGTGTTATGGACTACTGTGATGTATGGTTACAGAGAAATTGTATATTGAATCTGCCCTCTACAAGTATTTCTGTCATCCCTGATGATAACATGAAAGCTCAAGACAGTCATGAATTGTCACCAAAGGTGTTTTCACTGGGGCTGAACGTGTTTCTTTCTTGATAAGAGTGGTTTAGTGTTTTATAAACCTTTGTTATTATTTCACAGCTGATATGTTGTGATACTTTCATGGTTTTGCAGGACTTAGATGCTACCGAATGTGACATGGACTTTCCACCTGGATTTGGACCATGTTGGAAATCTCCTGAGAGCTCCCTCTCACCATCCTTATTAGAAGTCAATGGAAGTGCTATGGATGTGAAGTCTGAATCAAGCACCACTTTATTTTCTGGCCCCTTAGCAGTAGTCCAGCGGATGCTGGCAAATGAACTATATATCTCATCGAAGCAATCTTTATTTCACTATTTTGAGGAGGTTATTGCAGAGGAGATAACAAATTGTTTATGCTTTGGACTCGAAAGTAGTATTGCTCAGGTGAGCTGAAAGCAAAAAAGAAATTTTCCTGATTACTGCTAATACCCCTGAATTCCCACAATTTGTTTCGGCAAATGTCACAGGAACAAATTGGTACCCCTGTTCACGCACCAGAATCACCCATGTCAGCCGAGACGTCTATGCATGAAACACTCAATCCTATTGAGATGACTGGAGGTGATGAACTGAATATTGTTGAAATGGCTATGACCACAAGAACCAGTCTAATTGAAATGGCTGTAGATGAAGAACTGAATACCGTTGAAGCTACAAGAACCAGTCCAACTGAACTGACTTCAGTTGAAACATCAACTGCTGCTGAAATGGCAACAGATAAAATGCCCACTTCTCATGGTAAATGAGCAGCATCCTTCTGTTATGTTCTTCCATTCTTACCTGTGTTGTGCTTGATTGCATTTTTCTTATTCCCTTGTAAAGTGTGTGCAGTGGAAGAGCACCTATCCATGTCGTATGCGAGGATATTTGAAAAGATGGATATATGTAAAACAGCGGAATTGGATGAGAAATTTGATGAAGTGCCTCCTGGAATGGAGACTGGCTTAGTCCCTTTACCACTTATGGACAAAAACATATATAAACCTTCAAAGTCAATGAACTCTATTCCTTTGATTTCTAGATATATAACTTTGGCTCTCTGCCGGCAAAAACTACATGAGAATGTTGTGAGAGAGTGGACATCTCTCTTCTCTGATACAATTAGCAAGTGCTTGGGCTCATGGTACACCAGGAGAAATGCTGTAACTAAAAGCGCAGATGGATCATCAAAACTCAAAGAAAAAACATACTACAGGAAGAGGAAATTTGAGAAAACATGTCAATCAAAATCATCAAAAAAACCAGTGGAAATCTCAATGGATGAGCAGCTTTCAAAACCTCTCTGTCAGCTTGTTGACCGCAAGATTTATGTGAAAAATATCCAGGAATCAAACAAAGCTTTGACATCAAAGAAAGTTTCATTTGTGGACAAGCCCTCCAAAAAAGGAGCCAAAACTGTGGCTAATGATGCTCATGATTTGAATATCCAGCAAGATCTGACACTCCTTTCCAGTGAGGTGCCAAAAAGTAAGTCTTTTGATCTGTTTCTTCTTCTGATACATAGGTTTGTATATATTTGTGATATGCCTTTCCTTTCCAGGAGCCAGGTCATCTCATCCAACTAAGAAGCACATGGTTGCTAACAGGACACCTACGGGGAATGATAATGTGGCAGATAATAGTATGCTCACGAAACATGTCAAGAAAAAAAAGGGCAGGGACATTTCCAGTGAGACCAGTCAGAAGGTAAAACCGATGATCTCATGCCCAGAATCAGATGGCTGTGCTAGAGTTTCCATTAATGGATGGGAGTGGCGCAATTGGGTGCGAAATGCTACTCCATCAGAAAGGGCTCGTGTGAGAGGGTACCGTGTTCGGACTATTCTTTCTGCCTCATCAAATAATAATGTGTGGATAAATTCTCAAGCAAAGGTTTCATCTGCAAGAACAAATCGGGTTAAACTGCGGAATCTGTTAGCAGCCGCTGAAGGTGCTGAGCTGCTGAAAATTACCCAAATGAAGGTAAAACAGAACTATATATTCTGATTCTGAAATTTCTGTTTATAAGAGGTTCTGATGATTCTCATTTATGCCTTTCTCGATGTGTAGGCAAGGAAAAAGCGCTTGCGTTTTCAGAGGAGCAAGATCCATGAATGGGGTCTGGTTGCGATTGAGTTGATCGAAGCAGAAGACTTTGTCATAGAATATGTTGGTCAACTGATTCATCGGCGGGTAATCATGCATTATTCAATCAACCATTGTTTCACTGACATGCTTTTTTTGAGCAACGTGTTAAAGAATGATTTGTACCCTATAGGTCTCTGACATACGTGAGTCTCAATATGAGAAGAGTGGGATTGGAAGCAGTTACCTCTTTCGCTTGGATGATGATTTTGTGGTGGGTGATGCAGATCATTCCTCAATGCAGTATTGCTTTGGTGTCTTCATTTTTTTTTCTTTGATTAGGAAATAAGAAACTCATGTATTATCTCAAGGGGTAAAAAATAAACAAAATATGTGAAAATGGTTACCTAGAGCATAAAGGAAACCTTTTAGTTGGTTGGGAGCAACAAAAAACTCTGGGCCACTTCTTGACAGAGTGCCTGCTTCTTTGGATGGATGGTAATGGTAATCGTACTGCTATAGTGCTATGTAATCTCAAGCTGCAACCAAAAAGAAAAGGCTGTCAGTTTTTTTATTCCACCTTGTGTTTTTCGTTCTAGTGTTCACTGCCCAAGTATCTTAATTTATGCAGGTCGATGCCACTAAGCGTGGTGGGTTAGCAAGGTTCATTAATCATTCTTGTGACGTAAGTGTTCAAGAAAAGATTATTCAATTGCGATGCTTGTAAAATGCTAAGTAGTTGTTTCATATTTTCCATGCCAGCCAAATTGCTACACAAAGGTGATCACTGTTGATGGCCAGAAGAAGATTTTCATTTATGCAAAGAGGCGTATATATGCCGGTGAGGAAATTACATATAATTACAAGTTTCCATTGGAGGAAAAAAAGATACCTTGCCATTGTGGTTCTCGGAGGTAAATCTGCTAATCACTATACAGGAAGGCTGAAGGCTTTTTTTTTTTGTCAATTGAGATCTATTTCATGAAGATAATGTGTTTCTAATGGTGTTACGGGTATTAAGTTTGGCCGCCCTTGTAGTCTTATTGATGTTATTGGTACTACTTGCATGTATACATAATATAAAAATTTGGAGCCAAATAAAATGATTTCCTTACCAAACTGTTGATGATGCGAGATTAGAATACTTCTATTGATGCCAATTTTTGTTTACCACTGCACTATGGAAAGCGTGCAGATATTCCATTGCCTTTATCTATGCTTATCCCATTTTGCACAGCAGCATGCAGACACACAAAGTAATTATTTTCATGTCCTGAAGTAACTAAATTGTTGATATCAAACTCTAGAAATATTGAAATAATAATTTAAATAGTGCATATATGAAGGTAAACATTCAGATGTTAATATCTTCTGCATCCACATGAAATACTTTTTTTTATTTCCCCTAAGTGACTTGTCTTCCTCATAGTCATGGTTTTGCTCAGGAATGACCTGTTGCGTTTCTATTTAATTAATGTAGCAGTTGAGCACTACCATTGAGATTACTTCTGTTTTACTCTACCTTTTTATCCTAACTATCCACTGCTTGTTTAGGTGCCGCGGATCAATGAACTAAGAAGGCCATCTTTTGAGGTAATTGCAGCACTTATGATTCCTGGCTGTGTGGAATTCATTAATCAGGTTTCATATAGTTTTTTCCAATTAAAATAGAACTGCATCAGGGGTCAGCTTTGAGCCCTTATTTATTTGCTTTGGTGATGGATGAGGCCACAAGGGATATACAAGGTGATATCCCTTGGTGTATGCTTTTTGCTGATGATGTGGTGTTAATTGACGACAGTAGGGCAGGGGTTAATAGGAAGTTAGAACTACGGAGGCACACGTTAGAGTCGAAAGGGTTCAGACTTAGTAGGACTAAAACCGAGTACATGAGGTGCGATTTCAGCGCGACTAGGCATGAGGAGGGAGACGTTAGCCTCGATGGGCAAGTGGTGGCCAAGAAGAATACTTTTCGGTATTTAGGGTCGATGCTACAAAAGGATGGAGACATTGATGAAGATGTTAGGCATAGAATTTCAGCCGGCTGGTTGAAATGGCGTCAAGCTTCTGGCGTCCTGTGTGACAAATGGGTGCCTCAGAAGCTGAAAGGTAAGTTTTATAGGACGGCGATTCGCCCAGCGATGTTATACGGTGCTGAGTGTTGGCCTACAAAAATGCGACATGTCCAGCAATTGAGTGTAGCAGAGATGCGTATGTTGTGTTGGTGTTGTGGGCACACAAGGAGGGATAGAGTCCGGAACGACGATATTCGGGATAGGGTTGGGGTGGCAACAATTGAGGAGAAATTGATTCAACATCGGTTGAGATGGTTTGGACATGTCCAACGGAGGCCTCCTGAGGCGCCGGTACATAGTGGGGTTCTAAAGCGGGCCGATAATGTAAAGAGCTGTAGAGGTCGACCCAAACTAACTTGGGACGAATCCGTTAAGAGAGACCTTAAGGAGTGGAATATCTCCAAGGATTTAGCTATGGACAGGAGCGCTTGGAGACTGGCAATCAACGTGTCTGAATCGTGACCTCTTTCTGTCTTGTGCCCTTTATGTCCCTTTATGTGTCTCTCTATTTCTCGTCTCTTTTGGGTTTCATCTCTAGCCTACCCCAACTTGCTTGGGACAAAAGGCTATGTTGTTGTTGTTGTTATGAAATTCGTAGATTAGTTTTGATATCATTCTTTGTCATGTGCCCAGATATTCTTAACATGAGTTGAACTTTGAATGCTGGATTTTAGTTTCTAATAGCTTATTGAATCCTATGGAACAAAAGATCATGGGACTTTGCAATAAGATATATCTGCAACTATATTAATCTTTCCAAGATATCTAACACAATGTTACATTCCTATGGAATTGACGTCATTAGAAGCCATTTCTTACAAATTGGGCATCCTCAGTATTCTTTTCGAACAAGCAACATGGGACAACTTCCTTTGGATTGAAATTATTTAAACATTATTTGAAAATTCTTCAATCCAAAAGGGGGCCCAAGGCTCAGCCAAATTTTAATTGGTATATATTCGTTGCTAAATGTTGAATTGGAGATGGGGCATTTAACTTGTCAAACTGCGTCCAATTTGTCTTGTGGTTACTGATAATTTATTTTTCAGGGATTAAACTAGAATTGGTATATATGCATGATTGGATTATTAAACTCATTAAATATTTCTAAAAGTCATCTAGGATTGTAATTATGATTGATGCCAGAGCATTTATGGTACCTATATAATTCCATGGACATGTCAGTCACCTGGGAATCTCATCCTGTGTAGTTCATTGTACAGGCTTTCATAGTTGCACCCTCTCTTGGTATTTCTGGGCTGAGGATTCCAATTGATAGGGGGATGGAGTGATTCTTTTTTTTTGAACGCAGGAGCTCTGCCTTTCAATTAAGTTGGGAAAAGGGAGTTTATGTACAAGCAAAGAAAGGTTAGTGGGATTCAGGCCACTGAAGCAGAAAACACACAAAGGAACACCCTCAAAATGCTAAGCGTGAGCGAAAGCTCTCTTTCTTTGCTCAATGTCGTCCTTAATTCTTGCAGCCACCTGTAGCACCGTCTCTGAGGTGTTGTTGAAAATTCTCCTGTTACGATCCTTCCAAATGTTCCAAAAGGTGTAAATCACCATCCCATTGAGCCGTCTTCGTTCTGTAGCTGGCACCTTCCTTGCTGTCTCTTCCAACCATGCTTTGATATGCACGGGGTTGGCCTAAGCCTGTAACCTTAGCTCAGGGAGGTTCTCCCAAGAGATGACCAGGTTCCAAACCTCTTTAGCAAAGGGGCAACCCAAATTAGATCGCTTCGGAATAGAGCGAAAGAGCCTTTCAATTGGATCTGATATGCTGAACAGATGGAATAAACCCCGTTCGGGGTCCATCTCCAAGTGATGGAGTCTCTGACGCCTTGCTGGAGGTGCACGTCCTGAATCCTCACCCATAGGAGATGAATTCTTCAATGTGGACAGCTGAGGTGTGATTCTTCCCTTAGTGAGCGTATCCAGTTATTATTCTGTAATTCATGTTGTACTGTTCTGTTGTTTCTCGAAGCAAGCTGAAACAAGTTACAAGAACAACAAAGCCTTTTAGTCCCAAACAAGTTGGGGTAGGCTAGAGTTGAAACCCAACATGAGCCCTAGTCACGGTTCAGGCACTAGATATCTGGGAGCCTCTCCCTCAAGCCAATTGTGGTGCCAGAAGTGGGCCTTTGCGCCATCCTCCAATGTTATTGTGATTGATGAGTTGAAGAGGAGGCGGTCGACATCACTGCAAGGGAGTTCTGATCCGAGCCACGGTTTTGATTCCTCCACCCATTCTTGCCATAGCCAACGCAGGTGTAGAGCTCTTCCAAATCTGTCCAGGTCAGGCACCCCTAAGCCCCCGAGATCCTTTGGTCCGGTAACTGTGGGCCAGTTAACCAGGCAGTGTCCACCATTGGCATTCTCCTTCTCTCTTTCCACAAGAATGATCTCCTAATTTTGTCAATTTTCCTCCTTGCTCAAGCAGCCAAGGGAAACACTGCGAGGTGGGATGGAGTGATTCTTGGTGAAATTGTTATAATAAGTTGAGATCTAATATATTGGCTAGTGAAAGCAACGCCTACTTCCCATTTTATTGACAAATCACCTGATAAGAATAACGACCATCTCTACTCTGTTGACCAAGCCTTGGTGCTGTTGCACTACATAAAAACATGCAACAGCTTGCACTGTGGACTTGAAAAAGACTTGGTGGTGATTCGGGTGTTCTGTCTACTTTGCAGGATTTATATCGATATCAAAGTATGGAGTGCATGAACATGCTGGACAACAAGAAAAAACTGTGCATTATACTTGTTCAGACTAATTTCAAGTTACCCCAAGGATGGTGCAAGAGGAGGCCCATACAGTATCATGCCCTGCTCTGCCTTGTGGAGGTGGCGGGCATGGGAAATCAGTTGAGGATGGGCTGAGCTAGTAAAGGGTTGTTTTCTGACAAGGTCAATACTATTGTTTTTTGACATACCTGGGTAGAGTTGCAAACTCTTGTACAGGCGCAGGCTTTACTTATTACATTGTTTGGATTGAGGATATAGTTCACATGGTGGATATGAAACGGTTAGATTGGTTTACCATTTAAGTATTCATTATAATATTATGATTAGTTATTAAAAAATGGAACACACGAACCACTAGTCCTTGTAATACTTCCGCTGCTTTTGTGAAGGATGTTATGAGCACCAAACTGAACTGAATGGATGCCCTGCTCCTGTTGATCTGACTTGAATGGACGGCCCCTATTTGATGTGGATGCATGGATGCCAGTGTGGGCTGGATGACCATTTGCTGCTATAGTACATCCTGGAAACAAATCATCTATTTTCCACCCGGGTCTACACGTTTTGCAGCAATCTGGATTAGTTTTTGGTTTTAGCCACCATCCATTCCAGTGGCGTGAAAAATATCTATTTACTGCACCCTTCATTTGGTGTGTCACTTTGTGCAAATCCTATTCCATGGTAGTGCACTGGGGTTACAAGTTGTCTTCTTTGTAAAGCGGTGCAAGTGTTTTATTCATGGACCTACTATTCTTGCATGCAGGTACAAATCTGCATAGGCTTGTCGATTCATCCATGAGGTACGCATGTAGGCGTCCACGAATTTTCCAAATGTGTGGTATGTGCTCCATCTCTTTATTAGTTGTCTATATGCTTTATTCGTGCATCTTGATCAAACACTAGAGCCGCTAACTCACTCCCTCCGGTCACAACTCACAAATACTCGTGTTCTGAAACTTTGACCATCATTAACTTTTGAACGATTGTTTATTTGGAGGCAGCAGAAACATGTGTAGATTTTGTCTCGAAAAGATACTCAAAATCTATTAGGTTTTACAAAAATATCATGAAATCATGTGTAGGTTTATTTTTAATCTCTTGTATCTTTTACCATGAAAGCACGAACGAACAGTGCCTCCTGATTCACACTGTTTTGTGTTTAGCCAGAGGATTAGGTTTGGCAGCTCGGGCACATGCGTGCAAATGGACTAGGTGACTAGCTACTCACTGTAAAATTCGGCAAGGTGTTGGCTGCCTACGAAATATGGCCCAGGATTAACCCAAAAAAATTTTGCATGGGTTGTGACGGAGGCATCAGCTTCTTGAAATTCTGACTACTATCCGAAAGAGTGACGAAGTCTTAAATGTGACAAGGTTGGTTTTAGCAAAATTAAACAAGGTTGCACGAGCAAAGGCCAAAAACAAGCAATCAAGTGCAATCCAAGAACGAGGTCCTGCGTTTCTCTATCATGCTTTATATTATATATATATATTCTTGGCAAAGTGCAGCACGTATTTTTGCTCGCTGCAAAGTACATTGACTAGTAACATCACAGCTTTAAGCTCTCTTCACCTCGTAATTGAAAGAGAGCAAAGTTACGCGACATGTATATTAGTAGTTCTAACTTCTAAGGGGAGGCAGGTAGAGTTCGGCTTTTGGGCCTAGATGTGGACCTGAAATTATGAATTTCTTCCTGGGCCTGCCTCATTAGAAACAAGAAAAAAAATTCCTTACATGCCATTAGCATAAATCTAAATCTCTTATCTGCCAACTAAAAACATGATTCTCATATATGTCATTATTGGTGATAAACTGTAATCCTGTTTATATCAAGGTAATTGTTTTAGTAAGCATATCAACATCTATATGTCAGTATTGCTCCTACTAGTCATTCCCAAATTACAATGGGCAATAACGAGCAAATGGGTGGCTCGATGACAAAGGAGGTGGTAGAAAAAGAGATCTTTGATTGAGGAACGGGTGCTGTGGGCTTGTAAGGGCATGTTTGGATCAGTTTTGGATTCTTAAAAACTAGTTTTTGTCTCTAATTTCTAAAATCTGGATTCTGAACGAAAACTGGTGGAGTGTTCGGATAATTTGGCTTCATTTATTACTCTATAGGTCACAAAAAGTAGCAAAAGTTGGCTATCAACAGCTTCCTATTTTTTAAGAATCCAGTAAAAACTGGCAGCAAAAACTAAGGGTATTTGGATCCCATCCAGTTTCTAAAAGCCAGATTCTTAAAAACTGGCAAAAACTGGAGGGATCCAAACAGGGCCTAAGCAGTCGGCTTTGTGGTTGCTCATTGTGTGGGTGATGTATGCCGTGTGGTTGCTAGCTGCTACTGCTCGATGAGCAAATGCGCTGGCTGGCTGTGCTCGTGCTACTTTTCGGCTATGAGTGTAGGTTTTAGCCAATGGCACAGAGAAAAATTTCCCTACAAAGTGAGCGCAGTTTCACGTGAAGGTTAAAGTTGTCGAGTACTCCGTCCGGTCAAAAATACCTTATGTTTTGGATGTGTACTTTGACCATTATTTTATTTGAGCATATTTGTAAATCTAGTAAGTATGAGATTGTAAAAGTATTTTCGAATAGAGATCTATATACCCTAAGAGTTATTGGTAGTTTGACCGGATCTTGTCCAAAATGGATCCACTGAAGTATTATTAATACTCCCTTTGTTTTTTAGTATATATGATGTTTATGACAATATAATTAATTTTTAACAAATTAGCTTGTTTTTTTTGAACCGGGGAGCTTTTTTCCCCATTCCTATGCACAGTGTACACAGGAATACTGCGGGCGTCGGGTTCAAACCCGGGGTGGCAAGCACCGGCTTTTGGCTCGTGCTGCTTGACCAAACGAGCCTAGACATTATATACTCCATCCTAATTAGCCCTGATCCAAATTATAAGCAGTTTTAGATTTGTCCTAGTTTTAACTAAGTTTATAGAAAATATATTAGCATTGAAAATATAAAAATAAATGCACTACTAAACACTAAACTATATTTCATGGTATATGTGATGAATATTCTGTGTAATAGAAATTTATGTTTTTTTTCACTAACTTGATCAAAAGTAGACCAGTTTCATTTTGGACAAAGCTAAAAATAATTTACAATTTGAAACAGAGAATGTACAAAAATGGAGGCAATACTTTGTACTCTCGTATTGCTTGCATCATTTAACAAAACTACCATGACAAAGAACTCGCTAGGGTAGCTTTTACATTTGAATTTAACTATTGAGCAAACAAGTCGCAACTTGCCATAGGTGACTTGTTTGCTCCCTAGTAAAATTATCTCAAGGAGGTTCTCAGTTCATTTTAGTCATGCTCATTAAATGGTTTTATCTCTGTTCTAGATCATATGCTATTTTTGTTTTTTAATATATGATTTTTATATGTATCTAAAGTGTATAGCAAAGTTATATATCTAGAAAAACTAAAATGATCTATAACTTGAGTGCGGAGGGAGTACGCTGCTTTTGCTTGATTGGAAGAGCATAGATGAGCCTGGAGTTATTTTATTGGCTCTAGAGCTTATTTGAACAGGGAAGTCGCCAAAAAAAAGCTTATTTGAATAGGGGACCTTGATAGTTCCTAAAAGGTTTGTACCTTTTCTGCCTCTTTATTTACTTTATTACTACTAATATGACTTTCTTCTTTTAGTTAGGTC
This sequence comes from Saccharum hybrid cultivar R570, assembly GCA_038087645.1. NCBI lineage: Eukaryota > Viridiplantae > Streptophyta > Magnoliopsida > Poales > Poaceae > Saccharum > Saccharum hybrid cultivar. Next base: position 6,796,517 of record JAQSUU010000493.1, on the reverse strand, counting down.
CATCATGTTAATGGTGTAGGTTAAAATCTGATTGCAGAAGTGAAGTGTGTAAAGAGTCATTTTCTTTTAATCGTCGAATAAGAATGTAAAGTACGTGCCAAGAGGGTGTGCCGCTGTATGCTTGCTATATACCTTTGTTGTAAATAATGTAAATATACACTGACTGCTCCAAGTAGAACTTGTAGTTAGAGCCGTGCTAAACATGCACATATGTTCCACAATGTTTCGACAGAACTAGTAACCTTGGGGGCTAATTACTTGGCACACTGTCTCGTGCTTGGCGAAGAAGGATCTTAGTGTACCTTCTGCAGTCACTACCAACGTGGATTAGAAATTTGGCATTTTGTAATAAGTATATAGTAATAAGAAAAGGTACGGCATTACTCCGTATGTGATGACAACACGTTACACGTGACGATCAACTCCGTCGGGCCACCATGCCGGAGTTCGCCCGCCGGCGGCGAGGGTGCTGCGTGGCTGCCAGTGCCAGGGGGTCGCAGGTCGCTGTTCGCGGACGGACGGAGGAGTCGTTGTCGTTCCGGAGCGTGACGTCAGATGCATGTGTTTGTACTACATGCATGTCTCTTCATCAGCCACGCGACAGCAGAGTGGCGTCACGGAGGTGACGTCATGGGCAGGGGCAAACCGTGCAACTCGTGCGTGTGGGTCAACCGGTCATCGTCAGATTCAGATCCGTCGACAGGCCGGGCCCATCGAATTCAAAGTTGACGGGGCCCATTCCTGCTGGCCCATCAAGTCGAGGAGCCCGTTGCAATCTCCTCCTTTTATTTTATTGCCCTAAAATAAAAAGAATGTATATATCACTTTTCAAAGAGTCAATTTTTTTTTATTTTTTTACTGTACATATGCAAAAAAGATGCTGATCTTTAGATACACAACAAGAATCCTTAAATTGGTAATGAAATATATTTTTATAAGAATAAAATGCACGATAGATTTAGATTCTAAAGGCTACAATTTACCATATTGAATTAAAATAAATAATCTCTTTCATCTTAAGGGCTACAAATTACCACATTGATACTATATATAGATTCAAATTCTAGTGCTCTAGATTCATCTCTTTCATACCGATGGATACAACGGTGGTTTGTGATGGAATGACATTACAATAAGTCAAACAAACAAGACTACCCGCATACAGAATTTAATTTGGAGTAAAAGAAACCTAAATGCTAGTACAATGTTCAAAAACTAGCTACATGTGCTATTGGCGGTGTGGACCACATTGCGAGAGTTGTAAGTGTTCTCTAGGAAATGCAAGAGAGGAGCCATTGTTATAGAGCATCGTCCATATCAAATGAGATCAAGTATTTATTACGAACTTGTACATGGATGGCAAAATATTTTTAAAAAACCTGACCAAAATTAGAGAAATTCACCTAGCACAAAACTATAAAAGTAACATATAATTTGGAACCAATGGATTAATGTTCATGTGCCAAATTATGACAATCTACTCCCGCCATTCCAATTTGCAAGTTGTTCTAACTTTTCTAGGTATATTATTATTGCTTCTGCTATGCATCTAAATATATATTATTTCTATATATATCTAGAAAAGCCAGAACGATATACAATTGAGAATGGAGGCGGTAGTAATCTATTTTCAGTTTTCCACCAACTTGCAGATATCTGTCCGCAAACTAAAATAAACAGGACATTAATGAGGCCCCCCTCTTTGTGCCTCACAGACCCTGTAAAAAGCCTCTATACATAATAGTATAAGCTGGGCATTTACACTGCAAAGCTACCAGCTTGTTCATTTGGACTATAATTTGACTGATTTAGCTAGTTTTTTATGAGAAAAAACACTGCTAAATGACTGACTAATCTGGCTGATAATCTCGAGCGAATAGGCCGTACGTTGTACCATCGGGATCCACTGACCCCGACGACTCGGTGACCGCATCAGGTACTCTACGATTTTCGACCAGTCTAGACCCCGGCAAAAAAAAGTTTTGACCCGGCGCACACAGCAGGTGGCAGCCTGGCAGCCCAGCTGGCCAGCCTTGCAAAGCAAATGCATGCCGCAAGAGCCGAGAGGAAGCGACAGGCCCACTAGGCAATAGCCCAGTTTATTGACGTGCAGGTGCGGCATCAGTGCACGGATCAATTGTCCTCGTTTTAGACTTCTCACCTTGAGTCCAAGTACCGCCCATCGCCTCATTCTTGTGGCTAGCGGCATTTGCGAGTGTGATGAGGTTCTCATTTCCTCTAACAACCACCTAGATAGGTAGCCCCAAAGGCTCAAATCACCAATTTTGCAATTGCAACTGTTGAATAAGGATTTGATTTCTTGACTTTAAGAAATATATGTATAGCTTGCCTTTAGCGTTGGAGGCTTGATAATCTCTTAAACAGAGTTATTGATTTGCACCTTATACGATTTAGGTAGTTTTTTGATGCGGTAAATTCTAAATCACCTATTATTGCAGTTTCAATCTCAAAAATTCTTTTGCGGATTTCAAATTTTAGAGTTTGATAGAGTTGGTTGTGTCATACTTATTAATTGCAGTTTATCGTAACTAAAAGATCTTAATCGTGAAAATAAATATTTATATTGATAAAGTGCGAGCTTATATAACATTATCCATTGTATTATATTACTGTTAATCAATATTATCAATAGTATTATTAGCTAAAAGTTATTAGTGTTGTGTGTCTATACTGACCCCAGTGATATTTTATCTAGGCTTCGCCCCTGATTTACAGAACTCTTATCAAATCGAGTTGACACTGTCACTGACAAGGGCATGTCTGCTTAATGCCATAGAAGACAATGCCTGGCCAGCCATTCAACCAAATAGAGAACACAGTACAGTAAAACTGTTCACGTCCATCTCAACACCAACCTAAGCTACAGAAACAAATTAAAGTAGCGGTGCTTAGAGAAGGTCAATTATAGAGTCAAGTGCTTGGCTATAAGCCAAGTTATAAGAGCCAAGCTATACAATAGTTAGCCCTCTATTTGTACATAAAATTTCTTATATGTCTTCATTCTCTTTCCTATTCCTCCTCACATACATCTTCGTTGGGACCCACTACTGCCTTTGCTTTCGTGTCTAGCTTAGTGCTTGCATGAAAGCCAAGCTCTCTTCTCTCTTCTTCCTTCTCTCTTCCACATCAGCAAAAATATTAATTAGTTTGGCTATAAGCCAATTGTTGTACTTGCTCTTAGAAATGGCAGACAGGCTCATTAACGAGCTGCAGCAGGAGCTGGTCAATGGTCCAACCAGGCGTTGGCACGTGCACGGGTGACCTGATTGGTCCGGTCAAGTCCTCCATCTCCTGCAACGACGACGACAACGCATCCACCGGTTCGGTGGCCCAGCCACCACCATAGGCAGCGGCGGCGAGGAACCCGCCGCAGTAGTAGTCGTCGACGTAACTATAATCGTTGCTAGCGCCGCTGGTGCTGCTCCAGCAGGTGATCTCGTCAGAGATCGCCGGAGATTCAGTCCCAGTGGTGATGGTGGTGGTGGAACAAGAGCCAGCTGACGTAATTGGAACGATGCTATCGGTGTAGGTGTGGTGGTAGTCATCTCGTGGTCCCTTGGTGGTGGTGCTAGTAGCAGCAGCAGAAGAAGGGACGACGACGGTGGTGGTCTCGAGGATGACCGGCGCCTCCAGCGAATCGTTGGCCATGCAGGTGTGCTCCGCCACGTACACCACCGTGTACTCCGGCGCGGTGGCGGTAGCAGCGTCGCCGTCGTCGTCGTTGCGCTGCACCGTCCGTTTGGCGGCGCAGCCTTGCTCGGCGCTCCGTGTGCACCTGTAGTAACTCCTGCATGGATAGATATATGGGTGCAAATAACTCAGTGCACTGAAAGTTTTGCCTTTTTTATACAAAAAAAGAGAAAAATGTGAAGAACTTGGAGACAGTAATACTGTGATAGTCACCTATAATTCCCTAAAAATTACGGTATGCAGTTTGGCAAGCAATATAAAACTGTCTCGATCGATGGGTCAATGGTGGCCTTAATTGCTTGCGACAAGGCACAACGTGTGTCACGACGGGCAGAGTCATAGTACGTATTTGGTTAGCTATCACTAGCAGGGGATGGAGTGATGGACGGACCCAAACTGATGGAAGGGGACAGAGGACAGCAGCATCAGGCATCCACTAGCAGCTTGCAGCAGCTAGTGTCACTGTCCAAAGATATATTGGTGGAGACCTCTAGCTATCTGCATACCCCAGAGGCAGAAAGTATTTTTCTTCGAATTATATTGTCTCGATATATATAGGAAAGTAAAATGGCATCTTGTATGGTACGGGGCAGCTATATATAGCTCTCTTTTTCCGTTCCATGCACATCTCCTTTTCTGATTCGACAACGCATTCTCGATCGAGATTATTCTTAAACCTTTTTTTTGTATTTGATGGACGAACAAGCTACTGGAGTATAAGGGATAAATAAGTACTACTGTGTTTATTGTTCATTGGACGATATGTAAGAAGAAGGGTACTTACAGACTAATTGAATCATAGACTAATTGAATCGATCGATAGAGTATTAATTACCTGGGGTACATGGCACCTTCGATCTGCTTCTGCCCGTACTTCCTCCATTGGTACCCATCGAAATCCGGCACTGACGTCACAAGAGACTTGCTGCTCTGCTGCTTCTTCTTCCTGCAGCCAGCAACACCGCCATGCACGCTATCAGTCATCAGAGAGATCGAGGGACGGAGATAGTAGAAATGGAAGCAGCGGGCCAGCAGAGTTACCACACCTTCTTTTGCAGGGAGGAAGAGAATAATGAGGCTGTGCAGCTGCAGGCTCCTCCCCGTGCTGTTCGTCCTTGGCTTTACTGTCGTCCCGGTCTCTCTTGCTCCCCTGTCGTCGCCGCCGTCGTCCACCGCCGCCGCACGACGACGAGTCGGCGGTGGCCATAGCCGATGACGCAGCAGCAGGTCCGCGTCCGCGTCCGCCGCCACTGCCCGAGATGATGGCAGCTAGCGGTCCGGCGGTGGACTCCACCTTAACCGCCGGAGCCGCTGGTGTCGCCGGCGCCGGCGCCGGGGAAGACAAGAACAGTAGCGCGCGGAGCTGCGCCAGGAGTTTCTCCTCCCTCCCTACTAGCGCCATCGCGAGGCCAGGAGCTCCTCGTCCGTCTCCGGCCGGCCAGGAAGCTTTGGCTTTGGCTTGGCTAGCTCTCTAGCTAGTGAGGTCGATCGATGTACATACAGGTAGAGCTAGCTTGATATTCCTCAGCTCGCAGCTCACTTGCTTGTTTATATAATAATAATAAAGAGAGCAGGCTCCAGAAGGATTGATGATGCCTCGTGGTCCCCACACGTAGGCCCACGTGTCCTTTCTTAAACCAGATTGGCCCTCGTGCGATCCATCATAAACCCCGGCATTATGTAGGTTATGCAAGCATGTGGCCACCCAGTGGCCTGTGTATTCAATTCTGTACGTGTTGCACGAGGTCCGTGTATACGAGGAGAAATTTCAATATTTAACCCTGAATTCGCAAGCCTCTCAGTATTTGACATCGAATTCATAAACCTTTCAATATTTAACCCTGCGCACACGAATTGTTTTAATTTGAGGGATTTCTGAGATTTCTTCTCTTTTTCTATTTCTAAATATCTCTTATCGCTGTTCAGCACATGGGAAATGACTGAACTACCCCTCCCTCTTTATCCTAACTATCATGGAGCCCGTACGTAGCTGGTTCGCATCCTTCTCCGTTGCGAGTCGCATAGACGACGGGACGAGCGACTCTGCTCGCCATATGCCGCCGCCCCGTCGCCGGCGGCCGCCCGCCCGCCTAGTGCCTCTCCGCCCGGCCAGCCCCCCTCCGCCTGCCGCCCTTGTCTGACCCGACGGTCTAGGGTTTGGGGCGGCCGTGCTCGTCCGTCACCGAGGCCGGCCGCCGCCGGTCTCCGGTGGCCGAGCACAGGGCCGATGGGGGCTGGGAGCTTGGCGGTCGTGGGCGGCTGGGCGCCATGGTCACAGAGGTTGAGGTCGGCGGGGCAACGGTGGAGCTGCCCATGGGCCATGGGGCGTGAGTCCTTACCGGCCGGCCGCAAACAGCGACGCTTGCGGATGAGGACGGACGACAACACGGCGACAACCATTCTCAATCCATCGATCGATGTCTTTGCTGAAAAGCTATGGTGCTAGCTTTGATTTCTTCTTCCTTGCCGGCCAGATTCCTACTAGTATTAACTAGTAGTAGTATAAACTATAAACTAGGTGCTGCGAACCAGGTGATGTGTATATACAGAGGTACAGGCCACACACACTCCATAGAGAGCAACTAATGAGGCGACGTGCATTTGGAAGCTTCACGACAATGGCGGGAGAGGATGCCGTGTTGTGCTGTGGAATGAGGAAGGGCGGGTACGATGGCCGGGGACCGCACTGGTGACTGGCAGACGTACTGCTCTGCCTTGGCGGCGGACGCGCATGGCGGGAGAGGATGTCGTGTTGTGCTGTGGAATGAGGAAGGGCGGTACGATGGCCTGGGACCGCACTGGTGATTGGCGGACGTATTGCTCTGCCTGGGCAGCGGACGCGCATGGTGGGTGGGGACCTGAGGCGGGCCGTTGCTGCAGTGGCGGGTGCGAGCTGGCGGTGGGCGGTGCCGGATGCGGCCGGAATCGGGCGGTGGCGGATGAGCGGCGCCTGCTCGAGTCACGACCCCCGCGCGACGAAGAGATGCTTTCGGGTCCGAGCGAAACAGAGATAGGGACGCGAATCCTTCTTTTCCAGGCAGGGGCGGTGTGGTCTTTTTCTGTCCCCTAAACAGTGCAAATGATTTATTGGAATTAAGAAAGGAGAAGAAAAGAGAAGAATCCCTCAGATTGAAAGAATTGACGTGTCCGAGGTTATATTTTGAAAGACTTACGAATTCGATGTCAAATACTGAGAGGCTTGCGAATTCGGGGTTAAATATTGAAATTTCTCGTATACGAGGTACTACGTATACTTCAATTTCTTTAAAAACAATACTTCGTTCTCATCTCTTCTTTGCGACGACGACGTGCAGTGTTTTGTTTATTCTCAACTTCAATGAAAATGTATTAGGCCTCGTTTAGATGCACTCAAAAAGTTGAAATTTTTTCACTCTTTCTCTATCACATCAATCTTTGGACCCATGCATGAAGTAGTAAATGTAGGTAAAAAAATAATTAATTACACAGTTTAGTTGGAAATCACGAGATGAATCTTTTGAGCCTAGTTGGTCCACGATTAGACAATATTTGTCAAATAAGACGAAAGTGGTACTATTCATCGGTTTGAAATTTTTTCAGCATCTAAACAAGGCCTTAGTGTGTTATGCAATTAAAGAGAACAAAAAAACCAACACACTATGCCAGAATAGCACAAACAAGACACCACATCAGAGACCAAACAACAGGCGTGCGTCTGTGATATGATATTAGAGACTGGCCCAGTTGCAACACGTCTGTGATGTGTTAGCTCCACCCAAACACATCAGCACAATGCCACCAGGCTATCTCACCGTTGCCTGCCTCTCGATCGCTTCTTCCTTTCGTCCACCAAACCCTAGCTCACTTGACATTTGGGCACCGCCACAACAGTGAAATCCTCAAAAAAAAATAAAAACCGCACTTTGAAATAGTCAAAGGGGAGGAGCATATTTGATCCGTGCTTTAAAGTCAAGGTTTGCATTGTTGTCTGGCATTTGTGTACGAAAATGAAGGGTTTTTTCAAATCCCACGAATAATTCGATCAGGGACAAACAAGACTCGACTCTTAATGCAAGGGTAAATCGGACTCGGCTCTTGTTGCAAAGGTCCTAGAGGTAACATGACCAAATGAATGGAATTAGAGGTAAGTTCTGACATGTTGCTTACCGACCGCAAACTACGTACCTAATAATAGATAGATATATGGCCATGTGCAATGCCGTATAGAACCCTCGTACTATTGTACTACTAGATCAACATTAACTACCTAGCAAATTTTTCATGCCAATTGATGTACTTTTGGAGAATTTTTTCTAGACTAGAGAAAATGTCTCCCGGCCTGCTTTTATTTAGTTCGTTGTGCAAGAAACCTTTCCTGCAAAAACTAAACATTTTGCAATTTATCTACTCATACTAAATAAATCTATACTCCTACATATTAATTAAAGACATTTTTCTTTTGTGAAGAGCAAGTTGGCGGTGGACCAGGACGACGACGCATGCACACGCGGTCCTGTCTCACACCAGTGACGTCAGCACCATGACGTAGTACTGCTCTGTTCTTCTCGTCACACATCATGCATTCACGTGGATCGTCGTCTGGATGGATCGGGTCGTTGGATATCCACACATCCCATTTATAGGCCATAGCTAGCTAGGTTTAATTTGTTTGTTCCTTCAGCGCAGGGACACGATGTTGCCACGTTGCAATTGCAAAGCAACAAAGTCCACGAGTTCTTTTTCCTTTATTTGTTCTGGAAAGTGAAGGTCCACAGGTTATTCGAGCACACGGTATCGATGATCACTACGGCGATAGATGATGTGATGTGTCCACGTCTTAGAGTGAGGATGTTCACATGAAAAATATGTGTGAATATTTACTTATCGATATGCCGCCGCCGTTGCCTAGCTAAATATACGAAAGACATTTCCTTTAGTTAGTTTCCATGTTCACAACTTCACAACCGACGTGAATCATATCCTATATATGTACTCTCTTCAACTATCATTTTGGATTCATCACGAGTACAGATAGTTTGATTTTTTTCTATTATTGCTACTGCCTAGCTCCGTCCAAAAACGTAAGCGCATTTATAGGATTTTTTTTATTTATGATAGATTGAGGAGAAAGGAAAAGGGCCGCCTCAATCAATCATGCATGCATGCATGCATCAAGGTTAATGCATCAAGGCTAATTAAAATTTTAAACACTGTACCGCTGGTATGCGCCAATAGGAAACAATGAGGGAGTATGCTACATTAAACACCACCATGAGTACTCTGGGCACTTCCAATGCTAAATTACTGTAGTTTCTATGTGTATGAAGAGAGAGAGGGGCCAAAATGAAGAGAAGGGAGGTATGTACTGTATGTACGAAAGCTGGAGCAGAGGATCCGAAGAGAAGAGATGAATGATCGGGAAGACTCTAGATAAAAAAGGTTGCACTGGAGAAGATAATTTCTTGACATAGAGTCCTAAGCTTTGAAAACTATTCCTAGTTTCTGCATTTTAAGTGCCCTATTATATTGTTGTATTGTGGATGGATATTTTTTATGAAATATAAAAGTATAAAAGTACTTACATTAATGAGTTGAACTGTACATCGTCAACCAAGCAACCAGAGCAACTAACCGAATATAATTATGTGAGTATTAAATAATTTTTTTTAAAAAAAACATACTTTCTCTTTTTGTGTCCAAGTACAAATTAATTTCAGTCCAAGAGAAAAAAAGGTAATAATGTGCAGTCATTCAGTCACACACAGACACAACGAGAAGCTAGCTAGTCGTGCGGGCGACGGCGCTTTTTCTATGAAAATTGACAAATATGACCAGCGACTGAATGGCGACGGCGCTTTTTCTACGAAAATTGACAAATATGACCAACGGACTGAATGATGTTGGAATTTTACCAGACTCGATCTCACTCCGTGATTATGATTGTAACTTTGTTGGCGTTAACGTGTTAAAAGAAAGCGCACTCTCGCTCCAGTGTCACACGTACCGGACATCACACACATGTGACGGCGGCATATAATTGGATCTAGGTTTAGTTCAAGTCAAACAGTTTTCACTTTAGTTAAACTTATATAGAAAATAGAATAGAATCAACAGTTTCAATAGTATCAACATATATGACTTCGAATAAGTATATTAAAAATATATTATATGACAAATTTATGATATATATTAGTGCTTTTAATGTAAACTTAATCAAACTTAATTAAGAGGGTTTGACTGAATAATACTATTTCAGAATTGCATCTTTTTTTTTATCTTTTACAACGGAGAAGTATAAGGGTGTCCTCAATTGCATGAGCTAGCACTAGCTTTAAGCTCATAATAGGGAGGAGAGTTTTAAAAAAAACTGGGAGGGGAGAGACCACAACACGTAGTCTTGAACGTGAAATATGCGAGACTATGTCTTGAGTCCATACTAGTCTCTTGCTTTTTTTTACATGTTAGTATCTTGCTTTTTACATACATCGTGCCGTGAAAGAGAAGGATGGGTCGTAGGTACGTTCGGTGGAATGCCAAGATTGAATTGAATAATATGGTGGCCCGGCGAGAGCTAGCCAAGAAACTACTAGCTAGCTAGACCAAAGCATGCATAACAGAGGATCGGAGTAGCATCTATGTATATATCCATCGGAGCAGCCGCGGTGTTGAATCGTCAAAACAAAAGTCTAGTCCACACGTACAGCACAGCGGTGGTTTGAGTGTTGGCTTGATGCTCGTGTTTGTTGATTCATTCTGGTCGCGCGTCCGCCGTCCCCTCTCCGATCCGATCCATCCGTATAGACGAGACGAGACGACTTCCGCGTTGACGATCAATCGGTAGCAGTGTCAGTGTGTACGCATGCATTCCATGCAAGCAGAGCAGGGCCACACACACACACGTACTACACACAGGCCGGTCCAACTGTCCGATTCAGTAGTGATGAGTCGGAGCTAGTAATAACGAAAGGGACAGTCGGCAGTGCTCGCAGCAACGTCATTTTCTTTATACATGCATACATAGTACATAATACTGCTGCTGCATATGCATGCGCGTTTTAGCGGGCAACATGTTCGTGGGAACTTTAGCTAGTAGCCTGTTTAGTTCCACTTCATTTTACCAAATTTTTCAAGATTCCTCGTCATATCGAATCTTTGAACGCATGTATGAAACATTAAATATAGATAAAAAATAAAACTAATTACACAGTTTAGACGAAATGGACGAGACGAATCTTTTAAGCCTAATTAGATCATGATTGAATACTCATTGTCAAATAACAACAAAAAAAACGCTAAAGTACGATTTTACCAAAAATTTCGGATCTAAACCTGCCTAGGTTTAGTTGGCTTTTAGCACGCATCATGTGCATGCATGCATGATTCCCGTTTGTTTCTTGCTGTGGAGAAACAGCACAAGATACCAATGTGACATGCCTAGCTGCAGCTGCAGGCATGCGTGCATACGAAAACAGTGGGGTGCGTACGACAGAAAGAAATCGTGTTTCTTATTTTCACACTGGTCAAATGGTCTCATAAGACTGTTGCACTAGACACCGTAAAACCACCCTGCAGTAGCATTTGACGTTGAAAAACACTACATCGGGTCTAGTATCAAACACGCTAGGGTGCTCTCGTCCGCTATATATGGCAAGCTAGCAGACATACGCTACTGTATGGTGGCCCCAGCACGTAGTGAGAGAGAGGGCATGCACACAGTGATAGAGAGAGCATGCAGGCAGTGACAGCGGCAGGCCCCATGTTTGCAACTAACTAAAAAATATTATAACTCACAAACTAAAACACCAAATTAAATTTTGATTGCACCATTAAATTCGTTTCAATAAATCCTTCAAAACTAGATCTCACATGAATATATTTAGATAAAGTGACAAGTGGGTCCCACAGTGGATAGAGGATGATATAGAGGATGGATGGGTGCGGAAGAATTGGGTATAGAGGAGAGAATCTTGGTGACTAGGATGTATAGAAGATGAATTTAGAATACCACGAGTATAGATAGCCTAAACAAAACACGTACGATTCTTTCCTAGTTTGATTTAGATCAGAAAACGTATGTAAGTTGTCACTAAAAAAAGCTGAATCAGATGTGTTTACTAATATAATCTGATCAATCGATCAGGCAAACAAATGTTTTGACTTATTAATTAGGTAAAAACCGATGAATCCGATCCGAGTCATTTCTGGGAGAATACTGTATGCATGAGAGTGAGCCCTAGCTACCAACGACGGCAGCACCTTTATTGAGCGATGGACGACGAACCTAGGCAGGTAGCTGGTCAAGGCTCACTCATGAGCTCCTCGACCGATGAGACCCGCATCCGTCCATATTCCATCGACCTACGCCTTTGCCCAAAATATTTTGCAAAATATTTCAAATTCCCGTCACATCGAATCTTTGACACATGCACGAAGCATTAAATATAGATAAAAAAATAAAACTAATTACACATATATAGTTTAATTGTAAATCACGAGACGGATCTTTTAAGCCTAATTAGTCCGGACAATAATTGTCAAATAACAATGAAAGTGGTACAATAGCGCTATAGTTATATTTTGCAAAATATTTTAGGAACTAAAGCGTAGTTAGTCTGACTGATGACTAGGAGTAGTACTGTACTCGGCGGCAAACGCATGCAGCCATCCATCGTGCAGGACATGTTTGACATCGAGCCTGTTGGGTCACCGGACTACTAAAATGTCGTTGGATAATATAGGCTAAACGTAAACTAATTAATTTTTTCTAATGAGTTCTATTCATGAATAAGCCTGTATTAATTAGTTTTTGTTAGAACATAATAGTTAATGTTTAGGCCTTTTATTTAGCATCCAAATTAAAATATGGACTAAACTTTAGTTTAGTCTATCCAAACAGGAATATAGTTACTTATTACGGCTCCGGCTTCTTTTATACCAATAATAACTTTTTTGTGACTATATACCAATAATAATACTGTATCACTACTGTTTATAGATATCTTTTTCTCTCTCATCATAAAATAAATGTGAAATCAGAAATAAAAGACATAATTTGTGGCCTCTTTCAGTTCCGGCGGCTCCTCTAGCACTGCAGCGCACAACTGAGCCCAAACGTGCCCGACTAATGGGGCCTAAACTATGTAGGATAGATTTGTGCATGGACCACACGGAACAATTTAAGGAAACGAAAGGCAGCCACAAATTTTGGTTGGTTATTTGGTGGTCTTGCGACGACAGACAAACAAACAAACGTAGGCCCACGTGATCGTCCTCCCATGTCATCCTGTGTGCGCTTGAATGCACTCTCCTTTATCTCGCTCGTGCGTCACGATGTTGCACGCACAGGCACAAATATATATTTACCACCCAATATAAATTTGTTATTACACCCTGGAATAAGCTACAATGGAGGGGTTTTTTTTTTGTTGGACAAACACTATGAAGACAAAAGAAAAATGATGGCCAAATTTCGGTACGTTGCGTCCAAAATAAAGAATAAATTTTGTTGACCTTGAATGTATTCAACATTATTGCATGTTTTATTAAAAATAGTTGGATCTCGTTTTTTTTTCTTCGGGAGGCCTTTAAAATATATTTAAACATTGCGATAATATTTTGGGAATTTTCCACATATTTATGTATGTTTTCCTATTTTTCTAGAACTAAGCCCAATTTTTTAAACCTTCAAGACATATTTTTATGAGCTCAAATTATTTTATTTGGATTTTTTGTACTCCAATCTACATTCTTTTTTTAGAATTTGCAGAAGCTTAAAGGTTTTTTTTGTTTAAAATCCCTATCAGTTTTTAACCAAAATATTTTAATTAAAAATGATAAAATTGCCTTGAAAACCATTAACCTATGTGCAGAAGTAAGTGAAATGGTTTTGAGAGTTGAAGGAGGTAGTTTATCCATTTTAGAGTTTGAGGAAACCTTGACCGACAGTAGTTTAGAGAGGTCAAAATGATTTTGCCCCTGAGAATATAATTGATAACTAATAGTAAAAACTCCATGTGACCTCCCCAACTTTCGCCAAAGTTCAATTTTCCTCCCCAATTAGAAACTTTGTATTTCTTCCCCATCTTTTAAAACCATCCAATTTCCCCCAGGTGGTTTCAACAGAGATTTTGGTTAATTAATGTGGTACCACATCAGACATAGGCCATGTGAATAGTTCGATAAATCGGACTATGTGAATAGTTCAGGAGGTCAAATAGATTTTATCATAAAAGTACTTAAATAAACTTTTAAAACGTATCCAAATTTTTTTTTGAAAAGTTATGCAACTAAAAATCCCTAATTCAATTTAATATTAAACATTCATACAAATTTTGTTTAGCTCAAAAAAATTGAAATTACTTTTATTTTTGTTTTCTAAAATCATGCTCTATCATATACATAGTGCATATCTTGAAATTATTTGAATCATATATGGTCTCATTTTGATGTTTATTTGCTAACAAATGCTCTTATTGTCTATTATTATTATTATTATTATTATTATTATTATTATTATTATTATTATTATTATTATTATTATTATTATTATTATTATTATTCAACGCGTTGACAACATAGACCACATAGGAGTTCATAAATGACTTCTATGACAACACAAGTATATCAAGTAGCCGCCTCGTATTTAATCCTGTTTGGTCTGAACACACGTCTCTCGAGTCTAGGACGACTCTAGGTGAGTGATTTCAACCACAAGGAACTACACCAACTCGCAAAATTTTGTTAAGTTATTTTCACATCATTTTTAATTATGTGTTAATTCTATGCTAATAATTAAATATCACCCTGTAAAAAGCCTCTATACATAACAGTATAGGGGGCTAGCTATCAAGTTGAGTAGCCGCTATATATCACTGAACAGTCATTCTGTACATCCATCAACCAACACCAAGTTAATACTAAGCTACAAGGACAAACCAGCTGAGATTAGAAATGGCAGACAGGCTCATTAACGAGATGTAGCAGGAGTTGTGGTCAATGGTTCAACCAGGCGCGGGAACGTGCACCGGTGACCGGATCGGTCCGGTCAAGTCCTCCGTCTCCTGCAACGACGCTGCCGAATCCGCCGGTCCGGTGGCCCAGCCACCACCATGGGCAGCGGCGGCGAACAACCCGCCGCAGTAGTTGTCATCGGCGTAATTATATTCGCTGCTGCTAGTGCCGCTGCTACTCTCGAGCAGGTGACGACGTCACCGGAGGTCGACGGAGATTCAGTGCCGGTGGTGATGGTGGTGCTGGTAGAACAAGAGCCAGCTGATGACGTAGTCAGAACGATGCTGCTATCAGTGTAGGTACTGTCGTCATCTTGAGGTCGTCGTCCCTTGTTGTTGTTGTTGGTTCTAGGCTGCTAGCAGCAGCAGTAGCAGCAGGGACGACGACGGTGGTGGTTTCGAGGATGACCGGCGGCGCCTCCAGCGAGTCGTCGTTGGCCGTGCAGGTGTCCTCTACGGCTCTGCCACGTACGCCACCCTGTACTAAGGGGCTGCGGCCGTAGCGGCGTCGTCGTTGCGCTGCACCGTCCGTTTGGCCGGGCAGCCTTGCTCGGCGCTCCGTATGCACCTGTAGTAACTCCTGCATGGATAAGGCGCCAAGTAACTTAGTGCACCTGTTTTAACCATTTTTTTCATTTCTTTTTTTTTTCTTGAACTATTTCCTTTTTCTGCTAAAATAATATGCTTTCATCGACTTTTAAATTTGTTTTGCTCTCGTGTGCAGCGCTAGGGATCTATAGCTAGGCAAAGACTGATGAACGTAGACGCTATCTGACTAATTAAGCAGCGCTTAGCTTGCATGCGCGCGGAGGCCAAAGGGAGGATCTCGTAGTATGGATGCCCGGTACATCGCCGCCCAGGTCGTGGCCCTCGCCCTGCTACGTACGCCAGCAATGTTAGACTGTCTGCACCGGGTCCTCCAAACACATCCGGTATCCATCATAGTGCATCATTTACCGTAAAAATGGCCTGCACCGGATACTGCATCCCCGTCCGCTATCACGCGCCATCCGCCAAATTCAGCGGCATAGCGGACGGATAGCGGACGGCCACTACCCCGCGCTGGCCCCACCGCACGGTTGCAGCGAAGGTCGAGAGGAGCGCCGCCATTCCCACGCGCACACGCGGTGCTCATCCTCCACTGCCATAGCCGCGCTCTCCACCACCATGGCGTGGGTACCGAGCGTCCGCTACGCGCGCGGGGCCCGCGCTCGTCCTCCGCCCGTGTGACCGACAGAGGGAGGAGGGCGCTCGCCCGCCCAAGCTCGCCCGCTCGTCCTCGGGCTCCCGCTTCTCGCCGGCGCGCCCGTCGTCGAGGGAAGAGCAGATCTGCGCTGGGGAGGGCTTGCCTCGCCCTCGCGCCCATCCGCCGCCGCCGCCGCGAGCTCGTCGAGGCCCGCTCCTCAGCCACCTCTCCGAGCTCGTCGGGCCGCCTGCTCGCCTCTCGCTCGCCGGAGAGGAGCTGCCGGACCTCCCGAGCACCGGACGAGCACTGACGGGTCGGGCTAGATCGACCACGGCGGCGGATTCCGCCTCCACCACGAGGAGCAGAGGAGCAGGGGAGAGAGAGAATGGGGACGAAGGGACCAAGGGAGGGAGACGGGTGATGAGGAAAAAAAGAAAAAATTGACGTGTGGGTCCACTTTAGGTATAGAGTGAGATATAGAAGATAGATGAGTGCAGGAGAAAGTGGTATAGAGAAGAGAATCTCGATAACCAAGATGGAATATAATTATTTTAGAGGATGAATTTAGAGTACGACAAATGCGAATAGCCTTAGGGCGTGGGCAGCGTACCCCCGAAGCAAGGCCTCGTCCTCGGCAGCCACAGGCGGAGCTATGTTGGGGCCATAGGCTCTGGCACCCCTTGCCGTCGATGAACTTTCAAAGCTAGGATACAACTCGAGACAACATGCATATCATACTACTCGCGCTACACATGTACATGCCTGCATGCATATATTATATACACTACAGGATTCAGGCGCTTTGCCGGGTGCCGAAAACACCCGGCAAAGGCTACTTTGCACTCGGCAAAGCCTTTGCCGGGTGCAGCACTCGGCAAAGAGCCGCCGGCAAAAAGTTAGTCGGCAAAGATTTCTTTGCCGGGTGCTTTTTATCGGGCACCCGGCAAAGACTTTGCCGAGTGCAAACCCGGCACCCGGCAAAGAAAAGTGGCCGTCACGGCGCCGGCTCCATCAGCCTTTGGTTTGCCGGGTGCCATGTCAGAGGCACCCGGCAAAGATTTTTTTAATTTTTTTTATAATTTATTTGCCGGGTGCCATGTCAGAGGCACCCGGCAAAGATTTTTTAATTTTTTTTCCAAATTTTCTTTGCCGAGTGCCCTACCGGGAGGCACCCGGCAAAGATTTTTAATTTTGTTTATAATTTCTTTGCCGGGTGTCGCTCCTCTGGGCACCCGGCAAAGAGTTTTTTTTATTTTTTTAGTATTTTCTTTGCCGAGTGCCCTATCAGGGCGGCACCCGGCAAAGAATTTTTTTTAAAAAAAATAAAAAAATCGAAGATGGACCAACTTTTAGCCCAATTTTAGTCATTTTCGCAGCCCATTTTCAGCAAACACAATGATTCCTACAGAATATTTCCTCCAAACACAATGATTCATACAACATAGGAGCACAACACCACTAAAGAAAACATGTACGCACCACGCAATATGCACACATACAACCAGCTTGTTGTACCCACACTATCTCTCTCTGTCAACTGACTAAGTGTATTCTCAGTTGAACGACAGTCATACACAAGATAGACAAAAAAAAATGATCCAATAGCTCACCAAAAGAAAAGAACTTGCTACCACAAGCCACAATTGGATGGATGCATAATCACCAGAGAGCTCCAGTTAATTAGCACACTGCAAAACTTCCCTGAAAATGAACAAGAACGTGCATTCAGTGACCACTTTTTTGAGAAGTTCAATGAAAGGAAAAGGCTGCCATGTAGCAAAAAAATCATTCAGTGGAAGTTTCTATTATTAAACAGCAACATTATAAGAGTACCTAAGTTAATTAATATCATATACAAACGTGCACCTACAGACCATAACAACTAAGTTTGCTAGTGGCCAAGAAATGAGATCGACTGTAGCAATTGTTTTGTGAAGAATACACACTAGAACTGTTTTGGCAGTACATTTCTAGCTAGAAAAAACAACTAGGTTGCATATATATTGTTGCCTGAATTTTTTTGTGAACCCAAAATATATGCAGAAACTGTACAGAATGATATAGAATAATAACAGACCCAGGACAAGGTTCCTTGCTCAGATAGACTACCAAATGTATCTTTACAGCAACACATTGCATGAGTCATCTAAGTATAAATAGCATATACGAGTTGCATACTTAGTACATGAAGTCAAGATCATACCAGGTTGATCTCCTCTCGGTTGCACATGTCCTGCAATGTAAACAAATATTTTTTTAGTAAATCTGAAGGCTGTACAGTAGCATGAAAATGGGAATACAAAGCAGCTGAGTCATGATTTCTTCAGGGTATTGAGCACGTCCTTGATGTTCGTAGTGGAGAGCACGGGAATCCTAGGGGAGCAGCGCTGAGCCCATAGGTGGCATAGGTGGCGCAGGAGTGATCCTCCATAACGAACTTCAGGAGCAACTCGTCCACCAGGCCCTGGAGCATATGCCAAAAACATCAATTAGTCACCCCTGTGCTGAATCGAAGCAGAATTAGAGGGAGGCCGCCACCATCAAATAATTAGTACTAGTAGGAATGGCGCGCCCTTGCGCGCCGAGGCGAAACAGCTATAGGTTAAGAACACTAAAAAGGAGAAATGGCAGTGGAAGATGGTAATTATATTTACAACGATGAGGCTTTGTGCGCTAACACAGAGGTGGCCAATTCATGTAAGCCACAGATAAGAACGCATTGTAGGCCATTAACATTTTCGGCGAATATAAGTAACTGCTGAATAAGACAGACCGTGTTTGGTTCTGTTAAGGCATAGGTAGCAGATGTGCGGGCAGGCCTGGTAATTACAGTCATCCATGACAGTTTGTAGCCTCATAACTTAGGGAACCGTAAAGGCCTACCAGATATAGTCTAGAAAACAACATAAGTAGTATTCTGTAAACTTCAGTCTCTGAATGTTTGTTGCATAGCAGAAAGTATGAAGCTCGGGAGCACAATGTTTCGCAATGCAAAAGGACGCTGCACATGTTTAGGATGGCAAGGCAGCCTGTGATAACATAGAAAAAGAGCCTGTTTAGCATATTGTATAATAGAGTATAGGTACGGAGGAACTGGGACTACTAATTTGAGGCTACAATGTTCTTAAAATCATATCGGTGTGCAACCTTGGTCACGAAAACACATATAACCTATCAGAATGTAAAAATACATGATGATACACTCGAGCTGAGCAACCTGCTATTATTAAGAGCTTCTTACAGCAGATCAGCGCAGAAATATGTCAATCATCATTTGACCATGATCCTGGAGTATCAAGGCACCAAAATAGATGGAAAATGCCAAATCTCTCACAAGATCTTGATTATCGCCTGATATTGTACACCATAAAAGTGCCTGAACAATTTCAATGCTGACCAAGCGAAGGGAATTAGGCTGAGGTGGCTGAGGTGGACAAATGGGAGGGGGAGGAGGTGAGGTGGTGCTGAGATGGACCAATGGGAGATTTCATGGGAACTGTTTTTTTTATAGAACGTAACATTCTTATTAACTGTCAGCATAAATATTGGATACCATAGGCACAAAGAAATTATTGGGAACACGTCGTATCTGTGTAAAGAAAAACTGCGAGGCATTTTTCCTCTCCTATAGAATGAGCCATTTTAGCAACGTGCACATAGGAATCCTATTGTGACATAGTAAATTTTCATCTCTGATTAGCGCACGCGTAAGCAAATGATACAAAAATACGAGCATCAGTCATGAACCAAAGCACGTAAATATGTAGAACTGAAAGATGGCAGAAAGTAACCTCCATGGTGCATGGACACAGATTGGCAGCTATAGTAAATTTTCATCTCTAATTAGTCTATGCATAAGCAAATGATACAAAAATACGAGCATCAGTCATGAACCAAAGCACGTAAATATGTAGAACTGAAATATGGCAGAATGTAACCTCCCTGGTGCACAGGTTGGGAGTTAAGAAGCCTGCTTTCAGACAAGAGGTTGATGTATCTTCATGTGTTTTATTGGACAGGTGCTATATAACCAGAGACCGCTAATGCACAGTGTGTAGCTGCAACAAACCTTCCTGAAAGGCAATAGCGAAATACAAGGGAAAATGATCATGGAGGTTTTATAGTTCTGAAAAATTAATATAATCCTCTGACAACAATGCAAAAAGCACCGGTTCATCTTTGGTGGAGAAGCGATTAGCATTGTATAGCAGCCCTTGCATAGCATTTTTTGTGACAACTGAAAGCAAGAGCCGAATCATAGGAACTAAACTAAATACGACTACTGAGATAAGCAGGTAAGCCTTTAAGAAATGCAAACGTATAAAAGAAACAGAGAACAAACCAAATGTGTACAAGGTTCAATCTGCATATATGGTGTAGCAGGCCAATATGGCGGAAACCATTCATACCTGTATAGAAATTACACAAAATGCTTGTTAATCATGTGAATGCAAAAAATCGTTGTATCAGTCGCAAAATAATTAGATGTCTTTATAGAGGTAACTAAAATTTGTTGCTACTCTCTCTCCATACGTGAGGAGTCTAAGCCGATGCCCACCTGCGTGGTAAAAGACAGCGCTGGCCGGATCTGGCTGCAGTAAGTGGTATGGTGAGAGGGGAGTCCTGTTGGCATTGCATCTGGTGGATTGAGACCACTACGCTGGTGGTGGAGAAGGAGGACGCCGCGGCTTTCTGTAGCGGTGGGAGATTGCCCATCTTGCATCTCCTGGAGAATTAGTTAGTATAAGCAAATCGAAGCACAGATGCTGCAGCGGAGCAAGCAAGACTAAATGAAAACAGCAGGCATTATTAGTAAAGCTAAGCACGGATCTGCAGGTAAGGAAGATGGAAAAGATGGGGAACAAAAGAAACCCAACCATACGGTGCTGGGGTTGTTGCCGACAGGATTCCCGCGGCCGAGCCACTGCCGCAGCGAACCGAAGGAAGGCACAGGGAGACGACGGAAAGGGGATCCGGAGGCAACACACCCTCACCTGCGCTGCTCACGCTGGAGGCCTCCCGAGCCAGGTGAAAGTCCCTAGTTTGGTTTTGGCTAATTGATGAAACCTAGGACTAACCTTTGTATCTAAGTGGATGATTTAGATAAAGGTGGTCATTGAATATGAGACACGACATTGACTCATATGACCAAGATGGTGAAGACCAAGATGAGGCTTGGCTCGATGGACCGGTTGTGAAGGTGAAGGGCAAGTCGAGGCTTCGAAGCGAAGGACCATGCGATGGTGAAGCTTGAGCAAGACTTGGCGCCGATAGACCGATGCAACGGTGAAGAGCAAGTGAAGTCAAGGTCGATGGATCGAGACGGTCATATGATGATATGAAGTGGATCATATCATTTGGAGAAACAAAATGGGCTCAAGGCAAAGGTATAACCATAGGGCCATTTTGTTTTACACTCAAGACACCATAGAGGGTGTGAGTGGTTTAGGGTCGATAGCCGAACTATTAAGAGGGGAAGTCTTATCGGTTATTCGACGCATGGGTGCCACTAGGTGAATTCATGAAGTGCATTGCATGTAGGGCCTAGTGAGCTAACTGGAAAACCTTTGAAAATGATTGAGAAAATGCTAACACACAAGCACATGGAGATGTACACTTGATGGTGTTGGCACATTTGCAAAGGTGGCGTTGGTCGTGCTGTGGTTTGCGGGTAGAGAGGGGTTTGGTTCCTTTCTCTCTCCCGCCGAGCGTGCGAGCGCGGGATTCAGGCGATTTCGGAGAAGTGAAATGCCTATTTTCCATTGCGCCGGAAGTCGGAAAAGAAACGGAGGCGAACGCGGTCACAGAGGTGCACCGGACGCTGCACCGGACGTGGTCAGTTTCGACCGGCGCGTCCGGTCAGTGCAGCGCGGGCGTCAGGCGCGCGAGTTAGGGTTTGACACCGGCGCGTCCGGTGACCCACGGGACCGGCGCGTCCGGTCTGGCGAACAGCGAGTCACGAAGTCTTCGGACGCGGTGCGCGTCCGGTCACTCACCATCGGACGCGTCCGGTGGTCCAGGGAGCTTACTGGACTCGCACCGGACGCAGGTACTGTGGCGTCCGGTGGTTGCGAGGAGCGCGTCCGGTCTTGTCTTCGCGGGCGCGGGTACTGTGCGCACCGGCGCGTCCGGTGGTTCGCAGCAGCGCGTCCGGTCGCTCGTTTGACCGTTGGCGCGCAGTGACCGTTGGAGATTCTAACGGACGAATTTGAATTCGCAGGGGCACCGGACGCGGTTGAGCGCGTCCGGTCTGTTACCACCGGCGCGTCCGGTGGTCCCGCGAAAATCGTGAGTGGAGTTGTAACGGCTCTATTTGGATGGGATGCTTATAAATACTTGTTGGCCGGCCCTTGGGGAGGTCACTTGGCATTTCTAACATACTTGTGCATCCTTTGAGCTAGAACAACTCCTCCCACTCATCTCCCTTGCTTGATTGCAAATCAAAAGTGAGATTGAGTGATTCCAAAGTGCATTGCATAGCTTGAGGGCATTTAGTGGCACTTGTGGGTGGTTTAGCCGGTGGATTTCTTGTTACTCTTGGAGAGTACCGCTCCTAGCCGGCTTGGAGATTGTTGGAGGCGTTGGCAAGAGAAGGTGATTGTTCTTGGCCACCTCCGGTTGATTGTAAGAGGTTCTTGTGCTTTCCTCGGCGGAGTGCCAAAAGCAACTCTATTACATTGCGCGTGTCATTGAGTTACCTCACTTGAGAGTGGTGTCTTGCGGTGCCTTGCGGGGCGTGCCTTGAGGGGCAAGTGACTTGAGGGTCACACCGGGGAACCATCTAGGTGTTGGTCGACACAACCGGTGACGTAGCTTGTCGGTGCACAAGTGAACACCGGGTGAACAAATATTGTGTCTCTTGTCTCCCGGTGATTGGTCTTCATATTGTGTTGTTGTCAATATTGATTGATTGTATATCATCTTGGTGATTGGCAACATCTTCACTTCACCGTCGGTATAATAATCACAATCCTCTCTCTTGCATTTACTTTCACTAGTTTATCTTGTGTAGCTCTAGTAGTAGCTTTGCTAGTAGTGTTATTAGCTTGTTCACTAGTGTTTCTTTAGTGACATAGCTCTTGTGTGAACTAGAGATTATAATCTACTAGACTTGTGGATAGGAGGCTTGCATCACAACCTTTGGCTAAGCAAAACTCGCTTTACGCCGTTTGTTATTCTAACAAGTTTGCTTAGTGGCTCTTGTAGAATTTTAATAGGCTATTCACCCCCCCTCTAGCCATCTAGGACCTTACACCAGGGGATGCCCGGGCTCGGGACTGGGTAGGGTTTCGGCGTGCATAGAAGCGCATGTGAGTCGGAAGAAGGAGGCATGGCCGGTGAGCACCCGCGCCGGCGGCCACCGGCAGGGCCCGCGCGCGTCGCCGAGGAGGAGGCGCTCGCGCCCGCGGACAGGGGCAAGCAGTCGCCGTGCCGGCGCAACAGCCGGCGAACCTGCCGTCGGGCTGACCGTGTGGCGCAAGGTGAGGACGGCGAGGAGGAGGAGGGTGACCGCTGCCGCACCGAGGGCCGGCCACCGCCGCCGCACTGAGGGACGGCGAGGAGTAGAAGGGGAGGAGGAGAAAGAGTTAGGGTTCGAATAGAAGGCCAGACCGTCGATACGGAGTGAGGAGTGTTGGGCCGGTCATCTGGCCTTTTAGTTTAGAACCTTTGCCGGGTGCCGGGCCCAGAGGCACCCGGCAAAGAATTTTTTTATTTTTTTAAATTTCTTTGCCGGGTGCTCCTGACTTGGCACCCGGTAAAGAATTTTTTTATTTTTTTAAAATTCTTTGCCGGGTGCCCCTGATTTGGCACCCGGCAAAGAATTTTTTTTATTTTTTTTAAAATTTATTTGCCGGGTGCTCTTGATCTGGCACCCGGCAAAGAATTTTTTTATTTTTTTTTAAATTTCTTTGCCGGGTGCCCGCTGACCTGGCACCCGGCAAAGGCTTCTTTGTCGGGGCCCACGGTGGCACCTGGTAAATTATTTTTTTGTTTTTTTAGCCCCATTTTTTTGTGGGGCCTTGCTACAGTAAATAAATCTCTATTTTAAAAATTTGGGACAATTTTGAGTTTTTTAACTATATTTTCTTAATTTTTTTCGTTTCATTGAATTTTTGCGACTATTTCAAATTTGAATTGCGGGTACATGAAATAATGAAATTTAGTTATTCAAAAAATGATATTCATGATATTTAGGGTATGTCGAGGCTGTATGCAGGAAGTGGCATGAATTTTCGCTCATCATGTCGTCGTAACATGACGATGTACTCGCGGGGAAAGTGTATTTAAATTATATAAAATCCAAACGAAGTCTAAAAATCACGAAACTTGTCGATGTGTCTTGTTGTTGCATGTGGAGGCCGTGGTAAAAAATTTAAAAAGTTTCTAGCAAGTTGTGACGTCGGATACCTAAAACCCAGACATCTCCACATATGTGATCAAAAAGTTTCTAGCAAGTTATCTGGGTTTTAGGCATCCGACGTCACAATTTGCTAGAAACTTTTTGAATTTTTTACCACGGCCTCCACATGCAACAACAAGACACATCGACAAGTTTTGTGATTTTCAGACTTCGTTTGGATTTTATATAATTTAAATACACTTTTCCTGCGAGTACATCGTCATGTTACGACAACATGATGTGCGAAAATTCATGCCACTTCCTGCATACAGCCTCGACATACCCTAAATATCATGAATACCATTTTTTGAATAACCAAATTCTATTATTTCATGTACCCGCAATTCAAATTTGGAATAGTCGTAAAAATTCAATGAAACGAAAAAAATAAGGAAATATAGTTCAAAAACTCAAAATTGTCCCAAATTTTGAAATAGGGATTTATTTACTGTAGCAAGGCCCTACAAAAAAAATGGGGCTAAAAAAACAAAAAAATAAATAAATAATTTGCCGGGTGCCAGCCTAGGCCCCCGGCAAAGAAGCCTTTGCCGGGTGCCAGGTCAGGGGGCACCCGGCAAAGAAATTAAAAAAAATTAAAAAAATCTTTGCCGGGTGCCAGGTTAAGCGGCACCCGGCAAAGAAATTTAAAAAAAATAAAAAATGCTTTGCCGAGTGCCTAACGGCGCGACACTCGGCAAAGGATGACGGCAGGTGGAGACGGTCACGTCGACCACCTTTGCCGACGGCCTTGCTTTGTCGAGTGCCCGGCACTCGGCAAAGGACAATTTTTGCCGAAGGCTGGACTTTGCCGAGTGTCCGGCACTCGGCAAAGGCTGGTTTGCCGGGTGTATTTCTTTGCCGGGTGCCGTTGGGTCTGGCACTCGGCAAATTATGCCTTTGCCGGGTGCCCGATAAAAAGCACCCGGCAAACCATTTTGCACCCGGCAAATCGTCCGTTTCCTGTAGTGATAGTTATTTTCTAGCTAGACTGCATGCATGGTGGTGTAATTGCTACTAGTTGTCTTCATGTTCGCTTATTAGAAGCTTGAATTGCTTGTTTGCCTCATTGGCTCATTGTTCCCAGTCTCGTTGCTCTCGTGCCGTATAGTGTCGTTCCCAGTCTCTTGCTCTCGTGCCGTATAGTGTCTCGCAACTGCCATGTCATCCAGAGCCGCACGTCAAGCTAGCTTCGAATATGTTCAAACGGAAGCACAAACATCCAGATGATTAGGTTCTAGTCAATTTGGGTAGCCTGTATGCTTAAAGCATGTAATTTCTATTTCTTGGACATTTTGTTCTCTATTGAATAATTGCTATTCACTACCGGACAACCTTTGTTTGCTGAGTGCCAACTTCTTTGCCGAGTATAATTTTTCGAGCACTCAACAAAGAAGCTCTTTACCGAGTGCAAAAAAAACACTTGGCGAAAAAAAAACACTCGGCAAACAGGCTCTTTGTCGAGTGTCAACAAAAAACACTTGGCAAACAAGCTATTTGCCGAGTATTTTTTTGACACTCGGCAAAGAGCCTATTTGACGAGTGACACTCGTCAAATAGCCTCTTTTCCGAGTATTTTTTTTGTTTTACACTCGCCAAACAAGAATTACAACACACATTTTGAGGCCCTAAATGACTTTAAATTAAAAATGTTCAATTACATAGTTGTATAACTTCTCAAGATTTACAACTTTTTTACTGGTCATTTCTTCATTCGACAAAGCGATATTAACGTTGTTCATAAAATCTACATCTCCATATATATAGTTTCATGCAAACTAGAAGAGAGATCTCTAAGTTTTGTATTGCTACTACTATGTCGGATGAACAAATGACCAAAATAAAAATTGTAGATCTTAAGAAGTTATACAACTTTGTAGTTGAACACTTTTTAATCTGAATTAATTTTGCCAGCGAAAAGTACATCTGAATTTTAAAAAATTTGAAATTTGAATTTTTCAAACAATCTCGAATGGAGAAACAGCCAAAATGAAAGTAGTAGATCTCGAAAAGTTTCGAAACTTTGTAGTTGACAACTTTTTGATTTGAAATAATTTTGTCAATGAAAATTATGTTTGAATTTCTCAAATTTAAAAATCAAATTTTTAGAAACGACTTCGAATGGAGAAACTACCAAAACAAAAGTTGTAGATATCGAAAAGTTATGAAACTTTATAGTTGACAACTTTTTGATTTGAATTCGTTTAGGGCCTCAAACAAGCAATTTACACTCGGTTTAGTATTAAATGTATAGAACCAAAACAGGGTATAGACACAAGTGAGTGCAGTGGTAGAGGAGGTTACGCGTGAGGGAGAGGTCGCGGGTTCGAATCCCATCGGCCGCGTAGCCGCGAATTTTGCGTGAAAATTGTCATGAATTGGAATGAAAGCTAAAAATGCGAGCGCTGGCTGGTGGGGCCCTCCCCCGGTTAAAATTTTTTTTGCTATTTTTTGGGATTTTTCGATTCGTTCTTTGCCGAGTGTTCAGTATTTGCCGAGTGTTTTTTTAGCATTTCCCGAGTGCCTGGCAAAAAACACTCGGCAAACACCTCTTTGCCAACTAAACTCTAGTCTAGTGTCTTATACCGAGGGTGGCACTCGGCAAAGCCTTTGCCGAGTGCCCCTCGCACAAGGCAAAGTAGCTGAATCTGGTAGTAATTGATCTGCAATCTTAGTAAATTTTAGCCAAAGAAAACGAGAGAAAATTTTAATTAGACACGCTATAGAGCTCCATCTAGCCCCTCCTTCCTTTCAGCACTGGCTCCGCCACTGTCCAGCTGTAAAAAGTCAGGCGCAACCAAGTTGTCCTCCCTCCCGCCATGCTAGCACCGCCATCGCTCCTCCCTAAGGGTATGTGCCCTCACACATGCGGCTGTTGGATGCGTGCACATGAGGGCACATGCCCCCTTAGGGGCAAAGTCTGACTCCTAACATTTTTAGCTTTCATTCCAATTCATGGCTTTATATGAGAAGGAGAAAAACAGTTTCACCCATAAAGCTCTTTTGGAAATAAGTGTTTAACAAAAAAAACAACTCACAACAATGAAACTGTTAGTGAGTTGTGCCAAACAAGACATATGTTTATGTACCTAGTAAAGCTAGACGGACTTACAATTTAAAATGAAAAAGGCGGGGAGAGGGGGCGTAATGATCTATTTTCAGTTTTCACCAACTCACATCCTGTTCGCTTGAGATTATCAGCTAGATCAGTCAGCCATTCAGCAATGTTTTTCTCTCACAAAAAACTAGCCAGATCAGCCAGAATTCAGCCCAAGCAAACAAACCGTCAGATATCTGTCTGCAAGCTAAAATAAACAGGACATTAATGAGGCCCCCTCTTGGTGCCTCACTGAACCTGTAAAAAGCCTCTATACATAGGGGTGTTTAGTTCCCACCCAAAATTCACCCCATCACATCGAATATTTGGACACATGCATAGAGTACTAAATGTAAACGAAAAAAACTAATTGCATAATTTGGTTGGAAACCACAAGACGAATCTTTTAAGCCTAATTAGCCCATGATTAGCCTTAAGTGCTACAGTAACACACATGTGCTAACGACGGATTAATTAGGCTTAATAAATTCGTCTCGCAGTTTCTAGACGAGTTATGTAATTAGTTTTTTTATTAGTATGCGAAAACCCCTTCTGACATCCCATGAAACATCCGATGTGACACCCAAAAACTTTTCACTCCCCAACTAAACACCCCCATAATAGTATAAGCTGGGCATTTACAGTTACAGAACTCTATCAAATCGAGTAGACACTATCACTGACAAGGTCATGTTTGCTTAGGGTGTGTTTAGTTCCCAAAATTTTTTTCCTTCTACAGTAAAATGGCATGTTTGGATACATGTATGGAGTACTAAATGTAGACGAAAAAACTAATTGCACAGTTCTCGGGGAAATCGCAAGACGAATTTTTTAAGCCTAATTAGTCCATAAAAAGCCTTAAGTGCTACAGTACCAGCATGGGCTAATGATAGATTAATTAGTATCATTAGATTCGTCTCGCAGTTTTCTGATGGGTTCTATAATTTGTTTTTTTATTAGTATCTAAAAACCCCTCCCGACATCCTTTCGACATATCCGATATGACACCCAAAAAATTTTCCTCCCTAACTAAACACCACCTTAATGCCATAGAAGACCATGCCTGGCCAGCCATTCATGCAAACAGAGCCTAACACAGTACAGTCAAACTGTCCACATCCATCTCAGCACCAACCTAAGGTTATAGAAACAAATTAAAGCAGCAGCTTAGAAATGGCAGACAGCAGGCTCATTAACGAGCTGAAGCAGGAGCTGATCAATGGTCCAACCAGCCGCTGGAACGTGCACCGGTGACCGGATCGGTCCGGTCAAGTCCTCCATCTCCTGCAACGACGACGACGACGACGCCGCATCCATCGGTCCGGTGGTCCAGCCACTACCGTGGGCAGCGGCAAACAACCCACCGCAGTAGTAGTCGTCGGCGTAATTATAATCTCTGCTGCTAGCGCCGCTGGTGCTGCTCCAGCAGGTGATGTCGTCGCCAGAGATCGCCGGAGATTCAGTCCCGGTGGTGATGCTGGTGGAGGCGGCGGTCGTGGTAGAACATGAGCCAGCTGACGTAGTTGGAACGATGCTATCGGTGTAGGTGTGGTGGTAGTCATCTCGAGGTCCTTTGGTGGTGGTGCTAGTAGTATTAGCAGCAGGGACGACGACGGTGGTGGTCTCGAGGATGACCGGCGCCTCTAGGAAGTCGTTGGCCGTGCAGGTGTGCTCCGCCACGTACACCACCGTGTACTCTGGGGCGGCAGCGGTGGTGGCGGCGTCGCCGCCGTCGTCGTTGCGCTGCACCGTCCGTTTGGCCGCGCAGCCTTGCTCGGCGCTCCGTGTGCACCTGTAGTAACTCCTGCATGAATTAATACGGGCGCCAAGTAACTCAGTGCACTGAAAGTTTCGCTTTTTTTATATATAAAAAAAGAGTACTGTTAAGAATTTGGAGACAGTAATAGTGACCTTGTAATTCTCTATACAAAATACAGTATGCAGTTTGGCAACATAAAACTGTCTCGATCGATGGGTCAATGGTGGCCTTAATTGTATGCGACAAGGCACAACGTGTGTCACGACGGGCAGAGGCATAAGAGTATTTGGGTTAGCTATCACTAGCAGGGGACAGACGGACGGACCCAAACTGATGGAAGGGACAGCAGCATCAGGCATCCACTAGCAAAGCTTGCAGCTTCACTGTCCAAAGATCGATTGGTGGACAAAGTATTTCTTCGATTTATTTTGTCTCGATCGATATATAGGAAAGTGAAATGGCATCTTTTAGCAGGGGCAGCTATATATAGCTCTCATCTTTTCCCGTTCCATGCATCTCTCCTTTTCTGATTGGACAAAGCATTCACGATCGAGATTATTCTCAATTTCATTTTGACCAAACAAGCTACTGGAGTACAAGGGAAGGGATGATGAACAAGTACTACTGTTTATTGTTCATTGGATATGTAAGAAGAAGGTACTTTCAAGCTAATTGAGGCCTTTTTAGATTCCCAAATTCACCCTCAAATTCCACTATGTAAAAATAAGATTCTCGATCACATCAAAATGTCGGTACATGCATGGAGTACTAAATGTAGATGAAATCAAAAACTAATTGCACAGTTTTATTCTACTTTGCGAGATGAACATTTTGAGCCTAATTACTCAAAGTTTGGACAATTATTATCAAATAAAAACAAAAAATCTACAGTATTCGGCACAGTGATTCGGGTGCACGAATCGGGCATCTACCTGGCCTGAATTATAGAAATCTGGCAACTACGTAGTGATGATCGGTTTAGATACAGTATTTATTATACTATTATGCATACCTGGGGTACATGGCACCTTCGATCTGCTTCTGCCCGTACTTCCTCCATTGGTACCCATCGAAATCCGGCACTGACGTCACAAGAGACTTGCTGCTCTGCTGCTGCTTCTTCCTGCAGCCAGCCAGCAGCACCGCCATCAGTCATGCATCATCGAGATCGATATCGGAGGAATTATGGGTTGCTTGCATGGACCACGCCATTAGCAACTAGCTAGTAGCTACCGCACCTTCTTTTGCAGGGAGGAGAATAATAAGGCTGTGCAGCTGCAGGTTCCTCCTCGTGCTGTTCGTCCTTGGCTTTGCCCTCGTCGTCCCGGTCTCTCTTGCTGCTCCGTCGTGCGCGCCGCCGCCCCCCGCCGCCGCCGCACGACGACGCGTCGGCGTCGGCGTCGGCGGCCGCCATAGCCGATGACGACACAGCAGCAGGTCTGCGTCCGCCGCTACTGCTCATGATGGCAGCTAGTGGTCTACCGCCGGCGGACTCCACCTTAACCGCCGGAGCCGCTGGTGTCGTCGCCGCCGGCGCCGGGGAAGGCAAGAACAGTAGCGCGCGGAGCTGCGCCAGGAGCTCCTCCTCCCGCCCTACCTCTAGCGCCATCGCCTCTATCTGCTAGTGTGTGAGCCTGTGAGGTCGACGATGTACAGTACAGGTAGAGCTAGCTTGAGTGCTTCTGCAGCTACTGATATTTCTTCTCAGCTCGCCGCTCACTTGCTGCTTGTTTATAAAGAGAGCAGCTTCGAGAAGGCTATACTAGCTAGCTAGGGCAAGCGTGGACATCACACTTGCATGATGCCTCGTGGTCCCCACACGTACGCCCACGTGGCCTTTCTTGGCGGTATGGATCCAAAACAAACCAGATTTCCGTGTACGTGTCAGTGTGGGCCCCGCACTCGCAATCGATTATATGTATGTGGTGGTTGTACCGTACACATACACACATATATGCAAGCAAGTGATGGTCCCTATTCAATTCTGTACGTGTTGCACGAGGTCCGTGTACTGCGCATACTTCAATTTTACTATAATTATACTTCTCACCTCTTCTTTTATTTGCGACGACGTGCAGTGTTTTAATTTACTAGGATCATGCCCGTGCGTTACAACAGAAACAAGTCCACCCAGCAAACTCATCTTCTTCCACGACAACAGTCAGTAGTGCAATGAGATTTTTTTGCCTCGATCTTTGATAGTGGCGGGGGGACGATTGCCCAAACAGAACAAAGGCGCATTAGTGCCCGTGCTAAAGTCACGGCTTCATTTTAGGGATGCACATGAAAACAATCAAATAATGATATATTTTTTTCTATAATTTAGGTTTTACAAATTTTTATATGACCATGTATATGATCAGGAAAACAACAGAAGCAGCAGGGAAGAACCAAGTTAATCAACTCGACAAAATCAACATAGCAAGTAACCGACCATTTAACCACATCAAGCAGTTTGAACGTTGAAAGAGCATCAGGATTACTTTAACATGTTGTCTTAGCTCCATTTAGATATCAAATATCTATAGAGCATAAACGGAATCAATACAGAGTCATATATGTTGACTCACTGACGGCTAAGACAAAAATTTATATATACGTTATACTCTTCTTCTGAATGAACAATTATACTCTTCTTCTGATTTCGGATCTGATAGTGAAGATATCGCTGAGCGCCTTGCCACTGTTGATGAAACTTGGTGATGACAACCTTGCAGTGAAGACCGACATCAGCAGCAGAACACTAACAAGTTGCTCAGCAACAGAACAACCTCCAGTTGATTCAGTAAAAGTACAAAACAATGCATCTGTGTTGCTGACCAAAAAGTGTGGCCATCAAGACCGACATCACACTTATTAAGTTCCTGTAAAAAAATAGTTCAGAAATAGTTTGAATGGTGGACTGTTCACAGTTTAGAAATAGTTTTGACTCAAAAAATAAAGATGCACAACACTAACAAGTTTTTTTATATGAGCTGGCAAACTGAACGCCAGCTGCCATTGCTGGATGACACAATATTCAGCTGGCCATCAAGATCGACATCAAACTGAACGCCAACCTGTATCTTTCCTTTAATATCAATAAACTGTAACTCATAATTGAATTCCATAGTCCAAACTGAACGCCAGCTGCCATTACCGGATGACACAATATTCAGCTGGCCTTCATCAGAGGCTAAATGATTAAAAGATCGAATCTTTTTGGAGCATGCTTAACGGTTCTATTGAGATTATGTGAAGCAATTCATTCACCTAATAGGGAAATAGAAAGAACAGGCAGACATTAAACACGTCATAAAGTTCTAGGTTGATGATAAAATAGTATGTTGAAAACAAACAACAGTTCACGGGATACTGAAAATGTCATCCATGAAAAATCTGAAGACTAAAAATTGCATGCTGAATGCAAGGAGATACTCATAGGAAACCAAAGTTATTACAAAGGCTTAACCAGTAAAACTCATGACCACATTTCCCCAATACCAATTTCTTTGACACTAACTGCAGTGTGCTTAGAAATAAGAAATTATGCCACACAAAATCAACAGAGTACTATAAAAAACACAACCATGAGATATAGAAGTATAGAACCATCTCACCTTCATCTATCTCCCTAAACCGCTGGTGCATCAGGCGCTGGCTCCTGCACCACGGATTTCTCGGCCACCAACACACAACTCCCATGGTTCATATACAAAGGCCCCCAAATCAGATCGTGCTGCCTCCACAAATAATAACCAGCAACAAACAAGGACTAAAAACCTCCTATAATCTGAATCCTAAACATATAGATCCCTCATATAATAAGCGAAAATCCATCAACTCCGTCTAGAGGCGGATACACAGAATAAAAAGCTTGATCAGCTAGCTTTTAAACCCAATTAAAGAAGATCCTGTGAAAAAAAAGAAAAGCATCCACACCATTCAGACATTTAATCCAATATGGTATCTGCATATATGTGATAGCATTGAGCTTCAGTTGCATCACTCACCTTGGCATGGCTGTAGACGGCAGAGATACAGAGGGGGCTCTGAGTTGAGGCTTTTGACTGAACAGATGGTGGGCAGGTGGAGCAGGCAGAGCAGGGAGCAGGGTTCGTAGGCAAGGCGTATGTTGGCCTGGGAACTGACGGCAGCATCCATCTGTTCCTTTGCGCACATGCAGGAATCCAAATCCCTTGCAGCAGAAGGACTCAATCCAAATCGAACAGCTCTGGGGTTCCACAATCCAAAATTAGAGGTTGGATTGGGACTCACCATGTGGCTGCCGGCAGGGGATGGAGACGTCGGTGTCACGTGCTACTTGGAGAAGACCTCGATGGGGAGGGAGCTCGCGCCGGCCATAGAGGAGGGAAGGTCGCGCGAGCGCAGCGGCGCGGCCCCTGGCCCCTTGCGGGCTCACGTGCTGGGACTGGTGGAGGAAGATGAAGAGGCAGAGGCGACAGCGCGTGCAGCCCAGGAAGGCGCGTGCGGAGGCGGCGGCGCGCATGCAGTCCCGGCAAGGGTGCCGCCGTGCGGCATGGGTCGGGCCGGCGAGCGCGTCTCCGCGTGACCTGGCGAGGGCCACGGCCGCACAGCCTGGCCGGGACCACGAGCACGACTCCGGGCAGCATGGCGAGGGCTGCCCGAGCGGCTTGGAGATGGACGGCGAGCGACACCGGCGAATGGCGAAGGTGCGAGAGGAAGCGGATGGGAGAAGATCCATACCAGTGTTTTCTCCTTCTTCCTTCCGATCGACCTGCTAGCTCCGCCGTGCCGCCCCATGTACCTGCCAGTGCCGCCGCGCGTCCATGCTCGTCGGCGCATACCCGCAGTTTGGCCCCGTGCCTCGCCGTCGCAGCTCGCACTTCCGGAGGCGATGGAGCAGCGGCGCGAGCACGAGCGCGGAGATGGAGGGAGCTGTGCGAGGGGAGGGGATCGATTGCCTTTGTGCGAGCACGGAGATTGTGCGGAGACGAAGACGAAGATAGCGGCTTCCTTTTTTACTGGATGCGTCGTGGGCTACGGCTTCCTTTCGCGAGGCCGGGCGAGCGAAGGAGCGTGCGGTCGTTTTCGCTCGTCCCGGTGAACGATTCTCTTGTGAATTTTTTAGTAGTAGAGATTTGGTTTATTCTCAACTTCAAAGATGTATTAATTCCTGCTGCGTAGTAGAGTATAAATACGGTAGCTGCAATTAAATAGAACAATAAACCAATACTATGCCAGAATAACACAAAGAAGATACCACACTGTATCAGAGATGAAAGAACGGCACACGTCTGTGATATGGTATTAGAGACGGGCCGTCCGTCCAGTCGCAACGTGTCTGTGATGTGTTAGCTCCAGCCAAATAAGTATCCTGAAAACACAAATCACAGATGGTTCCCATGAACATAAATATGTGAACCCGAAAAAAGTATTCACTACTATTGATGGATGACTCAAATCTACATCCCTCTGATCCATTCGCCGCCAGCCCATCTCTCTCTTTCTCATCTCCTCTACTCGACAGCCCAACCCTTGTCGCAAAGGTCCTAGAGGTAACATGACCAAATGAATGGAATTAGAGGTAAATTCTAATGGGTTACTTGCTTACTGACCGCAAGTGTACTCCGTACCTAATAGATATATGGCCATGTGCAATACTGGATTAACATGTATGTGATATATTGTTGTGACCCTCTATAACCTAAATGCTATTCAAAGACGGACGTCGTCACATAACCTAAGTCTGCATGAGGTGCGGTACTGCAGTGGATTTGTGCTGCCACACCAAATGTCTACATGAGAGAGGGTGAGAGAGATATAGAAGGACAGATGGGGAGCAGATCTCACCAATGCCCGCCCGTCTGCGGTGGACCAGGCACACCGAGCATGTTTGGATGCAACCCTGAGCTATTTGCCTGGGCATTCCACCTGCTTGTGAGCTGTTTGTCACCGGTTATAAAAATGCCTGGTCAGGCAGATGAAGAAACTGTTGTACCGTTTGGTTGAAGTCCTAGATATTTGCCTGAGTGGATAGAACAACCGGACAACGTTGGTTCGTTGGTTGCCTAGAGATAAGACAACAATGTTTTACGGTGATTAGAAAACCAGGCAGCTCGGCGGATTCCCAGGCAATCAATTTCATGCGCCTAGCCACAGGTAACCAGCATAGGCATTTACACAAGGCAAAGAAACTCAGGGCTCCAACCAAATGGAGTTCAGGCAACGTACAGGCAGGGGGCCAGTCCAGGCAATTTTGGCCAGGGTTGCATCCAAACAGCCCACCGCACCCCATGCACTGCATGCATGTTTTGTATTGAGCTACCTTTTGTATTGACTATGTCAACATTCAAGATCTTTTGCAAATTTATTAAAAAATAATTTATAAAATCTAAGAACTTGAAACGAATATTTGTGTCTCTAAATTATCTTAGATAAAAAAAAGTTATCGACCAAATAGTTGTATATCAAGAAGAGATACAACTTTGGTATAGACTATGCCAGCATCCTATATTTGATATATTCAAAAAGTGGAATGTAAAAATTTGATAATTTGAAACAAATATCTAAGCCTCTAAAGATCTCAAATGAATGAAAGAAGTTGTCAATTATAAAATTGTAAAGCTCTAAAATTTGATAAAAGTTTGAATTCATCCAACTTCATATGAAAAAAAATTATAATTTCTTTTGGTACAAGAGAAAGAGAGACCACTTGACATTTGGGCCCCACCGCCACAACCTTGAAATCACCGAAAAAAACAACTTTAAAGTGGTCAAGGGAGGATATTTGTCCTTTTTTATAGTTAAGGTTTGTGTTGTCTAGTATTGGTGTATGAAAAATTTAAGGGTTTTTCAAATCCAGCGACTAATTCGATTAGGGGTAAATATAATCAGACTTGACTCTGGATGTAAGGGTACATCGGACTCGACTCTTGTTGCAAAGGTCCTAGAGGTAACATGACCAAATGAATGAAACTAGAGGTAAGTTCTGATGTGTTGCCGACCGCAAACTACATACCTAATAGATACATATGGCCATGTGCAATGCATATATATAGAACACTCGTACTATTGTACTAGATTAATATTAACATTAACTGCCAATTGACGTACTTTTGGAGAATTTTTTCTAGACTAGAGAGAATGTCTCCCGGCCTGCTTTATTTAGTTCGTTGTGCAAGAAATCTGTCCTGCAAAAAATAAATATTTTGCAATTTATTTACTCATATACTAAATAAATATATATACTCCTACGTACTGTACATACATTATTAAAGACTTCTTTTCTCTTGTGAAGAGAGCAAGTTGGCGGTGGGCCTCGACAGAGCTAATTAAGCTGGCGGTGACTTTTTTTAGTTTCTGCAGTAGTACCTGTCATTGCATGGGCCAGGCCGCCAGGACGCTGGACGCGCGCTTTATTTGACACATGCACACGCGGTCCTGGATCACCGGTGACATCGGCACCATGACGTAAGTATGCTTGTTCTGATCACGATGTTGCCACGTTGCAATTGCAAGCAACAAAGTCCACGATTTTTTTTTTGAAAGGGAAAGGGCGGAAAATCCACAGGTTAGAGCACACGGTATCGATGATCACTACGGCGATAGAAGCATCTGTCCACGTCGTAGAGTGAGAATGTTCACATGGGAAATATGCGTGAATATTTACTTATCGAGATGCCGCGCCGTTGCCTCTATATGATGAAGACATTTCTTTTAGTTACTTTCCATGTTCACAAACTTCAAAACGCGGCAAACACAAATCATATATGTACTCCCTCCGTTCACAAGAGAATGCAGTTCCCTCTTTTCAAGAAATCATATATACTTTTACGTTTAACTAAATTTATACGAAAAAATACTAACATTCATTTATGATACAAGATAAATGCTATTAGATTATTTGGCATAAATGTAATACTATTTGCCCTAAATTTGGCCAAACTTGAACCTCTTTAACAGACATGGATTCCACAGTTGCATTCTTTTGTGGATAGAGGTAGTACTCTCGTCAATGTTCATTTTGGATTCATCACGAGTATAGATAGTTTGGTTTTTTCTATTATTACTCCTTGAATTTATAAGATTTTTGTTAATATTTAGGATAGAGATTAAGGGCATGTTTGGATTCTTGATCTAGTCTAAATTTTAGCTGCCTAAAGTTGATGACTAAAATTTTAGATCAATTTAGCTCACTTTATTGTAAAGTTTTTGTGATGATGGCTAAACTTCAGATGTCACTTTAGACCTGCTGTTTGGACCTCAAGAGCTAAAGTAGACCAAAGTTTTGTTAAACTTTAGACCATAATCCATAGGATCCAAACATTTCCTATATAATGGAAAGGAAAATGACCGCCTCAATCAATCAATAATCATGCATGTATCCACATTGATGCACTTTGAGTCTTTTCTTTTGTGAAACAGCATAGATGCAATGGCATGTATTTTCTACCTTACCGGTGCCATAAATGGCAGGCGCTAATTAGAGTTTTAAACACCGTACCATTGCCATGCGCCACTAGATTAAAATAGGCAACAGTAAGGGAGTATGCTACTTTAAACACTATGGGTTATGTACTCCATATACTTATATATTGATATGGATGGATGATATTTTTTTGAATAAAATTACTTACTCTTCATTAATTCATTTATACATATATTTATATGGAAGGAGCAACTATATTTCTAATGAGTGCATTTATTTGCATCATCAATGAGCAAGCAACAAGAGCAACCCAATATAATTATGTGATTAAAGTAAGTTCAAAAAGCATACTCTCTTTTTTCTGTCCAAGTACAAATTTCACTCCAAAGAGAAAAAAATGTAGGAGTACATCAGTCATTCAGTCACGGCTGACACAGACAGAACGAGAAGCTAGTAGCTAGCTGTGCACGCGACGGCGCGAGAGGGTTTTTTTTTACGAAAATTGACAAATATGACCAAGGACCGAATAATGTTGGGATTTTACCAGACTTGATCTCGCTCCATGATTATGATTGTAATCTTGTTGGCGTAGTCACTCCAATGTCACACATACCGCGCATCACATTTGACGTCGGTAATAATTAATAATTAGAACCTCCATTAAAAAAAGCAACTCTGGTTTAATTTAAGTCAAACTATTTTATTTTTTTGGTTAAATTTATAGAAAATAACATCAATATTTATGAGCTTTGAACATGCACATATACTGAAATTATATTGCTCGGTGACATATATTTGGTATGATAAATATTAATACTTTTTATGGAAATTTGATTAGATTTAAGAGGGCATGACTGAATAATATTCTAGAGTCGCATCTTTTTTGGGCTTCTAGAATGGAGAGGTAACACTAGCTTTAAATTGATAAATATGAAGGGGAGAGAGATCACAACAAGCTATCTTGAACATCGTTACTATTTCTTGAATCCATAGTAGTCTCTTACTTTTTACACTATTTACTATTTAGTGATTGAAAAATTGATCCACCTAGATTTATGCTGCACCATTGGAGCCGCCCTAATGCAATAAGAGAAGAGATCGGGAACAATGTACATCGTACGTTCGGGGGAATGCCAAGATTGAATTGAATGAAATGGTGGGCCGCCTGCAAGCTAGCCATGAATCTACTCTCTCTGTCCCATGAAAAGAGTCGCTATAGGACTCATGTTGTTGTAGAAAATCTTAGCAATATTTGGATCTCTGAATAATTTATTATAAAAATATATTCAATGGTCTATCTACCACAAATATTTGACTTAAGGGGAAGTGAGAATGACAATTTTTATGTGACTGGAAGGAGTAGACCAAAAGCATGCATAATAGAGGAACGGAGTATCTATCTATGGGGGTGTTTGGTAGAGATTCTGGACCGGCTCCTCGAGCTATTCTGCGGCTTCTTCTACCAAACGCCTCAAAATGGAAGAGCTCCTCGCGAGAAGCTCCCAAAATCGCACTCTCATAGCGTGCCGGTGGCAGACGCTGTCAAACGAAGCCAAAAAAGGAGCTTCACTTGCTCCTCGTTTGCTCGCTGAGTCGAGATCCCCTTTTGCCCTCGGCACCGAGCTCGTAGGCAGGCTGTAGCAGCACGGCGGCGCGTGGACTGAGTAGCCGAGGTGGGATGAAGTCGCCAGCATGGACATGAATTGTGGAGCTGCCGGAGCCACCGGTGGACGCCATGGACGATGGAGCACAAGCGCACGTAGGACGGGACGTTAGGTCGCGCGGCCGTGGGAATCTGCCAGGCGCCAGATGCCGGGTTGTGTGGGGCCACTGGGCGCGGGGTCACCGAATCTCCGAGGACCTCGCATCTGTGCGGGAGGCGAGAGGCTGGGGAGAGGATGAGGAGAGAGAAAAGAATGATGGTGGAGGGGAGGAGAGAAATAATGGGTCATGGTGGGCTGGGTAACGAACAAGATAAGAAAAGAAAAGAAAGAAAAAGAGGGTATTATAAACTTTTTACTCTTTTGCTTATGCGGAGAAGTTGTTTTCGCAAACGGTCCAAAAAAACAGCTTCAGCTCCTAAGAGAATATGCTCCTTCACAAGAGCTGGAACTGCTATTTTTGAGGTCCCAGAGCCCTACCGAACAGCCCCTGTATATCCATCGGAGCAGCCGCGGAGTTGAATCGCCAAAAAGTCTAGTCCACACCGTACACCACAGAGGTGGTTGAGTGTTGTTGGCTTGCTGCTTGTGTTCCCGTTTAGTTCTAGAAAATTTTGCTAAATTTTTCAAGATTCCCTATCACATCGGATCTTTAACACATGTATGAAGCATTAAATATAGATAAAAAATAAAACTAATTACATAGTTTAGCCGTAATTTATAAGACGAATCTTTTAAGTCTAATTAGTCTATGATTGAACATTAATTGTTAAATAACAACCAAAAGTACTACAGAAGCATTTTACAAAAATTTTCGCCATCTAAACACAGCTGCGCGTCCGCCGCCCGGCCCTCTCCGATCCGTATAGACGAGACGAGACGAGACGACTTCCGCGTTGACGAGAGAGGGCGGGCGATGCATGTGCGTCTGCTAGTGACGATCGGTTGGTAGCAGTGTCACTGTGTCAGTGTGTACCCATGCATTCCATGCAAGCAGAGCAGGGCCACACGTCCTACACAGGTCCGATCCAAGTGTCCGATTCAGTAGTGATGAATCGAAGCTAATAACGAAAGGGATAGTCGGTGGTAGTGCTCGCAGCAACGTCATTTTCTTTTTACATGCATACAGACATACTACATGCATGCATATACTGCTGCTGCTACATATGCTGCAACAATCTCGTGGTGTAAATCAGGTTCAGGTGGCGTTTGGCACGCATCATGCATGACTCCCGTTTAATTTGTTTCTTGCTGGACAAACGGCAGAACATACCAATGTGAAAATGCCCAGCAGCACGCATGCATGCAGTGCAGTTAGGCAGCTAGTAGCGTTCCGTACGTACAACAGAAAGAATCGTGTTTCTTATTTTTACACTAGTCATCAAATGGTCTCATAAACACGTACGATTCTTTCCTAGTTTTGATTCATCAGATCAGAAAACGTATGAGTTATCACTAAAAAAGCTGAATCCGAGGTGTTTATAAATTAATCTGATCAATCGATCAGGCAAATAAATGTTTTGACTTAATTAAAAACCGATGAATCCGATCCAGAGTCATTTCTTAAAGCAAGGTTAATAATACATCCGGCAGTTGGCTGTATGAAAACTTACATAGCCGGCTTAGGCAGCCCACGGAACTTCATGGTTCATATGTATAAGCTGGCTGGCGGAGGCAACAGGAGCCATGGCCCCACCAATGTTTGGTGCAAAAAAACTAGTACTTCTGTGCTCCATACGGCCCAAGCGGCCAAGCCCATGTATGTACGTATGTACACAGAATAGAGAGCCCAACCGTCCGAGGGGCGAGAGCAATTTCCGATCGCGATTCATCACGATCCTGCCAGTGCCGCCGGCGCCGCCACACTCGCCCCGCCGCCCGGCCGTAAAGGCACCTCTGCAGTCCGCACCTCCGCCCGGAGTCCAGGTCCAAGCTTTTTATATTGTCTGCACTCTGCGCTGCAGCAACGTGACCATCCAGCCAGGTATGTTCTTTGTTCTATTCTAATTTTTTAATGTTCATCAGTTTAGAGCTAATGCCTAATTGGCTAACTAAACTATTTTTTTAATTGAAGGATAATCATCATGAAACTTAAAAGGACGACAATTGACTCTTTTTACAAGGGAGACACAAGATGACCCTGAGTCGCGGCATCTCAATAATTGGCGCGGGTGGCGAAGGAGTTTTTTACCCGGACACATGGGTGGTAGTCTAGTCTTTGGATTGAGTGTTATTAGTGTGTCTTTCTATTTTAAGATCTTTTGTATGACTGTGTGTATCCTCGTTATACAGAGACCGGAAGTGTTTCAAGGTTTTTGTATCATCTCGATGTAACGATCTTGAAATTAATAAAGTTTTCCTTATCGAAAAAAAGATGACCCTGAGTCTCTAGAAGATGAGATAGCCTGGCTTGCTGCACAACAAGAAAACGATGAAGAAGATGAGATTGCTATGGAGTTTACAACCGATGAACTTACTGATGACTTCGACACGATTCAGACGCGCAGAGAAAAATTTAAATGAAACATGTTAATGCGACTTATAATTTAAAACACATAGGGTACTAAACAAATATGTACATACTATTAAATAAAGACTTTCTTCTTTTGTGAGGAGCAAGTGGGGCGGTGGACGTCGACACAGCTCGTTGCGCGCGAGTAATAGGAATGAAAAGCGTTCTTTTAATTGTACCTGTCAATGCATAAATGGGCCAGGACGGAGGCCCCGTTTAGTTGTGAAAATTTTTAGGGAAAAATTAATGTAGCACTTTTCGTTGTTATTTGGCAAAATTTATCTAACCATGGACTAACTAGGCTCAAAAGATTCGTCTCGACATTTACAGACAAACTGTGCAATTAGTTATTTTTTTACCAACATTTAATGCTCCATGCATGCGTCCAAAGATTCGATGTGTATGCAAAAAATTTTGCCTCTTTTTGGGCATAACACGGCCGGAGTAGGCTTTGTTTGACACATGCAAACACGGTCCCGAATTACGTGCACACTAGTGACGTCAGCACCATGACGTATGCCTGGTTAGCTGGCTGTACTACTGTTTGTTTCTTCATCATGGGTACAATATTTAATTTTTATTGACATCACGCCTTCATTGTCGATCGTCGTCTCGGGTCGCTGGATATCCACATCCATCTATCTCTATAGCTAGGTTTACTCACTTGTTCCTTCAGCGCAGAGGGATGTTGCCTGTTGGCCGTTGCAAGCCACAAAGTCCACAATTTCTCTTTTTGTTAGGGAAAAGTCCACAAGTTAGAGCACGGCGTCATCGATCGCTACTGCCATACATGTGTGTCCAGTTGTCCACACCGTTGAGTGAGAGTGAGGAGGATGTCAAATGCAATGGAAAATATGTGTGTGAATATGTACTTATCGAGATGCCGTTGCAGCATATATATGATAAAGACATTTCCTTTTTAATAATTTTCCATGTTCACAACTTCCCAACCGACCCGAATCATATATTTCTTCAACAATAATTTTGGATTCATGATGAGTACACAAATAGGGCTTGTTATGGACCCTGGTACTGTCAGCCGCGTGGTGCGGTAAAGCATGCATTCTCGTCATCGTCTCGCATGAACGTTTGATAGTTTTTTTATTTTACCCGTTACAATACACGGACATATTTTGCTAATTCTTTGCCCTCTTTTCTATAAATTCGGCCAAACTTAAAACAAACTTGACTTAAACAAGTTTAAGAATTAATTTATTCAGGGACAACAGAGGAATTAGATCATGCAACTAGCGCATGTATTTTGTACTGATGCCATGTGTTCCTTAAATATATCTTTAAACACGCGCCATATGTAATTGATGAATGGCATAGCAGTGTAGCACATAGCCAAGCAACAGTGAGGGAATTGAAAGGGAGGGAGGGAGGGAGGGATGGGTAATGGGTTATACTGTATGGCATAAGTATGTGTATATGTACGGTGCCATGATTGAATAATACAGTAATCCGCGAGAGTTGAACATAACGGTGGGCCCACGGTGAGGTAGACGACCAAGCTAGCAAGCAACATAGGATCGTGCTCATCGGAGTATCTATATCTATATATGTATGTATGCATCGGAGCAGCCGCGGAGATTAGCATTAATCTGCCGCTAGCAGCTAAGCTGTCTGCTTCTTCGGCCCTGTTCGGTAGGCTGTTTTTTAGCTTATAAATCGGCTGTGGCTGATTTGCTGTGAGAGAAAAATACTGTTCCACGGCTGATAAGCCGTGCTGATAAGCTCAGCCGAACAGGGGTTCGTTTCATTCTTCTAGTCGCCCGTCCGCCGTCCCCGGCCCTCCGCTCTGCTCCGTATAGACGAGACGAGACGACTTTCCGCGTTGACGAGGCCGGGCGATGTCGTCGTCTGCTAGTGACGTATACTGCTGCTGCGTTATTAGCTGCTGGCGACAAGCTAAGCTAAGCTCAAATGGGTAATTTAATTAGGTGAGTTGGCGTTAATTTGGCACACGCACATCACACGCATGCATGACTACCGTCCCGTTTTTTTTTCTTTTCTTGCCAGAGAAACGTATGTACAGAAGAACATACTGCCAATGAGATCAGAAACAGAAACGTTAGTTGTCAGTAAAAGAATTAACCTGATAATAAATCGATCAGACAAATTAATAATGTTTTCTGACTTAATCAATTGAAAACCGATGAATTTGATAATCCGAGATGGAGAGAGCCTACCTACCAACGACAGCTACCTAGCTAGCTAGGTATAGGTACTGGTCAAGCGTGACTCACGAGCTCCTCGACGAGACCCGCATGCATCTATCCAACCATATTCCGTCGTCATCGAGAGCTACGACTCTTGACCGATGATGACAAGGAGTACTGAGTCCGCAACAACGCATGCATGCAGCCACCCATGTGGATCTATCGATCATGCACCAAAAGCAACAACCTGGTAGCTAGCTGTGGATTGACGGAATGAATCAGGGAAACGAAAGGCAGCCACAGATTTGGTTGGTTTGCATTGGTTGCTGTTCTTGACTTGTCGTGAGTGACAAACAAACAAACAAG
Organism: Saccharum hybrid cultivar R570; assembly: GCA_038087645.1. Lineage (NCBI taxonomy): Eukaryota > Viridiplantae > Streptophyta > Magnoliopsida > Poales > Poaceae > Saccharum > Saccharum hybrid cultivar. The sequence continues at coordinate 6,752,285 of JAQSUU010000493.1, read as the reverse complement.
CAAACAAACGTAGGTCCACGTGTGATCGTGCTCCTCTCATCCATTAGATCGACGCGCTCTCAGCTTCGTCCTTTTCTCGCTCGTGCCTCACGCTAGCTGATGCGCTCCCGGCCCCGCTAGCGCTGGTGTCCGATCCGCGGTCCTCACGCGGCACATCAGCTCATGAAATTCCGCACGCACGGGCCGCCACAGGCCACACCCTTTTACTAGCTTGTAGTCTTTATCATCCTATACAATTAACAATTGTGTGTTACATCCTGGAAGACATATAATACATTTTTTACATGAAGGGGGTTGGTTCTAATTGTACAAATACTAATAAGAAGACAAAATATAACAGCATACTCAAACTTCGGTATATATGTATGTCGCCGTTGCATCCAACACACCGAACAAAATTGTTAACCGTACCTTGAATGTGTATTCAAAACGTTAACGTATATGTTTCATGCGTTATGGTTGGGTCTCGTATTTTTGTGGCGTAAATTTTTTCAAAACACGTTTAATCAGACATTGATATAATGTTTCTGGGGAGGGGGGTTTTCTAGATATTTATGTACATTTTTCTAGAGCTAAAAAACTAATTTTTTAAAAGTTTCCAGACATATTTTTACGAGCCCTAAATATTTTTATTTGGATTTCTCGTGTTCCAATCTAGATTATTTTTTACAATTTATAGAAGCTTAAATATATTTCTGTTAAAAAAAACCCTACCGGGGTTTTTATTAATTAAAAAGGACGAAACTGCCATGCATGAAAACCATCCTAACATGTGTAGGGAGGTACAGGAAATGGTTTTGAGAGTTGAGGGAGGAAGCAATTTATCCTGTTTTTATTTTAAGGAGGAAAAACCTAGACATAGTGACAGACAACAGTTCGAACACACATTATTTACTAGTAGATGTTCTTATCATCTATTATTGTTTGTCTGTGTTGACGACATAGACCATGTAGGAGTTCAAGCGGCTTCTATGTCAAGATAAGTATAGTGTAGCCCGACCTCATATTTTTTAAAATTTTAAATCATACATAGCTTCTTCAAAAAGAATGCTTGGTTTTTTTTCAAAATTTTGTTTTATAATTATTTAATAAAGTCTATTTGGCCTTCCAAACTAAACAATCATATTTTTTGACATCAAAAAGAATGCTTGGATTTTTTTTTGGAAATTTTGTTTTATAATTATTTAGTAACGTCCAATCTACCTCCATCATAGCTAACACGAACACATCAACTAAAGCCACCGCCGAAACCTCCTAGCGAGCAAAACCAGATGGTTTTAGAAGATGGACAAGAAAACCAGCTCTCCGATTAATGAGATTTTCCTTACTACTATATACTGATTTCTAAGCACATGCGCCAGTGAGCCCTCATAAGGATCGACGGCAGCCCATGTCCCGTGCTCCGCGGTGCCAGGCCCATGGTCCAATGACCCTCCGTGGGCCGGATCCTGAGATCCTAACCATCCTCACGGCAGCCGTCGACAGGAGGTGTGCCGTGTGCATCCCTTGTGTGTCATTCTCATTTCAACTAACTGAGCAATGTTTGTTTTTGGTGTTTTTATAGAAACCAGTACAGGCAGGTAACAATGGCAAACATCGTTTTCTCAAAGAATTGTAATCTTCGAAAAAGTAGTGGCAAAACAAGTGATCTCTTCGCGTTGAATTCAAGCTTTTGTTTCATTCACCTGCAAATCAGCCACAATAGTTTGACATCAGCAAATCGGTCAGCTGCGATATTGGACATACGAGAAATTCATCAAGTCGTTTCACCTTCTTTCGCAGTCCATGTGGATCCTTCTGCCTTCGTGTCGACGACGCCTGTTTCAGTTTCTGGAGTGGTTGCCTGGTTGGTTTTCTTCAGTGTCTTCATGTTCTGCTGGTTCCTTGTAAAAACCAGTGTATTCCCCATGCTGCCATGTGTCCCAGTGCAATTGGTGAAGGAAACAAAGTGATAGATAAATGTTATACACAGCGGGATACAATAAAACTGTATATATTGTATTGTTAAAAACAAAGGTCCCTCCTGCAAGTTTGGATTTCAGCTATCATAAATTGGCGTGCCTATATGTTCATCTCCATTTATTCAGTATTCATCAACTCTAGTTCTCACTTGAACTTGTTGATCTTCTAAAGACAGCATATATACTAGAAAAAAAACCGACATAATTTAACTAGCTTAAGAAATTAGGTGCTTCATTTTGTCTCTTGAAGCACATGTGTAACATGGAGCCAAAAAAAGGCAGCTAATGCAAGGCAATTCTCTGAATGATGAACACTAACAGGAAATTATCAAGTGCTCTCCATCTCTGCTCAAAATATCATATCCTCTTATAGACACAGCACCTGATTCAGTCGGGCCTATTACAACAGGCATGCAGAAATTAGTTCATTGCCCAGACAACCAGGGTCTGAAATCATCTTCAAATGCAATTAGCCTGTCATTGCTGAGACTTGTCATCGTCATCTGAGCCTTCATCATCATCAGATGACTCCACTCTGTTAGGTTCTTCGCCACCACTGTTACCAGTTTTAGCTCGCTTCTCTTTCTTACGCTGCTTCTTCTTCTGCCGTTTCAGGCGCTTCTTGGCTGTCCGCTCCTCAGCTGCTTTCAGCCTCTCCTCTCTCCGCAGTTGGAACTCAGCAATCTCTTTTCTCTTCTGGTAGTCAGCATCCATTCGCGCTATCCGGTCCTGCTCTCTCCTCCTCATTTGCCGGTACTGTAAAAGGAAGGGTGCTTACAGATCAGATCATTTCTCATGCCTAAATCACTTAATCCATGATTTGCTAAAATTGGAATATGAATCTAGAATCACATTACAAAAATCAATAAACAAGATGGTTTAGAATCACATGACCAAAAGTTCCATGATTTGCCAATCCCATATCCTGGTACGTAACTTAGGGGGTGGGGAAATACATATACGATCATAAAAGCAGATGCCAACAAGACAGCATCTAAAAGAAGTTCCAACATGGCACAGCGAGGAGGGGGGTGACTCAATCTACAGTGAAAGGTTACTACGTAATGACTAATGAGTGCAGCAAACGGCAATTTTAGGTTCAGTTCTAAAGCAGAAAAATAATGCCAGCATGAATAATCGTGTTTTTCCTGTCTAAGTAGCACTAGTTACAAAGTATCTCTGCCAAAAGACTTTTTTGCACATATTCCAATCATAAGTGCAAGTTGTTTAAGGATTCCTGTTGGTCAAGTTTTTTTTACCTGTGACCATTAATGTACAAAACAAATCACACATAGATGAGTAACATAAGATTGATGTTACTAATATCCATCAGGAAAGTGTGTTCAACTTTTCATACTATTAATTTCTTTTTGTTCGAAATATCATAGTTTTAGAAATTGCTAGTTAAAGTGTCACATTGTAGACAATGTCCATATGTGTTAAACAAAGTATAGTTTAGACCATAGAAAGTATTACAAAGTTGTACTATAATACTTTAATTCAATCCAATGACACAGCATCAGTATTTTTCAACATCACAACAGCATAACTAACCACTGTAAGTCTTTAATGCTAACGTATTAGCTGAAATTCTAACACCGCTGAATTTTGCAACAAAAGGGTTAATTAGTTTAATCAGGTAATTTTCAGGGGGAGATAAATTATTAACATTTTTCCATTCCTAGCAATATAATCCATCCTTTCACATGTTAATTGACAAATAAATCGCAATGTAGCTGTTATAAAGCAAGAGGTGATTACTGCAACTCAAAATACCACACGAAACAGGGAAATTTTTCAACAAATCCAGATCTTAAAGGAAAGTCCCTACTGATGTATCTACACACATAGGAAGGGAGGGAAGAAGAGTACCTGGTGGAAATCACCCGAGCCAGAGCCAGCAGAGGAGCCTGATGTGTTACTGACACGCACAGGGACATTTTCCATGATGCGCCTGAGGGCACATGCCCCCTTAGGGGCAAAGTCTGACTCCTAACATTTTTAGCTTTCATTCCAATTCATGGCTTTATATGAGAAGGAGAAAAACAGTTTCACCCATAAAGCTCTTTTGGAAATAAGTGTTTAACAAAAAAAACAACTCACAACAATGAAACTGTTAGTGAGTTGTGCCAAACAAGACATATGTTTATGTACCTAGTAAAGCTAGACGGACTTACAATTTAAAATGAAAAAGGCGGGGAGAGGGGGCGTAATGATCTATTTTCAGTTTTCACCAACTCACATCCTGTTCGCTTGAGATTATCAGCTAGATCAGTCAGCCATTCAGCAATGTTTTTCTCTCACAAAAAACTAGCCAGATCAGCCAGAATTCAGCCCAAGCAAACAAACCGTCAGATATCTGTCTGCAAGCTAAAATAAACAGGACATTAATGAGGCCCCCTCTTGGTGCCTCACTGAACCTGTAAAAAGCCTCTATACATAGGGGTGTTTAGTTCCCACCCAAAATTCACCCCATCACATCGAATATTTGGACACATGCATAGAGTACTAAATGTAAACGAAAAAAACTAATTGCATAATTTGGTTGGAAACCACAAGACGAATCTTTTAAGCCTAATTAGCCCATGATTAGCCTTAAGTGCTACAGTAACACACATGTGCTAACGACGGATTAATTAGGCTTAATAAATTCGTCTCGCAGTTTCTAGACGAGTTATGTAATTAGTTTTTTTATTAGTATGCGAAAACCCCTTCTGACATCCCATGAAACATCCGATGTGACACCCAAAAACTTTTCACTCCCCAACTAAACACCCCCATAATAGTATAAGCTGGGCATTTACAGTTACAGAACTCTATCAAATCGAGTAGACACTATCACTGACAAGGTCATGTTTGCTTAGGGTGTGTTTAGTTCCCAAAATTTTTTTCCTTCTACAGTAAAATGGCATGTTTGGATACATGTATGGAGTACTAAATGTAGACGAAAAAACTAATTGCACAGTTCTCGGGGAAATCGCAAGACGAATTTTTTAAGCCTAATTAGTCCATAAAAAGCCTTAAGTGCTACAGTACCAGCATGGGCTAATGATAGATTAATTAGTATCATTAGATTCGTCTCGCAGTTTTCTGATGGGTTCTATAATTTGTTTTTTTATTAGTATCTAAAAACCCCTCCCGACATCCTTTCGACATATCCGATATGACACCCAAAAAATTTTCCTCCCTAACTAAACACCACCTTAATGCCATAGAAGACCATGCCTGGCCAGCCATTCATGCAAACAGAGCCTAACACAGTACAGTCAAACTGTCCACATCCATCTCAGCACCAACCTAAGGTTATAGAAACAAATTAAAGCAGCAGCTTAGAAATGGCAGACAGCAGGCTCATTAACGAGCTGAAGCAGGAGCTGATCAATGGTCCAACCAGCCGCTGGAACGTGCACCGGTGACCGGATCGGTCCGGTCAAGTCCTCCATCTCCTGCAACGACGACGACGACGACGCCGCATCCATCGGTCCGGTGGTCCAGCCACTACCGTGGGCAGCGGCAAACAACCCACCGCAGTAGTAGTCGTCGGCGTAATTATAATCTCTGCTGCTAGCGCCGCTGGTGCTGCTCCAGCAGGTGATGTCGTCGCCAGAGATCGCCGGAGATTCAGTCCCGGTGGTGATGCTGGTGGAGGCGGCGGTCGTGGTAGAACATGAGCCAGCTGACGTAGTTGGAACGATGCTATCGGTGTAGGTGTGGTGGTAGTCATCTCGAGGTCCTTTGGTGGTGGTGCTAGTAGTATTAGCAGCAGGGACGACGACGGTGGTGGTCTCGAGGATGACCGGCGCCTCTAGGAAGTCGTTGGCCGTGCAGGTGTGCTCCGCCACGTACACCACCGTGTACTCTGGGGCGGCAGCGGTGGTGGCGGCGTCGCCGCCGTCGTCGTTGCGCTGCACCGTCCGTTTGGCCGCGCAGCCTTGCTCGGCGCTCCGTGTGCACCTGTAGTAACTCCTGCATGAATTAATACGGGCGCCAAGTAACTCAGTGCACTGAAAGTTTCGCTTTTTTTATATATAAAAAAAGAGTACTGTTAAGAATTTGGAGACAGTAATAGTGACCTTGTAATTCTCTATACAAAATACAGTATGCAGTTTGGCAACATAAAACTGTCTCGATCGATGGGTCAATGGTGGCCTTAATTGTATGCGACAAGGCACAACGTGTGTCACGACGGGCAGAGGCATAAGAGTATTTGGGTTAGCTATCACTAGCAGGGGACAGACGGACGGACCCAAACTGATGGAAGGGACAGCAGCATCAGGCATCCACTAGCAAAGCTTGCAGCTTCACTGTCCAAAGATCGATTGGTGGACAAAGTATTTCTTCGATTTATTTTGTCTCGATCGATATATAGGAAAGTGAAATGGCATCTTTTAGCAGGGGCAGCTATATATAGCTCTCATCTTTTCCCGTTCCATGCATCTCTCCTTTTCTGATTGGACAAAGCATTCACGATCGAGATTATTCTCAATTTCATTTTGACCAAACAAGCTACTGGAGTACAAGGGAAGGGATGATGAACAAGTACTACTGTTTATTGTTCATTGGATATGTAAGAAGAAGGTACTTTCAAGCTAATTGAGGCCTTTTTAGATTCCCAAATTCACCCTCAAATTCCACTATGTAAAAATAAGATTCTCGATCACATCAAAATGTCGGTACATGCATGGAGTACTAAATGTAGATGAAATCAAAAACTAATTGCACAGTTTTATTCTACTTTGCGAGATGAACATTTTGAGCCTAATTACTCAAAGTTTGGACAATTATTATCAAATAAAAACAAAAAATCTACAGTATTCGGCACAGTGATTCGGGTGCACGAATCGGGCATCTACCTGGCCTGAATTATAGAAATCTGGCAACTACGTAGTGATGATCGGTTTAGATACAGTATTTATTATACTATTATGCATACCTGGGGTACATGGCACCTTCGATCTGCTTCTGCCCGTACTTCCTCCATTGGTACCCATCGAAATCCGGCACTGACGTCACAAGAGACTTGCTGCTCTGCTGCTGCTTCTTCCTGCAGCCAGCCAGCAGCACCGCCATCAGTCATGCATCATCGAGATCGATATCGGAGGAATTATGGGTTGCTTGCATGGACCACGCCATTAGCAACTAGCTAGTAGCTACCGCACCTTCTTTTGCAGGGAGGAGAATAATAAGGCTGTGCAGCTGCAGGTTCCTCCTCGTGCTGTTCGTCCTTGGCTTTGCCCTCGTCGTCCCGGTCTCTCTTGCTGCTCCGTCGTGCGCGCCGCCGCCCCCCGCCGCCGCCGCACGACGACGCGTCGGCGTCGGCGTCGGCGGCCGCCATAGCCGATGACGACACAGCAGCAGGTCTGCGTCCGCCGCTACTGCTCATGATGGCAGCTAGTGGTCTACCGCCGGCGGACTCCACCTTAACCGCCGGAGCCGCTGGTGTCGTCGCCGCCGGCGCCGGGGAAGGCAAGAACAGTAGCGCGCGGAGCTGCGCCAGGAGCTCCTCCTCCCGCCCTACCTCTAGCGCCATCGCCTCTATCTGCTAGTGTGTGAGCCTGTGAGGTCGACGATGTACAGTACAGGTAGAGCTAGCTTGAGTGCTTCTGCAGCTACTGATATTTCTTCTCAGCTCGCCGCTCACTTGCTGCTTGTTTATAAAGAGAGCAGCTTCGAGAAGGCTATACTAGCTAGCTAGGGCAAGCGTGGACATCACACTTGCATGATGCCTCGTGGTCCCCACACGTACGCCCACGTGGCCTTTCTTGGCGGTATGGATCCAAAACAAACCAGATTTCCGTGTACGTGTCAGTGTGGGCCCCGCACTCGCAATCGATTATATGTATGTGGTGGTTGTACCGTACACATACACACATATATGCAAGCAAGTGATGGTCCCTATTCAATTCTGTACGTGTTGCACGAGGTCCGTGTACTGCGCATACTTCAATTTTACTATAATTATACTTCTCACCTCTTCTTTTATTTGCGACGACGTGCAGTGTTTTAATTTACTAGGATCATGCCCGTGCGTTGCAACAGAAACAAGTCCACCCAGCAAACTCATCTTCTTCCACGACAACAGTCAGTAGTGCAATGAGATTTTTTTGCCTCGATCTTTGATAGTGGCGGGGGGACGATTGCCCAAACAGAACAAAGGCGCATTAGTGCCCGTGCTAAAGTCACGGCTTCATTTTAGGGATGCACATGAAAACAATCAAATAATGATATATTTTTTTCTATAATTTAGGTTTTACAAATTTTTATATGACCATGTATATGATCAGGAAAACAACAGAAGCAGCAGGGAAGAACCAAGTTAATCAACTCGACAAAATCAACATAGCAAGTAACCGACCATTTAACCACATCAAGCAGTTTGAACGTTGAAAGAGCATCAGGATTACTTTAACATGTTGTCTTAGCTCCATTTAGATATCAAATATCTATAGAGCATAAACGGAATCAATACAGAGTCATATATGTTGACTCACTGACGGCTAAGACAAAAATTTATATATACGTTATACTCTTCTTCTGAATGAACAATTATACTCTTCTTCTGATTTCGGATCTGATAGTGAAGATATCGCTGAGCGCCTTGCCACTGTTGATGAAACTTGGTGATGACAACCTTGCAGTGAAGACCGACATCAGCAGCAGAACACTAACAAGTTGCTCAGCAACAGAACAACCTCCAGTTGATTCAGTAAAAGTACAAAACAATGCATCTGTGTTGCTGACCAAAAAGTGTGGCCATCAAGACCGACATCACACTTATTAAGTTCCTGTAAAAAAATAGTTCAGAAATAGTTTGAATGGTGGACTGTTCACAGTTTAGAAATAGTTTTGACTCAAAAAATAAAGATGCACAACACTAACAAGTTTTTTTATATGAGCTGGCAAACTGAACGCCAGCTGCCATTGCTGGATGACACAATATTCAGCTGGCCATCAAGATCGACATCAAACTGAACGCCAACCTGTATCTTTCCTTTAATATCAATAAACTGTAACTCATAATTGAATTCCATAGTCCAAACTGAACGCCAGCTGCCATTACCGGATGACACAATATTCAGCTGGCCTTCATCAGAGGCTAAATGATTAAAAGATCGAATCTTTTTGGAGCATGCTTAACGGTTCTATTGAGATTATGTGAAGCAATTCATTCACCTAATAGGGAAATAGAAAGAACAGGCAGACATTAAACACGTCATAAAGTTCTAGGTTGATGATAAAATAGTATGTTGAAAACAAACAACAGTTCACGGGATACTGAAAATGTCATCCATGAAAAATCTGAAGACTAAAAATTGCATGCTGAATGCAAGGAGATACTCATAGGAAACCAAAGTTATTACAAAGGCTTAACCAGTAAAACTCATGACCACATTTCCCCAATACCAATTTCTTTGACACTAACTGCAGTGTGCTTAGAAATAAGAAATTATGCCACACAAAATCAACAGAGTACTATAAAAAACACAACCATGAGATATAGAAGTATAGAACCATCTCACCTTCATCTATCTCCCTAAACCGCTGGTGCATCAGGCGCTGGCTCCTGCACCACGGATTTCTCGGCCACCAACACACAACTCCCATGGTTCATATACAAAGGCCCCCAAATCAGATCGTGCTGCCTCCACAAATAATAACCAGCAACAAACAAGGACTAAAAACCTCCTATAATCTGAATCCTAAACATATAGATCCCTCATATAATAAGCGAAAATCCATCAACTCCGTCTAGAGGCGGATACACAGAATAAAAAGCTTGATCAGCTAGCTTTTAAACCCAATTAAAGAAGATCCTGTGAAAAAAAAGAAAAGCATCCACACCATTCAGACATTTAATCCAATATGGTATCTGCATATATGTGATAGCATTGAGCTTCAGTTGCATCACTCACCTTGGCATGGCTGTAGACGGCAGAGATACAGAGGGGGCTCTGAGTTGAGGCTTTTGACTGAACAGATGGTGGGCAGGTGGAGCAGGCAGAGCAGGGAGCAGGGTTCGTAGGCAAGGCGTATGTTGGCCTGGGAACTGACGGCAGCATCCATCTGTTCCTTTGCGCACATGCAGGAATCCAAATCCCTTGCAGCAGAAGGACTCAATCCAAATCGAACAGCTCTGGGGTTCCACAATCCAAAATTAGAGGTTGGATTGGGACTCACCATGTGGCTGCCGGCAGGGGATGGAGACGTCGGTGTCACGTGCTACTTGGAGAAGACCTCGATGGGGAGGGAGCTCGCGCCGGCCATAGAGGAGGGAAGGTCGCGCGAGCGCAGCGGCGCGGCCCCTGGCCCCTTGCGGGCTCACGTGCTGGGACTGGTGGAGGAAGATGAAGAGGCAGAGGCGACAGCGCGTGCAGCCCAGGAAGGCGCGTGCGGAGGCGGCGGCGCGCATGCAGTCCCGGCAAGGGTGCCGCCGTGCGGCATGGGTCGGGCCGGCGAGCGCGTCTCCGCGTGACCTGGCGAGGGCCACGGCCGCACAGCCTGGCCGGGACCACGAGCACGACTCCGGGCAGCATGGCGAGGGCTGCCCGAGCGGCTTGGAGATGGACGGCGAGCGACACCGGCGAATGGCGAAGGTGCGAGAGGAAGCGGATGGGAGAAGATCCATACCAGTGTTTTCTCCTTCTTCCTTCCGATCGACCTGCTAGCTCCGCCGTGCCGCCCCATGTACCTGCCAGTGCCGCCGCGCGTCCATGCTCGTCGGCGCATACCCGCAGTTTGGCCCCGTGCCTCGCCGTCGCAGCTCGCACTTCCGGAGGCGATGGAGCAGCGGCGCGAGCACGAGCGCGGAGATGGAGGGAGCTGTGCGAGGGGAGGGGATCGATTGCCTTTGTGCGAGCACGGAGATTGTGCGGAGACGAAGACGAAGATAGCGGCTTCCTTTTTTACTGGATGCGTCGTGGGCTACGGCTTCCTTTCGCGAGGCCGGGCGAGCGAAGGAGCGTGCGGTCGTTTTCGCTCGTCCCGGTGAACGATTCTCTTGTGAATTTTTTAGTAGTAGAGATTTGGTTTATTCTCAACTTCAAAGATGTATTAATTCCTGCTGCGTAGTAGAGTATAAATACGGTAGCTGCAATTAAATAGAACAATAAACCAATACTATGCCAGAATAACACAAAGAAGATACCACACTGTATCAGAGATGAAAGAACGGCACACGTCTGTGATATGGTATTAGAGACGGGCCGTCCGTCCAGTCGCAACGTGTCTGTGATGTGTTAGCTCCAGCCAAATAAGTATCCTGAAAACACAAATCACAGATGGTTCCCATGAACATAAATATGTGAACCCGAAAAAAGTATTCACTACTATTGATGGATGACTCAAATCTACATCCCTCTGATCCATTCGCCGCCAGCCCATCTCTCTCTTTCTCATCTCCTCTACTCGACAGCCCAACCCTTGTCGCAAAGGTCCTAGAGGTAACATGACCAAATGAATGGAATTAGAGGTAAATTCTAATGGGTTACTTGCTTACTGACCGCAAGTGTACTCCGTACCTAATAGATATATGGCCATGTGCAATACTGGATTAACATGTATGTGATATATTGTTGTGACCCTCTATAACCTAAATGCTATTCAAAGACGGACGTCGTCACATAACCTAAGTCTGCATGAGGTGCGGTACTGCAGTGGATTTGTGCTGCCACACCAAATGTCTACATGAGAGAGGGTGAGAGAGATATAGAAGGACAGATGGGGAGCAGATCTCACCAATGCCCGCCCGTCTGCGGTGGACCAGGCACACCGAGCATGTTTGGATGCAACCCTGAGCTATTTGCCTGGGCATTCCACCTGCTTGTGAGCTGTTTGTCACCGGTTATAAAAATGCCTGGTCAGGCAGATGAAGAAACTGTTGTACCGTTTGGTTGAAGTCCTAGATATTTGCCTGAGTGGATAGAACAACCGGACAACGTTGGTTCGTTGGTTGCCTAGAGATAAGACAACAATGTTTTACGGTGATTAGAAAACCAGGCAGCTCGGCGGATTCCCAGGCAATCAATTTCATGCGCCTAGCCACAGGTAACCAGCATAGGCATTTACACAAGGCAAAGAAACTCAGGGCTCCAACCAAATGGAGTTCAGGCAACGTACAGGCAGGGGGCCAGTCCAGGCAATTTTGGCCAGGGTTGCATCCAAACAGCCCACCGCACCCCATGCACTGCATGCATGTTTTGTATTGAGCTACCTTTTGTATTGACTATGTCAACATTCAAGATCTTTTGCAAATTTATTAAAAAATAATTTATAAAATCTAAGAACTTGAAACGAATATTTGTGTCTCTAAATTATCTTAGATAAAAAAAAGTTATCGACCAAATAGTTGTATATCAAGAAGAGATACAACTTTGGTATAGACTATGCCAGCATCCTATATTTGATATATTCAAAAAGTGGAATGTAAAAATTTGATAATTTGAAACAAATATCTAAGCCTCTAAAGATCTCAAATGAATGAAAGAAGTTGTCAATTATAAAATTGTAAAGCTCTAAAATTTGATAAAAGTTTGAATTCATCCAACTTCATATGAAAAAAAATTATAATTTCTTTTGGTACAAGAGAAAGAGAGACCACTTGACATTTGGGCCCCACCGCCACAACCTTGAAATCACCGAAAAAAACAACTTTAAAGTGGTCAAGGGAGGATATTTGTCCTTTTTTATAGTTAAGGTTTGTGTTGTCTAGTATTGGTGTATGAAAAATTTAAGGGTTTTTCAAATCCAGCGACTAATTCGATTAGGGGTAAATATAATCAGACTTGACTCTGGATGTAAGGGTACATCGGACTCGACTCTTGTTGCAAAGGTCCTAGAGGTAACATGACCAAATGAATGAAACTAGAGGTAAGTTCTGATGTGTTGCCGACCGCAAACTACATACCTAATAGATACATATGGCCATGTGCAATGCATATATATAGAACACTCGTACTATTGTACTAGATTAATATTAACATTAACTGCCAATTGACGTACTTTTGGAGAATTTTTTCTAGACTAGAGAGAATGTCTCCCGGCCTGCTTTATTTAGTTCGTTGTGCAAGAAATCTGTCCTGCAAAAAATAAATATTTTGCAATTTATTTACTCATATACTAAATAAATATATATACTCCTACGTACTGTACATACATTATTAAAGACTTCTTTTCTCTTGTGAAGAGAGCAAGTTGGCGGTGGGCCTCGACAGAGCTAATTAAGCTGGCGGTGACTTTTTTTAGTTTCTGCAGTAGTACCTGTCATTGCATGGGCCAGGCCGCCAGGACGCTGGACGCGCGCTTTATTTGACACATGCACACGCGGTCCTGGATCACCGGTGACATCGGCACCATGACGTAAGTATGCTTGTTCTGATCACGATGTTGCCACGTTGCAATTGCAAGCAACAAAGTCCACGATTTTTTTTTTGAAAGGGAAAGGGCGGAAAATCCACAGGTTAGAGCACACGGTATCGATGATCACTACGGCGATAGAAGCATCTGTCCACGTCGTAGAGTGAGAATGTTCACATGGGAAATATGCGTGAATATTTACTTATCGAGATGCCGCGCCGTTGCCTCTATATGATGAAGACATTTCTTTTAGTTACTTTCCATGTTCACAAACTTCAAAACGCGGCAAACACAAATCATATATGTACTCCCTCCGTTCACAAGAGAATGCAGTTCCCTCTTTTCAAGAAATCATATATACTTTTACGTTTAACTAAATTTATACGAAAAAATACTAACATTCATTTATGATACAAGATAAATGCTATTAGATTATTTGGCATAAATGTAATACTATTTGCCCTAAATTTGGCCAAACTTGAACCTCTTTAACAGACATGGATTCCACAGTTGCATTCTTTTGTGGATAGAGGTAGTACTCTCGTCAATGTTCATTTTGGATTCATCACGAGTATAGATAGTTTGGTTTTTTCTATTATTACTCCTTGAATTTATAAGATTTTTGTTAATATTTAGGATAGAGATTAAGGGCATGTTTGGATTCTTGATCTAGTCTAAATTTTAGCTGCCTAAAGTTGATGACTAAAATTTTAGATCAATTTAGCTCACTTTATTGTAAAGTTTTTGTGATGATGGCTAAACTTCAGATGTCACTTTAGACCTGCTGTTTGGACCTCAAGAGCTAAAGTAGACCAAAGTTTTGTTAAACTTTAGACCATAATCCATAGGATCCAAACATTTCCTATATAATGGAAAGGAAAATGACCGCCTCAATCAATCAATAATCATGCATGTATCCACATTGATGCACTTTGAGTCTTTTCTTTTGTGAAACAGCATAGATGCAATGGCATGTATTTTCTACCTTACCGGTGCCATAAATGGCAGGCGCTAATTAGAGTTTTAAACACCGTACCATTGCCATGCGCCACTAGATTAAAATAGGCAACAGTAAGGGAGTATGCTACTTTAAACACTATGGGTTATGTACTCCATATACTTATATATTGATATGGATGGATGATATTTTTTTGAATAAAATTACTTACTCTTCATTAATTCATTTATACATATATTTATATGGAAGGAGCAACTATATTTCTAATGAGTGCATTTATTTGCATCATCAATGAGCAAGCAACAAGAGCAACCCAATATAATTATGTGATTAAAGTAAGTTCAAAAAGCATACTCTCTTTTTTCTGTCCAAGTACAAATTTCACTCCAAAGAGAAAAAAATGTAGGAGTACATCAGTCATTCAGTCACGGCTGACACAGACAGAACGAGAAGCTAGTAGCTAGCTGTGCACGCGACGGCGCGAGAGGGTTTTTTTTTACGAAAATTGACAAATATGACCAAGGACCGAATAATGTTGGGATTTTACCAGACTTGATCTCGCTCCATGATTATGATTGTAATCTTGTTGGCGTAGTCACTCCAATGTCACACATACCGCGCATCACATTTGACGTCGGTAATAATTAATAATTAGAACCTCCATTAAAAAAAGCAACTCTGGTTTAATTTAAGTCAAACTATTTTATTTTTTTGGTTAAATTTATAGAAAATAACATCAATATTTATGAGCTTTGAACATGCACATATACTGAAATTATATTGCTCGGTGACATATATTTGGTATGATAAATATTAATACTTTTTATGGAAATTTGATTAGATTTAAGAGGGCATGACTGAATAATATTCTAGAGTCGCATCTTTTTTGGGCTTCTAGAATGGAGAGGTAACACTAGCTTTAAATTGATAAATATGAAGGGGAGAGAGATCACAACAAGCTATCTTGAACATCGTTACTATTTCTTGAATCCATAGTAGTCTCTTACTTTTTACACTATTTACTATTTAGTGATTGAAAAATTGATCCACCTAGATTTATGCTGCACCATTGGAGCCGCCCTAATGCAATAAGAGAAGAGATCGGGAACAATGTACATCGTACGTTCGGGGGAATGCCAAGATTGAATTGAATGAAATGGTGGGCCGCCTGCAAGCTAGCCATGAATCTACTCTCTCTGTCCCATGAAAAGAGTCGCTATAGGACTCATGTTGTTGTAGAAAATCTTAGCAATATTTGGATCTCTGAATAATTTATTATAAAAATATATTCAATGGTCTATCTACCACAAATATTTGACTTAAGGGGAAGTGAGAATGACAATTTTTATGTGACTGGAAGGAGTAGACCAAAAGCATGCATAATAGAGGAACGGAGTATCTATCTATGGGGGTGTTTGGTAGAGATTCTGGACCGGCTCCTCGAGCTATTCTGCGGCTTCTTCTACCAAACGCCTCAAAATGGAAGAGCTCCTCGCGAGAAGCTCCCAAAATCGCACTCTCATAGCGTGCCGGTGGCAGACGCTGTCAAACGAAGCCAAAAAAGGAGCTTCACTTGCTCCTCGTTTGCTCGCTGAGTCGAGATCCCCTTTTGCCCTCGGCACCGAGCTCGTAGGCAGGCTGTAGCAGCACGGCGGCGCGTGGACTGAGTAGCCGAGGTGGGATGAAGTCGCCAGCATGGACATGAATTGTGGAGCTGCCGGAGCCACCGGTGGACGCCATGGACGATGGAGCACAAGCGCACGTAGGACGGGACGTTAGGTCGCGCGGCCGTGGGAATCTGCCAGGCGCCAGATGCCGGGTTGTGTGGGGCCACTGGGCGCGGGGTCACCGAATCTCCGAGGACCTCGCATCTGTGCGGGAGGCGAGAGGCTGGGGAGAGGATGAGGAGAGAGAAAAGAATGATGGTGGAGGGGAGGAGAGAAATAATGGGTCATGGTGGGCTGGGTAACGAACAAGATAAGAAAAGAAAAGAAAGAAAAAGAGGGTACACTACTGGAAACAGCGGCTTTGCCTAGTGCCGGAGGCACTAGGCAAAACCCATAAAACACTCGGCAAACGGTTTGCCGAGTGTTACACTCGGCAAACCACACTCGGAAAAAAAAACTTCGGCAAAGGGCGCTTTGCCGAGTGTCGTTTGCCGGGCACTCGGCAAAGACTTTGCCTAGTGCCGGCCTGACACTCGGCAAAGCCGGCCTGACACTCGGCAAAGTTACCTTGCCGTGACGGAAATAGTGCCGTTAACGGCAGGTTTGCCTAGTGCCGTAGTCGTAGCACTCGGCAAACCAGGCCAGTTTGCCGAGTGTCCTTCTCCACGGCACTAGGCAAACCCGTCTAGTTTGCCTAGTGCCAGGCCCGCGACACTCGGCAAACCCGCGCAGTTTGCCTAGTGCCTGGCCCCCGGCACTAGGCAAATCAGCCCAGTTTGCCTAGTGCCAGCCCCGCGACACTCGGCAAACCCGCCCAGTTTGCCTAGTGTCATGGCTTTGACACTCGGCAAAGATTCCCAGTTTGCCGAGTGTCTTAGTCATGACACTAGGCAAACCGGGAAAAAACAGTATTTTTTTGTGTTTTCCATTCCATCCAAGCAAACATCATATATATATATATATATATATACATACATCACATTTCACAAACACCTCACATATATCACAAACACCACATACATTCACATATATATATATATCACAAACACAATATATATCACAAGTCCATCATAAGTGCATCATAGTTGTCCAAAATAAACCACAAGTGCAACCACAAGTCCAACATCAAGTCCAACCACAAGTGCATCATAGTTGTCCAAAATAAACCACAAGTTCATCACAAACTACCATCATGACGACTGTCGGTGTTAATGAGGCCCATGATTCGATCCTGGTGAATCTCCGAGGTGACGAGGCACGCTATTAGATGCCGCCGATGGATTCTGCACAAAGGAGAACAGATTGCATGTGTGAGAGACAAGATAAACATATACCATCAATGTTGCAAGAGTAGTAGTTGCATGAGTTAGACAAGATAAACATATAGCTAGGTTTCAAGTAGTGTTCTGGTTTGACCCTAAGCATGAACATATGCATTAAAACATCCATACTCACAGGAGTGGTTACATGAGGAGGTGGAGGTGCAGCGAATAGCGTAGGTGGCGGCGGTCGACCCACAGCAGCGCCAAGAGTCTGCAGTCAGGCTAGCGGGGCCGTGGCGGGCTGGTGCAGTGGCGAGACGACGCGGTGCAGGCAGACCCGCAGCGGCAAGGAAGCCGATCGGGGTCGCCAAGGTACTCCTGCACGGCTCCGACGAGCTCTTCTCTGCAAAAAAAAGAGATCAAATGGGATCAATTGATTATCCTGTGTAAACGTTCTGGCAATAACTGAATATGAGCTCTTCTCCCACATGCTTCTACAGGACTAGAATATGATTATCCTGTGTAAACGTTCTGGCAATAACTGAGTACTACCAAATGGCTTGCAGATGATGGATAATGCTATACCCAATATAAATATATTTCAAGAAAAAAACAAACCTGAGTTTCTCCAATGGAGCACAGCCCAAATCAATGCTACAAATAGGGCAGCAGCACACTTCCTTATTTATGAACTCCTCTGATATGCACTTCCTGCAAACTGATGGTATTTATAAATTATAACATTAATGGAAGAGGTGCAATCACGATTCATGAAGAACATTGTTTCGGTTTTCCGCAATAGAGGTTGTTGCTGAGTTTGGGCAAAAAAAGGTCTAATTCCAAGAACATTGTTTCATGATTTATGGACTCAGTTTGCTTCTTTAGTCACTGGAATGGATTGGAGTAAATTTGTTCATTGCCATTGGAAATTATAACACCTTTGTATGTGCCATTGAGAATCATGATTATAGCTCATTGCCATTAAGTTGTATTTTCTTCTTGTTATATGCCATTGACATCTATATTCTGTCAAGTGGCTGTTAAATGATAACAGAAATGACCATGATACCCTTGTATAACCTAGAAAATTAGAAATATCCCTTTGATGCCATTAGCACTTCATATCAAATATTTGACAATACAACTACATGTATTTTCAACATTGAAAAATCTAACAACACTTCAGCCCACATATTTAATTTAAAACTATGCGCAAGAAATATGATAGCATCACATATTTAATTCAAATATGCACAAGCAATAGACAGCACCAACTTAGGCATATAACAATAATATGACAGGAACATTATAGCCTTACAGTTAGCTAGTTCAAATGTTTACCAAGCACAAACTGTCACTAGTTAGCTAACCAAGCATACAAAAGTGCACTACATACAAAATAATGGCAGCCAATGTTGTCCATCAAGTTTTCAACTTGGCTAGCAATGCCACAACTTGCTGCAGGCCACACAAAATAAAGATCGTCACAAAATAAGCACAACTTGCAGTAGGCCACAGAAAATACGATTCATCGACTACAGATTCAAGTCTGGAAGCTTAGGAGCCTGCTGTTGCTGTTGAGATGAGCATAAGGATGCATCATAATTCATACATGTAAGACACTGCATAACTCAATAGCAGCAAGGTTGCTGGGCGACACAACAAAATAAAGCTAAAGAGAATAGCAGGACGTTGTACAGCGCTGAAAGAGCATCATAATCACATCTAACACAACTGTTTGGAAAGCTGCACAGGACACTGTCTCTAATGTTTAGTTCAATGTTCTATTGCATTAGCACAGACAGAGCATCCTAAATTTCTAAGAATACAACTCTTTGGAAAGTTGATGTTCCCAGTTCAATGCCCTTTGACTGAGATGATGGCTTCTAGAATCATTCTCGGATGCGATCTGGAATCTAAAATGGAAAATATTCACCAAATACTGAACACTAAAGAGATTCGACATCTAAAAAAGACAATGCAAATTCATATAATCACTTCAGTGGTAGGCAACCTCAATGATTATTAGGAAGAAAATGTGTGATACATTCGGTACAACTTATCTATAATTATTGGAAAAATAAGAGCTATGAGTGGAAAATAATGTTGTCTCAAAAGCATTCTATCAAACACCTTTTGGGCAGGAAACTTTTATCCATATTGACAAATCATTATTATGAACATGTACCTGGAGGGCAGAAGATGGGCATACAAATGTAGAAGGGGAGGAGATGTGATACCCTTGAGGCGCAGGACGGTGCAACGACGCTGGAGCCCGCGGCCGAGGGGCCACGCCCACCAGGGGACACGCTCGCCGGAGGGGCTGCGTCCACCAGGGGACACGCCAGCTGAGGGGCCACGCCCACCAAGGGACACGCCCACCGGATGGGCCACGGCCGCCGAGGGCCGCGCCCTCTGCAAGAGCTGGACGACACACTGGACGGGGCCGGGGATCGACGCGGGCGTCCGTCGAAGGGGCCAGGGATTGACGCGCTGGACGGGGATTGACGCGTCGGAGGGGCCGCGTCGATCCGAGGAGCTACACCCACCGGAGGAAGATTTGGAGCTGCACCTAGGGTTTGGGGGAATTTTTGCGAGCAAGACCGACGCTCGCAACGGAGGAGACGAGAAGCAACGGAGGAGACGAGAAGAAATGCGTTCGGGCCTGCCCCGGCTCAGCATGGGCGACGGGATACAGCATCGATGTGTGGAAACACAGATTTCTCATCTAACCTGGCCCAACTCGTGCACAAGAGGCCCCGTGGCCAGGCTGTGTGGAAACGCAGATTTCTTGCGTTCCTGGCGAGCCTGGTTCTGCCGAGCCCACGAACGTTCCTGCAGGTGGGCCAACTGACCCACGCTGAGTCTCTGGCAACCGGAAGCAGGCAATCCAAGCAAGCAACCAATCAAGTGCGCTAGCTAGCTTGCATAAGATGAAACAGGCTAACAAACAAGACCGCAATGCTTTATCTGCTTACGGCGTTTGCCGAGTGTCACACGGCCGACACTCGGCAAACTGTCCAGTTTGCCTAGTGCCAAGGGTGTGACACTCGGCAAAATGACCCTTTGCCGAGTGTCAGACTTTGACACTAGGCAAACTAAATTTTTTTTTTGGATTTTGACCTCCTAAAATTTTCTGTAGTTGTCCTATACTAACTTGAACTACATGTTCAAATTTGGCATATTTTTCGAACTTTTTGCTATATTTCTTTAATTTATTTCATTTAATTGATTTTTTTGGATAAAGCAAATTTGAACTGCAAGAGGATAGAATAATGGAATTTAATGTATGAAAAAATGATATTCATGTTATTGAGTCTAAAGTAAGGCCGTATCCAGAAACAGACCAAAAATTTCGTACATCTTGTTCACGAAATATGACAACGAACTTGTGGGCGAGTTGGTTTTAAATTTTATAAAAAGCAAACGAAGTCCGAAAATCATGAAACTTGACAAGATGTCGTGATATCATATGTGGAGTTTGTAATAAAAATTTGAGATGTCTTGGTTTGTAAGCAACGCCGTGACAAACTTGCGCGAAACCATCTCAAATTTTTATTACAAACTCCACATATGATATCACGACATCTTGTCAAGTTTCATGATTTTCGGACTTCGTTTGCTTTTTATAAAATTTAAAACCAACTCGCCCACAAGTTCATTGTCATATTTCGTGAACAAGATGTACGAAATTTTTGGTCTGTTTCTGGATACGGCCTCACTTTAGACTCAATAACATGAATATCATTTTTTCATACATTAAATTCCATTATTCTATCCTCTTGCAGTTCACATTTGCTTTATCCAAAAAAAATCAATTAAATGAAATAAATTAAAGAAATATAGCAAAAGGTTCGAAAAATATGCCAAATTTGAACATGTAGTTCAAGTTAGTATAGGACAACTACAGAAAATTTTGGGAGGTCAAAATCCAAAAAAAAAATTTAGTTTGCCTAGTGCCAAAGTCTGACACTCGGCAAAGTGTCATTTTGCCGAGTGTCACACCCTTGGCACTAGGCAAACTGGACAGTTTGCCGAGTGTCGGCCGTGTGACACTCGGCAAACTCAAACGGTAGGTCATGCCCGTCAGCTGTCGTCGGTGTTTGCCGAGTGTCAAACATTTGCCGAGTGTCTGACACTAGGCAAAATGCAGGTTTGCCTAGTGTCTAATTTTGCCGAGTGTTGACACTCGGCAAAGGCTTCCTTTGCCTAGTGTCGTTCTTTGCCGAGTGTCACACTCGGCAAATAATCAGTTTGCCGAGTGCTCGACATATTACACTCGGCAAACCTTTTTACACTAGGCAAATTAGGCGATTCCGGTAGTGGTATTATAAACTTTTTACTCTTTTGCTTATGCGGAGAAGTTGTTTTCGCAAACGGTCCAAAAAAACAGCTTCAGCTCCTAAGAGAATATGCTCCTTCACAAGAGCTGGAACTGCTATTTTTGAGGTCCCAGAGCCCTACCGAACAGCCCCTGTATATCCATCGGAGCAGCCGCGGAGTTGAATCGCCAAAAAGTCTAGTCCACACCGTACACCACAGAGGTGGTTGAGTGTTGTTGGCTTGCTGCTTGTGTTCCCGTTTAGTTCTAGAAAATTTTGCTAAATTTTTCAAGATTCCCTATCACATCGGATCTTTAACACATGTATGAAGCATTAAATATAGATAAAAAATAAAACTAATTACATAGTTTAGCCGTAATTTATAAGACGAATCTTTTAAGTCTAATTAGTCTATGATTGAACATTAATTGTTAAATAACAACCAAAAGTACTACAGAAGCATTTTACAAAAATTTTCGCCATCTAAACACAGCTGCGCGTCCGCCGCCCGGCCCTCTCCGATCCGTATAGACGAGACGAGACGAGACGACTTCCGCGTTGACGAGAGAGGGCGGGCGATGCATGTGCGTCTGCTAGTGACGATCGGTTGGTAGCAGTGTCACTGTGTCAGTGTGTACCCATGCATTCCATGCAAGCAGAGCAGGGCCACACGTCCTACACAGGTCCGATCCAAGTGTCCGATTCAGTAGTGATGAATCGAAGCTAATAACGAAAGGGATAGTCGGTGGTAGTGCTCGCAGCAACGTCATTTTCTTTTTACATGCATACAGACATACTACATGCATGCATATACTGCTGCTGCTACATATGCTGCAACAATCTCGTGGTGTAAATCAGGTTCAGGTGGCGTTTGGCACGCATCATGCATGACTCCCGTTTAATTTGTTTCTTGCTGGACAAACGGCAGAACATACCAATGTGAAAATGCCCAGCAGCACGCATGCATGCAGTGCAGTTAGGCAGCTAGTAGCGTTCCGTACGTACAACAGAAAGAATCGTGTTTCTTATTTTTACACTAGTCATCAAATGGTCTCATAAACACGTACGATTCTTTCCTAGTTTTGATTCATCAGATCAGAAAACGTATGAGTTATCACTAAAAAAGCTGAATCCGAGGTGTTTATAAATTAATCTGATCAATCGATCAGGCAAATAAATGTTTTGACTTAATTAAAAACCGATGAATCCGATCCAGAGTCATTTCTTAAAGCAAGGTTAATAATACATCCGGCAGTTGGCTGTATGAAAACTTACATAGCCGGCTTAGGCAGCCCACGGAACTTCATGGTTCATATGTATAAGCTGGCTGGCGGAGGCAACAGGAGCCATGGCCCCACCAATGTTTGGTGCAAAAAAACTAGTACTTCTGTGCTCCATACGGCCCAAGCGGCCAAGCCCATGTATGTACGTATGTACACAGAATAGAGAGCCCAACCGTCCGAGGGGCGAGAGCAATTTCCGATCGCGATTCATCACGATCCTGCCAGTGCCGCCGGCGCCGCCACACTCGCCCCGCCGCCCGGCCGTAAAGGCACCTCTGCAGTCCGCACCTCCGCCCGGAGTCCAGGTCCAAGCTTTTTATATTGTCTGCACTCTGCGCTGCAGCAACGTGACCATCCAGCCAGGTATGTTCTTTGTTCTATTCTAATTTTTTAATGTTCATCAGTTTAGAGCTAATGCCTAATTGGCTAACTAAACTATTTTTTTAATTGAAGGATAATCATCATGAAACTTAAAAGGACGACAATTGACTCTTTTTACAAGGGAGACACAAGATGACCCTGAGTCGCGGCATCTCAATAATTGGCGCGGGTGGCGAAGGAGTTTTTTACCCGGACACATGGGTGGTAGTCTAGTCTTTGGATTGAGTGTTATTAGTGTGTCTTTCTATTTTAAGATCTTTTGTATGACTGTGTGTATCCTCGTTATACAGAGACCGGAAGTGTTTCAAGGTTTTTGTATCATCTCGATGTAACGATCTTGAAATTAATAAAGTTTTCCTTATCGAAAAAAAGATGACCCTGAGTCTCTAGAAGATGAGATAGCCTGGCTTGCTGCACAACAAGAAAACGATGAAGAAGATGAGATTGCTATGGAGTTTACAACCGATGAACTTACTGATGACTTCGACACGATTCAGACGCGCAGAGAAAAATTTAAATGAAACATGTTAATGCGACTTATAATTTAAAACACATAGGGTACTAAACAAATATGTACATACTATTAAATAAAGACTTTCTTCTTTTGTGAGGAGCAAGTGGGGCGGTGGACGTCGACACAGCTCGTTGCGCGCGAGTAATAGGAATGAAAAGCGTTCTTTTAATTGTACCTGTCAATGCATAAATGGGCCAGGACGGAGGCCCCGTTTAGTTGTGAAAATTTTTAGGGAAAAATTAATGTAGCACTTTTCGTTGTTATTTGGCAAAATTTATCTAACCATGGACTAACTAGGCTCAAAAGATTCGTCTCGACATTTACAGACAAACTGTGCAATTAGTTATTTTTTTACCAACATTTAATGCTCCATGCATGCGTCCAAAGATTCGATGTGTATGCAAAAAATTTTGCCTCTTTTTGGGCATAACACGGCCGGAGTAGGCTTTGTTTGACACATGCAAACACGGTCCCGAATTACGTGCACACTAGTGACGTCAGCACCATGACGTATGCCTGGTTAGCTGGCTGTACTACTGTTTGTTTCTTCATCATGGGTACAATATTTAATTTTTATTGACATCACGCCTTCATTGTCGATCGTCGTCTCGGGTCGCTGGATATCCACATCCATCTATCTCTATAGCTAGGTTTACTCACTTGTTCCTTCAGCGCAGAGGGATGTTGCCTGTTGGCCGTTGCAAGCCACAAAGTCCACAATTTCTCTTTTTGTTAGGGAAAAGTCCACAAGTTAGAGCACGGCGTCATCGATCGCTACTGCCATACATGTGTGTCCAGTTGTCCACACCGTTGAGTGAGAGTGAGGAGGATGTCAAATGCAATGGAAAATATGTGTGTGAATATGTACTTATCGAGATGCCGTTGCAGCATATATATGATAAAGACATTTCCTTTTTAATAATTTTCCATGTTCACAACTTCCCAACCGACCCGAATCATATATTTCTTCAACAATAATTTTGGATTCATGATGAGTACACAAATAGGGCTTGTTATGGACCCTGGTACTGTCAGCCGCGTGGTGCGGTAAAGCATGCATTCTCGTCATCGTCTCGCATGAACGTTTGATAGTTTTTTTATTTTACCCGTTACAATACACGGACATATTTTGCTAATTCTTTGCCCTCTTTTCTATAAATTCGGCCAAACTTAAAACAAACTTGACTTAAACAAGTTTAAGAATTAATTTATTCAGGGACAACAGAGGAATTAGATCATGCAACTAGCGCATGTATTTTGTACTGATGCCATGTGTTCCTTAAATATATCTTTAAACACGCGCCATATGTAATTGATGAATGGCATAGCAGTGTAGCACATAGCCAAGCAACAGTGAGGGAATTGAAAGGGAGGGAGGGAGGGAGGGATGGGTAATGGGTTATACTGTATGGCATAAGTATGTGTATATGTACGGTGCCATGATTGAATAATACAGTAATCCGCGAGAGTTGAACATAACGGTGGGCCCACGGTGAGGTAGACGACCAAGCTAGCAAGCAACATAGGATCGTGCTCATCGGAGTATCTATATCTATATATGTATGTATGCATCGGAGCAGCCGCGGAGATTAGCATTAATCTGCCGCTAGCAGCTAAGCTGTCTGCTTCTTCGGCCCTGTTCGGTAGGCTGTTTTTTAGCTTATAAATCGGCTGTGGCTGATTTGCTGTGAGAGAAAAATACTGTTCCACGGCTGATAAGCCGTGCTGATAAGCTCAGCCGAACAGGGGTTCGTTTCATTCTTCTAGTCGCCCGTCCGCCGTCCCCGGCCCTCCGCTCTGCTCCGTATAGACGAGACGAGACGACTTTCCGCGTTGACGAGGCCGGGCGATGTCGTCGTCTGCTAGTGACGTATACTGCTGCTGCGTTATTAGCTGCTGGCGACAAGCTAAGCTAAGCTCAAATGGGTAATTTAATTAGGTGAGTTGGCGTTAATTTGGCACACGCACATCACACGCATGCATGACTACCGTCCCGTTTTTTTTTCTTTTCTTGCCAGAGAAACGTATGTACAGAAGAACATACTGCCAATGAGATCAGAAACAGAAACGTTAGTTGTCAGTAAAAGAATTAACCTGATAATAAATCGATCAGACAAATTAATAATGTTTTCTGACTTAATCAATTGAAAACCGATGAATTTGATAATCCGAGATGGAGAGAGCCTACCTACCAACGACAGCTACCTAGCTAGCTAGGTATAGGTACTGGTCAAGCGTGACTCACGAGCTCCTCGACGAGACCCGCATGCATCTATCCAACCATATTCCGTCGTCATCGAGAGCTACGACTCTTGACCGATGATGACAAGGAGTACTGAGTCCGCAACAACGCATGCATGCAGCCACCCATGTGGATCTATCGATCATGCACCAAAAGCAACAACCTGGTAGCTAGCTGTGGATTGACGGAATGAATCAGGGAAACGAAAGGCAGCCACAGATTTGGTTGGTTTGCATTGGTTGCTGTTCTTGACTTGTCGTGAGTGACAAACAAACAAACAAGCAAACAAACGTAGGTCCACGTGTGATCGTGCTCCTCTCATCCATTAGATCGACGCGCTCTCAGCTTCGTCCTTTTCTCGCTCGTGCCTCACGCTAGCTGATGCGCTCCCGGCCCCGCTAGCGCTGGTGTCCGATCCGCGGTCCTCACGCGGCACATCAGCTCATGAAATTCCGCACGCACGGGCCGCCACAGGCCACACCCTTTTACTAGCTTGTAGTCTTTATCATCCTATACAATTAACAATTGTGTGTTACATCCTGGAAGACATATAATACATTTTTTACATGAAGGGGGTTGGTTCTAATTGTACAAATACTAATAAGAAGACAAAATATAACAGCATACTCAAACTTCGGTATATATGTATGTCGCCGTTGCATCCAACACACCGAACAAAATTGTTAACCGTACCTTGAATGTGTATTCAAAACGTTAACGTATATGTTTCATGCGTTATGGTTGGGTCTCGTATTTTTGTGGCGTAAATTTTTTCAAAACACGTTTAATCAGACATTGATATAATGTTTCTGGGGAGGGGGGTTTTCTAGATATTTATGTACATTTTTCTAGAGCTAAAAAACTAATTTTTTAAAAGTTTCCAGACATATTTTTACGAGCCCTAAATATTTTTATTTGGATTTCTCGTGTTCCAATCTAGATTATTTTTTACAATTTATAGAAGCTTAAATATATTTCTGTTAAAAAAAACCCTACCGGGGTTTTTATTAATTAAAAAGGACGAAACTGCCATGCATGAAAACCATCCTAACATGTGTAGGGAGGTACAGGAAATGGTTTTGAGAGTTGAGGGAGGAAGCAATTTATCCTGTTTTTATTTTAAGGAGGAAAAACCTAGACATAGTGACAGACAACAGTTCGAACACACATTATTTACTAGTAGATGTTCTTATCATCTATTATTGTTTGTCTGTGTTGACGACATAGACCATGTAGGAGTTCAAGCGGCTTCTATGTCAAGATAAGTATAGTGTAGCCCGACCTCATATTTTTTAAAATTTTAAATCATACATAGCTTCTTCAAAAAGAATGCTTGGTTTTTTTTCAAAATTTTGTTTTATAATTATTTAATAAAGTCTATTTGGCCTTCCAAACTAAACAATCATATTTTTTGACATCAAAAAGAATGCTTGGATTTTTTTTTGGAAATTTTGTTTTATAATTATTTAGTAACGTCCAATCTACCTCCATCATAGCTAACACGAACACATCAACTAAAGCCACCGCCGAAACCTCCTAGCGAGCAAAACCAGATGGTTTTAGAAGATGGACAAGAAAACCAGCTCTCCGATTAATGAGATTTTCCTTACTACTATATACTGATTTCAAAGCACATGCGCCAGTGAGCCCTCATAAGGATCGACGGCAGCCCATGTCCCGTGCTCCGCGGTGCCAGGCCCATGGTCCAATGACCCTCCGTGGGCCGGATCCTGAGATCCTAACCATCCTCACGGCAGCCGTCGACAGGAGGTGTGCCGTGTGCATCCCTTGTGTGTCATTCTCATTTCAACTAACTGAGCAATGTTTGTTTTTGGTGTTTTTATAGAAACCAGTACAGGCAGGTAACAATGGCAAACATCGTTTTCTCAAAGAATTGTAATCTTCGAAAAAGTAGTGGCAAAACAAGTGATCTCTTCGCGTTGAATTCAAGCTTTTGTTTCATTCACCTGCAAATCAGCCACAATAGTTTGACATCAGCAAATCGGTCAGCTGCGATATTGGACATACGAGAAATTCATCAAGTCGTTTCACCTTCTTTCGCAGTCCATGTGGATCCTTCTGCCTTCGTGTCGACGACGCCTGTTTCAGTTTCTGGAGTGGTTGCCTGGTTGGTTTTCTTCAGTGTCTTCATGTTCTGCTGGTTCCTTGTAAAAACCAGTGTATTCCCCATGCTGCCATGTGTCCCAGTGCAATTGGTGAAGGAAACAAAGTGATAGATAAATGTTATACACAGCGGGATACAATAAAACTGTATATATTGTATTGTTAAAAACAAAGGTCCCTCCTGCAAGTTTGGATTTCAGCTATCATAAATTGGCGTGCCTATATGTTCATCTCCATTTATTCAGTATTCATCAACTCTAGTTCTCACTTGAACTTGTTGATCTTCTAAAGACAGCATATATACTAGAAAAAAAACCGACATAATTTAACTAGCTTAAGAAATTAGGTGCTTCATTTTGTCTCTTGAAGCACATGTGTAACATGGAGCCAAAAAAAGGCAGCTAATGCAAGGCAATTCTCTGAATGATGAACACTAACAGGAAATTATCAAGTGCTCTCCATCTCTGCTCAAAATATCATATCCTCTTATAGACACAGCACCTGATTCAGTCGGGCCTATTACAACAGGCATGCAGAAATTAGTTCATTGCCCAGACAACCAGGGTCTGAAATCATCTTCAAATGCAATTAGCCTGTCATTGCTGAGACTTGTCATCGTCATCTGAGCCTTCATCATCATCAGATGACTCCACTCTGTTAGGTTCTTCGCCACCACTGTTACCAGTTTTAGCTCGCTTCTCTTTCTTACGCTGCTTCTTCTTCTGCCGTTTCAGGCGCTTCTTGGCTGTCCGCTCCTCAGCTGCTTTCAGCCTCTCCTCTCTCCGCAGTTGGAACTCAGCAATCTCTTTTCTCTTCTGGTAGTCAGCATCCATTCGCGCTATCCGGTCCTGCTCTCTCCTCCTCATTTGCCGGTACTGTAAAAGGAAGGGTGCTTACAGATCAGATCATTTCTCATGCCTAAATCACTTAATCCATGATTTGCTAAAATTGGAATATGAATCTAGAATCACATTACAAAAATCAATAAACAAGATGGTTTAGAATCACATGACCAAAAGTTCCATGATTTGCCAATCCCATATCCTGGTACGTAACTTAGGGGGTGGGGAAATACATATACGATCATAAAAGCAGATGCCAACAAGACAGCATCTAAAAGAAGTTCCAACATGGCACAGCGAGGAGGGGGGTGACTCAATCTACAGTGAAAGGTTACTACGTAATGACTAATGAGTGCAGCAAACGGCAATTTTAGGTTCAGTTCTAAAGCAGAAAAATAATGCCAGCATGAATAATCGTGTTTTTCCTGTCTAAGTAGCACTAGTTACAAAGTATCTCTGCCAAAAGACTTTTTTGCACATATTCCAATCATAAGTGCAAGTTGTTTAAGGATTCCTGTTGGTCAAGTTTTTTTTACCTGTGACCATTAATGTACAAAACAAATCACACATAGATGAGTAACATAAGATTGATGTTACTAATATCCATCAGGAAAGTGTGTTCAACTTTTCATACTATTAATTTCTTTTTGTTCGAAATATCATAGTTTTAGAAATTGCTAGTTAAAGTGTCACATTGTAGACAATGTCCATATGTGTTAAACAAAGTATAGTTTAGACCATAGAAAGTATTACAAAGTTGTACTATAATACTTTAATTCAATCCAATGACACAGCATCAGTATTTTTCAACATCACAACAGCATAACTAACCACTGTAAGTCTTTAATGCTAACGTATTAGCTGAAATTCTAACACCGCTGAATTTTGCAACAAAAGGGTTAATTAGTTTAATCAGGTAATTTTCAGGGGGAGATAAATTATTAACATTTTTCCATTCCTAGCAATATAATCCATCCTTTCACATGTTAATTGACAAATAAATCGCAATGTAGCTGTTATAAAGCAAGAGGTGATTACTGCAACTCAAAATACCACACGAAACAGGGAAATTTTTCAACAAATCCAGATCTTAAAGGAAAGTCCCTACTGATGTATCTACACACATAGGAAGGGAGGGAAGAAGAGTACCTGGTGGAAATCACCCGAGCCAGAGCCAGCAGAGGAGCCTGATGTGTTACTGACACGCACAGGGACATTTTCCATGATGCGCCTGAGCTTCACCTCCAGGTCCTCCTCATCCTCTCGCAGTTTTACACCTCCTGAACTCTTTCCTGCAGGATCCGCCACAACTAGCTCCTTCCCACTGTCGCCACTAGAAGCCTTTCCTGGTGGTGCTATAGGGACTAGCTGCTGCATGTTGCTATCACTGTTGGGAGCTGACATTGCAAGATGCAACCTGCTTGTCTTCCAAGTTGCCTGCACATGAACAAATTAATGGATATGAATGTTGGGGTTTATGGACATTCAGATTTCAGACTTCAAGTTCATAATATGCAGACTGGACTTTCCTAGTTCCTTTTAGGCTTAAACAAGTACCAGATGGAACACACACAAAACACCAAAATTAATTAAATGAGAGTTTGAGGTCATGCACACAAGGGGCTGAATAGAAACCTCGAAGTTCGAAATTACATGCACAAGTATAAGCAATAATTGTCACAAGCAGGTTGAACATTCACTGTTAGAAATAAATGAAAATACACTTAAGTTAGAAAAGTTTCAATGAAACTATGTAAAAAACTAATGAGCACAACGCTTAAAAATTGAAGAGAATGGACAAACAGGTGATCATAATCATATAGTGGAAACAAGCATATAATTCTTCTTTGTTCTTGAAGAGAACAGCAAACGACATTAAAAAAATAATGATAATCATGAAATTCTCCCAAAATTAGTGACCTGAGATGTAGGAGGCGGTGGCAGCCTTGCACAGGAACATTGCACCGCCTTTCACATACATTTGGGCAAAAGACATAGTATAGCATCTAAAGGTACTGTTTGAGAAACACTGAACTTACTGAACAATCAATAAGCTTGCTCGACCTAATCAGAGAACCAATAGCATTTTTAATCAAACCAACATTTTTTTGAAATGTGAAAGGAATGGGGAATTGCATCTCCCCTTGTGCCAATTTTACTCAGTTCCCTGTATACAGGCCACAATCAATACCAATGTTTTCAAGTCGTCCAGTCGAACCTAGTCGCCATGGGACCGACCAAGCGACTAATCGCGATTAGTCGTCGACTAGGCCGATTAGTCGAGCAGACAAAGCAAAGATAGGAGGGAGGAGGCAGTGAGCAGAGGAGATAGGAGCAGGCAAGCAGGGGAGGGCAGACCTGTGGTAGCAGCCGAGCAGGGGACGTGCTTACCTGCGGGAGCAGCTGCCTGGCAGGGAGGGGAGTGGCTGGCGGGAGCAGGCGTGCAGCTGCCCGGTGGGGAGGGAGACCGGCAGGGAGGAAGGAGACCGGTGGAGGCGGGCGCTGGGGTCCTTGGGGCGGACTGGGCCGCCGTCTGGCCAGGCCCAATGGCCCATCACAGATCCATTTAGGAGGCCTTAGGGCAAGCAGGGCCAGGCGGCAGGGCACACATCCGCTCGGAGGCGACAGCGTGCGGGGGCGGCTTCGGGCGTGCGGCGCTCGGCGGCTTGGCCGCTTGGGCGCGGTGGCCGGCGTGCGGGCTGCAGCGGGTGGCGGCTCTCCTCCGGTCCTCCCAGATCCCGGCAGCCGGCGGCCGGCGGCTGGCGGCTCTCCTCCGGTCCTCCCAGATCCCGGCAACCGGCGGGCGGCGGCTGGCGGCTCTCCTCTGGTCCTCCCAGATCCCGGCGGGCGGCGGGTAGCTGTGCTGCGCCGCGGACGGCAGCAGCAGACAGCAGCCACGCGCGGCACTCGCGGCACGCTTGCGGCGTGCTCCTCAGGCGGCGGCTCACCCTACCTCCTTTCTTGAGCTGGTTCCACCACTGGTACTTTTCCTCTGTGCGTCTTCTCGAGTATCTGTGCGCGCTCTCCCTCTTATCCTTCCCGCGCGCTCTTCCTTCGTGCTTTTCACGGACTGCGGCCCACCCGCCCGCTCTTCAGCCGCCAAAAATCGGCAGGCGTGCGTTTTTTCCGCCCGCGGGTGCTTTTTTCAGCTGCCAAACTGGTCGTCTCTGTCCTGGTCGGACGACTAATCGTGATTGGTCGTCGACTAATCAGACGACCAGCTTTCTGGTCGAGCTGATCGCCTCAATGCCCCAAATCGGTCACTAGGGACCGATAAGGACGATTAGTCGCGACTAATCGTGATTAATCGGACGACTTGAAAACATTGATCAGTACAAATGGTGGAAAGAACAATAACTGCCTTATCTATCAGATTATATAATAGAACAATAGAACAAGATGTGGCCAGCTTTTTTTTTGTTTTTTGTTTTTTTGTTTTTTGCTAGTATATTTTCTAGTCAGTCCACGCAAAAATGCAGACATGGTCATGACTTGCTGTCATGCCAAAAGACGTCAGTTCCATGCATCCTAAGATCAACAAGAATATGCTTACATGGCGTGTCCATGTAGAAAATTTCTAGTTTCTGCCTCAGTGTCATATGTAGTATCACTATCTCTGCTGGAGGAATCTATCAAATTTACACAGAAGGTCAAAGCTTCATAATGGTATTGACATCTTCAACACAAAACAGATTAATCACCAACGACTCCAACGAAGTCATCTTGCTCAGATGTGCTCCCCTCTTCATCAACCTCAGCAAACAGCGCTGATGAAACCTCATACCCAGAGAGTTTCATCTCACCAATCAAATTATTTAACATCTCATACACCTCCCTTGATCTGGGATGGACCTTATCGCCAACAAGGAAACCATGCATCTCGGATTGCACCTCAATCCAGCTACAACCAGGTTCCTTTTTCAGCCGTCCCTGCCTCATTAGCCTTCTAGTCCTTGAAACATCAACCCATTTCCCTGATTCAGCGTATACATTAGAGAGAAGAATGTAAACTGATGAATCATCTGGATCTAGCCGTAGAACATTGCTAGCAGCAGTTTCAGCCACTTCAACATCTTGACGAATCTTGCAAATGCTTAGCAGAGTCTTCCATATGACAGCATCTGCTTCAAGAGGCATGCTTCTGATAAATTTTAGGGCTTCCTGTGGGCCCTTTGAGCGTCCTAGTATATCCACCATGCAAGCAAAATGTTCCAGTTGAGGTTCCAATTTGTAGTGGCTAGTCATCAGATGGAAATACCGGCATCCATCATCTAGCAGACCAACATGGCTGCATGCCCGCAGAACTGCAACAAAAGTTGCATGGTTTGGCACAACATTTGATTTCTGCATCCTCTCAAACATCTCTAGGGCTTCAAATCCCTGGCCATGGAGCGCATAGCCGCATATCATAGCATTCCATGATACAAAATCCAGTTTCTGCGCCTTCTCGAACATTAGCAGTGAGTCTGGCATGTTCCCACACTTGGCATACATGTCTACAAGAGTGCTAGAGATATATTCGTCTCCAAGCATTTCCTGTTTGATAATCTGACCATGGATCTGTTTCCCTAACTCAATGGTAGCCAGATTAGCACAAGTATCAAGAACAGTGGCATAAGTAAAATGATCAGGCTTTACACCCATATCTAGCATCTCCGAGAAGAACTTTTGTGCTTCTTCACTCTGTTTGTTGAGTGAAAAACCTGATATGACAGAGTTCCATGAAACAAGTTCTTGCCCCCCAATTCTGTCATGAAGTTTCTGAGCCTCTGTGATCATGCCACATTTGCAGTACATGTCAACAACAGTGCTTGAAACAAAAGCATCTAAACCAAGTCCAGACTTGATAGCTTTGCCATGAACCACCGACCCATATTCCAAAGATTGTAGACCTGCACAAGCCTTAAGAACACTACCGTATGTGAAATCATCAGGTTCCATACCAGAGCGCAGCATTTCATTTAGATGAGCTATAGTATCCTCATAACACTCATTTTGCTCGAGAGCTGCAATAATAGCGTTCCAAGACACCGAATCTCTTTGCTCCATCTCCTGGAATACAAGGTACGCTTCTACTAATGCTTTGCACTTCCCATATAGATCCAGAATTGCATTTCTGACACAAACATCCACATCAAAACCTGATTTAATCGCTAAGCAGTGCACTTGTAACCCTTGAAAGTAGCCCTTAACCTCAGCACAAGCACTGAAAACACCTGATAAGCTAACTACATCAAAACCAATACCAGACCTGGTCATGAATTGAAACAGTTGCATGGCCTCAGCTCCTAGCCCTGTGCGCACAAGCCCTACCATCATGGCATTGCATGTCTCCACAGTATGGTTAGGCAAACCAAAGAATGCCCTTCTAGCATCAACCAAGCTATCAGCCTTCGCATACACGTCCACGATTGCTGTCCCAACAACACGGTCAGAACTAAACTTATTCTTTATGGCATGCGCATGCAACTGCCTAGCAGTGCTCAGACATGGCATTGCTGCACAGGATCTAAAGACACTGGCATAAGCCGGCTGGCTGACCCCAAGCCCCAACCTTTGCATCTGCACAAACAGCTCCACTCCCCGCGTGTACTGCTCATTCTGAACACATCCAGCGATCACCGCACCCCACGAGACCGAATTCTTCTCACCCATTGCATGAAAGAAGTGCAGCGCGTCTTCCAAGCTCCTGCACTTGCCATACATGTCGACCAGAGCGCTCCCGGTTCGGACATCCATCTCCAGGCCCGTCTTCACCGCCAGCGCATGGATCTGAACACCAAGCGCCAGGTCCTCCAAGCCACCGCATGCCTTGAGCAGGACAGCAAGTGTCGTCCTGTCGGGGGCAACACCACGGCGAGCCATCTCAATAGACAGGCCCACCGAGTCCCGGAACATGCCGCGCTGGCAGTAGCCTGAGAGCAGCGCGTTCCAGGACACAACATCTGGATCCGGCATTGCACCAAAGAGGGACGCGGCCGTGCCGGTGTCACCTGCGTGAGCGTACGCCGTGAGCATGGTGTTCCACGAGACCGTGTCCCGGTGGGGCATCGCGTCGAACACCCCGCGCGCATGGGCGGCGCCACCGCACCGAGAATACATCTGGAGGAGGCAGTTGGAGACGAACGTGGTGGGCACGAACCCGGACACAAGCATCCGCGCGTGCGCAGCCTGGCCCGTGGCAAGGGCCGAGCGCCCGGCGCCGGCGCACAGCTGGTAGAGGTGGGAGAAGGTGGTGGTGGTGAGGAACCCCGCCTGAGCAGGCGTAGGGCGGCCGGGGCATCCCGTGCTCAGGGAGCGTGTGACGTGGCCGGTGGCGGTCATGTGTTAATGAATGTCCGGCTCTCTTGAGTTCCAGTACTACTCTCCGACACATCTTTCTATGTTTCCATTCTAGCCTCCTATATTGCAAATTGCAATGCGATTGTTACTTGTTAGGAACTAACTTTGATATTCACCGAATATTTGAAAATCGAAATTGAACAACTAGATGCAGTATTGTTCTGTATTCTGTTCTCACCTTGAGCTGTGATGTATGCAGTATGCCTGGCCTCGCGGGCGTCGAACTCAGAATGGCCTTTGCAAAGGACTCGCCTTTCTGCTTGGCAAATCAAATCAAAATGGGCCAGCACCTGTAAGTAAGTGGCATCGATTCAGCCTGAGCAGAAAAGGCTGCTCTCTCCCGGACCTACACGTACCGGTTCCAGCCTGCGACGAGGGTGCCAAGGTCGGGGCGGAGCCTGGACAGCGCGGTGGCCGGGGGGGGGGGGGGGGGGGGGGGGGGGGGGTGCGCTGCCGCCTGCTGGCTGCAGAAGAACAGCACAGCAGAAGGGGGCGCTGCCGCCTGCTGGCGGGGGAGGAAGAGTGCCTGGCAGTGGCAGGTGGCGCGCTTCCCTGCTTGGCTGCTGGCAGTGGCGCGGCACGGTGGCCGGTCGACCGGGCGGGTATGACGGCGCGGCCGCGTGGGGGCCGCCGGCGTGAGGGCGGCTGCGCCTGGGGATGGATGGGGTGGGCTGGCTATGGTTCTGTGAGTAAGGATCACTCATGTGGGCTGGTGGGCTGTAGTATTATTTACTGGGCCCTCATACATGTATTCGTTAAATTTGGGAATTTCGGTTTATACCGAGCTAAAAACTCGAATTTGTCTATTTTTGTCTATAAAATTTGGGTTCCAGGCAACCAGGAACGAACGAAGAATCGAATTTGTCTATTTTTGTATTGTTTTTTTTCATATTCGATTCTTGGTATTTTTGTCTAGAGCTATGAAGATCTGTTCCTCGAAAATTTTGACCGCGCGGTATATAGCTTCTGCTGACCCAACGCGCGGATGAATGACATGTCAACATCTAGTGATGAGCTATGGCTCTATAAACATCCGGGTGAATCCTATTTACATTGTTGTACCTTAAAAATATGACAGTACGTTTTAGTAAAATTTGACTATACTTTTAACTTGCCTAAGGGCTAGTCAGGGCCGACAAATTATGTTTTGCTTTATCATGTTGCTAGTTCGTGGTCGTTTTCTAGCATTCACATGCTTCTCTGATTGTAACTAATGGAGACAGAACATTTTTTTATTGTAACATATATCACTTTACTACAAAAAGGATTAATGGAGACAGAACATTTTTTTACAGATGCAGACCGGCCAAGGCACTTGCTGGAGTAGGGGCGGCTGCACCTAATTGGTCCAACCCTTAATTGGTCTAAGAACCTGCATGTAAATTCGTGAACCAGAGG
The DNA here is from genome assembly GCA_038087645.1 of Saccharum hybrid cultivar R570. Taxonomy (NCBI): domain Eukaryota; kingdom Viridiplantae; phylum Streptophyta; class Magnoliopsida; order Poales; family Poaceae; genus Saccharum; species Saccharum hybrid cultivar. The sequence continues at coordinate 6,715,637 of JAQSUU010000493.1, read as the reverse complement.
GATTAGGGAGGAAAATTGCCTCCTCCCACCTCCTTTATAAATAGAACTCAAGAGGCATTTTGTATTTCATACCGAATTCAAACTTGTCCAAAAATACGAATTTGAGCAGGTCAAATGTAGAAAACGATGCGGTACGAGATATATTGCGATCGTTTTCATCCCCAGCTACAAGCAACGGCCCCTGTAACCAAGCATACGAATGCAGAGATAAGCGACTTCAAATTGGACGTAGGGCGCCACGTGTCCGAACTAGTATAATCCTTGTTTTCTTGTGTGCTACCCATTTCATTCCCTGTACACAAATACATTAATAGGTATTGTTGGAGCTAATTCTTCGGACACTCATTCACCTAGAGACTTATTGGGCTCGGGCAAAGCCACGAAGGCAAGTACCAGAATTTCTGGTCCCTTTGAAGAACAGGAGCCAAGGCCGAAGAACGCAACACCACCAGAATTTCAGGCTAGTTAGCAACCCTGGCACCAGAGGGAGCTTTGCTTGGAAAATGCCACGAAAAATGTCAGAATTTTCGAGTAGCGGAATTTCCTCATGCACGACCAGAATTTCTGGCTAATTATCTCTCGTCCGCGCAAGAGACCCCTGACCCAGAAAATAGAGCACAGAACGCTTGGAATTTCTGGGTACTAGAATTTCCGGTCATCGACAAAATTTCTGGCAAACAGGCATAATGCACTCTTTTCTTTCTTTTTTGAAACTTTATTTAATGCACTCTTTCTAAGTATATTGCGAAGAGGTCTTTTCAAGTGGGGCTGATATGGGCCAACCAAGGTGGCATGCAGTCACGTGCCGACCAGCTTCGACACCAAGCTGCAGGATAAAGTAGCAATTTGCATCACTACCGGAAACGCAGCCTTTGCCGAGGGCTTCTGGCTTTGCCGAGGGCTAAATATCGGGTACTCGACAAAGGCCCTCTTTACCGAGGGCCGGCCCAAGGAGCCATCGGCAAAGACAGGCCCTCGGCAAAGAGGCCTCTGCCGAGGGGCGAGGGCCAGCCCTCGGCAAAGAAACGGCCCTCGGCAAAAAAAAATCTTTGCCGAGGGCCTCCCTATTGGCCCTAGGCAAAGAGTCTTTGCCGAGGGCCTACCTTATGGCCCTCGGCAAAGAGATTTTTTAAAATATATTTTGAGACACTAAATTAACTCAAATAAAAAAGTTTTCTACTACAAAATTGTCTAACTTTTTAAGATCTACAAAATATATATTGGTCATTTCTTCATTTAACAAATCAATAGTAATGTTGTTCACAAAATCTACATCTCTCTAATAAATTTTATGAAACTACTAGAGAGGATATATAAGGGTTGTAAAATATGATAGAACCACCACGTCGGTTGAACAAATGACCAAACAGTCAAAATAAAGTTTGTAGATCTTGAGAAGTTATAAAATGTTGTAGTTGAAAACTTTTTCACTTGAAAGCATCTAATTGCCGATAATTGCGTCTTAAGTTTGAAATTTGAAATTTGAAATTTTGAAAAAAGTCTCGGATGGAGAAACACTCTAAACGAAAGTTGTAGATTTCAAAAAGTTACGAAACTTTATAGTTGACAACTTTTTCATTTAAATTCGTTTAGTGCCTCAAAATGTATTTTGAAAATTCTCGGGTCTTTGCCGAGGGCCTACGTTATGGCCCTCGGCAAAGAGATTTTTCAAAAAAAATCTCAGATGGAAAAACACTCTAAATGAAAGTTGTAGATCTCGAAAAGTTATAAAACTTTATAGTCGACAACTTTTTCATTCGAAAAGCATCTAATTGAGGATATTTATATCTAAAGTTTGAAATTTAAAATTTCAAATTTTAAAAAAGTCTTGGATGGAAAAACACTCTAAACGAAAGCTGTAGATCTCGAAAAGTTATGAAACTTTGTAGTTGACAACTTTTTCATTTGAAAGCATCTAATTGCCGATAATTGCGTCTTAAGTTTGAAATTTGAAATTTGAAATTTTGAAAAAAGCCTCGGGTGGAGAAACACTATAAACGAAAGTTGTAGATCTCGAGAAGTTATGAAACTTTGTAGTTGACAACTTTTTCATTTGAATTCGTTTAGTGCCTCAAAATATATTTTGAAAAATCTCTTTTCCGAGTGCCGAGGGCCTACATTATGGCCCTCGGCAAAGATATTTTTCAAAAAGTCTCGGATAGAAAAACACTCTAAACGAAAGTTGTAGATCTTGAAAAGTTATAAAACTTTATAGTTGATAACTTTTTCATTTGAAAGCATCTAATTGAGGATATTTATATTTAAAGTTTGAAATTTCAAATTTCAAATTTTAAAAAAAGTATTGGATGGAAAAACACTCTAAACGAAAGTTGTAGATCTCGAAAAGTTATGAAACTTTGTAGATGACAACTTTTTCATTTGAAAGCATCTAATTGCCGATAATTGCGTCTTAAGTTTGAAATTTAAAATTTGAAATTTTGAAAAAAACCTTGGATGGAGAAACACTCTAAACGAAAGTTGTAGATCTCGAAAAGTTACGAAACTTTGTAGTTGACAACTTTTTCATTTGAATTCGTTTAGTGCCTCAAACAATCAATTTACACTCGGTTTGTTATAACATATGGGGAATCGAAATGGAATATAAACACAAGTGATAGAGGGTTGGAGTGGTTAGAGGAGGTAAGTGAGAGAGGGTGTGAGAGGTCACGAGTTCGAATCCCACCGACCACGACTTTACAAATAGGGTCAAAAAATACTGTGTAAAATGCTACAAAAATCCCGCGGGTGGGGGTGATGGCTCGTCGACGCCTCCAAAAAAAAATAAAATTATTTTGCTATTTTTTTCGGGTTTTTTTATTTACATTTTGCCGAGGGTTTTTCTTTGCCGAGGGTTTTTTTGGCCCTCGGCAAAGGCTTTGCCGTGTGCCCGATAAAGGGCCCTCGGTAAAGACCCCTTCGCCGTCTCAAAATTTCCCGAGGGCTTTTTGCCGAGGGCCGCCCTCGGCAAAGCCTTTGCCGAGGGTTTTTGGGCCTTGGCCCTCGGCAAAGCATGCTAGTCCAGTAGTACATGTGATTGATGTCATAGATTTTGAAGAAACTAAAAGAATTGTAACCGCTAAACTGAGCATCCAAATTAAATTCTAATCACATCTTTGTGTTTCTTGCAATAAACCCCACATCGATCTATTTAGACAAAATTTTGTTCACGAACATTTATCTTATGAAGATAGAATATGTTTTTATTGAATAGAGGTGATGCTCTAGGTTTAGAAAACAATGTACCATCTTCGTAAGGAAAATGCTCTCGGTTTAGGAGAACGGTATTCTAGATCTAGGAGAACAATTATATGCTAACTAATTGGTATAGTATTATAATATCCGTGAAAAAAGAACAACAAAAGTTATGAAATATATAGAAATATATTAAATAACATAATATCCACGAAAATAAAAAATGAATAACAAAAAGTATGAAAATATACAAATAACTTAAATAAAAAAATTAATAAAAGATAAAAGAAAGCATATGGGAAAAACAAAAAAAAAACACAACAGAGGAAAATTAAAAAGAACATCACATGGTGAGATACTATTTAAACAATCTAAAATATATCAAAAAACATCCCATGGGTACTCAAAGATAATTGTGAAACACCACATATATACACTACATGAAAATAAAAAATACATCATATAATATCATGTATATACTACGTTAATATCACGTGTATACTATGTGACCACCACATGTTTACTATGTTTGACATTACAAAATAAATTATAGAACAACACATGTATACTACATGAACATCACAAAATACATCATAAAACGTCACATGTATACTACATGAACATCATAAAGTAAATTATAGAATATCACATGTATACTATGTGAACATCGCAAACAAGATATAAGGGAAAATAAAAATAATAAAAAAGTAAAAATGTAACATAGGAAAATAAAAGGAAAATAATTAGTAAGAGTATAATAAATAAGAAAATGAAATAAAAATTGAATAGAAAATGCCAGGAAATATATCGGAAGAATAAAACAAATGAATTAACTTAAAAAAATCAAAGTTACTAAAATATATTACATCAGGCCTAAACTACACAATGGTCAACCCTTGTTCTACAACTGAAATACTATGCATTGTAAACATGCAGTTGTAGAACATAGTAAACACATGTATTTCAGGCCTGATGTACTATGCTTATTGTACTATCGCATAGTAAACATGCTTATCGTACAACTGAAATAAGGAACAAGCATAGTACTGCCACCGTGGTCAACCCTTGTTCTACAACTGCATGTTATTTGTAGGATAATAACCATATATTCTAGACATTGACAATGACAGCTGTGGAACACGTCCATCCCGGCACTTGCTCGGAGAGAGATGATGTGGATGGGGAGACGTGCGGCACGATAATGTGGCATCCCGCGTCTCTGATTTGTGCTCCTTGAACATACCGATTCTACGACAGATGTAGATTATAGTATATACAAAGATTAGCCTTGGTCAAAGATGACAAAATTAAAATTTTGAAATACTGTGCGTCTTATATTTTGAGATTAAAAGAGTACTAAATTTGTTTAAGTGTGTCACGGGAATAGTGACTTGTGTGCATGCTTGTACTTTCTGAGAGGCTGTCCGCATGCCATGCACTTCTTTTCACACTGGCAGTAAGACAACCGGGAATACCTTGCCCGAATATATTTTGGCAATTGAACAAGCGTCCATTGTTAGAATATATGGCTTGACCCAAATAAGAAATTCTGAAACTCATAGAGAAAATTTAAAGGCCCATTCATGTGTACAAAGAGTGGAAGTGTGAATCCTTTAGTCCCACCTTACTCATGGGAGTGGAGGTAGCCATGCTTAAATATAAAAGTCCTCTCCACTTTTTCAAGTCTAGTGTGAGGAGGAGAAAGGAAGCCCACACACGCGCGCTCGCCTCGCCTCGCTGGGCATGGTGAAGGGCGCGTGGCACTTGCGTGAATGGTCTGCCGAAATTTGGCTCCTCGCCTTGCGGGGACACCTCTTTTTGCAGTTTTAATTTTTGGTTACTTAGCCTTTAATATTGCAAATAGGAGTCCTAAAAGGTTTAGACCGTGATCGCGACACGAGATCGGGTTGGACAGGCCTATATAATAAGCAACCTATAGACTAATGCCAAAATGCATCTAATCGAGCTAGGGTTTTGCCTCTTCTCACTGCTGCGCCGTCGCCATAGCCTCTCCATCCCAAGCGCCTGCGTGCACCGACGATCGGGAGAGCAGATCTTCGAAATCCTCATCCTTGTGATCATGCATCGGGAGAGGACAAATAAGGTTTTTGGGAAGCACTCTGATCTTCCCCGTGACTGCTCCCAACCTCCACGACGGCTCATCTTCTAAATGCTGAGTCGGGACGTCATCTTCGTCGCCAACAGGCTCGTCGCATCTGCAACAGTCAATGACAACATTCCTCCACCGCTAGTCGACAATCTTTCACCACCACCAGCAATTAGGTCTCCACCATTGGTGATGGTGTCTCATTGTGCAAAAGAAAGGTACACCCAGCGTCATCCAATCTACTACTACCGTATCCCTGCTATTTTGATCATGTTGTCATTCATCCATGTCGTTGTTCATGCTGTTCTATATAAGTAATATGTTAGGGCTGCATATCTAAGATCGTCATGATTTATGTTCTGGTTTTAAACTGGAAATTACCTAATTACTCAAAATCCATCAACAAACAAACCAGCCAGCTATATGTGGGGCGTGCCATACGTCCATGCCAGGTTTTCTTACCTCCACCACCCATAAATACGCAATGGCCACCTACAACATCGATCGTCACACACATCCATCCATCCCTCTCGATCGATCAAGAAATAAACAAGCTTTTGCCAACTAACTTGCTTGGTCACCAGTGGCCTCCTCGCCCTCCTCCTTCCTGCTCACGGCAGTGGTGTTGATGGCACTGTTTGATCACATGATGATCCATCATTACCATTTTTGTGTCACCGTACCATCCGGTGTTCACAAAAATGTTACCTTTGTTGATTTTTTTGGGAACGTTACCTTTGTTGATTTGTGCAACATCGAGTTGTATTCACAGAATAATCCAATGTTGCATTTATTTCACCATATCATCCATTGATCTCAGGAAGTATGACCACTGGAGCAGCTTGTTGGATTGCTTGGGAATATTTATACCCCTCCAATCAGACATTTTTAGCGGGCTAGAGACTAGAACAATTAGAGGGACTTGCTATACTTAAGGATGATACACTCCAATAACATATGAGAGCTTACTGATTATATCACATCGTCAATCTGGGTGAGAAAAAAACCAGTTGCTTGGCACGGCTGGAGAAAATTAGAATAGAATGCATGTTATCGAGGGATTGTTTCAACCCAGGCCTGTTTCACTGTTTGTTAGGCCGTAGTGGAAATTTTTGTCACGCTAGAACTAAAACACATCCATGAGACTAGACAATGGGTGGGTGGGACCCAGTTGGGTGGGTCGGTGTAATTCTTTTGCTCTTTATATAATAATAATAATGATGATGATGATGATGATAGATAGATAGAGTAGATATAGATTGCAGTATACATGGTCAAAAAATTAAGTTAACATATTTGAATTTTAAAATGGGTGTGCGTTGTATATTTTGGGATACAAGGAGTACTAAATTTGATTAAGTGTGTCATGGGGAATAGTGACTTGTACTGTATTTTACTCTAAAAATAGTACTATAAAAACGTTGTCCTGCACTTCTTTTGACTGACAGCAAGACAACCCGTGAAGGCTGGTGGCTACCGTTTTGTCGATGATGTCATCCCTGCCGACTTTAAGGCCGGCGCAGTTTACAAGACCGGCGAACAAGTCTGAGTAATGGACACATGTGCTCTTCTGCCGCAGAGAGATTATATTGACCTCTAAACTAAACTTTTCAAAGAGACCGAGGGTACATAACGAGCATGCCAAAAAATCATTTTCTATGCTTATTTCGTGGTAGGCTACCACGAAATAATGTATACTATGTTCTCCCCTCGCGTGTTGCTGTGGAGTTATATATGCACACACTTTACAGTACTGTTTATTATCTATGGTAATATAGTATTTGTGGATCTTCATCTAGATGGCTATGTACTTTGCTTTTCTAAACTTCTAATACATATATGTATGTGAGAATCAATAAAGCATGTTTACCTTGTGTAGAATGTCAGAAATGCAATGAAAGTTGAATTTACACGTGATCATTTTCAACACAAATTGCTCAATGGACCAAACCATGACATGAAACTATTATCACAAACCAATTAATACATAATTTAACTTCGTGAACCGGTCTTCTCATATGGCCGTCACTATGTTGCATTGTCAAGGGGTGTGTTCTGAGAAGTGACTAGGATTCTAAACAAGCCAAACAAAAAAATTGAACCAACAAAAAAGAGCACCAAGAATATTCTGTATAAGGATGGCATCTTTTAGAATCATGAATTATGTTTGTTTCAGTAAAATTTGACTATAGTTTTATCTTGGCTAAGGGCTAGTCAGGGCCAACAAATTCTATTTTGTTTTATTCATGTTGCAAGTTGCTCATTGTTTTCTAACATTTATATACTTCTCCGATTGTAACTAATTTAATATCGGATAATACCATGCTACTGTAAAAAGGATTAATGGACATAGACCATTTTTAATTACAGTGACCATACCGCTTGTGAAAATCATAATAAGCAGAGCATAATGATAATGCCCACCTGACCTATGTAAATGTTACTATATATAGGGCAGCCATATTAAGTCACCATCCCTGTCAGTGACTATAGATACATGGACCTAGCCACAACTCTTAATGGTTTTGGTGATTGAAATGGTAACCCAATCACTCAGACTAACATGTATGCTAAGATGCGTTTCATGACTTTTCTTAGATCACACAAAGATATTAAAGCCATGATAAAAACAAGAATAAATAGGACTTGTCTTATGAATTTGGATTTAGAGTAAATAAAAATTGTATGATGTTAGGTTGAAGTTGTAAAATTTTTCACATGCTTTTGAACACGTAAAAGACCACTAGAACTAAAGTCTGGAGGAGAAAGATATGGGAAAATACCAAAACATCAAAGTGTGAGCACCATTCAAATGTTCACATGATTATATGGTCATTTTAATTCACCGCACCATGTATTTTTGCAAAATCCTGTACATTACTTCAGAAAATTTTCATGGACAGTATGGCCATAGAAACAACGTTTGGAAGAAGGAGCTCTGGCTCAAATACCGAAGCATCAAAGTGCACGCAACATTCTGGTATTCACATGATGATCAAGTGTGAATTTTTATTAGTCAAGTGAAGCATTTTTGCAAAATCTTACAGAGCACGTCACAAGCTTTCTATACTGTACAAGGTCATTTGAAACAAAGTTCGAAGCAAGAAGTTATGACCAAAATTGAAAAGACGGTTTCATGAAAATAGTTTCAAAGGATGATCCACTTCGAAGCATTATAGGGTCATTGTACGAATTGCTCATGGGCCACCTGACCCAACAAGTGCATTGTGTGGGCTTTGAACCATGTTTTTTACATGTAAGCTGACCCAACCATGGAAACCCGAGAAATAGCCCGAACTGGCCTGACGCGTCGAACTGGCGAGAATGGTCCAAAAATTTTACCCTAACAAGCTTTTTGGCCTCGATCTGGCATTTGATTAGGTCTAACTGTATCATATGCCAACAACATGAAGCAAAGCACAAAGAACTGTAGGATCACATGATGATCCATCATTACCATTTTTTGTGTCACCATACCATCCGGTGTATTCACAAAAATGTTACCATTGTTCGTTGGTAAGGATAATCCAGTGTTGACTTTTATTTCACCATATCATCCAGTGTTCTCAGGAAGTATGACCACTAGAGCAGCATATTGGCTCGCTTGGGGCTATTTATACCCTTCCAATCGGACAATTTAAGCAGGTTGGAGAGTAGAGAAGTTACAGAGACTTGCTAGACTTGAGGATGATACACTCCAATCACATATAAGAGCTTAATGATTATATCAAATCATCGATCTGGGTGAGAAAAAAAATAAGTGCTTGGCATGGCCGGAGAAAATTAGAATAGAATACACGTTCAATCCAGGCCTGTTCGTTAGAGTGGAGTGGAATTTTTCATCGCGCTTATACTGAATTTTGAAAACACATCCACAAGACTAGACAATGGGTGGATGGGACCTAGTTGGGTGTGTGTTATTCTTTCGCTCTTTTATAATAATAATAATAATAATAATAATAATAATAATAATAATAATAATAATAATAATAATAATAATAATAATAATAATAATAATAATAATAATAATAATAATAGATAGAGTAGATATGGACTGCAGTATACATACATTAGTGTTGGTCTAAAAACTAAGTTAACATATTTGAATTTTGAAATGGGTGTGCTTTGTATATTTTGGGATACAAGGAGTACTAAATTTGTTTAAGTGTGTCATGGGGAATAGTGACTTGTACCGTATTTTACTCTAAAAACAGTACTATAAAAACGTTGAGGGTTGCATGCCCATGCTTTCCGAGAGGTCTGCATGTCCTGCACTTCTTTTGAGTAATAGCAAGACAACCGGGAATACCGAGCCCAGAGCTATTTCTGGCAATTGAACAAGTGTCCGCTGATAAACAAGCTAGCCAACGAACTATGGGGCTCACCGTACGTCCATGCCTAGTTTGCTTGCCTCCGCCGGCCATAAATACACGGAAGCCAGCTACAACATTGATCGCCACACACATCCATCCATCCCTCTCCATCGATCAAGAAATAAACAAGGTTCTGCCAACTTACTTGCTAGCTCACCAATGGCCTCCTGGTTGTCCTCCTTCCTGCTCGCGGCGGTGGCGTTGGTGGCACTGTTTGCCATCGGGTCGTGCGGCACCGAGCTGCATGCCCGCAGAACTGCAACAAAAGTTGCATGGTTTGGCACAACATTTGATTTCTGCATCCTCTCAAACATCTCTAGGGCTTCAAATCCCTGGCCATGGAGCGCATAGCCGCATATCATAGCATTCCATGATACAAAATCCAGTTTCTGCGCCTTCTCGAACATTAGCAGTGAGTCTGGCATGTTCCCACACTTGGCATACATGTCTACAAGAGTGCTAGAGATATATTCGTCTCCAAGCATTTCCTGTTTGATAATCTGACCATGGATCTGTTTCCCTAACTCAATGGTAGCCAGATTAGCACAAGTATCAAGAACAGTGGCATAAGTAAAATGATCAGGCTTTACACCCATATCTAGCATCTCCGAGAAGAACTTTTGTGCTTCTTCACTCTGTTTGTTGAGTGAAAAACCTGATATGACAGAGTTCCATGAAACAAGTTCTTGCCCCCCAATTCTGTCATGAAGTTTCTGAGCCTCTGTGATCATGCCACATTTGCAGTACATGTCAACAACAGTGCTTGAAACAAAAGCATCTAAACCAAGTCCAGACTTGATAGCTTTGCCATGAACCACCGACCCATATTCCAAAGATTGTAGACCTGCACAAGCCTTAAGAACACTACCGTATGTGAAATCATCAGGTTCCATACCAGAGCGCAGCATTTCATTTAGATGAGCTATAGTATCCTCATAACACTCATTTTGCTCGAGAGCTGCAATAATAGCGTTCCAAGACACCGAATCTCTTTGCTCCATCTCCTGGAATACAAGGTACGCTTCTACTAATGCTTTGCACTTCCCATATAGATCCAGAATTGCATTTCTGACACAAACATCCACATCAAAACCTGATTTAATCGCTAAGCAGTGGACTTGTAACCCTTGAAAGTAGCCCTTAACCTCAGCACAAGCACTGAAAACACCTGATAAGCTAACTACATCAAAACCAATACCAGAACTGGTCATGAATTGAAACAGTTGCATGGCCTCAGCTCCTAGCCCTGTGCGCACAAGCCCTACCATCATGGCATTGCATGTCTCCACAGTATGGTTAGGCAAACCAAAGAATGCCCTTCTAGCATCAACCAAGCTATCAGCCTTCGCATACACATCCACGATTGCTGTCCCAACAACACGGTCAGAACTAAACTTATTCTTTATGGCATGCGCATGCAACTGCCTAGCAGTGCTCAGACATGGCATTGCTGCACAGGATCTAAAGACACTGGCATAAGCCGGCTGGCTGACCCCAAGCCCCAACCTTTGCATCTGCACAAACAGCTCCACCCCCCGCGTGTACTGCTCATTCTGAACACATCCAGCGATCACCGCACCCCACGAGACCGAATTCCTCTCACCCATTCCATGAAAGAAGTGCAGTGCGTCTTCCAAGCTCCTGCACTTGCCATACATGTCGACCAGAGCGCTCCCGGTTCGGACATCCATCTCCAGGCCCGTCTTCACCGCCAGCGCATGGATCTGAACACCAAGCGCCAGGTCCTCCAAGCCACCGCATGCCTTGAGCAGGACAGCGAGCGTCGTCCTGTCGGGGGCGACACCACGGCGAGCCATCTCAGTAGACAGGCCCACCGAGTCCCGGAACATGCCGCGCTGGCAGTAGCCCGAGAGCAGCGCGTTCCAGGACACAACATCCGGATCTGGCATCGCACCAAAGAGGGCCGCGGCCGTGCCGGTGTCACCCGCGTGAGCGTACGCCGTGAGCATGGTATTCCATGAGACCGTGTCCCGGTGGGGCATCGCGTCGAACACCCCGCGCGCATGGGTGGCGCCCCCGCACCGAGCATACATCTGGAGGAGGCAGTTGGAGACAAACGTGGTGGGCACGAACCCGGACACAAGCATCCGCGCGTGTGCAGCCTGGCCCGTGGCAAGGGCCGAGCGCCCGGCGCCGGCGCATAGCTGGTAGAGGTGGGAGAAGGTGGCGGTGGCGAGGAACCCCGCCTGAGCGGGCGTAGGGCGGCCGGGGCATCCCAGGCTCAGGGAGCGTGTGACGTGGCCGGTGGCGGTCATGTGTTAATGAATGTCCGGCTCTCATGAGTTCCAGCACTACTCTCCGACACATCTTTCTATCTTTCCATTCTAGCCTCCTATATTGCAAATTGCAATGCGATTGTTACTTGTTAGGAACTAACATTGATATTCACCGAATATTTGAAAATCGAAATTGAACAACTAGATGCAGTATTGTTCTGTATTCTGTTCTCACCTTGAGCTGTGACTCCGAGCTGTGATGTATGCAGGATGCCTGGCCTCGCGGGCGTCCAACTCAGAATGGCCTTTGCAAAGGACTCGCCTCCGACTCGCCGTCGCGTTCTCGCCGTGCCGCCGCCTAGCGAGAAGCGCGCAGCGGCCGTCCGCGGTCCGCCTGTGGATCGTCCGAGACTCCGACAGTCGATCACCCAGAGGCTTGGTCCTCGGACCGTGGACCGCCGCCGGGGGTATGGAGCGTCGGCGCGGTTCGGCTCGCCTGCTGGCGGTGGCGGCCTGGCGGGGGAGGAAAAGTGCTTGGCAGTGGCAGGTGGCGCGCTTCCCTGCTGGGCTGCTGGTGGTGGCGCGGCACGGTAGGCGGGGGTCGACCGGGCGAGGACGACGGCGCGGCCGCGTGGGGGCCGGCGGCGTGAGGGCGAGCCCGCGAGTCGGCGACGGCGCGGCTGCGCCTGTGGGATGGGGTGGCTATGGTTCTGTGAGTGAGGATGACTAATGTGGGCTGTTGTTGGGCTGTATTATTTACTGGGCCTCATACATGTATTCGGTAAATTCGGGAATTTCGGCTTATACCGAGCTAAAAACCCGAATTCTGTGTATAAAATTTCGGTTCCGGGAACTAGTAACCGAAGGAACAACCAAAAACTTTGGTTTCGCTATTTTCAGTTTGGTATTTGGTATTGCTGGTTTGATATTCGATCCTTGGTATTTATTTTTTGTCCAGGGCTATAAAGATCTGTTCCTAGAAAATTTGGACCGCACCCCGGGCTGCAGCACCCCAGCCGTATATAGTTTCTGCTGACCCAAAGGCATGGGTGAATGACATCTCAACATCTAGTGATGAGCTATATGGCTCTATAAACATCCAGGTGAATCCTATTTATATTGTTGTACCTAAAAATATGATTGCTTTAGTAAAATTTGACTATACTTTTAACTTGGCTAAGGGCTAGTCAGGGGGCAACAAATTATGTTTTGCTTTATCATGTTGCAAGTTCGTCGTCATTTTCTAGCATTCACATGCTTCTCTGATTGTAACTAATTTAATGTAACATATATCATTTTACTACAAAAAGTATTAATGGAGACAGAGCATTTTTTACAGATGTAGACTGGTCAAGGCACTTGCTGGTGTAGGGGCGCCTGCGCCTAATTGGTCCAAGGACCTACATGTAAAATCGTGAACCAAAGGGGGTAGGGAGGAAAATTGCCTCCTCCCACCTCCCTTATAAATAGAACCCAAGGGACATTTCATATTTCGTACCGAATTCGAATTTGTCCGAAAATACGAATTCGAGCAGGTCAAATGTAGAAAACGATGTGGTACGACATTCTCAGCTTCCATCAGCAAGAAAAGGAAACCATAGGTGTTGCCTTGTTACAACACTTCTGGTTAGGTCTTAGCAAGAAATCTGCCCTACAGCTTGATATCACTGTCGGGGGTTCTTTTAACCATAAAACCATAACGGAAGGAGAAGCACTTTTAGATTGCATCCTAGAGAACACTCCTTCCCTCGAACCCCTCCGAATAGAACCTAAATCAAACCATGAGGAAGTCTCTTCAGCTGAGTCCAAACCCTTACCTCCTATTCAGAGACCCTCACCCGAACCGGAAACTTCGGAGGAAGATTTTCAACCTTCGGACTTTTTGAAGATTTTCTCTGACATGATCGAAGAAATTATGGAAGTTTTCATGGACGACCTTTTCAGTCTATGGGAAAACCTTCGATCATTGTCTAGAAAACTTAGACAAAATCTTGCAAAGATGCCAAGAAAAGGATTTGGTGTTTAATTGGGAAAAGTGTCATTTCATGATCCGAAAAGGCATCGTTCTGGGACACCTTGTGTCCGAAAGGGGATTGAGGTAGATAAAGCCAAAATCAAAGGTTATAGAGCAATTACCATCCCTTGTAAACGTGAAAAGAATCCGCAGCTTTCTAGGTCATGCGGGGTTCTACAAACGTTTCATCAAGGATTTCTCTCAAATCTCTAGACCCCTCACGAACCTCCTAGCTAAGGATGCACCTTTCGAGTTTACCGATGAGTGCTTAGACGCTTTCCACACTCTTTAGAAAGCACTCATCTCAGCGCCAATCATCCAACCTCCTGGCGCTGCAGTTCGAGATCATGTGTGATGCTAGTGACTATGCTATTGGTGCGGTCCTTGGCCAAACCAAAGATAAGAAGCGTCATGCAATCGCCTATGCAAGCAAAACACTGACCGGAGCACAGCTTAATTATGCTACCACTAAAAAGGAGCTCCTAGCAGTTGTTTTTGCCATCAATAAGTTTAGATCTTACGTAGCAGGAGTAAAGGTTTTCGTTTACACTGATCATGCTACCTTAAAATACCTACTCACTAAGAAAGATGTTAAACCTAGACTGATAAGATGAATCCTTCTACTCCAAGAGTTTGATATTGAAATTAAAGATAAAAAAGGAGTAGAAAATACTATTGCGGATCATTTATCGCGTATGCAAGTCACTAACATGCAGGAGTTATCCATAAATGACTACCTACACGATGACATGCTACTAAAAGTGACGGACTCCAACCCGTAGTACGCAAACATTGTAAACTTTATGGTTACAGGATACGTACCACCGGGGGAAAATATAAAGAGTTAATGAGTTCCTTTTCGTTACTACTGATTTCAATGCACATGCACCAGTGGGCCCTCATAAGGATTAACGCCAGCCCATGTCCCGTGGTCCACGGTGCCAGGTCCATGGCCCAACAACCCTCCGTGGCCCGTGGGTCGAATCCTGAGATCCTAACCATCCTCACGGCGTTATTCTCATTTCAATTAACTGAGCAATGTTTTTTTTGGGGGTATTTCTTAGAAACCAGTACAAGCAGGTAACAGTAGCAAACATTGTTTTCTCAAAAAACGTGTAACCTTCAATCGAGTAGCGGCAAAACTAGTGATCTCTTCGCGTTGAATGAATTCAAGCTTTTGTTTCACCTGCAAATCAGGCACAATAGTTTGAGATCAGCAAATCGGTCAGGTGCGATGTTGGACACAGACGAGAAATTCAGAAGGCGTTTCAACTTCTTTCGCAGTCGATGTGGATCCTTCTGCCTTCGTGTCGACGCCTGGCCATGGATGTAGATGTAGGAACAAAGTTGATTTCCCGTACTAACCTGAGCCTACAATATAATTGCTGAATAATATACGGACCGAGCAGCCGATAGAAAGTCATCACATAAGCATTTATTTAAAATATGAAGGCACGTCAAGGCGGCCTCAGAGAGTGTCCACGTAGGCTCTGTTGCCTGCTCCATCTGTTTACTTGTAGCGGTCCAGGTCCACCTCAAGTTGTTTGTCTGATGGGAACTCCTCGAGCTAAGTGTCATGCATGTTCACCTCAAGACTTCTGACAAGCATGCTCTATTACTTGGAGGGGCCAGCCATTTATTCTACCCAAGCCATTTATTCTACCAACCAAGAAAGCGTATTAGATGCACGGAAACAGGCACACACGCATGCATGCATTTTACAACATTAGTTGTACATACATTTAATTCCCACACACTCACGTCTTCATCTTTTGGGTAATATCTTTTGTGTCTTTTCGAGTAGTATTTTTGATGGTTGCATTGGCACACATGATAATAAGTAATATGTTAAACCATGTGTGCCCAAACTCTGGCTCTCACTATTTATTGGGATAGTTACGGCAATATGAATGGATGATGGTCCATTAGTATAGCTACTCTACCTTTTTCTAATGTATAGTATAGTTACTCTACCGTTAGCGGGAATTAGGATTAATTGATTCAATGCCAATGAAATCTCTTTAGCAGATTAATCTTACTTGCTCCATGCATAAGGCACGTCATTGATTTCATTCTTTGCGTTATTACAGGGTGTTTTGGGCTGATGTACGCTGGTTAACTTAATTAATGAAACCACATTTGTATGGCCGCGGTGATTAAAGGCTAGTTGAAGCGAGCGAGAGTGTGCATAAGTATGCATACTTGAGTGGACAGCAGATGCTCATGTTGCAACGAAGCAAGTCGCATGTGCATGTGCATGTGCATGTGCATGTGCATGCATGCATGCCTGTCTGCTAAAAACATATGCTCATTATTGCAGCGAAGTGAGTAGTTGAAACTGCTAGTATTAATGTGCTTCTTGCACCCAACAATAGCAATACACTGATGCATCCGTCCCACCTAAATATATATAATTTTTACCCATCCTACGATGATGGTAAGAATTGCAACAAACTGAAGCGTCCGTTGCACCCAGATATACTCTCTATCCCTTATTAAGTGTCATTATAGGAAGCTTGTCGGTCAAACTTTTTTAACTTTAACTAGATTTATAGAAAATATTAGCAACATTTGTATCTCCAAATAAATTTATTATAAAAATAGATTCAAAGATCTATTCAATGATACTAATTATATATTATAAATCTTAATATTTTTAATATATATTTAGTCAAAGTTGAGTATGTGTTGACACTCAAAATTGTCCAGAGAGTATAATGGACATTATCATCAAGTTTCTGTCATCAAGGTGGCCAGAGAGCATTGCTCGGATCATCACATTTGGTGCTTGGCAAGGAAAATGATATTTCGGGTGCTGAACCAGCCAGAGTCGGCTTAGCCCATTCTCTAAGTCGGCTAAGCTGACTTGACCAACTTTCTCAAATGCAAGAATGTACTTCACCATTGCGTTCCTCTCGTCGAGCCGATCAAAAAAACATGTATGGAACGTCTAATTTGGGGTCCAGATGAAGGAGTTATGCCCCTAGAAAGATGCTCCGCTGTCGGGACTTCCGGCCCAAGCTGGAACTTTCGATCCGCACCCGAGTCAGAACTTCTGGCCCGCATTCGAGCCGAAACTTCCAGCAAACCTAATAAAAAGGGCTGTTCGGGTCTGGTCTTTTGATTCCGATCCGAACTGTTCCAAACTCGTGGAAAACTTGAAAAATAAGCCTCGGAGAGGTTTTCTACTAGGATAAGACCACCTCCTCCATATATATGAGAGGATCATGGCCGATTGAGTTCCCAACTATCCAATCGTTAAAACACAACAAACCAATCTACTCCTACCCTTTTATCCTCTTTTCCAACCTCAATGCTGTTCATCCCCACGACCAAGGATGGCGTCCTAGGCTTGCCGACCAACCTAGGGCAATCTGGCAACGTCCTTGCCCTGACGGGGTCCCTCCCAGATGAGAGCTTCGGCGGTTTCTTTGCTAGTTTGTCTGAAAACTAGCTGGTTCTTCATCACGCAAATATGTTGGTTATCCTTTGATGGTTTGCTTGTAAACCTCTCCATTCTTCACCACGAAAGAGTGACATCCTCGCTGCGTTCTTCGGTCCGTGGCGGCCCAGGCATCCAATGCCCTTACTGGTATGTGATTTGGACAACATCCAACGTCAACACACTTTTTGGCGACTCCGCTAGGGAAGAATTTACTTTGGCTCTACTTTATAACCGATTCTTCTTGCCCTAGCCCTACTCCTCGCTGATCTATCTTCTTGAGCTCGCCATTACTATTGCATCTGGCCCAAAAGGCCGATCGTATTTGGTTTTGACCCCTTGTGATCTTGCTTGCAATTTTGCAACATGTTGCGCTTGATATTGAAAAATTCAGTAAGGCGGTCAAGTTCAAAATCATGGAGTACCAAGGTGGTTCATCACAAAAACTACTACAATTACCCCGAGGTATAACTTGCAAATGCATCTTATGATCCTAATGGTTATTTTGCAAATCATATAAGCTCTTATGTTGGTGTTGCTAGTTATAATGATACTAGATATGTTGCATCGGCTGATACTTTTGATAATGCTTCTCATCATATATATAATAATTATGGATATCATGGTCAAGAGCCGATGCATGTTTTAAATTCTTCGAGTATTGATGCTACTAGCAATATACAACATGTAAATCCTTATTCATCGGCTGTAAGTTCACAATATGTGGTTCCACCACATGACATGCCGATGAATGAGAGAATTGACTTTGATAATACTAATTATTAAGCCAATTGCTCTCAAAATTCAGCACCATATGCCAATGCTCCTATTCATAATTCGGCTTCACATGTTACTGTCAACTCGAGCCAAATTAATGAAATTTTAGAAAGGTATTTAAGTGCTAATACTCATGATTCGGCTTCACGTGTTACTAGTAACCATAGCCGAATCAATAGAAATTCAGCATCATATGCAAAGATCAATGCCCACAATTAGGCGTCGTATTTTGCTCATGATCATAGCCGAATTAGTGAAATTTCAGCAAGACATTCGAGTGCTAAGACTCGTGATTTGACTTTATATGTTGATCTCAAATCAAGCCGAATCGAGAAAGATTTACCCATACTAGAAATTCATATGGCTCCTCTAAATGGAAGGTGCCCACTTATCATAGACCATACTCATTATGCTACGATTACTTGAAAACTCCTGATGGTTGGTGGATACCTGATTTTTATGAATTTAGTGGTGAAGATGATAAGACCGCTGTGGAACATATTAGTATATATCTCTTATAGGTGGGTTTTATCGGTAAAGAAGACTATATGAGAGTGAGAAATTTTCCTTTATCTCTTACTAGTATTGCCTTTGCATGGTTTACATCTTTGCCCCGGTGCACTGTTGGTTCATGGTCTCAATTAGAGGAGCAATTCTATGAATATTTTGGAAAGACCAATAAGAAAAGGCCGATTATAATTGAGTCATCGGCTAAAAGAGGATTGTTAGTGGGCATGAAAGAAAGAATTGATTCGGATATAAGCAAAGGTTTAGCTACAAAAGCCAAATAACACAATATCCTTTCCGAATCAATTACATATCAAAAAATAAGTCTTGCTACAGAAAAGTATGGAAAACGCCAGAAACCAGCTAGACTTGATTTTTTAGAAGTTAAAGGGGTTATACATTTATCTTGTGATTACTGCATCATTGACAGGGATCAAGCCCCTACAAGCAACAAAGAAGGGTTGCTTGCCTACTCAGAAGTCGGCTGAGCCGACTTTGAAGTTGGCTGAGCTGACTCCTATTTGCTCTAAGTCGGTTAAGCCGACTGTCTAGTCGGCCAGGCCGATTGCCTCTGCCGACTGCCCCTGCTGCTATTGTGCCTGCTAGTGCCCAAGTCGGTCTAGCCGACTTTCCTAGTTCCGGCAGCTGCTGATGCGTCTTTGGATGATTTGACCCCTCTTGTTGATTGGTTTCTAAAGAAGAAGAGCAATATCATGCAAATCAAGTATATGCACTTCTCCAACATGATCAACAAGGTAGAAAACACAAATATTTTGCTCAAATTCCAATCCGGTCATACTATTTCAATTTCAGCATCTATTAAAGATATACTCGCTAATATTTGTAATAGACCGATTGAGAATAGCAATTTATTTGTTGATGTTAAAACAAATTCAGATTCTATCGGCCAACACATTGTGCCATGTGGCAAGGCCGATAGTGTTAGTTTGTCAAAGCTAAGGCTTCTCAAAAGCAGCTACAAAGGAGTGGCCGAAGGGGTTGATGTTAAATCTGATCCCTTCGTTTGCCTAGCTTTAAAGCCGACTCCACAAAAGAATCGGCTAAGGAAATCAAAGTATACCTTTGACTTTACTTTTTGTGATCATGTCTTTGATATCTTGCTCAAAAATAATTTTATTAGAATCATTAATCACAATGCTTTGCCATATATTCAAAACTGTTTAACTGTGTTTAGCTTTTATTTATCATGTAATTAGCAATTGAGTAGCATCAAGGTAATCCACTTCCCATTAATGAATCAATGATCAATTGTAATAAGGATAATGAATAACATTAACATGAGCATAATAATAACAACAATAATTAAGTATGATATAACAATTATGATCATCTATCTGTAGATGTTCCAAGGCCGCCCGTATCCGTGGGTACGGCTAGTATACCAGTTTTTAACTCTGCGCAGAGGTGTACACTTTCACTGTGAGTCATGATTTTCAAATGTGTGAGGAGATCAAACCCAAACACCGAAGAACCATATAAAACCATTCAAAAGTTCGTCTAACAAGTTAGGGCCATTAGATTCACTCGGCAGGCAGATGTAGAACCCCCCTTCCCAGTGGCACACAACTCGCAGCCTATACACACTAAGGACAGGGGCTCGCCCTACACCCAACGTGGCAAGCCGTTCTTACGCCATTTAAGGTAACCACTAACTAGCTAGAAAAGGTCTCTTGAGCAACTAAAGCCAGAGCCATATAGCCCCCACAGCTGTACTGTATGTCCCGGATGATCACGTATAGATAAGTCCTTATGGAGAGTAACTAGAGCATCATAAAACAACATAGTGCTCTAGCACCCTTTAACAGGATTTAAATCATCTTAAGAGTTGGTTGTTTATTTCATTAACCAAATTACAAGATCAATGTTCATAGTTAAGCACTAGCAACAGCTACCCAATGCATACCCCAAGGTTGTCAAGGAATCAGGATAACAATCACTATGTTATAATCTCTAGGGTTATCAAAGTGGACACATGCATATGAATTTGATTATTGTGAATAGGTAACAAGGATAGTCCCATGTTATACTTGCCTTGATCAAAGCTCTCCAGATGATACTGCTAATCTGGCTCAAAGTAATACTCCTGATCGTCCAGAAACTGCTCACCTTCTATACTCGATCATCAATCAACAACATACATGCTACCAATCAAACATACACGAAGCAAACAAAGAGATATAATTAGAACATTACACCAACAGTAACAAAACAGTAATAAAGGTTTATAAAACTCTTCTACACGTTCCTACGATCACACAGACGTAAAGATCACCAAATTCGGAGTTAAAACGTGAAAGTTATGAATTTTCTAAGATTTCCTATAGATAAATAATTACTTAAATATAAACTCGAAAATTAAATTTTCCAAACTGACTGTACGACTATACTAACATGTAGAGCTCACAAATACGAACCTAACGCAACTTGAACGGATCAAATCGGAGTTAAAACAAAGATTTTATGACCAAAACAATTTTAATGGCAAAACTGTAAATATCCGAAGACGTATTTTTGATTTACCGTGAGAAAATACGCTTTCAAAACACGAAAACGTTTTCGGGGTTTACGCCAAAGGACGGCGGGTTCTATTAAGAAAAAGTCCAGGGACTCTTTAGAAAGATTACCCCGCGAAGGGGTATCTTCTAATCTCGGCCGTAGATCCGAGAATGGACGGCTCGTAACGGTTTCAGTTAAAAGAGAAAGAGAGAACGCAGTCACCGTCTCCAACGCCGGCCGGTGGCCGCCATGACCGGCAACCTTGGCTCACCGGAAAGCTTCGGATCCACCTCTTCCGACAGCGATTCGCCCCGCAACCGACACCAATCAAAAGAGAAGGTCCAACCGAACCTATCTACGCGGTTTAAGAAGGCTACGACGGCCCGAGGGGGAACGCGGCTCGTGGAGGGCGGCGGCGCCATTGCCGGCTTATCGGAGAAAATCAAAATCGTGATTCGAAGCATCTCAACCCAAAAGAAAAGCACGGGAAGATAGAGAAGGAGATTGCGGACTCACCAACGCGAAGAACACGCCCTCAAACCCACCCACAAGCTCCGCCTATAATCAACAGAAGCCGCCTAGGTTTTCCAACTCGCCAAACTCGATTTCACGGCTAAAACTCGGTCTTTTGATGGAAAAAAGGGGGTGAGGGGGTCGCGGCATTGCTCTTATAGCAACCAAGATCCCGTAATTGGTTAGGAAATCCCACAAAATCCGTTGAAGGTAAGGCGGTGGTCGTTCACGAGTCCGTCCCGGCTACGAAATGAGGTGGAAGAAAACGCTGACAAGCTGACCCCACCCGACAGTGAGACAATGAGAGGAAGGCGCGCGCGGCTGCGGTTTTGGGCCGCCCCACGCGGGCGCGGGAGAGAGAGCAGCAGCGGCTTCAGCCCGATCTCGCGGCCCAGACGCACGCCAGGAAGGAAAGCTCGGGCTCGGCTTAACTGGGCCGCCAGGCCGAACAGGTGAGAAGGTGAGTTTGTTTTATTTTTTTCTTTCTTTCTTTTCTTTATTTGTTTGTTTGTTTTCAAACTATTTGAAAAGATTTAAAATTCTAGATCAAATAAAATAAATTCCACACCACAAAATAAAATAAATGCAACAACATGAATGCATCACCAAATATTCTTTCTAAAATTTTAAATCCTAATTCCCCATTAATTATTATCTAAATTATTTAAACCCATAAATTCTAATTATTGAAATTTTTGGGTGTTACAATATTATTCATAGATTCGACATCCCTCAAATATTGACTATAGATCAAGGGACATGCTCAAGTTGCTCAAATCATCTCTATACTATGCTCAAGCTAATGGCCAAGCTGACTCTAGTAATAAAACTTTGATCAAGCTTATCAAAAAGAAGATTGAGGAAAATCCAAGGAGGTGGCATAAAGTTTTGTCTGAAGCTCTATGGGCACATCACATTTCAAGGCATGGTGCCACGAAAGTTACTCCTTTTGAGTTAGTATATGGTCAAGAGGCCGTGTTACCCATTGAAGTGAATTTGGATGCATACAGGCTTGCCAAACAAAATGATTTATCAGCTGTTGTGTATCATGATTTGATGATGGATAACATCGATGAGGTGCCTGATGTAAGACTAAAAGCTCTCAAGAAAATAGAGAAAGATAAGGCTTGGGTTGCCAA
This sequence comes from Saccharum hybrid cultivar R570, assembly GCA_038087645.1. Taxonomy (NCBI): domain Eukaryota; kingdom Viridiplantae; phylum Streptophyta; class Magnoliopsida; order Poales; family Poaceae; genus Saccharum; species Saccharum hybrid cultivar. The sequence continues at coordinate 6,692,819 of JAQSUU010000493.1, read as the reverse complement.
GGCATACACCAAGAAAGTCAAGAGCAAATCCTTCCAAGTGGAAGAATTACTGTGGGAAACTATACTTCCTATTAGATCGAAGAGCAATCAGTTTGGCAAGTGGTCATCAAATTGGGAGGGTCCTTACAAAGTGATCAAAGTCATACACGGTAATTCTTATTTGCTAGAGACATTACAAGGTGATAGTATCCCAAGAGCAATTAATGGGAGGTGCTTGAAAAGGTACTTTCTAAATGTTTGGCAAGAAGCCTAGAGCGCTCTCCAAACAATGGCCGATACATGTATCGTCCTTAGAATAAATATGGTCGATGTATACATCGCCCTTAGATACTAGATAGCCGATGAGTTGGGTATCACTGCTATTTAGTGCTTTAATTATGCATATTTGAGAAGATGATGGAAAAGCTGAGGATATTACTTTGGATAAGTTTAAGACAGCAAATAGAAAGCATTGGTGAATTTTTCTGCACAATACTGTAGCAATGGAGTAATTTTGGCTTTGAAGATGCTTTTTAGTATGCAAGCTTTACTAAAAAGCAGGGGGGCATATGTTGACACTTAAAATTGTCCAAAGAGTATAATGGACATTATCATCAAGTTTCTGTTATCAAGGTGGCCAGAGAGCATGCTCGGATCATCACATTTGGTGCTTGGGCAAGGAAAATGACATTTTGGGTGCTGAACCAGCCAGAGTCGGCTTAGCCGATTCTCTAAGTCGGCTAAGCCGACTTGACCAACTTTCTCAAATGCAAGAACGTACTTCACCATTCTGTTTCTCTCGTCGAGCTGATCAAAAAACATATATGGAACGTCCAATTTGGGTCCAGATGAAGGAGTTATGCCCCCGGAAAGATGCTCCGTTGTCGGGACTTCCGGCCCAAGCTGGAACTTCCGGCCCACACCCGAGCCAGAACTTCCGCCTCAAGCTTGAACTTCTGGCCCGCACTCGAGCCGAAACTTCCGTCAAACCTAATAAAAAAGACTGTTCGGGTCTGGCCTTTTGGATTCCGATCCGAACTGTTCCAAACTCGTGGAAAACTTGAAAAATAAGCCTTGGAGAGGTTTCCTACTGGGATATGACCACTCCCTCCATATATATGGGAGGATCATGGCCGATTGAGTTTCCAACTATCCAATTGTCAAAACACAACAAACCAATCTACTCCTACCCTTTTACCCTCTTCTCCAACCTCCATACGGTTCATCTCTTGATCCACGACCAAGGATGGCGCCCTAGGCTTGGGGCAACCTGGCGACATCCTTGCCCTGACGGGGTCCCTCTCGAGTGAGAGCTTCGGCGGTTTCTCTGCTAGTTTGCCTGAAAACTAGCCAGTTCTTTGGCACGTAAGTACGTTTATTATTCTTTGGTGGTTTGCTTGTAAACCTCTCCGTTCTTCACCACGAAAGAGTGTCATCCTCGCTGCGTTCTTCGGTCCGTGGCGGCCTGGACGTCCAATGCCCTTGCTGGTGTGTGATTTGGACAACATCCAATGTCAACAGTATGTTTGACTTCTCCAGAAGTGAGAACGACAGATAAAAAGGGACGGAGGGAGTATATAATTTTTTACCCATCCTACAACGATGGTTAGAGGGACAAATTTGTTCGTATCAAAAAGAAAATTGAACAAAATATGTCGTAAGTAGGCCACCCGCAGCGAAGTGTGGGCACAAATGGCTAGTTTGCATAATTGCATGGCAGGGTAACGCGCGGTGAATACGGACGTTGCTTAAAACCAGCCTCTTGACCAATGGCAAAAAAAACTTGACATGTCTGACATTCGAACTACATTTTACATTAGACTGTGTTTTTCTTTTTTGAGCAAATCAAATATGTGTTTTTCGAAAACAGAGATCAAAGAGATTAAAAAAAAACAGAGATCAAAGATGAGCTGTGGGCCGGCCCACTGTGCGGCCCAACGCTGACAAACCCTGGCCCGTGGAGAGGTGCAGCGCAAGTTGTACCCTGTAGAGATTAAGCCCACTGCTTCTGGTTTCCTCCCCTTTCCACTACGTTGAAAATGGATGGAAAAAATCCCGTTCCAACCCGTTTTGTTTTTTCTGCCCGTTTCCGTATTTGTGGGATCTTGTTTCTGTATTTACGGAAACGGGAGAGGGGTTTTTCCGTCCATTTCCGCGGAATCCTGTTTTTATCTGGAATTGACCCGTATTTATTCTGTTTTTCATCCCGTTTTCAATCTAAGTGAGATATGTCTAGAAATTGATATGTTCATAAACCTACAAATCACAAATTATGCATGTTAACATGTTAACACATGGCATGGTAGTGAATATTCGACCAATAACTTCGTTGGTGTATACTATTTTGTGCCTTTGTTCATGTATACTCAAGAAAATTTAATCATGTTATTCTAACTTAATTTTTCAGTTCTTTGTCCGTATTTGTCTGTATTTGTATTTCCGTATATCCCTATCCGTTTTTAATTCCGTTTTTTTCCAAACCTAATCCCGTTTCCGTCAAAAATATAGAAACGGAAGTAGAAATGAGAGTTTTTACGACCGTTTCCGTCCGTTTTCCTCGCTACTTTCCGGTGTAGATATATCAAGCTGCATGCACTGTGCCCTGATGCCCACTTGACTTGGCCACTTGTAACAATATATTGTTTATGTTTAAATCCTACGAGGCTACGAGCAGTTCATTAGGTGTCGTCCAGCGGTCCAGTTGATCTTTCTTTTTTCTTTTTTCTTTTTTCTTTTTTGTTCTTCTGAAAGGATCCAGCCAGTTAATTAATCTTTCTAAAAAAACCCCTCTACTGCTTGTCTGTACGACTTGATATGATCAAGGTGGAGCATATTCTCTGCGACTGCGAGCCTGGTTCGTGGCGCGCGCAGGACAAAAAGTCACCGGCCTGTACATATATATAAGTAGAGTAGATGCGCACATGCTTATATTTTTATGACATATATAAACTAGTAGGTAGGTCAAGCGCGGAAGTGTACATCGATCGATGATAAGGAAATGTAGCGGTTGGACGCATCACACATGCACGTCCGTTTATCTTGTTTAAAATTTGAAATGAAATATGTTATATGTAGGAAATTACATTGTAGTGAGGTGCCAGCGAGTTGTACGTATGACGACGTGCCTACAGCAGTATTATTATTCACCCCGTTGTTGCCTGTTGGTCGAGGCGGATCCAACAAACTCTTGCTGTGGTTCTTATTACGATTGTATTGTAAGAACTGGTTGCTTGCGGTTGAATTATTCAGGAGTACGATACGCAGTTAACAACCATTTCAATTTCATATGTATAGTTGCTGTGTCCGGCCAGCCGGCTGATAAACCCAACGCCCTGCTTCTGTGTATTTTTAAGTGTTAGCTTCGGTCGTTCTACCTATCTTTTAGCGGTCATCACGGGCCGGCATCAATTTATATAATGGGAAGGCTTAGTGGAGAGCCATATAACATCGTCAATATGCACTACTTGCCTGTAAAAAAAATCACGCGCAACTACCACACGCATCATGTCAATTAAGTACTAGCCAAGCAAGAACACACGTATACAATTACACGACCACGATCTATCCGACGAGACTAACCAAGAGACTGGAGATTAAATTACTCGTCCATTTAATTTAATTTCATAGGGAGTCAGGAGCCAGGTAAGGCTGCAATGACCGAATCCAAAGGTTGGGCTGGCTCGCTCGCAACAGTCTTGACCGTGTAGATGGTATCTCCGCCCCCCTCCCCCACACCACACCACACACACACAAACCAATGATACTGTCCCTATAATTATCTTTTCTTTTTCGAGAAGTAATTTTAAGATCATTACATCATATCAAGATGATACAAAAACCCTAAAACACTCCCAACCTTTACATAACCATGATGCACACAGCCTTACACAAGATTTTCTTTAAAAAACAGACACTAATAACATTCAATCTGTAGACTAGATTGCCACCCATGTACCCGAGTAAAAAACTCCAGGCCACCAGCATCAATCGTTGAGATGCCCCTGCAACCAAATCCTATGATGTTGGCTTCTGTACAATAGCCCATGTACGAAGCCAATGTACAACCAAGTAAATAACCTAAAGGGAGAAGCATTCTGTTTCTTTTCAAAAATTATGTCTGTCCCTATAATTATCTAAGTCATGAATTTTAGTATTATATGTTTTATTCAAAATGTATTTTGTATATAACTGAATTGAATCAACATCAACAAAAAGCCTTTGAGTCCCAAACAAGTTGGAGTAAACTAGAGTCGAAACCCAAATATGAGCCTCTAATCAGGGTTTAGGCACATCGATAGCTACTTTTCAAGCACTCCGATTCAAGCACAGATCTTTAGGTATATCCTAATCTTTCAAATCCCTTTTAATTGTCTCCTCGTATTAATTTCAGTCTTCCCCTACCTCTTATCACATTATTATCTTCACTTAGGATTCCATGATGCACTGGTGCCTGGTGGGGGGGGGGGGGGGTTCGCCTCTGGACATGGCCAAATCACCTCAACCGATGTTGGACAAGCTTTTTTCAATTGGTGCTACCTCTAGCCAATCACGTATATCATCGTTCCAAACTCAATCCATTCTTGTATGACCATTAATCCAATACAACATATGCCACTACAACATAAAATCTTATGCGAGGCGGTGCCCTTTTATTAACCGATGCGTTTACAAAATCCTCGGTTAATGCCTGTGATTAACGGAGGCGGTCGTTTTCATTAATCGAGGCGGTCACAATTAACCGCCTTGCAAAATCGATTTACGGACCTCCTAAAATCTATTAATGGAGGCGTCTCCAAAAATGCCTCCATTTTTGGAGGCAGACCTCTTAAAAGGCCGAGGTCCGCCTCCGATAATGTGGCCGAGCCTATTAGAAACCCATCTCGGCCCAAAACTCTAGTTACGGTATATAAGCCAGGTCGAAACCCTAGTCCCCAAATTCACTCAATCTTCTCTCCCACACCTCTCTCCTTAGCGCCGCTCCCTCTCCTCTCCCTCACCAGCTCGCCTCCCTCCATCTCCTCAGTTGAAAGGTCCTGTTGACACCAGAATTTGGTAATGGATTTTGGCCCAAGGATCCGCATAGGAAAAACATAGAAATAGTTGATTTATCTCCATCAGCTATTTTGGAGAATTAACCACAGTTGATGACGTCGGTAGATCACGATCGTGGTAAAGGAAGAATGCGTCGGACTCTACCAGAAAGGGAATGCTTAGAGTCCAAGTTATCTCTAGATTAGGTAGTTTTTTTGTTTAGATTTTGGCATTTGTAAACAAGTCGTAATTGACTTGGAGACATGTTGAGCCTCAGGTATAAATATAAACCCCAGCCATTGTAAAAGGGAGAATCCAATCAATACAACATGTACCTTTACCTTTTCGGCTCCGACCACCCCTTAGGAGTAGGAGTAGAAGTAGATTCCGGCGAGATCTTCAGACGAACAGGGCTGCATCAGTTAAGTCCAACCTCCGGTTTGCTTGTAAGTATTGCCACGGCTTATACCTCATGCATATGGCTGCATCGTTTGACCCCCTCTGTGTTTTGGTATAAGTTAGTTATCGGTTTACACCTCATGCATATGGCTGCATCATTTGACCCCCTCCGTGTCTTGGTATAAACTAGTTATCGGCTCTGTTAGGCGTGGCGGCCTAATAGATTCATTAAGTTACCGACGTTGTTCGCTCTTCATGGGATCATTTAATTAAAAACAATGTCACTTGCCCAGTTAAAATTAGTAGATTTGGCCTTAAACCTTCTGAAAATCATCATCTTTGGATGTTAACGCTTAATTTTGCTAAGATGATCGATTCTCTGCTTCTATTGGCTAAATACCTCTCAATTTTGACTGTTCCATATTGTACGCTCGAGATATGCCTTCGACTGTAGGTAAATTTAGGGTTAGATCAAACCCGCTAGCCATTAGACCAGGTTTGTTTTGATCTTAGATTTATATACTTAACTATGGGTAGATTTTAAGGTTGAAGTAGACCCGCTGGCCGTTAGACCAGGATTGCTTTGATTTTAGGTTTATTCATGGTTAAACAAGAAACCTCGCTCGTGCCATATGAACCCCTATCGGTGAAATAGCCGATGAGGCTGCGCTTTATCCATGACGCGTCAAGCGCGTGTCTGTTTGATGTTTACCCGCTGGCCGTTAGACCAGGTTAGCTTTAATCTAGATTCATGCTTGGCATGTCCGATCTGCACACTTGTATTGACTAAACTAGATCGGCTAAAAGGTTTATGCTTGTTATACACATCCAAATAGCTGTTTCAGTTTACTCTTTACTTTTTATTATTGATCTTCACACATGGGCGTTGACTTTCTAGTCAAAGGCCCTCATCTCTGGCCATTGGGCCGCATATTGGAACTGTCTAGCAGCAAAACCAGCAGGTTCCACCCTTTGTTACCGATTCCTCATCTCCTTGTCAATTGCAGGTCAAATTGACTGGCACGCCAAGGTTCATCAAGACCCTATTCACCCGGCGTTCTAAGGTCTAGGGGTCTCAAGCTCCCTGCTTACACGGACCCCCGCGAGGCCTCCAAGCGTGTTGTGCATGGAGTACACATTTTTGTGCCGACACGCTTTTTGGCACGCCCGGTGGGACCACAATCGTCAACATGGAGAACAACAATGATCAAATCCTCAACGTCATGATGGAAGATTTGCTTGATGAGCTGAAAGCACTTGTGGAACAAGCAATTCAACAATATCAAGAAAAGTGTTTGCTATCATTCTCCAAGAGTCGTGACAAGAGGGTGATCCAGAAGACTAGACTTCCAAGGACCATTCTAGATGGACAGAGGGATCCTGATGCTGTCACTAAGCAATCTGCCATGGCTGACATCATTGGTAGAACTATGTTAGATACTCTCACCAATCATAATGAGATATTCATATGATCATTGACGAATGTGATGAAAGAGATTATGTATGGTGCTCCGATTCATCAGACAGGACCAGCTTACTTCAACCGCATGACAAGACCTGCAGTTACTCAATCAGCGGTTGGTGATCAAGTTGGAAGTTCTGCTCAATGAGGAAGTATTAATCATACTGCTCAACTTACGCTACCTCCAATCATGGAGCCTTCGGAGACTCAGCCTCCGGTGCAACAGCCGATAATGACCAGTCAAGGAGGACATGTACCTCCATCGGCTACAAATAATGCTCTTGTTCTTACAGTGCCACCTCAAGGAAGAGCATCAAGTGGGGTTCCCCAAGGAGTTCCTCAAGGAGTTCCCCAAGGAGTTCCTCAGGGCTATCAATATGACTACAATGCTTACAGTGTGCCTAATCTTGGATATCAGGGTGGTCAGAATTTTGGTTCCTAAGGCCAATATGATGTTTAGATAGATTGACTGGTGAATCAAGTTTCTGATATGATGCAGCGTCAATTCGGCCTAAAACCAAAGCATGGTGGTGCATCTTATAGAAAGCCTTACCCATAATGGTATGATCAGGTGATGCTTCCAAATCGCTATAAGATACCAGATTTTGCCAAGTTCACTAGGACGGACTCAATCTCAACTATGGAGCATATTAGTCGATATCTTACTCAGTTGGGAGAGATTTGTATGAATGATGCACTGAAAGTGCGTTTGTTTCCTTTGTCTTTGTTTGGGTCCGTATTTTCTTGGTTTTCATCATTGCCATATGGATCTATTACAAGCTGGGAAGATCTGGAAGACAAGTTTCATAAGTATTTATGTTCCAGCTTAGCAGAAAAGAACATTGGTGACCTGATAGAAGTACGATAAGGAAACAATGAGTCAGAGGGGCATTACCTTCAGAGACTCAGAGAAGTTAGAAGCCAATGCTATTCTTTAACATTACCAGATGAAGAGCTAATCCATATTGCCATCCGTGGTTTACAGCCAGCACTCAGAGAAAGAGTAGCCGGACTTGAATATCAAAGTCTCTGGATGTTGGCTAATCAGATTGCTAGTATTGAAGCTCAGTTCAGGTTCTCGGCTCCACGCAGCAATAAATTTCAGAAAGCTAGGAACGTTGAAGCTGGCGATTATTATTATGACTATGGCTCATTTGATGATGAAGAAGAAGTTGAAGTTGCTGCTGTGGAATGGACACGGAAGCATGCAGAGATGTGCCCATGGGCAAAAGCTGACAGCAGTAACGCTGATAAGGTTGACTTCGATATTACTAAGGCTGATAAGATCTTTGATATGCTGCTTGAGAAAGGTCATATTAAATTAACAGCAGGTCATAATATCCCTTCGGCCGAAGAACTTAAAAGAAGGAGATACTGCAAGTATCACAGCTCCAGTACTCATCACACCAATGACTGCAAAATCTTTCGTGATCACATTCAGAAAGCCATTGAGTGGGGAATGATCGGTCTTGAGAAAAACAAGAAGAAAATGCATATTGATGAAAATCCTTTCCCTCAAAACATGGTTGCTGCAGCGTTGCCAAGAGGAAAGATCAGAATACTTACGTCAGAAAAGGCTAAAGCAGCCGGGACAGTTGATCCTGAGTTGCAGATGACAGCTGAGGAGTATCAAGAGGTCAGGAGAAGACGCAATCAGCAAAATAGCCGATTAGAGCAAGCTGAATCCTCAAAGATGGGTACTATGCGTCGTCGACCTACTTCTCAGATTTTGATGAATAAATGGCAATGTCAGCAAGAGAAAGAGCATCAATGGTGGCTGGATCAACGCCACCGTGAAGAAGAAAGGTGTGAGAAAGAACAAGACGAGTCACATTGGAGTTGCCCTTTCTTAAGACATTGCTGGAATGAAGGTTTGAAACTGCCCACTCAGAACAACTATCCTGAATGCAGTGAGCAATATTTGGAGTACAGGCAGTCTAGAACCAACCGCCGGTCTATGTATGAACGTCTTGATCATCCACAAGACATAGATTGGCGCGTAAAAAAGGAATCCGTTCATGATTGGCTAGGGAAAAGAGTGCTTGATCAGGATTTAGCTGATAATGAAGGCCAAGAGTATTTTTGGCAAGATGGTCAATGGTGCCTAGGCGGACTGACAAGAACCAGAAGAGAAGGGTTCAACGCTTGAGGAACCGAGAGTTAAGAGAAGGGAAACATCAAATTTGGCGCTCTAAGCAAACAGCTGGTAAGGGTAAGCCATCGGCTAATGTTAGCGCGGTTTTCATATTACTAGCAGAGTTCAAGGCTCTTGGAGATCAAGATGATGATGATACTGATAGTAATGAAGAACCTATTGCTCAGTTGGTATTTCAAGCAGAAAGTGCAATTTTCAATAAACCAGAAAAGCATTTGCACTTGAAGGCTTTATATCTCAAAGGCTTTATTGACGGCAAGCCAATGACTAAGATGCTAGCTGATGGAGGAGCGGCTGTCAATCTGATGCCGACACCACATTCTGGAAGCTTGGAAAGGGTATTGATGATTTATTGAAAACAGATGTCAGGCTTCAGTACTTTAGTGGGGAGACCTCTAACACCAAGGGAGCCGTGAACGTTGAGTTAACAATTGGAAGCAAGATGATGCTGACCACTTTCTTTGTCATTGATGGAAAGGGTGCATACAGTCTGCTCCTTGGTCAAGATTGGATTCATGCTAACTGTTGCATACCATCCACTATGCATCAGTCAGTGGATAGGAGATTCTATTGAAGTGGTTCAGGCTGATGCTTCTGTTACTATTGCAGCAGCCGATCCAACTGGATGGAACTTCGAGGGAGTTGACTGCTTCTCTAGAAGAATGTGGGACAAAGGCATTTCAGGATCAGTGATGACAGTCAATAGACGATACAAGCAATCGACTCTAAAAGTTTATTTTAATGGATTTTCCAATTGACGATGCCAAAGGTAAGTTGGGCCAAGGATTTACATCAGTTGATGAATTGAAAGCTGTAGACATTGGACGTGGTGATAGACCTAGGCCAACGTATATCAATGCTAAATTTGATCCTGAGTTTGAGCAAGAGTTGGTTGCTTTATTGAAAGAATTCAATGATTGCTTTGCTTGGGAATATAACAAGATGCCCGAAATGGATCGATTAATTGTGGAACATAGATTACCAATCAAACCTGGATATCAGCCATTCAAGCAAGCTCCAAGGAGAATTAAGCCCAAGATCATGGAAGATGTGAAAATAAAATTATCAGATTATATGAAGCTAAATTCATACGACAGTGCCGATATACAGAGTGGGTATCAAGTGTAGTCCCTGTGTACAAGAAGAATGGAAAGATGAGAGTATGCATTGACTTCAGGGACTTGAATAAAGCTACCCCCATGGATGCTTATCCCATGCCAGTTGCCGATATGCTAGTGGATGCTGCAGCTGGTCATAAGGCGATCAGTTTTATGGATGGCAATGCAGGGTACAATCAAATCTTCATGGCAGAGGAGGATATTCATAAGACTGCCTTCAGATGCCCTGGTGCTTTGGGATTATATGAATGGGTGGTAATGACATTTGGTTTGAAGAATGCCGGTGCAACTTATCAGAGAGCAATGAATTATATTTTTTATAAGTTGATCGGCAAAATAGTAGAGATCTATATTGATGATGTGGTTGTCAAATCCAAATGCTATAAGAAGCATCTTCAAGATCTGAGTGACTCTTGAATGAACAATGAAGTATGGTTTGAAAATGAATCCAAATAAGTGTGCATCTGGTGTTTGAGCTGGATAGTTTCTAGGTTTCATGGTTCATGAAAGAGGAATTGAGGTTGGTCCGAAGAGTACGGATGCTATCGACAAAGCTGTGCCACCAACGACCAATACTGAACTTCAATCCCTGATTGGCAAAATTAATTTCATCAGAAGATTTATATCAAACTTGTCAGAAAGGATATTGCTGTTCTCAGTATTGCTGAAGTTGAAGCATAATCAAGAGTTTAGATGGGGTGACGTACAACAGAAGGCATTTGATGAAATTAAGGAATATATGAAGTCTCCACTTATTTTGATTCCTCCACAACAGGGGAAACCTTTCAAATTGTACATGTCGCCGATGTTCATACAATTGGTTCGGCCTTAATTCAGGAATTCAAAGGAAAGGAACAAGTAATTTTCTATCTAAGTAGAAGGCTCCTGGATCCTGAAACATGGTATTCTCCCATTGAGAAGTTATGTTTGTGCTTATACTTTTCTTGCACTAAGTTGCGGCATTACTTATTGTCCGCCGAGTGCATGGTGGTGTCCAAGTTTGATGTGATTAAGCACATGTTATCAATGCCTATTTTGAATGGGAGATTTGGAAAATGGATCCTAGCACTATCAGAATTTGACTTGAGGTATGAATTGGCTAAAGCAGCCAAGGGACTGGTAATGACTGATTTTATTACCCACCATCACAAGAAGGAGGTTGAAACTGTTAATCTAGCTCCTTGGACTCTTTTCTTTGATGGGTCATCGTGCAAGTAAGGTGGTGGAATTGACATTGTGATTATCTTGCCTCGGGAGGCAAGTTTCGAATTTGCTTTTCCAATCAAGCCAGTTTCCACAAATAATCAAGCTGAATATGAAGCTATTCTCAAAGGACTTCAACTTCTTAATGAAGTAAAGGCTGGTGCAATTGAGATATTTGGAGATTCTCAATTGGTGATTAATCAGCTGATCGGCATATATGAATATAAGGATGACACTTTGAAGACGTATTGTGATCAATGTCAAGAATTGATTGATGGCTTTTCTTCTATTTCAATCATGCACATACCCAAGTGTCAAAATCAAGAGGCAAATCGACTAGCTCAGAGTGCTTCTGGGTATCGGCAAATTTATGAGATCCTCAACAACAGTGTTGCCGATGATGCTGATTGGAGAAAGGAAATAATTGAATATCTTAGAGAGCCATCACAAAAGGTCTCAAGAAGATTGAGGTACAAGGCTACTAAATTTGTCCTTCTTGATGATCAGTTATATTACAGAACAGTCGATGGTGTGCTGCTTAAATGCCTTAATCAAGAAGATGCAAAAGTATTGATGGGAGAAGTCCATGAAGGCATTTGTGGTGCACATCAATCAGCTCACAAAATGAAATGGGTAATACGAAGAGCTGGTTATTATTGGCTGACAATGCTGGAAGATTGTTTCAGGTACTATAAGGGCTGTCAAGATTGTTAGAAATTTGGAAACATTCAGAAATCTCCAGCATCGACTATGAACCTGATTATCAAGCCATGGCCATTTAGAGGCTGGGGAATTGACCTGATCAGCCAAGTTTATCCACCATCTAGCAAGGGGCATAAGTTTATATTGGTAGTAACAGATTATTTCACTAAATGGGTTGAAGCAATTCCACTGAAGGTTGTGATATCTGCCAACGTGATTGAGTTTATCGAGGAGCATATTATCAACAGATTTGGCATCCCTCAGACTATAACAACAGATTAGGGGAAGATGTTCACATCTCAGGAGTTCAAGGACTTTGCTGCTGATACTGGTTTCAAATTGATGAATTCATCTCCATATTATGCCCAAGCAAATGGTCAAGCAGAAGTGTCTAATCAAATTCTGATCAAAATGATTAAAAAGAAGATTATTGATGCCCTAAAGAAATGGCATTTGGTTCTTAATGAAACTCTATGGGCTTATCGGATGGCTTGCCATGGATCTACCAAGTGTTCCCCATATGAGTTAGTCTACGGGCATAATGCTGTTTTGCCATGGGAGACCAGAATTGGATCAAGACGCGTCATGTTACAAGATGATTTGAAAGCCAATGATTATAAGCACCTTATTATGGACAATCTTGAAGATTTGCAATGTCATCAATTAAAAGCTTTGGAAAATATTGAAGCCAACAAACTAAGAATCGCCAAGTACTTTGACAAGAAGGTTAGGGGCAAGCAATTCCGTGCAGGAGATCTAGTGTGGAAAGTTATCTTGCCAATTGGATCTAAGGATAGCAGCTATGGCAGATGGTCGCCGAATTGGGAAGGCCCTTATCGGATCGTTCGTTAAGTGCTTGGTAATGCTTAATCTATGAGACATTGGAAGGCGAAGAATTTTTCAGAGCAATCAATGGCAAGTTTTTCAAGAAGTACTACTCAAGTATCTGGGTTGATTCGTTATAAGCCGATTGATTAAAATCGTCAGGCTCTAATAGCTAATACCACACATATCGCCTTTAGTGGAAAATGGAGATCAATCTAGTCTTGATTCAAGACAAGAGCCGATGTGGCATGCATCACCTTTAGTGCAAAAAATCAAAACAAACAAACAAGCATCACATGGGATTCAAGATCAAGTAGAGCATTCATAAAACAGAGTTTGTTGATGCAATCCCTAGTTACAAACCAAGGTCTGGGGAATACTCTGCTAACTATATCTCCAGCCAGCAAGGAAAATGACACTTCACTGGTCCCGACGAAGTATTCCTCGATTAGATGCTCATAATCGCCAGATCTGTCAGGGAAGAGGTTTGGTGGAAGTGACAAAGATAGCAGCCAGATAGGACTTGGGCAGCAGCTAAAGCTATTGCAGCCCCACAATGAGCTCCATGGGATGCCACTTCTCTAACGCGGTTCGGTACATCATAAAGTTTGACAAGCGGCACCACACCCCTAGCGTTGACAAATCCAGTGGCATGGTTCGAAGCAAGCATCAAGCTTTCCAGATACTTCGATAATTCTGAAAAGAAGAGAAAGATCAAGATAGTGGATCAAATCGGAATAAGAAAAGTTTAGGAAAGCAAACCTGAAATCCTAGCCTCTGCTTCTGCAAGTCTTTTCTCAGCTAATTTAGCTCGTCTCTCTGAGGTGTTAAGAGTGTCCTGCAAGTTATTCATATGAAGATCCATGCGCCCCAAACTATGAACCGAGTCATGGTGCAATGCATGCATGAAGTTCATCCCTCTCTTGGGTAAGCTGGTGAATAATGTCATCGACTTGTGTGGGGAAATCCACGTGCTCATCACCATTGCCATGAGCAAGATCAATCCTACAAAGAAGCTACGTTAGTTGAAATTCAAGGAGACAAAAAGATGCAGATGGTCTTACTGCTCCTGACGATGGCGACAGTGTAGTGGAAGCTCCTCTGACGGATGCCTAGCGGTGGATGACCGTTCTCCATATCTCTCAAAAAAGATTGCAAAGGCTCTATGATGAAAAATCTGGTGCAACCCTATGAATATATAGTTTGGAGATGTCAAGGGTTGATAAAGATTATGGAAACTGATTAATATGCGAAAATATAGGTAAGAGAGTTTGGATCTGATACGACTATGCATATTCGGTGCAAGATCTTTAGCACTTTGGATTGAAGGGAGGTCAGGATTCTAGAGGTGAAGGCATGCAACACTAGAGGAAACCGAACATTAAGAGGAATAGGATCTTCGGTTTCAACAGAGGTGAACAAGGGGAAGGTGTCAAATGTATGATTCAAGATGGCTACGCACAATGAGGAGCGAGTTGAAGTATATCACAAGGATTCTTCTAGTTGCAGCCATCGGATTGTGGCAGAACCTCCTAAATTATATGGCCCACATGCACCTGTCATTGTCTCAACGACCTCTGACGGCTATGCATGTGTTCCATATAACTTAAAAAGTTTGTCGGGTGTCCTCGGGCAACCCGAATCATCCACATTTTACAACTCACACAGGATCAACAAAGGAGTAACTACAACATTACAACATTTGATACAAAACTTACATCAGAGTGCAGAAGAATAAAAACAATCGATTTACATATCATGATTAAGTTAATTTTTTTCAAACTTAACTTAAATGGCGGAAGTCGAGTAGAACTACAGAAGACAACTTAGGTAGAGCACCTAAGTCAGGAGAGGACAACCAGATCATATCGAGCCCGCCGACATGACCCCGGTTAACAGCACCAGTCAGTACCTGCAACAGGGTTTAACAAACCCTGAGTACTCAATTGTACTCCGCAAGACTTACCCGATGAAAAGAAAAGACTCCAAGGATATGCTGGCTTTAAGGGAAGTAGTGGAGCTAGAAAAGGAGAGTTTTGTAAAAAAGCTTTACTATAAGTGGATCCTTACTTTCAATATTTTAAACAAGTTTTAGCATCAATTTTGGTGAAGCTTACCATAGATAGATTTGCACCTATTCTATCTCAATCACTAGTATTAAGCATCACATTTCATATCCATCTCTTCATTTCCTTTCCATGGTCACCATGTTCCCTTGTTAACTATGATGTAGGTCAGGTGATCGAGTCTCCATGACCGAGGAGCAACGACGATTTGAACCGATTAAACTCAGCTGGGGATCCCTAACCACACGACATATGTATGACTCTAACCGACATATATCAACCTTCACTCGGATCCTCCAAAACGTGACCGGGTCCAGCGCCACCCGGGAGTATAGTACACTTCCAATCCAACTCTTGGCCACGAGGGTACACACTACTCTCGCCATCTCTCTACTCCCAGTGCACGGTCGGTCGTTCACATGATAGAATTACCGAGGTTTTAGGCTTATCGGAGCATGCAGTCAGTTGTAAAGTCTTGAAACACATGCAGGCCTACAACGGTACGGTCCTTAACCAACACAGGTGGAGCACTACATCGACTCATTTCACGATGCAAGCCACCCGCCTGGTCTTTTCTTAATATAACCATATTCTTATTCATATGCTCTCATGACCTGTCATTAGGTCAGGAGAAGCAAAGATAAACATGTTTCTCACGAACGATGAAACCACCATTCAACTTCTACCGAAGTCTAAGCATTACTAAGCATAAGAGATCGACCTACACATACTAGTGGGATATCATCTGGATATAAGTGTAGATCAAGGTAATCATGCAACAACGGTATCAACCAATTCCTACTAACATAATGCACATTACACTAGACTTAAGGTGTAACAAAGCATTTATAAAATGGAAGAGTGGTTGTATGTCCGGGGCTTGCCTGCATTGCAGGGTAGGTTAGTTCCATAGAGAGACCACAGAAATTTGATTTGGCACCAACTCCATGGATGGATGACACCAGCACCGTTGATGGATGACCTTCTCTAATACCACGGGTGAACGACACCTTTCCGAAGATTGATTAACACCAACCTTGTCAACACTCGTTCAACACAAACCTTCTTACTCTCGTCTGTGCTACACGTATAAAAATGATGCGATGCTTAACATGATGGAATGGATGCCATGATACATGATGATAAACAAGGCATAGCATACAAGAGACATTTAGAAAGGATAAACATTAGTTATCTACTTGAGTACAACTTTCCTTCGCGGTATAGTTGCAATCTAACAAGGTTAATTTAAAGGTTAACTAACCTTAACTTTGTTTTTACCCAAGAGGTTGCATCAAACAATCACTAAGGTTATCATCATTAAGGTTCATGTTGTTATACACTAATGACCTTCCTTAATCATATTAAGCATGATTAGTAGTTCTTAAACAAGGTTTAGCATGAGCTCAAACATTAATTACGGTGCCAAAGGTCATTAGGGTTAATGACCTAAGGTCATCACTCAACCATAAAATCACACAAATTCTAGTTTAAGAATTATTTAAAATCATTAACTATTAATTAATTACTTAATTGATTAAAGCATGAATTAAACATTTAATTAAACTCTATCAAAATGATCTCAAACTTTTTGTGTAAACAGGTATTATTATGTAAAGCATACTCACAAAATTTCATGATCACAGGGTCAATATTTTTATTCCTATAAATCATGCAAAGTGCATTTATTAATTAAAAGAGCTAATTTTTAAGCATAGCAAAAGTACTGGAATTGACCAATTCAAATTTTTCTATGGTAGAATATAACATAACAGGGCTACACACAAAATTTTTTAATTTTTGTCAAACGCCATTATTTAGTTATCAATTTTACAATATTCAACAAGTAATAGGTTTTCAGAAAAAAGAAAAAGAAGAATTCTCCCTTTTGCACATAACCTGGCCCAACCCAATTGCGCAGGCGGCCCGATCCCTTTTCCCTCTCCCCATTCCCTTGACCAGACCCAAACCGGCCCAACTTCCCTTTCTGCTACTCAGCCCGAGCCAGCCCAGCTCACAGCCTAGGCCCCAGGCCGATTTGGCCCAAGCCTTCTCTTCTCCTCTGTTCCGGTGGACCACGCTGGCAATGACTCTGACCGGCCGGAGCTCCACTCCGGTGAACTCCTCGACAATGCAGAGGACAACAACACACCCCTCCTACACTTCCACATCGCCTGCCACTCCTTTCCCCTCCTCTTACCTACTGTAGACACCCTGACGACAATCGCGACGACAGGCATGGCGGCCCGGCGGCGACGGCGAGCGGTGGCCCGGCACGTCTATGGCTCGATTGCGAAAACCGACAGGCCGAGGAGCACCAGGACGGCAAGGTGAGGCTAGCGCACAAGGTAGCTCGGTGTGAGACCCTCTAGAGTGGCCTGGCCACTGTGGCGGGCATGCGGTGGTGCTGCGGTCGGCTGCGAGGAAGAAAGCGGCGCACAATGGCTGTGGGCTGCTAGGACTGGCACTAGTTGGCTTGGGCGGTTCACGACCGCGAGGCGGATCAGAGGGTGAGAGGAAATGGACAAGGGTTGATCGATGGTGGCAAATTTTGTTGGCCGGCCGAAGAGCATGGCGGTGAGTAGGAGAAGGAGAAAAGGTAAGACGACCGATGGCTTCGGGTTAAAACGGCAGGGCGCGGCTTCCGAGTGTGCCACCACCTGCTTGAACGCGGCCACACGAGAAGCTACATGCCCATGCGTCCGTAGGTGGCAAACGGAGGGCGGCGGCCGATGATGAGCGGGCTGCTTGCCTATTGCCGGTCAACAGAGCAGAGCCCCATCCCGTGACTGAAACCCTCCTCTTCTCCCTCCTTTTTCTTTTTATTTTGTAAAGCAACACAATGATCTCCCTTAAGCAATATTGTTCATTGATCGAGGATCTCCAACATTGTTTAAAGAATCAACATCAAAAGATCAACAGTTTGAGATATTTTGAATTGAGAAAGAAGACACTTTGAAACTGTGTTACTGAAACAGAAATTCAGATTTAAGAACATGCTAAACCCCTTACTTCCTCCTTCTTTTACTCCCAAATTTGTGTAGAAAATTGATAATCCCCAAAGATGAAAGTTGTTCATCCTACGTGCTGGCTCCAACATTGCTTAAATGATCATTAGCTAAAACTCACCAGTTTGCAAGATTTTGAATTGCATAGGAGAGTACAGTGAAACTGTGAACTGAATCCAGTTTCAGGTTTTGAAACTGTTTTTGAGTAGATACTTGGAGCAATTAATTAGAGGTTAGTTATTGTTCCCTTAACACAAACAAGGTTATTACTTTAAAGTACAAACTTCATACTTTCCAATAGTACCAAGGTTCCACATATTTCCATATATGAAAAACATTTTAATAGATCCCCAAAGATTGAACAAAAACTGAAATCCAAGGACTTAGTCAAAGATTGGCTAAGTGTAGATTCCAATACTTAATTCACCTTTGGAGCTCAATTTAAAATATATTTCATATACTAACAATGCCCAACCTTGACACTAGTGTAAAGTATAAACTTATTACTTCAAAGTTTATTAAAGCAACATTTTAATTGTTTAAGCCAAACTACCTATATAAAATCACAAAGAGCCTTATCATCTATTATTGCACGAACATATGAAACATATGAAACAAAGCATAGCTAACATGTGAAGCACCTTATGGATACATATGAAACATTGTAGAACAACACATGAAACATCTTATATGCAACATAGACATGCTACTAATGAAACATCACTATGCAACATAGACCTGGTACATGCAACATTCTAAAGAAATACTATGCCATTATTGAAACATACAATACTTTAGTGAAACATATGAATGCTATACATGAAACATGGGTGCATGTAAGCAACAATGCCTGATGGTTATGTATGATGATGCTCATGACCAAGTTTTAGTTGCTTTTAACATCTGGGATGTTACACGGATCCCCTATTCCTAAAAGCCAGGGCGACGGATATTAATGCCATAAACACAAGAATTTTTCTGGTTGCTGAAGAAGCCTTCAGAGATTGAGAAATTGGGCCATGGAAGAATCAAAGGAAACCAACATGATAGGAATAACATGAGCAAGGGAGCCATTGATGGTGCGTTTCCAAGTATTAGAGGATGGCTGTTTATGTATAGGAAAGTTCAGGTGGAAGAGTCAAGGACCGGTGATGAGAATAGTATACTCGTGAAAGGACTAAGGACCAAAGCAATTGAGTCCCGTGTCTTTCAAGGAGGATTCTAGAGTGGAATCAGTTTTGTCCCCAAAATATTTCGGGAGCGGGAATGTTATTTCAGAAATCATATTTGAAGTTGAGCAGAGAACAGAGACGAACTTGGGGATATCTAGGGCTGGCCAAATTCTAGATTTCAGGGAACATTGAGAATTTTGGAGTAAAATCAATATTACTTCAAAATTGGGGGGCATGTGTTGACACCGGAATTTGGTAATGGATTTTGGCCCAAGGATCCGCATAGGAAAAACACAGAAACAACTGATTTATCTCCATCAGCTATTTTGGAGAATTAACCGCAGTTGATGACGTCGGCAGATCACGATCGTGGTAAAGGAAGAATGCATCGGACTCTACAAGAAAGGGAATGCTTAGAGTCCAAGTTATCTCTAGATTAGGTAGTTTTCTATTTAAATTTTGGCATTTGTAAACAAGTCGTAATTGACTTGGAGTCATGTTGAGCCTCGGGTATAAATATAAACCCCAACCATTGTAAAAGGGAGAATCCAATCAATACAACAGGTACCTTTACCTTTTCGGCTCTAACCATCCCTTAGGAGTAGGAGTAGAAGTAGATTCTGGTGAGATCTTCAGACGAACAGGGCTGCATCGGTTAAGTCCGACCTTTGGTTTGCTTGTGAGTGTTGCCACGACATATACCTCATGCATATGGCTGCATCGTTTGACCCCCTCTGTGTCTTGGTATAAGTTAGTTATGGGTTTATACCTCATGCATATGGATGCATCGTTTGACCCCCTCTGTGTCTTGGTATAAACTAGTTATCAGCTCTGTTAGGCATGGCGGCCTAATAGATTCATTAAGTTACCAACGTTGTTCGCTCTTCATGGGATCATTTAATTAAAAATAATGTCACTTGCCCAGTTAAAATTGGTAGATTTGGCCTTACACCTTACTAAAAATCGTCATCTTTGGATGTTAACGCTTAATTTTGCTAAGATGGTCGATTCCCTACTTCTATCGGCTAAATACCTCTCAATTTTGACAGTTCCATATTGTACGCTCGAGATATGCCTTCGACTGTAGGTAAATCTAGGGTTAGATCAAACCCGCTGGCTGTTAGACCAGGTTTGTTTTGATCTTAGATTTATATACTTAACTATGGGTAGATTTTAAGGTTGAAGTAGACTCGCTGGCTGTTAGACTAGGTTTTCTTTGATTTTGGGTTTATTCATGGTTAAACAAGAAACCTCGCTCGTGCCATATGAACCCCTATCGGCTAAATGGCTGATGAGGCTGCCCTTTATCCGTGACCCGTCAAGCGCGTGTCTGTTTGATGTTGACCCACTAGCCATTAGATCAGGTTAGCTTTAATGTAGATTCATGGTTGGCATGTCTGATCTGCACACTCGTATTGACTAAACTAGGTCGGCTAAAAGGTTTTATGCTTGTTATACACATCGAAATAGCTATTTTAGTTTACTCTTTACTTTTATAATTGATCTTCACACATGGGCGTTGACTTTCTTGTCAAAGGCCCTCATCTCTAGTCATTGGGCCGCATATTGGAACTGTCTGGCAGCAAAACCGGTAGGTTCCACCCTTTGTTACTGATTCCTCCTCTCCTTGTCAATTGCAAGTCAAATTGACTGGCACCCCAAGGTTCGTCAAGACCTATTCACCCTGTGTTCTGAGGTCTAGGGGTCTCAAGCTGCCTGCTCACACAGACCCCCGCAAGGCCTCCAAGCGTGTTCTGCACGGAGTACAAATTTTTGTGCCGACACGTCCTAATGGCTAGAGGGGGTGAATAGCCGATAAAAAAAATCTTTAACAACAACATTTGGTCAAAGTGATTAGTACAAGAGATGGCGAAGCGAATGTTGCGCTAGCTCTAAAGGGGTTGCAAGACAAGCACCTAGCCAACAATTCAAATCCTACTAGTTCTATGGCACACAACAAGACTAGAGTGCTCTCACAAAGCTAACTAAAGAGCCACTCTAGCTAACAAGCAAGCTAGTTGTGGAGTATCCAAGTAAGAAGCCTTTATCACATTTCTTGTCAAACTTCCCAAGTCTTGTGCCTTTCTTCAAGATGTAGCATTTGCACCCAAAGCCCTGAAAGTACGCAATATTTGGCTTTCTTCCATTAATAGCTCATAGGGAGTCTTCTCCAACATAGGATAACAATAGAGACGGTTGCTAGAGTAGCAAGCCGTATTGATAGCTTCTGCCCAAAAGGAATGACTCACGTTGTACTCACTAAGCATTGATCTCGCCATATCAATAAGTGTCCTATTCTTCCTCTCAACAAGCCCATTGGATTGAGGTGCATACTTGGCTGAGAATTGATGTTGGATTCCATAGTGATCACAAAGCTCATCAACTCTTGTGTTTTTAAACTCACTTCTACTGTCACTCCTCACTTTCTTGACTCTTGTATCAAACTCATTTTGGCTTCTCTTGACAAATGATTTGAAGATATCAAACACATCACTCTTTTCATCGAGAAAGAACACCCATGTGTATCTAGTGAAGTCATCAACTATCACAAAGCCATACTTGTTGCCTCCAATGCTTGTATATGTTGTTGGCCCAAACAAGTCTATGTGTAATAGCTCAAATGCACTAGTTCTACTCATGATGCTCTTGTTAGGATCAGTGTTTCCAACTTGTTTGCCGGCTTGACAAGAGCTACAAAATTTATCCTTCTCAAAGACCACATTCTTCAAGCCTCTAATAAGATCATACTTGATCAATCTATTCAATTGCTTCATGCCAACATGACCAAGCCTTCTATGCCATAACCAACCCATGCTAGATTTGGTGAACAAGCAAGCTAACAATTGAATTTTGCTAGCATTAAAATCCACCAAGTAGAGGTTCTCATATCTAAAGCCTTTGAAGATCAAATTGGAGCCATCAACACTAATGATTTCCACATCAACCACACCAAAGATGCACTTGAAGCCAAGATCACAAAGTTGTGCCATGGATAGCAAGTTGAAGTTCAAGCTCTCTACTAGCAACACATTGGAAATGCTCAAGTCATTGGATATAGCAATTCTACCGAGCCCTTTCACCTTGCCTTTACTATTGTCACCAAATGTGATACTTTCATATTCACCATCACCACTTGATTGAATTGAGTTGAACATTCTTCCATCACCGGTCATGTGTTGTTTGCACCCACTATCAAGCACCCAGTGCCTCCCTCTGGATTTGTAATTGACCTACAAAAAGAGATCAATTCTTTTTAGGTACCCAACATTGCTTGGGTCCTCGAAAGTTAGTGACCAAGGACTTAGGCACCCAAATAGCTTTCTTCTTTGAGCTCTCATGGGCTGAAACTATGAACTTAGCCTTAACACCATTTGATCCCTTAGTAAGCATATAACAAGAACCAAATCTAATGGAGGATACATTAGCAAACTTGATCTTGTTCTTGTTGTTGGTTTTGCAATATTGCTCTATATGCCCAACTTGCTTGCATCTAGTGCAAAACTGACCATTGCCACTCACAAAGCTAGGCTTTGGAGTTACAAAGGCCACCTTGCCTTTCTTGGGGTATATCCCAATCCCTCTTTGCAAAGGGAGAACCTTTGGCTACCCTAGCACTTAAGCAAGCGGGCCTCTCCACCATAGGCTTTGCCTAAGGTAAGAGTGAGCTTATTCACCTCCTTCTTAAGGGTCTCATTCTCAACCATAAGTGAGAAATCACAAGTGAAACCATCACTGTAGTAGTACTGATGAGCTACATGAAGGGTTAGTAGGAGCAACAATGATAGGTTCATACAAAGATTCATTAAGAATGTCACATGTCACTCCCACATGAGACGTAGCAAGAGAAACAACCTTCTCTTGAGCAAGGAGAGAGGAGTGGGCCTTCTCAAGCTTCTCATGGGCTCCCTTTAGCCTCTCATGAGTGCCATTGAGCTCTTCAAGGGATTGCTCAAGAGCTCTATATCTCTTGCGCAAATCCTTGAATTCTTCTCTCTTCTTGTTCATGAGATTTTTGGCCTCTTCCAACATCTCGATGAGGTCCTCCTTGGAGTACCCCTCATCCTCCTCATCACTCTCACAATCACTCTCACAATTGGCCTCACTATCGGATTATACCTTAGTTGACTTAGCCACGAAGCATGAAGGAGCGTCGAAGAGTGAAGGCTTGTTGGAGATAGCTAGGCTTGCAAGCATCTTCTTCTTGCCCTTGTTGTCATCATCACTATCTTCATCACTTGATGATGCATCACTATCCCAAGTAGCCACATAGGAGTTGCCCTTCTTCTTCAATATGACCTTCTTCTCTTTCTTTTCTTTCTTGTCCTTCTTTTTGCTCTTCTTCTTGTCATCGTCATCATTGTCACTATTGTATGGGCATTGAGCGACAAGATGATCCTTGCTTCCACACTTAAAGGACCTTCTTGATTCTTCCTTGTTATTGAAGGATTTCTTCTTTCTAGCTCCAAAGCCCTTCTTCTTCATGAATCTTCCAAACCTCCTGACAAAGAGCCAACTCTTCCTCCTCATCATCATCACAAGCACTTGCGGCTTCACCTTCACTTTGATTCTTGCTTCTTTTCTTTGCCCTTGCTCTTGGATGATTGTTGGTGTTTATTAAGTGCAAATAAAATATGAAGGATTCCGCAAGTGCACAGAATATACCATTGTAGCATTTTACCGGGAGTATTCTAGGTATTATTATTTATATTTTACCACAAGGAAACAATGGAGTAAAGACTTAATGGATAGCAATTGAAAGACTACTAACCAACATACCAACACAGCTAGAGCAGGAGATAAAAGTAATAATAGGAGTTATGCAATAAGACACACAGGGGATAGGTCATCAAGGATAAGCTAGTTAACTTGGGAGGTCAACAGGTGAGGTAGATTCCTATGATACTCTTATCACATGGTTAAAGTAAACCCAGCTATGTTAATAATTACCTTACTCTTGTGCACTTCGGGATGCCACTAGACAGGAAAGAGTACCACAAAGGATACCTCTACTGACATGACTACGGTCCTACAATTTAAGAACCTGCTCGATTCGATATGGACGGGGTTGTCACCTCCAGTAATTACCATACAACCAGGGAATAGTGTGTATTCACAGGCAGAGCATCATGTAAGCACCACACTTATAGAAGCTCGGTTACCTAGCCTAGTCGACAAACTAGAAGGCTAAGCGCTCCATGAACTAGCACACAAAATCATTGATAAACTCAACTAGCAAGATGTATTCAAAGTAAGCATAGCCATGTAAATAAGAGAATAAGTATAAGTCTTATAGAATGTTGAAGTGAAGATACAAGGCTTTATCAAGCCTCCAAAACTAGATCCGAAACCTTGAGCAAGAGCCCAATTCGACCCCCTCTCTCTCTAGCTACTACATTGGAGAGTCTAGACCTAATCCTCCTGGTGTATGAAGGAGAGGTTATCCTTTCAAGGGACACCTCTCAATCAACTGAATGAATTGATCAATGAATAATGAAACCCTGGGGTCTAGGGCTGTTTATATAGCCCCCTAGGATACACGACAGCCCTTGGATCAAACCGACTTTAATCAATGGTGATTATTGATCCTCAAAGGCGGTGGAACATGATCCGCAAGACTTGACCTGATTGGTCCACGTAGGTGGGCGGGTGCCCAAGAAGGTAGGGCGGGCGCCCTGCCATCGTGGCAGATCGGCCTCCCGTTTGTTCCAATGCCTTATCGTGTCTTCTAGAGTCTTCCTTCATGTGCGTGGGTCTTTTCTCTTTATGTAAACATGACATGTGGACCTTCCTTGGTTCTTTTTAGCTGACACCCTGTAGAAATAGACATTCACCAAAACTCATGGAATTCTGTCAGTGAACCCCCTATATCTATGTGGTATTTGCTTTTAGGTCCTTTTTTATGTTTCGTTGATGGTTAAAATTGACACTTATCTACCGTCAACAACTCCCCCAAGCTTACCCTTTGCTTGTCCATGAGAAAAGATAGACTCGGTGATGGATCAAGATTGCTACAATGCTTTCATGTCTCAAAAGTACACATGCGTTCAAACAAGAACTCTCCTCCAGATTAGAGTGAACTATTCTGATTCTCAAACTTACCCATATTACCTTCCACCATGGGGCTTGTAGCCTTCACTTGGGTCTTGAGTAGTTGAAAGATAAAACGGTTAAGTCAAGCACTGTGTTTTGAGTTCTTCGATCAACCTTCATTCTGGAGTTTTTGTAGATTTTCAAAATAAAACTCAGAGTTTTCTTTGCATGACCCTCTCAAATCTCTCATTTGTGGTATTTGTGGATCCTTACCAAGGCATTTATGATGTATGCCTTTTGTCTTCACTCAAGATATGTGGTATTTTTGGCATTAGGCATAGTAGCATTGTGCCTTCTCTCTCTCATCCTATAACTAATAGGCTTATGTGGAGCTCATAAGTGGGGAGACAGCTCATACATACTTGCAAACATATATTGTAAAGTCAAACCACGGATCCAAAGAAACGAGTCATACAATCAAATCAAGATGTGCATGTGTGTGTGTGGACCTATGTATGTGGTGGATGTATGGTGGAATATAGTGGGGGTATGAATATGGTGGATGTATAAATAGGTAGAAGTGGTTACGAAAGGGGATATATGATGGCAATGGTGAAAGCCTAATTCTACTTTTGCTCCTTGAAGAAACACATACCTCTCTTTTGAACTTAAAGACTTTGAGGAGAACCTAGGGTGCTCAGACATTATTTTTTTATTCAAAGTACCCAAACCCCTTTTTGGATATATTGATGGGAGGTAGCAACAGAAATATTTGGAGCTTTATTGAATAGCAGGGGTTGAAATGAATGGGAAACATATTTTAATGCTCACTCCCAGTGTAGGAGTAGAACAATTTTGGGGTGGATCTAGATGGAAAATATGTGGATGTGTACTTCCAGGGTAGAAGCGGCATATAAGGGTGGAGTGTATGTGATCTTGATTTTAACCACATGACTAATTCCTAAGGGTCAACACAGCTTGACCATATTCAACGCTCACAAGCAGTAAATATCAGTGGAAGTTTTCCTAGTCTAACAAGCATGTATATATGACTATTGTAGGAATTTAAGCTCTCGCCATACAGGAACTCATCATGCAGCAATTTTAATTTTCAAAAGATAAATTCTCCATAACTCTAGTATCTCTAGGAACAAGATAAACAACAGCTCAAACCTTCCCATATCATATCCGTCAACTACCTAGACTTAGATCAAGCATTCGCTACCCACGAGTTCAAGTTTAGAGCAAATCTTAAATCAAAACCATTGTGTCCAAAACTCGGGAGAATTCAAGGTTGAAAACTAGGTACTTGAAAGGAGTTACGGCGGAACAACTATTCATCATTTCCATATAAGAGTTTATTCTAGGGTTTCAATTTTAGCAGGCAAACCTTTGTACACTCTCACTTTTTATTTTATTCCAAACTTAAAGATAGCATAAGACTATAGCTATGAAAGGAAATCTTTATTTAGTTTTAAGATTATGCATCTTTTTATTTATTTAGGTGCTTAGCAAAGCCAAATTAATTTTAAAATTGTAAAAAGGGAAAAGAGATACTTAGCTAGATACATGGGGGTTGCTCTACCCAAGCTGCACGTTGACATAGTCGTTCGATCTTGTAGTGTAACACCCCAGGCGCCACAAAAGCCTTAGATGTCACTAACGTCCCTTCCCTCATGCCCAAGTACAAAACTCGGCATAAAAAACCAAACGTCAAAGTAAAGCACGGAAGCAACATCAAGGACAAAACTATAATTAAGTAAAGCTCCAACTTAAATATTTTTATTAAACCATGAAAGATCACCACGAAGATAAACTAAGTTTGTTACAGCAAGGCAAGAGTGTTATTATTATAACTAGATATGGGTGTAATAGTGAAGTTGTGCCGCTAATTTCATCCCTTCAAGCAAGCAAAGCATCCAAGCAAGCATCCAAACTTGCACCTGGAAAGATAAAAGGGGTGAGAATAAATCTCAGCAAGCAAACTGCTTGATCATATCAGTCAAACTACAAGTTAATTAAGCATCGATTTAAATGTCGAAGATATGACATCATAAGAAATTAATAATTCATAATCAAATTATTTATCCAATGACAACAGCATAAAGGAGTAAACAACATCATGATATTCAATAAATAAACCACCTCCTCAAATGAAAGAAACTCCTCATATCCACAACTTCAATGCAAGTAAACCTCAGAGAGAGTGCAGATGCAATGCATATGCATGTCCACTGCCTCCATACCCAACAAGGTATGAAGCTGCATCATACCCCTCTTCGGGCAACATACGATGCTGTACCGGTACGGTCGCGGCCAGCAAGCGGCGACATCCACGAATGCTATACAATGCAATATGATGCAATGACATGATGCAACCGCAGAAATACTTACCACATATGCCACATACATCCACCATTGTAATTCATAGCACTTACCTCATGACGATAGATAAATGATAAAATATTCAACAATGTAGATCATATATAAGTTACTTTATAAAGGGACAAGTGAATTCATTCTTAGATATTATCTTGATTTAGTTAATGTTATGGTAAAGTGTAGGTAGATTAAATAATATATCAAGCTGTAGCAAACCACCGCTACATTTACTTGCCTCAAAAGACGATGAAAGAACATAAGCTAAGAATGATCCAAAGGTACACCACCTATTCAAACATCATTACCTCAGAACGTATTCATACAAACACATACAAATAACACATAAAGCATCATACGGCTTGCGCTATCGTTTCCCTCAAAGCAGCGACCAAACAACCCACCAACAGCAGCAACCATGCTTCACATTTTTGGTGTAGATAAATTACATGTTCAAAAATTATGAAACTTATATAGAATATGTAAAACACCATTATCTACAACTTTTATCTAAAACAATCTAGCATATGAGATCTCCAAGACAGCATAAACAACCTCTGAACTTAACTGAACTTTTCTGAGGACAAAAACAGGATAGCAAGCTTCTAAAATTCATAATTGGAGATATACTAATTCAAAAATTATAATATTTACCAATATGCAAATATTAACTAATGTTCTACAACTTTCATGTTATAAGCTTTGGATTTTAAGGACTGAAAGATACTCATAACAAACCAAGAATCTAACTGAACATTTCTGATGACAGAACAACAGCAGACCACTAAAACATACATAACTGGAGATTTACTGATCCAACACTTGTGATCTTCAACAATATGGAAAGCTTATGAAATTACCTACAACTTTCATTTAGGTCATTTTACGAGATTATGGACGTATGATAACATAAAACTGAAAGCATCTAACTATATCCAGATTTTTGACAGAACAAATGCATTATCAAACAACGACCATATCTGCTAAACCACAAGTGCTAAAAAGGTGATCTTTACACCAAAACAAAGATACTGAAGTATACTAACACATTATAATTTTCCCATGATTTTATATCACATAAAAGAAGATGTAAACAGCACATAACCAACAACTGCAGAATCTGAAAACACAGTAGGGCTTAATTACGAGATAAGAACCCTAACCCCGTCAACTAATCCATCAAATTCGCGAACCCTAGCATAAATTTCACATCAAAACACTAGGGTAAAGTGAGACCTTACCCCAATCAGTGAGTATCAAGAAGACCCGCAATGATTGACCTCCCATTCCCCCTTCTTTCTTGCAGCGATTCCCACCGTTGCCCCTCGTGTTGATTTGATCTACTCCACGTATGGCACCGCCATCAAGAACAACGAGGGGAAGGATGGATCGAGGGGAAAAGAAGGAGAGGAGAAGGTGACTGACCGGTTTTTGAGAAGGAACAAAACGATGACGAACGACGGTCAAGCCCTAGGTTTCTCTCCCTCTCTTCTTCTCTCTTTTGCGTTCTCCTCCTCCTATTGTGAATAAGAGACGACAGCGGCGGTGGCTCCTCAAGGGAACAAAGGATTAGGGTTTTTTTGGGTAAGAAGGGGAAAAGGCACCGGTCCTTTTACTGTAGCCGTGATGCTACAGTAACCAAGCGTACTGTTTATTTTAATTTATAAACCTTGCGATAGCTCTAGTTTTATGATCCAAAATCCAAACAACGTGTATAGGTAGTCAAACGGAATGTGCTCGATGAGCTCTATGCGTCTATGGTCTCTGATCATTCATCAAAGCTATTGATAAAAAAATTATTTTTGGCACTCATTAAAACTCCTAATTAACTATTTTACCACTTTGCGCTTTCTAACACACAACACATATTTTCGGGTGTTACATTCTACCCTCCTTAAAAGAATTCTTCCCCGAATTCTCTAGATCAAACCAAATGGACCACCACAACACTAACAAACGACAACACACGTATGAGCTAGAAAGATAAGTACCACACAAGTTAAAAAAGTGTTGCCAAGACATGAAGCCACCTACACGGATTGGTAGAGCCAAATATTGTAGCCAAGAAAATGATATAATAAGCACACACATAAAGAACGAGATCACTTCAATCAAACAACACCCACAACTAAGGAACCAAACGAGACAACTTCACATCTCCAAAGAATATAAACATCATATTAAGCATGATAGGTTCGCGAAAACAAAACGCAAGGCCTAAATCAACCAACTCCAACTTTCTATTCATGCATTAACCAACAAATATGACTTCTAGAGCTGATACACTTCTCCACTTAGTTAACCCAAAACCTTCTCAAAACAAAAACATCAACTTTAAGGCAACTTATAATAAAGTAGTAATGACATAGAACATAATAAAATCATGTCTTCAAGCAAACACTTCACCCCAAACATTTTGAAGAACAAGCTCACACTTGGACACGATGTATTAAACATCAAGATTATTCTACGTAGAACGCATATGACCACATCTAACCCATGAAACCACCTTGGAAGTACTCTTCTCAACACAGCTCTATGATTGTCACAAAGTTGCCTCGTACTCTAAGGGGAAATTTCTAAACCATTCTAGGCTTAGGCTTAATCATCGCAACACCCACATATAGGACAATTCACACAATGATCCACCAATCTGATATGTTGAGAGAAAATAGCTAGAGTGCACGGCATGGGGGCCAATCCACCCGTCACTCTGCTATTTCCTTCAAATATGGATAGTTAGGTCGCAACCTACCTCTCGGGCAATCCTCACTTAGTAGTGCAGAAAAAGGCATTGTGGGGGCCCTCCACTCTACCCATCTGCACTACCAGACTATAGCTACTCTATGGGTTTCAAAACCTTACCTTTTGCTATCAACAAAACAAATGGAACAATTCACCATCTTCACCACTCAAGAAGAAACTACAACACTTTAATGGTACAATTATGAGCAAACATCATGGTGAAAACTAGACAAGTATATAAATGTAAGCATAACTGATATGGATAAAAATCGTATTTCAACCGGTACATGACACACTAAGATCAATTAAACTAGATATAAGCTAAACAAATAAAATTTACACTTCACTAGTAATTAACAAAAGTAATGATATACAACATAAAAATCAAGGAAGTTAAACAAAAGCACCTCAATCTCAAAAGGCATGTATGATATACAAACCCATACCCATCCTACATGTGCAAGTGTGTCATTTTAAATCTTGCCTTTTCCGAGAATCTAATGCCTGCTCTGATACCAACTGTAACACCCCAGGCGCCACAAAAGCCTTAGATGTCACTAACGTCCCTTCCCTCATGCCCAAGTACAAAACTCGGCATAAAAAACCAAACGTCAAAGTAAAGCGCGGAAGCAACATCAAGGACAAAACTATAATTAAGTAAAGCTCCAACTTAAATGTTTTTATTAAACCATGAAAGATCACTACGAAGATAAACTAAGTTTGTTACAGCAAGGCAAGAGTGTTATTATTATAACTAGATATGGGTGTAATAGTGAAGTTGTGCCGCTAATCCCATCCCTTCAAGCGAGCAAAGCATCCAAGCAAGCATCCAAACTTGCACCTGGAAAGATAAAAGGGGTGAGAATAAATCTCAGCAAGTAAACTGCTTGATCATATCATTCAAACTACAAGTTAATTAAGCATCGATTTAAATGTCAAAGATATGACATCATAAGAAATTAATAATTCATAATCAAATTATTTATCCAATGACAACAGCATAAAGGAGTAAACAACATCATGACATTCAATAAATAAACCACCTCTTCAAATGAAAGAAACTCCTCATATCCACAACTTCAATGCAAGTAAACCTCAGAGAGAGTGCAGATGCAATACATATGCATGTCCACTGCCTCCATACCCAACAAGGTATGAAGCTGCATCGTACCCCTCCTCGGGCAACGTACGATGCTGTACCGGTACGGTCGCGGCCAGCAAGCGGCGACATCCACGAATGCTATGCAATGCAATATGATGCAATGACATGATGCAACCGCAGAAATACTTACCACATATGCCACATACATCCACCATTGTAATTCATAGCACTTACCTCATGACGATAGATAAATGATAAAATATTCAATAATGTAGATCATATATAAGTTACTTTATAAAGGGACAAGTGAATTCATTCTTAGATATTATCTTGATTTAGTTAATGTTATGGCAAAGTGTAGGTAGATTAAATAATATGTCAAGCTGTAGCAAACCACCGCTACATTTACTTGCCTCAAAAGACGATGAAAGAACATGAGCTAAGAATGATCCAAAGGTACACCACCTGTTCAAACATCATTACCTTAGAACGTATTCATACAAACACATACAAATAACACATAAAGCAATCATACGGCTTGCGCTATCGTTTCCCTCAAAGCAGCGACCAAACAACCTACCAACAGCAGCAACCATGCTTCACATTTTTTGGTGTAGATAAATTACATGTTCAAAAATTATGAAACTTATATAGAAGATGTAAAACACCATTATCTACAACTTTTATATAAAACAATCTAGCATATGAGATCGCCAAGACAGCATAAACAACCTCTGAACTTAACTGAACTTTTCTGACGATAAAAACAGGATAGCAAGCTTCTAAAATTCATAATTGGAGATATACTAATTCAAAAATTATAAGATTTACCAATATGGAAATATTAACTAATGTTATACAACTTTCATGTTATAAGCTTTGGATTTTAAGGACTGAAAGATACTCATAGCAAACCAAGAATCTAACTGAACATTTCTGATGACAGAACAACAGCAGACCACTAAAACATACATAACTGGAGATTTACTGATCCAACACTTGTGATCTTCAACAATATGGAAAGCTTATAAAATTACCTACAACTTTCATTTAGATCATTTTACGAGATTATGGACGTATGATAACATAAAACTGAAAGCATCTAACTATGTCCAGATTTTTGACAGAACAAATGCATCATCAAACAACGACCATATCTGCTAAACCACAAGTGCTAAAAAGGTGATCTTTACACCAAAACAAAGATACTGAAGTATACTAACACATTATAATTTTCCCATGATTTTATAGCACATAAAAGAAGATGTAAACAGCACATAACCAACAACTGCAGAATCTGAAAACACAGTAGGGCTTAATTACGAGATAAGAACCCTAACCCCGTCAACTAATCCATCAAATTCGTGAACCCTAGCATAAATTTCACATCAAAACACTAGGGTAAAGTGAGACCTTACCCCAATCAGTGAGTATCAAGAAGACCCGCAATGATTGACCTCCCATTCCCCCTTCTTTCTTGCAGCGATTCCCACCGTTGCCCCTCGTGTTGATTTGATCTACTCCACGTATGGCACCGCCATCAAGAACAACGAGGGGAAGGATGGATCGAGGGGAAAAGAAGGAGAGGAGAAGGTGACTGACCGGTTTTTGAGAAGGAACAAAACGATGATAAATGACGGTCAAGCCCTAGGTTTCTCTCCCTCTCTTCTTCTCTCTTTTGCGTTCTCCTCCTCCTATTGTGAATAAGAGACGGCAGCGGCGGTGGCTCCTCAAGGGAACAAAGGATTAGGGTTTTTTTGGGTAAGAAGGGGAAAAGGCACCGGCCCTTTTACTGTAGCCGTGACGCTACAGTACCAAGCGTACTGTTTATTTTAATTTATAAACCTTGCGATAGCTCTAGTTTTATGATCCAAAATCCAAACAACGTGTATAGGTAGTCAAACGGAATGTGCTCGATGAGCTCTATGCGTCTATGATCTCTGATCATTTATCAAAGCTATTGATAAAAAAATTATTTTTAGCACTCATTAAAACTCCTAATTAACTATTTTACCACTTTGCGCTTTCTAACACACAACACATATTTTCGGGTGTTACATGCAGGGTAGCAGACTGGCAGTGGAGATGTTCTTCCTCTAGTGATGCATTAATTGATGTTGATGACTACTGAAGCAGTGCTCCAAAAGTGGATATTACCTCCACTTGCTTGTCAGCTCTTCTTGATCCTTCAAATCCTGTGGAGCTCAAATAGACAACAAAACTTGTGGAACTGATTAGGCGTAGTAATTAACCACCTAAGTCTTGGTTGCCTAGAGCTTCATGATTATTCTTCCAAGCAGAATTTTAACAGCATCTCTTTCTCAATATTTTTGTATTTTTATATTTTATATGAAGCAAGAGAAAATGCAACAAGATGAATGCATATTTATTTTTATTTTTATGCCACCACGGTGATTATCCCTATAGGTTGTTACACGCCATAGAATTATCCACGTGGGGCTTAGCATTTTTAGGATGCAATACGATAACATTTTTATTTTCTTTTTTTATATAGGTGTAATAAAGTAAATATGCAGCAGGAATTGATTATATGAATATAGAAAAGTAAATATGCTAAAGGAAAAATAATTAATGCAATATTGAAAAGGAAAATATGGATAACTACCAAGTTTACCTCCCTGGCGAGGGTTCGGTGATTTATGTCCTCCAAACAAGACTTCTCGGCATGTTCACTTCTTAGATGCATCATCTAACCCCAATGATGGAGATATTAATGATAGCGCCTCTTCAGATGGTGGTTTCGAGGATGTTGTCACCCATGTTCTTTGCTCGCCAACAATTCGAAGTGAAGCCTTAGTAGTGGAAGCTGGCAACATCTTGCTCAATGTGCATGTTGCAGGTTCAGAACATTCACTTGTAGGATTTGGGAAATCAACAATTCCCCTAAATTTTGCTCAAAGTGTGTCCTTAAGATGTTACCTTTATCACTGGGGCATGATGACACCATGTGATGTAGGGTAGATGTCTTTTGGTGGTCCTTTCCTTCTGCTTGAAGCTTGCCTTCCTCAGTTCACTTGTTCATAAGCATCTTGTCTTCTAGAGACTCCTTCTTTCTCCCTCCTCTTCTTTTCTTTTTGAATTATGTTCAGACCTTTTGCTCCACTCATTATTTCTTCTCAGCGTGTCATAGTGACGGGAGCTTAAGAGGAGGAAGGGCATTATTGGATCATCTTTAGAGGAGTCATCGGCCTTCCTCCCCCAAGCTTGAACCTTGCTGTCGCTCGACACTTGAAGTCAAGTCTGAATGTTGAAGCATCCCTCAGAGTGTGTTGTAACTCCACGTCCTCAGACATTGTTCTTCCTATCAGTGAGGGCTCATGATTTTAGGTCTCTCCCTTGCATTCAGCTTTTCTTTGGATTATCCGATCTAGGAGATGATGATGCAGATAGTTGCATGCTCTTCTTTCTTCATCACCCATTGTTGATTGTTGTTAAGTCTTGGTCAATGAATTGGTGTTCATTGGAGATGCAAACTCGAGTTCCCCTTGATGGTCTTCTAGCGGCATGGCAAAGAATTATTCAATTAATGATACGCCAACCGTCTTGATGGTCGAGAAAGGAACTTCATCGGTATTTGCATGTAGGCTTTATCTCCAATGGCTTTGTGGACATCATCTTGCAATCGTAGTTGTTTATGGTCTTTTAGAACTTAGCCAGTAGTTAACCCTTGATTGATGTTTTGTTGACATAAGGATGCATGCCATGCTTATAATGGCATCAGCATTCTTGTCCTTCTACTGAGATGCAAGATGGTGTCTTCAAAGATAATGAGAGCAGGCCTCAGATTTGCTGATTTGAGGTGAGTTTCACTTTGCTTCTCATCGACATTCTAGCCTGAGTTTTTGGAAGACTCAATGCTAGGATATCTTCAACATTTCTCATGACATGTCTCTTTGTTTATCCGCTTCCTTTGAGTGAGTGCTATTAATGTCGATCCTGTTGTACGGCACTCGTCTCCTTTATTCTATTACTGAAGTGGTGCTTTGGCAGGTTCATGCCAAACTATGAGCAGGCACATCATAAATTCTTTCTTTCCTGTAAACTGTTAGTGGACACATACCCAAAGGATTGCAACAAATTTAATGTAGGGGTTAGTGTCCATAATTTATTTGAATTACATCTATGCTAATAAAAAGATAGCTTTTGAGTGACTCTTAGCATAGGTTTTATTTATTTTATTTTACATTTTTTTTATTTCATGGCACTCTAACATGGTTCAAGGCAAAGGTAACTTGTAGCAAAAGACAAAGGGAGTGATATTTGATACTTATAGTTCTTCCATGGATGATGAATGAGCCGTGTCTTTTGCATGAAGTTGTTGGAGTTCAACATATGCCTTGCTTCATCCCTGATGTGAGTTCATCCCTTGACTTACCCAAATTGTATTTGTAAATTTTCCGCAGGGGTTAGTCCAACAAAATAACCAATGTCTACACTAGTAATTTTTAGTTCAATAACCAAACTAGACTCCATGTCTAATTTAATTAAGGAAGGCTATTTAACCTAAGCACCACGCTTAATTTAAAAGCCTCTAGAATTATAGCTAGTACTTCCAAACCAAAGCATACTATAGCAGATAAAAGGTAGCATGAAAGCATTATAGAGATTTACTCAAATTGAGATGTCAAAGCATGATCATGGTGAGGATATTTTTTCCTTTTCTTTTTAGATGCAAACGATATGGATGCATGCAAGGGACTAAACATGCAGTGAATGAGAAAACATATTAAACTAAACAGAGTGGATGCATGGATTGTTAAAAGTAAACATGCAATGGAATGCAAAAATTAAAGAGATAACTACTCATCAAGTTTAAAGTCCATGACCAAGACTATCTCACCTTTCTTGATCATACTTACCATGACTCGCAAGATGGAATTTGTGAGTGGTGCAGCATTTATGTCTGTCACTTGAGATGTAATTTGAATTCTTGTGACGATGACCTTTTCTCCAATCTACACACGGTTAGAATAATATATATGTGTATTCATAAACCTGTGAGATGACAGGGTTCTTCAATGTCAATCTTTTCTTTTCCTGTGGACCAGAAGGTCGAAACGGTATCTGATGTCCTGTCTATTCCACACTTAACAGAACAAGGGGTAATCCTACTAAAGCTAGTGGTATGTTGATCATCTAAATCCTTACGCTAATTGTTTCCCCAGCAACGGCGCTAAAAATGCTTGTTGGTATTTATTAAGTGCAAATAAAATATGAAGGATTCCGCAAGCGCATAGAATATACCATTGTAGCATTTTACCAGGAGTATTCTAGGTATCGTTATTTATATTTTACCACAGGGAAACAATGGAGTAAAGACTTAATGGATAGCAATGGAAAGACTACTAACCAACATACCAGCACAGCTAGAGCAGGGGATAAAAGTAATAATAGGAGTTATGCGATAAGACACACAGGGGATAGGTCATCATGGGTAAGCTAGTTAACTTGGGAGGTCAATAGGTGAGGTAGATTCCTATGATACTCTTATCACATGGTTAAAGTAAACCCAACTATATTAAGAATTATCTTACTCTTGCGCACTTTGGGATGCCACTAGATAGGAAAGAGTACCACAAAGGATACCTCTACTGACGTGACTACGGTCCTACAATTTAAGAACCTGCTTGATTCGATATGGACGAGGCTGTCACCTCCCGTAACTACCATACAACCAGGGAATAGGGTGTATTCATAGGTAGAGCATCGTGTAAGCACCACGCTTACAGAAGCTTGGCTACCTAGCCTAGTCAACAAACTAGAAGGCTAAGCGCTCTATGAACTAGCACACAAAAGCATTGATAAACTCAACTAGCAAGATGTATTCAAAGTAAGCATAGCCATGTAAATAAGTGAATAAGTATAAGTCTTATAGAATGTTGAAGTGAAGATACAAGGCTTTACCAAGCCTCCAAGACTAGATCCGGAACCTTGAGCAAGAGCCCAACTCGACCCCCTCTCTCTCTAGCTACTACATTGGAGAGTCTAGACCTAATCCTCCTGGTGTATGAAGGAGAGGTTATCCTTTCAAGGGACACCTCTCAGTCAACTGAATGAATTGATCAATGAATAATGAAACCCTAGGGTCTAGGGCTGTTTATATAGCCCCCCTAGGATGCATGATAGCCTTTGGATCAAACCGACTTTAATCAACAGTGATTATTGATCCTCAAAGGCGGTGGAACATGATCCGTGAGACTTGACCTGATTGGTCCACGTAGGTGGGCGGGCGCCCTGTCAACGTGGCAGATCGGCCTCCCATTCGTTCCGGTGCCTTCTCGTGTCTTCTAGAGTCTTCCTTCACGTACGTGGGTCTTTTCTCTCTATGTAAACATGACATGTGGGCCTTCCTTGGTTCTTTTCAGCTGACACCCTGCATAAATAGATATTCACCAAAACTCATGGAATTCTATCAATGAACCCCCTATATCTATGTGGTATTTGCTTTTATGTCCTTTTTCATGTTTTGTTGACGGTTAAAATTGACACTGATCTACCGTCAATAATGATGTAGTGGCCTTGAATGCCACACTCTTCTTCTTCTCATTATTCTTCTCTTCTTTCTTCTCCCCTTCTTCCTCATGATCTCGGTAGGTGTCATCGGTCATAACATCTTTAAGCACTTGGGTTGGTGTCATGGTGTCCAAACCACTCCTCACAAGAATAGTGACCAACATGCCAAACCGAGGTGGAAGGCATCTCAAGAACTTGTGGAAGAAGTCCTTGTCCTCAACTTTCTCACCAAGTGCCTTGAGCTCATTGACAAGCACTTGGAGCCTATGAAACATCTTCGGCACATTTTCATCTTCCTTCATCTTGAAGCTTGCAAACTTCTCCTTGAGGATATATGCTTTTGCACCCTTCACCGCTCATGTGCCTTCATATGACTCCTCAAGCTTCTTCCAAGCATCATGGGCCATCTCTATGTTCTTGATTTGCCCAAACACCTTCTCATCAAGTGCCTCATGGATGGCACTAATTGCTATGTCATTGAGTTGGAGCTTCTCTTCTTCGGCGGGAGTGGGAGCCTTCCGATTTGCTACCTCAAACATCTTGTCAACCACTTGCCATATCTTTCTATTGATTGACTTGATATGAGTCATCACCTTGACTTTCCCATAGCCATAGTTGGAGCCATCAAATTAGGGTGGCTTCTTGTTGTTGTTGATGTGAATTTGAGCCATTTTCACATCGTAAGATGTCAAGCCTCAAACAAACGGTGTACTGGCTTCGATACCACTTGAAAGGTCCTAATGGCTAGAGGAGGGTGAATAGCCGATTAAAAAAAACTCTAACAACAACACTTAGTCAAAGTGATTAGTACAAGAGACGGCGAAGCGAATGTTGCACTAGCTCTAAAGGGGTTGCAAGACAAGCACCTAGCCAACAATTCTAATCCTACTAGTTCTATGGCACACAACAAGACAAGAGTGCTCTCACAAGGCTAATTAAAGAGCCACTCTAGCTAAACAAGCAAGCCCTTAAAAGCTAGCTACACTAAAGGGCTTGTAACACTACTTTGCAAGAAAGTAAATGCAAGAGTAGTGCTAGGGTGATTATACCGATGCGAAGAGTAGAGCCAATCGGCAAGAATACCGGGATAAAATCCAAGAAATCAATACACAAATGACACGATGCTTTATCCTGAGGTTCACGTGCTTGCTAGCATGCTAGTCCCCGTTGTGATGACGCACTTCCTTGGAGGATCACACGCTCATAGGCATCACACGCCTAATCCTCACCGGGTGCCACAAATCCAACATAACAGAAGGGTACACAAGTCACGAGCACTCCACAAGAGTACCTCTTCGCGATCTCTTGTGGACGAGGTCAAGAGCCTCTCATACGATGGTCGGAGCCGGCCATGAAAAATCGCCAACACATTCTAGCCTCCTCTTCTTGCTCTGAGCCATCTAGGTGGCGGCAACCACCAAGAGTAACAAGAGAACCCGCTCCAAAACAAGAACACCAAGTGCCTCTAGATGATTTCACTTGAACATGCACTTGGATCATCAATCTCTCACCAAAAGGATGCAAACATGCAAGAACGTGAGTGAGAGAGAGTGGGAAGGCTTTGCCCAGCTCAAAGGATGCAATCACAAGTGAAAAGTGCTAAGAGAATGAGCCAAGCCCGTCCAAGTGGCTTAAATAGCCACCTCTCAAAACTGCCCAACGGCCACCTAAGAAGCGACACCGGACGCTGCCAATAGGCTCACCGGATGCGTCCAGTCATGCAATGCGCGCCACGTGTCCCCTCAGTTCAACGTAAACTGTTCGATCTTAATGGCCAAGTCAGTCCTGTGCTCGTCAAAAGGTGACCGGACGCGCTAGGTGCCTAACCAGATGCGCCTGCGCCAGGTCCAATTGCGCTGCAACAGCTAGTTGCTAGCCGATGACTGGACGTGACGCTCGAAGACTAGACTTGCTCACCACCAGAGTCCGATGAGATCAAGAGAGGGTCCAGAGAAGAGAAATCATGACCGAACGCATCCGATGCCGCTGACCGGACTCGCACCGAGTCCGGTCACTCTTTGACCCTTCCTCACGCTGCCACGTTGCCTTGACCGGACGCTCACGCCATGTCACAGTTGAGTTTGGTCACTCTGCCTAAGCAAAGTCCGGTCGCGCCTACGTGAGCACTCCCTCGTCAAACTGACCGGACGCACCCGGGGTGAGTCTGGTCACCCCCGAGGCAGAGTCCGGTCATTGCAACTTGCCTCCAAACACTTCACCAACTTCTCCACCCTTGCTCACAAGTGCTAACCACCAAGTGTATCACCTTTGTGCACGTGTGTTAGCATTTTTCAAAGCACTTTCAAGGGTGTTAGATAGCTCTCATTAGATCTAAATGCAATATATGAGTCACATGATCTAGAGGCACTTCATCTTCGCATTCCAAATG
The DNA here is from genome assembly GCA_038087645.1 of Saccharum hybrid cultivar R570. Lineage (NCBI taxonomy): Eukaryota > Viridiplantae > Streptophyta > Magnoliopsida > Poales > Poaceae > Saccharum > Saccharum hybrid cultivar. The sequence continues at coordinate 6,652,520 of JAQSUU010000493.1, read as the reverse complement.
CAAATTCTCCCCTCTTCATAGTATGGCTGTGTATCCTAAATGTGACCACACCCACTAGGTGTCTTGGTTACTAAAAGAAACCCCTAAGCCATACCTATGCATTGATCCATTGCATTACATCTCCTCCATGTTTTCTTCCACTTAGAGCTTGATCCATCATCACATGTGGATCATCACCTCTCCTTGCTCCATCCACCAACCTATCTTAGCCTTCACACTTAGCTCATAGGTTAGTGTCTAGGTGTCACTCAATTACCAAAACCAAACTAGGAGCCATCATCAGCGCCGCTTGCCTCCCTCCCTCTGCTCTCATCAACGCCGCTCGCCTCCCTCCCTCTCCTCTCGTTGGCGCCGCTCGCTTCCCACCCTCTCCACTCATCGGTGGCATGGTCTCCCGTCGGGGTTGCATGGGGCCAAAGCTCCTCCGTGGTGGTGTGACCTCTCATCGGTGGTGGCCAGCTCCGGGGCCGGTGGAGCACAGGGCGAGGAGCCACACAGTGGTGGCCTCTGATGAGATACAGGCCCGATCTTCCGAGAGGTAATTGGTAAGTTCGACTTGTGGAGATCTCGACGTTGGCGATCCGGCTTCAAATCAGACACGATTCGAACCCTGCAACCGTTACACCACTGCTCCGTTGGTTATCAACCAAGCACAACTTGATTGACCTCACCAAGAAGGCTTTTCCTGCAAGCGAATCGAAGAACACAAGCAAGAAGGTAAAAACACGTAATCTGAAATTGCAAATATGAATGATGCAAATATCAATAGAGGGTTCAAGAACTCGGTTCCAAAGGACTAATCGACACAGTGGAGGAGATCAAGAACAGGGGCCCTGGATCACTGTAAAAGGATTTGTCACCACAGTTACAATGAACGATTCAGTTTCTCGATGGAAAACTAAACTCTAAACAAAACCCAATTGTCTAGCAGCCGCGGCGGCTGTGTTTATAGTCTAAGACTCGACCTAGGGTTGGGGACGACCAGGGGTTGGGCGCCCACAACTTGGGCTTAAGGCCCGACACGATACATGGCCAAGTTGGCCCAAATAGGTGACGCAGCACCTTGCCGTGGTCACACAGAATGATCCACGGACCTTCTGGAGCTGGGACCAGATCCAAAACGACGGCGTCGTCGTCCCCTTTCCAACGCATCCAAGAACGCCCCGTTTCGATGTCGTATGAGAGAGTTATGACCAAAACAGTGACGACGTGTCTGCTGAATCTGAGGGTGACGTGGCAGCTGAGTTGGGAACGAATTACAACTTGGAGAAGACCATAGCGTCGGTGTGTCCAGCGTGGCGATGTCCTCATCAGCCTCTCTCCTCCTACACTGCTGGTGGGCACGAGGAGCACAGGGCGGTGGGCTCTCTCCTCCCGTGCGCATGGCGGATCCCGGTGACCGGAGGAGCACAGGGCGAGGGGCCACCACCAGATCCGGTGAGGAGGAGCCCGGATCCGGTGGGCTTGTGCAGCGGTGAGGCTCAGTGGCAACGCAGATCCGGAGAGCAAAGCAGCGACGCGTGGATGGGCTCGCTAAGCTTGTCCACATGTTTTCTTATTTTTTTATTTGATTTATGATCGATTAACCTTGACCTTTCATTCTAGGCAATTGTGATGTCGCCACTATTAATTTATTTTGCCCACCTCCAAAAAAGTTTCTGTAGTAGTGTGCATTTCTGCAACACTCAGTTGTTGAAGATGTTGTCTTTTTGTAGGTCTAATCATCGTTATATAAAACTTGCCTTTAAGCTTCTATGGCACCTTCTTGTCACAGAGAATGCTAGATGCTTGGATCCACTTCATCCATCTCACTTTCATTCTATGGCTAATGTTGACGGTAGTTAATTCTCATCATAAACCATCAATATAACTTGTATAAATGAATAAATATAATCACCAATATAGGTCTAGGGGTTTAAACTAACAAATTCTATAAGTTTTGGTGAACTTATGTTTTCAGGAGGATTTATTCAGGAAACAGGCTAAGTGGACCTCCTCGTCAGAGCAAATCATGATCATCCATTACGAAACCGACTTAAAGGACCCCTAATCCACCATCCAAGACAAACCATCGCGAATCAAGTCAAACGGGGCTTGGGTGGGGCCGGCTGGCCTCACCTGTAGGATGGTCGGCCTTCCTGGCCCGCCGCTCAGTCTCCGCTTCGACCTTTCCCTCAAGTCCTCCAAAACATGAAAGGGTTTGCACCACTCGAGAGCACAGTACTCCACCACCCTGCTTCGTCCTGGATGGTTATCTTGTAGGGTGGGTACACGCTACTCCCGCCATCTCTCCACTCCAAGTGTGCATTGTACCATTCAGATAATGGAATAGCCAAGGCATCAAGCTTACCGGGGTATGTGGCCGGTACACCAAAGTCTCGACCACAAGCAAGGCCTACAATGAACGGTCCTTAATCGACACAGGTGGAGCACTACAACGAGACTCCTTTCACGATGCAAGCCACCCGCCCGGTCCCATATTAATCATGTCTCATATTCCATTAATTTGTTCCTGAGAAAATATATCGACTCGCATGAAAACATCATCCGACATCTAGAAGCTAAGTAGGGCTAAGCATCACTAGCCTATTACTATTAAAGGGTGACAAGGAAATGTATTGGAATATCAAGGTAATTTTGCAACAATGGGTTTCGAATCAATCCCTAAAACTTAATGCACATATTATAGGACTCAAATTGTAAAAACATTTATAAACAACAAGGATGGGTTGTATGCTCCGGGGCTTGCCTTGGTTAGCGGAGGAGTTAGATTCTTCTGATGAACCACAAATGTCAAACCCAACTTCCACTGGTGGATTCTCTTCCTCTAGAACTTGATTAACGGTCACTTCCTCACTTTTGGTCACTACACGTAATAAAGGATGCATGCTTAACATTATGATATGCAATAAACATGATGCATGAGAGATGCATACAAGTGCATAGACGAACTCAAACAAGATTAACAAACTTGAGTACAATTTTCCTTCATGGTACAATTGGAGTTAAAAGCATAAAGCATTTGTAGTTGTTAGTATTAACAAGTTGATTATGAGTACAACAACCAGGTAATTAAGTTGCCAAGGAATATCAAAGGTGTTTGTGTCCCAAGGTCTTCAATCAACCCAAAATCACACTTAAGTCATTTTGTAATTTATCCTATCATCTTAACATTTATTAATTAATTATTAAAGCATGGAAATTAAATGGATAATTAAAAATTATCAAAACAGTACCAAACTTTTTGTGGAGGTCATTGCACATAACATTTATACAAAAAGTTTCATGATTAATGGATAATTATTTTAACCTACAAATATTATACAACAAGCATTTTTCTATTAGTTTTCTGAATTTTAATCATGCAAAAATTATTTATTTTCACCATTCCATATTTTTCCTACATAGAACACAGCATGGAAAGGCTACACAAAAATTTTCATGATTTTATCACACTTCTAGAATTACTTATGAATTAATCAAGATTCGGCACAATTTAACATTTTCTGATAAATCAAAAAAGAACAAAATTCTTTTCTCACTCCTCCCTCTCCTACCCCAGCCACTGACAGAGGGGGCCCGGGTCAAACCCAGCCCAGTTGGCCTTGACCGCGGCGTGACCAGCAGGTACACCGCCTAGCTCGCCAACAGCGAGCCAGCCGGCGATGGGGAGGACACCGAGGTGCTCCTAGCGACCATGCGCACTGATCCAAGCTGCCGGTTGATCTAATTAGGGTTTGGCCCGTGCTCGCCGGCGGCCATGGTGGCCACGGTGGAGCGGCGAGCACTACGCCGGTGACTAGAGACTGGTAGAAGTAAAACGGAGGGTTCGGGCAGAATCAGGAGCTCACCACAGTCTTGCGCGGCTACTTGGTGGAGACAGGGGCGAGGCGGAGGTGGTTCACCGTCAGTGATGGTGGGCGCGGCGGTGTTGGCTTTTATAGGCGCAGACGATGTCGCTGGCTTCGCCAGCGCCTTCTCGGTTTGGCCACGCGGACATTCGCGCATCCACGCGCGGGAAACACCGCAAAGGTGCGGCCAAACGCCACACGGCGGTGACACGGCAGGCAGGCAGCTGTGCCAGCGACACTGTAGCACTGGCAACCTCTCTTCTCTCTTTTTCTCCCGATTCTATGTAGAAGCTCGCTGACTTCCAATAAGCAAAGTTGTGCTTCTCACTGAGCTCTCCAACTTTGCTTTAAAGATTATCCTCAAAAGATTGACGGTTTTGAAGATTTTGAATTTTTAAAACCTGCACTCCTAACTGGAAACTGAATTCAATTTCAGAGTTCAAAAACAGTTTTACTTAGTCATGTTTAGGCAAATAATTAGTGATTAAACATCATTCCAACAACCAAAGGTACAATGATAAGGTTCAAACATCATACCAATTTCTAGAACCAAAGTCGCACCAATTTTATTTATGAAAACTGATTTAATAATTCATCAAACTTTGAATTCAACAACTATTTTTAGGGACTTGGCAAAAGTTTGCCGAGTGGAAAAAATAGCATTGAATTCACTTTTTGAAACCAAATTTGAACATGTTTAACTTGAAAACATTATCAAACTCTAGTTCAATATTAAAGAACATACTTAGCACTCCAAAGTTTATTTTAGCAAAACTTTTATTTGTTTAAGAAATTTTCATTCCATAAGATCACAAAACACCTTAATCAATGTTATTATCAACATTTCATGTAACATATGAAACACATCATGAGCAACATATGAATGCTATATTTGAAACATGAAATGCATTTATGTCGTAATGCTTCATGATTATGATGATGATGATTAGGGTTTTATTAATTGCTTAACACCGAGGGTGTTACACTCATCATCACAGAAGAATCAATTATACATTTTGTTCACCGGAAGCGCCAAATATTAAAGACATTTTGTAGCAAATGCATTATCTATATATATATCGTATTGTTGTCTTTCAAATTGTACATGGGTTTACATAGCTAGCACAACATGATATCGGATGAAAGGATAAGGTTTCAAACCACAACGGATATATGGGTATATAATTTACTATAAATGATACTGAGTTAATAGGTGGTTTCTTGGGGCTCATGTTGTTGAACCGTGGGCACACACCTACTTGGAGGAGAATGCTTACTAGAACATACCCTATCATTAATACATGGTCCACTTTCTTCTCTCACAGTGATTTTCTTGTTCTTATGCTTGAGCTGGCTATAAACTTACAACCCACTTCTCTTCTCTCTCCTCCCTTATCTCCTCCACCTTAGCATCATTTAGCCCACATAGGGCACTCAAAATGCAAAAACTAGCACAGTTCCTATACACACTAATCACCCTGCCACGTAAGCATTTTGCTGATGTGGCAAGTGATTTAATGAGGAGAGAGGCCAAAAACAAAGAAACAATTTCTAACTTTGAAATGATGTCTTCGCCACTTCCAATGTCGTTGGAAAGCATCACGGGAATCGTTGGGAAACACTCCATCGTTTCCATAGGCAGCTGTGGATCCTGTGCATCCGCTTGCCGCCGCGATACCTCGCCGGGCCCGTCAAGGGACTTGACGCACGACGAAGCCTCCCCCGCCAACATGTTGCAGCCCCGCCTAGCTGCCTTGCCCGTGCGGTGCTACTCGACGGCTCACCGTTGCCCAGCACGGCCGCCACACTGCCGCTCACCGGGCCTGCCATGATGAAGTCTCGCTTGCAAGCGCGGCCGCCCCACGCTGCCACCGCGGGAGCTCGCATGCGCACGTCGCCTTGTGCGGCCACTGCGGAGCCTTGCCCGCGCACCATCGCAAGAGCTCACACTAGCTCCCGCTCGCCCTACACAGATCGGGGGAGATTACAAGTGAATGACTGGTCTGATTTTCTCTGGTGGGCCCTCAAAAAAACACTGTGTTGGGGAATATAGTTTCTATGAGTGGTGTCTAGTGGCATAGAAGTAGTTTTTGCAATGGGTATGCCCTTACCTCTAGTATACTTGCTCTTAGGCATGACCGTTCCGTGTACTCTATCTGTGCACTTTATCTCTACACTTATTGGGCACTCACAATGCAAGAAACTATAAGCAGTTTTTATGGCATAGGACATCGTACCAAGAAACTATTCTTCCCAGTGCAAGATTTTCTATAGCATAGGACTTTACACTACGTGAAAAACGGTTTGTAGGAACGAGCCATTTTTTAGGGGTGGCTAGGGTTCGAGGCGCCCCTACGGTGGGTGTCCTTGGGCCCCAGCAGAGGAGCTGCCCCTACAAATGGCACTGTAGGGGCGGATGGTAACATGAGCCGCCCCTACAAATGGGCTGATTTGTAGGGGCGCCTCACTCACCAGCCACCCCTACTATCCGATTTGTAGGGGCGGCTATTACCACCCGCCCTGCTGTTCCCATTTGTAGGGGCGGCTACAAATGCCCCACGCATACAGCATAGCAACACCTTATTCCACCTTGGGACACACTCTTCTACCTAAAAAAGGTTGGAAGGCCTTGGGCTCCTCCTAAAAATTGCTCTACTAAGGGGGGAAGGTTTTGATCTCAAATACTTTGGCGGAGAGCTTGTAGAAGGTAAGAAAATGCTATTCCAAGGCTTTATTTGAAGTTCTATTGGTTGGTTAGTGAGTAATTAGAGTTTTACTTTTCTCTCTCTTCCATGGTGCTTGAGCTTTGTATGAAGCAAATTAGACCCTAGTTTTCAAGCTATTAGTGTAAATTAGTTAGAGAAATGAGGTTACACCCTTTATTAGTCGATCTTGCTTGATTTTAGTGGAGATTACAACTTAGTTTCATGTATGTTTCATGTACATGTAGATCTAGTTCTAGATCTAGGGTTTGTTTTTTTTAATTTTTGATTTTGTAATTTATGTTTGATGAAATTGGAATGGAGTTGACATGAAAGGTAGTGGGTAAAATACTAATTGTTGCTAATTATTGTCTTTGAAATTGTTTATTTTAACCAATTAATATATTCTAAAATATTTATGCATTAATAGGCAATCAATTAATTATCCTCTACCATGGTGTGTGTCTGAAGTATATACAATTATTCTCGAGTAAATAATTATTAATTTGATTCCTTTAATTTATTTTCTTTGGTTGTTTTGTTTTGATAAGATGGAGTACAGGAACTCTTGGGTGTATGGTTCGTTAAGGTTCAAGGCAAGTTTTCGTGAAGAGGTGGACAAATTTATTAAAGTCGCAGAGAAGCATGCAGCGACGTTGACAGAGAATAAGGATACAATTATTTGTCCCTGCAAATATTGCAAGAACCTTATGGCATTTCCAGATGTGACTACTAGCAGAGAACATCTGACTATGCGAGGATTTGTACCGGACTACTGTTGACGGTTGTTAACGTCAACAATATATAGTGAAATAAACGTGAGAGAATGGTCAAAATACATGAAAACATAGAAGACTAGGGTGTTATCTAACAAATTCCACAAGTTTTGTTAAATTTTAATGTTTGTAGGGAGTTATGCAGAAAAGTGGAGAGAGATACCTAATTATTAAAAGAATTTTTGAAATTTCGTCGCGAGATAAATACTAGTATATTATAGAAGACCCCAGACGACACCGGAACGAAGCGGAGGCCAAGTGCCTGCCAGGTGGGGCCGGTCGGCTAGGGGGTGGCCACCCCTTCCCCCCCTTCCACGAGCTTCTGGAGTATTCTTCTACCGACCTTGAGGATCAATCCTAGCCCAACGTGAAGTCGGTTTGATCCAATGGCTCGCGTGCGTCCCACCGGGGTATAAATACAGGGGCAGACCCCCTAATGGCATTAAGTCATTTGAAGATCAGTCATCCGGAGCCAGAAGCCCTAGATCATCAGAGTTCCTCTAGTTCATAGCTTTAGCATAGTTAGATCAGGTCTAGAGGAAGTCAAGCTGAGTCAACCTAGCTTGGATTCTCGATCGTTGGCGAGCGTGGAGTTTTGGTAATGTTCAAGTTCTCCACTCTTATTGTAATTCTGTCTTTGCATAATTATTGCAATGTCAACATTATTCTTCATCTTTATTACGTTCTTGAATGCATCGTCATTGTCTACTTCAATTCTAGTATAGTTAGGTTGCTATTTAGTTCGATCACATGTTCGTATAGCACTCATCTATTTGGCCATAAAATGAGTGGTATGCATTATGTAAGCGTGGTGCTTAGATGCTTTCCATATCTGCGGATGCCTCTAGTTGTTTAGGGTCGTGTGATAGATCGTGGGTGTGACTTTTATAGGCCCATTGAGTCATCTGTAGTCCTCTCCCTATGTAGTGGATTATTGGTAGAGCAGCATTGTCTGGTTAAGGACATATTAGTATATCAAAGGTTTCTAAACTCAACTTCTCCTGTTCATGGCTCCATTGTGGTTGGGACATATGGTAGTATTACTTGACGATGATTATTAGTTGTAGTAGCTTGACATGTAACTTTAATACTTAGGAATTATTCCTCTAATATTCTGATTGGATTACGTTATTAGTAATAGTTAGGGAGCTTGGAGTGTATCTACTTATTTATTTATGATGACTGATCCTTACTTATCATATATATATATCTTTTATCATGTGACTTATCCCTATTATTGAGTAAGAGTGCATAACATTGGTTTACTCTCTTTATCATGAATATAAAGTTTATCAATACTCTAGATAGAAGTTTAGCTAGACCTTCCCAGTGGTAAAATTATAAATGACAACCTAGTAATACTCTAGGTAAAATGCTACAATGGTATAATTATCTGTCCGCTTGCAGATGTTTTTAATTGTTCTTAATCTTAATTGATCATATCTGTATATCATTTATATTTCTGCCTAGTCATATAAAATCATAGTGCCACTTATATACTTCTAAGCTTTATTCATTAGGGATGACAACCTAGTTCCATGCTAAGAAGTATAGGTAAATATAAAAGGTGACTAGTATTTATAGACATATTAATTTATTACCATGCATTTTTAGCGCCGTTGCTATTTAGTGATTGCGTTAATTAATGTCAACAACTACACAGTGTGGATTCATCATGGTGAAACAATGGTTGTTGATGACAACGACGATGATCAATAAGATGACTAAAGATGGCAGTGGTGCGGGTTCGGATCGGATATCCGTGGATTTCGGGTTTAGCGGTTTTGGTTTCGGGGCTTGGCTTTCGCCCACGGTTTTTGGGTTCAGATACCTGATATTTAGCGATTTTGGGGTGGATTTCCAAGTTCACCCACGGATCACCATTGGCCCCGAAACAATTTGGCCCACCAGCGGCCCATTAACAACCCTAGTATATAATCGCATCCTCGATCCCTCTCGCTCAGAAACCCTCACCCCATCCCACTCAATGGCTGCTGACTCGGGCGCACTCCGCCGCTCGCGATGTCGTGCAGGGCGTTGGTGCCTCGAGCGGGCCCTCGCCCATCGACCTCCCTTCCGCCCTCCCTCTCTCCCTCTCTCTCCAACTTGGCTGCTGGCTCCGCATCCACCTAACGGCCGCACCCACATGATGGGCGACGCCGCGACAGTGCCTCGTCCGCTTCCCCGCTCGACGCAGCAACGCCTGCCCTCATGTTCGTGACCTCACCGGCTCGCCCAGTGCTCTCTCCTCACCCAAGAGTCTGTGACCCATCCTCTCTCCCCCTCCCACAGCTTCCCTTCTCGCAGCCCTGGTCGCTTCGACTCCGTTCGAGTGCCGCCCCTGCCTTCGTTGTTGGGTGTGCTGCCATCCGCTCTGAGGTTGCCCTGCACGGCCACGCTGTCGGCCACCGGCCGCGCCCCCATCCCCTCTGAGGTCGCCGCGGCCACTAGGGAGCAGGGCCGCAGGGGCCGGCGCCACCTGCCCAGGCACCCACGCCAGATCCGGTCACCAGCAAAGGAGTAGGGCCAGGTTTTGGGTTATCCGTTGGATTTCGGGGATCCGCGGGTTTCAGTTTTGGGGATGGATTTTACCTGAATCTGTGTTCGGGGCGGATTCAGATTTTAAGTTCGGGTTTTGATTTTGGGTCCCCAGACACTCCACCCGATCTGAACCCGTCCTGTTGCCATCTTTAAAGATGACGATGATCAAGAAGACGAAGCTAAAACCCTAGAATACTTGTCCCAATTCTCAAATGAGCTTGCTGAACAAATGGATCGTGACTTTGGCAATGGACAAGGTGGTGACTTTGGCAATGAACAAGGTAGTGATGATGTTGGTGGTGCCGACAATGATGGCAAAGCACGTGAGGGGGATGAAGATGACGGTGACAATTTGGAGGAAATGCTTCTAGTCTTTGGACCAGAAATATTACTAAAGAGCAAGAAAGGTCTAGAAAATCTAGATAGGGTGAAAAAGCATCGAAGGAGACTGTGTATGGTGTTAAAAAGGGTTGTCCGACACACTAGACACTGCTACATTTTGTGCTTGAGCTATTCATCCTGAAGGCTAAGTACGGTTGGTCGAACTGTAGTTTCTATTGTCTCCTATCGTGGTTGCTCCCACAGCCAAACTCAGTTCCCACCAACACATACCAAGTGAAGAAGGTTATAAGTCCATTGACAATGGGTGTTGGAAAAATCCAAGCATGCCCCAACCATTGTATCCTTTTTGTGGCAAAATGTTCAAGAGACTGGATAAATGTCCTCGGTGTGGGGCCAGCCGGTACAAGAACAATGACCTTTACAGTGGGGATGAAGCATCCACGGGGAACAAGAGGAATAAGACGGGTACGAAAAAGCTAGTGCAAGAATCTCAGCCCCCAGAGGACACTGCATTAGGCAACGGTGCAAAGCAGAGAAGAATTCCTACCTTGGTAATGTGGTACATGCCAGTGACTAACCGCTTGAGGCGTATGTTCCTAAACCCTAAGAAAGCCGCACTCATGACAAGGTGGGATGATGAGCGCAAGGTGGATGACGATAAGATTGCGCACCCGGCCGATTGTAGTCAGTGGCAAGCGTTCGATGAGAAGCTCAAAGATTTTAGTGAGGACCCAAGGAATGTACGGTTTGGCTTAAGCACTGATGGAATGAATCCCTTCAATGAGAGGATGAGTGACCATAGCACATGGCCAGTGATCTTGACCATGTACAACATCCCAACGTATTTGTGTCAGAAGAGAAAGTACCTTCTCCTCACTATTCTTATTTTCGGCCCCAAACAACTAGGTGACGTGTTCCTAGAGCCTCTAATGCAAGAAATGGAGAGGCTATGGAGGTATGGGGAGCCGATGTATGATGTGTTTTGACAGGAGGACTTCATATGTAGAGCAATAATATTTGTTACTACCAATGATTACCCCACGCTGTTTGCCTTGTCTGGATAGATCAAAGGCAAGACGGGATGCTTAGTCTATTTAGATGGTACTAAATGGGTGTTCCTATATGGATCCAAGAAGGTAGTTTATCTAAGGAACCGGCGCTTCTTAAAAATAGGTCACAAGTACCGCAACAAATTGTACTTAAGATACTATGGCAACACCCCGGAAATGAACCCCTCTGGAGAGATGTTGTAATGGAGAACATGTGTACAAAATGGTGAAAAACATACGCGTCGTCTATGGAAAGAAGAATCCGGATGGAACGAACAGAGATAGAAGCACACCTCCTATCGAAGGCATACCTGTTAAGAAACAATCGATCTTCTTTCAGTATTTGCCTTATTGGCTAGACTTGGAGGTCCCCCATGCCATTGATGTGACGCACGTGCAGAAGAATGTCTTTGAGAGTCTCATGGCTACCTTGATGGACACAGGCAAGTCAAAGGATCATCTAAAATCATGGAAAAATATGGTGCAGCTAAAAGTGATGCCAGAGCTTCACCCGGTACTTTAGGATAATGGAAAATACACTCTGCCCGCGGCTAGCTTCAACCTAGAGAGCTATATGCATTTTCTTGAGGCGGGTCAAAGTACCAGCTAGGTTTTTGGCAAACCCGAAGAAGCTAGTGTCGATGGAGGACCTGTCATTTACACACTGCAAGGCTCACGATTGTCATGTGATGCTGACAATGTTCCTACCAATTGCAATCAGGGCTATAAAGCTAGAGTTCTTGAAGATGGCCATCACCCGCATGTGCTACTTCTTTCCAAAAGATCTCACAGAAGACGATTCATAGGGAAGAGCTGAGTAACCTACATGATTTCATGGTGGAGCCCAGAACCAACTAGAGATGTGTTTACCTCCCACTTTTTTGATATAATGGTACATCTCATGATTCACATGGTCCATCAGATATAGGCGATGGACCCTTGCTACTTGCATGAAATATGGTCCTATGAGCGTTTCATGTCGATTCTAAGTCGATACGTGCATAATCGAGCATACCCAGAGGGCTCCATGATAGAGGGTTACAGTACTGAAGAAGTCATTGTGTGCTGTCAAGAGTACGTAAAAGTACAGAGAGGGATTGGTAATCTTGATTCTCATCATAAGGTAGGCTGACTGGGAAGGGCACAAGTGGTAGAAAAGTGTTCATCAATCATGATTACAAAGAAGTGAGTTGGGCGCATTACAGTGTCTTGCAGAGCACAACACTGATGCAACTAGATATGGCAACGGGTACCCGAAACCCGAGTACCCGATAAAGAGGCGGGTATGAGATGAATTTTCTACCCGTGGGTACGTTATTAGGTAAAATCCTATACCCATCGGGTATGATGGGTACGGGTGCGGGTGTATACTACCCATACCCGCATACCCGAGACATCCACTATATTTCTAGTATATTGCCTTTGTTGTAATGATGCTAATAATATTTGTTAGCATGTTTGTAACTTGTTGGAAACTTAGAATGATTTATTTTTGCATGTGACTATTTGATATTTTTAGGTAATTTTCGGGTATGCTATCGGGTACGGGTTACCCGTCGGGTGAGAATTACCCGGCGGGTACGAGTATGGAACTATTTTTTTACCCGCATGCGAGTACGGGTAACCCGACGGGTAAAATTTTACGGGTGCGGGTATAGGTACGGGTGGGCACTACCCGTCGGGTACGTACCCGTTGTCATCTCTAGATGCAACTATACATTGAAGAACACATGGCTATCATTACGGCAGAGAGAAATGGTCATTGAGATGATTGGGTCATGAAACAGCACAAGCAACGCCTAATATCATGGTTGAAGGACCAGAACATACCGTCTGGAGAAACCATAGATTCTATTACCATCAGTAGGTTGGCGGAGGGGCCATCGAGACAAGTGACATCTTGGAATGCTTATGACATCAATGGGTACACATACTATACCCACACAAAGGAGAGTAAATGTGTGAACCAAAACAGTGGTGTTCGAATAGAGACTTGATAGAGTGGGGCGAAAGATCCAGTTCTTTGGCATAATTGAAGATATATAGGAACTTGACTATGGAAGGGATATAAAGGTAGCCCTATTTTGATGCCGCTGGATCAAGCAACATCAATTCAATGAGATTGGATTGAGAGTCCTGGACCTCCAGAATGTAGGCTAGCAAGATGACCCTTGGGTGCTCGCTTCACGTGTCACACAAGTTTTCTATATGCCCGACCTGCAAAGTAACCTCCCCCGAAGAAGAAGACAAAGCACGTGGTTGCCTTCGGGAAACAACACATTATCGGAGTTGATGGCATGGATGATGTTGAAGCTTACAATAACTATAATGAGGTGCCGCTATTCATAGACTTTTGTAAGAAGATCGATGTTGTGGAAAAGAACCTACCATATTGCCATGGGAACAAAAAAGAGTCAAGGGGAAAGTTGTTACAATGGAGGCTAGCTAGTTTGTGTAAGTGTGTGTATGTTTGTAAGACTTCATTTATGTATGTGTGTGAGACTACCTTTATGTATGTGCGTAAGACTATATATTTATGTATGTGTGTGAAAACCTGTGAGAGATATGTCAATTTGTCATCAATGTTTGCTACCACTTTGTGAAATGAAGAATGACCAAAGTAAAAGTTGTAGGTCTTGATGAACTCTTCAATTTTTATATTCATCACTTTTTAGCTGAAATCATTTAATGTTTGAAAATTGGGTTTGAATTTACCATTTTTTGAAAGTCAAAATTTGAATTTTTTCAAATAGTCACATGGATAGATGACTAGACTAAAATGATAGAGCTTAATTTTAGAAAATTTTAAGAAAAAGAACCATCACATTTGGAGTTAGTATGAGGGAGAAAGACTAGTTACAAGTTTCAAACTTGTAACTAGTCTTTCTCCCTCATACTAACTCCAAATGTGATGGTTCTTTTTTCTAAAATTTTCTAAAATCATGATCTATCATTTTGTTGAGTTCTTACTGCTATTAGTTTATTCATATTTTCCTACAATTTTGTTTGACCAATTTAAATTTTGAATTTAAACAAACTATAACTTCAAACAAGATTTTGAAACACTAAATGATCTCATCTGAAAAAATATTGAATACAAAAGTTGTAGAACTCAATAAGATCTACACCTTTTATTTAGGTCATTTTTTTCATTTGAGAAAGTGTTAGTAAACATTAGTCACAAATTCATGAATCTCATACATAGTTTATGAAACTAGATGAGAGATTTGTGAGTTTGTAACTAATATTTGCTAACACTTTCTCAAATGCAGAAATAACCAATATAAAAAATGTAGATCTTGATTAGTATAACAAACTTGTTATTCATGACTTTTTCAGTTGAAACCATTTTGGGTTTCAAAAACTGGTTTGAAGTTATCATTTTTTGAAATTCAAAATTTGAATCGATCAAACTTTCTCAAATGAAAAGTTGACCAAAATAAAAAATGTACACCTTAATGAGTTATACAACTTTGATGTTTAAAGCATTTTAATTGAGGTCATTTATGCTCCTAAAAACTTGTATTTCGATATTTGAAAAAAACATTAGTAGGGGCGGCTTATAATCGCCGCCCCTACAAATGCCCCCGGGTATAAAACCCGGAGCGCGCGAGAGGGGCTTCAATCGACTAAGTGTTTGGGTGAAATTGAACTGGGTGACGCCGGCAGGCTGCTGATATTCACCGCCGGCGCTACCTTCTCACTGACCCCTCAACCCGACTGCCGCCTCCTGCCCCTCCCTGATCCCTCTGCCGCTGCCTCCTCCCTCTCCCTGACCCAGCCGCCCCGCACCCCACCTCCCTAGGCCGCCTTTCCCCAGGACGCCGCCTTGATGTCCGTCTTGGAGCGCTCGACCTCCCTCCTCGCCACTAGCGCCATCGATCTCTGCTCGTGCTGCCCTATGTCCATGGTTCTCCACCGGCGTCACTCCTCCATCTTCCCTGCCTCGTCTCCGACCTCAATGCCCGTGGCTAGGGTTTCAGTTCCCAGGCACCGCCGTCGGCCCGCCACGGCGGCTAGGGTTTGTGTAACAACCAGAAATTTCTAGGAAACAAAAATCACAACTACAACTTTTTTTCTAAAATAACCTATGTTTGGTGAGGTGTCATGTAGGAAACCTACCCTAGTTACACAAGTAGCACCTAGTCTAGTTAATTACATTTTGCATTTAATTATATATTCATGAGTTGCTTCTTATGTTCTTTGTATTGTTAATTAAAAATAGTCACATTTATTTAATGAATTGCTTAAATTAAATAAATATGTAATTATAACCTTGGCAAATAGTTGAAACCCTAAATGACCTCTAGTGGACCCCACTAGGGCTTACTCATGTCGGCAACACATGACTAAGCAAATAGTATCAAGAGGTAATTAATTTAGCAAATGAATTTGTAAAGGAGAGGAAACAAAATAGAAAAGCTTTTTAAATAAATCAGAAAAAGAAAAACCTATCTGGCCCAGCCAACCTCACTAGGCAGGCCTACCAAGCTGGCCTGCCAAGCCAGCCCAAGCCGCACAGCAGCGCCCTAGCACAAGCCGGCCTAGCTCAGCGAGCTGGCCCAACTCGTGGCCGTGCCTTCGCTTCACGCGGCCCCCCACGTCTGCCTGCGCGTGGGCCGGCCCAGCAAGGCCACGACCAACCGCACCGCCGCGCCGCACCCGCAAGATGCCAAGGCATCTTTGTTCATCTCCACGCCACTATCGAGCGGGACCCGCAGGGTCATCCCCAACCTCTTGCTTCCTCTGTTCGCCCGAAAACGGCGAGGAGCAGGGGACAGGGTCACGCAACGCGTGAGGAGAGATTCCCCCTGCTCCCTGCTGCTACCGTGTGCGCCAAGCCCCGCACTCCGCTACGCAAGTGCACCACGCCACTGCTCATGGGCGCCCCACTTTTCTCCCCACGCACCGCGCGCGAGGTCGCCATGGCCCGCTGAGCGCCCTGCCACCGCTGTCCAGCATAACTGCCTGGGAATCAAATTAGCAACGCCAATCCACTCGCCACTCTCTGGCTACCTTAAAACCCTATGCCAACCCCCACGATGGATGCCACGTGGCCCAGCTACCCCCATCACTGTCCGCCATCGCCATGCCTAGAGCTTGGCTATAAAAGCCGAGCGCTGGCGCCCAAGCCCCTTCCAATCTTTTCGCCGCCGCCCTGGTGGTACCACCGCACACACTGCATCTCAAGAAGAAGGGAAGGGAAGGAAGGGAGAAGCCGCAAGGAAGAACCGGGACCGCGGGGGCACCATCCGAGCTCATTTTCTTCTTCACCGAGGGGCTTCTCTGCACTGCACGGCAACGGATCTACACTGCCTCGGGTCGCCCTGCACCGCTAGCCTCCCACCTCACCACCCACGATACGCCCAACACCCCTTCCTCTATCACCTTCTTGGTCACCGGCATGGCGCCACCGTCGCCGTTCTCGTACCGGGAACGAGCGTAGAGAGGCCGTGACTCTAGCACACAACTCCACCCGCACCCACTCACGTGAAACACACACGTGGAGACGTTGCCGAGCCACTAGGGCTCGGAAGCGACCACGACGCACACCGCACTGCACGCAGTCACCATGTCCGAGCTCTGCCACGGTGAAGCCTTGGTCCAGCCGTGCTAGATGAGTAGAGGTAAAGGATGGAGCCCTTCCGTTTCGCCTTATGGTGGAACACGTTCTAGCATAGAAGAAGATGACGTTCGAGCCCCTTTGCTCATTTTCACCAGAACAAAGGAGGCGACGAAGCGCCGCCCGCCGCCATGGGAAACCTCGTTGGAGGCGCCAAACCACCGAGTTCATGTCACCATCGGAGTCGCCATGTACTAGCGGCTCGGTTGAGCCTTAGAACGTCATCGGGGAGCCACTGTAGCGCGAGGTTGGCCGTTTCGCCGCCGGTGAGTGTGCCGCCGTGCGAGAGAGAGAGAGTTGAAGAGAGGAGGAGGGCACTTACGGTGCTGGTTCGTGCACCAAGTGCACCACGGACCAAGAGGAAAGAATGAGAAGGTGAACGCGGTCCACCGTAGATTCCACGTGCACCCATGAACCGCTCGGTCATGCCCACTGTGAGCCACGCCTACCAAGACCGGAGCCCGTATTCAAATCCACAGCGCAATGTGTCTTCACAAGGAGCTGACACGTGTCTGGGCTGGCCCGGCCCAACCCGGCCCATATCCAGCCCTGACCCGGCCCACCGATTGCCGGTCTCGGCTTGGTCAAAGTTGACCGTTGACCGTTGACCAGTCAACAGGACCCACATGTCAGTGACTCAATCTGTTCCAGCCAATCAGACGCTGCCACGTGTCACTGCCTGGAATTTCCTTTTCTTTTTCT
The DNA here is from genome assembly GCA_038087645.1 of Saccharum hybrid cultivar R570. Taxonomy (NCBI): domain Eukaryota; kingdom Viridiplantae; phylum Streptophyta; class Magnoliopsida; order Poales; family Poaceae; genus Saccharum; species Saccharum hybrid cultivar. Next base: position 6,634,934 of record JAQSUU010000493.1, on the reverse strand, counting down.
TTTCCAGAAAATCATTTAATCTTTGGAAATTCATAGCTAATTCATTTTAACTCAGAAAAATACCAAACCAGTTTCTAAATTTTTCTAAAAATGAGCTCTACGTCTTAGGCTTGTGTTTGACTACATTTGAATCTTTTGAATTTCTGTTGCTTCTTTGTGCACCTCTATAGGAGTCGTTAATGCGACTCTACGTTACGTTTAACAGAGCCGGAGGACCTACCGACTGAGGAGTACGACCCCGACTACAGCGAGAACTTGGGTGATGACCTGCCAGGTGCCACGCCCCACCCACTTCCGTAGAACCTATTACGCATGCAAATATAGAATTGCTAGCGCTTTACTTTTTGTGCAATAATATGATGATAGGCTGCATGGTAGATGCTTTACTTTGAGCCCTTTACCTTGTTGCAACCTTACTCCTGCTCACCCTGCTGTTAGGCTAGATGCTCGCATGTTACATATTACTGCTTTTACTCTTACTCGCATTATATCTGTGATGTGATGCCGGTGAGTGAGAGGCGTATATGTATAAGGCACGTAGTGTCGAGAACTTGGTAAACCTGATAAAAGAACTGGGGAGATCTTAGCGTGCGTCTTGGGTGAGTGGTGAGGGTTGAGTCGATCGAACAGGATCCTACGACGAGTCTTTGGGGCAAGTCTTGCTAGAGGGGTGCGACCTGTGCATCCCTCACGAGAGTTACCTGTGGCGGGTATATTGTGAGGTGAACTAGGGTGTTGGTTATCCCTAGTGGAGGTGCTGTCGTGGCATGGGGAAGACGGTGTTTCCCCCTTTGAGAAGATATCCTGTCTGGTCCCCCTTAAGGACTGGTATGTCTTGAAAACCGGAACCATGGGACCTTCGTGCACACCACTCGCTCCCGATGGGTGAGAGACGATTACTCAACTGACTAGGGTGGTACCATTACTACTAGGTTGGAAGGTGATAGTGTAGGGAGGTACGGGCATGGGGACCCACACCCTCCTAAGACAGCATAGTAACCTTGGGGGCCCGATACTACGTCTCACAGTCTCAGCGTTTCGGTGAACACTGGGGTGGCCCAGGGCTAAGTGGTAGGGTGGTACTATACCGGTTGGGAGGCAGTCGGAATCAGCCTAGACGAGCCGGATCGTCGAGAATGGCGATCTTGTGGATTACCAGGTGTACACACTCTGTAGAGTTGATCGATCTATACGTATAGCCACGTCCGTGGACATGGACATTCCTATGACCTACGCTTCACTTGATTAGAGAGAGGAGTCCTTTCTACCTTTCCCCCGGGTTTCGTGTTGGATTCTGGCTTTGGCCGTTGAGGCAAGATCTGAGCGGGAGTCAATCTCGTCGCCTAGAGAGAGTGAGATGAGATGTGTTGTGTGTGATAGGATTTGGGAAAAATGTGTGACTAAGATGGGTTAAAAACTGATGAATATCTTATTATTAAAATATTAACTACTTGCATAGGAAACCCACAGCCTAAATAGGTCTCTTTCTACTTCCCTCAATGCATTCCACTTTCCACAAAGCATTGCAAGCATAGGGTGGGCGATGCGTGGCCAGTACCAAGTGTACTGATAGATTTTTGACAGGTTCTGAGCCTGAGTATGACTACGAGGGCAGTGATTGGGAGGACTAGAGGGTCTGTTCTACGCTCGAGCTAGTTCCAGGAGATCGTTTTCCACTGCTATCTACGTCAGATGCTGTTCCGGATGCTTGTGTGAGTGTGTTCCGCCCTGCGAGGCGAAGAGAATAATTTATGTAAAACTCTCTATTGTACTTTGATATTCGTGCATGACTTTATGTATCACTGAGATTTGGGTAAATTGACGGAATGTTTCGTCATTTTACACTTCGTTTCTGTGGATTTCCCTTCGTGGAAATCAAGGACGTTTCAGTTTGCGCCGCCGCCACTATCCGCATTTCCCCTGGCCGGCAGCCACGACGCCTACGGTTTCTGCCACTCCTCCTCCCTAGGACGCCGCCCTCTCCGTCTTGGAGCGCTCAACCTCCCTCCTCACCACCGGCGCCGTCGATCTCTGCTCGTGCTACCCTGTGTCTGTGGTTCTCCACCGATGTCCCTCCTCCGTCTTCCCCGCCTCTTCTCTGACCTCGACGCCCACGGCTAGGGTTTCAGCTCCCCCAGCCCGCTCGCGCACTGTGGCTGCTGTCCCCCAGCCAACAGGTAAGCTCAACCCCTTCTGATTCACTGCAGTCATTGTGCTATTCTGCTTGAGTCATTGTCGCTGAATGTGACTTATCTCTGTTAGGAATGAGTGGTATGTTTTGTTTTAATGGATGAATTTTCCATGAATCCCTGTTTGCAGAACTGGTTTACTTATGTGTTTGTGTGGTACTTTGTCTGTTAGTTACTATTCAATCATATTTAGTGGCCTGCTAAGAATTTCAAAAAGATGTGTGCCTTTGTTGTTGTTGTGCACCAGTCTTCTGTTTTATCAGAACAAGGAATGTGTATGAGTGATTTAGTGCAATATCTTGAAAATGATTTCCACAGTCTTCCCAAGTGGGAGTTCTAGAATTTGATTAGATTCATTCAACCAGAAGGCATACCTGAAACTATCTGAGTTAGGTTTTTATGCTTTCGTGGAGATGATTTTCTCAGGTGCTGCATAAACTGAATAACTAGTTAGCATACAGATGTATGTTGTTTAATATCAGGTTTCTCAGGTGCTGCATAAACTGTATAAACTGAATAATATTGTGTTTCTTTGATTGCTAAAATAATCTCCCTGTGGAAGTTGTTTGATTTACCCATATAGATATTACAGCTTCAGACAAGTTATCTTATAGACCCATACATGCCACCTTATCTTGGTCAGATTCCTAACCATCAACTTTTGTCCTCACCCCAACTTATCAATTATGTCAGATCAATAATGGATCCTTGGTTCAAGTTTCAGAATTGCTTGTTGTTGAAAAAATATGACCTAATATATTTGTTCACTCCAACTTATCAATTCTGTCATATCAACTCTTTGATTGCTTGTCGTTGGAAAAAAATGGCAACCTACTGAATACATCGAGATTTTTTTATAGACTATGATGTACTCAGAATTGATATAGCTTCAGTTTTACATTTCACTAAGAATAGTGTAATGATTTGCGACAATTGTGTATCATAATATTCATATATGATGGCAGTGATATGTTGACATCTATTTTTCTTGAAAGCACAATTTCTGTCTGGCATTGCTTTCCTATGCAATTTACATATCGACACTATATCTAATTCCAGCAGCATATTGCTTATATATTGTAATTTCATGGCCTATTGTTCCATTGCTATATCTAATTCCAGCAGTATATCAGTTTCAAGCTTTCCCAATCTGCCATTCATGTAGCAGGCACACTGTACTGTTCTTGTTTGGCTTGATGTCTGTGTGATGATGATAAGATCTAGCAGGCAGCCTCTCTAATCTATAGAATTTAGTAAAGGATAAAAAGTAGTATTGACATGTGCTACTAGCTAAAAAAATTAACAAATTTGTACTATCATTTGCATACTGTATTGAGGTGTTACTAGCCTTTTACCCTTTTTTTCTTTTAAATAGAGTCATCAGTTAGCATTGCTGCAGTTACTAAATGATTTCAATAAGCTAGCTGAATGTTTGCCCTCCGCTAGTTGGACAAACTTTACTCTATATTTCATTCATGTTCTATGTGAACTACAGAAAAAGATGAGGTTGATTGTCTCAATCACTATGGTCTTTGTGAAGTTTGTTTTTTAAAAGATGTGATTAGTGGTCCAATTAAATAACATACATGTGCTAGGTTACACATTGCAGATTTGGTACTTTGGTAACCACCAACTTTTTCGCGCATCTAAAGCACACTTTATTTCTTACATGTATTAGAACAAAGCACAAAATGTCACGGGCAGCAGACAGTGCAGCCTGATGCCCCGAGAATGATGCCCAGCCAACCCATGGAGAGCAAGAACTAGAGGACCAGCTTACTCAGGAGCAGTTCGATAATGAGTTAGAAAAGGATCTAGCAGTGATGCTTACTCAGGAGGAGCTTGACGAGGAGCCAGGGGGAGCAGAGGAAAGAGAAGGAGAGGCTGCCGAAGGCGAAGAAGAAGAGGATGATGATGAGGATGACGACGATGAGGACTTAGAAGAGGGATATGTAAGTCCCGAGGATCCTTTCCCACGTGAACCCAGACGGAGGCTAACGGATGACGAGTTGGACAAGGATTTTGACCCAAACCAGGAGGTAGGGATAAAGCCTTAGTAGCTTGTAAATTTTGCTAATGCTTTGGCTGTGTTACCTCTGCTAACACTTTGACATGTCGTATATACAGGACCCTCTTAAAACTCCGAAAAGACGACGTCGGCCTTCGACACGTGAATTATAACTATGTAATGTTGGACTTGTGAATTATGACTTGTGGAACGATTTGGACTTTGGAACGGTTTGGACTTGTGAATTATAACTATGTAATGATGGACTTGTGAATTGGACTTCTAATAATGGTCTATATAATGCTCTTATACATGTTTGTGGATACATATATGTATATATATGGTGGTCAGATTTGAATTTAAATTATATATGCATATATGTATACATTTGTGGTCAGATTTGAATTATATATTTAAACTTTTTTTTCTGAAAAATGTACCGTAGAGGCGGTTCTAGACTGAACCGCCACTACAAATAGAAACTATAGGGGCAGCTTGTTCTAAAACCGCCCCTACAAATCGTTTTTGTAGAGGCGGCTGTTATTACTAGCCGCCCTTACAAATGTATTTGTAGGGGTGGTTGGAAACACCAGCCGCCCCTATAAATTGATTTGTAGTTTGTAGGGGCGGTCAGGGAACCGCCCCTACAAATAGGTCATTTGTAGAAACACCCTGGCAGGAGCGACTGGCCGAGCTGCCCCTACAGAGCCTCTTTAGCCGCCCCTACAAACCTTGGCTGTAGTAGTGTTAGTAGTGATAGAAACCATATTTGCTCTCCCAACACGGTTATAGTAGTTTCTTGTCCATCGATAACCGTGAAGACCCAGTTTCTTAGTTAGACTTGGTTTCTTTGATTTTGCCTCTCTCCTCATTAAATCACTTCCACATCAGCAAATTGCCTGCGTAGTAGTACAATTAATACCTATAGAAACTACCCTAGTTTCTATATTGTGAGTGCCCCTTACTTCTTAGCCTATATAAACTCCACCGTTCCATGTACTTCATTAACTACCATTTATTTGCACTCTGATGCCCCTACACCCAACAACAGCTAGCAACAACTTGTCATCCAATTGATGAATTTTTAAAACCCAGTACCTCAAAGACCGGCGCCTTCCATGTGTACGCGCGCCTAATATAGTACGGATCTAACCAATGGGCTTATAATAAATAACATGTCAGGACCAAGCTGGTCATCTTGAGAGAGTATATTCCGGGTAAGGTGACCCGTTAATCAAATTAAAAGAAAGGCATCTTACAAAGAAAGAACTAATCTGACACATAAGCAAATTGAACACATAAGTGTAACCGTAAACTTATCATCCACCACAATCATGCATCATATGATCGAGACTGGCAGATCAATTTACAAAGGCCTTGTTTAGATACCTAAATTCATCCCCAAATTCCACTATGCAAAAAGAAGATTCCCCATCACATCAAAATATTGGCACATATATGGAGTACTAAATGTAGATGAAATCAAAAACTAATTGCACAGTTTTGTTGTACTTTGCGAGACGAATATTTTAAGCCTAATTAATCAATGTTTGGACAATTATTACCAAATAAAAACAAAATTGCTACAGTGTGACGGGACACTTACTATGCAAACTTTGCCTCCAAAGTTTGGAATCTAAACAAGGCCAAAGACAACAAAAGACTTGAGTTGGCCGCAAGATCGAACTGGTGAATAATCCAATGTTTGGCATATGCCGGTCGGTTCGTTGTCTCTAGTGCCACCAACGACCGACGAACAGCACATTATTGAACTTCGCACCCTCATTTTTCTGATAATTGCATACTACTTACTAGTTTAATTAAACAGCACTAGCCGGTCGCGTTCATCAAAGATGATGCGAACTAACGATCGATGTAGCCAAAAAAAAAAAACCGACGGGATGTTCCCACTTGGTAGCATGTGCATGCATTAGTATGATGACTCACGGACTCGTACACCGATCTAATAAACGTGCTAGTTGCATGATCATCATAAATTACCATGCTGCCAATCACCCAATCTTGCATCAACCGAGGTTGATGGATCAATTATAATTGCCATTAATTGGGCACACGATTTGGTCACAGTACTTACATAATCGATTTTTAGATTTACATTGGCCCGTTGGATCCTTGGAATTGAATTCATTTTAATAATCATAATTCAGACATATATTAATTAAGCTAATATGGTTGTATAAGAAATATATATATTTGTATATTATTGTGGGTCATACGAGAGAGATACTTATGTGTTGCATTTGTACCGTAGGGGAGCGAGTTGAAGAATATGTTATAAGTTACAAAGTAGAAACATAGCATCGTAATTTATAGAATCAATTTTTTATCTCCCACCCTATAAATTTGAGATATAAACTTGGAAAGTTGTGGAATGTCAAATTCCAGGCCAAATATAATAGCCTAGTCTATTAAGTAGATTCTAATTCCCCCAAAATGAAAGAATCCAAACGGCCCCTAAGACCACAGATACTACGGTTTAGAATTGTGAGTACACAAAAAATACAACTTCCATGAAATAATGCAATTTTCTTAACAAAAATTGGATCGGCATATATACTTACCTCTCAATCCACCTAAACTCGTGATACCATGTAGGATGGAATTATTTATTGTATTTGTTGAGCCTCGTGGATAGATTATATCAAGGAAAACAATGTATAGTGCAAAAGATAGACACCATGACACAAATAACATATAAAAAATAACTCTACATCAAAGACCAATCTGGCCGTCTTTATTGTTTGATGTAACAGGAGAAAATTCTCTATTGGTTATACATTAAACACAGGGTTTAATGTACATTATCGAGCCATGTTACTATAAGCGATGCCAGAATACAACCAATTATAGTCTACCATATGTAGAGTTATTCCAAAATGGTCTCCCCTGCTTTTATATTTCAAAAAGCAAAAAAAAAAAAGAGTTTAAGCTCCGCGTTTAGGCGCGCCCGCCTTACAAGTTTTGCCTCAAGGCAGCGACTCAGAAACATATAGAGTTATCCCAAAATACTCTAACATTGCATGATATTATATATAAAAGTTTCTTGGGTGCAGCCTCTGCACCACCGAGTCTAGGATTCCACAAATACGCTGTGCAATAAGAGGTCTGGGTTGGACTTGGACGTCATGATCATCGACACTTAGGAAAGGTAGAATATTCGGCCGGTTCGGGTGGTTCTGTGCCGCTTTTTCCAATTCTCTTCTTTCTGGCCCACCGATTCCAGGATGCAGTTCGATCTCCCTGAGTTTCGTGAGGTACCTGATGCCAGAGAAACCAGCTGGACCCATAATATAGAGCAGCTGAAGCGAGACCAGTTCTGGCAGCGCTCCAGCTTGGACATGGATTTGTGGGACTTGGTCGTTGCCATCGATGACAAGACATAAACTTTTTAGACTCTGGAATCCCTCGCGGATTGTGACCACATCCGCAACCGCAACCATACGAACAGCGACGAGCTTGAGACGAACAAGGTCTCGCAGTCCACCTATTGTTGACAGCAGATCATTTGTCACAGTTGTTAATGAAAGGCACACCTCAGCGAGGTCTTGAAGGGTAGTAACGAACTCAGGCATTACAGGTAAGTTGCCATGTAGTTTCAGCGAGCTGAGGTAGTTGATGTTAGCTGTTGCTTGGAAAATACTATTGGTGCCTCGGTCCTGTAGTCCTGCTAGATCATCCGGAGTCAATCCTTCGAAACCAATGCATAGGGAGCGGTTCATCCGCTGATGTGTGGTGTACTTCTGAATGGCTTGCAACAGTTGAGTTTGCAGATTTCCGATATTTCCACCGGAGTTACACCATATCTTGACTTTTTTCAAATTCTTCATATAAGGCATAAGTAGCAGAAAGCCCTTCTGCCCATCGGCGACAAAGCCAGCCAGAGTCTGCAGTTTACTGTTTCTAGACAGTTCGATGGCATGTCTGTGTTTGTCTTTGTCACCATCCTTATACGGAAGCTTAAACTTTCCAATAAGGACAATCAAACAGGGCATCGCTATGACCTCAACTGGCAGCTCGATCACCTCCCTTTTGCTTAAGTGGAGGCTCTCTAAAAGGTCCAGCTGTGTTATCTCCTCGGGAAGCTTTTTAATATTAGACCCGAGGCTGACATATCTCAGATTCCGCAGCTTGCATATGATGTCTTTGAGATGACTAGCATCCACGTCAGTGCATTTTTCCAGATCCAATACTCTCATCAGCTTGGATTTCTTAATTTTGGAAATATAACCGCCTGCACTCCCAGACACTGTCAGGGAGCGCACGCGTTTCAAATCCACGTCGTCCAAGGTGGTGGTACAGTTTGTATCATTGAAATTCTCAACAAAAATGTGCCTGATGACCTTTTTGCTTCCATTAGATAAGGCGGCTGGCACCTGCTGCGAAGAATTAAAATGCATCATGAATTTGTCAGAACTGGACCTATGCAGCACGAACTCCAGGACAACTCCAAGAGCCCTGTACGTATGGCTGCTGCTTATTCCATTAGGCTGAATGAAGTTCCGGTCTGTGAGTTCCTGGAAAATGTCACTTGCTACTTTCTCCCTGCGCTGAGGATCGCTAGTTTCTGCATATCCTTCAGCGACCCATCGCCTAGTTATCTTATTCTTGTTTAGCTGGCGCCCATCTGAGAATATACCTAGATAAAGCAAACAGGGCCGGGTGGTATTGCCAGGCAGGCCGACATAGTGATCCATGAGCACACCTCGAAGATTTGCAAATGCCATCTGGTTCATTTCAGTAGCCTCTTCCAGAAGAAAAGAACCAAAATCCCTGCACAAAGTTTCACAGCGGTTCCTTGTTGTACCATAAGCTATACCCCGAAAATCATTGGCGACGCTGACAAGAGCAAGTGGGAGGCCATCGCATATCTTCAGCAGCATTTGCTCTGGTGAAGCAGGATCGTCAGGTGCCTGATGACCCGGAAAGGCTAGTTCCTTGCATCCTCTATTACCAATAGTTCTCATCTTGTACACAAAACCATTGCCATAGCTGCTGTAGTGCTGACCCATGGACATCCTGCTCGTTGTCACTACTATCCTGCTGCTTGTGCCCTTATCTATAAAAGCTGATTGTATCCAGCCCCAAAAATCAGGATCGGTATCTTCCATGTCATCAAGGACGATTAGATACCTATGGCAAACAAAATGGCAGAGGAAAAGCATATGCTTAGAAAACACAGAAGTCACGGTAACTCGAGACAAAAGTGCAAAGGTACACCAAATTCACCCTACAGAGTTGCGGCACAACACATTTTAGCATTAGTTTTCCTATAATCAAGATTGAACCGCAACAGGTGGATCAAAATACACCTGGTCTAACTGAATTAGATAGGAAAACCAAGGCCAAATACATTTGCTAACAACCAAGTTAAGCAGGGAAAACAGTGATGAATGCAAACAACCAAATACTGAATATGCCCACATTCCAAAATTACAAGTCACCTATTGAGGAACATCAACTAATAAAGTAGGGCTTAATCTTACTTCAGTTGACGTACGTTCCTCAATACGGCAGCTGGTTTTCTAAATATTTTAATTTGGTCGTTGCATTTTGCTAAAGGTAATTGCTACTCTCTGATTTTCTAAATATCTCAGTTCCAAAATTAAAGAATGCACAACTAACACATATCATGCATGTATGCATAATCACTCCATAAAAAAAGCCATATGTGCAGGTTAAGTTATAGAAAAAAAAACATTCCAAATTACTCCCAGTA